>CM040121.1:434915308-436165308 GCA_022559845.1 Amorphophallus konjac | reverse complement strand
TCATTTAGCTCCCTGGGCGCTTCTTCTTCATCTATAGCTGCATTGAGGCGAGCCTGCCTCCTACGTCCTCCATTATTTGATTGATCTTTCATAAGGGGGCAATCTGGCACACGATGCTCCCTACTCCCACAGCGCAAATAGGCACCTAGGCGCTTCCAGCATTCTTCAGCCGAGTGGCCGAATTTCTCGCAAAAGGTGCACGCCGAGGTAACTTGCTTCTTATCTTCTTTAACCTTTTTATTATTCTTTTGGGAACTTCCACCATTCCCGTTCCTTGATCTTTTCTTGTTATCACGGATTTTGTAGGGTTCCGTGATGCTAAACTTCTCCTTTTTATAATGCCGATCAGAGCGCCGGCTAGATTCTTCTCCCTTTCCTTTCAACCTTTCGACCTTCTCTAAGGTCCTCTCGCATAAATATGCCCTTTGAACCATCTCCGCATAAGTGCGGATATTCTGTGTCCCCAGTTGCTGAATGAAACCGGGCCGTAACCCGTCCATAAATCGGTTCGCCTTTAATAATTCTGTACTAATAAGGTGTGGTGCATATGGTGCTAGTCTTGAAAACTGCAACTCATACTCTGCTACTGACATCATCCCTTGATGAAGGGAGGCAAACTCCATAGCCTTCCTTACCTTCACATGTTCGGAGAAATACTTGGCACGAAATAAAGTGAGAAAAGCATGCCATGTATGTGGCGCATCGGCCGGAGGTGCCGGAATTGATTTCCACCAAGTATGGGCGTCCTTATTTAATTGGAACGTTGCTAGACGGACTTTCTCCTGATCAGTGCATTGTATGACATCAAATATATGATTCATCTCATCGATCCAATTTTCTGCTTCGTCTGGATTGGAAGATCCATAGAAACGCGGAGGATTTAGACTCTGAAAATTGCGATGAAGGTCACCAGCCCTTGCCCCTGCACCACCTTGTGCTATAGTCTGCAATGCCTGGGTGAGGCTGGCAACAATTTGTTGCATACCGTCCCAATCTACACGATGAGCCATTCAGAAAATAGGGTACCTGAGAGAAAATAACAACTTGTTATTTCTCAAGAAATTGGAATGAAGAGAATAATTCTTAAAGCTAATTAGTTATCTTATCCCGGGTTCTACCCAATCCTCATATGTGTGTGGAATTTCTTCCTTAGTTCATAGGTATGGGTCCTTAAACCTTGGACTTATCCTATGACATGATTCTTTTCTCTAAGTCCTGAGACTTAGGCTCTGATACCAACTTAACTGTCACGCCCCGAGCCTTTATTACAGCGGAAGACTCGCTCGGGGAGCGTGAACAGCCGGCAGGGTAAGCCTCTTGCAAGCAAGAATCAATCAGAGCGTGAGACAATCACACAAGTAAATGCAATTGCACAGGATTTAATCAAACTTCAACTCTATTTCATAAATGATCAAAGTACTCTTTTAGAATAATCTCTTTTCCTTCTACTAGACTCAAAAAATAGGAAAATTACATTGACTCAATCTAGACATTATAAACTTCCTATGTCTTCACTCTTGTAATAACAACATTCAACCGCTCTCGGACCCGCTACTTGAATCACCCGAATCTGAATTCGAACTATTTCCATCTCTTGAAAAATATTGGAAATAGGTAATGAGCACACTTGCCCAGTAGGTATCTTCGCATCAACATGAAGGCACTATTAAAGTAATTAACAATTTAGCTCTAAAGAATAAGGTAAAATCATGTGAATGCGAATCGATCACACGATTAAACAAAAGTAACAAGATAATCATGTAAGATAGAATGATCAAGAATGAACTAGCAAGAATATAACAAGAACATGATATTGGCCTTCCATGAACAAGAATGTAACGAGATTGTACTAGCAAGCCACATATTCATCACACTAGTCTCTTTTGAGTACATAGTTCGTGAATTTCTGTGGAATATCAAGCAAGAATGTCATGTCGTGCCGTGGATCTTCACTTATTTATAGAAATAGTACTCCCAACGCAATGCGACGCCAGTAGCATCATACCCCATGGTTTATAAAATAGTATGTTTCCGGCAATCAGCCGAGGGGACTAGCATAGAGCCCTTGAACACAATCAGTGCTCGATCGCATCTTCAGTTATAAATTAAGCTACTTCCACGCATGTAACAGTAAAGTATGTCCAAGAATGTAATAAGTTTAATAATTCCATGATAACAATAATCAATGAATGAATGCTTTAATTTGAATATATGAGATCAATAATGGCATTTAAACTATGTTATGCTTATAGAATAAATCGGCAGAATAACGGTATATTTCCTTAACTTTCATCCATTACATTAAGTCTATTAAGCAATATGATAAGTTCTAAATCATCAAGGTTTGTCTAGAATCATTGAAATATCAACCCTTGGTCAAACCTTGGGTTAACATATACAAGCTATGTAACGGTCGTTTACTGGGCCGTTACACTATGTAACACGTCCATAATGGGCCGTTACAGTGACCAGAGTCCAACATACTAGTTTAGACTCAGTGAAATGTGACGGTCGGGCATTGGGCCGTTACGTGAGCCTGACGGTCTAGTGCAAGGCCGTTACATTACAAGATCCAGAAAATAACGATAGTGTATTCTAGTTATTGGGCTTTGATGGTACAACCAACTCGGCGTCCTAGTGGGAATACCAGGCTCGCGGAGAATTACGGAGGCCTTGAAACAATGATTTCCTAGTCCATTGGAAGGAATATCCAATAGAGAGGTCCTCATGTCCAAGATGGTGTTCCTATAGTGCAAAGTGTGAACTAATGGCAATATACCGGAATATGTGCCTTGTACTTATAGAATTGACTCTATTGACAGAGAGAGATATGTACAATCAATGTGGAAATCATGGTGAAACTCCGTCAATACAATGTTTTTAAAAGAGTCATGCTTTGTAATACAAAACTATAGAATTTGGCTTCATGAACTTAACATAACTTAAAGTAAAAGTGGGATACCAAAATATGCAATAACTATCATGAATGCTTAAACAATCTCAAAATCATAGAACCAGGTTAACACTTAGGTAACTAGGCTTAACAATAAGTAAAATTGGCAAATCATATTCTGCCTTAGGGTTGGCAGAACACAGACTCTGACGGTTTGGAGGAGGGGCGTCACAGTGCTTGTGACGATCAGGAACCAGCCGTTATATGAACGTAACGCGTCTGTCCCAGTGCGTTAGAGACAACAATGAAAATCCAAAACATCAGAGTGTGTGACGGTCTGTCGTAGGGCCGTTATATGAGTGTGACGGTCCTATGCTGATGCGTTACCGTATCTGCTGACAGAAAACTAGATAAAACATATCATGTCTATAATTAAAATACCATGAATCTCTAGACATGATAACGAAGTGTAGGCCAACTACATGTTTAGGTATCAATGAATTAGACAAGATACATCTTTGGCATGTTCAATTAAGGCTAAGGGATGCATGTAATGCATAGAAGTAGTAAAATCATGAAATCAATGATCTATAATGCATGGAAATCACTTGAACCAGAGGGCTTTGAGTCCTATCAGGTTGTTTTTGCCGTTCATGAGATAACCTAGCTCTTAACTTAGACTGTTGATTCTGATTTGGATTGAGAATCCTACCCTAGATTTCCTTCTTCTGTGATTTTTCCAGCAACTTCCTTGGGCTCTAACTCCACGACCTCTTGACCTAAAGATGTAAAATTTGGAGGGGAGTTAGTCTAAAGTATTGTAAACAAATACTTCTAAAGAGCTTACCTGAGATAATGACTCCTTACCTTGATTCTTTACGTCCAAAAAGTAAGGGTCGCACAGTTCAGAACTATGCCCTATTTATATAGTTTATGCTAGGGTTTGAGGATTAGATCGATTCTAGAGTCCTTGTTTGGTCATAATCTAATCTCTAAGAGTCCTTAGTAATGTTACAACTCTTCCCAAGTCGATCCTTAATGGATAAGAGTCCAAAGTTTTGTTCTTTATACTCATTCTTTTTTTTACGGAACTAACAGGATGTAACGGTCTACGACCAATGCGTTAGAGGCATGTGACGGTCTCACGATAGACCGTTACATTGCTTGTTCTCAGAGTTCAACATGTCTCAAACTCTTCAACTCACAGAATACACATAGTGTAACGGTCTAGCTCTCATGCGTTACTTGGCTGTGACGATCGCCCGATGGACCGTTATAGTCAACGTAGCTAGAGTTTTAAATAAGTAAAACTCTTTTATTCGTTTATCTATTTAAATATATATACATGATTAGTATTTATCCTTAATGACCTTCTAGAATATGGGCCAACCCAATTGGGCTTGGTCCTTAAAACCTTTTGGGCTTCTTTTTAATTAATTAGACACAATTGGGCCTTTTAATGACTTATTAGTATCAAAAATCCATTTATAATTTATTTAGCCCTTTTATAAATTCTAGAAATTTATTAAATAATCTAGAAAATGCTTATATAAATTCTGGGGCTCTACATCTCAAAAGAGGCGAGAACAGTGCTCTTTGAGGGCCAAACATCACGTTTCTTCAGAGTGACTTGACAAAGAAAGGTTCCAGGGTTTTTAGGGTACAACCTGCTCGACGGCCTTGAGGAAATCCAAGGCATCGCGTAGACTTACGGAGGTCTCTATGATGAATTCACCAGTCCGAAGGAAGGAATATCCCGCGGAGGGGTCAATAATCACTGAGAGTTAGGGGCTAGACAGAAAACAACGTGAAACGTGGGGCTACATCTACGGACTGAGACATAGTGCCATAGACCTGCGGTATGGGCCAGAAAACTGATAAATCTGTGAGACAGGGAAACTGCGCCTGATCATGAGTCACCATTTAATGAAATAGCGACTTTATGAACAGTCGCTCAATCTTATTTATGACTGAAATTGTTCACAGAATAATAAGAATTAACGACACAGTAAGCGGGCGCTAATTCTAATTATTTTCAATATAACCATATAATTAATTATAATTAGCGTCCGAGTAAACGGGCGCTCATCTTTAATTGACGTCTACTATCAGGTCACAGAATATTAAATTACCATATAATTTACTTTTTACTAATATCTTTACAAATAACGCCTCTGGATAGGGATGTTCATTTTAAATCGCGACTACATGACTATCGCTCTTTTTCTTTGTGATGCTATGCATTGGGCAGGTACAATCATAGATACATGAAAATTTAAATTTATCAAAACAGGAAAGTGAAGGCAGGAACAAGTAGAGGAAAATATCAGGAATCTAAGAATATGTTCATGCATTAATTTTAACCTCAAGTTGCTTAGTTATTAATTTTAACATGTTGTGTTTATTTAATTATAATAATGAATTTGCGACTGTGTGCATGGGCGTTTATTGAATAGGCGCCCTGGCCATGGTCGCTATTTACTGAAATGCAGTAAAAACTACAAGCAGTGAAATAGAAGCCATGGAATCATGCTATACGACCTATATGCATGATTTTACTCTGATTATTAGGTTAAGTTTCATATCTTGAGAACACCTACCTTCTTGGGTCACTAGACGAAGATGAAGATGAAGATATGAGATAATAAGTAGCTGCAATAGCAACAGCAGCACTCGAACAGAAGAATATCTCCGCAGGAAAGATGATGCAGAGAACTAAAACAACAACAAGAAGAAGCTTGCTTCTTCGTGTAGCAGCAACAACAAGAGCAGCAGCCACACTGGGAGGACGATGGAAGAAGCAGACAAGGCCCTTCCTTGTATGACCGTAATCGGCCAGACTAGGAAGAGGGGGAAGAAGAAGACGGGCTTTCTCTCTCTCTTTCTGTTCACGGTAGCAAGATGCGGCACGAACTCCTCTCGAACACAGGAGCAGCAGTAGTCTGTCCTCGTCGACGAGGAGGTTTATTTATAGAGATGGAGATTTTAGAATCCTAATGGTATATAAATTTCCACGTAAACAACCCTAATAGATCTAAAGTTTCCCATGCAATCTCTATATTGCTATATCCACAGCCACCTTCCTAGTTGAATCAAAAACCCTAATGCTGCATGCAGGTTCGAACGGGAAGAGGGTTAGCCTTTTGGAATTATATCTATATATATCTTATTTCTCCTTTTGGTTGTAAGGAAGGCTAAGGGTATTTAAGGCCCATTCTTTTGTGTGTAAATATAAGGGTTTAAGGTGTTGAGGTTTTAGGCTTTTGTTTACTAAGGCCCATATATATATATGGGTTAAGGTTTCATAGAAGGGTTTAGTAACTTTAAGGCTCATTTGTTTAAAGTGAAAGGGTCGTGCTTTAAGGCCCATATAAGGCCTTATGTGATTGAGTTTAAGCCAAATAGTGATGGTTATGGTTTGGGCTTTTATCAATGATTTGGGCTCATTGGCTATTTATTTTTATTTTGAAGGATTTATCTCTTTAGGAAATTTTGTCCCTATTATTTATCCAGGTTGCTACATTGCAGTTGCAGGGTCTCTTCAGCTCTAGAGATGATGTTGGTAATTCTAAGCTTTCCCAAGTGTGTGTCATGCACTGCTCATAGGAATTTTCTTTGAAGAAGAGATGGTAGGGATTACACCCATTCCATGGTATTGTTTTCTTGCAGGAAACCCAGTCCCTCGTGTCAAATTGTCTGGAGTAGCTTCCTGGAGAGGGAGAAATCTCATCCTTTTATTGAGTAAGATGTAGTAAATGGGTCCTCTAAGCTAGGAGCTCGAAATCTTTAGCAGTCGAGCTTGTCAAGCCGTTAGCATCTGCAATGGGTTATCCAGTTCTCGATGGGACTTTGGTGTATCCCAAATAATTCCATCTCTTTTCTTTCTCTTGTACCCCCCCAGATTGGGGTGGATGGCTGGATATTGCATTCCCTTTTTATGCCCCCAGGCTAGGGTGGGCAGTTGAAGAAGGGCTGCTCATGTCTTTGCATTGGGTAACTTGTGTAGATGAATAGTGTCCTCAGGGGCAATAAACTCCTACTGTGCTTGGAGGCATTTCAAAGTTTGATTACAGCTGAATATCTTTTCATTCCTGCCCCTCCTGTCAGGTGTATGCTAGGATAGAATTTGTGGTAACCCCAGGGAAGGCGCATGCTACTGAGTGTCTCCCGAGTAAGCTAGGCCCTGTTTGACAGTTGTTTATTAAGCTGCCCCCTCCTACTCGGAGTAACTTATGAGGGACTGTGGATAGTGAGGTTAAACCTCCCCTAGTAGAGCATTCTTTATCGTATAGTAGCATATTCATGGCAGTAGTTGCATCACATCGGGTCTTTTCATTTGGAGAGAGATTCTTCCTTGCCTCTCCACTCGTTGTTAGCCTTGCCATTGGTAGATTGCACTCTTGAATGAATTGGCTTGAGCAGAGCTGGCAGTGCATCGAGTCATAGAGCAATGCTTTTCCCTTAGGTTTATTGTCTTTGACAGTTGCCCCTAGAGTGGAACACCATTTGCGTCTTATTCGGCTAGTTGGCACAGTTGAGGGAGCTCTCAAATACACTTCAAGAGATGTGCTATTCCGACTAATATGGAGAGGCCGTACTGGAAATTGTCTTAAGGACAAGCATTTGATGAGGGCGTGGAGGGTCCACCATGTATTCGCCTATCTGTAGTTTGCCTTTGTTGATCAGGCACTCTACGATGTCTTTGAAGACATAGCAATCTTCGATAGAATGTCCCAACCTTTGATGATAAGGCCAGAACCGGGGGTCATCTTTTCATTCGACCTCGTTTAGTCTCTTGGGCTTTGGGAGCATTACCTTGCCATACTCACGGGCCCACTCAAAGAGGATTCGAGTCTTGTCCCTTGGAAAAGACTAAGGCTTCCTCATTTTATCCCTTAATAAGGGCCCTTGCTTAGTCGACTAGACAAGAGCGGAGCTGGTTGTCTTCTTTATTTTCCTCCTTTGTTGCTCAAAGGCTTCAAAATCTGTGATGTTCGTTTCATTTTGTGCCGGCCGCTCCTCAGTTGGCCCATCCTTTTGAATTGGGGTAGCAGCAGCCGGGTAGTGCTTTGCCAGCAGCGCTTCAAAATCAGTGGTAAGATCCTCCAATTGCTCGAAGGATTTGATCTCGATGCCAATCTCCCTTATCAGGCTGGCTATCCTCATGCTGCATATGCATAACTGAATAGCTTCCTTGTGGTCTGGTGGGCATCTACATCTCGCACTGAGATCCTTCCACCGTCGAATGTAATCCGAAGCAGACTCATCAGTCTCTTGCTCGGTCATGTATAGTGTTTCCCTGGTAACTTCTTCCTTGGCAAGCTTCATCTTAGCTGTCCACTTCACCCTCAGCTCGGCCATTGCCGCCAGAGCAGTCGGACAAAGATGCGAGTCAGCTACTTGTAGAGGTGGGCTTGTTAGCGGCATTGCCTGAGGTGTGGTAGCTGCCCCCTGAGACGCCCGAGAAACTGAGAGATGCGTGGGAAGCGCGCGTTGTAGCTGCTAAGAGGGGGTGCCCCCTATATAGTCATGTGCAATTCGGGGCATAGTCGGTCTTGGTTAGGTTTCGAATGGCTCAGTGCTTCTTTGCGTAGCCTCAAATGACGAGCCAGCTTGCCCGGGTATAGCTAAGTATAACCCCATTTTGCATAACTCTCTCCTTAGTGCTTCAACTTCTTGAAGCTTCTGATATAGCTCCGCTACCATGGCAGGGTCAAGTTGAGAACGGCCTAATTCTTCATCTTGTTCTGCAGTGGCTCGGCTTGTGCCAGGCAAGGTTGACAATGTATTACAAGAGAGAATGATGGCCTCCTCTTTATTCTTTAGCTCTTTCTTTTCGTTCCCCTTTGCAGTTGGCATCCGCCTTTTAGGTATTTGTGGGTATGAAGACACCATGTTGACTGCCCTTTTCAGGTCGGGCAATTCATGAGGATGTGGAGGATCAACCTTATAATCGTCCACTTGTAACTCCCCTATCTTGATTAACCTTTCAATGGCATCCTTGAAGACGTAGCAGTCTTCAATAGGGTGCCCAATCATCTAGTGATACGAGCATAAATGGGGGTTGTCTCTACTTCTAGCGTCTTCCGGTCTCTTCGGCTCCGGGAGAGTGACTTTGTTGTATTGAATGGCCCAGTCAAATAAGACTCGAGTCCTCTCCTTGGGGAAAGAGTAGGGTTTCATCATTTGGGCTCGTAGAGGAGGGCCTTCTTGTTGTTCAACAAGCTTAGTTGAAGGCAGGTGTTGACACGCTAAAAATATACATATACATATAAATAAATAGAATAAAATAATAAAAAGTAATGCATAAAATAATAATAATAATAATAATAATAAACAATAAGACACTAATCTATTTTACTTCTACTTTTTCAGAAATGAAGAAAGAAAGAAAAAAGAGGAAAAGAGAGAATAGAAGAAGAAAATAATAATAAAAATAAATAATATATATATATATATATATATATAAGGGGGGAGAGAGACGGTGGCCCACTCTCTCTACTCTCTCTCATCTCCCGCTCTCTCTCCTCTCTCTCGACCGCTCTCTTTCCTCTCTCTCGCCAATCTCTCCTCTCCCCTGAATTCTCTCAGTCTCTCTTTCCTCTCTCCCCACTCTCGACTTCTCTCTCCACTCTTGCTCTCTCTCTCTCTTCCGAGCATCTCCAGCGCTCGCCTCCCATCGTCGGCCTTGTCAGCATGGCGTCGCAGGCCATTCATCACTGTCGTCGGCCCATATGGCAAGCCACCACCGTCCGGCAGCAACGCGGACCGGCCGCAACCTCAACCTCTCACTGCAACTCCTCTGGCAGCACAACAGCAACACAAGCTCCACATACGGCTGCTCCCCCAAGCGGCAACAACAGTGTCCATTTGATCCAACAGGGTCCATCCGGTAGGGATGTGAACCGGCAGCATCGGCAGAGCTCCCTCCATATGGCAAGGCCTACCCCCTCTTCATACGGCAGAGTCTCCATCTGGCAGAGTCTTCATCCGGCAACATCGTTCTTCATCCGGCAGCACCGATAGTCCTCCAATCGGTAGCACGGCTGATACGACAGTTTCTCCATATGGCAGGCCCCTTCCCGTCCGACAGCAAGGCTCATCCGACGGTGCTCCTCCTCGCTCGGCTGCAGCCTTTCCCATACAGCAGCTCCCCATCCGGCAAGCTTCCCCATGTAGACGACACTACATTTGGCAGGCGCGAACCGACAGCAGCGTCAACGCCCCATCCGGCAGGAGGCTCGATCCGACGGCACCGACTGTGTCCATCTTCATCTGGCGACATCTTTAGGCCATTCGGCAGGGGCGTGAACCGGCAACAACGGTGATGCCCGTTCCCACATCCGACAGCGGCTTCCCACAGCTTGTAGCCCCTTGCCGATACGGCAGCGGCGACACTCATCTGACGGCATCCCTCAATCGACAGCAGGCACACGAACCATGTGGTAGCTCCCCATCCAGCTGAGGCTTTATCCAGCACAAACCCCATCTGGCGGACATCCTCGTCCGATAGAATCGGCGGGACCAACCTTGTTGGATCCCCTAGTTAATTTTGGATAGTTATGTTTCAATGATGAGAAATCTTTTGTGTGTGTGTCTTTGTGTGGTGAATTGAGAAATGCTTGATAACCAAGGTGCTAATACAGTGACCATCCGGTTATGCAGGAAAAATAGCTTTGGTGGACTGTTGGAACTCAAATTCTTGAATGATTGAGTCATTTTCAGCTTGGATTCAAATCAAATGGTAAACCATGCTCATATACTTTAAGAGGAAATGGTAAGATCCTACAACTCTAAAAATGCTCAAACCAATTGAGGTGGGGTTCATAATGCTCGCTATTGGGCATTATTGGAAAGCCATGGTTTTTGGTGAATATTTATAGCATTTGTCATTGCATAGATTATTCCATGCATAGTCTTCATGAGATTTTTGAGCTTGCATGTAGTTAAATCATTTCATAAGAAGTTTGGTAGAAATTGGCATATTTGACCTTCACACCTTGTTCACATTCATGCTCATATATTGTTCATGTTAGGTGTGTCAACTTTGCATTCAAAGAGATTTGTTGCATTCTATTCATGGCGTTTTGTAAAGATGAAAAACTTGTTTGAGGTTTTGAAACAAACATTGTTTATGCTTTGGCATCACATTGAGTATTCATGTTAATTAATCTTTAGGTTGTTTGATCCTTGGTTTGATTGGCAAAATTGTTGATGTGAATTGGTTTTGATATGGTGAAATGTCCCTTATCATATTAGGGATTCTTGGTCTCATGTTATGCAAGCTTTACATGGGGTTATAGGGCTTGTATTCTTCAAATTCTGGGTTTTCTAAATTTCGGTCGACCGCCCATGGGCCTTAGGTCGACCGAATTTGCCAGCAACAATTGGTGTCCTGCCCTGTAAAACTTAGGTCAACCGGCCACCCCGTTTAGGTCGACCGAACTCGGCGGGCGACCCATTTAGGTTGTGTTCGAAACCCACTTATCATGATCCGTTTTGGTTAAAATTTGACCCCCTTGCCCCTAGGGTTATGATACATATCTTGGGGTTGTTGTAAGGGTTTTAGACAAGGGTTAAATGGTCTTTTCATACTTTTCTTTTGGGTGTATAAATGACCTGTGAATTTGGGAGAATATTTTAGAGTTCTAATGTTCTATCTTTTCTTGTAGGAAAAGGAAAAGAGAAAAGGAGAGGAGTTGAAGATTCCTATGGATATCATCTACATCCGGGAAGATTTCGTGATCGTGATGGAAGAGAAATTGGAGCGGTTCGAAGAGAGGATCACAGTGATGTTCAAATCGTCAACATTCGACAACCCTCCAACCTGTTCTTTAACAAGGATCTCCTCCAGCCCTGTCACCTCTTGAGGATCTAGTTCTTTACCCTTTTTACATCTATTCAAGTGATTTACATTTGGTTTGAAAGCATGTATTGTACATATCTTTTATTTCCGAACTCTGTGTCTGTGAGTGTGTGAACTGTCTGTGGACGGTTGTGGTGATATTGTGCCGCGGGTGTTGCGGTTTGTGTGTGTGTGCATCTTGATCCCTTGTGGATCGTGTAGGAGACGATGTCTCCGTGTTTCTAGAGCGGAAGCTCCGTGCGCTTCATTTGAAGCGAGTAGATCCTCACTGGTTTGGTGAGGGGTGGACGTAGGGAGTCTGTCGTGGTCCCGAACAACCTAAAAAATCTGTCTCGCATCTGTGTGATTGTCATTTGCATGATTATTGAAGAGGGGTGATCTCGCGCAAGTCCTGAGCTGGGGGATGATCACCGATTAGTGAACTGCAAGGATGGGAAACAGATCAGGGGGCCCAGGGCGGAATCCCTGGGGAAAACCCTCTGATGCAGAGGTTTTCATCCTGGGTGCCTCCGGTCAGTGCGGTTATGGCCAAGGTTACATCCAGGTGGGGGATTCTCAGGGCTTCCGACTTAAATCGATTGATGTAGCCCCGGAGTTTCACCCCTTGCGCCTATTTGAGAGCCAATAGCCCCGCTACCGACCTTGGGGGGCCGCTGCCGGCGAAACTCTCCTTAAATACTCGCCCAAACTGCTTGAAGTCTCAGATGGATCCGGGGGCGAGGGCTCGGAACCATGCTTGGGCGCCTTGGACCAGGGTGGTCATGAAGGCTCGGCATTTGATGGCATCGGACGCCCCGTGAAGGGTCATCCGGGCGTCAAAGATGTCAAAGTGGTCGGCCGGGTCGCCCTGGCCGTCGTAAGACTTGAAGGTTGGAATGGGGATTCTGGGAGATACCTCTGCCTTCAAGATATAGTTAGAGAATGGGGATTTCTCCTCGTCCTATGCTGGGGAGGTCTTCTGCAAGGCGTGTAAGGTGCGCTCCTGCTCTGCGAAGCGCCTCTCGAGCTCTCGCAGACGGAGGGATAACTCCGGCTACCGTTGTGCCGTGGGGCTAGGGGGACGCGATGGCAGGCTGTCCTGGCACTCCCTGGGGACTTCTGTCTCTGGGTGCGGACGGCGAGCCCCAGGTTTTCCCCGCTTCGGCGTGGAGGATGCCTCTTTCTCCGGAGGAGGGGCTTGTGAAGGTCCTCCTGACCTATTGTGAATAAGCTGCCGTCCTTGGAGGGCGAAGCGGCCTCCGGCAGTGTGTTGGGATGCGTCTCCGCGGGGAGGGCTTTTCGGAGGGACACATGACCTTCCTTCTCTGGCCGCCTGGGTCCTCATGAGTTCCGCGAGGACATCCAGTTTTGCATTGAGGGTTTGGAAAGCATCAGCACCCTCATTGGATAGTCGCCCTACCGCCGCAGGCGGAGGTGGTTCGTCGGCTGGGGTGCTAGCGTTGGAGGGGGGGTCTTGCGAGGCCTGGGAAGGGCCTTCTCCCCCCACCACCATGGCCTTCCCCCTATCACCGGCGGATCTCCTCCATGTACTTCTTCGCACCATGCTGGCTCTTTGATCGTTTCCCACAGACGGCGCCAGATGAAGAGGGGTGATCTCACGCTAGTCCCGAGCTGGGGGATGATCACTGATCAGTGAACTGTAAGGAAGGGAAACGGATCAGGGGGCCCAGGGGGGGATCCTTGGGGAAAACCCTCCGATGCCAAAGTCAGTGGAGCAGTGGTGGAAGCTATGAAGGGAGGAAGAAGGAGATACGTGAGATCCCTCTCCACCAAGGTGGTGAAGTGGTTCCTGCTCAGGGAGTTTTAGGCGCGTGTAGGCCTTACCGTTTGTTGAAGGGAGTCTCCGGTTTAAATAGTGTGCTAGCCTCATGAGTCCCGTAAGCTGAGGAGTTTCAAGCGGGGGTTACGTCCTCGACGTGGGCTCTTTATGTCCTCATCGTGGGCTCTTTATAACCTTGAGGACTCGTGGGTCCCTTATCTTTGTGAACTCCTGCTCATAAAGGGCTCTCAACGACAGCGTGGATAAGCAATCGTCGGACGACCCAAGCATGAAGAGTGCCAACCCTTATCCGGGCGATCGGCATAGCTCGGGTGAGGCTCGGTCGGAGTGGGCGCGGGGCGCTAGCCTTTATCCTGGCGAGGGGGATAGGTCGGGCTTGGGTCTTCCTCCGACCGGACCGATGCTCGGGCCTTTCGAGCCTAATGGCCGCCGAGGAAGGGCTTGATCCTGAGTGATCTTATTGGGCTTTTATGCTAAGTGGGCCCTACGGGCTGTCACTTAGATGAGCTGGGCCTCGTTTGGTCTTGCTGGACCTGGTTCAGCTGCTCTTAGATGGGCTAAAGAAATCCTCCTCTCCACTTGTCCCCCTCCTACTCCCGAGCCTTGGTAGGCTCGGAAGAGTAGCCGTTAGGGTTTTGGACCAACGTGGCTCGGGTGGGTGGAAGTCTAGCGGTGTTAAGAAGCCACGTGTCGTGGTCACCTGGGCCCGTAATAATGATAATCTTGACGGATTTGAAATGAAGGGGTCCCCTTTTCTCAAAGGTCGGAATGATGCGCTGCCTTCTGCGTGGGAATATAGGCGTTGTGCGCTTGTTGTCATTCCAGACTCCCTCCGTTTTAGGGTTTTTGCTCTCCTTTGTGCTTGCCTTTTGGGCTCTTTGATGCGTCGTGAGGACATGATGGAAGAGTAGAGGCTTGCGACGGCATTCGTGGAGTTGGCAGAGATAACCGCGGAGGCGGTTCGACAGCTTCCTCTTCCTCCAGAATCTACGGAGTCTCGGGAGCATTTCTCTTCAAGTTCCTCTTCAGATCCCATGGCGGACCAACGTCCGGAGGTCGAAGAGTGGGAGGGTGAGCCTGAGGCGAGGGCGATGGTGATACCGCCGGCTCCAAACTGCAGCGAGCTGGGGGAGGCGGAGGTGAAACGACTGGAGCACCAGTTTCCCCTGCCCTATAAGTTTTACTTTGCCGCGGCTGCCCCACACGAGATGAGCTTGGATTCTCGTACGGGCCATATCTGCTCCTTCCTTCTATCGTGGAAGAATGGTTTCCGCCTTCCCTTCGAGCCCTTTGTTCTGAAGCTTCTTGATTTCTTTAAGTTGGCTCCCATACAGTTGGTGGCCAACTCTTATCTTCTTCTCTCCGCCTTTCGCATCCTCTGCCGCCAATGCGGGGTTCCTCCTTCCTTAGATCTCTTCCATTATTTTTTCGAGTTGAAGGTGCATTCCTCGGCCAGGAAGGGCTTCTATTTCATCCAGGCGAGACGGAACAAGAGCTGTGTCTCCTTAGCCTCAAAGGACTCTTCCCACAAGGGATGGAAGACTCAGTTCTTCTGGGTGGGGATTTTTTCGGTGGAGGAGACTTGGAGGTGTCCCGTAATCCCCAATTTCCATCCGAACATCCCTCCGAGGCAGGACGAGTTTTCTTCGGATGTGGAGGAGTATGCGGCCATTTTGCTGAAGCATCGCCAGTCTACGGAGGAGCTGGTTACCCCGGAGAACATCGAGCGGTGCCTCCTCACGCGGCTACGGGCGACAGGTTCGGACGCTACGAATCAGCTTCTTCATCAGATGACGAGATCATTTTCTTTTCCTGACCATATCTTTCTTCTGCGTAGATGCCAGGCGGCTGGCTGTGGAGGAGGAGCCTGTGGCCGAATGGGAGGTGATCGATCTCGGTGATGATTCGGCTGTCGATGAGTTGTGAGCTCCCGAGGGGCGCTCCCGAGCCTGAGATAAGGGCAAGGGGATGGCCCAGGAGGGGTCTTCCAGGCCGCGGGGGGCCAAGCGCAAAGATCCCATGGAGGGCATGATACGGGATGCTGTGAAGGCCAAGAAGCGGGCCAAGAAGGCTGGGTCTGTCTTCGCTGTCGAAGATGACTCTGGATCGGCGGCTCTCCCCTCTTCCGAGCGAGATAGGGCTGGCCCTATTGGGCCGGCTCCCCCATCCGCTGAGCGAGAGGGGGCCGAGGAGGCCAGGGCCGCTTCAGGGGATGACGGTGTTGGATCGACTCTCCCCTCAGCAGGAGCTGAGGGGGCCGGGGCCGCTTCTGCTGGTGGCAGTGGCGCTGGATCGGCTCTCCCCTCAGTAGGAACCGAGGGGGCCAGAGTTGAAGCGGGTGACTCTGGGACAGCGGCCGAGACTGGGGCGTCGATCGAGGCTGGTGACGCTCCTGGTGGCGGCGTAGGGGCCGAGTCGGTCGAGGTCGGAGGGTCGCGAGGAGTGGCGACACAGCCCCAACCGACTCAAGAAAGAGGTGTGGATGAAGCATCGGCTCGGTCCAGGCCGACCGGCGGGGCTCCCGAGGGTATACCGTTCGGAGGGGGGGCCCTATTTCAGAGGCTCTGGAGAGGCTGGGCATCCAGGGCCCTCTGTATCGGGCGTGTTGCAGCATAGCAGGGAAGGCGGTGAAGGGAGGAGACAGGCAATGCTCCCCGCCTACGGCCCGCGAGCTGGTTATGGAGGGCGGCTTGGTCCTGGCCCAGATGGGGGCCACCCTGGCTGAAGCTCACGCCTGGTCGGAGTCAGAGCGGGCGAACCTCGCCTGGACCCTTGGTGGGTCTGACAGGAAGATGGCTCGGCTCTTCGAGGAACGTGATGGGCTTCGGTGGGAGCTCTCCTCGGTCAGAGAGCTGGCGCGGGCGAGTCAGGCGGAGGCCCGGACACTAACCGAGCAACTAACTTGGGCCCGCGAGTCGCTCGAGAGGAAGAACAGGCTTCTAGAGAAGGAGCGCGTGGCCCGTACCGAGCTGGACGGCCAGTGGGCAGCCGAGCGCGTCGAGCTATTGGTCCAGGCGGAGGAAGCCATGCACCTTCGGCGGGAGGCCGAGGCTGATCAGGCCGAGGCGGAGAAGTGGTCAGCCGAGGCAGAGTGGAGATTGGCCGAGGCGGAGCGGGAGAATGCTGAACTCACTGGTAGGGTGAAATCGGCTGGGGCGGAGGCACTCGAGCAATACAAACGCTCGGAGGCCTACCGGGTCGACCTCAAGGAGGTTGCCCTCCCCTACTATGAGTCAGCACTTCACCGGGGCATCCACAAGGGATTCAAGCAAGGCTATGACCGGGCCATCTCTTATGCGGAGGAGCAGGCGTCCAAGACAATCAATTTTCTGTCCGGGCAATGCTATGATTCGGATTTGTCATCCTCCAGTTCCTCTGGTTCGGCGTCGGAGGAAGGAGACCAGGGGGACTCTTCGTCTGAGGGGTCGCCGACTCCGGATGCCTCGGGAGGGTGAGCAACCGAGGCAGTTCCCACGCCGGTGGGGTCAGTGCCAGGGTCAGTCGTCGCCGAGGGTGTCGGGGGCAGACCGTCCGAGCCTTCCACTTCCGAGCCTCAGGGTGGGCCAGAGGCCTAATGTATTTGCTCTGCTTTTTCTCCTTATATGTTTTTCCTTTTTCTGAAGAAAAAACTTCTCTTGTTGTGTAAAGGGAAAAACGTAAGGTAGTAGTGTTATGATGAAAACTTAACTCTTTTGTATCGCCATTGCTGTAGTTTGACCAGCGTATCCGCAGTAGTTGGAAAGTGCTGATACCTTCTGCGTGGATCTCACATGATGGTTGGGCGAGCGTCTGACAGGGTGTCATTCCTCCATCTCTGTCAACTTGGAAGGTAGCCTTCTTCTTCCTAATCCCTCTGTCACCTTTGTTCTGAGTTACCCGAGCCAACACGGTCGACTACCCTTAATCCGAGCCAATTTTTGCACGAAGCAGAGTCAGTGGCTGGACGCGGGAAGGCTAACCGAGTGAGTTGAGCGATGGGCTCGTTCGGCGGCGCCAGATGGATTTTTCCTTTTTCAACATGTATTGTCTTGGCTTCGGCCTTTCTGCTGTACAAGCAAGTTGTTTGAATAAAAGAGAAAAGGAAACTTTTGTTTTATTTCATGTTGCTTACACAATGCTCGGTGTTCAGAAATAGAACTTGCGTAGTATAGTCACGTTCCACGTCCGAGGGATGGGTTTTCTTTCCATAGTAGATAGCCGATATGCTCCTTTCCCGAGCGTCTCGACCACTCGGTAGGGGCCTTCCCAATTAGAGGATAACTTACCCGCCGCCTCAAGTGGTCGAGAGGCTCCGGCTTTCCTGAGAATGAAGTCTCCCGGTTGAAAGTGTCTATCTCGGACTTTGGCGTTGTAGTATTGAGTGAGGCGGCATTGATATTCTGTTGCTCGGACGCTGGCAATCTCTCGGAGTTCATCCTCTAGGTCGAGGTTTTTGAGCAGTTTCTGGTCGTTTGCCCCGAGCGAGAAACAGATGACTCGGAGGGAGGGATTGGCAATCTCCAACGGGATCACGGCCTCGGTGCCGTACACCAGCTGAAAGGGACTTTCACCGGTTGCCATTCTGGGAGTCGTTCTGTGCGACCAAAGTACGCTTGGCAATTCCTCGAGCCAGCTGCCCTTGGCTTTGTCGAGCCTAGTCTTGATGCCTTTCAAGATAGTCTTATTGGCATTTTCGACCAACCCGTTAGCCTGAGGGTGGGCGACCGAAGTGAAGTGATTACGAATGCTTAAGTTGGCACATCTGTCTTGGAAATAACGAGAATCAAATTGCCGGCCATTATCGCTCACTATCACCCGGGGGATGCCGTAGCGACAGATGATCGATTTCCAGATGAAACTCCAGACGACTATCTCAGTGATCCTAGCTGTGGCTTCGGCCTCGATCCACTTGGTGAAGTAGTCAATGGCGATGATGATGAACTTCTTCTGGGCCTGAGCCGTAGGGAACGGCCCAAGGATGTCGATCCCCCACCGAGCGAAAGGATAAGTCTCGGCTAGGGTGACGAGCTCCGTTGCCGGCTGATGGACCAAGTGATCAAATCGCTGGCATCGATCACACTGTTGTACGTAGGTTTAGCAATCGCGCTGCAGAGTGGGCCACCAGTAACCCTGCCGAAGCAAGATTCTGGCGAGCGACCTTCCTCCTAGATGCGCTCCGCACAGTCCTTCGTGAACCTCTTGGATCGCTCGGTTGGCTTCGTCAGCACTGATGCACTTCAGGAGGGAACCGGAGAAGGATCTGCGGTATAAAGTGACGTCCAGAATGATGAATCACTGAGCTTGGTACTTCAATCTCTGGGCTTCCCGAGGGTCAGGAGGCTCCTGAGAGTCTTGGAGCCATGACAGATAGGGGGTACGCCAGTCCCTTGGAGAGGCCGAGTCAACAGCCATGAGCTCCTAATCAATGCTCGGTCGCTCTAGCTCTTCGAGAAGGACCGATCGAGTACCTTCGGGGTCAAGAGAGGAGGCCAGCCGAGAGAGGGCGTCCACTTGGGAGTTTTCCTCCCGGGCTATTCGAACTACCTCAAAACTCTCGAACTGTTGTGCCACAGTTCTGACCATCTGGAGGTATTTGACCATCGATGCTTCCCGACCTTCGTAATCGCCGTTCACCTGGCTAGCGACCAGTTGGGAGTCAGTGTGAATTCTGACTCGCTCAGCCCCCAACCGTCGGGCCATGCGGGCTCCCGAGATAAGGGCTTCATACTCCGAGGCATTGTTGGATGCCTGGAAGTTGAACTTCAAGGCGTATTGCAGCTCTGCTCCTTTGGGGGACTTCAGGAGGATCCCAGCGCCACTCCCAGCCAAGTTGGAGGATCCGTCGATGAACAATTCCCAGGTTGGCGGGGGTACAGACGGAGATTTTTCTTCGGCCGGGATGGTGCTCTCGATGATGAAGTCGGCGAGTGCCTGTCCTTTGATAGCCGAGCGGGGCCGGTACGATATATCATAGGCCCCGAGCATGATGGCCCACTTGACGAGGCATCCCGAGGCTTCAGGGTGGGTGAGGATCCTCTTCAGTGGTTCACCGGTTAGCACGATGATGGAGTGCCCTTGAAAATAGGGTCGAAAACGCTTGGCCGAGGTAACTAATGTTGGCACGAGTTTTGTTGTGCCCCTGTGGTTTTGATGATTGGTCTTGATGTGAGTCAAACACTGTGAGTCACCATGTGGTGTTCAGTCATTCTGTCAGATCATAAAGCATTCATATATATACATCTGTAAGGTTTACGCATTTTCCTGTCATACTATGAGTCATGGTTTAAGGTCTATGCATTTCTCTGTTTGTGGAAGTTCTGCACATTGCATCCCTGCATACATAAAGTCCTGCACATTGCCTTACTGCATTTCACACGCATTCAAAGTCTATACATTCTCTCGCATGCAGGCATTCGAAGTCTATACATCGTCTGGTAGCATGCACACAAATTCTACACATCCCTCCATAGCAAGTCTGCACATCGTTTGCATAGCACACGCACAAAGTCTGTACACTGTTGCATGCTCATTGCATATGAGGTCATGTCTGCACGTTATTAAGTCTGTACAGGGTCTTGTTGCAGGCACGGCAAGTCTATACATCCGTTAGCCTTGCCTTATGCACACAGCAAGTCTGTACATTCATGAGTATGGCATAGTCAGTACATTGTTCGTTGCAAGCCATTGTGCACGCATGACTAATATCTCTGTCTGCATATGAATTGATCTTGTTTGCATGGCATTTCATCGAACATATTAGGCATACATAAAGTCGAACATGTTATGCAATAGAGTCAGTACATTGCTTAAGTCTGTACAGAGTTTGCCTAGACTGCACACGTTCTCAAGTCTGTACATTCTTCAAGGGCATAGTCCATGCATTCATCTCAAGTCTATACACTGTCTTAGCATGATCCGTCTCACGTAGCATCTCACTTAGCGTCTTTGTGCATGCATCATTCAAAGTCTGTACAGCCTGTGTTCGCAACACTAAGTCTGTACATTGGCTGGCTGCTGCAACACTAACTCTGTACATTGGCTGGCTGCTGCAACACTAAGTATGTACATTGGCTGACTGCTGCAACACTAAGTATGTACATTGGCTAGTTGCTACAACATAAAGTCTGTACATTGGCTGGCTGCTGCATTGCACGCACGCAAAGTCTATGCATTGCTGCATGAACGCAAGTCTATACATTCCTTGTGCATGCATCGTCTCACTTAGCGTCTCATGTTAAGTCTGTACATCGCATCGCATGCACTTTAAATATGTCAAGTCTGATCATTGCATTCTGTCTCACCCAGCGTCTCATGTTGTGTCTCACATAGCGCTGTAGTTTAGCAAGTCTGTACATCATTTAGTGCATTACATGCATTCATCAAGAGTCTGTACACTCGGTGTCTGCATCTCTTGAATTCCAAGTCTATACACTTGTTCTCTGCATCACAAGCATTCAAGTCTATACACTCTTTTTGTCTGCATCACATGCATTCAAAGTCTGTACACTCGTGAATGAAATGTCAGTGCATTCATTCTCGTTGTACATACTTTCTCTTTATGCACTATCTTGCTTGCATGAATGAAGTCTATGCAGGGTTTCTACATTACATCCCAAAAGTCTGAACACCCTTCGGTGTAGTCTGTACACACTTCAGGTGGCAAGCATGTACATCGTCATTGTCGTATGCACGCTAAGTCCATACACTATGCATTTGTGCATCGTTCAGAAAATAAGTCTGTACATCGGCCTGTGTCATGCACTCAAGTCCACACATGCACACACTTAGTTTGTGCATTGTGCTCTCATGTTTTAACACTAGGCATTGCAAAGTCTGAACATGGCTCTGCGCCTTATATACAAAGTTTGTACATGCTTTGTTCAAAACACAACTTACTCAGTGCATTCTCGTCTGACCTAACAGAATATCTGCTCGAGAAAATTGAGAAGGGCACGTGATCCAAGAAGCTAGGATCATGACACGTGTCATCCTACAGGCTGAAATGCTGCCACGCAGCCAAGGTGTTAGGGCGGGAACTGAGGAGGACACACGCCCACCTTCCTGCTGCTGCTATAAAATGAAGCCTCTTCCTCTGAAGATGATCTAATCGAAGCAGAAGGGGCAGAAGCAGAGAGTGAATTAGAGCCTGCACGATCCAGAAGAAGAAAAAGAGTGAAGAAGAGAAAGAGAGAAGAAGCATAAGAGAAAGAGAAAGAAAGAGAGACAGAGAGCTCGTGAAGAAGGAGAAGAAGAAGAAGAAGAGTAGAGAGAAGAGTAGACAGTGAGAAGAAAAAGAAAGAGAAGCAGAGAGGCATAGTGTGAAAGCAGAAGAAGAAAAAGAAAAAGAGAAAGAGAGATAGAGAGCTCGTGAAGAAGAAGAGAAGCTTCACCAGAAAATTTGTCTTCACTGGACTTTGGATCAGATCCAATCCAGTCAGCTCTTGCGAGAGCCACATTCCTGTTGCATTTCATTTACAGCTTTCAGTCGCTGTGTTTTTATCATTTCTTGTTTTTCCTTTTATTCGATCACTTTGTTCTTCCGATTCTCTGGTTGGAGGTCGGTGTTCCTCCTGTGGACTCAGGAGAAGGGAGACTTGGTGTCTCCGGTTGCAAGTGGCTGGGTGTCACTTGTGGGTTCCCTCTGGTCTCAGAGGAAGGGAGTCTTGGACTCCGGGTTTTGCAGGTAGTGGTTGCTACCTGTGGGTTCCCTCCTGGTCTGGAGGAAGAGAGACGTTTGTCTCTGGTTTCTAGTGATGGTGTGTCACTAGGGTTGCCCTCTGGGTTGGAGGAAGAGGGGAGGTTGTTCCCCTGGTCAAGCTGTTAGGCAGCACCTGTTTGCAGATTGAGTCTGCGGTTCTAGCTGTTGCTAGTGGAAGCCTCACTCCGGTTTGGAGTGAGGGGTGGACGTAGGTCTGTGGACCGAACCACCTAAAAATTCCTTGTGCAGTGGTTCGTCTGTTTGATTGATCCTGCTAGATGCATGCTAGAACCGTGATCTAATTGGTTGTCCATGTCCTAGTGATTGATGGGGTATGCATCTTGGATGTATGATCTATTTGTCCATTGAACTTGTGATTATCATCTCATACGGATTTTAAATTGGTTAAAATTCATTAGAAGATCCATTCACCCCCCTCTGGATCTGTGTTTATCTATCGCACCAACCTATCAATTGGTATCAGAGCCGGCGTCTACATAAAAGGTCCAGCGACCTGCAGATCCGATCCTGCAGTCTTAGTGCTATCTCGCTTTTGGTGCATCATTATTCCTGTTGCATTAATCTAATCTGTTTCCATGGGTGATCCACCGGTTTTCAATGGCTCTAATTTTAATGTGTGGTTTGTCAGTCTGTGCAAATATGTTATATCAGTTAATCCTGATCTGTGGAAGTTAATTTCACACGGTCCTCACAGATTACCAAAGAAAGAGTCCAAATGGACTGACAGTCACAGATCAAGGCATGAAGAGAATCAAAGAGCTCTGAATCTAATGAAAGCAGCTACTGACAAGGCCTTACACTCTTACTTCCATGACTGTAGGTCCGCTAAAGACATTCTGGATGAGCTGAAGCTAGGACACAGAAGAAGGGAGGACAGCTGCATGATGGCTAATGGTAGAGATCAAGACAGCAATCAGAATGAAGATGATAATGATGAAGAGGTAAATCCCTTCGAGAATTTTTCTTTAGATGATTGGGAGAATGCATATGCTGAGTTGCTTGAATCTCATGAACATTTAAGAAAATAATACAAGAACTTGAAAAAGAAAAGTGATCGGGGTAGTTCAAGTTCTCCATGTGAAAATTGTTCAAATATGAAGCAATCTCATGATGCCTGTTTGTCTGATATCCATTTGTATAAAAATCAGAATGAAAAATTGATGAAGGAACTTGAATGTGGTTGCTCTGAACTAAGTAGGCTAAAATCTGAAAATGACTCTCTTAGAAAATCTGTTAAAAAAAATGAAGAAAAATTTGGGAAACTTGAGCAAGAGAAGAATTTGTTTACTGAAAAATTTAATGCCATAAAATCTGTAAATATGGAATTGCAGAAAGATTTTGAAAAACAGCAAAAAGAATTGAAAGAGTTTGAAGCTGGGAGAGAAAGTAATGTTAACTCAGAAGATCAGACTCTAATAAATGAGTTAATTCAAAATAATAAGCTTAAGCAAGAAAATGAGAAGTTAAAACAGCTGAACTCTTTGATATCTGAAAGACTTCTTACATTGGAGAAAGGGAAAATGATCTGTACAAATGAAACTGAAAAAGTAGATGATCTGAGAAAGGAGATCGAAGAATACAAAATTGCCAACAAAGTTTTGAATGAAGCTGTCAATTGCAGTGAACAAGAGACTGCAAGTTATGAAATACATATTGCATCTCTTGAAAATAAAATTCAGGATTTGAACAGAGTTTAGTCTAAATTTGTTGATGGACAAGAAAATCTGGACAGGTTGCTAGGAGTTAAGGTGAATACTCAAAAGGAAGGGTTAGGTTACAACAATGTCAATAAAAAGGTTCTCAAAAATAAGCTAATGACATCGTTTGTCACTTCATCAAATGTAACCACCACCTCAAAAGATAAACAGCCCGTTGTTCAGAAAATGCAGAAACAAACTGACATTCAGAAACGAAATGAAAAAGTGAAAAAATATGTTCATGTGAAGAATAAGCAAAGAAACAATCATGTTGATGCTGTGCATGTGACACATTACCTAAACACACACACACATGCACACAAAAGGAAAATGTAATGCCACTATTGTCATAAACCTGGTCATCTAATGCATGAGTGCAGGTTGATGGAGAAAGATGATATGAGCGCCAGCATAATGAATGCTAGGAAATTTCATGATAAAAATTCTTCATCTCAGAAAAAGAAAATTGAATGTTTTCACTGTGGCAAATTAGGATACAGCATTACACAATGCTGGTTTGCAAGTGGTAAGAAAATATCTCTTTCACATCATGCTAAATTCCCTGCAAGCCAACATGGTTTTAATAAGAACAAATCTGTTTCAATGAACCAGCACATCACTTGTTTTAACTATAACAAACGTGGTCACAAGGCCATTGAGTGCTGGTTTGGATCTACTAGGGGCAAAAATAGTTTTAAAAGTAAGCATATCAGATGCTTCGAGTGTGGGAAGAATGGCCATACAGTCAAGGACTGTTGGCATGTTCAGAAGAATTCTGCTAACCCCCATGTTGCGAAATTTTCATGCCATAACTGTGGGAAGCCAGGCCATAGAGCTGCTGATTGTTGGCTGGCTTATTTTAGTGAACAGAATTTTCTCCCTGCCAATAAATTTCATGACAACAGTAATTTGCATAAAAAGAATTTGAAATCTGCTGCATCATGTCATTACTGTGGTCGAATAGGTCATTCAATGAATAATTGCTACTTGATGAGATCTGATGACCTTCATGCTAAAAAATTGTTTAGAACACCTGCCAAAGGTGTCACTGTTAATTCAGGACCCAAGACCTCTTGGGTACCTGTTTGTGCAAAGTGAACATTGTTTTGCAGGTGTGCCTTGGGACTGAGGAATAAAGAGGGGTAAATAAGCCAAGGCACTCAAAAGAAAACCCCTTTCTGAACTTTTCAGGTAAATTCTCTGCATTTCCTGTTCTGAAATTCAGTGCATATCTTGTTTGATGTGTTCATGCGTATTTGTCATCCTTTGCACACTATGAGTATTCATGTCTCTCAAAGCTCATACTGAATTATCTGTTTAGATATTAGAATGAGAATGAACTTGCACTTCTGAAAATCTGAATTGACTGAATTTGAAGCTTGTATGTGATATCATGCATGACCACTATGGTATATTAAATGGTAAGCTACTAAAAGGCAGGTGAAATCTGTCTGGAGGTTCTTACTATGTGTGAGATGGTCCTTTAAACCAAGTACTCCGCCTAGTACCATAGGTCATATGTTCAGTCTTCATGGCAAACATTGCATGTCTTTGCATACATATAGTGCATTGCATCTCCTTACATTGAAAAATGCCAAAGAGATTGATTGAATGCATATTGTCAGGGGGAGTCAATGCATTGCATGCAGGTTGTCAAATGCATACACTTATGTCAGAATTCATTGCATATTAACCTTGAAGATCATGAAACATGCCTGACCTCCTGTTACCCTGCATGACATACATATTGAAAAATAAAAAAAAAGGTTGCATGCATGTACTCAGGGGGAGCATCCATAGGCTTATCTGTTTTCCATTGGACTCTGTCTCTCCCTCTGGTCAGTCTCTCAGTCAAGTTTGCAATAAGGACTTCAAATTGATGTCTCCATGCTGTTTCTTTTATCTTGTCAAAAGAAATTCATATGCTGAATCACATTGGTCAGACTTGACATTAAGTTGCATGCTCTCTTAACAAAAATTTCTTGTTGCTTCTATTGTTTGGCTGCACTGTCATTGTTGATCCATTTGAAATCGAAGAGACTTAAATCTGTGTACCCTAATCATAAATCCGACATATTTCGAAAAGAAGAATCTTCTATTATACTGGTTTAAGAATGTCTGATGAATCAAATTGATTTAAGTCTAATGTATTCATTAAGTTTTGATTTAAAAGTCTTGAAACTATCTGAATCATTATGTTTAATAAATCTTAACCAATTGTCTCATGTAACTTCATGCAAAACTTTCTGAAATCTAAAATTTTAAAAACATGGCTTTCTTTGGTTAAGATACATGTAGAAAGTATTGTTCTTGAGCATTTCAGTGTACCGAGCATTGTCTGAAAAATCTAAAAATATTTGAAAGAAAATAAAGTCAGAGCAATGACTTTGGTCGTAGAGAAACTGGGTTCTCTATCAAAGAAATAGAGCAAGCCCATGTCATGAAGTGCCATAGTTACCTCTCTTATAAAAATGATTAAAAATCTGGCAGAGCAATGGCATGGCAGTGTCAAGTAACTAGGGATTCTGGCCTCTGATCAAGGTATCTCCTCATGTAAAAAGACACTCCAAATTGCTAACTCTGTTCTCTTATTGAGAGGTAATATGGTTGTCACACTGAGTAACTGGGTCACTTCACCTAAGACGTGTTGTGCCTCACGTAAAAATGTGTTGACTTAACCAAACTTGCTCAAGAAAAATAAGTGCTGATCAATAAAAAAAATTTCTGAAAAACAAGTGTAATCAAAGAAAATTCAGCTACACTCATATTTACTTAATCTCAATACTATCTAGTGTAACTTCCAAAGGAGTCATTGAAATTGATTGAGTAAGATAGAAGGAGGTTAAACATGTATGTCATATGTGCAATTGGTTCATCTCTATTAAAAGATGTTTCAGATATGAGTATTGAATTTTCCTGATAAACTTTGTATACATCATTCTTAAATCATGCTGGTAAGTTTAGACTCATTCATAATCTTTTATAATAAAAGAATCTGAAATTTGCTTATCAAGATTTATGGTTTTGGTACCCTATTGAAAACCTTTCTGTCTTATCTATTCATTGACAATCCAGTCAAAATCTTGTGCTCAATTTCCACTCACTGCTAAATTCAAAATGAATTATGCTCACTGTCCTTGATTCATCATGACCAGAACTTATCCTTGATTGCCACTGTGGTCTCCTTCTCATCCGTCTCATAAGACTCCATTTATTCAGGGGGAGCTTTCTTGTTATATGAATCATGCTGCATAGAAATTCTTAAAGGGGGAGAATTGTGTGCTTGCATTCATATATTTAGGGGGAGATCTTGCATTTCTTGTTGCATCTGCATCTCTGCATTCATACCTCTCCATGGTTCATCTTGATAATAAAAAGGGGGAGAATTTGGTTGAGTCATAAATATGTTTGTACTTCCCTCTCAAACTATTTTCTTTTTTTTTGATGAAGTCAAAGGGGGAGAATAGTTTGAGTCATCAGAATGACTCACAATGTTTCCATCATCAAAAAGGGGGAGATTGTTGTGCCCCTGTGGTTTTGATGATTGGTCTTAATGTGAGTCAAACACTGTGAGTCACCATGTGGTGTTCAGTCATTCTGTCAGATCATAAAGCATTCATATATATACATCTGTAAGGTTTATGCATTTTCCTATCATACTATGAGTCATGGTTTAAGGTCTATGCATTTCTCTGTTTGTGGAAGTTCTGCACATTGCATCGCTGCATACATAAAGTCCTGCACATTGCCTTGCTGCATTTCACACGCATTCAAAGTCTATACATTCTCTCGCATGCAGGCATTCGAAGTCTATACATCGTCTGGTAGCATGCACACAAAGTCTACACATCCCTCCATAGCAAGTCTGCACATCGTTTGCATAGCACACGCACAAAGTCTGTACACTGTTGCATGCTCATTGCATATAAGGTCATGTCTGCACGTTATTAAGTCTGTATAGGGTCTTGTTGCAGGCATGACAAGTCTATACATCCGTTAGCCTTGCCTTATGCACACAGCAAGTCTGTACATTCATGAGTATGGCATAGTCAGTACATTGTTCGTTGCAAGCCATTGTGCACGTATGACTAAGATCTCTGTCTGCATATGATTTGATCTTGTTTGCATGGCATTTCATCGAACATATTATGCATACATAAAGTCGAACATGTTATGCAATAGAGTCAGTACATTGCTTAAGTCTGTACAGAGTTTGCCTAGATTACACACATTCTCAAGTCTGTACATTCTTCAAGGGCATAGTCCATGCATTCATCTCAAGTCTATACACTGTCTTAGCACGATCCGTCTCACGTAGCGTCTCACTTAGCATCTTTGTGCATGCATCATTCAAAGTCTGTATAGCCTGTGTTCGCAACACTAAGTCTGTACATTGGCTGGCTGCTTCAACACTAACTCTTTACATTGGCTGGCTGCTGCAACACTAAGTCTGTACATTGGCTAGTTGCTGCAACACAAAGTCTGTACATTGGATGGCTGCTGCATTGCACGCACGCAAAGTCTATACATTGCTGCCTGAATGCAAGTCTATACATTCCTTGTGCATGCATCGTCTCACTTAGCGTCTCATGTTAAGTCTGTACATCGCATCACATGCACTTTAAATATGTCAAGTCTGAACATTGCATTCCGTCTCACTCAGCGTCTCATGTTGTGTCTCACATAGCGCTGTAGTTTAGCAAGTCTATACATCATTTAGTGCATTACATGCATTCATCAAGAGTCTGTACACTCGGTGTCTGCATCTCTTGAATTCCAAGTCTGTACACTTGTTGTATGCATCACAAGCATTCAAGTCTATACACTCTTTGTGTCTGCATCACATGCATTCAAAGTCTGTACACTCGTGAATGAAATGTCCGTGCATTCATTCTCGTTGTACATACTTTCTCTTTATGCACTGTCTTGCTTGCATGAATGAAGTCTATGCAGGGTGTCTACATTACATCCCAAAAGTCTGAACACCATTCGGTGTAGTCTGTACACACTTCAGGTGGCAAGTATGTACATCGTCATTGTCGTATGCACACTAAGTCCATACACTATGCATTTGTGCATTGTTCAGAAAACAAGTCTGTACATCGGCATGTGTCATGCACTCAAGTCCACACATGCACACACTTAGTTTGTGCAGTGTGCTCTCATGTTTTAACACTAGGCATTGCAAAGTCTGAACATGGCTCTGCGCCTTATATACAAAGTCTGTACATGCTTTGTTCAAAACACAACTTACTCAGTGCATTCTCGTCTGACCTGACAGAATATCTGCTTGAGGAAATTGAGAAGGGCACATGATCCAACAAGCTAGGATCGTGACACGTGTCATCCTGCAGGCTGAAATGCTGCCATACAGCCAAGGTGTTAGGGCGAGAACTGAGGAGGACACATGCCCACCTTCCTGCTGCTGCTATATAATGAAGCCTCTTCCTCTGAAGATGATCTAATCGAAGCAGAAGGGGCAGAAGCAGAGAGTGAATTAGAGCCTGCATGATCCAGAAGAAGAAAAAGAGTGAAGAAGAGAAAGAGAGAAGAAGTAGAAGAGAAAGAGAAAGAAAGAGAGACAGAGAGCTCGTGAAGAAGGAGAAGAAGAAGAAGAAGAGTAGACAGTGAGAAGAAAAAGAAAGAGAAGCAGAGAGGTAGAGTGTGAAAGCAGAAGAAGAAAAAGAAAAAGGGAAAGAGAGATAGAGAGCTCGTGAAGAAGAAGAGAAGCTTCATCAGAAAATTTGTCTTCACTGGACTTTGGATCAGATCCAATCCAGTCAGCTCTTGCGAGAGCCACATTCCTGTTGCATTTCATTTACAGCTTTCAGTCGCTGTGTTTTTATCATTTCTTATTTTTCCTTTTATCCGATCACTTTGTTCTTCCGATTCTCTGGTTGGAGGTCGGTGTTCCTCCTGTGGACTCAGAAGAAGGGAGACTTGGTGTCTCCGGTTGCAAGTGGCTGGGTGTCACTTGTGGGTTCCCTCTGGTCTCAGAGGAAGGGAGTCTTGGACTCCGGGTTTTGCAGGTAGTGGTTGCTACCTGTGGGTTCCCTCCTGGTCTGGAGGAAGAGAGACGTTTGTCTCTGGTTTCTAGTGATGGTGTGTCACTAGGGTTGCCCTCCGGGTTGGAGGAAGAGGGGTGGTTGTTCCCCTGGTCAAGCTGTTAGGCAGCACCTGTTTGCAGATTGAGTCTGCGGTTCTAGCTATTGCTAGTGGAAGCCTCACTCCGGTTTGGAGTGAGGGGTGGACGTAGGTCTGTGGACCGAACCACCTAAAAATTCCTTGTGCAATGGTTTGTCTGTTTGATTGATCCCGCTAGTGCATGCTAGGACCGTGATCTAATTGGTTGTCCATGTCCTAGTGATTGATGGGGTATGCATCTTGGATGTATGATCTATTTGTCCATTGAACTTGTGATTATCATCTCATACGGATTTTAAATTGGTTAAAATGCATTAGAAGATCCATTCACCCCCCTCTGGATCTGTGTTTATCTATCGCACCAACCTATCAATTGGTATCAGAGCCGGTGTCTGCATAGAAGGTCCAGCGACCTGCAGATCCGATCCTGCAGTCTTAGTGCTATCTCGCTTTTGGTACATCATTATTCCTGTTGCATTAATCTGATCTGTTTCCATGGGTGATCCACCAGTTTTCAACGGCTCTAATTTTAATGTGTGGTTTGTCAGTCTGCGCAAATATGTTATATCAGTTTATCCTGATCTGTGGAAGTTAATTTCACACGGTCCTCACAGATTACCAAAGAAAGAGTCCAAATGGACTGACAGTCACAGATCAAGGCATGAAGAGAATCAAAGAGCTCCGAATCTAATGAAAGCATCTACTAACAAGGCCTTACACTCTTGCTTCCATGACTGTAGGTCCGCTAAAGACATTCTGGATGAGCTGAAGCTAGGACACAGAAGAAGGGAGGATCATCAGACCATGCAAAGACTCGGATGTACCCAGAAAGAATTTTGTTGTATTGCTGCTGAACCTCAGATGGTAAGTCGGCTCCAATCTTTACTCCCAAGGTCGGGTCATCGTTTAGGAAAACCATTAGCAACTCACCTCTAGGCTCGGAGATTGCGGGTTTTTCCTCGACTTCCCGGGGGCCGTTGTTCTTCCCATCCGGCCTTGTGGCTGCGACCGAGATATTATAGCACCTTCTGGCCATCGCCTGGTTGCCCCGGACTTCCCCCACCCCATTTTTAGTGGGGAACTTCATCTTTTGGTGATAGGTAGAAGGCACCGCTTTCGTTCGGCTAAGGATTCCTCGGCCGAAGATTGTGTTGTATGCTATCATACCCTTGATCACTATGAAGTGCACCATAACCGTAATGGTTTTGGGTGGGGTGCCGAGAGTAACCGGCAGGCTTAGGGCTCCCTCGGGATAAGTGGCTTGGCCATTGAACCCGCAAAGGGGGGTTCGGATCGGGCGGAGTTTAGACGGATTCTCCCCCATCTTAAGGAAACACTCATAAGATAAAACATCAGGGGCACTTCCATTGTCAACTAGAATCCTATCTATGTTACAATGGTTTATCGTGGCCGATATGACTAGGGCGTCGTCATGCGGGGTGGTCAGCCCTTCCAGGTCTTGGTCGGAGAAGACTATGACCCGGGGCTTACTTGGCGGGGCCTTGGGAGGCTCAATGGCTCGGCTCGCCCGCTCAGCATGACGCTTCCTTCCTCGGCCACTGTCTCCTCCTGATGTTGCTCCTCCAGAGATGACGTTGATGTGGACCCCGCAAGGGGCATTGTCGATTTCCTCGGGGGCGCCTCGGTCTTCCTTATGCCCGGCCACAAATCGGGACAGGTGTCCTTGGCGAACGAGGCGCTCAATCTCATCCTGGAGCTGGTGGCAATCGCCGGTGTGGTGCCCGTGGTCGCTGTGGAATAGGCAATGTTTGCTGCGATTGCGGCTTTTCGACCTCATTGGCTTGGGTTGGCGGAGGAGGCCCGAGCCTTTGATGTCTTCATATATCTCGTACACTAGAGTGGTTAAGGGAGTGTACCGCTCGTACTTCGGGGACGATTCTTTGTGCTCCCCGTCTCGGTTCCGCCTTTTTCCTTGGCCCGAGCTTGACTCGGGTGCTCGCTTCTTGTCCCCCTCCCGACCCGAGCCGGTTGTGCCTCGGCATGCGTTGAGAACTTCTTCGCACTCAGCATGGCGTAAGGCCAGAGTCACTAGCTCGGCAAGGGTCGATTGAGGGTGGAGGACAAGTTCACGGCGGAGGTTTTCATCCTGGGTGCCTCCGGTCAGTGCGGTTATGGACGAGGTTACATCTAGGCGGGGGATTCTCAGGGCTTCCAACTTAAATCGGTTGATGTAGCCCCGGAGTTTCGCCCCTTGCGCCTGTTTGAGAGCCAATAGCCCCGCTACCGACCTTGGGGGGCCACTGCCGGTGAAACTCTCCTTAAATACTCGCCCAAACTGCTTGAAGTCTCGGATGGATCCGAGGGCAAGGGCTCGGAACCATGCTTTGGTGCCTTGGACCAGGGTGGTCATGAAGGCTCGGCATTTGATGGCGTCGGACGCCCTGTGAAGGGTCATCCGGGCGTCAAAGATGTCGAAGTGGTCGGCCGGGTCGCCCTGGCCGTCGTAAGACTTGAAGGTTGGAATGGGGATTCTGGGAGATACCTCTGCCTTCAAGATATAGTCAGAGAATGGGGATTTCTCTTCATCCTCTGCTGGGGAGGTCTTCTACAAGGCGCGTAAGGTGCGCTCCTGCTCTGTGAAGCGCCTCTTGAACTCTCGCAGACGGAGGGATAACTCCGGCTGCCGTTGTGCCGTGGGGCTAGGGGGACGCGATGGCAGGCTGTCCTGGCACTCCCTGGGGACTTCTGTCTCCGGGTGCGGATGGCGTGCCCCAGGTTTTCCCCGCTTCGGCATGGAGGATGCATCTTGCTCCGGAGGAGGGGCTTGTGAAGGTCCTCCTGACCTGTTGCGAATAAGCTGCCGTCCTCGGAGGGTGAAGCGGCCTCCGACAGTGTGTTGGGACGCGTCTCTACGGGGAGGGCTTTTCGGAGGGACACGTGACCTTCCTTCCCTGGCCGCCTGGGTCCTCATGAGTTCCACGAGGACATCTAGTTTTGCGTTGAGGGTTTGGAAAGCATCAGCGCCCTCATTGGATGGTCGCCCTACCGCCGTGGGCGGAGGTGGTTCGTCGGCTAGGGTGCTAGCGTTGGAGGGGGGCTCTTGCGTGGCCTGAGAAGGGCCTTCTCCCCCCACCACCATGGCCTTCCCCCTATCGCCGGCGGATCTCCTCCATGTACTTCTTCGCACCATGCTGGCTCTTTGATCGTTTCCCACAGATGGCGCCAGATGAAGAGGGGTGATCTCGCGCCAGTCCCGAGTTGGGGGATGATCACCTATCAGTGAACTGCAAGGAAGGGAAATGGATCAGGGGGCCCAGGGGGGGATCCTTGGGGAAAACCCTCCGATGCCTAAGTCAGTGGAGCAGTGGTGGAAGCTATGAAGGGAGGAGGAAGGAGATACGCGAGATCCCTCTCCACCAAGGTGGTGAAGTGGTTCCTACTCAGGGAGTTTGAGGCGCGTGTAGGCCTTACTGTTTGCTGGAGGGAGTCCCTGGTTTAAATAGTGTGCTAGCCTCATGAGTCCCGTAAGCTGAGGAGTTCCAGGCAGGGGTTACGTCCTCGACGTGGGCTCTTTACGTCCTCATCGCGGGCTCTTTACAACCTTGAGGACTCGTGAGTCCCTTATCTTTGTGAACTCCTGCTCATAAAGGGCTCTCAACGGCAGCGTGGATAAGTAATCGTCAGTCGACCCAAGCATGAAGAGTGCCAGCCCTTATCCGGGTGATCGGCATAGCTCGGGTGAGGCTCGGTCGGAGTGGGCGCGGGGTGCTAACCTTTATCCCGGCGAGGGGGATAGGTCGAGCTTGGGTCTTCCTCCGATCGGACCGACGCTCGGGCCTTTCGAGCCTAATGGCCACTGAGGAAGGGCTTGATCCCGAGTGATCTTACTGGGCTTTTATGCTAAGTGGGCCCTGCGGGGCTATCACTTAGGTGAGCTGGGCCTCGTTTGGTCTTGCTGGACCTGGTTCGGCCGCTCTTAGATGGGCTACAGAAATCCCCCTCTCCAATTTTTATTATCGTCTCAATCGTGTGGGAACGGAGAGGTTGAGGGAACTAGTTTTATATTTTCATCCGTTCATATCTTGAGTTGGTAGTTAAGTTTATTCCATTGTATTAATTTTAAAACTACCATTGCGGTTGGCGGGGACAATTCAACTCCCCTTCTTGTTCATACGAGAATCTAGGGACAACAATTTGGTATCAGAGCGGGTCTCTGATCTTTAGGACAACCTTACGGTTGTAGAGCAAAGATCCTTTGCCATGGCCAACAAGGGAATGATCCCCAAGGGACATTCGATTCACAGACCACCCTTCTTTGATGGGACTAACTATCCTTATTGGAAAAATAGAATGACTGTGTTCATGCGAGCACAGGACTATGACACTTGGAAGGTTATAAACAAATGCCCTTATGTTTTATCACCGAATGAAGATGAATGGGAAGATGATCACATTAAGAAATCATGTGCAAACTTTAAAGCTATGAACATTATTCAGTGCGCGATACATCCTAACGAATACTCATGCATATCTATGTGTTCATCTACGCAGGAGATGTGGAACAAATTGAAGACGATCTATGAAGGCACTTCAGAATTACGGGAGACAAAGACAAATCTGTTGGTTCAGGAATACAAACTATTTGCAATGAAGCCCGAGGAGAATATAACACAAATGTATGCAAGGCTAAGTGAGCTTAAAAGCCTTGAGAAAAGAATATTCAAATCAAGACTTGGTCAGAAAGGTGTTGCGGTCCCTCACATCTCCGTGGCACACAAAGGCGACCGTCATAAAAGATTCAAAGGATCTCACCACACTCAAGGTGGATGAATTGATCGGGTCGCTAATGACTTACGAAATTAACATCATGAAGTCAGTTGAGGAGGAAAGCAAGAAGAAGAAATTGATTGCACTAAAGGCTATTCCAGGATCATCTGAGGAGAGTGATGGAAACTCATCTATTGATAGTGAAGAAGAAGAGTTGATGGCTCTAGTCACAAGGAGAGCCAGAAAGAACTTTAGAAGGGCAAGGCGAGAAGGAAATTTTCCGAGGAGATTCTTGAGAAGAAACGCCATCAAGAAAGGAGAGCCGAGCAAGAAAGAGGAGATAATTTGTTATGAGTATAGGAAGCCTGACCATATGAGGGGTCAATGTCCCGAGCTTCAGAAAAAGTTAAAAATGAACAAGCCGAAGAAAGAAAAGGCGATGAAAGCTACATGGAGCGATGAGGATTCAGATAGCTCAAAATCCGAAGGCGACAAGGATGAACTGGACAAGCTGGTCCAGAATCTCTATCTGATGGCAGATGAGGAACACTCCGAGGTAAATTCTGATTCTAAAAATCTTACTGCTGAACAATGGCATGAAGCTTATACATATTTATATCAGAAGTATAAGAGGTCTAAAACTGATGTCAAAAATCTGAAAAAGAAAATTTGTGATTTGATTAGCTCTACTAATCCATGTGAGAGGTGTAGCCTTTTTGAAATGAAAATTGAGAAATTCAAAGATGAGAAAGAAGATTTTCAATCCAAGCTAGCCTTATACGTGGATGCACTAGAATGTTTGGAGGTAGAAAAATAACATGCTTATGAAAATGCTGAAGAATTAAAAAATGAGAATGAACAATTGGTAAAGGAGTTGGGAGAACTAAAATTGAGATTGAATGAATGTGAAAAATCAAAGAAGGATATTGAAACCAACTTTAATACCATGCAAAATGAATTAAAGAAGTTGAAAGAAGTTGTTCAAAAAGAACTGAAAGGAAAAGAGAAAACATTTGAGCATGGTGAGACTCGCAATGGAAATGCTAGGAATGAGAAGAATAGTATGGGATACTCTTCCATAAAGAAAAATTCATTTGCAAGAAATCAATTTCAGAAATCTTTTGATTCATATTACTATTCTCCTGTTGACTCTTGCATGAACTCATGTGTTGATAAATCTTACATGTAAAGGAGTCGCTTTAGAAAACCAAATGTTACATGTTTTTATTATGGAATGTTCGGCCATTCGATGTATGTGTGTGATCTAGTGAGGGTCGGTAATGAATATTTTGAAAAGAAAAATAGAATGCATTTCTCTCATGGTAGGACTAACACTTCCGGACCCAAGCTTACTTGGGTACCTAAGTCAACTTGAGACTTATTTTGATTGTGCAGGTTTGTTTAAGAGCCAAGTGGAACAAATAGTACCTGGACAGTGGATACTCCAGACATATGACGGGTAATAAGGAACTCTTTTCAGACCTGAAGGAGAAGGATGGTGGACTGGTTACCTTTGGCGGGAACGACAAAGGTAAAATTTTGGGAATTGGACGAATAGGTAAGGATTCCAACCAGTCTATTGAAGATGTTTTGCTTATGAATGGTTTAAATCACAATTTGCTTTGCATTAGTCAACTCTATGATAAAGGTCACAAAGTTATTTTTAAAAACACACACTGTTCTATTATAGATAAAGATACACATGAAATAAAATTCATTGGTGTTAGAGATGGAAATATTTACTCTCACTACAAGAAAAATGGGAAATTCTGACATCCATTTGCCGTCGCAAATACATCGGAGATACGTCACAATGTGAATTTTTGACGTATTTCTGACGTATTTGCGGCAGAATATGGACGTCAGAACTCTTACGTCGCAAATTTCTGACGTACTAAAATAGCGTCGCCAATGTGTCCGAAATTACCGACGAAACTATATCGTCGAAATTATGGTGGCTATTTATGTCGGTAATTAATAATAAGGAAATTAATTAATCATTGTGACGGAACATAATTTAGTTAAAAATAGGTCTAAAGTTTTCGACGTATTTTCGACAGATATATTATGTCGTCGCAAACATATAGGTTAAATTAGTTCCGACGAAAATTATTTTGGTGGGAAATACGTCGTTAATTTTTGACGTATTTCTATCGGATAAATAATACGTTGAAAACCTGTGGGTCAAATTAGTTCCGAAGAACTATTATTGTGTCGAAAATATGTCGTTAATGCTCGACGAATTTGAGATGGATAATTAAAACGTCGGAGCTAATGTGGATCAAATTACTTCTGACGAAACTACCTTGGGTCGAAAAGACGTCATTAATGTTCGACGTATTTGAGATGGATAATTAATACGTCGGAACTAATGTGGATCAAATTTGTTCCGACGAACATTTAGTTGGTCGAAAATACGTCTGAACCTTTCGACCGATTTGCACTGGAAAATAAATATGTCAGAAAATAAGTGCATGAAATTGGTTCCGACGAATTGTTAGTTGGTCAAAATTACGTCGAAAATTTTCTCCACATTTTTTTATATTTTTTAAAATTTGAAAAACCGGTTTAAAGCTACAATTATACACCACAATCGACACAACTCAACATAAAACACGTAATAAACAACATATACAACACACAATAGGATAAAATCCTATTGTAAATTACAATAAAGAACGTCCACAACACATAAATCTTTGAATAAAAAAAGTTACAGTTACATTAATTGAAATGTATCATTTTATCATAATATCATTAAAAAAATCAAGAGATATCCGCTGCATCATCCTCATTCGTCATTCATAGCATCTCCACCATCACCGGCTACAGGAGGATCCTACATCATAAAAAAATAATAATAAATAGATTTTAATAAAAATAATTATTAATAAATCTAGTTAAATATCTTTTTGATTTTCTAAATTCGAAAGTAGATGACATGAAGATGATTTCTTTCACTCTCAAAGGTGAATTCTTTGAACTAAGTAGTCATGTTATTGTTGTGCCCTATGGTTTTGATGATGTCTAACACTATGAATCATATTATGATAATGGTTTTTTATATCATGAATTTGATGTGTGCTGGCTAATGTCGATATATTTTCTAATGCCTTAAACAACATTTTCATATGAAGGCTTGAAGAGTTGTAATGTCAATGCTATGAATGCTTGAACTATTATGTCTGTATGCATGAAGAATGTATGTTTGAAGAACTATAATATATGAAGAATTCAGGTAAGCATAAGCATGGCAGTGTCACAGCAGCCCTAGAAGCAACTCTACAGAAGAAGCCTCCAACCGCTAAAGAAACAAGCTGATATATCATCTTAAGGTAGACTATGTACCCACTGAAGAATAAGGGTGAAAAATATCCCTTAAGGCTGATAAATGTGCATTACGGGTGACATATACTACCTTAAGGGTAACAAATAGATGGACTAGGTGAATAATAGGCAACAGTGGTGACAAATAGCAGTGCAAAGGTGAATAATAGACAGCAGGTGTGAAACAGCTGAAAACCAAGAACCTCAAGCCGACTCGGGAGGGTTTACAAGTCGACTTCTGATAGAAGAATTCACAGAATGAAAGAAGACTTTTTAGCTGCGGATTAAGGGTGAAGATGGGTGGACAAAGCAGACAAATGGCTATATAGCAGTTTGAAATGGCTGTTCAGTGGTGTAAAGTGGCTCATGGCTCTGATATTTGAAGAATGATGAAACTGGTTGAAGAGAATGATTCCCTCTGTGCTTCAGAGGAAGAGAGGACTGGTCCTCTGGTTGTGGGTAACTGGGTGTTACTCACAGTTCCTTCTAATTTGATCAGAAGAAGAGAGGAGAGTGTTCTTCTAGGTCAAGCTGTAAGTCAGCGTTTGTTTGTAGACTGAGTCTGCGGTTATTACTGTTGCAAGGGGAAGCCACACTTAGGTTTGAATGTGGGGTGGATGTAGATCTGCGTGGCAGATCGAATCACCTAAAAATTCTGTGTGCCGTGATTTGCATTGGTGTGATTGGCCCTTATCATCTTCCTCTATTCACAGGTCTGCATATGAACAGATCTTCCCTATCCGCTAAGTGGTTGTATTGTAGTCTGTTAGATCTGTCTGATCTGAGTGGATTCTGTGAGATAGCATTCTCTTAGTTAGTACATTCTTGTCACTTTCATTTATATTGTTCTCACATATATCATCTGAGCTCGTGGTTTGATAGTTGAGTGTTAAATTGTCTTAGGGTTAAAAATTGAGGTTAAAATTTTTATAGGATCTATTCACCCCCCCTCTAGATCCTGCTGCACACACATATTCATATGCTTGCTTCCGGATTTACCTATAGAGCACACAACATTGGTATCACAGATACTCCTCTATTATAACTCTAAAGTCTACGAAATTAAAAATTAAATTAAATACTCACATGAGAGGGCTGTGGTGTGCTCGAGGGTGCTCCCTGAGACAAAATCCCCGCCTGGGTCAGGAGGGTAGCAACCACCCGAGTAAAGCGTGCCTCCATGCATTCCTCAACTAGGTCTACCGCATGTTCGACGATGGATGTAATCTGGCTCGTAAAAGTGTCGATGGAGGGAGTAAAGAAGGAACTGCTACCAAGGTAGGATGAAACTGTGCCCAGAGAAGATGCTAGAATATGGCTGGTGTCCAAGCTCTGCCCAAAATCGTATACTCGTCCTTTCTTCGGTGGGCCGTGTGATGTCCCGGACCCTTTTAGATCCTTCTTCTCGGGTCCTGGATCTGCGTTTTCGGTGAATTTGGCTCCGTTGTGTCCGGAATTATGTTCTGGATATCTTTCGTGTTCGGATCCGTGCGATTCGGGTCAGTTCGGAGGCCCGGAACGTGTTCCGTGACTTTTTCCGCGTGTTTTCTGATTCCCGCGTGTGTGTCTCGGGGAAAGCTACGGAACCCCGTAGCAGGTGAACTGGGTCATTCACCTACCTGCGGGTGGTACCATTGCGATCAGTGCGTTCCAAGGATCGAGAATATGTATTTTTTCATTTTTCGGTATTTTTGACATTTTTTGGATTTTCTATAAATACCCCCCCTATTTTCCCTTTTTCTTTTCCCCTTTTCTTCTTTTCTTCTTCTTTCTTCCTCCCGTGACTGCTCCCGACCGTTGCAACCCCCCTCTCCCTCCGTTTGAGCTTGCGACGCTCCCTCCTCCTCCGGCAACGGGTGGTGGACATCGGTGGCGACGTGATGACGACGGCGGCGGCGAGAGGATCGTGACGGTGCCCCCATTGGTGCGTGGGAGAGGAGTTCATGTTCGAGCAAGATTCGGCGATTGGAGGCGATCCGGTGGTTTTCGAGCTTCTTTAAGGTAGGGGGACGGATCCTTGCCCTCTTTACAGCATTCCCCGTGATTTCTAGGCCGTGGAGTGGTCGAGAGGGGTTAAATTCATGCCGGGAGGGTTATTTCCATGCTTGGGGTTTGAGCGCCGGATCTTCCGTTTTATGAGGTTATTGACCGATCTAAGGGCTTAGATGCATGCTAGGGAGGTTGGGGGAGGTTCCCCCTTTTGTTTCCCCTTCACTTGGGAGTGAATGGGGCGTGAGACTGAGTTTTTCGAGTGAACTGCACGAACCGGGCTCGGCCCGTTGTCGCGCTAGGTTCCAGGGGCGCGTTCTTGTTTAACGCGCTGAGTCGTTTGAGCACGTTCGTCTGAGAAGATGAACAGTTTGGCAGTTTGTGCCGCGCCAGGGTCTGGTAGTACGTTCTTGATGAACGCGCTAGCTTAGGCTAGCACCTTCTTGGAGAACGTGCCAGCTTCTGCTAGCGCGTTCCTCATAAGGTCGCGCCAGGGGACCAGAGTGCGACAGTGTCGCGCCCTGGGTCCTTGGCACGTTAATCCCCCTCCCCGAGCCGTGTTTCCTTTCGGTAGTTTTACCTCCGGTGGAGTGAGTCTCGGATCCGGTTGTGGCGTGTGGCCCGAGGGTTGCCGTGAGCACCCAGTGAGAGCCACAGGGGCGCCCGGGGGTCCCCAGAGAATCAGTTGATTCGGTAGGGGTGCCGTGTGACTTGAGGGACGATCGAACCTCATGCGTGTCCCTGACATCCGTACCTACCATTTTTGTTACCGAGAGTCTGCGTTAGTGTGTGGTCGGTGATTTCCGTGGGTCGAGTCTCACCTCCGATGACACGTCCACTAGTCGTAGCTTCCTGCGCACGCGAGTGCGAACCCACCTGGGAGTGGTGGAGAGCGAGACCCAGTGAGAGGCGGTTTTTAGGCTGGTTTCAGTAGGGCGCCTTGCCTTTGCCACCAGAGTCCGGTGGGGGGGAAAACCAGCTAGAGGACCCGACCTAGAGTAGATGGTCTGTATGTGCACACGTAGTTGGGGGCTTAGGACACGCGCTGACGAGCGTGACCCCAGCTAGTCCTTGTTGTGGTACTTGTTGCATGTCTGAGTCTCACACCCGGGGTGTCGTAGCTAGACACTTGTGATGCGGTGTAAGATGTCAGGGGACGTATCCGGTCATTCTTCTAGTGGGTAGTGCTCCCGTTTGCTGGCAGGTGTGGGCTCGAGTTTTGTTGGACCGAGGTTCAGTAGTACGGTACTGTTAGAGTAGATTGCTTTTCCATTTATTTACTTTAGCTTGTTGGTGCTACCGTACTCCTGTTAGGTAGGGTTGCTTTTCTGCTTTCTCGCTTCCTGCCTTGTCTTCTACGCAAGGTGGGGATTCGTAGTATCCCTACTGGGCCAATGAAATGAGGCTCACCCCTGCTTTTCAGGTGAGGCGGGGTCGTCGAGAGGCAGGGTCGAGTTCCAGCGTAGTTCTTCTAGCCAGGGTTAGTCTACAATCTACCGGAGCCGGGGGTTGCCCCGTGTAGTTGTACTTTCCTTTCTGTTGACTGTACTTTTATTTGGACATGAGACTCTGTGAACCTTGTAGCAGTTTATTTGATTTATTTAATGCTGTGCATTTTATTTTAGATCATTATGCTATCTCTGCGGTTGTTTCAGCTTCTCTTGTACTCCTACACCATCCCTTTTTACCCTTCCGAGTCTTCGGCCTCGTGGGTTGGTGGGCCGAGATTCGAGACGCGCCGGTTCCTTTCCGGTACTCGGATCCCGGGTCGTCACAAGCCGGCTGCTGCTACCCATGCCTCAGGATCTAGTTGCGGCCGCTGCGTCTTCTCGTCCCCATACTTTTCAGTCATATGCCTGTCATATGACTCCTGCAAATTGATTAAAAAATATTGTAAATGCCATATTAATCAATCATATTTAAAAATAGAAATAGAAAAGAAATGTGTATGTATATAATCTTACCACTATCGAGCGAGCTCTCTCGCTTACATACTGATCCGTCCCCTTCTTTTGATGAACTGTAGCAAATAAATCGCGGTACGAGACCGTACCACCCCTCTTCTTTTCCTGTTATACATGTTATATAGAATAAATAGGGACATATAAGAAATAAAGTATAATAAAATTAAGATGATTACTTACCAATCTCTCCTTCTGGGTCGCAAAGGAAACGGATCCAGAAGTATGGAGATGCACGTCTGGATGTAACACACGTGCGGCTTTGGCTTTTACGGATTTGGCCATCTAATTATGCTCGGCCCATCTATCACAGAGGTCCTCCCAGTGCTCCCTCCTCATCCATGCGGGGTCGTGTGCCTTCCAAAGGCCATGGTCCTCGCTCCCCCAGGCTAGAGCCTTGGCACGTTCCCGATAGCCGTGTAAATGATGCTTATAATTTATAGTTCCTGTGGCCTCCCATACACGTCGAGCTCGTCCGGCGTCAGCTCCCCTCACAAACTTATATCCTTGCTGTCAAGAATTCAAATTTTATAAGTTAGTCGATTGAAATTGTGGAGTTGGGAAATATGTAATTTAAAAGATTAAATCGTATACCAGGAACTCATCATACAATCGATCATGGATATCCTGAGGAAACTTTCGAAATTACTTATATGGGCCGGTCACATGTTGCTCAATAATGTTGGTAATAAAATGAGAAGCCTCACTGGGCTCTACTTTATCCCTGCAATTACAAATGTTAAAATGATAGCCAAAAATTATATATATAGTTGATGGATAGATAACGAACATAATTCATAAGTTTAAATATTTACCCAGAGACCCAACATGGCTTGCGTCCCTCTTGCAACACCACCTGCTCACTCTCGTGATGGCTAACAGCATCGTCTGCCTCTTGTGTGCCCGGGTGGGCGGACGAGCCAACTACCACAGGTGGTATGCCCGATGTACCTGTTACAAGTAAAATAGAAGTAGTTAATTAGAATTTAACTCATTATTAAATAAAAAATTTCAACAAGTAACATATAGAATTCTTATCATTTAACAAAGAATTTAAATAAACATAGCAGTAGAATGTGATGGAAGCGATGTACTCTGTAGACCTGATGTAGAGGCACTCAAACCTGTAAACAAAAAATATCGTGAGCAAAACAAAGTGCATATTCACTACTCATTTATCTAAGAATTTAAATAAACATACTCGCAGTTGTTGGTGTGGGCGGTGCACTCTGTGTACCTGGTGCGGAGACATAAAATATCATGAGCAAAAAAAAGTGCATATTCACTACTCATTTATCTAAGTGATGTGGGGAAGGATAGGATATAGAGGGGTGGTGAATATATCCCCCGATTAAAAACTATGTCCAAATTAAAATAAAAAATCTGGTGCTACCCAATTTTAAAACATAATGAACAATATGTTAACAAGAGTTTGCGTAGAACATACATCAAACACTTAAGCACTTAAGCTAATGTCTCTGTTGACACCTATTTTTTACCCTTAAGAGGGTATATGTCACCCATAGCAGTCTATTTGTCAGCCTTATGTGTACATTTGTCGTCCTTAGCTTCTTCTACTGGCGGGTAAACACAAGTGGACTTCCCCTTCATGCAGCTTCAACACTTCACACATATTCAGTGCTACAACCTATTTTTCACCCTTAGAGAGCTATTTGTCAGCCTTACCTCCCTATTTGTCACCACTAATGAGTCATTTGTCTGCCTTATCTTCTTGCCTTCCCATGTATGAATCTTAATAGATTTGTTCATCATTTCTAAAGAATTCAGACTTTGACTGCACAGACTTGGGTTGACCACTGTCTTAGCTCCATTGACTGTGCGTTGACTACATTACCATGTTGACTTTTCTTCATTTCTTGAGAAAATAACTGGCTTTAAGCATGTTATATGTGTAACTGTTAACCTGTTCTTTGTGCAATTTAGAAGTAAACTACGCACACAAAATCATTATTGCTCCATGGATGATTCTACATCAACAAAACACATTGACTATCCACATGAAAAGTATACATGAATCTAAATTTTGACAGCAACAAAACATGGAGCCGAAACACTAAGGATTTAAATAAACATACGCGCAGCAGTTGGTGGGGGCGGTGCACTCTGTGTACCTAGTGCATATATTTAAATCCTCGTGAGCAAAACAAAGTGCTAAGTCACTACTCATTCATGAACGATCTTAAATAAACATACCCGCAACAGGTGGTGGGGTCGGTGTACTATGTGTACCTGGTGCAGAGACATAAACTATCATTACCAAAATGAAGTGCATATTCACTACTCATTTATCTAAGAATTTAAATAAACAGACCCGCGACAGGTGGTGGGGGCGGTGTACTCTGTGTACCTGGTGCAGAGACATAAAATATCATTACCAAAACAAAATGCATATTCACTACTCATTTATCTTAGAATTTAAATAAACAGACCCGCAGCAGGTGGTGGGGGAGATGTACTCTGTGTACCTGGTGCCATAAACACAAACTATCATTATCAAAACGAAGTGCATATTTACTACTCATTTATCTATGAATTTAAATAAACATACTAATAGCAGGTGGTGGGGTCGGTGTACTCTATGTACCTGGTGCAGAGACATAAACTATCATTACGAAAACGAAGTGCATATTCACTACTCATTTATCTAAGAATTTAAATAAACAGACCCGCGGCAGGTGGTGGGGGCGGTGTACTCTATGTACCTGGTGCAGAGACATAAAATATCATTAACAAAATAAAGTGCATATATTCACTACTCATTTATCTAAGAATTTAAATAAACATACCTGTAGAACCACTCCCGGAACCACCTCTCCTTGAAGATCCGGTACGACCTCAAACCATCTAATTATTGACAACAAGAATAGTAGTGCATATTAGTCCACAACTAATTACGAGGAGAGGTGGCAATTAATAATGATAAGAAGTGCATATATGTTAAATTTCTTACAAAATATTCAATCATTATCTATTTCATCTTCAGATGCTGAAGATATATCAAACTCAGCCTCATCTTCGTCAACTTCCTGGTTCTCATTAGATTCATACTCTTCCTCCTCAGAGGACTCCTCCTGCCCAACAATTGCTTCATTTAGCTCAGTTGGATCGACTTCTTCCACTTCATCCTCTATAGACAATCGAAGTGGCTCGTCAGATTTGATCAGATAAAGATTAGAAGCAACCAACACTGCAGTGTCACCCTCGTCTGATTGAAAAAATTCGGCACTAGAATCCTCTAAGACAGCTGCAATCAGATCTAACTCATCATTAGGCACAAGCCTTGGTTTTACCCTACAAACTGCCCACCAATCTTTATTCTTGGACGATGAATAACTTGAATAATATACTTGCTGGGCTTGTGCGGCCAAAATGAACGGCTCATAGGTATTCAATTTTGATCTATGTTTGACATCCACAAGCCTATATATTGCGTCGTTTCGAACTAAATGAGGATCAAACCAATGACACTTAAAAAGGAATATATGCTTGTCTTGTCCGAGATACTGTAATTCTATGACCTCCTCAAGAATACCATAGTAATCAAGATCATTTTCATTGTATGTACAACCTTTCACGCATACGTCGCTATTCATCGTAGACTTATTTCGTCCATCATCTCTGGTGTGAAATCTATAACCATTCACAAAAAATCCTAGATAGGCATGCGCGACCTTCGAAGGTCCATAACTTATCACCTGAACTCTTTCATCAGTAACATAACCTTCTTCAACCTATGAATATAAACCACGTTACTTTTCTTTTGATACGTGCATACACCTCAAGCTTTGTGGAATTGGCAGATTGACACTTACTTGACCTTTAAGCCATCTGGCAAAAGATCTCTCTCGTTCATTTTGAACCTCCATGTCATTGAAGTGTGGACATTGAGTAATTAATTCTGAATCAAATTGCCTGCAATGATGAATGCAACATCATCGTAAATGGGAGGAAGAACATCAAGATGCTTATAAATTTTTGGGAGCTGCGGAGTTGATGACTCACTCAACATAAGGTTCCATCTCAGCACAGTTCATGAGAACATATATCTTTGCGGCCAACAACTCTCTGTCCTCTAATATGAGATTCGAACAACGTCCGAATGCACATCCTGGATACTTAAATAGGGACAACCGGTCGGACGGACCCACCTCTCCTTCATCATCATTACGTGGAGGTCGATTGCGGCGAGTTTGAATCTCGGGTTCGAAGTACATCGAACAGAAGTTTGAAATTTCTTCAATAATATACGCCCAGGTAATCGAACCCTCTACTTTAGCCTTGTTGCGAACCTTCATTTTCAGGTCATGCATACACCTATGACAACAATTCATATGACAATGACATACAGTGACAATGACAGACACATGTAAGTACTGTCAAATAATCAGTAAATACATACCGATTACCTCTCAAATGGATACATCCATCGAAATTGTACCGGTCCTCCAACTTTGGCATCATATGGCAAATGGATAATCAGGTGCTCCATGGAATCGAAGAACGCAGGGGCAAATATCTTCTCTAACTTGCATACCATCGTGACCACATTCTGTTCCATAGTTTGCACGTCCCCAAGTTTGAGTTCTGATGCACATAGAATCCTGAAAAATTGAATCAACTCAGTCAATGCTCCCCATATAGGCTTTGGCAATATGTCACGGAATGCAATGGGCAGAAGTCTCTCCATGAACACATGACAGTCATGACTTTTCAATCCATATATTTTTCCCTCATTGACATTCACACAACGGGCTATGTTAGACACATATCCATCAGGGAATCTTAATTGCTTCAGCCACTGGCACAGTTCATTGATCTGTGTGTCTTTCAACATGTAAGATGCTTCAGGTTGCATAACTTTACCCTGTACCGACTGCAATTCTAACTCTGGTCATTTGCAAAGTATCTTCAAATCCGCTCGTGCCTTGGCATTGTCCTTTATTTTGGCTTTCACGTTCATGATGGTGTTGAACACATTATCAAAGACATTCTTCTCAACATGCATGACGTTCAGGTTGTGCCATATCAAAAGGGCTGATCAGTAAGACAATTCCCAGAAGATACTTTCTTCACCCAATTGTGTTCCTCTCCAAATCCACGAAGATGTCGTGTACTACCCGACAATTGCACTATATCTGGAAAGTTTTGCACCTCTAATACCACTTGTCGACCAGACATCCGTTCTAAGTCTGCTTCATCCATTTCAACTGTGTTCTTAATGAATGAGTCTTTTTACCTTCGGAAAGGATGGTCATTTGGTAGAAACCGTCGATGACAATCAAACCAGCATGATTTCTTGCCATATTTTAGGACAAAGGATTTGGTATCAGCCATACAGTAAGGACATGCCAACCTCCCGTGTGTGCTCCAGCCAGATAGCATTCCATATGCAGGGAAGTCACTTATTATCTACATCAATGCAGCCTTCATATTGAAATTTTGTTTTCTATACGTATCATAAGTAACAACTCCATCATTCCATAATCTTTTCAACTCATCAATCAGTGGCCTAAGATATATGTCCAATTTTTTTCCTGGATTTTTTGGACCTGGAATCACCAAAGTTAAGAAAAGGTTCTCTCGCTTCATGCACATGCTCGGCGGAAGGTTGTACGGCGTCATGAACACTGGCCAACATGAGTAAGACGCCATTGAACCTCCAAATGGGTTGAAGTCGTTTGTGCATAAACCTAACCTAACATTGCGTGGCTCGTGAGCAAAAGCAATATACGTACGATTGAAATGAGCCCAGGCTTCACCGTCGGTGGGATGGCTGATTATATCATCTACACGACCTACTCTCTCCGTGTGCCATATCATATGCCGAACTGTCTTTGACGACATATACATCCGCTACAATCTGGGTGTGAGAGGGAAGTATCGCAGTGACTTGTAAGGCACATCCTTCTACTTTGAATTATCCCCTCTCTTAGGTTTAAATCTATCATGCTGACAAATATCATATGATCTTTTATCTACGTTATCTTCATAATATAGCATACAATGATTAGGGCATGCATCTATTTTTTGGTATTCAAGCCCTAACTCATTGACCATCTTCTTTGCACGGTAAAAATTTTCAGGCAGCTTCTCATCTCGAGGTAGCATACTCTTGATAAGGAGGAGCATACGGTCAAAACAACTCTCACTAAAGTGAAATTCGGATTTCAAATTCAACAACTGTGAGACAGCAGACAATCGAGTGTGATTTTCACAACCATCCCACAACGCCTCATCGGCATCCCGAAGTAACTGATAAAATCTTTCAGCCGACTTGTTTGGTGGTTCTTCATTGTACACGTGTTCCCCTTGTACATTAAAGTTAGGGCCAGCAGCATCGAGCACCATGTCTGCATAGGTACTTGTTCTTGCAACATTGTCAGGCTCATACGACCAGAACTCCTCACCATGACACACCCAATTCATATAACCTTTCGTGAGCCCTTTCCTGTATAAATGAGCTTGCACATCCCACAGCGAATGAATATCATATTTTTACAACGTAAACAAGGACATCGAATGTTACCACATTGGTCCACTGTTGTTGGATGCCCCAATACAAACCGAATAAAACTATCAACTCTATCCTTAAACTCCTCTGACACCACTCCGTCAACTACTCTGCGATTCATCCATGAACGATCAATTCTAGCCATATTTACCTAACATATTAAAAAATCATATCAATATGTCTTATCACTACATCTAAGAAAATATCGTGTACATCTCCCCTAAATATTGACTATTTTCCACACTTGTACATCATGTTTGGTCACATATACATCCATATCCACATCTACTTCCACTTCCATATTCACACACCGTGGTTAACATCGACATCATCTTCTAGAAAAAAATCATTAACATTCTCGCATTCACATACACATTTTCTTACATATCGGCATCCACACTTGTCTACCAATTTAATTCACATCCAAGCATACTAATCACATATATCATAACAATAGTCTTGAAGGGGAAAAATTGAAAAAAGGGTCATATCCACATTTACGCACACACATTTATACCCATATCCCTCTTCCCACCCTCCCAATACTATTGTGGCTTGGAATTTCATCTGATGTTGTAAGAGTACAGCAGGTGATAAGGAGAAAAGGTTTGTCTTGTAGATCAGGCATGAAGGTTAAAATTCTCAAAGGAGCAGTTAGTTTACTTAAAAGTAATCTCTATGCAACTCTTGAGTACATATTACTTGGGGGATAATATGTACTCAAGAAGGGGGGCCAATGGGAGAGGGAGAGAGGGGAATACCTACGGTGGGGGGGTGTCCGCCGGAAAGAATTTGACCGCCGCCGCTGCCGAAGCTCACCTCCGGCCCCCCTCGCCACTCCGCCGCCCCTGGGTAAGAGATTGAGACGCGGGTGCGATCGTGAGAGAGGAAAGGGATGTAGTGGTTGAAGGAGGAGGAAGGGGGAAGGACTAAGGAGGTCAGGAGAGGGGTCGTCTGCCTGTTCTTGTCTCTTTTCATTTGGCGCCATATTTTCATTTGGCGCTATATTTTCATTCATTCATTCGTGATTTTTTGTCATTCATTCATTTCTTCCTATAAAAGGATAAAATCTCCCTCAGTAAAAAATATCATTAGATCTACAAAAATTATTATTTAATATTTTGAGATATGTAATTTTGAAATTTTCAACTTTTTTTATGGCCGATAAGTCGATTCCTATAAAAAGAAGAGAGAGCGTGTTGAAAAGCCTAGCTACCTTGAAAGCAGGGTTTGTGGTCTTGACCGACCCGCCCGTCTCGGTCACGGTTCGGGACGGGTCGGGTCGGTGCATATTAGCTCCGTGTCGGTCCATCTCGTAAAATGTTATAATAAAAAAATACAATTTATATATATAATACATATAAAATAATACAACAAAGTAAAAAAAGACTCTTTATATAATATATATATATATATATAATAAAATATTAAAATAATGAAGTATCCCGGTGATGGCCCACGACCCGGGCGTCCCGCCCACCACTTGGGTGGGGTCGGGACGTGCGGGTCGAGGCATCCCGGAGCGGGACGTCAAACCCTGCTTGACCAATAAGTCGATTCCTATAAAAGGAAGAGACTGCGTGTTGAAAAGCCTAGCTACCTTGAAAGGCCCACATCGGGGTGCGAAAAGGTACTCAAAGGTGTATCGGTCACATGTTGATCATTTCCTTATTGTTCCGTGCCCCCGCCAAACTCATATGTTTTGAATTTACCGTCAAGAAAATTATTCATTTTCGGGAGCTAGGGCTCCTCGCAGGGAATGCCACGTGGAAGCACTCAGGTGCATGCACTTACCTCAGCAGTAATGTGCTTTGACTTAATAGTGGAGACAATGCATGCACCACCTAGACTATGCGAGATGAAGTAAATGTGCACGGACCTAAACATTGAAGGTATGAACAGTGATAGCATCGATCTCTTCCATATGAAAGATAAAGCATGCACTTACCTTGTGTCATACAAGACAAATGTGCACCGAGATTACTAAAAAGCAACAAAACATGTGCATCGAGTTGAACAGAGTTTGCACGGACCTTGGACACTAAGACTTGATGCTACAGAAACTAGCATCAACTTGAAGTATGCATGAGGCTAAACTAACACCGACCTTGGTTTGCTAAAATCAAAGCTAGCACTGACCTGCATGTGCTAGACTTAGAACATGTATAAGTGAACATGTGAACAAGCACAGAGTTTGACAGATATGAGTGTACAGATATGTATGTGCACTGTTCTCTTCATCCTTCAGCGAACCGTGAAACCATACAAATGCAGCAAGCACACATGATATTAGTGCACAGATGAAGCATAATGTGTGACATCATCAAAACCACAGGGGTACAACAAACTCTGTCAATAAGATGCTTGTAGTCCACCACCTGAGTTCTGCCAGGCCGAATAGGGAAGCCAAGGTAGGTGATGGTCGTCTCAAGATGGCGATAGCCCGTAATCTCCGCTATAGTAGAAGCCACTCTCCAAGGTGTTTTGGAAGAGATGAGGAAAATACTCTTGCTAGGATTAATTTTCTGCCTCGAAGTCTGCTCATAGGCCTGTAAGAATGAGAGAAGGTGCTTGACATTCGAAGCATGACCATTAGTGAATATGAGAGTGTCGTCTGCATACAAAAGGTGAGAGATAACAGTGCAATTCCTTGGGCCTGCGAAAGGTTGGAGAATACCTTGACGACACAAGCGAGATAAACCCCGACTAAGCACTTCTTGCATAATTATGAATAGTGTTGGAGCAAGAGGATCTCCTTGTCTCACACCACGGGTGGATCAAAAATAGACGAATGGGTAACCGTTAAATAAAACGGAGAACCAGCAGTTGGAGATAAGCACAGAAACATAGAGAACAAATTGATTGCAGAACCCAAACCTCCACAGGACTGCCAGTAAAAAATCTCATTCCACCCTATCATATGCTTTCATCATATCAAGTTTGAAAATCACATTATGCCCGTGTACCTTGTGACCAAGATCAGAGGTCAATTGCCGAGCCATCGAGATATTGTCCAGGATAACTCTACCTTTAACGAAGGCGCCTTGCTCCATGGAAATGATGCTTGGAAGAATGGAGGTAAGCCTCGCACAGAAGATGCGAGAAATAACTTTGTAGCTAAAATTACATAAACTAATAGGCCTAAACTCCCCAAAGGTGGAAGGATTAGGCACTTTTGGGATAAGAACGATGAGGCTAGAAGTCAACCCCTTAGGAAGGTGATATCCCTGAAAGAAACCCCTGATAGCCTCCTCAACATCCTTGCATATAATTTCCCAACAAGAAGTATAAAAGCACCCGGAGAAGCCGTCTTGCCCCGGCGCGCTATCCCCATTCAAGCTCCAAATGGCTTCTTTAATTTCAGCAGCAGTAGGAGCAGCAGTGAGAGCTTCGTTCTGTTGATCAGAAATGAGGGAAGGAATATCCATCAACAAGGAGTCATCAATACTGTGGGCCTCGGAGGAGAGAAGATGGGAAAAGTACCGAACAACTTCTTCCCTCAATGAATCCTGGTTCTCACACCAGACATCACCCACCTTGAGCTTAGGAATATAGTTTCTACGCCTTTTACCCTGCACAACAGCATGATAAAATGCAGTGTTTTTATCTCCATCTTCTAGCCAAGACACCCGCGCTTTTTGCGACCAGAAAATCTCCTGATGGTGCAAAGCCCGTCGCAGCTCAGCATTAGCCATAGACAAAGCAATGCGGTTATTGATGCGGGACGGATAGAGAGACCCGACTCCAACTGATGAGAACCTCGGACTCTAAATGGTGACGCGACCAGTGACACGCGAACAATAGAGTTAACTCGGCCTAACACTAAGAGCTTCTATGGGCTATACGTCACAAATAGAAATGTGAGCTCACTCGTCGTCCCAAGCGAGGGAAAGCGTGGATCCGCGCGGTTGAGAAACTGGCAGAGTCAAGGGTGGTCGACTCACTTCTGTGCTCGGATCGAGTCATGGGATGAGTTCACTCTCTTTCTAATAGCGGTGACATGAACTCACGAGCTAGAAATCCTAACGCACTCAGGCAGCGGCATACGATCGTATACTAGGAAAGTAAATGCCAAGAAGTTAAGACCGTTACCTCTATGCACCCGGCATGGGGAAGACAACCCCGGCCAAATCCGTACTCCCGGTTAACAATAATCAACAATTACAAAATTAACCCACTCCACGCAGGGAGGTAATAGGCACATGTGGGGCCCGGGAGTATCGAGTTTGGGTTGACGGGCAGCGTTTTGGGGCGCTCCGTCGGTGCCGACAAGCCTCGGTTTGGTGCTGCCCGAACGGCGCGTTCCACGGGTTGTGGCGCCCACGAGTTGCTCGGGCCTCTAAATTGGGTGGGGTGGGTCCCGCTGCGAAGAGGACTGATGGAGGGGCAATCCCTAGGAGAGGGATGCCCTGGTTCGCCTCGTGGAAGGCGAGGCGGCTCAGATCTTCAATTATTGAAGTTGCTATCCACGGATCTGAACTTCTATTTCAGACCCGTTGCTGCGACCAGCACGGACGTCAGATCGGCGCGAAACCAATGCCGTTGGAAAGCTGACGTGCAATCCTTCGACCCTCTATGATTCTAGGAATTTTGTTGGGGCAGTAATTCTGATGGTGGAATTTTGAACAGGACTACTCTCAGTCTCAGATCTGACCGGGCAGAATTGGATTTGCCTGAGAGTTGGCATTGACCGTGACTCAGACTTCGGATATGGGTGTTGGGCTCTTCATGAAAGTTGGAGAGGGGAAAGAGCGGAAGGCAGGGATATTTTTTGTGTAATTTATGGTGGAGGTTTGGTTGGAGGAACAGATTTTCTAACACTGGGTGGTCGGATCTGGACAGTGGGAGACAGAACTTATTTGGGAAAAGACAGATATTTTAAGAAAATGTAAACGATATCCAAAATTCTCAAGAAAATTCGTGGAAGGGGGCTTAGGTGGACAGAATCCTTAATAAAAATTTCAATTCATTTAGACATGGGGAAGAGGGCCTAACTTTAGAAACACAGGGTTGCTATGACACAGGACAGAACACAGGCAGATCTGGAGGGTTGGGAAACACAGAATGGGAAAAATGGAAATTGAAGGCTAGAAAATTGGAAACTTTTTATGGGATGTGGGAGGGACCTCAGGAACTCACCCTTGAAATTTGGAACCCAAGAGATCACGAGGTTGAGAGCTAAAATTCCGGGAAGAGCTTGTTATCCTGAGTGGTCAGAATTTCGGCGACGGCGGTGGCGGTGCAACGGCGGCTCGATAGCGGCGGTGGCAGCAGCGGCGATCTTCACGAACCGATAGAGGAGGCGTCTCACCTCAGAATATAGCCTTCACAGCTGTTGGGATGGAAAGAGAGGAGAGAGATAGGGGGCGGCCCTTGCTCCTTGGAGGAAATTCACAATATTTTCTTGCATTAATTCTATCAATAATGAGAAATACATGCTATTTATATGAAATACCAAAAGACAATAACTATCCTTAGATCTAGGGTTTGGGAGGGGTAAATGGGAGAGTTCACAATTAATTCTCCCATATGTTTTGGACTCAAATAAAATAAAATTACAAACCCATTATAATATAGTATATGGGGGGCGCCCCCTTGACTATGTGACCTCCAACTTGGACTTTGTTAACACCATGTCCCCCCCTTGGTCCAAGCCTTCTAGAAGTCCACCTTGGACTTTTGACCGACCCCACTTGAGACCTAAGGCTTAGGTGGACCAATAGGAGAAGGGATGGGGGCCCACGGGACCCAGGTGGTCCCATATTACAAATAAACCCATTCTTCCAACCTTATTACAATCCGAAAAAAAATAAATAAACACACATTACACACAAATAAAATCCCAATAAATACTATAAATATAAAGACTCAGAACGGAGACTCCAAACTATCTCCGAGCCAGGGGGAAGCCGATGTAGCTCGCGTGGTGCTGCACGTACGGTACCGACGGCTCGTTGGTTCATACTTCTCGCTCGCTCTGGTGTCCGCACCAATTCTCCCGGGGTGGGAGAAACTCGTCCCTGTCGATTAAGGGTTTGGATAGCTCTGGCAGCGCTCTAGCAAGTCCGGATCTATCCTCTGCAATTCAACCCTGGTAATCCATGAATCCTCAGTGGCGGGTCGCCCTCTCCATCGCACTAGGTAGTGCGGGTAGGATCCACTCCTAGTAATGGTCACCTGCTCATCCAGTATATGATCTATACACTCACGCTGTCGTGGAAATGAGGCTAGTGGTGGGCACTCAGGTGTGGGGTCACTCTCAAGAGGGGGAGACGGCTCAAAAGGCTCACTGGGGATCACCGATGGGTCCCTATAAGCAACTTGATCCGAAACATTGAAAGTAGAGCTTATCCCATATTCCTCGGGGAAGTTCACAACATACGCGTTGGATCCGACGAGCTTCAACACTCGAAATGGACCGGCTCCGCGAGCTTGCAATTTCTTGATGGCTCTAGAGGGAAACCGTTCAGGTCTAACCCTGATCATGACATAATCACCCTCTTGGAACTCACGGTGGTGTCTATGGGCATCGACTAACTCCTTATACCGTGCATTGCTGGCCTCAATGTGACGACAGATGTCGTCATGTAGACTCCTAACATGCCTAACAAATGACCCGGCGGACTCTGACACTCGTGCATAAATGGGCATGGGAACAAGATCCACTGGCTTCCTAGGCCTACGACCTGTGACAATTTCAAACAGACTCATACCAGTAGACCTATTGACCGAATCATTATATGCAAACTCTGCCAGTGGTAACATGAGATCCCAATCCCCTACACAGTCCCTAACAAGACACCTCAAAAGGTCTCCCAGACTCCTATTGACCACCTCGGTCTGACCATCTATCTGGGGATGATATGCAGTGGAAAACTTGAGGTGAGTACCTAACATATGCCACAGTATCTTCCAAAAATAACTGGTGAACCTAACATCACGATCAGACACTATGGTACGAGGCAACCCGAACTTGCACACCACATGAGTAAGGAAAAGGCGGGCTACCCTCGAAGCATCCGAAGTCTTCGAGCAGGGAATGAAAAGGGCCATCTTCGAGAATTGATCTATGACCACATAGACCGAATCTTACTTCCTAGAGGTGCGTGGCAATCCCAAGATAAAATCCATGCTAATATCATGCCACGGGGCATCAGGCACGGGGAGAGGTGTGTAGAGGCCCGAGCTTTGCTTCTTCATTTTGGCCGTAACACATGTACGACACTGGGCCACAATGTGAGTGACATCTCTCTTCAGGCTCGGCCAATAGAATCTATGCTCGACAGCCTCGATAGTCTTATTCCGACCAAAGTGGCTGGGTAGACCTCCTGCATGTAGTTCCCGGACTAAGAAGTCACGAACCGAAGTTCAGGGAACACAAAGCCTGCCTCCTCGAAAGAGGTAACCCTCCTGAAGCACATAATCAATATGATCTCTCGAGGGTCCGACCTGGAGAGCGGCAAAGATCTGACCAAAGTCAGGACAATCAACATAAGCCTCTCTCATCTTCTCTAGCCCTATAACCTCGGCACTCATGGTAGTTAGCAAACATTCTCGCCAACTCAAGGCATCAGCCACCTTGTTCTCCACTCCAGCCTTGTGTTTAAGTACACATGTGAACTACTGGAGATACTCAACCCATCTGCTGTGACGCGCATTAAGCTTCTTTTGGGCATGGAGGAACCTCAAAGCCTCATGATCGGAGTACAAGACAAACTCCTGATGTAATAGATAGTGCCTCCAATGCCTAAGAGCCTGAAAAACTGCATAGAATTCTTTATCATAAGTGGAGTATCGCAGTTTCACGTCATTCAGCTTCTCACTGAAATATGTGACCGGGTGGGTCTCCTGACTCAACACTCCTCCAATCCCTACACCCGACGCATCATAAGAGACCTCAAACACCTTTGAGAAATCTGGCAATCGAAGGACCGGTGTCTGGGTCATGCGTTCCTTGATGTCCTTGATGACAACAGCAGTGACCTTCATCCATACAAATGTGCCTTTCCTGATACAGTCCGTGATCGGGGCAATGACGGAACTAAATCCGAGGATAAAACGGCGATAGAACGTCACGAGGCCATGGAAGCTGCAGACATCATGGATATGTGCGGGGTTCCGGCCATTCAACAATGGCCCGGACCTTCTCCGGATCAGCGGAGACCCCAGTACTAGACACAATGAAACCCAAGAAGGTAAGCTGAGAAGTCATGAAGGCACACTTCTGTGGGTTTGCAAACAGCTGCTCTCGCCTCAAGAGTAGGCAGACCTGCAATAGGTGGTTTAAGTGGTCCCCCGTAATGCGACTATAGATAAGGATATCATCGAAATACACTACCATAAAGACTCCAATGAAAGGTCAAAGGACCTGAGTCATGAGTCGCATGAAGGTGCTAGGGGCATTGGTCAACCCAAAGGGCATGACCAACTACTCATATAGACCATCCTTGGTCTTGAATGCGATCTTCCACTCATCACCTGGCCTAATCTTCACCTGATGGTAGCCACTCTTAAGATCGATCTTCGAAAAGATAGTGGCACCTGCCATCATGTCAAGCATATCATCTAGGCGGGGAATAGGGAACCTGTACTTCACGGTGATTTTGTTAATGGCACGACTATCAATACACATCCTCCACATGCCATCTTTCTTTGGGGCGAGTAATGCGGGAACATCACAAGGACTCATGCTGTCCCGAATAGACCCTCTCTGCATCAGCTCATCGACCTGCCGCTTTAGCTCGGCATGTTCCGTCAGACTCATGCGAGAGTGAGGAAGATTGGGCAATGAGGAGCCCAGAATCAGATCGATAGCATGCTGAATATCCCGCATAGGTGGGAGTCCATCGGGAAGCTCTTCAGGAAAGATATCAGCAAACTCCTACAGAATGGGAATGGCATCGGGTGGGAGTTCACCCTCGGACTTTGGTTCCACTTCTCGGACCGTGATAGCAAACACAGGGCTGCCCCTACTAGCCTCCCGCTCCATTTCTCGGGAGCTAATCAACATCAACATCCTAGATGGGGGCTCGCCTGTGCCAGAAGTAACGGTCATGGCCCTAGCTGGGGATGGGGTACTAGGTCCAGGGATGAAATGCTCTGGAATACTAGGACCAGTAGGACCCCTAACGGAAGGACTCTTGGGCTAAGAGGGGTGGACGGTAATCCTTAGGCCACCATGGTCGAAGGTACAGGTGTTTGACCGGCCATGGAGAGTAGCATCCCGATAAAACAACCACAGCCTACCAACAATAATACTGCCCACCTCTATGGGGAGGACATCACACCAGATCTCGTCACGGTAGGTATGGAATTGTAGTGGGACCAGACACCACAGCCTAATCGGAATGGAGGTGGAATCCACCCATGATACGGGATAGGGGCAAGGATGGTCCACGGGGGTAAGACCAAGACGAGAGACAATGCCCGTAGAGATTGCATTGATACAACTCCCACTATCGATAATCACCTTACAAACTTTCCCGCCCATCCTACAGTATGTATGAAATATGGTGGTCCGATGCCAGTCATCACTGGCTTATGGCTGGGTGAGAATACACCAGACGACCCCTATCTGGGCATCATCTAGATGCTGAACCTCCTGACCATCATCCTCATTCTCAAAGAACTCGTCAGTTAATTCTTGATCCGCCTCATAGCTGACTGACATAAGCTCGGAAGATGAGGTGTTCCCGACCTGTGTGTCCCCAATGACTAGAGATTGACGCGTGGGACACTGGTTGGCAAAACGGCCAAACCCATTGCAGTGAAAACACTGCTACCATGATCCACTAGGCTCCCCGATCAAAGGTCCCTTACCCTTATCCTCCTGATGGATAGGGGGTGAAGGCAACAAGGGACGGGCAAGAGGTGCAGGTTTCGGTGGACGGGCTATCGGTGTCGAGGATTGTTGGGGACAAGGAAAGTCCCTCGGAGGTGGAGGGCGAGGCCTAGGGGCGAACGGCTCCTGACGAGCAGGCACCTCAGGACGAGCCATGGGGGCCCTCTGATTTGTGCCTGAAGAGCCACAGGGCTCGACACTACGTAGAGGGAAGGGGCCCATCTGTTGGGTAGGCTCGAACTCGACCTCGAATTGCTCCAATTTGAGAGCAACCTGATATGCCTACTCCAAAGTGGTCACATTGCGATGAAAAAGTTCATATTGATAGTTTGGCCGCATACCTCTTCGAAAGTGCGAGATGGTCATGGTGCTCTCCTCCGTAACTCCACATCGCAAATAATACTTATCAAACTCGGCGGTGTACTCGATCACGGACCGGTTCCCTTGGGAGAGACTTTGCCATTTGTCTATGAGACGCTGAGGATATGTGGTAGGAAGGTACTTCTGCCTCAACTTGATTTTCATGTCATCCCAAGTACCGATCTGGGGTTGATGTCGCTGCATCAACAGGCTCTCCACATTTGTCCAATAGGTTTGCGCTTGCCCTTGCAACTTCATCTTTGCATAGCGAACTCTTCGGTGGTCCGTCATTTCAAACCACTCGAAGTACCGGTCCATGCCGGACTCCCAATCTAAATAGATCTTCGGGTCCAAGGACCTGTCAAAAAGGAGAGGGTCCGCACTTACGCTCCTAAGAACGCGGTCGTCATCATCGTAATTACGATTCCGTCGTTGGGCTCGACGGGCACGACCATAACCTCCTTGTTCATTATCAGATGCATAATCAGCCACCTCGGGCACTTGTTGCCTCCTATCATCTACCCCTTGAGCCCTTGGAACAGCGGGTTGCTGAACCAGCTCTTGTTGACCATTGGTCGGCGCAGGTTGCGCCGCCTCAACCGGGGCCCTCTCTAAGACAGCTATTCTCCCCACAAGACCCTGGATAGACTGGTCCAAAGCTTCAGCCCGATCCTCGATGGCTTTCATCCTCCCTTCTAGACGCGTTCCTATGCCATGTAGACGTGTACTAAGCCCATCCATACGTGTATCGAGACGATCCAAGAGAGTTCGGAACATCTCGGCCACCGAAGGCTCATCGGAACTACGGGCTCAGGGATCCGCCAAAGGTGGTGGTGGTGAGTATTGGGTGCCTCGACGGGTGGGCATGGAACTGACACACTGACTGTGAGACACGGACTAATGCAATGAGGATGAACCTAGACTAAGCCGATATCCGGTACATGGCGGAGTTGCGGGATTCGAAAACCCCCTCTCGCAAGTGTGTTCCTTCCCGATAGGCGTAACCTAACGTTCCGGGGACACCTTTTTAGATACCGGGTAAAGGATGCAATGAGACACGACCCTAGACTCAACCTGGTTCTGATACCAAACTAATGCGGGACGGACAGAGAGACCCGACTCCAACTGATGCGAATCTCGGACTCTAAATGGTGACGCGACCAACGACACGTGAACAATAGAGTTAACTCGGCCCGACACTAAGAGTTCCTATGGGCTATACGTCGCAAACAGAAATGCGAGCTCACTTGTCGTCCCAAGCGAGGGAAAGCGTGGATCCGCGCGGTTGAGAAACCGGCAGAGTCAAGGGTGGTCGGCTCACTTCCGTGCTCGGATCGAGTCACGGGATGGGTTCAGTCTCTTTCTCACAGTGGTGACATGAACTCACGAGCTAGAAATCCTAACACACTCAGGCAGCGGCATACGATCGTATACTAGGAAAGCAAATGCCAAGAAGTTAAGATCGTTACCTCCACGCACCCGGCGTGGGGAAGACAACCCCGGCCAAATCCGTACTCCCGGTTAACAATAATCAACAGTTACAAAATTAACCCACTCCACGCAGCGAGATAATAGGTCACATGTGGGGCCCTGGAGTATCAAGTTTGGGTTGACGGGCAGCGTTTTGGGGTGCTCCGTCGGTGCCGACAAGCCTCGGTTTGGTGCTACCTGGATGGCACGTTCAGTGGGTTGTGGGGCCCACGTGCTGCTCGGGCCTCCGAATTGGGCGGGGTGGGTCCCACTGCGAAGAGGACTGCTGGAGGGGCGATCCCTAGGAGAGGGATGCCCTGGTTCACCTCGTGGAAGGCGAGGCGGCTCCAATCTTCAATTGTTGAAGTTGCTGTCCATGGATCTGAACTTCTGTTTCAGACCCCTGTGCTCCGGTGATAGAAGTTGCTGCGACCAACACGGACATAGGATCGGCGCGAAACTGGTTCCGTTGGAAAGCTAACGCGAAATCCTTCAACCCTCTGTGGTTCCAGGAATTTTGTTGGGGCCGTAATTCTGATGGTGGAATTTTGAACAGGACTGCTCTTAGTCTCAGATCTGGCGGGGCAGAATTGGGTTTGCCTGAAAGTTGGCGTTGATCGTGACTCAGACTTCGGATATGGGTGTTGGGTTCTTCATAAAAGTTGGAGAGGGGAAAGAGAGGAAGACAGGGATATTTTTTGTGTAATTTATGGTAGAGGTTTGGTTGGGGAAACAGATTTTCTAACACTGGGTGGTCAGATCTGGACAATGGGAGACAAAACTGATTTGGGAAAAGACAAGGATTTTAAGAAAATGTAAACGATATCCAAAATTCTCAATAAAATTCGTGGAAGAGGGCTTAGGTTGACAGAATTCCCAATAAAAATTTCAACTCATTTAGACATGGGGAAGAGGGCCTAGCTTTGGAAACACATGGTTGCTATGACACAGGACAGAACACATGCAGATTTGGAGGGTTGGGAAACACGAAATGGGAAAAATGGAAATCGAAGGCTAGAAAATTGGAAACTTTTTATGGGATGTGGGAGGGACCTCAGGAACTCACCCTCGAAATTTGGAACCCAACAGATCATGATGCTGAGAGCTAAAATTCTGGGAAGAGCTTACTGTCCTGAGTGGACAGAATTTCGGCGACGGCGGTGCAACAGTGGCTCGATGGCGGCGGCGGCGATCTTCACGAATCGATAGAGGAGGCGTCTCACCTCAGAATACAGCCTTCACAGCTGCTGGGAGGGGAAGAGAGAAGAGAGATAGGGGGCGTCCCTTGCTCCTTGGAGGAAATTCACAATATTTTCTTGCATTAATTCTATCAATAATGAGAAATACATGCTATTTATATGAAATATCAAAAGACACTAACTATCCTTAGATCTAGGGTTGGGGAGGGGTAAATGGGGGAGTTCACAATTAATTCTCCCATGTGTTTTGGACTCAAATAAAATAAAATTACAAACCCATTATAATATAGTATATGGGGGGCGCCCCCTTGACTATGTGGCCTCCAACTTGGACTTTGTTAACACCATGTCCCCCCCTTGGTCCAAGCCTTCTAGAAGTCCAACTTGGACTTTTGACCGACCCCACTTGGGCCCTAAGGCTTAGGTGGACCAATGGGAGAGGGGATGGGGGGCCCGCGGGACCCAGGTGGTCCCATATTTCAAATAAACCCATTCTTCCAACCTTATTACAATCCTAATAAAAATAAATAAACACACATTACACACAAATAAAATCCCAATAAATACTATAAACATAAAGACTCAAAACGGAGACTCCAGACTATCTCCGAGCTAGAGGGAAGCCGATGTAGCTCGCATGGTGCTGCACGTACGGTATCGACGGCTCGTCGATTCATGCTTCTCGCTCGCTCTGGTGTCCGCACCAGTTATCCTCAGAGGGATAGTCGTCAAACACCTTCTGCTGTGAGGACGCTAACTCTTCCGCATGTCGTAGGTTATCCTCCAGACGCCCAAAAATAAGTTTATTCCACGAACGCAGCGCTAGCTTGGTTGCTTTCAGCTTAATCTACAAATTGACAATGGGATTGTTGCTCCAACAGTCGCCCCTCGTCCACGCTTGCTTGACATACAACTGGAATAATTCATGGTCAGTCCACATCTTCTGGAAGACGAACCGAGGCGGATGAGAGCAGATGCAATTCAGGCGAAGAAGAAGAGGAGCATGATCGGAGGGTCCCCGGGGTAAATGCTCCACAAAGAGCCCATGGAAAGAAACCTGACAGTTGACATTCAGAAGGATGCGATCCAGGCGAGCTTTAATAGACGCCACACCCACTTGATTATTAGACCAAGTAAAACGTGGCCCCCCAAAACCAGCATCCAGGAGCCCCGCCGCAGAAATGAAAGCGTTGAAGTCCAGCATAGAGTCGGCGTTATGCTGCAAGCCACCCCGTTTCTCTGACGGATCTGCAATACAGTTAAAGTCACCGCCTATAAGCCAGGGTAAGCCGATGACGTTGGCTTCAATAAGAAGGTCATCAAAGAGGTTCCTCCGGGCGACCACATCACACGCAGCATAGTTAACGGACACCATGCAGACGGGCGTGTCTCCCCGTTTCAATAACCCGGAAACATGTTGTGTAGACTTGGAAGTTAGATGAAAAGAGAAGGGATGATTCCAGAAAACCCAAAATTTGGAATCCTCCTCCACGTCACTCAAACAAAAATCCATATTCAGGAACCTACCAATGTGAGAGGCCTTACACAACTGCACCTTTGGTTCCATAATAGCAAGAAATTGGATATCATTCCTTCTGCACAATCACTTTAGAGTTCATTTAGAGGCCGTATTTGCAATGCCTCCAATATTCCAGAATAATGTAGAGCAAGTGATGAGGAGACGTACCCCAATCCGCCCCTTGGCAATTTCGCTTGCAATCTCGTATGAACCCCAATAGCCGCAACCTTCGATCCTCCTTGCTTAATATTAGCTGCACCTTCCATGAAAATATTTTTCGTCAAGGCCCTCGAAGAGGTACTAATGGAAACTTCCAGCAGGGCGCTTTCCTTGGTTTGCTCAGAGTGATTGATCGGCATGGGAGCCGTCACCTACAACTCTTCAAGCAACTCCGCCGCCGTGGGCGACGGTGGCACCACATCGGACATGGTTTGCGCCATTGGCCTAGGGCCCCTGACACCATCACTAAGGGCCTCATTCGTATCAGCATGGTCTCCTCCTTGCTTCACGACACCCCCAACGCATTCATCGGAGCCCGGAAACTCCTCAGATGACGCGCCATGGTTACCATTCTCAGGGCCCTATAAACCCAACGCTAAAGGCTCAGCATGTCCCAACACCATGCATGGGTTAGAAAACGTTTCCATGACAGAAGGCCCCACCCCCCGAAAAGACTCGTTGGGTGCAGTATTAGAACCACAATGGTTAGGAACAACCGTCTGCCCATCATTGAGAGCTGTAGCCGTGGTTTTCCTTTTAGACACCACCCTCCATTCATTAACAACATGACTAGGTACACCCTGAGCGGGCTCCGAAGTACCAGCACCCTTGGCAATAGTATTAGGAGAAGAAGTGGCCTTCCCTCCCCATTTGCAATCACCGACCGCATGTCCAATACACTTACAAAATGAACAGACTATAGGAACCCTGTAGTATTTGATACACTGCTAGAAGCCATCTCCATCACCGCAACCAATCCAGATTCGCCCAGGGAGGGGTTTTGCAACATCCAAATCAACACAAATAAGGGCCTCAACAGTGTGGGTCCATGCTAAAGTAGCTTCATGTATGCGTAGAACCTGGCCAACATTCCTGGCTATAGACCTCAAGTAATCAACATTGTAGAAATTCACAGGCAGGTTGGGAAATCCTACCCACGTAGGAATCACAGTGGGGTCAGCATCAAAATCAAAAGTGGAGGACCATCGAAAAAACCAGAAGAGGTAGCCCTTAATGTACAGGCTCTTTCTAACTAGGACTTTAATAAAATCCTCCTCCGCCTCAAACCTTATCAGCAAGTGACGAAGATTAAGAGAGCTAAGAATAAAGTCCATCTTCAGGGTGAGATGTTACGATAGGCACGTCTTAACTTCGAGGATAGATGGTCGACCATACAAACACTTCGCAACAATGGTGAACTGCAGAGGTTCAACCGAACGTTGCACATCCTCCTTCGAAAAGAACACATCTGGCTGACCGCCATCAGTAAAAGCTGGTGCATGAGGAGCAAGAGCAACTGGGCAAGGGCGGAGAGAAGAAGCAAAAGCCTGCGCAAAAGAAAGCGAGCGACGGGGCCCCGAACCTCCCTCCGCAGAGGAGGAGCCCGCTGCTGGCCCCATGCCCGCCATACCAGAGAGACAACCTCCCCCGTAGGGGAGGAACACTCCAGAGAAACCCTAGCAGAGCCAGGAAGACGCTCCCGCGAAATCGCAGGGGAGGAACTCCAACACTTCTATGTGCGTTCGATCTGACTTGGTCAGACGAAAGTTGTAGATGATTACTCAAGATTCACTTGGGTATTATTTTTAACCCATAAGAATGATGCTTTGCAGGAGTTCAAAGATCTTTGCAGGAATTTACAAACTGATAAGGCGTATCGAATTAAAGCTATTCGGAGTGATCATGGAAGAGAATTTGATAACCATGACTTTGATGATTTTTGCAGGAAACGGGGGTTTTCACACAACTTCTCAACACCAAGAACCCCACAACAAAACGGAGTCGTAGAAAGAAAGAATAGGACCCTCGTGGAGATGGTGAGAATAATGCTTGCGAAAAATGGCTTACCAAGGTACTTTTGGGCCGAGATGGTGAGCACGGCCTGTCACATCATTAATCGAGCCATGGGCATGAAGATGGAGAAGAAAAGAAAGATAAGAAAAATCAAGATGTGGATCAAGCGGAGTCAAGCACTAAAAATGATGAAGCTCCAACCCAAAATGAAGATCTCCCCAAATAATGGACGTTCCACAAGGACCATCCTCAAGACAACATCATAGGAGACATGGAATAAGGCGTAAGAATAAGGGCCTCAATAAGGGAAGTTGAACAATTTGATAATCTTGCTTTACTTTCTGATATTAAGCCCAAATCTGTAGATGAAGTATTAAATGACAATTTCTGGATCTTGGCTATGCAGGATGAATTACACCAATTCCAAAGGAATGAGATGTGGTTTCTTGTGCCTAGACCTAAGAATCACCCGATGATAGGAACTAAGTGGGTTTTTCGAAACAAACTTAGTGGTCAAGGGGTGGTGATTAGGAAAAAAGCCCAGCTTGTAGCCCAAGGCTATAGCCAAGAATTAGGAATTGATTTTGATGAATCATTTGCACCCGTGGCTAGACTTGAAGCGGTTAGAATATTACTTGCCTTTGCATGCTCTAGGAACATAAAACTCTTTCAAATGGATGTTTGTAATACCCCGATTTTAAAATCTAAAATTTAATTGAAATAATTGAATTTTTAATTGAGATAAATGAATTTCAAAATTTAATATTTAATTCCTTAGTAAATAGAACTAGTGAAATTTCGACTACCTTATAAAAATCTAAAAAATTGGTAAAATGGTAAAGAATGATTTATGTAACAATTTTATCTTCTGTGTTCGACCCAATAAAAATCCGTAATGAGATCTAATTAGTGGATTAAGCCTAAAATTGCACACTTATCTAACCTTAACTTAAAACGTAAAATTAGAGCTTAATACTCAACCTAATGACCCCAAATTCTTTTAAAATTTTAATTAAAACTTATTTGAATTTATTAGAAATTATGTGTATTTATTTGAATTAATGGGAATTTATTCAAAATTAATTAGATTAATTCTTTAATAAATAGAATAAGTCACATTTCGACTATTTTATAAAAATCAATAAAAATCACATTCTCGTGTAATCCATTTCATTTAACAATTTTGTCTTCTACGACTAAGCCTAATAAAATCATTAACTAGGCCTAATCAGTGGGTTAAGTCCAATTTTCACACCTACTTAACCCAAATTCATGTTCATTGTTAACCTCATCTTAAAACATCAAATTAGAGCTTAATACTCAACCAAATGAACTCAAATCAGAGGCAAATGAAAGGCCACGATCTAAGGATCAATAGCCATCTATCAATCAAACCAAAACTTAACCCTAGCACATGGTGGCGGCCGAGTTTTGTTGAAGTCAACCTTGGCGGCGCCATTTTCCAACACCACCTTGCGTGGTCGATTTCTCCCAACTCCGAACTCTCCAGAAGCTATATGAGCTATCAAAACAAAACTCTACATGTCTATTTTCATTTGGTAGCTGTGGTGTTCACAGAGGTTTCATATCTAGAGAGATCTCGGGAGTTTAGTGGCGACGTGTCGGCGTTCTTTCTCCTTCTTTCCCTCTTCCTTTCTTCTTTGATTGAGGTAGGTTCTCTAAGGCTCAAACTGCAAGTAGTATATCAAAATGATCAGCATCGAAGTAGCTTTCATTTGGCGTAAGAAGCCCCAAATTTCATTGAACATGTTTAGAGAATTTTGGATCGAAGTAAGAGCATGTCTATGCTTGATTTATGCAGTGTTCTTATGAGTCAAAGTATGATTTCAGGCTGATTTTGAGTTGCATATCTTGATCCTCATATAGCATATCTTACATGGTTAGAATCAGCATCGAAGTAGCTTTCTTTTGATATAAGAAGCCCCAAATTTCGTTGTATATATTGAGAGAACCATACGATTTAGTAGAAGCATGTCAAGAACTAGGTCTTCATTTGTTCATCATAGATATGTTGTGATTCATTTGATTTCTGTTGAAATTCGTGTTTCAAAACTCTTGTTTTATGACCCTAGTATGTATATTAAGAACCCTAGAGCATGTGGTTAAGATCCCAACCCATTTAGACCCCAAATGGATGAGTTTCATGTGTTTTCCGGAAGCCCGTTCGCGTCTGCGAACCCAGGGGTCGACCCCATGGGTCGACCCATACACCCAGCAAGCAGACGGCAGTCTGCCTGGCATGGGTCGACCCATGGGGTCGACCCACAACTGCAGGGGTCGACCCAATGGGTCGACCCATCACCAGGCAGATCCCTGGATTCTCCAGGGGTCGACCCAATGGGTCGACCCATGCCTGGAATTTTTCCAGGGGTCGACCCAATGGGTCGACCCACGTGCTGTATGACCCGGTAAAGTTATTTTTCACCCGAGGATCGATCCGGATCATTAGAGGATCGACCCATTCAACTTAGCCCAATTGAAAACTACATTTTTGAGGAACCAATGACCTATTCATGTAACCCTATGATTTCAATTTACATTGGTCCTTGCATTCAACCATAGTGTAAAAACATGCCGTTTATCATCTCCATTTCAACGCATACAATGGTTAAATAGAAACCCACATAATTAGTGGTTAATTGTGTAACTAAATTTCTGTTAATGCATGCTATTATCTTTACCTTATCATCTTGAATCAGCTTGTTGGCAAATTATCTTAATGCAAATGATAATAGATAATCTTTGGTATATTAACTTGGTAATTAGGATTAAATTGATTGTTAAGTTGCTGAATAGTCATTATTACCCTAGTAGAATGGATTGCTTACACACCTGAACGGTACACTATCAGCCGTTCTTCATTGACCTCGTGGACTAAGTTTTGGTCCAATTCTTGTAATGCGGCCCAAAGTGACCGTATAACCGAGTTTTGTTTTAGTGAATCCAAGGACAAGTTAGTCCTTAAATCTCATGCTTGTGACAAAAATTCCTCTGATTAATTGGCCATTTAACTTGACTGAATGTCTAGACAATCGTGGGATCTTGTATCCAATAAATCGATGCCAACGCACCGTAGGGGCCCGGTCTGGTCCTGGGGAGAGCGCCCGAAAGTTAGTGAGCCCATGGGATGTTAATGACATGGTGAGGCATTGCATCGAGTGCATGACTAGCTTGTTACGTCTATGACATGAAGAAAATCTCTTGTTACTCTTATTACTTGATCATGCTTGAAATGATGTTTAAAATACTTGCTTGTTGGCCAATTCCCTATTACTATCTCCTGTTGTAAATTCTTGTACTTGTTATCATGTTATCTCTTGTCATCGTTATATTTCTTGACCCTGCAAGATCTTTGTATTACGCTATTTTATTGCATCATCTTTTATTTCATTTATTTAGCATGGCATATGAAAAATGTAATTTACTTGTTAATCACTTAAACTATGCCTGATGATAGAGTATAATTCCTACTGAGCTTCTTGCTCACCCCTACTTCCAATCCTTTTCAGGTAATGCGGTAACGGTACGTTGCAAATGGGAATCAGATCAGTGTGATCGAGTGAACTCAGAACCTAGAGTTTGGAGTCTGTCTTTTTATCTTCTTGAGTCTAGATTAGTGTCGCGAGTCTGGTTATTTCTCTTTGTTATTTCCTCCTTTAATTTGAATCCTATATTGTAAGAGTGGGTCAAAATTATACTTTTTAATATTAATAAGAGCTCGTATTTTCATTATGTGTGTTTAATTGTGGTTGTTTATTTCCACTCTTGTTATCATGACTATTAACTGCCACGTTCCGAGCATCGCTTCCCGCTGCTATCAGTTCGGGACGTGACAGAGGTGGTATCAGAGCCTCCTTGCCTGAGTCCTTGGATTTTGTCCAAGAGTATAGGTTACCCTAAGTCTTAAGACCCGTGTCATCTCTTGTCACCTGGTGAGATTGGGTAGTATCGTGGGTTAAGTAATAAAACTATGCAAGATTGCGTTGTCTTACGCGTAAGGGTAATGAAAAGTTAACCATATAACTATTTTGCAGGTCTCTAAGTCTTTATTAAAATGAAACCGAGGGGTTCCGTGGGTAAGCTAAGATTTGGTTCCGCTAGAGACTGGCGAGTCCGTCGTAAGGAAATCCGACCTAATAAGAAGAAGAAGAGCAATATTACGCAAATGAAATGTTTATACTGTCACAAGCTAAGTCATCTCGCGAAGGAGTGCTGGCGAAGGAGCGGAGCGTGTATGCGTTGCGGAGATCAGGATCATAAAATGGCTAACTGTCTTAAGTTACTTCCACAAGCAAAACTACAAGAAGAATCGGAACCAACTTCTATCGGATGAAGAATTATATATGGTATCGTTCTCTTTTATCCCTAGCTATAGCTAATTTCTTTCGTCATTAATTGTATAATTAACATGTTACTTTGATAAATAATAGCTAATTTCTTTCGTCATTAATTGTATAATTAACATGTTATTTTGATAAATAAGATCATCTTAGTTCAAACATTCACATAATTGGTAATACCCGATGAATTTGGGGACCAAATTCCTTTAAGTGGGGGAGGATGTAATACCCCGATTTTAAAATCTAAAATTTAATTGAAATAATTAAATTTTTAATTGAGATACATGAATTTTAGAATTTAATATTTAATTCCTTAGTAAATAGTACTAGTGAAATTTTGACTACCTTATAAAAATCTAAAAAAATGGTAAAATGGTAAATAATGATTTATGTAACAATTTTGTCTTCTGTGTTCGACCCAATACAAATCCGTAATGAGGTCTAATTAGTGGATTAAGCCTAAAAGTGCACACTTATCTAACATTAACTTAAAACGTGAAATTAGAGCTTAATACTCAACCTAATGACCCTAAATTCTTTTAGAAATTTAATTAGAACTTATTTGAATTTATTAGAAATTATTTGTATTTATTTGAATTAATGGGAATTTATTCAAAATTAATTAGATTAATACTTTAATAAATAGAATAAGTCACATTTCGACTATTTTATAAAAATCAATAAAAATCACATTCTTGTGTAATCCATTTCGTTTAACAATTTTATCTTCTACGACTAAGCTTAATAAAATCATTAACTAGGCCTAATCAGTGGGTTAAGTCCAATTTTCACACCTACCTAACCCAAATTCGTGTTCATTGTTAACCTCATCTTAAAACATCAAATTAGAGCTTAATACTCAATCAAATGAGCTCAAATCAGAGGCAAATGAAAGGCCACGATCTAAGGATCAATAGCCCTCTATCAATCGAACCAAAACCTAACCCTAGCACATGGTGGCGGCCGAGTTTTGTTGAAGTCAACCTTGGCGGCGCCGTTTTCCAACACCACCTTGTGTGGTCGATTTCTCCCAGCTCCGAAGTCTCCAGAAGCTCTATGAGCTATCAAAATAAAACTCTACATGTCTATTTTCATTTGGTAGCTGTGGTGTTCGCAGAGGTTTCAGATCTATAGAGATCTCGGGAGTTTAGTGGCGACGTGTCGGCGTTCTTTCTCCTTCTTTCCCTCTTCCTTTCTTCTTTGATTGAGGTAGGTTCTCTAAGGCTCAAACTGCAAGTAATATATCAAAATGATCAGCATCGAAGTAGCTTTCATTTGGCGTAAGAAGCCCCAAATTTCATTGAGCATGTTTAGAGAATTTTGGATCGAAGTAAGAGCATGTCTAGGCTTGATTTATGCAGTGTTCTTATGAGTAAAAGCATGATTTCAGGCTGATTTTGAGTTACATATCTTGATCCCCATATAGCATATCTTACATGTTTAGAATCAGCATCGAAGTAGCGTTCTTTTGATATAAGAAGCCCCAAATTTCGTTGTATATATTGAGAGAACCATACGATTTAGTAGAAGCATGTCAAGAACTAGGTCTTCATGTGTTCATCATAGATAGGTTGTGATTCATTTGATTTCTGTTGAAATTCGTGTTTCAAAACTCTTGTTTTATGACCCTAGTATGTATATTAAAAACCCTAGAGCATGTGGTTAAGATCCCAACCCATTTAGACCCCAAATGGATGAGTTTCATGTGTTTTCCGGAACCCGTTCGCGTCTGCGAACCCAGGGCTCGACCCCATGGGTCGACCCATAAACCCAGCAAGCAGACGGCAGTCTGCCTGGCATGGGTCGACCCATGGGGTCGACCCACAGCTGCAGGGGTCGACCCAATGGGTCGACCCATCACCAAGCAGATCCCTGGATTCTCCAGGGGTCGACCCAATGGGTCGACCCATGCCTAGAATTTTTCCAGGGGTCGACCCAATGGGTCGACCCACGTGCTGTATGACCCTGTAAAGTTATTTTTGACCCGAGGATCGATTTGGATCATTAAGGGATCGACCCATTCAACTTAGCCCAATTGAAAACTACATTTTTGAGGAACCAATGACCTATTCATGTAACCCTATGATTTCAATTTACATTGGTCCTTGCATTCAACCATAGTGTAAAAATATGCCGTTTATCATCTCCATTTCAACGCATACAATGGTTAAATAGAAACCCACATAATTAGTTGTTAATTGTGTAACTAAATTTCTGTTGATGCATGTTATTTCACTCCTGTGCGAGCTTGTTCTTTACCTTATCATCTTGAATCAGCTTGTTGGCAAATTATCTTAATGGAAATGATAATAGATAATCTTTGGTATATTAACTTGGTAATTAGGATTAAATTGATTGTTAAGTTGCTGAATAGTCATTATTACCCCAGTGGAATGGATTGCTTACACACCTGAACGGTACACTGTCAGCCGTTCTTCATTGACCTTGTGGACTAAGTTTTGGTCCAATTCTTGTAATGCGGCCCAAAGTGACCGTATAATCGAGTTTTGTTTTAGTGAATCCAAGGACAAGTTAGTCCTTAAATCTCATGCTTGTGATAGAAATTCCTCTGATTAATTGGCCATTTAACTTGACTGAATGTCTAGACAATCGTGGGATCTTGTATCCAATAAATCGATGCCAACGCACCATAGGGGCCCGGTCTGGTCCTGGGGAGAGCGCCCGAAAGTTAGTGAGCCCATGGGATGTTAATGACATGGTGAGGCATTACACCGAGTGCATGACTATCTTGTTATGTCTATGACATGAAGAAAATCTCTTGTTACTCTTGTTACTTGATCATGCTTGAAATGATGTTTAGAATACTTGCTTGTTGGCCAATTCCCTATTACTATCTCCTGTTGTAAATTCTTGTACTTATTATCTTGTTATCTCTTGTCATCGTTATATTTCTTGACCCTGCAAGATCTTTGCATTACGCTGTTTTATTACATCGTCTTTTATTTCCTTTATTTAGCATGGCATATGAAAAATGTAATTTACTTGTTAATCACTTAAACTATGCCTGATGATAGAGTATAATTCCTACTGAGCTTCTTGCTCACCCCTACTTCCAATCATTTTCAGGTAATGCGGTAACGGTACGTTGCAAATGGGAATCGGATCAGTGTGATCGAGTGAACTCGGAACCTAGAGTTTGGAGTCTGTCTTTTTATCTTCTTGAGTCTAGATTAGTGTCGCGAGTCTGGTTATTTCTCTTTGTTATTTCCTCCTTTAATTTGAATCCTATATTGTAAGAGTGGGTCAAAATTATACTTTTTAATATTAATAAGAGCTCGTATTTTCATTATGTGTGTTTAATTGTGGTTGTTTATTTCCGCTCTTGTTATCATGACTATTAACTGCCACGTTCCGAGTATCACTTCCCGCTGCTATCGGTTCGGGGCGTGACAGAGGTGGTATCAGAGCCTCCTTGCCTGAGTCCTTGGATTTTGTCCAAGAGTATAGGTTACCCTAAGTCTTAAGACCCGTGTCATCTCTTGTCACCTGGTGAGATTGGGTAGTATCGTGGGTTAAGTAATAAAAATCTGCAAGATTGCGTTGTGTTACGCGTAAGGGTAATGAAAAGTTAACCATATAACTATTTTGCAGGTCTCTAAGTCTTTATTAAAATGAAACCGAGGGGTTCCATGGGTAAGCTAAGATTCGGTTCCGCTAGAGGCTGGCGAGTCCGTCGTAAGGAAATCCGACGTAATAAGAAGAAGAAGAGCAATATTACGTAAATGAAATGTTTATACTGTCACAAGCTAGGTCCTCTCGCGAAGGAGTGCTGGCGAAGGAGCGGAGGGTGTCTGCGTTGCGGAGATCAGGATCATAAAATGGTTAACTGTCCTAAGTTACTTCCACAAGTAAAACTACAAGAAGAATCGGAACCAACTTCTATCGGATGAAGAATTATATATGGTATCGTTCTCTTTTATCCCTAGCTATAGCTAATTTCTTTCGTCATTAATTGTATAATTAACATGTTATTTTGATAAATAATAGCTAATTTCTTTCGTCATTAATTGTATAATTAACATGTTATTTTGATAAATAAGATCATCTTAGTTCAAACATTCACATAATTGGTAATATCTGGTGAATTTGGGGACCAAATTCCTTTAAGTGGGGGAGGATGTAATACCTCGATTTTAAAATCTGAAATTTAATTGAAATAATTGAATTTTTAATTGAGATAAATGAATTTCGGAATTTAATATTTAATTCCTTAGTAAATAGAACTAGTGAAATTTCGACTACCTTATAAAAATCTGAAAAAATAATAAAATGGTAAAGAATGATTTATGTAACAATTTTGTCTTCTGTGTTCGACCCAATAAAAATCCGTAATGAGGTCTAATTAGTGGATTAAGCCTAAAAGTGCACACTTATCTAACCTTAACTTAAAACGCGAAATTAGAGCTTAATACTCAACCTAATGACCCCAAATTCTTTTAGAAATTTAATTAGAACTTATTTTAATTTATTAGAAATTATTTGTATTTATTTGAATTAATGGGAATTTATTCAAAATTAATTAGATTAATTTTTTAATAAATAGAATAAGTCACATTTCGACTATTTTATAAAAATCAATAAGAATCACATTCTTGTGTAATCCATTTCGTTTAACAATTTTGTCTTCTACGACTAAGCCTAATAAAATCATTAACTAGGCCTAATCAGTGGGTTAAGTCCAATTTTCACACCTACCTAACCCAAATTCGTGTTCATTGTTAACCTAATCTTAAAACATCAAATTAGACCTTAATACTCAACCAAATGAGCTCAAATCAGAGGCAAATGAAAGGTCACGATCTAAAGATCAATATCCCTCTATAAATCAAAACAAAACCTAACCTTAGCACATGATGGCAGCCGAGTTTTGTTGAAGTCAACCTTGGCGGCGCCGTTTTCCAACACCACCTTGCGTGGTCGATTTCTCCCAGCTCCGAAGTCTCCAGAAGCTCTATGAGCTATCAAAATAAAACTCTACATGTCTATTTTCATTTGGTAGCTGTGGTGTTCGTAGAGGTTTCAGATCTAGAGAGATCTCGGGAGTTTAGTGGCAACGTGTCGGCGTTCTTTCTCCTTCTTTCATTCTTCCTTTCTTCTTTGATTGAGGTAGGTTCTCTAAGGCTCAAACTGCAAGTAATATATCAAAATGATCAGCATCAAAGTAGCTTTCATTTGGCGTAAGAAGCCCCAAATTTCATTGAGCATGTTTAGAGAATTTTGGATCGAAGTAAGAGCATGTCTAGGCCTGATTTATGTAGTGTTCTTATGAGTCAAAGCATGATTTCGGGCTGATTTTGAATTGCATATCTTGATCCCCATATAGCATATCTTACATGGTTAAAATCAGCATCGAAGTAGCTTTCTTTTGATATAAGAAGCCCCAAATTTCGTTGTATATATTGAGAGAACTATATGATTTAGTAGAAGCATGTCAAGAACTAGGTCTTCATGTGTTCATCATAGATAGGTTGTGATTCATTTGATTTTTGTTGAAATTCATGTTTCAAAACTCTTGTTTTATGACCCTAGTATGTATATTAAGAACTCTAGAGCATGTGGTTAAGATCCCAACCCATTTAGACCCCAAATGGATGAGTTTCATGTGTTTTCCGGAAGCCCGTTTGCGTCTGCGAACCCAGGGGTCGACCCCATGGGTCGACCCATACACCCAGCAGCAGATGGCAGTCTTCCTGGCATGGGTCGACCCATGGGGTCGACCCACAGCTGCAGGGGTCGACCCAATGGGTCGACCCATCACCAGGCAGATCCCTTGATTCTCCAGGGGTCGACCCAATGGGTCGACCCATGCCTGGAATTTTTCCAGGGGTCGACCCAATGGGTCGACCCACGTGCTGTATGTCCCGGTAAAGTTGTTTTTGACCCGAGGATCGATCCGGGTCATTAGGGGATCGACCCATTCAACTTAGCCCAATTGAAAACTACATTTTTGAGGAACCAATGACCTATTCATGTAACCCTATGATTTCAATTTACATTGGTCCTTGCATTCAACCATAGTGTAAAAACATGCCATTTATCATCTCCATTTCAACGCATACAATGGTTAAATCAAAACCCACATAATTAGTGGTTAATTGTGTAACTAAATTTATGTTAATGCATGCTATTTCACTCCTGTGCGAGCTTGTTCTTTACCTTATCATCTTGAATCAGCTTGTTGGCAAATTGTCTTAATGCAAATGATAATAGATAATCTTTGGTATATTAACTTGGTAATTAGGATTAAATTGATTGTTAAGTTGCTGAATAGTCATTATTACCCCAGTAGAATGGATTGCTTACACACCTGAACGGTACACTGTCAGCCGTTCTTCATTGACCTCGTGGACTAAGTTTTGGTCCAATTCTTGTAATGCGGCCCAAAGTGACCGTATAACCGAGTTTTGTTTTAGTGAATCCAAGGACAAGTTAGTCCTTAAATCTCATGCTTGTGACAAAAATTCCTCTGATTAATTGGCCATTTAACTTGACTGAATGTCTAGACAATCGTGGGATCTTGTATCCAATAAATCGATGCCAACGCACCGTAGGGGCCCGGTCTGGTCCTGGGGAGAGCGCCCGAAAGTTAGTGAGCCCATGGGATGTTAATGACATGGTGAGACATTGCACCGAGTGCATGACTAGCTTGTTACGTCTATGACATGAAGAAAATCTCTTGTTACTCTTGTTACTTGATCATGCTTGAAATGATGTTTAAAATACTTGCTTGTTGGCCAATTCCCTATTACTATCTCCTGTTGTAATATCTTGTACTTATTATCTTGTTATCTCTTGTCATCGTTATATTTCTTGACCCTGCAATATCTTTGTATTACGCTATTTTATTGCATCGTCTTTTATTTCCTTTATTTAGCATGGCATATGAAAAATGTAATTTACTTGTTAATCACTTAAACTATGCCTGATGATAGAGTATAATTCCTACTGAGCTTCTTGCTCACCCCTACTTCCAATCCTTTTCAGGTAATGCGGTAACGGTACATTGCAAATGGGAATCGGATCAGTGTGATCGAGTGAACTCGGAACCTAGAGTTTGGAGTCTGTCTTTTTATCTTCTTGAGTCTAGATTAGTGTCGCGAGTCTGGTTATTTCTCTTTGTTATTTCCTCCTTTAATTTGAATCCTATATTGTAAGAGTGGGTCAAAATTATACTTTTTATTATTAATAAGAGCTCATATTTTCATTATCTGTGTTTAATTATGGTTGTTTATTTCCGCTCTTGTTATCATGACTGTTAACTGCCACGTTCCGAGCATCGCTTCCCGCTGCTATCGGTTCGGGACGTGACAACGTTAAAAGTACATTTTTGAATGGTGTAGTTAAAAAAGACGTCTATGTTGAGTAGTCACTGGGATTTGAAGATGAGAAGCACCCGAACCATGTATACAAACTTGACAAAGCTTTGTATGGTCTGAAGTAAGCCCCCCGTGCGTGGTATGAAAGGTTAAGTACATTCCTTTCGGAAAATTAGCTTCAAAAGAGATAATATCGATCAAACCCTTTTTCTTAAGAGCGACAATGAATATATGTTGATTGTCCAGGTATATGTTGATGATATTATCTTTGGAGCCACTTGTGATTCATTGAATGATGGTTTTGTTAAATTGATGCAGGGGGAGTTTGAGATGAGTTTGATGGGGGAGTTAAGTTTCTTTTTGGGTTTGCAGGTGGAGCAGCTAAAGGATGGAATATTTATAAATCAAAGGAAGTACACAAAGGAGCTCATAAAGAAATTCAAGTTTGACAATGCAAAGCCACAAAAGACACCGATGTCAACAACGGTGAAATTGATGATGAGTGAACAAGATAAGTCTGTCGATCAAAAACTCTTTCGTGGAATGATTGGTTCTTTGTTGTATTTGACTGCTAGTAGGCCGGATATAATGTTTAATGTTTGCATGTGTGCGAGATTTCAATCCGATCCAAGAGAATCACACATGTTAGCTGTCAAAAGAATTTTTAGATATTTACTTGGCACATTAGATCTTGGTCTATGGTTTCCTCGTAGTTGCTGTTTTAGTAGCTTACACGGATTCCAATTATGTTGGGTGTTTAGTGGATCGTAAGAGCACGAGCGGGTACTGTCAGTTTCTTGGAGGTTGCATGGTCTCATGGGCCTCTAGGAAACAAAATACTGTGGCATTGTCAACTGCCGAAGCCGAGTACATGGCGGCAGGCAGTTGTGCAGCCCAAGTGCTTTGGATCCAACAACAGTTAGTTGATTTTGGCATTTCTTTGAACAAGACACCCATTCTTTGTGATAACACTTCTGCAATTAATATTTCTAAAAATCCTATTTTGCATTCTCGCACCAAGCACATAGAGATTCAACACCACTTTTTGCGAGATCATGTGAGTAAGGGTCACTTTGAGCTTATACATGTAAATACGGAAAATCAACTTGCAGATATTTTTACAAAACCCTTATCTCCTAAAAATTTCAAAAGAATAAGAAGAGAACTAGGAATTTGCTGTTTGAATGATTAATTGCACATATTAGGCTTGAATAAACACTTTTGCTTATTTTATAAATACCATTTCAAATTTACATATATTCAACTTCATGGTTAACATTGCATATATTTTTGCATGCTTGTGAATAGAAATAATTCTTCATCAACTTTTCATTCACTTGCATATGCCTATATATTTTTGACATACTTACTTGCTTGAATGTCATGATTCTTCGGTATCTCAAATCTTGAGTTGTGGAAGGGTGGATAAACTCCATCTGGAAACACTCTCGATGCGTGAGTTGGGTCTTTGGACCTTCACCTCCGTCATGTACATGAAGTCATACTTGTATGAATTTACTACTGTGGCTGGTGCGATAGATTCAGAGGGGGGGTGAATGAATATATCCTTAAGAATTTTGCCCAATTGAACACTCGGAGATATGGAATTAAAATGAACTAAGTTCTATCGAGTCTGAAAGACTGGTGTGTTTAATCAAACAAAGAATGTGCAATCAATTGGCTCACTGGACATAGAAAGATAGATCGTGCCTAGGCATTCATCTAACGAAAGCAAATAGTAGGCATTCAAACTACGGTGCACGAAGAAATTTTTAGGTGGTTCGGTCCACAGACCTACGTCCACCCCACACTCAAACCCGAGTGTGGCTTCCCGCTGACTCACAGCTTGAATGGCTGGGCCTCACAGCTTGCCTACAAACAGCTGAGTATCACAGCTTACTGTCCGAGGTATCCACCTCGCCCACTGAGCAACACAGCTTGCTGTCCGAGGTATCCACCTCACCCGCTGAGCAATACAGCTTGCTGACCAGAGGAATCCTCCCTTGCAACGCTGAGCAATACAGCTTAGCTCTGCTGACTAACAGCTTGAATAAAGGTTCAAAAGAAAAACAAAATATGGAAAGGACACAATAACAGAAAGCTGTAGACGATAAAATACAAAGTGGCTCTCAAAGAGCTGACTGGCTTAGATTTGATCCACGGTCCAGTATAGACAAAGCTTTAGATGACTCTCTTCTTCTTCTTCTAAACTCTCGATCTCTCTTTCTTCTTCTTCTTCTTTACTGCTCACTCTTTCTTTCTCAACTCTCTCGTTCTCTTCTTCTCTCTTTCTTCTTTTTTTTTCTGGATCGTGCAGGCTCTTTCTGCTTCTGCTCTTTCAAGTAAGTTCCCCTATTTCGATCACTCTTTTCATGATTACTTTTCTCCTGAGGAAGAAGCCTCTTATTTATAGAGCAGTGAAGGTAGGGCGTGTGCTTTCCATGATTCCCGCCCAGACGCCTTAGTCCACGTGGCGATATCCCAGCACAATGATTCCACGTGTCACGATCAGGGTTAGACCTCCATTCTTGGATCACGTGCCCTTCTTAAACTTCTCCGTGGCATCGGACATAAAGTCACATGCAGACAAGATATGAGTTATAAGGAAGATGTACTGACTTAATATGATGCACTGATGCAAAGTATGAATGCTACAGAAGTATGTATTGACTTGATCATGCATGGAATAAACCCTCCACAGAGTTGGTTCGAGAATGTATAGACTTATTAAGTCATCAAGGCAACCATGTGTAGACTTAGTATTCAAATGCACGAACTTTATGTATGCAACAGAATGTATAGACTTTGAGTGCATGGTAAAGAGTGTACAGACTTTATTTTGAAAGATGCACAAATGCAACAGAATGTATACACATTGAAGAGGAATACTCAGGCATGCCACCGAGATGTGTACAGACTTTTGTGTGCATGCGACAAGACGATGTACAGACTTGTTGTGCCTAGAGTTTAAGCATGAATGCATAATGCACAGGTCTAATGAAACTATGCATGAACTTAACTGCTCGTATCAACAAAGGTTGTATAGACTTGCTCATATCAACAACAGTTGTACAGACTTGCCACCAAAGAATGTATAGACTTGGAGTGCATGGTACAAAAGATGTACAGACATGCCGTCGAAGAATGTACAGACTTGTGTGTGCAATGTACAAGCGGTGCACAGATATGCCATCGAAGAATGTACATACTTTGTAATGAACTATGCGCTAACTTTGTATGCATAATGAACACGCATCGACTTTGTATTGAAGCAACTGATGAATACACCGATGCAGTGTATGCATGTGGCAGATATTGCACCGATGCATTGTGCAGGAGAACTAACAATGCACTCTATATACCAGAACCCATATGACTCTTCATGCATGCATGGAAATAAGATGCTCAATCAATCATTCATATGCAGACACATGGTGATCAACCATTCATACTCATAGTGCTTACTGACATCAAAACCACAGGGGCACAACATTTACTTTCAAATACTTGCATGACTGCATGTATATATTCTAGAAAATTATTTCTTGAAAATCTTCTAAGACCTCACCTCCTTGCTAGATAAAATATAGTGATTTTGATCATTTGTGAATAGTGACATATACAAAGGAGGAGGATTTGATTCCAAATGTGCATACATTTAGGGGGAGTCATAACTATGTTTTGGCAAATTCATTTTCAACATCCAAAGTAATTACCCACACACCTTCCACAAAATGATGCATATGACTTTAATCGGTAAGGATTTCAGAAATTTTTTTCAACACTTTAAAGGGAAACAAATTTATACATGGAAATTATGAGTAATCGTGAGGAAAAAGCTGTCTACCCCATAAAAAATTCTATAAGTGGAATGTCAAACTAAGTAGCCGGGAATCCCCACTGAAATAAATGAGGAAACTCGCGTCGAAAGGTGAAACAAAAATCCACAATGCGTGATGAATCCTAGTAGCCGGGAAACCCCATTGAGACACATGAGGTGACTAGCGCCGAACGATGAAATCCTATAAAAATAAACTCAAAGGGGTTGTGCGAAGCTACCAAAAGTCGAGGATCAAAATGGAATTATAAAAAGGAAATAACCCTCTAGTGTTCTTTAGAAATTCTGCTAATATCCATATATTTTTGAAATTCATTGCTCATTGCCACTCATTTCATTCTAGGATATTATTGTGATGAATGTGTATTTTGAATTAGTTCTTATCATGGTTTATGCAGTGCCTCTAGCATGTGCATGCACTACCTTTTTTGATTGTGCTTCATGTGACACAATTTGATTTTAAATCTACTATTCACTTACTATCCTTTTACCCCATTGAGGGGGAGTTCTAGATATTTACATGATTGCTTGACTTTCATGCTTGCTTGCTTGGTTGCTTGCATGAAGAATTTTACATTTCAGATCATACATGTTCATAATAGCTCTAATAACCCCGTTGTCAGTCATTTTTTACAGATGACAAAAAAGGGGAGAACAAAGTGCATTTAATAAGTTTTCATATATGTTCATAAAAAAGTGCATACATACACATGTTCATAACCGTTTACACATGTTCATAATCGTTTATATGTCAATAATTCCATATATGTTCATAATCTCATACTTGTTCATAGGTTCATATATGTTTATGGTTTCAATTTCTCAAATAATTTGTTCTTGGTATTCATGCACACACATGCACACGTTGTTTTATCATCATTAAAAAGGGGGAGATTGTTGGATCCCCTAGTTGATTTTGGATAGTTATGTTTCAATGATGACAAATCTTGTGTGTGTGTGTGTGTCTTTGTGTGGTGAATTGAGAAATGCTTGATAACCAAGGTGCTAATATAGTGACCATCCGGTTATGCAGGAAAAATAGCTTTGGTGGACTGTTGGAACTCAAATTCTTGAATGATTGAGTCATTTTCAGCTTGGATTCAAATCAAATGATAAACCATGCTCATATACTTTAAGAGGAAATAGTAAGATCCTACGACTCTAAAAATGCTCAAACGAATTGAGTTGGGGTTCATAATCCTCACTATTGTGCATTATTAGAAAGCCACGGTTTTTGGTGACTATTTATAGCATTTGTCATTGCATAGATTATTCCATGCATATTCTTCATGTGATTTTTGAGCTTGCATGTAGTTAAATCATTTCATAGGAAGTTTGGTAGAAATTGACATATTTGACCTTCACACCTTGTTCCCATTCATGCTCATATATTGTTCATGTTAGGTGTGTCAACTTTGCATTCAAAGAGATTTGTTGCATTCTATTCATGGCGTTTTGTAAAGATGAAAAACTTGTTTGAGGTTTTGAAACAAACATTGGTTATGCTTTGGCATCACATTGAGCATTCATGTTAATTAATCTTTAGGTTGTTTGATCCTTGGTTTGATTGGCAAAATTGTTGATGTGAATTGGTTTTGATATGGTGAAATGTCCCTTATCATATTAGGGATTCTTGGTTTCATGTTATGCTAACTTTACATGGGGTTATAGGGCTTGCATTCTTCAAATTCTGGGTTTTCTAAATTTCGATCGACCGCCCATGGGCCTTAGGTCGACTGAATTTGCCAGCAATAATTGGTGTCCTGCCCTGTAAAACTTAGGTCGACCGGCCACCCCGTTTAGGTCGACTGAACCCGGCGGGCGACCCATTTAGGTTGTGTTCAAAACCCACTTATCATGATCCATTTTGGTTGAAATTTGACCCCCTTGCCCCTAGGGTTATGATACATATCTTGGGGCTTGTTCTAAGGGTTTTAGACAAGGGTTAAATGGTCTTTTCATACTTTTCTTTTGGGTGTATAAATGACCTGTGAATTTGGGAGAATATTTAAGAGTTCTAATGTTCTATCTTTTCTTGTAGGAAAAGGAAAAGGGAAAAGGAGAGGAGCTGAAGATATCTGTGGATATCATCTACATCCGGGAGGATTTCGTGATCATGATAGAAGAGAAATTGGAGCGGTTCGAAGAGAGGATCGCAGTGATGTTCAAATCGTCAACATTCGACAACCGTCCAACCTGTTCTTCAACAAGGATCTCCTCCAGCCCTTTCACCTCTTGAGGATCTAGTTCTTTACCCTTTTTACATCTATTCAAGTGATTTACATTTGGTTTGAAAGCATGTATTGAACATATCTTTTATTTCCGAACTCTATGTCTATGAGTGTGTGAACCGTATTTGAACGGTTGTGGTGATATTGTGCCGCGGGTGTTGCGGTTTGTGTGTGTGTGCGTCTTGATCCCTTGTGGATCGTGTAGGAGACGACGTCTCCGTGTTTCTAGAGCGAAAGCTCCGTGCGCTTCATTTGAAGCGAGTGGATCCTCATCGGTTTGGTGAGGGGTGGACGTAGGGAGCCCGTCGTGGTCCCGAACCACCTAAAAAATCTGTCTCGCATCTGTGTGATTGTGGTTTGCATGATTATTATTATCGTCTCAATCGTGTGAGAACGGAGAGGTTGAGAGAACTAGTTTGATATTTTCATCCGTTCATATCTTGAGTTGGTAGTTAATTTTATTTCGCTGTATTAATTTTAAAACTACCATTACAGTTGACGGAGACAATTCAACCCCCCTTCTTATCCATACGATAATCTAGGGACAACACACCTCATCCGGCGGTAGCTCCTTGAACCGGCAGCATCGTCCTTCTCATCCGGCAAACACCGATAGCGCCTATGAAAAGGGCCTAAGCCCGTAATAGAGAAGAATCTTCTGGGGGGAGAGACTTGGGAAGCAAGTCGGCCATCTGAAGAGAGAAGAACTCCATAAAAGGAGAGAGAATGCATGCAAGGGGAGAACCCAGAGGAGTGCTGCAAAAGCGTGGGAGGGTGAGGCTTGAAGAGTCCTACCCGAAGCCTGTGAAGGCTATGAAAGAAAAAAAAAAAGCAGCGACATGAGAGAAAGAGAGAAAGGTGGAGAGAGAAAGGGGGGAGACGAGTCAGTGCTCCCCCCATGTTTTATTTTCTTTTGTTCCCCCTCCTCAGCAATGTACTCCTCCTTCCCACATTGTATTCCTTCCTTTCGTTTGCCGTTTATTTCGTAAATGATGTATTCTCCTCCCCTTTCATCACTTTTGTTGTCATCAGAACAAATAAAGAAACGAGATGCCATTTTTGTTGTTGTTCACGATGCTTAGGCACCCTACGTATGCTTCGTTGCTCTATTTCATTCTATATGTTTTCTTTGAATCTTGTTATTTCATTTGAGCTCCGTGGTTACTTACTAGTGAAATGCAATGTACCAGGAGGTTTTAAGTATCTATACACAATAAATAACGCACGGATCCCAGGGTTTTCAGAATTGTTCCAAGCAGCGGACATGGCTCTGAATCTCGGCCTGGATGTGTGGCCCAATCAGGGTCTCTATCTGCATAATAGTATCTTCCCTCCACTCATAGTCTATGTTTCGCCCTGCGTCTCTGCTTTGTTCTCGATGTGTTGAACATGTGTGCAACATGATTAATTTTATGATTTTGATGATGTCTGCCTCTGTAGTCATTAATGAACTATACCTGCATTTGATAATGTTAATATTCATACATTTTAGGTCATCATACTTCCAGTACACAGATATCAAGGCATATGACAATACAATATTGGTGGTCATTATACTTCCAGTGTAAAAGATCAAGAATGGCACATAAATCTAGGCAACTGGATACACAGATATCAAGGTACATGACAATATTGGATGCACGGAAATCTAGCATGTTTCAAGCACAGAAATCAAGCTGAATGGCATCACACATAAGGTCATTACATATTCCTTATATGGTCAGTGCATATCTTGTCTTATGGATGGTTCAAGGTCAGTGCAACTTCTGGATGGCAAGCCACAAGATAATCCAAGGAATGGAGTGGAGTTGGCAAAAGTGAAAGCTCAATGACAGTTAAGGTCGATGCACAAAGAAGTATAACCAAGAGAACCCAAAGTCAAAGACTCAGTTGACACCTTCTAGACTGTCAAGGGTGATGCTACAGACATGAATGGGGTGCTAAAGAACTTAAGCGACGAAGCCAAAGCAGTTAACGGACCGACCCGGGAAAACCCGGGGTCTGCCCAGCTGGCGGTCAACCGCCCCAGCCAGCAGCCCACCGTCTACAGTTCTTTCAGTGGCGGTCGACTGCCAGCCCAGTAGCGGTCGACCGGAAATACCAGGGACCATCCGTCTACAGCGTTTCTCAGTAGCGGTCGACCGCCCGCTTCTACAGGTCGACCGCCAGTCCCGAGCCAACAGAAGTTGACTTTGTTTTCCACTTTGAGAAAGGCCATTCTCCATGGATTTCTTTAATCCAAAAGTCACCTAATCACCCACAAAATGTGGATCTGGTCTGGGGTGTGTTTATTGACCATCCAAAGAGATATAAAACCAACACAAGAGGGTTACAAACCCTAGTTGATCATTTGGAGCAAAGAGAGATGAAGAGAGGCTAGAGGAGCTCCAAGGAAGAAGAGGTACTGTAGCCGTGAACAGTACTCCGTGCAGAAGTTCTACATCCAATCCAAGGGATTCAAGCCTACATCTGAATCCCTCAATCTCCAAGGAAGAAGAGAAGCAAGCAAGCTCACAAAGGAGATCAAAAGGAAGATCAAAGCTACATCCAATCCTCTTCATCAACTCAAGGAAAGATCAAAGCTACATCCAATATTCTTCTTCATCAACTCAAGGAGATTCAAAGGAAAGATCAAGCTACATCCTATATCTTCTCCATCAACTCAAAAGGATCAAAGGAAGATCAAAGCAACAGATTCAAGATCCAATAATCTCAGATAAGATATACTTCATTCTAGCATATCTCCATATCTTGTTTGAGCATTTTCATCTTGTTCTATTTTCATTTCAATCAATCTATTAAAACTGAAGATCGTCCCTACCGGTTGTTAGTAGGAAGGCAATCAAAAGTTCATTGATCTGCGGTATAGCCGTCCCTGCCGGCTTTGTGTGTAGGAAGACAGAAAGAGGGTTTTCTCTGTTCTGTGGTTTGGGGCGTGTCCCCGGTCAAGCAATGAGTCAGCAGGAAAGCCTCACCGGGTTTTGGTGAGGGGTGGACGTAGGTTGCGGGGTTGCAACAGAACCACCTTAAAAATCCCTATGTTGTTGGTTGTTCATCGTGTGCGATTGCTCTATATCTTCTACCCCCATTCACAGGTTCGTGTGCTTCCAAACTTGGTTATCTTATTTACACACTCAAGCACTCAGATTTGCACCTTCGATTTTATCTGTGCTTTAATTGGGCTTAGCACTTTGACTGCATCCCTTGGGAGGCCTGCTGCACCCTTGCACATAGGCGCCAAGGTGAAAGTATTGCTAAGTGATTCCCTTGCTTAGACTCGCATGCACCTTGGTTGATCACCACTACATTCACACACACGCACGGTTGTTGCAAGCTGTTTCATCCTCTAGTGTTATGCTTTATAATCCCTGCACTACAAGGCTTATTTCTTTCAAGATCACAAATGTGCTTAAAGAAGTGTTGGCGCTTCATCGCTTGTAATCCGAGTCTTTTTCATTTGAGCCACTCTAATTATTTTTGCTGTACATTATGCCTAAGTGATTCATTCACTTTATAGGAGTGGTTCATGCTTCTGATAGCTAAGAGTTTTTAAATAGGCCAAAGCTTTTGATAGGATCTATTCACCCCCCCTTCTAGATCTGTTTGCACCTCGCGGGACTGTGGACGCACTTTTCGATCGTTTATTATGTTGGTCATCTATTCGGGTGGTTCATTCATCTATTAAGTGTGTGGGCGTGCCAGTCATGAAGTGACAATTTATTCGGGCCCCGAAGAGCCCGTGGTGCGCTCGATCTGACTCAGTCAGATGATTGTGTGGTTCGTGTCGGGACCAAAATCTACCGCGCCGTAAAGGTCACGGCGTCATTTACATCCCCCATACGAGGGAACACCCTTGATTAATCACCGGGATTTAGGGCCTTATGGCCAAGAAATTAATTGCATGAAAGGTCTATTAGAGGTATTGAAATCCTCACGTGAGGGCGAGAGGAAAACCATTCGCGGTCATGTCGGTCGTGTACTGACCATTTAATTTTCGGACGAATGTCCGGCTCGAGAAAATCACGGTTGTCGCGGGAAAACCGGAACGCCTGTATGCCGAGGTACGGCAAATTTATTGTTCGGAAGAGCAAAAAACGTTCGGCTGAGCCTCGGTTGGAATGGTCAAAGACCAGTAAACTTATTGGCCCGGTGTAAGAGCAAGCTGCGACCATAATGCGGTGCCCCCCCCCCCCGCGGTCGAAACAAGACTTGCATGAGCGTCATTAATATTTCCGATGCCAAGGGGTAACGAGGGAATCTCCCTTGAATCAGCTGAAAAGTTCGGTGTCTAAGAAAGTGGACGTTCGAAACGTGTTGGTTATTCGGGAGCCCGTTTAATATTCGGACGGGTGTCCGGCTTGAAAATATCATAATCGTCACAGGAGGACCTGGAACATATGTATGCCGTGATACGGAAAATACATTATTCCGAGACATTGAAAACATTAGGTTGAATCTCGGTTAGTGTAGTAGGAAACTAGTGAATTTATTGGCCCGGTGCGAGATCGAGTCGGGACCATACCGGGGGCGCCTCCCGCGGTCCAAACGGGGCTTGCGTGGGCATCATTAATGATTCCGGTGCCGGAGGGCAACGGGGAAGAGTCCCGGGACTAGATTTAGGAACCAAAACATGTTCGAAAGGAGCGAGCTATAGGCCGAGGGTGTGGGTCAGACAATGACCATAATCGGGACGGACCCAAGGTCCAAGCATAGCCCACGAAGGCCTTATTGATATTCCCATGTATAGGATCCAGGGATGACATGAGCCATCTCGTTCTATTCCGATTTTTGTTGGTCACTCACGGACCACTTTTTATTCGGACAAAGGTCCGTATTGAAGGTACGGCGTAGATGGAAACAACCCCGTACAAATGTATGCCAAGTTTACGGCAATTTCAATGAAAGGGCGGGAACGAATCCCAATAGAATGAATCTGATTTGACGAGTTATCGGCCCAGAGCAATGCCGAGTCACGACCACGTCGGGGTGGGAGCCGTCGGTCATGTTGGTCACTCACGGGTCTTTTCATGTTCAGACGCAGATCCGTAATAGAAATACGGCGGAAATCGAGGTGAACCCATTCAAATGTCTGCCGAACGCGCGGCAATTTTAGTGGTGGTTCGGAAGGGATCCGGCCTGAGAAACGTGTCCGGTTTAATCAGAATGTCGGCCCAAGGCGAGGTCGGGTCATGGCCACTTCGGGATAATTCCCAAGACTCAGGCCCAACCTGGAAGGGCGGCATGATTGTTCCTTGAGTATCGGGTCACGGGAGAGACAGTGCTGCAATGTGGATTTTACCCTTCTTTTATCTGAGCTTTCAAATTATATGTATATATATATTTGATTGCTTATTTCCCTTTTATGTCTTTATTCTGGATGATCTCTCCATTTTGTTTATTATTATTACTATTATATTTTTCTTTTTTTACTATTATTATTATGATTTCACATTTTTTTGTTTATTTCTTATATATATATATATTCAAGTTTATTTATTTGTTATAATTTTTATTAAATTATTATTACTATTATTATTATCATTATCATTATCTTTATATTAATACATACGTTTATTTTTTTTGGAGAGAGAGTGGGCCGCTGGAGGGCCAAAAGGGGTGTACCGGCGAAGGGGCTGGGAGAGTGTGCCGGCGAAGGGACGAGCGGGCGTGCCGGCGAAGGGTCGAGCGGGCGTGCCGACGAAGGGCGCGAGCGGGCGTACCGGCGAAGGGCTGGCAAGGTGTGTCGGCGAGGGGCCACGAAGGGTGTGCCGGGGAAGGCGCAGATAGGGTGCACCGGTGAAGGGCGCAGCGAGGTGTGCCGGCGAAGGGCGTGCCGGCCAAGGGTGGCTAGGGGGTGTACCGACGAGGGTGGTTGAAGGGGCGTACCGGCGAAGGGCATGGGGAGCCCACTCCTCCTCCGTTTCTTTTAAGGCTTTTCTTTTCTTCTCTTCTGATTTTATTAAGTTTGCGCGGGTTTCTTCTTTTCTTCTCTTGATCAATTTCCATTCTTTCTCCCATGAGGACAAGTTGTTTAGTTGTCGTTCGATTTGGCTCTCTTTGTGTTGATTGCGGTTCCCTTGCCTCGGTTAAAGTATTTTACCATTGTTCTCCTTTTTTATTTGTTTGTTGCTTTCTTTTAGTCCTTTTTAACGTGTGGTCGTTCCATTTGTTGGTTGCTTCCTTTTATCTTTTTAATATGTTATCATTTCTAACGAAAATTCGGCAGCATCTCCCCTTGACCCGAGCGTAAGGGAGATACAGGGAACGCGCCCACATGGAGTGGCGGAACTCGATAGCTGGAGGTGGGCGCCCGAGAGCGGCAACACCTTTAATAAAACTCGGAGGCAACGGTGAGTGGAAGACTATTCCAGGACTGGCTAAGGGGGATGCACCGGGTAAGAAGAAGGGGCAAGTGTGCCGGGCCAAGGAGGCCAAAAGTATGGCGGTGAAGGCCATGAAGGCCGTGCCGAGGAAGGCCCAAAGGGGCGTACCGGCGAGGGCCATCATAGGCGTGCCGGGGGAAGGCAGCCAAGGCCGTGCCGGTGAAGGGTGTTGAAGAGTGTAACGGTGAAGGCCCAATGGGGGTGTGCCGGTGAAGGCCTGATCAGGCGCGCCGGTGAAGGGTTCAAAGAGGGCGTGCCGCTGAAGGCTAGGGTGTGTCGCTGAAGGCACGACTGGGCGTGCCGTTGGAGGCACAATCAGGGTGTGCCGTTGGAGGCACGGCTGGGGGTGAACGAAAGCGAAAACACTCGGCAAGAAGTAAACCCTAAAGAAGGGAAAAAAAGAAAGGGGCGTGAAACACCGAAGGATGTAAACACGGAAGATATACATTGGGGAGACGTCCGAGGAGACGTTTATAAGTCTTCTACTTTTATTCTCATAAGAGGAGTGCCTCAAGGGGGCTAATACATCGCAATGACAGCAAAATAAGAAATGAAAGGAAAGAAAGAGGAAAAGAAAATACAGTGGGGGGGAACGGAGCGTGGACTCCTCCCCTCCCGAACCTCACTCCATCTCTCCACTCATTCTTCTTCTCCTCCTCTCTTTGCACGGACGCTGGAGGCCGGAGTAGCAGCGGGGAGGGGAAGGGCAGCGGGCCCTCTCCCCCCTTTTCTTCTCCTCTTCTTTCTCTTCCTCTTCTTCTTCTTCTCTTCCCGCGGACGGCGATGGACGGAGCAACCGGAGGGGAGAGGCAGAGCCTCCCCTCCCCTTCTTCTTCTCTTCCTCTCTTCCCTCTGCGCACAGACGGCGGCGGTGGGTGGAGCGGCGAAGCCTCTCCCCTCTCTTCCTCTCTTCCCTCTTCTTCTCTTCTTCTTCTCTTCTCCTCTTCGCTGTCTGCGTCTCTCCCCCCTCCTCTCTGTATCGAAGAAGAGGGGTCTTTATACCCCACATGGCGGGAGCGTCCGAACACGGCAGTCGGAGGCGGGAAATCGGAGGCATTGATTGGGGATTTGACCCGTCATCCTTGGTGGCAGGGGGGATAGGCAACGTGGCCCAATCCCCGCCCGACATCTCGGACAGCCCATTACGCACCAAGGATCCATAGGGCGTGGGCATCACGTCGTCCTGCCGGAGCGTGCCGCTGAAGAGCCTGGACAGCGTGCCGTTGGAAGACACAGGAAGCGTACCGCTAGAGGGCCAAAAGGGCGTGCCGTTGACGGGGATAGCAGGCGCACCGTTGAAGGGGCTGGCAGGCGCGCCGTTGAAGGGCCTGGCAGGCGTGCCGTTGAAGGGCCAATAAGGCGTGCCGTTGAAGGGCCTGAAATAGTGTAAGGCTTGAAATAGTGTGCCGTGGAAGGCTTGAAATAGTGTGCCGTTGAAGGCTTAAAATAGTGTGCCGTTGAAGGCCTGAAATAGTGCGCCGTTGAAGGCTTGACATAGTGTGCCGTTGAAGGCTTGCGGGGGCGTGCCGTTGAAGGCCCGGGGGCGTGCCATTGAAAGGGCACAAGGGTGTGCCGCTGAAGGACCAAATGGGGCATTTCTATGCCCGTTGTGAGCACGAGTTGTGGCCCACTTGATTCTATTCGAGACCCGCGGATTGTTGGGCTCTTGAGGGTTGATTTCTCTTTGCTGTCGTGACTCCGGGGGCAGCTTCATGCAATGTGTGCTTATGTTCAGAGAGTCTGGATAACCCCTCTTCTCCGTGGTTTCTTTAGTTGTAGTTGGACTAGTTGGGACGCAAGGGCGTGCAATTTTGCACGTCCACAAATGCCCCCCACCCACGGGTAGCGCGAGCGAAGGATGAGCCAGGCGGTGCCCGTGGGTGTACTGGTCTCTTCTTTTCTTCGTCGGTGCCGACGGGGTGTCAGGAGCTAACATGGTATGCTTGTCTCTTTTTCTCTTCATCAGTGCCGACGAGGTACCGGGTACTGACGTGGTCTATTGGTCTCTTCTTCTCTTCATCAGTGCCGAGAGGGTGCCGGGAACTGACATGGTCTATTGGTCTCTTTGTCTCTTTATCAGCGCTGACGGGGTGCCAGGAACTGACATGGTCTATTGGTCTCTTTGTCTCTTCATCAGTGCCGACGGGGTGCCAGACGCTGACGTGGTATGTTGATCCCTTCTTCTCTTCATCAGTGCCGACAGGGTGCCAGGAACTGACGTGGTCTATTGGTCTCTTCGTCTCTTCATCAGTGCCGACGGGGTGTCGGGAACCGACGTGGCATGTTGATCTCTTCTTCTCTTTATCAGTGCTGACAGGGTGCCAGGAACTGATGTGGTATGTTGATCTCTTCTTCTCTTCATCAATGCCGACAGGGTGCCGGGAACTGACGTGGTCTATTGGTCTCTTAATCTCTTCATCAGTGCCGACGGGGTGTCGGAAACTGACGTGGCATGTTGATCTCTTCTTCTCTTCATCAGTGTCGGCAGGGTGCCGGGAACTGACGTGGTCTATTGGTCTCTTTATCTCTTCGTCAGTGCCGACAGGGTGTCAGGAACTGACATGCTTTGTTGGTCTCTTTGTCCCTTCGTCAGCGCCAACAGGGTGCCAGGAGCTGACCTGGTTTGTTGGTCTCTTTGTCTCTTCGTCAGTGCCGACAGGGTGTCGGGAACTGACATGCTTTGTTGGTCTCTTTGTCTCTTCGTCAGCACCGACAGGGTGCCGGGAGCTGACATGGTTTGTTGGTCTCTTTGTCTCTTCGTCAGCGCCGACAGGGTGCCGGGAGATGACATGGTTTGTTGGTCTCTTTGTCTCTTCGTCAGCGTCGACAGGGTGCCGGGAGCTGACATGGTTTGTTGGTCTCTTTGTCTCTTCGTCAGTGCCGACAGGGTGTCGGGAGCTGACCTGGTTTGTTGGTCTCTTTGTCTCTTTGTCAGCGCCGACAGGGTGCCGGGAGCTGACCTGGTTTGTTGGTCTCTTCTTCTCTTCATTAATGCCGACGGGGTGCCGGGGACTGAAGCAGTATGTTGGTCTCTTTGTCTCTTCATCAGTGCCAACGGGGTGCCGGGAACTGACGTGCATTGTTCGTCTCTTCTTCTCTTATTTTTCTTCTCTTCTCTTTTCTCCTCTTCTATATTCCCTTGCACGTAAACATGGGGTGAGAATTTATTTAGTGTCTTCAAATCAGGGAAGCGGGCTGCGAAAGCCGAAATTTGGGGAGCAGGCTGCCAGAGCCAGACTTGGGAAAGCGGGCCATGGGGGCCGAGGTAAGCAGCCTACAAGGGCCAAAGTTGGGAAGTAGGCTATAAAAGTCAAAGGGAAGCAGGCCAGAAGAGCCAAAGTTGGGAAGCGGGCCGCGGAGGCCGAATTGGGGGAGCAGCTTATGAAGCCAAGATTATTGGGAAGCGGGTTGCAAGAGCCGAAATTATGGGAAGTGAGCCGCGAAGGCCGAATTCTGGGAAGCAGGTTATGAGAGCCGAATTCCGGGAAGCAGGCTGCAAGAGCCAAAGATATTGGGAAGCAGGCTGCAAGAGCCAAAATTATGGGAAGCGGGCCGTGAAGGCCGAATTCTGGGAAGCAGGCTATGAGAGTCGAATTCTGAGAAGCAAGCTGCAAGAGCCAAAGATATTGGGAAGCGGGCTGCAAGAGCCGAAATTATGGGAAGTGGGCCGTGAAGGCCGAATTCTAGGAAGCAGGCTATGAGAGCCAGAATTGGGAAGCAGGCCACGAGGGCCCAAAGGGAGGTAGGCTATGAAGGCCGAGGGGAAGCAGGCTGCGAGAGCCAAAGCTGGGGAGCGGGCCGTGAAGGCCGAAATTATTGGGAGCAGGCTACGGAAGTCAAATCGGGGAAGCAGGCTACAAGAGCCAAAATTAGGAAGCGGGTTGTAGGAGCCGGGATTGTGGGCAGCGGGCCGTGAAGGCCGAATTCTGGGAAGTAGGCTGCAAGAGCCAAAGATGTTGGGAAGCGGGCTGCAAGAGCCGAAATTAGGGCGCAAGATGTGAAAGCCCAAATCGGGGAAACGGACTATAGAAGCCGGAGTTGGGAGATTAACGAGCCGCGAGGGCAAGAGGTAGGCCATGGGGGCCAAGATTGGGCTCTACGAGCCAGCGTAGGGAAAGTAGGCTTCGATAGCCGAAATTGAGTTTATTGTAAACACATATTTTTATTATTTATTATTTATTATATATATATATATTTACTATATATAATTTTTTATTCAAGCATGCAAGCATTCATTAGCAGGCATATCATAGATATGAGTAAGGCAGCTCCCTCTATAGGGGATAGGATAGGGACATCGCCCGTAATTCGTAGATGCGGTGCGGGCCGCGAGGTACAATTGAGGGGTGGTGCACCCGTCAAGAGGATATCGCATGTCTTGCATGCATAGCCTAAATTCACGCATTTCACCCGAGGCAATCCTATGTGGCGTGGCAGTGCAAATGTGTGAGCAAAGAGCCCTGACCATAGGGATATGCAGGTTTTCCTGATGACACTCGAGGATCACTCTAGCGCCTGCACATTAGTTTCTGGCTCTCGATTTTGGTAGCTTCGCACAGCCCCCCGTCTGTTTATTTTGGTAGCAGATTTCACCGTTCGGCACGAGTCTCCTCATGTGTCTCAATGGGGATTTCCGACTACTAGGATTCATCCTTATTGTAATTCTATTACGGATTCCACCGTTTGACGCGAGTCTCCTCATGTGTCTCAATGGGGATTCTCGGCTAATAGGTTTCATCCTTATTATAATTCGCTTCATCATTTCGCGCGAGTCTCCTCATGTGTCTCAATGGGGATTCTCGACTACTCGGATTCACGTGTCTCTCTCTTTTTTTTTCCTTTTTTTTACAGTGGGGGTAGGCAGCTTTTTCCTCACGATTACCTTTCACGCGAGTGCAGGAATTCAAGTCTCCGTAGAGTGCTAAGAAGAAATTCGGGCAATCCCTATAGTCGAAGGCTATTGAACACATTAAGTGCTAAGTGTGGGAGCGTTGCCTCGGGTTTATTTTGTGAGTTGGGCTTAGCGATTCGGCCATGACTCTTCCCCTTGACGTGTGCACTCGCCATAATCGGGTTCCTTTCGAGCGTACGCCGTGACGCGCGTGCATCCGGAATCGGGGTGATATTATTTAGCAAGGAAACACGGTCCTAGAAAATTTCAAGGAAGTGTATTATTCTATATTATGCAAGCAGGGCAATCATACATTCTCTTCTTTCTTCTTTTTTGTTTTGTTGTTTGTTTTTTTTTATTTTGTTTTGTTTTATTTTGTTGTTTTTTTTGTGACATAAGAAAATATTGTTGTTACGTATAAGTGTAGTGGTAGTAAAGGTATTAGGGAAGCAGACCGTAAAAGGGCCGAAAGGATATTAGGGAAGCGGGCTATAGAACCCAAGGGACATTACGGGAGTGAGCCATAAGGGCCAAAAGATACTGGGGAGCGGGTTGCGGGAGCCAGAATCGGGAGGCGCGGTGGGACGGATGGATTAATCTTGACAGTGGGCCCCGGTCGAAATGGCTGAGCCGAGCGGCGTCGGGTAGCGGGACGTGAGAGTCGAAGAGAAGGGTCTCTTTTATTCTCTAGCCAGGGAGGGATCTGGACCAAAATAGAAGGTTTATTCTTTTGTTCTCTGGCCGAGGAAGGATCCGAACCAAAGTGAGAGGTCTATTATTTTTTTTAACGGGGAAGCTATCAGTTGGGGTGCCAATGATGAGATAGCTATCGGCTAGGAGCCGATGATGAGGTAGCTGTCGGCTAGGAGCCGATGATGAGGTAGCTGTCGGCTAGGAGCCGATGACGAGGTAGCTGTCGGCTAGGAGCCGGTTATGAGGTAGCCGTCGGCTAGGAGCCGATGATGAGGTAGCTGTCGGCTAGGTGCCGATGATGAGGTAGCCGTCGGCTAGGAGCCGATGATGAGATAGCTGTCGGCTAGGAGCTGATGATTATATAACTGTCGACCCGAAGGCCGATGATGAGGCAACTGTCGACCCGAAGGCCGATGAAGGGGTAGTTGTCGGCTTGAAGCGCCGATGGCTAAAAGTTGGCCGGTTTAGCGCCCCGTCGGTGGAAGGTCTAGTCGGTTTAACGCCCCGTCGGCGGAAGGTCTAGTCGGTCTAACGCCCCGTCGGCGGAAGGTTTAGTCGGTTTAACGCCCCGTCGGCAGAATATCTGTCGGCTTGAAGCCCCGATGGCTGAATATTTGTCGCCTTGAAGCCCCGATGGCTGAATATCTATCGGCTTGAAGCCCCGATGGCTGAATATCTATCGGCTTGAAGCCCCGATGGCTGAACATCTATCGGCGTGAAGCCCCGATGGCTGAATATCTATCGGATTGAAGCCCCGATGGCTGAATATCTGTCGGATTGAAGCCCCGATGGCTGAATATCTATCGGCTTGAAGCCCCAATGGCTGAATATCTATCGGCTTGAAGCCCCGATGGCTGAATATCTGTCAGCTTAAAGCCCCCGATGGCTGAATATTTGTCGGGTTGAAGCCCCGATGGCTGAATATTTATCAGGTTGAAGCCCCGATGGCTGAATATCTGTCGGATTGAATCCCCGATGGCTGAATATCTATCGGCTTGAAGCCCCGATGGCTGAATATCTATCGGCTTGAAGCCCTGATGGCTGAATATCTATCGGCTTAAAGCCTCGATGGCTGAATATTTGTCGGGTTGAAGCCCTGATGGCTGAATATCTGTCAGATTGAAGCCCCGATGGCTGAGTATCTGTCGGCTTGAAGCCCCGATGGCTGAATATTTTTTTGGTTTAACGCCCCGTCGGCGGAATATTTTCTGATTTAACGCCCCGTCGGTGGAATATCGATCGGCTTGAAGCCCCGATGGCTGAATATTTTTCGGTTTAACGCCCCGATGGCTGTTCTTTCTCTTCTTCTTTTCTTCTTTTATGGACATGCAGGTGCAAAGACCGCGTCTGCCTCGTGACTCTCTTTTTTTTTCTTCTCTTCTTCTGTTGTAGAGAGGCAGGTGCAGTGACCATGTTCGCCCCGTGATTATTCTTTCTCTTCTTCTCTTCTTCTTTTATGGAGAGGCGGGTGCAGAGACCGTGTTCGCCTCGTGATTGTTCTTTCTCTTCTTCTCTTCTTCTTTTATGGAGAGGCGGGTGCAAAGACCGCATCTGCCTCGTGACTCTCTTTTCTTTTTCTTCTCTTCTTCTTTTGTAGAGAGGCAGGTGTAGAGACCATGTTCGCCCCGTGATTGTTCTTTCTCTTCTTCTCTTCTTCTTTTATGGAGAGGCAGGTGCAAGGACCATGTTCGCCCCCGTGATTATTCTTTCTCTTCTTCTCTTCTTCTTTTATGGAGAGGCGGGTGCAAGGACCATGTTCACCCCATGATTGTTCTTTCTCTTCTTCTCTTCTTCTTTTATGGAGAGGCAGGTGCAAGGACCATGTTCACCCCGTGATTTTTCTTTCACTTCTTCTCTTCTTCTTTTATGAAGAGGCGGGTGCAGAGACCGTGTTCTCCTTGTGATTGTTCTTTCTCTTCTTCTCTTCTTCTTTTATGGAGAGGCGGGTGCAAAGACCGCGTCTGCCTCGTGACTCTTTTTTTTTTCTTCTCTTCTTCTTTTGTAGAGAGGCAGGTGCAGAGACCATGTTCGTCTCGTGACTCTTTCTCGTTTTCTCTTTTTCTTTTATGGAGAGGCGGGTGCAAAGACCGCGTCTGCCTCGTGAGTCTCTTTTTTTTTCTTCTCTTCTTCTTTTGTAGAGAGGCAGGTGCAGAGACCATGTTCGCCTCGTGACTCTTTCTCTTTTTTTTTCTTCTTTTGTAGAGAGGCAGGTGCAAAGACCGCGTCTGTCTCGTGACTCTCTTTTTTTTTCTTCTCTTCTTCTTTTGTAGAGAGACAGGTGCAGAGACCATGTTCGTCTCGTGACTCTTTCTCTTTTTTTTTCTTCTTTTGTAGAGAGGAAGGTGCAGAGACCATGTTCGCCTCATGTGCATTCTTTCTTTTCTTATCTTCTTTTGTGTGATGAGGCGGGCTCGAAGACCACGTCTGCCTCATGTGTATTCTTTTGATTCTACTCTTCTTCTTTTATGTGAAGAGGCGGGTTCAGGGACCACGGCTGCCTCATGTGTCTCTTCTTCCTTTTCTTCTCTTCTTTTGCGTGATGAGGCGGGCTCGAAGACCACGTCTGCCTCATGTGTCTTCTTTTCCTTTTCTTCTCTTCTTTTGTGTGATGAGGCGAGCTCGAGGACCACGTCTGCCTCATGTGTCTTTTCTTCCTTTTCTTCTTTTCTTTTGTGTGATGAGGCGGGCTCGAAGATCACGTCTACCTCATGTGTATCTTTTTCTTTATTCTGCTCTTCTTTTCTCATTAATGCTTCCACGCTGGAGTGTATTTCTCTTAATGTGCCCCCAGGTTGGGGTGTAGCCTCATTTGGTATGTATCCCCCCTGAGGGGGTGTGTTTTGCCTCTTCGCTTCTATGCCCCCAGGCGGGGTGTATTTTTTTTTGCTTCCATGTCCCCAGACCAGGGTGTGTTTTTTTTAATGCCCCCGAGGCGGGGTGTAGCTCTCTTCAAATGCCCCCATGGTGGGGCATACTCTTCACGGCTTCTATGCCCCCAGGTGGGGTATGTTTCTTCTTCAAATACCCCTAAGTCAGGGTGGACTTCTCTTCATATGCCCCTGAGCTGGGGCGTATTCTTTATAGCTTCTAGGCCCTCGAGGCGAGGTATGTTTCTTCTTCATATGCCCCTGGTACGGGGTGTAGCTCTCTTCAAATGCCCCCAAGCCGAGATATACTCTTCACGGCTTCTATGCCCCCAGGCGGGGTATGTTTCTTCTTCATATGCCCCTGGTACGGGGCGTAGCTCTCTTCAAATGCCCCCGGGACGGGGGTGTATCTTTTGCTTCTTTTGCCCCCCTGAGGCCGGGGTGTACCTTTTGCTTCTTACGCCCCCCTGAGGCAGGGGTGTATCTCTTTAAGGCTTCTGTGGCCCCGAAGCAGGGTATGTTGTTTCTTCAAATGCCGCTTGGGCGGAGTATATCTTTCTTCTTATGCTCCCAGATCGGGATGTATGTCTCTTTATTTCTGTGCCCCAGGTCGGGGTAGATGCTTCTGCTTCTTATGCGCTAAGGGGGGGAGTGTGTCTCTTTCTGTGCCCCTAGGCTGGGGTACATTCTTCATGTTTCTCATACCCTTTTCGCAGTGCGTATTCGCTTGCTTCTCATGTCTCTGGATCGGGGCGTATGTTTCTTCTTCTGACGCCCCTAGGTCGGGGTATATTCTTTCTTCATGTGCTCCCAGGTCGGGATGTATGCCTCTTTGCTTCGGTGTCCTCGGGTGGAGGTGTACTCCATCTCTTTGCTTCTGCGTCCCCCAGGCGGGGTATGTTTCATCTTCAAATGCCCCTGAGCCGGCGCATATTCTTTATGGCTTCTATGCCCCCTGGCAGGGTATATTTCTTCTTCAAATATCCCTAAGATGGGATGAATTATTCTCTTTCTTATGCTCCGAAGGCGGGATGTATCTTCTTCAAATACCCCTAAGCCGGGGCGTGTTCTTTATGGCTTCTATGCCCCCTGGCGGGGTATGTTTCTTCTTCAAATACCCCTAGGACGGGGGTGTTATTCCTGACTTCATATGCCCCCGACGTGGGGTATATCTTTTGTTTCTTATGCTCCCGAGCCGGGATGTAGCCTCTTGGCCCCATATGCTGCCGAGGCGAGAGGTATGTTGCTTCATGTGCCCCCGGGGGGAATGTATTTTACCTCAACTGCCCCGTGGCGGGGCATATATCTTGGCTTCTTACGCCCCCAAGGTGGGGTGTGTTTTGTTCTTGTGCCCCCGGGGTGGGGTATATCTTTCGCTTCTCATGCCCCCCCCCTTTGAGGCGGGGTGAAGTCTTTGCTTGAAATGCCCCTAAATCGGGGTATAATTTTATCTCATATGCCCCTGGCGCAGGGATGTATTTCTCTTCCTGTGCCCCTCAGTCGGGGTGTATCTTTGTTGCTTGTTGTGCCCCAGAGAGAGGTGCCCATTCTCTTCACGTGCGCCGGGCACCGGGCGTATCTTTGCTTTTCTTTTTTTTATGTGCCCCCGAGGGGGGAATTCTTCTTCTTCTGCCCCGACACGCTAGGGAATGTTTGCTTCTTGTGCCCCCAAAGTGGGGTGTATGCTTTTTCTTCAGACTCCCCTAAGGTGAGGTGTATTCTTTGTTGCTTCATGTACCCCTGAGTCGGGGTGGATTCTCTTCATGTGCCCCCATGGCGGGGTGTACTCTCTTTATGTGTCCCTAGGAGTGGGGTGTGGTTTGCTTCCTGTGCGCCCTAGCAGGGTGTATCGCTGCTTGCAATGTCCCCCGAGGCGGGGTATCCTTCTTCTTCAAATACCCCTAAGCTGAGGCGTACTCTTTATGGCTTCTATGCCCCCATAGCGGGGTGTGTTTCTTCTTCAGATACCCCTAAGATGGGGTGGACTCTTTTCTTCTTATACTCCCAAGGTAGGATGTAGCTTCTTCAAATGCCCCTAAGCCGAGGCGTGTTCTTTACGGCTTCTATGCCCCCAGGCGGGGTATATTTCTTCTTCAAACATCCCTAGGCCGGGGTGTATTCTTGCTGCTTCTCATGCTCCCGAGGCGGGATGTGACTTCTTCCAATGCCCTTAAGCCGGGGCGTATTCTTCATGACTTCTATGCCCCCCTGGCGGGGTATGTTTCTTCTTCAAATGCCCCTAAGCCAGGGTGTGTTCTTATACTTTTTGCGCCCCTCAAGGCGAGGTGCATTCCTCTCCATATGCCCCTAACATGGGGTGTGCTTTTGTTTCTCATGCCCCCAAGCCGGGGTACGTTCCTTCTTCATATACCCCTGAGCCAGGGTGAGTTTCTCTTTTTGTGTGTCCCCAGGCCGGGGTGATTTCTTTTCTTCTTATGCCCCCATGGCGGGGTGTACCCCTTCTTCTTATCCCCCATGGTGGGGTATGTGCATGTTTTCTTCGGGAGTGGTGGCCGTGCTTGGCCTCATTGCTATAAAGCATTCCCTGCAGCAGGCAGCAATTCATCAAGCTACAGCTGCGACTTGCTCGGTCTTTTAACAGCCACTCGAGGGGCCATCTTATGCCGGATAGAGGCAGTAGGAAGGAGGAACGGACCGGGGCATTGCACCACAGACTTGGACCCTCCTAGAGTCAGGCGGGATGCCGGGTTTCTTCTTGCTCTTTTGGTCGACAATGCTTGCCAGCTTTTTTCTTCTTCTTTTTTTATCTCTCTTTTTTTTCCCTTTTTTTTCTTCTTGTATGATTGACCAGGGTGGAGGTGCAGGAGAGCGCTCACCCCCTCAGGGAGGGGATGAGTGGTTCGCTCCACCGCATCAACCCCACAATGGTAATCTTAATTCAGCACGGGTCTCGACGGACGTGGGCGTACAACCCTCTCCTCGCCGACTCTTTCTCTTCTTTCTTGTTTCTTTCTTTTCTTCTTTTCTTCTTTTCTTCTTTTCTTCTTTTCTTCTTTTCTTCTTTTCTTCTCTTCTTTTCTTCTTCTTTTCTTCTTTTCTTCTTTTCTTCTCTTTCTTCTTGAGGAAAAAAAAGGGGGGGCTTGATTTCCCCTCCCTTCTCTTCTCTTTCTCTTCTCCCTTTTTTTTATAACAACCCCCATGATTCCTGGAAGCTACATATGCTTCGAAGCAGCGTCCTCGAGGCCGCGAAGGCAGCTGCATCGAGTCTGGATTTTCTCTCCATAGGGCTGGCGAAGACAGCACCTACAATTCATCAAAGCAGGCAAACATCGTTTATTAGGGGGCCATGAGGCCCTGAATCCCGGCGAAGAGATGAAGGGTAGTTTTGTCCCACCGGGCGTGCCAGACTTGTGGACGCACTTTTCGATCATTTATTATGTTGGTCATCTATTCGGGTGGTTCATTCATCTATTAAGTGTGTGGGCGTGCCAGTCACGAAGTGACAATTTATTCGGGCCTCGAAGAGCCCGTGGTGCGCTCGATTTGACTCAGTCAGACGATTGTGTGGTTCGTGTCGGGACCAAAACCCGCCGCGCCGTAGAGGTCACGGCGTCATTTACATCCCCCATACGAGGGAACACCCTTGATTAATCACCGGGATTTAGGGCCTTATGGCCAAGAAATTAATTGCATGAAAGGTCTATTAGAGGTATTGAAATCCTCACGTGAGGGCGAGAGGAAAACCATTCGCGGTCATGTCGGTCGTGTACTGACCATTTAATTTTCGGACGAATGTCCGGCTCGAGAAAATCACGGTTGTCGCGGGAAAACCGGAACGCCTGTATGCCGAGGTATGGCAAATTTATTGTTCGGAAGAGCAAAAAACGTTCGGCTGAGCCTCGGTTGGAATGGTCAAAGACCAGTAAACTTATTGGCCCGGTGCAAGAGCAAGCTGCGACCATAATGCGGTACCCCCCCCCCCCCCCCCGCGGTCGAAACAAGACTTGCATGAGCGTCATTAATATTTCCGATGCCAAGGGGTAACGAGGGAATCTCCCTTGAATCAGCTGAAAAGTCCGGTGTCTAAGAAAGCGGACGTTCGAAACGTGTTGGTTATTCGGGAGCCCGTTTAATATTCGGACGGGTGTCCGGCTTGAAAATATCATAATTGTCGCAGGAGGACCTGGAACATATGTATGCCGTGATACGACAAATACATTATTCTGAGATATTAAAAACATTCGGTTGAATCTCAGTTAGTGTAGCAGGAAACTAGCAAATTTATTGGCCCGGTGTGAGATCGAGTCGGGACCATACCGGGGGCGCCTCCCGCGGTCCAAACGGGGCTTGCATGGGCATCATTAATGATTCCGGTGCCGGAGGGCAACGGGGAAGAGTCCCGAGACTAGATTCAGGAACCAAAACATGTTCGAAAGGAGCGAGCTATAGGCCGAGGGTGTGGGTCAGACAATGACCATAATCGGGACGGACCCGAGGTCCAAGCATAGCCCACGAAGGCCTTATTGATATTCCCATGTATAGGATCCAGGGATGACAGGAGCCATCTCGTTCTATTCCGATTTTTATCGGTCACTCGCGGACCACTTTTTATTCGGACAAAGGTCCGTATTGAAGGTACGGCGTAGATGGAAACAACCCCGTACAAATGTATGCCAAGTTTGCGGCAATTTCAATGAAAGGGCGGGAACGAATCCCAATAGAATGAATCTGATTTGATGAGCTATCGGCCCAGAGCAATGTCGAGTCACGACCACATCGGGGTGGGAGCCGTCGGTCATGTTGGTCACTCACGGGCCTATTCATGTTCAGACGCAGATCCGTAATAGAAACACGGCGGAAATCGAGGTGAACCCGTTCAAATGTCGGTCGAACGCGCGGCAATTTTTAGTGGTGGCTCGAAAGGGATCCGGCCTAAGAAACGAGTCCGGTTTAATCAGAATGTCGGCCCGAGGCGAGGTCGGGTCATGGCCACTTCGGGATAATTCCCAAGACTCAGGCCCAACCTGGAAGGGCGGCATGATTGTTCCTTGAGTATCGGGTCACGGGAGAGACGGGGCTGCAATGTGGATTTTACCCTTCTTTTATCTGAGCTTTCAAATTATATGTATATATATATTTGATTGCTTATTTCCCTTTTATGTCTTTATTCTGGATGATCTCTCCATTTTGTTTATTATTATTACTATTATATTTTCCTTTTTTACTATTATTATAATGATTTCACATTTTTTGTTTATTTCTTATATATATATATATTCAGGTTTATTTATTTGTTATAATTTTTATTAAATTATTATTACTATTATTATTATCATTATCATTATCTTTATATTAATACATACGTTTATTTTTTTTGGAGAGAGAGTGGGCCGCTGGAGGGCCAAAAGGGGTGTACCGACGAAGGGGCTAGGAGAGTGTGCCGGCGAAGGGTCGAGCGGGCGTGCCGGCGAAGGGCGCGAGCGGGCGTACCGGCGAAGGGCTGGCAAGGTGTGTCGGCGAGGGGCCACGAAGGGTGTGCCGGGGAAGGCGCGGATAGGGTGCACCGGTGAAGGGCGCAGCGAGGTGTGCCGGCGAAGGGCGTGCCGGCCAAGGGTGGCTAGGGGGTGTACCGGTGAGGGTGGCTGAAGGGGCGTACCGGCGAAGGGCATGGGGAGCCCACTCCTCCTCCGTTTCTTTTAAGGCTTTTCTTTTCTTCTCTTCTGATTTTATTAAGTTTGCGCGGGTTTCTTCTTTTCTTCTCTTGATCAATTTCCATTCTTTCTCCCATGAGGACAAGTTGTTTAGTTGTCATTCGATTTGGCTCTCTTTGAGTTGATTGCGATTCCCTTGCCTCGGTTAAAGCATTTTACCGTTGTTCTCCTTTTTTATTTGTTTGTTGCTTTCTTTTAGTCGTTTTTAACGTGTAGTCGTTCCATTTGTTGGGTTCTTCCTTTTATCTTTTTAATATGTTATCATTTCTAACAAAACTTCGACAGCATCTCCCCTTGACCCGAGCGTAAGGGAGATACAGGGAACGCGCCCACATGGAGTGGCGGAACCCGACAACTGGAGGTGGGCGCCCGAGAGCGGCAACACCTTTAATAAAACTTCGGAAAACTCGGAGGCAACGGTGAGTGGAAGACTATCCCAGGACTGGCTAAGGGGGATGCACCGGGTAAGAAGAAGGGGCAAGTGTGTCGGGCCAAGGAGGCCAAAGGTATGGCGGTGAATGCCATGAAGGCCGTGCCGAGGAAGGCCCAAAGGGGCGTACCGGCGAGGGCCATCATGGGCGTGCCGGGGGAAGGCAGCCAAGGCCGTGCCGGCGAAGGGTGTTGAAGAGTGCAACGGCGAAGGCCCAATGGGGGTGTGCCGGCGAAGGCCTGATCAGGCGTGTCGGCGAAGGGTTCAAAGAGGGCGTGCCGCTGAAGGCCAGGGTGTGCCGCTGAAGGCACGACTGGGCTTGCCGTTGGAGGCACAATCAGGGTGTGCCGTTGGAGGCATGGCTGGGGGTGAACGAAAGTGAAAACGCTCGGCAAGAAGTAAACCCTAAAGAAGGGAAAAAAAAGAAAGGGGCGTGAAACACCGAAAGATGTAAACACGGAAGACATACATTGGGGAGACGTCCGAGGAGACGTTTGCAAGCCTTCTACTTTTATTCTCATAAGAGGAGTGCCTCAAGGGGGCTAATACATCGCAATGACGGCAAAACAAGAAATGAAAGGAAAGAAAGAGGAAAAGAAAATACAGTGGGGGGAACGGAGCGTGGACTCCTCCCCTCCCAGACCTCACTCCCTCTCTCCACTCATTCTTCTTCTCCTCCTCTCTTCGCATGGACGCCGGAGTAGCAGCGGGGAGGTAAAGGGCAGCGGTCCCTCTCCCCCTTTTCTTCTCCTCTTCTTTCTCTTCCTCTTCTTCTTCTTCTCTTCGCGCGGACGGCGATGGACGGACCAGCCGGAGGGGGGAGGCAGAGCCTCCCCTCCCCTTCTTCTTCTCTTCCTCTCTTCCCACTTCGCACAGACGGCGGCGGTGGGTGGAGCGGCGAAGCCTCTCCCCTCTCTTCCTCTCTTCCCTCTTCTTCTCTTCTTCTTCTTCTCTTCTCCTCTTCACTGTCTGCGTCTCTCCCCCCTCCTCTCTGTATCGAAGAAGAGGGGTCTTTATACCCCACATGGTGGGAGCGTCCGAACACGGCAGTCGGAGGTGGGAAATTAGAGGCATTGATTGGGGATTTGACCCGTCATCCTTGGTGGCAGGGGGGATAGGCAACGTGGCCCAATCCCCGGCCAACACCTCGAATAGCCCATTGTGTGCCAAGGATACATAGGGCGTGGGCATCACGTCGTCCTGCCGGAGCGTGCCGCTGAAGAGCCTGGACAGCGTGCCGTTGGAAGACACAGGAAGCGTACCGCTGGGGGGCCAAAAGGGCGTGCCGTTGACGGGGCTAGTAGGCGCACTATTGAAGGGGCTGGCAGGCGCGCCGTTGAAGGGGCTGGCAGGCGTGCCATTGAAGGGCCAATAAGGCGTGCCGTTGAAGGGCCTGAAATAGTGTAAGGCTTGAAATAGTGTGCCATTGAAGGCTTAAAATAGTGTGCCGTTGAAGGCCTGAAATAGTGTGCCGTTGAAGGCTTGACATAGTGTGCCGTTGAAGGCTTGCAGGGGCGTGCCGTTGAAGGCCCAGGGGTGTGCCGTTGAAAGGGCACAAGGGTGTGCCGCTGAAGGCCAGGGGCGTACCGCTGAAGGGCCAAATAGGGCATTTCTGAGCCCGTTGTGAGCACGAGTTGTGGCCCGCTTGATTCTATTCGAGACCCGCGGATTGTGGGGCTCTTGAGGGTTGATTTCCCTTTGCTGTCGTGACTCCAGGGGTAGCTTCATGCAGTGTGTGCTTATGTTCAGAGAGTTCGGATAACCCCTCTTCTCCGTGATTTCTTTAGTTGAAGTTGGACTAGTTGGGACGTAAGGGCGTGCAATTTTGCACGTCCACAGGGACCCAACACGATGGGGTTGTGAGCACTTGGGTTTTCTGGGGACTTCTCTTCCTTTACGATGGATTCATGGTTTGTGACTCGGTTTATCCGACGGTCCCTTTTCTCTTTGGTATTGGTTTATCCCGGGGTTAATTCTAAGTTAACTCTGGGATAAGCTTTTTTATGCTTTAATAAAGAGTTAGTGTTAGTTAGGTTAGATTAAGGGCTAACCCAGGGATATTCCTGAGTTTTGAAACCCACACCCAAGGGTGGGTTAAGGTGGGTTAATCTCCTACCTCAATAAATGCTCAATTAAATGTGTCTCTCTCTCTCTCATAATAAATACTATTTCTCTCTCTCATTATTACTAGGTTAACCTACTATTTACCAAATCATACTAGATTAAAATTAGGTTAGCCCACATCCTTACTCCCAGATTAACTACCCTCCTACCAAATCAAAAATAGGTTAATTTCGGACTACTTTAATTGGGTTGACTTAGCCCATCTTTAACATAACTCCATATCAAAGCCACCCTTTCTGATTGATCCGACAGCCATTTTAACCCCATCCGGCAACCCTCTTCCAAGGTGAACCGGCAGCCTTGCTATGGCTGATCCGGCTGTCCCTGTCCACTTGATTCGGCAGCCCTTCATGGCTGGTCCGGCAGGTCCGTTCGACAACCCACAGTCGCGCTGGGTTCAGCAGCCTACGTCCCCAGTCGGTCCGGCGACTTTCACATAGTTATCCCGGTAATCACGGAATGCGTTATACGAATGATCCCATCAATATGGATGTTGTCACTTTTGTGCACATCCCTAAGTCCCGTCGATATGGATGTTGTCTCTTTTGTGCGCGTTCCTTAATTAAGGGAGCCATCTCAGATTTTTCGGGGACGAGCTTCCATTTATTTCCCCCCCACACATCCCGGTCTAGGGGAGATGTTGCTCAATTTTCATCGAGGATTTGGACTTAAATAAGACGACAATAGTATAATAAAGATAAAAAATAATAATATTAATAAAATAAATCCAAACAAATGACTAAAAATAAAGGGGGGATAAACAAAATAAGACAAATAATGCTAAGAAATGAACATTATAATGAAAAGCCAACACCCGAATGCTTATGTGTTGTGATTCGACAGTATATCAAATGGTGGGTGGTAGAAGGCTGGGCCATGCCCTACTGAACACTCCCATGATGCGTGAGGATATGACTTCGTCTCGTGCCGCGGTCACGTTACACAATAAAAATATGATAATAAGAATTACATAATAAAAAATAAAAATCAGGAAATAAGCTGGAATAATAATAGTAATAAAAGAAAATAAGAAAAAATAAGAAAATAATAATGATGATTATAACAACAAAATAATGGCATTAAAAAGAATCCAATAAATAGGAATATGATAATAATTTAAATAAAAAAGAATAATGATAACAAAGAAAAGAAAACAATAAATAATAACAAAAATTAATAATAATAATAAAAATGACAACGGTACAAATACAATAAAAAGAAATGCCATAAACATGGGTATAATAATAAGAAAACATAATAATAATAATAATAATAATAATAAATAAAATAACAAACAATAAGAAAATAATGATAACCAAGAAAAGCAAAATAATATATATATATATATATAATAAAATATATATATAATGAATAGGGATAAAAAATATTTCAAAGCACTTAACTGGTGGCTCTCTCGCCTCCCCTAGACCCCATGTGAAGCGGAACATTAACAAGGCCTTCGCAGGTCATGGCTGGACCCTGGGGGTCACCCCATCATGGCCATGGCCCGATCCTACACTAGGCCAACATCTTATGAACCCGATCTATCCTTACCAGGGCTTGGTCCTGGTTTCTCTCACATCAAACTTGCCATACTTTTGGCAGACATTTGCTGTTAAATTCGAGCTCCTACCTCGGATACGAAGTGTTTATGACGCGGATGACGTCGGGGGAAGGATCGACGACAACTCCGATATCATGAACAGGACTGGATAGGTTGCTACCTCGCGCAGCTCGGCCTCACGCCGGACGGTCTCACACCGGGCGACACACTCAAACTCACAAAGAGAAAGAGGGAAGGAAACAAGAAGGGGCAAGATGCACCAACGTGATAGCAAGTTTGATTCATTCATTCATGTCAAAATAACACACCCTAGCCTCCTTTATATAGGAGGAGGCTATAACAACAATACCCATAAACTTTACCTATTTGTTTTTATGTCCTAGCCTAATAAAACAAACCCGCCAACCCACTATTGACTTGTGGGTTAATAAAATTAAAATATACAAAATAACACATGTTTATTGATTATGACTAGCCTAATAAGACGACAGTAAATATACATGTAGAAATACATGTATTTTACTTACATACACACAAATACTCAATACATAAATAAAATACTCAAGATGCCAAGTCTTTGAGTGAATCTCCAAGCCACAAACTCGGTGTCGGGGCAGTGCGGCGTCGGCTCCGAGTAGTGGGTCCGGTAGTGGGCCCAGTGTCCCCACCAACCCTCCCGGGGTGGCTGGAACTCGACTCCGTCGAGTAAGGTGGGACACTGCTGTGGTAGTGCTCCAGTAGATCTGGATCGATGCGCTGGAGATCTTCCCGGCTGATCTAGGAATCATCTGATGGTGGACGGTCCCGCCAGCGGACAAAGTAGCGCTGGTACACCCTGCTCCGTATAGTAGTCACCTGCTCATCCAGTATCCTCTCAATTTGCTCACGCGGTGCTCTCGAGGCTGTGGAACGCACAAGAGTGGGCTCACTCTCAATGGGAGGAGAAGGCTCGAAAGGGTCACTAGGAATCGTTGTGGATTCCTTGTAGGCCACTAGGTCGGCCACATTAAACGTAGAGCTAATCCCATAGTCGGGAGGTAAGTCCACAACATAGGCATTGGCGCCAATCTTCCGCAGGATTGGGAAGGGACCATCACTACGGGCTGGTAACTTTTTAACGGCTCCCGAGGGGAGTCGTTCGGGCCGGACCCGTACCATAACCAAGTCACCTTCTTGAAATTCATGGTGACGTCTATGCGAATCAGCTGACTCATGCAGACTCCTGACGTGCTGTGCAAACTCTTCGGCTGACTTGGACATTCTAGACTCGAGGGGAAGGTTGGGTAGGGTGGACCCGGGGGCAAGCTCAATAGCGTGTTGTACATCACGCATGGGAGGGACTCGAGAAGGAAAGTCCTCGGGGATGATGCCTTGGAAGTCCTGTAGTATTGCCGGGACTTCATTTGGGACTGAGACTTGAGACTCCTTGGGTGTGATGGTGACGTCAACAGCCAAAACAGAGGCACCCTCAACAACCTCTTTGTTTATCTCACCGACATTTATGGAGTCAAGGCTCCTAACTAGGTCATGACCAACCTTAGGGGCCTTAGAGACGGGTGTGATAGATGTAGGAGAAGAGGGAAGGGGAGGTTTCCCTTCAGTGGGAGTTTGGGGATTCTCCTGAATTTCAGGAGTTCCAGTGGGAGTGGAGGTGGAACTCTTACCCGAGGTTACCTTTGGGGGTGTCGGGTATAACTGAATCGTCCTCCCATTGTGGGAGAAGGAACACTGATGGGACCGACCAAATATAGCGAGGTCTACATCATAGATCCATGGTCATCCTAAGATGACGCTCCCGGCCTTCATAGGTATTACGTCACATAAGATTTGTCCTTGGTAGGATTGGAATTGGATGGGAATGACACATGTGGTGGTGACTGGGATAGAAGTGTCATCGACCCAAGCCACGTTGTATGGCCTTGGATGAGGGTGCATAGGTAGACCTAAACGGGAGACAAAGTCTGAAGAGACTATATTGATACAGCTCCCATTGTCAAGGATCACCTTGTAGGGATGAGAGTTCACCATGATGTAGGTTTGGAAGATAGAGGTTCGACGCCAATCGTCCTCCTGGGGTGTTGAGATACATCGAACTACACCCAATCTTTTCTGGCTAGAACTCTCGACAATGTCTCCAACCTGCATGTACTCGACATGCATGTCATCAAATCCTGCATCCATTGCCTCAAACTGGGCGATGAGGTCAGGATCGACCATATATCTCTCCTGATCCATGGGTGTTTGTAGAGTTGAAATGCGCTCTAGACGGTCTGATGAATTCCTAGACCGACGTGGCATGCACAAGCTCGGACCTAGATGATGCAATCCTCGGACCGAAAATTAGTAAGGTGTGGACCCAGCTGATATGCAAAGGGTCAATTTGAAGGGACTGGTCAGGGAAAGTTGCTCGCCCATAGACGAAGTTGTTATGGAACTATCTCCAGACAATTAGGTTGCCCTACTGTGACAGTCTAGGGCTTTAAGGATAGGTACATACAAGTTCTCTCTTATCGTCAATAGTGATGCACTCAGGAGACTGGCTGCATGGATCGGGCTCTCTCTTACTTCGTCGCACGGCAATCGAAAAGATACTAAATGAGCAAGTTTGGAGCACGTACCTAGCTGACTGAAAAGTCTAGCTCCGACCGGAGACGAAGGCGAGCGGGGATGTGCGTGCCCCCACGGCGTCAACGAAGCTTCGTGGTTACAACAAATTTACTCCATGCAGGGAGGATTTAATTTATTACAAAATCGCTTTAAAATTTTCCATGTAAGGGAATAAATTAGATCAGACTTTCTCCTCGCAGGGAGGCTTAGGGACGCTCTAACTCCGGGACTTGCGGATCGTCTGTCGATGATGAGGTGATCCGGGTGTTGCTTAGTTCGCCGTTTGTAGACTTTGGATGCCGTAATGCCTAATTAATCAATATATGTAAATATATATATACATATATATATAGATATATAGGATTATATATATCGAAATATATATATTATATATATTTTAACACTTTTTTCCTTCAACTTTCAACCCCTTTTTTTCAAACTTTTTTTTCAACCTTCAACCTTCTTTTTTTTGACTTTCAACCCATTTTATTTTTATTTTTTTCAAACTTCGAACCTTTCCACAATTTCAAACTCTCTTTTAAACACGTTTCAAATCGCCTTCTTTCAAACCCCCTTTTGTACCATTTTCAAACCCCCTTTTTTTAATTTTCAAACTTCACCTACTCTTTCTGCGCAAATTACGCACGGGGTGAAGCAGTGCATGGCGGGTGGTTGGCCACGGTCAACTGCGGCTTGGGCGCACACGGGCCGACTTCGTTGGCCAAGAGGGCTCACGCACGCATTGGCAGAATGGCTTCCATAAATGCGAGCGCAAAAGCAGGGTGAGTGGGCTTCGCGGTAGTGTCTTCAACGCGAAGGATGGCCAGCTGCGAACGCATGCGTGGGCGGCTTCTCAAGTGGAGAACACGGACGCGGGGCCCAGGTGGGCGCCGGGCTTCATGGCTGCCGGAGGTTGGAGGTGTGTGGGCTGGTGCAGGTTGATAGGGGAGGAGAGCGGCTGGGAGAGTCTGGCCGGCGCCAAACGTGGCAGGGGAGGGGCCGGTGCGGCCGGTGCACAGGCGGTGGTGGCGGAGAGGCCGCCGGATGAGAGGTGTGGGCACGGGGGTGCCGCGGCGTGGAGGCCCTCTAGTGGTCGGAGGTGGGGCGCTCATGTCGATGGCAGCAGTTGCAGAGGGGAGGCTGGCGACGGTCGCCGGACGCGAACGGGGCACAGGGAGCCAGAGGGGACGATGCGGTCAAGCTGACGGGGCGTGCGGAGGGGGGCTGGCGATAGTCGCCAGAACAGGGTGAAGGTGGTGCGCAGGAGGGTGGTGGCCGCCATCTGGCGATGCGGAGGCGTTCGCGGGGAAGGTCTCGCGGTGGTATTCGGAGCAGTGGGGAGCTCGCAGAGGGGGGGGCTTGGTGCGGGAGGTCCGTCGGGGTTCGTCGTCCGTGAGAGGGAGAGGGAGAGTGAGAGAGTGAGAGAGAGAGAGAGAGAGAGAGAGAGAGAGAGAGAGAGAGAGAGAGAGAGAGAGAGAACGGGTTGAGAGTGAAACTAGGAGAGAGAGAGAGAAACAGACAGAGAGAATCGAGAGAGAAAGAGGGAGTAACAGGTAGAGAGAGGGAGTAATAGAGAGAGAGAGATTGCAAGGGTTTCTTTCTTTTTTCAAATTTTTTTTCTATTTTGTTTCTTCCCCCAAAATTCCTCTCAATCGAACTCAACTAATCTTTTGTTTTCTTTTGTTTTCTTTTTCTTTTTTTTCACTCTAGCAACCAAGAGAGAGAGGAGGAGACGACGGGGACGTCGGGGCTGACAGAGGCGTCGTTGTTAGGCTCTGATACCAAATCTGACGCGGACGGCGTCGGGGGAAGGATCGATGACAACTCCGATATCACGAACAGGACTAGATAGGTTGCTACCTTGCGCAACTCTACCTCACGCCGGATGGTTTCACACCGGGCGACACACTCAAACTCACAAAGAGAAAGAGGGAAGGAAACAAGAAGGGGCAAGATGCACCAACGTGATAGCAAGTTTGATTCATTCATTCATGTCAAAATAACACACCCTAGCCTCCTTTATATAGGAGGAGGCTATAGCAACAATACCCATAAACTTTACCTATTTGTTTTTATGTCCTAGCCTAATAAAATAAACCCACCAACCCACTATTGACTTGTGGGTTAATAAAATTAAAATATACAAAATAACACATGTTTATTGATTATGACTAGCCTAATAAGACGAAAGTAAATATACATGTAGAAATATATGTATTTTACTTACATACACACAAATACTCAATACATAAATAAAATACTCAAGATGCCGAGTCTTCGAGTGAATCTCTGAGCCACAAACTCGGTGTCGGGACAGTGCGGCGTCAGCTCCGAGTAGTGGGTCCGGTAGTGGGCCCGGTGTCCCCACATGATACCAAATCTGACGCGGACGGCGTCGGGGGAAGGATCGATGGCAACTCCGATATCACGAACAGGACTGGATAGGTTGCTACCTCGCGTAGCTCGGCCTCACGCCGGACGGTCTCACACCGAGCGACACACTCAAACTCACAAAGAGAAAGAGGGAAGGAAACAAGAAGGGGCAAGATGCACCAACGTGATAGCAAGTTTGATTCATTCATTCATGTCAAAATAACACACCCTAGCCTCCTTTATATAGGAGGAGGCTATAACAACAATACCCATAAACTTTACCTATTTGTTTTTATGTCCTAGCCTAATAAAACAAACCCACCAACCCACTATTGACTTGTGAGTTAATAAAATTAAAATATACAAAATAACACATGTTTATTGACTATGACTAGCCTAATAAGACGAAAGTCAATATACATGTAGAAATATAAGTATTTTACTCACATACACACAAATACTCAATACATAAATAAAATACTCAGGATGCCGAGTCTTCGAGTGAATCTCCGAGCCACAAACTTGGTGTCGGGGCAGTGCAGCGTCGGCTCCGAGTAGTGGGTCTTGTAGTGGGCCCGGTGTCCCCACCAGTTTAATAAAACAACTCATTCACTTCTCATCGAGAGTTGTTTTCTCGTCATTCGAGGTTTCCTTGTCTCTTGTATTAATGTTAATTTTCGGCTTGTAGGGCCCTCAATCTCTGGCGACTAATCAAGGGTTTTCTCCTCTCTGGGGAGATGTAATTAACGCCGATACCTATATGGTGCGGCGGACTTCTGGTCCTGACATGAACACCACATTCGCCTGGTTAGTCAAGTTGAGCGCATAATAAATTTGTCACGGAAGTGACTGGCACGCATATAAAATAAATAAAACCCAGTAATAATACCAATACCAAAAAATCTATCCCCACAAGCTGGCACGCTCGGTGGGACCAAGTCTCCCTTCATCTTCTCCCCAGCATTGAGGGCCCTCAAGGCCCCTTATTGAATACTAACAGTCTGTCTCTTCTCATTTGCAGGAGACACCATGGTCGCTGGACTGACTGCGCTCACTTTTGGCCCCCAAGTCGTGACTGATCATGCCATGTATGGGTACCTTGCGGTGCCAACCACATTTGGGAGTTTCCCGCCTACTGTGGACTTCCGCAATTTTCTGGGGGTAGCCTTTGTGGAGCTCTTGGGTGGCCAGGAGGATGAACCTGTCGCCATCGCGGAGGCAACACCGACTGATGCTGCTACGGTGGGCTACTACATCCACCACCCCCACTCCTGTGCGTCCGTCAACAAGAAGCGCGCACTGGCTGACAAGAGGATGGCCAAGAGAAATACCGGCACGCTGCAAGGTCAGTTATCTATTTCGGGTAAATCCGAATTAATCAGAGGTGTTCTTGAACGGTCGGCTAGCCAGAACCATACCTTATAAGATCATCCCAATGGTGCCGGTCCGCAACTCATTCTAGCTGTTGGCACAGGACAAAAGGGATCGTGCGACACCTGCGTTGTCACGCCCCGAGCACGGAAGATACTCGGATATGCGCGACGAGTTTATATCAATCATGCCAATCAGAGTAATAGTGTATTCGACACCAAAATAGAGATGCGCAAAATAGAAAGATAACCCAATCCTTTATTTCATAATGGATAGACTATTACAAATCCAATACTCTATTCAATTAAAAAGGAAAAGTACATAGTTGACTCAAGAAAATAGAAAAAAAGACTAGATGACACTTGGAAAAGCTCTAGCTCTTTCACTCTTGACCATTCCCATCCGATTGACTTCCCTCATCGTCGGAATTACCTGAAAAGCAAGGGACAAACACGGAGTGAGTGAACGCTCAGTAGGAAATTATATCTCAGGAACTAGCAAGGGTTTAAGTAGTTACATCTTTCATGAATGCACTATAGCTATGCATGCTCGCATAAAATGACAAGATAGAGAATTTATCAAGCAAGACAGCAAGATGAACTAGTCACGAGTTTTCAAGAAAAAGATGACAAGATATTCAAGCAAGTACTTTTTAGCAAGTCATGTCAAGAACTTTGGCTATCATGTATCAAGCAAGCATGTAATTACCCTTTTTCGGGTCACGCAAGTCATGTCAAGTTAAGTACGAGTCAAGTACAAGATTGGTGTGGAATGTCCAATCAAGCTAGTCATGCACTCGGTATAATGCTAGATACCTTATCATTCAACTCTCATGGGCACAAGTACTTTCGGGTGCTCCTATCAGGACCGGATCGGGCCCTATATGCGCAGGCATTTATCATGTATATTTGACATCCACTCTTGTATATATATAGCCAATAGGGAATTTCAACAATTTAAGCTTGTAGACACGTAGGATAACTTTGAGAGAATGGGGTCCAAAAATACGACATTGGACATAGATAGGCGATAACAACGGTACAATCACGATGAACGATGAAACTAGGTGGAATTAGGTTCCCTTAACTCGGGTACCATGACAAACAAGTATGGACATTCTTTATATAGAATTGAGGTCCACATGAACAGTACATCAAAGGCAAGATACCCTCATTCTTATTATAGAATTGAGGTCCACAAGAACATCAACAATGGCATGATATCATCATCCCATTAAGAATTCTCATGATATACTCTTTGCATATCATAAGGGCCGGTATACCATATTTCTTTAGAGTGACATGGCATTCAATAGTGTAATGGGTTTTTAGGGTACAACCAGCTCAGTCGACCTTGAGGGAATCCAAGGTACGAGGAGTCTTACGGAGGTCTCTATGACTAACTCGCTAGTCCAAAGGAACGGAATGTCCAATGGAGAGCTTGTATGTCGATGAGAGTTGAGGGTGATCGATAAAACATCATGAAACGTGGGACTATACTCATGGAGTGGAGTAATAGTGCCTACATATATATATATATATATATATATATATATATATATATATATATATAGTGAAACCCTCGGATAACAGCAATCGGGAAAAATCAGTAATGCAGAAAGTAGCGACTCTGGTAAAGTCATTTTTCGTAAAATTAACGCCTTAATCAGGGGCGTTTATATTAAATTTGACGACATATAAAGAGGTCGTCCTTTCCAATATTGCTATTTTACAAGATATTAAAATCTGTAATTTTGTTGAAAACGCGCCTTGGGTAGGGGCGTTACCAGGAAAAAGGCGCCCTAGTCTAGGGCGTTAGTTAAACAAGAGACGACCTGGTCAAGGTCGTGAATTCACAATTTTACAAATTTTGAGGTAATGAATATTTCAGGAACATGGTATATAGTCAGGACCAGAATAAATAACAGGATTACAAGAAATTGACTATGCATTAATTTAGGATCATGTTTGCAATGATAATTAATTTTTAAACATGCTATTTATTAATTAACAGGAATTAACGTCCATGTGCAGGGCGTCAAATCTGGAATTGACGACCTGGGCATGGTCGTGTCTTTTAATCTAACGCCCTTGTTAGGGTCGTTTCTTTCAAAAATTCCGTAGAAATAACCAGAACGCATGAAAACTATATGCATGAACTACCAATGATAATTATCTATAGTTATATGGTAGTTTGGGCTACGTTCCATGAGGAAATCCTACCTTATGATGATTAACTGGAGAACTGATGAAGACACGGTACTCTGCTATCAACAGAGTCGGATGAAAGGGGCAGAAGTCTTGGTGTAGATGTATCGACAGGTTCTCTTTTTGGCACGATCCGAAGCAGACGTTCGTCGATGAAGAACCCACGTTCTTCAGTAGGTTAAGATGACTTCTCTAAAGAGAAATAAGATGAAGAAACATCAGTTTTTCTTCATAATACTTAACTGAAGGTGGAGGGAAGAAAAACTTACCCGTTAATCTTCTTAACCTGTAAGAAGAGAAGAAGAATAAGAATATTTAGTATTCTTTCATGAAATCGATAATCAGACGAACAGAGATACAAGAAGAACCTACTGTTCTTCACATACCTTAGAATACTTCGAACGCCAAATAGCGTTCTCGGTTCAAGCAGTAGGTTATTTATAGGATTTCTAGAATCCTAATAGAGTTAGTGTTTGATTGGAAGTAATATTTCCATATTAGAGTTATTACTACATTCGAACTCTTTCTCATAGTTATCATCTTACCCTGGATAGACTCCTGGGTCGAACGAAACTCAAACTGAATTAGCGACCTAGGTCAGGGCGTCGAATTTAAATTGACGCCTTGTCAAGCGTCGTTTCTTGTTGAAACGCGTCCATGCAAGGGACGTTACGCTATCTTGCCCTTTTTATTTATTTTGGTCGTTTGAAATTTGACGCCTTGACGTGTGGGCGTCCTTTCTTAAAACACGCCTTAGGCGAAGGCGTTTTATTGTAAAGTAGCGCCTATATCTGAGGCGTTATTTCCATCAGGGTTTTAATTATTTTTATTCCAAGCTCTTTCGTTTATTTATTAAATCTTTTAATCTATTTTGATTTATTTATTCCTTTTAAATTTATCAGGGTTGCTACACCCTCCCCCACTTAAAAAGAATTTGGTCCCCAAATTCCATATCATATTTTTGCATTTGGAGAGTGTAGAGTACGTAACTTCAAAAATAAATCTGGAAATTGTTTCCTCATAGATTCCTCGGTCTCCCATGTAGCTTCATGTTCTGAATTCTTATTCCATTGTACTTTTAGCATGGGAATAACCTTATTTATTAGGACACGTACTTCTCGATCTAAGATCTTCATAGGCTTCTGTTCATACGTGAAATCTTTCTGGATCACTAGGTCTCCATATTCAATAATATGTGATGGATCATGCACATACTTCTTCAACATAGATATGTGGAATACATCATGTACTTCGGACAGTTGAGGTGGCAATGCGATGCGATAAGCAACCTCGCCAACTCTTTCTAGTATCTCAAAAGGTCCGATAAATCTTGGTGTAAGCTTGCCTTTAACACCAAATCTTCGTATTTCACGTCCAGGCGATATCTTGAGAAATACATGATCTCCAATTTGGAATTCGAGATCTCTTCTTCTTGTGTCGGCATAAGTCTTTTGCCTTGTCTGAACTACTTGCAATCTTTCTCTGATTACTCGTATCTTCTCAGTTGTATCCCTTACCATGTCTGGACCTAACAGTTGTTTCTCTCCAACTTCATTCCAGCACAAGGGTGATCGGCAACTCCTTCCGTATAAAGCTTAGAAAGGTGCCATTTGTATACTAGCTTGGTAGCTATTATTGTATGCAAATTCGACCAGAGGCAAGTGATCATGCCAGTTTCCATCAAAATCAGTGATGCATGCTCTAAGCATATCTTCAACTACTTGATTTGTTCTCTCGGTCTGACCATCCGTTTGAGGATGAAAGGCTGTACTAAAATTAAGTCTCGTCCCCAACGAATGTTATAGTCCTTTCCAAAAATGAGAAGTAAAACGGGGATCTCTGTCAGACATGATCGAAACAAGAATATCATGTAATCTGACTATTTCCTTGATGTATAGTGCAGCTAAGACATCAACTGACCATCGACTCTTGATTGGCAAGAAATGCGCGGATTTGGTCAATCGGTCAATGATAACCCATATTCCATCATGTCCTCTTTTTGATTTAGATAAACCCATGATGAAATCCATACCAATATCCTCCCACTTCCATTTAGGGATATCTAGAGGATGTAGCTTTCCAGCAGGCTTTTGGTGTTCCGCCTTGACTTGTTGGCATCTGAGACAGCGTGATACATAGTCCGCTATTTCTCTTTTCATGTTGGGCCACCAAAAATTTCTTTTCACATCTTGGTACATCTTGGTAGATCCAGGATGAATCGTATACCTTGATCTGTGAGCTTCATCTAAGATCTTCTTTTTCAATTCTGGGCAGTCCGGTATACAAGTTCTATTCTTGAACATTAATCTTCCCTCAGAAGTTAATTGGAAATCCGATTGTCCTTTTAATCTGCCCTTGATTTCTACTAATGTAGGATCATCATCCTGAAGTGCTTGTATCTCAGATAATAAATCTGACTGTATGCTTACATGAGATAATGTGACACATCTAGGGTCTATGTCCATGCTTATATTGAGTTCAGAGAATTGTTCTAGCAATTTCCATTCTTGAATCAGACAATTGGCTAACAGTGCTCTCGGCTTTCGACTAAGGGCATCTGCTACATGATTACCCTTTCCGGGATGATATTGTATATTGAAGTCGAAGTCCTTGAGATATTCCAGCCATCGTCTTTGCCTCATATTTAGTTCCTTCAGTGAGAAAAGATATTTGAGACTCTTGTGATCGGAGTATACAGTAAACTGTACTCCATAAAGATAATGTCTCCATATTTTTTGTGCAAATACTACCGCGGCCAATTCTAAGTCATGGACGGGGTAGTTCTCTTCATGCTTCTTTAATTGACGAGAAGAGTAGGCTATAACCTTCCCTTGTTGCATTAGAACACACCCGAGGCCAATGCCAGAAGCATCAATGTATACCTCAAACTTTTCTCCTTCAATTGGCAATGCTAAGATAGGAGCTGTAGTAAGATGATCCTTGAGAGTTTGGAAACTTCTCTCACATTCCTCATCCCATTCATAACGGATCTCCTTGCGAGTTAACCTTGTAAGTGGCACGGCGATTTTAGAGAAATCCTTGATGAATCGCCTGTAATAGCCGGCAAGACCTAAGAAACTTCGGATCTCGCTAGCATTGGTCGGTCTTTCCCAGTTCCTTACAGCTTCAACCTTTGATGGGTCTACAGACAAGCCATCCTTTGATATAACATGTCCGAGAAAAGTCACTTCTTCAAGCCAGAATTCACACTTGCTAAGTTTTGCATATAATTGATTTGTCCTCAATATTTGTAATGTAATCCTCAAATGTTCCTCATGCTCTTCCTTGGTCTTGGAATAAATCAATATATCATCAATAAAGACCACTACGAATTGATCCAAATAAGGCCTGAATATACTATTCATTAACTGCATAAAGGCAGCAGGGGCATTCGTTAGTCCGAAAGGCATAACAACAAATTCATAATGGCCATACCTGCTTCTGAATGCGGTTTTATGAATATCCTCGTCCTTGATTCTTAGTTGGTGATATCCGGACCTAAGATCAATTTTGGAAAAGTACATGGATCCTGAAATTTGATCAAACAATTCATCGATTCTCGGCAGTGGATATTTGTTCTTGATAGTGAGGTGATTCAATTGTCGATAGTCGACGCATAACCTCATGGATCCGTCTTTCTTCTTTACAAATAATACAGGCGCTCCCCACGGGGAAGTACTTGGTCTAATGAATCCTTTCTTAATGAGTTCCATCAATTGCTCCTTTAACTCCTTGAGTTCAGCAGGTGACATCCTATAAGGTGCCTTTGAAATCGGACCAGCACCAGGGACTAAGTCAATGGTGAAGGCCACTTCTCTTTGCGGGGGTAATCCCGGCAAATCTTCCGGAAACACGTCCGGAAATTCTTGTACTACTGGAATGTCTTCTAGCTTAATCTACTTAGCTTCTTTAACTGTGACAAATGCGAGGAAAGATGCACATCCTTTCCTGATGAGCTTGCTAGCTCGGAGAGCGGAAATAATAGGGGATTTGCTCCGACTCTTGGGGCCAGTAAATAGTAGTTCTGGAAATTCCTTGAATGTAACCTTACTATTGCGGCAATCAACCGTTGCCTGATATTTGGATAACCAATCTGCCCCTAGTATAACATCATACTCTTTCAGATCTAAACATATGAGATCAATAGGGAGATTTCTACCCTGAACTAATACTTCGCAGTTTTGGTAATGATGTGTAATATCAGTCTCATCATCCAGAGGAGTAGACAAAACTAACTTTATCCATTCCGGTTCTAGGGGTAATGGGTCAGCAAACTTTTTAGAAACAATAGAATGCGATGCACCAGTATCAATTAAGACATATGCATTCCTGGAACAAACTTTCAATATACCTTCCACTAAGCCGCCTCCTTCTACTTGCTCGGTTTCCTTGATTGCATGAAGACGAGCATTCTTGGTTACTGGGCGTTTTCCGTCATCGGCTTGATTATTTAGTAGTGGGCAATCGGGAATCCGATGCTCACGACTCCCACAACGGAGACATGCTCCAAGTTTCCTCCAGCATTCTTCTGCTCTATGACCCGCTTTATCACAATGTTTGCACACTGTACTTGGAGAGGTAGTGGTGATAGAGAAGGGCTTGGTCTTTTTGAACTTTTGGTCTTGTGAGGATGTACCTCCATTGCTAGGCCTTTTCTTGAAGTTGGGTTTAAAGGAACCTGAACCTGTAACTTGTTCCTTCTTATCCTTACCACGAATCCTATCAGACAGTTCCGTGGCATCTTCTAATAGTTGAGCTCGGCGTACTATCTCCGAGTAGACTTGAATGTCCATCGACGCCAGTTGAGTAATAGCTTGGGGCCTGAGCCCATTAAGAAACCTCCTAGGTTTCATTTTCTCGGTGCTAACTAGATGCTTAGCATACCGAGACAATCTAGAGAAATGGGCCTCATACTCGGCCACTGACAAAGATCGTTGCTTTAATGCAGCAAATTCTGCAGCCTTCTTTTCCTGAACTCGGTCCGAGAAATATTTTGCGTTGAAGTGTTCAACAAATTCCTCCCACGAAACCTGATCTTGATTTATAGTAGCCTCTATTGATTCCCACCAGCATCTAGCATCCCTTTCTAACTGAAAAGTAGCTAATAAGACATTATCTTGATCCGTGCATTGCATAACACGGAATATTCGTTCTGTCTCCCTAATCCAGTGTTCAGCGTCATCTGGATCAGCAGAACCCGTGAACTTGGGCGGGTTCATGTTCTTGAAAGCCTGGTGGAGACTTCCTGCTCGTTGTCCACCTCCTAGTGTTACTTGCTGCAGTACTTGAGTCATGCCTTGCAGTGTACGCTGCATGTTGCGCCATTGAGCACGTTTGGCAGCCATTATCCTACAATTATAATAACTAGATTAATATGTGCTTGTATTTAAAGACTCATATACTATGTTAACTTTAACCCTTGGTTCTACCCAATCTCACTGGTTGAAGGTTTAAAACTTATCCTTGGACTTGGGTTTTCCTAGGAATTGAATACCCTAGGCTCTGATACCACAAAAACTGTCACGTCCCGAGCGTGGAAGATACTCGGATATGCGCGACGAGTTTATATCAATCATGTCAATCAGAGTAGTAGTGTATTCGACACCAAAACAGAGATGTGCAAAATAGAAAGATAACCCAATCCTTTATTTCATAATGGATAGACTATTACAAATCCAATACTCTATTCAATTAAAAAGGAAAAGTACATAGTTGACTCAAGAAAATAGAAAAATAGACTAGATGACACTTGGAAAAGCTCTAGCTCTTTCACTCTTGACCATTCCCATCCGATTGACTTCCCTCGTCGTCGGAATTACCTGAAAAGTAAGGGACAAACACGGAGTGAGCGAACACTCAGTAGGAAATTATATCTCAGGAACTAGCAAGGGTTTAAGTAGTTACATCTTTCATGAATGCACTATAGCTATGCATGCTCGCATAAAACGACAAGATAGAGAATTTATCAAGCAAGACAGCAAGATGAACTAGTCACGAGTTTTCAAGAAAAAGATGACAAGATATTCAAGCAAGTACTTTTTAGCAAGTCATGTCAAGAACTTTGGCTATCATGTATCAAGCAAGCATGTAATTACCCTTTTTCGGGTCACGCAAGTCATGTCAAGTCAAGTACAAGTCAAGTACAAGATTGGTGTGGAATGTCCAATCAAGCTAGTCATGCACTCGGTATAATGCTAGATACCTTATCATTCAACTCCCATGGGAACAAGTACTTTCGGGTGCTCCTCCCAGGACCAGATCGGGCCCTATATGCGCAGGCATTTATCATGTATATTTGACATCCACTCTTGTATATATATAGCCAATAGGGAATTTCAACAATTTAAGCTTGTAGACACGTAGGATAACTTTGAGAGAATGGGGTCCAAAAATACGACATTGGACATAGATAGGCGATAACAACGGTACAATCACGATGAACGATGAAACTAGGTGGAATTAGGTTCCCTTAACTCGGGTACCATGACAAACAAGTATGGACATTCTTTATATAGAATTGAGGTCCACATGAACAGTACATCAAAGGCAAGATACCCTCATTCTTATTATAGAATTGAGGTCCACAAGAACATCAACAATGGCATGATATCATCATCCCATTAAGAATTCTCATGATATACTCTTTGCATATCATAAGGGCCGGTATACCATGTTTCTTTAGAGTGACATGGCATTCAATAGTGTAATGGGTTTTTAGGGTACAACCAGCTCAGTCGACCTTGAGGGAATCCAAGGTACGAGGAGTCTTACGGAGGTCTTTATGACTAACTCGCTAGTCCAAAGGAACGGAATGTCCAATGGAGAGCTTGTATGTCGATGAGAGTTGAGGGTGATCGATAAAACATCATGAAACGTGGGACTATACTCACGGAGTGGAGTAATAGTGCCTACATATATATATATATATGCATATAGTGAAACCCTCGGATAACAGCAATCGGGAAAAATCAGTAATGCAGAAAGTAGCGACTCTGGTAAAGTCATTTTTCGTAAAATTAACGCCTTAATCAGGGGCGTTTATATTAAATTTGACGACATATAAAGAGGTCGTCCTTTTCAATATTGCTATTTTACAAGATATTAAAATCTGTAATTTTGTTGAAAACGCGCCTTGGGTAGGGGCGTTACCAGGAAAAAGGCGCCCTAGTCTGGGGCGTTAGTTAAACAAGAGACGACCTGGTCAAGGTCGTGAATTCATAATTTTACAAATTTCGAGGTAATGAATATTTCAGGAACATGGTATATAGTCAGGACCAGAATAAATAACAAGATTACAAGAAATTGACTATGCATTAATTTAGGATCATGTTTGCAATGATAATTAATTTTTAAACATGCTATTTATTAATTAACAGGAATTAACGTCCGTGTGCAGGGCGTCAAATCTGGAATTGACGACCTGGGCATGGTCGTGTCTTTTAATCTAACGCCCTTGTTAGGGTCGTTTCTTTCAAAAATTCCGTAGAAAATAACCAGAACGCATGAAAACTATATGCATGAACTACCAATGATAATTATCTATAGTTATATGGTAGTTTGGGCTACGTTCCATGAGGAAATCCTACCTTATGATGATTAACTGGAGAACTAATGAAGACACGGTACTCTGCTATCAATAGAGTCGGATGAAAGGGGCAGAAGTCTTGGTGTAGATGTATCGACAGGTTCTCTTTTTGGCGCGATCAGAAGCAGACGTTCGTCGATGAAGAACCCACGTTCTTCAGTAGGTTAAGATGACTTCTCTAAAGAGAAATAAGATGAAGAAACATCAGTTTTTCTTCATAATACTTAACTGAAGGTGGAGGGAAGAAAAACTTACCCGTTAATCTTCTTAACCTGTAAGAAGAGAAGAAGAATAAGAATATTTAGTATTCTTTCATGAAATCGATAATCGGACGAACAGAGATACAAGAAGAACCTGCTGTTCTTCACATACCTTAGAATACTCCGAACGCCAAATAGCGTTCTCGGTTCAAGCAGTAGGTTATTTATAGGATTTCTAGAATCCTAATAGAGTTAGTGTTTGATTGGAAGTAATATTTCCATATTAGAGTTATTACTACATTCGAACTCTTTCTCATAGTTATCATCTTACCATGGATAGACTCCTGGGTCGAACGAAACTCAAACTGAATTAGCGACCTAGGTCAGGGCGTCGAATTTAAATTGACGCCTTGTCAAGCGTCGTTTCTTGTTGAAACGCGTCCATGCAAGGGACGTTACGCTATCTTGCCCTTTTTATTTATTTTGGTCGTTTGAAATTTGACGCCTTGACGCGTGGGCGTCCTTTCTTAAAACACGCCTTAGGCGAAGGCGTTTTATTGTAAAGTAGCGCCTATATCTGAGGCGTTATTTCCATCAGGGTTTTAATTATTTTTATTCCAAGCTCTTTCGTTTATTTATTAAATCTTTTAATCTATTTTGATTTATTTATTCCTTTTAAATTTATCAGGGTTGCTACATGCCTCTAAAGCAAAAGATGGACCGACCGCAAGGTTGAACAAGTTCAAACAAATCTGGGTGCCCAAGAGGACACGAACTATCCCCGTCATCTGAGAAGGGTTTAAGAGGGTCCGCCAAGCAGGACTGAATAAAATTGTACTTGCTGAGAGAGTGGCTACAACCCACCCCTCGCCCATACCTCCTATCCATGCCCGATTGGGAGAACTCTTCTACCATTATGAGCATTGCTGCAAGGAGGCCCGTGCAAGCCACTCGGCCCACATGCTCCCTGTGCAGGCGGGAGCACTATCACCTGCCTTTCCGACCTTGCAAGCTCGGGAAGAAGAAAACCACACTATGAGAAGCTATATGCCGAGACGACGAAGACTGCTACAGGCCATGGAAGATGTCTGAAAGGGCCATGAGTGTTGCACTCCGCTGGGCCCAGGATCGAGAGGCTATCAATGCTGTTACTGTGACTCCTCACCTCGGGAGAAGTCGAGGACAAGAACTTCGGTCTTTGGGAGGTTAGCTATGCTTTGAAGGCCATCCATTGGAATCATGAAGGAGAATAGAAATGTGTAGGTCTACACTTTCCATATGGCTGGAGTGTCTAGCTGCCACGGGGCTCCGCCCCCAAAATATGAAGAGGTGCATGGGCTTGTCGAAAGGTAGGGCCCCCTCGCGAGAAGAAGAGAAGCTGCAAATGAGATGTCACAGATCCTCGTAGCTGAAAACGACGGTGGAATGCTATCCACGTCACTTGAAGAAATCCTAGTTGAAGATAGAGGTAGCGCTCCCAGACTCTCTGTCACGCCCCGAACCGATAGCAACGGGAAGTGATGCTCGGAACGTGACAGCGAAACAGTCATGATAATTATAGTAGAAAATAAATAAACTGATGTGACACAACCTCGGACCTAATGCAAGCAAGCACAATCGCATTCAAATGGGCCGAATTGGGCCACCGCTCTATCGACACTCACCCAAGCCCGGGGTAACTTGGCAATGCCAAGGTGAGGTTGAGGGGTTGGGCCCTTGCTGGTAGAGGGCCAGCAAGGCCAAGATGGGATTCCCAATGGGTGTGGAAGCCCAATTCAATGGGGCCGATGAAGTGCCGAAGGCACCGGTTGCACTTTTCCCACGGTGATCACTCAAGGCAATGGGGCTTGAGGATCGAGCTCTCACTCGCATAACCAGCGGAACTAGAACTTATATTGAAAGACAAGCACTAATGGAGTGAGGTGTGAGCACTTACTCGACCGGTTTGAAGAAACCGATCCCGCTCGGAGACGAGGGCGAGCGGGGAGGCAAGTGGATCCCCACACGCCGCGGCTGTGTCGCTTGACCTGCCCAAAGAAGTTACAACACTACACCTCTCGCAGGAGGGGGACCTTGGGGTGGGGGTTAATGATATTACAAGCAATACTACCTCCACACAGGGAGGGGCCTTCAGCCGGCCAAGCGGGGAGGGGGAAACTAGGACCAAAAGCGATAAGAAGTTGGGAAGCCGAATCTGCCTGCTGTCTGGGAGGGAGGACTGACAGTCGAAGTTGGGGCTGTAAAAGTTGATACAGAATTTTTCTGATGGTGAGACTAGGGGGGAACTCTTCGTGACTGGTACTGGAACACCTCAAAATTTTTTAAATTTCTTCTGGTACCACTGCTGACCGAGGTGGAGCTTCGAACAGAGTGGCAAGTTCTGGGACTGGCAGCTTCAGATTTCTAACCGCAGGTTGTAGAGAATGCTCCGATGGCTCCCGGACTCCGAATCAAGAACCGCCAGAGTTTTTGGAATCATGGACGAGTCTTCTTCACAGAAAAGCTGACGGGGATGCTAAAATATGCCGGAGAAGACCTGGAGGCTATGAACAATGATGACTGGTCGGGGTATACTGTGGGGAAGCAGATCCGTACAGTAGAGGGAGAAAATTGATAACTTCTACTACTGGATGCCGAACGAAGTTCCGCTTCTTGATTCTGAACGTAGACAGAGCGATGAAGAACTTTGTAGAAGAGCTTGGGGGCTGATTCCTCCGAGGTTTGTCGTGGCAGTGCTTCAAATCCGGTTCTCATACTCAGCAGGGACAGCTCTGCGCCGTTGTGGAAGAACGAAGCTCCTGGGCAGAACATAGCTCGGATGAAGACGAAACCACTTCTGTTGCGAAGAAGACAGGGAGACGCTTCTGTGGATGCCTCTTGTGCCTTCAAACTCCTCCGAAGGAAGTCGTGGTGGCCACTGCAAGTTGCTAGTTTATCTGCAACCTCTGGACAGCAAACTGCAACTTCGAAGTAGCTTCCAATGACCAAGAAAGAAGAAGGGGAAGGGGGTAGATGAGTGTGGGAGTGACCCCTGGTTGTAAGGGGGTCTTGGAGGGGGTGTTCTAAGGTGTGGGAGGTGGAGAATAAGGTCTGGAAGAGGGTCCAACAGATGGTGGTAGTGGGGGCTGCGAATTTGGGAAGGTGGGTGAGGGGGAAAGGGTATTTGAAAATGGGTTTAAGGGTGGGGTTAATTTGTTTGTCTTGGGAATGATGGGGGTTGTGTTGGGGAAGGGAATTGGTGCTTGGGAAAGTGGGAAGGGTGCTTGGGAAAGTGGGAGGGGTAGTTGGGGGTTGGATGGTGAGGAGAGGATTGGTGGAGGGGGTCTTGGGAAGGGATGGAGTATTGATGAGGGTTGTGGGGAATGGGAAGAGGCTTAAATGGGGTAGGTGGGGAGTGGAGGTGGTTGGGAAGGGAGGAGAGAGAAGAAAATTCGAATTTGGGTGTTGAGGAGAGAGAAAGTGGAGTGAAAAAGAGAGATTAAGAGAGGGAAGGGTGGGGAATCTCTCCCCTAGGGTTTCTCACCCAAAAAATGGAATCTCTCCACTAGATAAGAAGTGTAAACTCTCAAAACGGCAAGTTTTTTTATTCATTGATTCATTAAGTTGGAATGGGGGGAATGGGGTCCTATATATAGGAAACCCACATTTCTACAAAAGTTCCTGACAATTGACTCAATGACAAATAACCGAGGGGGTAGGGGAGAGCCCTTGGGCCAAGCCCAATGAATTGGGCCCAATAGCTAACTAGACAACCTGATGACACTCAAACTTAGGGAAATGAACACAAGACCTAGGAACATGACTCAAATAAAAGGGAAAATACATCAAATGACTCAAATAAAAATTACATAGGACTCAAAATTAAATGACTAGAACATTCCGGATGCAACCGGGGCGAGGAGACGAGCTGTGAACGTGGGCATGGGAGGTGATGTCCCCATCATACTCTCGGGGTGCGGAGAACTCGACTCCGTCGAGTAAGTGTCCTTCCCTCCTCGGAGGGTGTAGAAGTGGTACTTCCCTCAAGTCTTCCGAACGAGACCGATCTATCCACCTGCCGAGATAGCGCTCGTATACCTTGCTCCTGGTGGTAATGACATGTTCATCCAATATTCGTTCAATGTGCTCACGCTGAGCTCTCTTGGCTGGTGGACTCTCCTCACGGGTGGGTGCTCTCTCAACAGAGGGAATAGACTCAATATCCTCACTAGGTACCACCGTGGGTCCCTTATATGGCACTAGGTCGGCGACATTTAATATGCGACTTATTCCATACTCCTCAGGGAGATCTAACTCGTAGGCATTTGCATCAATGCGCCTCAAGACCTGGAAGGGACCAGCCCCACGTGGCCTCAGTTTAGAGTTGGCTCCCGGGGAGAGCCTCTCCGTCCTTACCATCACAAAGTCACCCTCATGGAATTCTTGGTGACGCCGATGAGAGTCGGCCCGCCTCTTATAAGCCTCATTCTTTTTGCTTATGTGCTTGCAAAGGCTTTCATGTAATTTTGTGAATGTTGACATTCTAGGGGTGATGGGTGGGCCTGGGCAACCAAAAGTAGACCAATCATGCTTTGATGCCAAGAAGACTTTGATGGATTTTGGTGGGCCGGGGCAACCATATGTGGACTTATCATGCAATGTTGTCATGTAGACTTTGGTGGGCCTAGGTGGGCCGGGGCACCCATAGGTGAACCTATCATGCAAAGTGGTGATGAATGTAGGGGGACCTGGACATCCGTAGATGCTTTTGACATGCTTAAGACCCATGATAAATGAAGGTGGACCAATACATCCGAATATGGGCCACTCATGCCTTCTACTTGACATGTGGGTGGTATGAATGAATGGACCCAACATAGTGTTCATGCCAAGTGGTGTGGTAGGCCTAGACACATGCATGTTTTTCCTAAGGGTGACTTCCATGTGTATAGGTGTGGGACAACCTTTGAACTCCCATTGGAAAGGATCGAACGGATCTAAGAATGTGGTCATCATGGGATGGAGCACAACCTCATTACCTAGGGAAATGTGGCCCAAGGTCATGGCTCCCAAGGTGTAACCCGGGTCATAGATGAGGTGGGTTTGGCCCAATATGGTGGGTGAGGGTAGGAAAGGGTGGGTGGTTGGTAAGATGGTTGGGTCATATGAGTCCCTTGACTCCCATTGGAATGGATCATATGGATCATAAAATGGGTCACCTAGGGGGAGGAACTCCATGTCCTCAAGATCCTTAAAAGGTGCTAAGTCATCCTTCTCCATTATAGTTGGGCCAATGTTCTTGACAAGTGAGTCGGCCATGAGTGGAGGGCTTGGCTTTCTACCCGAGATAAGAAGCACTAAATCGAGGAGAAGGTTGGGCTCATCGGGTGTAGGGAGGAATAGAAGGAGGTCGCTAGTGTAGCAACCAATGGTGCAAACCGAGGTGATAGACCCTATGCATAGGTGTAGGAGGCTAAGGCTCCTAGGTTGTTCGACCATAGGGGTCAACATGCTAGTCATCTCTACTTGCCATGCTATGCCCTTGAGGAGGTCCTCTAAGGTCTCCACTTGATAGGATGCTTGGATTGTAGTGTGATAGGAGAAGAAGGGCACTATGGGAATGTCTCGTTCTATGGGAGGGAAAACATGGGCCGGGGTCTCTCGAATTGGGCTCTCCTTTAGCCAACTAACAATGTGTTCTCCTAAGATGAGCTCTACCTCAACTAGAGAGGGTGGTATAAGGTAAAGACCATCGTGTGAGGTTCCTTCTTCAGCTTGGACTTGGGTTTCCTCCAAAGTGGGTGGTGGGTTTGGAGTGCTCACAACTATTGGATTGGGTATGAGTTCTGCTACCAAGGAGGTGAGAGAGTCTTTTGGGGTGATGAGGGTTTGTGTGTGGTGTTCCCAGGGTAGAGGGTAAAGGGAAACTTGGATTGGGATTGGTAGGATGTGGTTTGGGAGTGGAAGTAGTGGAGGTCTAGGTTGGGGTAGGATGGGGTTTGGAAGTGGAAGGTGGGTTGGGTGACAGGATTTGGGTTGGGTGGTGGTGGCCGTCATGGTTCTAGGTGGAGGGATGGACACGGGGTCTACTTGGGTTTGAATGGTGAGAATAGGGTGAGTGGTGATCCCTTTTGGGGAAACCGGGTCGGTTAGGGGTCTCTTCCCCTTGGGATCGGCTGGTTGTGGAGGGGTGGTAGTGGGGGCCAATTGAGTTTGGATAGATAGGTTTGCGGAAGGAGGTTTTGGTTGGAGTGTGGGGCTCCTCATGGGATTTGGTGGAGAGGTGGTTGTTTGGTTTATTTGGGTCATAAGGGAGAGGACTTGGTCGCGAAGTGTTGTTATGATGGTTGAGAGATGAGTTGTTGGGGGTGGTGGGGCTGGAGACCAATGGTCGGTCTCAAGTTGGCCGGGTGGGCGTGGAGGAGTGGTAGTGCTCCTCGGGTTAGGGATGCTTGAGTAGGAGGGGTGGAAATGTTTCGGGATGTAGATCTTTCTAAGTTCTACCTTCATCTCTTCCCATGAGTGAATAGGTTCTTGTCTTCTAACCCTCCTTAAACCCTCTATGTGTTCCCACTTACTCTTGACTTGACCCCGAAGTCATCCCTCGGCCTTTCAGACTCTCGCGCATCCATATACCCAAGTATTTTCAAAGTACTTTTCTATGGTAGCCTCCCACCTAAGATAGTCACTAGAATGCGATCCGTCAAAGGTAATATCCCTCTCTAGGATGAAGTCCATGGGTGGTGAGTAGGCTAAGTAGGTGGCCATGATGATCGGGGGAATCAATGCAAGGGTCGGATTGATGATGACTCCAATGCAAGCATGCCCTAGGACTTGACTTGATAGAGACAAGTCAATGACTTGCTCTGATACCAATTGATGTGACACAACCTCGGACCTAATACAAGCAAGCACAATCGCATTCAAATGGGCCGAATTGGGCCACCGCTCTATCGACACTCACCCAAGCCCGAGGTAACTTGGCAATGCCAAGGTGAGGTTGAGGGGTTGGGCCCTTACTGGTAGAGGACCAGCAAGGCCAAGATGGGATTCCCAATGGGTGTGGAAGCCCAATTCAATGGGGCCGACGAAGTGCCGAAGGCACCGGTTGCACTTTTCCCACGGTGATCACTCAAGGCAATGGGGCTTGAGGATCGAGCTCTCACTCGCATAACCAGCGGAACTAGAACTTATATTGAAAGACAAGCACTAATAGAGTGAGGTGTGAGCACTTACTCGATCGGTTTGAAGAAACCGATCCCGCTCGGAGACGAGGGCGAGCGGGGAGGCGAGTGGATCCCCACACGCCGCGGCGGTGTCGCTTGACCTACCCAAAGAAGTTACAACACTACACCTCTCGCAGGAGGGGGACCTTGGGGTGGGGGTTAACGATATTACAAGCAATACTACCTCCACACAGGGAGGGGCCTTCAGCCGGCGAAGCGGGGAGGGGGAAACTAGGACCAAAAGCGATAAGAAGTTGGGAAGCCGAATCTGCCTGCTGTCTGGGAGGGAGGACTGACAGTCGAAGTTGGGGCTGCAGAAGTTGATACAGAATTTTTCTGATAGCGACACCAGGGGGGAACTCTTCGTGACTGGTACTGGAACACCTCAGAATTTTTTAAATTTCTTCTGGTACAACTGCTGACCGGGGTGGAGCTTCGAACAGAGTGGCAAGTTCTGGGACTGGCAGCATCAGATTTCTAACCGCAGGTTGCAGAGAATGCTCCAATGGCTCCCGGACTCCGAATCGAGAACCGCCAGAGTTTTTGGAATCGTGGACGAGTCTTCTTCATAGAAAAACTGACGGGGATGCTAAAAGATGCCAGAGAAGACCTGGAGGCTATGAACAATGATGACTGGTTGGGGTAGACTGTGGGAAGCAGATCCATGCAGCAGAGGGAGAAAATTGATAACGTCTGCTACTGGATGCCGAACGGAGTTCCGCTTCTTGATTCTGAACGTAGACAGAGCGATGAAGAACTTTATAGAAGAGCTTGGGGGCTGATTCCTCCGAGGTTCGTCGTGGCAGTGCTTCTAATCCGGTTCTGGTACTCAGCAGGGACAACTCTACGCCGTTGTGGAAGAACGAAGCTCCTGGGCAGCACACAGCTCGGATGAAGACGAAACCACTTCTGTTGCGAAGAAGACAGGGAGACGCTTCTGTGGATGCCTCTTGTACCTTCAAACACGTCCGAAGGAAGTCGTGGTGGCCACTGCAAGTTGCTGGTTCATCTGCAACCTCTGGACAGCAAACTACAACTTCGAAGTAGCTTCCAATGACCAAGAAAGAAGAAGGGGAAGGGGGTAGATGAGTGTGGGAGTGACCCCTGGTTGTAAGGGGGTCTTGGAGGGGGTGTTCTAAGGTGTGGGATGTGGAGAATAAGGTCTGGAAGAGGGTCCAACAGATGGTGGTAGTGGGGGCTACGAATTTGGGAAGGTGGGTGAGGGGGAAAGGGTATTTGAAAATGGGTTTAAGGGTGGGGTTAATTTGTTTGTCTTGGGAATGGGGGGGGTTGTGTTGGGGAAGGGAATGGGTGCTTGGGAAAGTGGGAAGGGTGCTTGGGAAAGTGGGAGGGGTAGTTGGGGGTTGGATGGTGAAGAGAGGATTGGTGGAGGGGGTCTTGGGAAGGGATGGAGTATTGATGAGGGTTGTGGGAAATGGGAAGAGGCTTAAATGGGGTAGGTGGGGAGTGGAGGTGGTTGGGAAGGGAGGAGAGAGAAGAAAATTTGAATTTGGGTGTTGAGGAGAGAGAAAGTGGAGTGAAAAAGAGAGATTAAGAGAGGGAAGGGTGGGGAATCTCTCCCCTAGGGTTTCTCACCCAAAAAATAGAATCTCTCCACTAGATAAGAAGTGTAAACTCTCAAAATGGCAAGTTTTTTTATTCATTGATTCATTAAGTTGGAATGGGGGGAATGGGGTCCTATATATAGGAAACCCACATTTCTACAAAAGTCCCTGACAATTGACTCAATGACAAATAACCGAGGGGGTAGGGGAGAGCCCTTGGGCCAAGCCCAATGAATTGGGCCCAATAGCTAACTAGACAACCTGATGACACTCAAACTTAGGGAAATAAACACAAGACCTAGGAACATGACTCAAATAAAAGGGAAAATACATCAAATGACTCAAATAAAAATTACATAGGACTCAAAATTAAATGACTAGAACATTCCGGATGCAACCGGGGCGAGGAGACGAGTTGTGAACGTGGGCATGGGAGGTGATGTCCCCATCATAAACACAATAAATAATATTCAAACACATGGAGGCCATTAATTTGAGAAAAATATGATTTTATTGATATTTAAAAATTTAAATACAATGTGGACTCAATAAAAGAAATAAAGAAGATAAGATAGCAAGACCACGATACAACTAGACTCAAGAAAATAAAAAGACTCGGTCTCTAAGTTCCAGGTTCACTCGATCACGCTGTCCCGATCCTAATTTCAAGCGTTCCATCTACCGTGTTACCTGAAAAGGATGGAAATAAGGGGGGGGGTGAGCGAAAAGCTTAGTAGGAGTTACACTCTATCATCAGGCGAATTTAAGTAATTAATCAATTTCAGGAATGTATAAATAAAGCGAGAATTCAATAGAACAAGCCGGTAACCAACATGATTAGAAGATAATTGATAGATAAATGGAAAGGAACATTTCAAATCGAGATAGCAAAACAAATAGCCAGAATTTCACATGAGTGGCCACATGCCAAGTCAAGTCAAGTCAAATCAATACATCATGCACGACAATAGTGAATGGCCATTTGTCAAGTCAAGTCAAGTCGAGTCATGAGAGCAAGCACTTCTTGCTTTCAAGCAAGTATAGCAAGTATCACAAGAGTGTGGAATGTCGTAGACCCAAGATGCTAGATAGTACCGGTGCCAAATGCCACACCTAGTCATTCACCTCCCCGGGGATCAAGTACTTTTTGGGTGCGCCTCCCAGGACCAGACTGGGCCCTTTAATATGTTTGCCTTGGCATTGATTTGTTTGGATCATAGATCCCACGAAATATAGACATCCACAATGTTTAATGGCCAAGAGTTCCAAGGTTTAAGCTATGTAACTTACCAACTAAGATCAAATGATAATAGAATTGGAATGGATATCAAGTGGAAGATCAAGGATCAAGCAGGATTTCGTAGTTCAAGGCCAACCTTGATATGACTGCTATCACAATAACAAAACACGGAGAATCATATTAAATCTCGACTTTAGCGGTCAATAACTGGGCCGCTAAGGTGATCGTGACGATCTAACACTAGACTGCGTACGATTAAGTACAACAGGCTATTAAGGTGAACCCAAGAGGGTCCTCACTCCAGCCAGCCCAAGTCAGAATGGATCCAAACAAGAGTTCAACCCACAAAGCTAAAGCCAACAGAGAGGATTGGGCCAGGTTAGAATTGACTGGGCTCAAAAGAATCAGACTAACTCATGCACATTACTTAACCTAGGCCAAGAGATTGATAGCGGTCTAAACCTGGGCCGCCAAGGTCGCTTAGCGGTCGCAAGTTGGGCCGCTACGGTCGCAAAGCAGTCTAGATTTGGACTGGCCCAAACACAAATCAAAACACGTCAAAGGGTTCAGGTCTTGGGGGTACAACCCGTCCGACGTCCTGGTGGGAATCCCAAGCTCACGGGGGCTTATGGAGGTCTCATAATAGTGGTCCTAGTCCGACGGAAGGAATATCCGGCGGAGAGTCCCATCTATTATAAGATTGAGGCTAAATAAAATACGGAAAATGAGACGATGCGGTCGGTCAATCCCACCGGAGTGGTATGACTGTCAAACAATGATATTAAGATCATAACATAACAATTATAATAGCATGGTTTAGAATTTATACGATTATTAACTAAGCTTTTATCAAATTTCATATGTTCATTTAACTTAGGATTGCCAAAGCAACCTCCATGTAAATAATGAAAATTTAATGTCTATAACCATGATACTAGATTATCATCACGTTCTGCGTTGTTATAGGTCAAGATGTCATACTAAAACATAGTAAGTTTCTAGTTAAAACGCATGAAATAGAGTTTGAAACACCCTGCCAGAGGAAATTTACGGTCTATATAAGGGCCGCCATAGCATAAAATGGTTTATTGTGGCGTCGTTTCATATTAGAAAATAAGTATACATAAATTTTATAATTTTTAGAAACACAGGACCTGTGACGGTTTATCGTGGGACCGCCAGACCCTGGTGACGGTTTATCGAAAGACCGCCAGATTTCTAGCGGTCACTGGAAGGACCGTCAATAAGCCCGAGATCTCACCGACGGCGAGCCTCGACACGTCATGATAAAAACTTCGATTTCATGCGGTAAGGTGAATTGAAATTGGGGAAAATGATGTCATTTGAAAGAGCACTCAAAACTGCATAAGATCACATGCTTTGATTTAGATTTTGTCTAATATTAAACATAAACAAGTTAACATGGAAGTTTATTCTTTTGGGTATACCACAGCGTAAAACATGAAATTAGGGCAGCATAGTGTATGAAATTTAGGCAATTAGGTATCAAAAGAACGGGCTCTGGAAGATGAACAAGCTGATATAGTTACTTATTCTTCACGCCTGAGAGACACCTACCAATTTGGAGAAGAAAGAGGAAGACGCGCTAAAACCTTTAATCCGCAAACACCGACAATCCTCACCCTAATTCACCCTCGATCAGCCACGATTGCTTGCGCCACATGTTGGAAAACAAAAAGGAGGTTTAGGACCGCGAAAGCCCTCTATTTATGGCCTCCAAGGGGATTTCCAGAGGTCGAATTGGACTCGAGAGTCAAAGGAAGAAAAATCGGCGAAAAATCTGGGATGAAGCCTAATCCGCCGCCGCCGCCAATCTATGGGTCTATTGTTAGGGTTTTGAAGGGTGAATCAATCTACTAGGGTTAAGCTTTCGATTGGGCCTAGTTTGGGCTCAAATGGTTGAGAATTGGGCTCTAATTTGGTCGATTAAGGTTGGTCTAGGAAAAGCAACGATTTTGGGTAAAAACTCCTTAATTCAGCTTAATTAAATTTTTATTGAGGGTCGGCCCAGTTGACAATATTGTTAAATAACTCGTTCTCTATAAGAATATATATTTTTTCATATTTTTAGAAATTAGTCAAAACTTTAGCCTACGGGTGAAATCGCATTAATTTAATCTATATATATATATATATATTAAATTCAGATTATTATGAAAAATTCAATTGCATTGTGAAATATGAAAATCTTTTTATGGTCATTGCAGAAAAATAATTATTTCTTTTGATTGACGTAATTTGGCCGCTTTCAAAAATAAACAATATTCTTTAATTAAGAAAATCATAAAAATAACAAGGAAATAACTTTAATTCCCATAGATATTTTAAAATTTTACCTTTATATTTTATTATTTGACCGGGATGTTACATCCTCCCCCACTTTAAGGAATTTGGTCCCAAAATTCGTCAATCGCCATTAACTATTTACAAAATAACATGGTAATCATACAACTAATGGAATGTAAAAGAATTTTAACTATAGTTAGAGATAAGGGAGAACGATACCTTATATAAAATTCTTCATTTGATAGAAATCAGTTCCAATTTACTTGTAGAAGTAGCTTTAGGACAACTAGCCATTACATGATCTTTATTTTCGCAACGAAGACGTGCTCTGCTCCTTCGCCAACACTCCTTGATTAGATGACCAAATTTGTGACAGTGAAAACATTTCATTTGCGAAAGGTTATTCCATTTCTTCTTATTACTTTGGACCTTTTTATGATGGACTCGCCACCTTCTAGCGAAACCGAACCTTAGCTTATTCGTAGACCCTCTTGCTTTCATGTCAAAAAGGAGCTTAGATACCTGCAAAAATAATTATAAGGTTAAAAATTTATTACCCTTACGCGTGTGCTACGCAATCTTACATATATTTTATCACTTAACCCGAAGCACTACCCAATCTCACGAGATGACAAAAGGAATGACAAGGACGACACGGCCTATTATTTAGGGTAACCTATACTTACAGACAAGAACCAAGGACTTAACAACCGAGGCTCTGATACCACTTCTGTCACGTCCCGAACCGATAGTAGCGGGAAGCGATGCTCGGAACGTGCCAGCGAGACAGTCATGATAATTAGAGCAGAAAATAAATAAACACAATAAGTAATATTCAAACACATGGAGGCCATTAATTTAAGAAAAATGTGGTTTTATTGATATTTGAAAATTTAAATATAATGTTGACTCAATAAAAGAAATAAAGAAGATAAGATAGCAAGACCATAATACAACTAGACTCAAGAAAATAAAAAGACTCGGTCTCTAAGTTCCAGGTTCACTCGATCACGCTGTCCTGATCCCAATTTCAAGCGTTCCATCTACCGCGTTACCTGAAAAGGATAGAAATAAGGGGGGGGGGGTGAGCGAAAAGCTCAGTAGGAATTACACTCTATCATCAGACGAATTTAAGTAATTAATCAATTTTAGGAATGTATAAATAAAGCGAGAATTCAATAGAACAAGCTGGTAACCAACAAGATCAGAAGATAATTGATAGATAAATGGAAAGGAACATTTCAAATCGAGATAGCAAAATAAATAACCAGAATTTCGCGTGAGTGGCCACATGCCAAGTCAAGTCAAATCAATACATCATGCACGACAATAGTGAATGACCATTTATCAAGTCAAGTCAAGTCGAGTCATGCAAGCAAGCACTTCCTGCTTTCAAGCAAGTATAGCAAGTATCACAAGAGTGTGGAATGTCGTAGACCCAACATGCTAGATAGTACCGGTGCCAAATGCCACACCTAGTCATTCACCTCCACAGGGATCAAGTACTTTCCAGGTGCGCCTCCCAGGACCAGACTGAACCCTTTAATATGTTTGCCTTGACGTTGATTTGTTTGGATCATAGATCCCACGAAATGTAGACATCCACAATGTTTAATGGCCAAGAGTTCCAAAGTTTATGCTATGTAATTTACCAACTAAGATCAAATGATAATAGAATTGGAATGGATATCAAGTGGAAGAACAAGGATCAAGCAAGATTTTGTAGTTCAAGGCCAACCTTGATATGACTGCTATCATAATAACAAAACACAGAGAATCATATTAAATCTCGACTTTAGCGGTCAATAATTGGGCCGCTAAGGTGATCATGGCGGTCTAACACTAGACCACGTACGGTTAAGTACAACATGCTATTAAGGTGAACCCAAGAGGGTCCTCACTCCAGCCAGCCCGAGTCAGAATGGATCCAAACAAGAGTTCAACCCAAGAAGCTAAAGCCAACAGAGAGGATTGGGCCAGGTTAGAATTGACTGGGCTCAAAAGAATCAGACTAACTCAAGCCCATTACTTAACCTAGGCCAAGAGATTGATAGCGGTCTAAACCTGGGCCGCCAAGGTCGCTTAGCGGTCGCAAGTTGGGCCGCTACGGTCGCAGAGCAATCCAGATTTGGACTGGCCCAAACACGAATCAAAACACGTCCAAGGGTTCAGGTCTTGGAGGTACAACCTGATGCACTCGGCACCCGTCGTTTAAAAATGCCGTGCTACAATTTCACAAATTAACCGGACTCACTCACTTAAAAGATATAAAATTCAAGCAAAGTGATGAATACGGGTTGATCCCACGAAGAAGAAATATTTTCAAAATAGTATAGAAGAAAATTCTTGTATTTGGAAAATCTGAAATTTTGAATGAGATTTAAACTAATGGAAAATCAAATTGCATGAAAATAAATTTTGATTTGAAAATATAACTATGTAAATCAAAAGTATAATTTTAAAATTAAAAGAATAAGAGAAGAAATAAGTCGAGGAATTGGAAGAATGACGTCGTCCACGCCGTGCCAAGCCTTTGATCGCCGCCCCGCTTTGGTAGAATGTCGCCGAGAGAGGACCGAGAGAGAACAACCGCCTTGGGGTGTGTGAAGGATATAAAGAAAGGAAGGTGGATGGAAGAGCTACGCAAGGAAAATTATACTCAAAATAAGGTGAGATAAGGAATGAAATATCTTTAAAATCGGAGAGAATTGGAAGAAGTGATAGAAGATAAAATTGAAGATTTGAGGGTTAGGAAGAACTTTCATGAAGAGTGCAGAGATAGAAAACGAGAGGAAGAAGGTGATAATGTGAAAAACCGACATTTATGGGCGCGGGTGAATAGTGACTGGGTAGAAAATAGAACAGTGGAAAATTAATTGTAACTTAAAAATGAAGAATCATTGGAGGAAGTGGTAGAAGAAGAAAAGTTAGATCTACATGAGGAGAAAAACTTTCATGAAAAACTCAAAATGAAAAGAGGATTGAATGGGCTTCAAAACGGAAGAATGGTGGAGACTATCACCTCGGATGAACAGTAACATGTTAGGATAGAACTTAGAAAAACATGTCACAACTTGAAAATAGAGAAGAACTAGAGGAGGAGGTAAAAAGGGAAAATGTAGAACACAGAATAATGAACAATATTTTTATGAAGACCATAAATTGAAATGGAGTACAGAACAACATGTAAAAGAGCTGATAAAAGACTAAACTCTTAAGAACACCAAGAACAGAACAATTCAACAAGAGAAACCCACAAAGATTACACTAAAAACTCCCAAACCACACTCTCCAACTCTTCTCACATAACTCTACCAATGCCAAGAAGAACACTCCCCCAACAACAATAGGAGCCCATTTTATAGGGTTAAAATTACCCCCATTCCTCATGTGAACAAGTCTAAATGCTTATTTTGACTTAGAGATATGTGCAAACATGTGGTGCAGACATTTCTATTTTTTTTATAATTTTTATCCTCCTTTTTCTTCTTTTTCCTCCTATTTTTCCTCCTTTGCTGCTGTTGCTGACTCTGCGTGAAGCCATCGTGAAGACCGTCCAGCCACTTTCGCATGAAACCACTGCCAATCGAGCCCATTTGCTTGACATTATGCATGCTCTGAATGCCCACCTGGCCCACGTTGAAGAACAACTGCAGCTTTCTTGGACCTGTGAGACCTTGGCCGGCTTGAAGAAGAATCCTGCCCATTGAATGCTGTGGCCGACTTGGATGCTTTTGTGCCAACCCACGTGTGTTGAATTGCCATGTGAAGTGAAGTGGAGCCCTTGCCACCTTTGCCTTGTCTACCATTTGTGCTTGAAGCATGACCCACTTGTTGAAGCCTTATGCATTTGCTGTTGAAAGCCATGTTGCACTTGTAGTTGCCAGCCGCTGCCTTTGAGAAGCACTGTGCTTTGTTTGGAACCATGGCCAAGTGGACCCCAATGTATGGTTGGCAATCACGTGAAGTGAAGCCTTGTTGAAGCCACGTTGTATATGATGCATGTTGCCTTCATGCAACCAACGTGAAGAGTATACATGTTATATATATATAACATATATATATATATGTGTGTGTGTGTGTGTGAAGTGATAAATGCATATATATATATATATATATATATATATATATATATATATATATCAGCTTATTTCTTTTTCCACTTTTGTTTCTTTTATTTTATTTCAAATAAGCCCATGGGCCAAAGGTCCATTTGTACTCTTTTATATTTTTATATTTTTTTCTTCTTTTTTTTATGGACTTTGGCCCATTATTGTACAAACTTTGTCTTGTCGTTTTTCTCATTGTACCGAGTGCCTGTAAAATGTGCAAATGTATTTATTAAAATTACTGAATTCTAAAAAAAATTAAATATTTTACTCTAAATTATGATTAAGTGTGATAAATGCATAGTGATGCATATTAAAGCTCATAAAAGCGTGATATAATATTAATTAACATGTAAAACTGTGCACTTATCATCCCCCCCAACTTACTCATTGCTAGTCCCTTAGCAATGTAAACAATTTTAAAATTTGAGACCAACAAGAGTTTTAAAATATCTATGTCTCATTTCCAGATCATCTTTCATAGAATCAACTAAAGATTAGGGACTCACATGGGTCAATTATCAAACTGAACACCGACGGTGCTTCAAAGCTTGCTCAGGTTTCGGGTGGGGGTGGAGTAATCAGGGACTCACATGGGTCAATTATCTTGGCCTTTTCCCATTTTTATGCTCAAGCCAGTAGCATGATGGCAGAAGCTAGAGCTCTTATGGATGGTCTAAAATATCTGAGAACTATTACTTCACAGCCGAGCAACATTGAGTGTGACTCTCAAATTCTGGTCCAAGTTATTAATCAAAAGAATCATTGTCCTTGGGAGATCCTCAAGTATGTGAGGGAAATTCGGGCCCTTCTTTCAGTAAATGATACCATCACTCATATCTTTCGTGAGGCGAATAAGGTGGCAGATTCTTTGGCCAATCTTGCTTGCATAAACAAATGTAATTTTTATTTTTCTTCTCAGCAGCAGCTTCCTAGTTATATCAGAGGTGCTGCCCGTTTGGATAAGCTAGGAATGCCTAGCATTCGCACAATGTAATTCTTTAGATTCATCCATATGAATAAAATTACCTCCTAGCTATGCATTGGACCCCCAATGTACCTAGGATAGGTTTTTGATAAAAAAAAACTAAAGATTAGGAATCTGGAAGCATTAACACATACTAGCCTTGTGTAGGAAATTAAGGTATATGATCAAGAATTTTAATCAAAATTCAGTAGCACTTGTGTATGTGAAATGCTAAGTCCACAGTGAAGATAATTACGTCCCCCATTTTCTATTCCGAACAAGTGTCTTTCAACCCTGCACTTCTTAATCAGAGCATTAAGAATACTAACTTTTGCATGCCTTATTGCTTCATCCCTTTGGAATCTTTTTTTTATTATTTTTCTACACACATGATGCTGCACTACCCTTCGCTGCTCAACGTAAACCTCGAAGCAGGTCCGGTTTCGTAAATCAAGGTTCCCTTTTCCTTTTGACGTGAACCTCAACACGTCTTAGGTGAAGTAGGTCCGGTTACTCAGAATCGGAGTATTTTTCATGGTGTTTTTTTTTCTCTTTTTTTTCAATTGTGCTTTTGCACTAATTTTGATAGATAACTTGGCAGAAAGCTTATAAAGGATCTCTTTTTCAAGAAGTGCTGAATATCGGACAACATACCCAAAATGGTAGAAGGCTTGTCCTACTTGTTTCATTAGCGTGCGACGTGAATTTTTCTCTTAAAGTGCACATGAACTTTAAAAAGATTCTTAGATCAATTTTCCATGGCTAGATTAAATAAAATTTCCATCATCCTTCTCCTAATTATTTCTATTCCAGAATTACTTTCAATGGGAGCATGAATCATGAAACTCCAAATGGGGATTTCATCCTTTATTTTTTTTTTCATATAACAATGCAGGATATCAAGCAAGAGTTCATATCAGATTGTATTCACATGAAACAACAAATTTTTTTTTCTCCCCCCTACTTGAGTGGCATTATCCTCAATGGCATATGCAAGAGAAAGATCAAAGAACAAGTAAACAGAGAATATGGTTGGGATGGAAAGATACAACCTGGTGGGCGGGATAAAGTGACGACGGCTCCTTCTCTTCTTGGCCTGACAACTGAAAAATAAACACACTAAAACAAAACATCAAATCACAAAAAATCTTGGGTGGCCTCCCAAAAGCGCTAAGTTTACCGTCTTCAGCCAGATGCATAAAAGTTTAAAAAAGGAAGTCATTTCTGATCACACAATGCTATGGATTGTTTCGGTGATAACAGCTCATTTTCCAAGTATGGTTTCAACCTTTGACCGTTAATAGTAAAAATGTGACCATTTTGTGGATTCAGAATTTGAACGGCTCTATGGTCAAATACTTTAATAACTATAAACGGTCCATCCTATCTGGATTTCAACTTACTGGGGAACAAGCGTAGCCGTGAATTGAAAAGTCAAACCTTTTGATTAGCATGAAAAGTTTTTCGATGAATATGTTTATCATGGAAAGCTTTGGTTTTGGCTTTGTAAATCTTGGAATTTTCATAGGCTTCGTTCCTTAGTTCCTCTAGTTCATTGAGTTGTAAGGCTCTCTGGACTCCAGCTTGAGTTAAGTCAAAATTGACTTGCTTAATGGCCCAATAGGCTCTATGTTCAAGCTCTACGGGCAAGTGATTGGCTTTTCCAAAAATGAGGCAGTACGGAGACATATCAATGGGAGTCTTAAAAGTAGTTCTATAGGCCCAAAGTGCATCATCTAGTCTCTCAGACCAGTCTTTCCTATCCGGCCTAACCGTCTTATGCAGAATATTCTTAATCTCCCTATTGGAAACCTCCACCTGGCCACTGGTTTGGGGGTGATAGGGGGTAGCGAGCTTATGAGTGATGCCATATTTGCGAAGTAAAGCTCAGAAATGAAAATTCGTGACATGGGACCCCCATCACTAATCATAGTCCTAGGACACCCAAATCTAGAAAAGATGTTCTTCTTCACAAATTTCATCACTACCTTATGATCATTATTCCTTGTAGCTACAACTTCAATCCATTTTGAAACATAATCGACTGCCACCAAGATGTATTCATTCCCAAAGGACGGTGGAAATGGTCCCATGAAGTCTATACCCCAAACATCAAAGATTTCCACAACTAAAATGGGATTAAGCGGCATCATATCTCTTTTTGAATTACTGCCCATAGCTTGGCACCTCAAACATGTTTTTAAAAATTCATAAGCATCCTTAAATAAAGTGGGCCAATAAAATCCACTTTGCAACACCTTAGTTGCAGTCTTCTTCCCTGAAAAGTGTCCCCCACAAGCTAGATTGTGACAAAAATTCAAGACAGATTGTTGTTCCTCTTCGGGGACACATCTTCTTATGGTCTGATCAGGACCCATATGAAACAGTTTCGGGTCCTCCCAAAAGTAGTGCTTGACCTTAGCAAAGAACTGATCCTTTTCCTGCTTAGTCCACCCACCCGGGATCTGTCCTACTGCCAAGAAGTTGACAATGTGAGCGTACCAGGGGATTGAGGTGTGAGAGATAGATAACAGTTGTTCATCTGAAAAAGAATCAGACATGGGAGCACTCTCGGGTATCACTATTCTGGACAAATGATCAGCCACAACATTCTCTAACCCCTTCTTGTCTTTGATTTCCAGATCAAATTCTTGCAGTAATAAAATCCATCGAATCAGACGGGGTTTAGCATCTTTCTTGTTGAGCAAGTATTTCAAAGTAGCGTGATCAAAATAGACAATGACTTTGGCCCCCAAAAGATATGAGCGAAATTTCTCTACAGCAAAAACAACGGCCAGAAGTTCTTTCTCTGTGGTGGTATAATTCAATTGAGCATCCGCGAGAGTGCGACTCGCATAATAGATCACCACAGGTTTCCTATCAATCCTCTGTCCCAAGACAGCTCCTATGGCATAATCTGAGGCATCGCACATGATTTTGAATGGCAGCGACCAATCCGGTGATTGAAGAATTGGAGCTTGGGTCAGGGCTACCTTCAGAGAATGGAAAGCCTCAAGACAAGACTCATCTAGATGGAATGGAGTGTCCTTGACTAGCAGCTTAGTGAGCGGGCGAGTAATGGTAGAGAAGTTCTGAATGAATCTTCTATAAAAACTCGCATGGCCATGAAAAGAGCGAATTTGTCTGACAGACGAAGGGGGAGGAAGATTGGAAATCAGATCAACCTTAGCCTTGTCTACTTCTATCCCCCTCTCTGAAACAATGTGTCCTAACACAATGCCTTCTCTTATCATGAAGTGACTTTTCTCCCAGCTAAGCACCAGATTAGATTTAATGCATCGTGCTAGTACTCTCTGCAAATTCTCCAAGCAGCACTCAAATGAGTTTCCAAAAACTGAGAAGTCTTCCATGAAAACTTCTAAGAATTCTCCCACCATTTCAGAAAATATTGCCATCATGCACCGCTGAAAGGTGGTAGGGGCATTGCAAAGCCCAAATGACATTCTCCTGAAAGCAAACGTGCCATAAGGACACGTGAATGTAGTTTTCTCTTGATCTTCCGGGTAAATAGCAACCTGATTGTACCCGAAGTATCCATCCAAAAAGTAAACATATCTTTGTCCAGCCAATTTCTCCAAAATTTGATCAATAAATGGGAGAGGGAAATGATCCTTCTTTGTCATTGAGTTCAATTTTCTGTAATTAATACAGATTCTCCATCCCGTTTGTACTCTCATTGGCACCTCTTCACCCTTCTCATTTTGAATCACGGTCAGCCCAGATTTCTTTGGAACAACTTGTGTGGGGCTGACCCACTTGCTATCAGAGATGGGATATATAATCTCGGCATCCAACCATTTCACCACTTCCTACTTAACCACCTCTTTCATGTTAGGATTCAACCGGCGCCACATCTCCCTGCTCGGCTTGGCATTGTCCTCTAAGTAAATATGGTGCATACAAACATCTGGACTAATCCCCTTGAGATCTGCCACCGACCAACCAATTGCCCTCCTATGCTCTTTAAGGACATCTAAGAGCTGAGCTTCTTGAGCAGAAGTGAGATTAGAAGCAATAATCATGGGCAGAGTTTGGTCAGGACCCAGATAAGCGTACTTTAGAGAATCCGGTAGAGATTTCAATTCAAGAGTGGGTGGATGAGCCAGAGATGAAAGAGCAGGTTCAAATTGTAATGGAGGGAGTGGCTCTACCCTAGACTAGAGTGCAGAAGCGGGATAAGAATCTTGAAGCTTGCTACCCTCCTCTAGGGTGTCCTCAACGTCATCCGGACTTTCATCAATCACCTCCTCAAAGATATCAATGATATTGCATTCTTCTTCGTGGTTCGGGTATTGAGAAGCTTTAAAAACATTCAAAACAACCTTCTCTCCTCCAAATGATATATCCATCATTCCCGTGGCACAATTTATATTGGCATTTGCCGTAGTTAAAAATGGACGTCCTAAAATGATGGGTGTGTGCTTTAGATACTGGGTCAAGGCCATATCCAAAATGAGAAAATCCATCGGGAAATAACATTCATGCACCTTGACAATAACATCCTCCAACAGACCCCTTGGAGTTTTCACCGATCTATCCGCCAATTGAAGGATTATTGAAGTGAGTTTTAACTCCCCCAGATCAAACTGCTCATAGATGAAGGTGGGCAAAAGATTTACGCTAGTACCTAAGTCTAGCAATGCTCGATCAAAAGTGACTCCACATATATCACATGAGATTAACGGGGCTCCGGGGTCCTTCAATTTCTTTGGTAAATGATTCATCAAAATAGCACTCACATCCTCAGACAAGCGGATCTTTTGAGTCACCGCCCTTGGCTCCCTCTTTGGAGTACAAAGCTCTTTCAAAAACTTTGCATATGTCGGCACATGCTTGATTACATCTAAGAGTGGAATATTGATATTCACCTGTTTAAATAATTCCACTAATTCTTCCTGTTGTACATGTGGTTTTGTCACGCCCCGAGCGCGGAAGATACCCGGAGATGCGCGACGTGTCTATATCAATCATGTCAATCAGAGTGGTCGTGTATTCGACACAAAGACAGAGATGCGCAAAATAGCAAGATAACCCAATCCTTTATTTCATAATGGATAGACTATTACAAATCCAATACTCTGTTAAATAAAAAGGAAAAGAATACATAGTTGACTCAAGAAACTATGGAAAAGACTAGACGACACTTGTAGAAGCTCTATCACTTTCACTCTTGACCATTCCCATCCGATTGACTTCCATCGTCGTCGGACTTACCTGAAAAGTAAAAAGGGACAAACGGAATGAGCGAACGCTCAGTAGGAAATTATATCTCAAGTACTAGCAAGTGGTTTAAGTAATTACATTTTCATGGATGCAATAAAGCTATGCATGCTCGCATGAAACGACAAGATAGAGAGAATGTAATATCAAAGAAATAAGATGAACTTTCATGAACAAGATACAAGTTATTCAAGATATTCAAGCAAGTACATTTAACAAGTCATGTCAAGAACTTTGGCTATCATGTATCAAGCAAGTAAATTACCCTTTTTCGGGCCACGCATTTCATTTCATGTCAAGTACGAGTCAAGTACAAGATGTGTGTGGAATGTCCAATCAAGCAAGTCAAGTACTCGGTATAATGCCAGATACCTTATCATTTTAACTCCCATGGGCACAAGTACTTTCGGGTGCTCCTCCCAGGACCAGATCGGGCCCTATATGCGCAGGCATTTATCATGTGTTTTGACATCCACTCTTGTTTGTATAGCCAATATAGAATTTCAATAATCAAGCTTGTAGATACGTATGACAACTTTGATAGAATAGAGTTCAAAATATGACAAAGGACATAGAATGGCGATAATAACGGTATAATCACGATGTCGATAAAACTAGGTAGATTATGGTTCCCTTAACTTAGGTACCATGACAAATCAATATGGACATTCTTTATATAGAGTTGAGGTCCACATGAACAGTATATCAAGGTAAGATACCCTCATTCTTATCATAGAATTGAGGTTTACAAGCACGACATGATATGGCATGATATCATCATCCCATTAAGAATTTCTTATGATATACTCTTTGTATAATCATAAGGGCCGGTATACCATGTTTCTTTAGATTGACATGGCAAGGATCGTGTAATGGGTTTTTAGGGTACAACCAGCTCAGTCGGCCTTGAGGGAATCCAAGGCTACGAGGAGTCTTACGGAGGTCTCTATGACTAACTCGCTAGTCCAAAGGAACGGAATGTCCAATGGAGAGCTTGTATGTCAATGAGAGTTGAGTGTGATCGATAAATCAACATGAAACGTGGGACTATACTCACGGAGTGGAGAATAGTGCCGATATATATATATATATGTATAATATATAAACCATCGGTAATAGAATCAGGATAAAATCAGTTTACAGTAAAATAACGACTTAGGTCAAGTCGTGTCTCAAGTAATTAACGCCTAACATAGGGGCGTTTACATATTTCTATTTTACAGAATTTTCAATAATCTCATTAATTTATGAAAAACACGCCCTTGTCTGGGGCGTTTTTCAAGTAACTAACGCCTAGTATCAGGGCGTTTATATATGTTCCGTTTCGCAGAATTTCATTATTTCGATACTCTATCTAAAAAGCGCCCTGGACAGGGTCGTTTCTTCATATTTGACGACTGCTGCTGCAGGCGTCTCATGAATTACGGATTTGACAGAATATAAATAAGTTGCAGGACTTATATAAGACACGCCCTGGGAAGGGGCGTTACTGGCTTAACTCTATGTTTCAGAACATACCAGGACTCTGGATAATACGCGCCTAAGCAAGGGGCGTTACTTTTAAAGTCACGCCTTATGCTGGGGCGTTAGAATATGGAAAACGACTTTGTCCAAGTCGTGAATTTCAAGGGATTTACGATATTTTAATAAATAATATTTCGAGAGACAGGAGACATGTCATGGCAGTAAAATTTAACAGGAATTCACAGAGTCATGCAAGATATTAAAAATCAATATTTCATATGTATTGTAATTTTTAAACAGGATCAATTATTAATCACATGCGATTCTTATGAAATTAACGCCTGCGTAGAGGGCGTCAAATATTAAATTGACGACCACCAGCATGGTCGTTTCTTTTAAATTAGCGCCCTAATCAAGGGCGTTTCTTTCAAAATATTTCAGAAAACGCATGAAAACTATAATAATCATATGCATGACATGCTTATATATATATATATCTTGCATTAATTTCATTTGGGCTACAGTAACTTGAGAAAACCTACCTTATGATCTGATACTCTGTTTGGAACCTTCGTGGATGAAGAACCTTCGTTCTTCAGGAAGATATTGCCACAGCTACCTGTAAAGGAAGAGAAGATATCAATCTTCTTTACCTACGTAACCTGAAGGCAAGGGAAAAAGAAGAACTTTACCTATTCTTCGGCAACGATGGTGATGAAGACGATGATGATGAAGACCCTTTGTCTTCAAACACTAGAAGCAGCCACCTATAGCAAAGACGATGAAGGATGGTTAAAACCTCCTCATGTGTTTATCAAAAGCAAGGAAAGGAAGAAGAACTGTTTGTTCTTCACGTACCTAGCAGCAGACGTTCGATCAAATGGGTTTTAGGGTTCGATCGAACATGTTATTTATAGGATTTTGAAGTCCTAACAAGAGTAGTGTTTGATTGAGGGTAATATATCCTTAATAGAGTCCTTACTCTAATAGACACTTACTAGATTAGGTTAATCTTTCCTTGGATAAGTTCTGGGTTCGATCGGGTCACGAACTGAATTAACGCCTTTGGTCAGGGCGTGTATTGTTAATTGACGCCTTACTTTAGGGCGTTTCTTAAAAAGCGCCTTGAAAAAGGGCGTTTCTTGTTTTAAAACACGCCCAAGATAGAGGCGTTTCTTTTACTTACCCATTTGGTCGCGTGAGAACTGACGACCGTAGGTGTGGGCGTCCTTTCTTTATTCACGCCATGGGTAGAGGCGTTTCTTTATATATTAACGCCTTAATAAGAGGCGTTATTTTTAATTTATTTTATTTCGTCCAATTAACCCTATTCCTTTTATATATATATTACTTCTGTAATATATATGTTTTAATTCATTTCAATTATTCATTTATTAGGGTTGCTACACCCTCCCCCACTTAAAAAGAATTTGGTCCCCAAATTCAATATATATATAATTATACATGTGGAGAGCGTAGAACATATACCTCTTAGAATAACTCGGGAAATCGTTTCTTCATAGATTCTTCGGTCTCCCATGTCGCTTCGCGTTCAGGATTCTTATTCCATTGCACCTTGATCATGGGAATAACCTTATTCCTTAGAGCTCGTATTTCTCGATCTAATATCTTCAAGGGCCTTTGTTCATATGTGAGATCTTTCTGGATCACCAGATCTCCATGCTCAATAATATGTGACGGATCGTGCACATACTTCTTCAACATAGATATGTGAAATACATTGTGTACCTCGGACAACTGAGGAGGCAACGCGATGCGATAAGCAACCTCGCCAACTCTTTCGAGTACCTCAAATGGTCCGATGAATCTTGGCGTAAGCTTGCCCTTAACACCAAATCTTCGTATGCCACGTCCAGGGGATATTTTAAGAAATACATGATCTCCAACCTGGAATTCAAGATCTCTTCTCCTGGTATCAGCATAAGCCTTTTGCCTTGTCTGAGCAACTTGTAATCTTTCTCTGATTACTTGTATCTTCTCGGTTGTATCCCTTACCATGTCTGGACCTAATAGTTGTTTTTCTCCAACTTCGTTCCAACATATGGGAGATCGGCAACTCCTTCCGTATAAGGCTTCGAAAGGTGCCATTTGGATACTAGCTTGGTAGCTATTATTATATGCAAATTCAACTAAAGGTAAGTGGTCATGCCAGCTTCCTCCAAAGTCAATAATGCATGCTCTCAGCATATCTTCAACAACTTGATTAGTTCGCTCGGTCTGACCATCCGTTTGTGGGTGAAAAGCAGTACTAAAGTTGAGCCTTGTCCCCAACGAATGTTGTAATCCCTTCCAAAAATGAGAAGTAAAACGGGGATCCCTATCAGACACGATGGAGACAGGAATTCCATGTATCCTGACTATTTCTTTAATGTATAGTGCAGCTAGCACATCAATCGACCATCGGCTTTTGATTGGCAAGAAATGTGCCGATTTAGTCAATCGATCAATGATAACCCAGATTCCATCATGTCCTCCTTTAGATTTAGACAAACCCATGATGAAGTCCATACCAATATCCTCCCATTTCCACTTAGGAATATCTAGAGGATGTAGTTTTCCCGCAGGCTTTTGGTGTTCCGCCTTGACCTGTTGGCATGTGAGACAGCGTGATACATAGTCCGCTATTTCTCTTTTCATATTGGGCCACCAAAAGTTCCTCTTTACATCTTGGTACATTTTAGTTGATCCAGGATGAATAGTGTATCTTGACCTGTGAGCTTCATCTAAGATCTTCTTCTTTAATTCCGGACAATCGGGTATACAAGTTCTATCTTTGAACGATAATCTTCCATCAGAAGTTAGTTGAAAATCAGATTGTCCTTCTAATCTGCCTTTGATTTCTATTAACATAGGATCATCATCCTGAAGTGTTTGTATTTCAGATAACAAATCTGACTGTATGCTTACATGAGATAGTGTGACAAATTTGGATTCCATGTCCAAGCTTATATTGAGCTCAGAGAATTGTTCAAGTAACCTCCATTCTTGTATCATACAATTTGCTATCATTGCTCTCGGCTTTCGACTAAGGGCATCAGCAACATAATTACCCTTTCCGGGATGGTATTGTATATTGAAGTCGAAATCCTTGAGATATTCTAGCCAGCGTCTTTGTCTCATGTTTAGCTCCTTTTGTGAAAATAGATATTTGAGACCTTTGTGATCGGAGTATACAGTAAACTGTACCCCATAGAGATAGTGTCTCCATATCTTTAGGGCAAATACTACCGCGGCCAATTCCAAGTCATGGACGGGGTAATTCTCCTCATGCTTCTTCAGTTGACGAGAAGAGTATGCTATGACCTTCCCATGTTGCATTAGAACACATCCGAGGCCAATGCCAGAAGCATCAGTGTAGACCTCGAATTCCTCTCCTTCAATTGGTAGGGCTAAGACCGGAGCTGTGGTGAGATGATCCTTGAGAGTTTGGAAACTGCTTTCACATTCCTCACTCCATTCATATCGGATCTCCTTATGAGTTAATCTTGTAAGTGGTACGGCGATTTTAGAGAAATCTTTGATAAATCGCCGATAATAGCCTGCAAGACCTAAGAAACTTCTGATCTCGCTTGCATTAGTGGGTCTCTCCCAGTTTCTCACAGCTTCAACTTTTGACGGATCCACAGATAAACCGTCCTTGGATATGACATGTCCGAGAAAAGCCACTTCTTCAAGCCAGAACTCGCATTTGCTGAGTTTAGCATATAATTGATTTGTCCTCAAGACTTGCAATGCAATCCTCAAATGCTCTTCATGTTCTTCCTTAGTCTTAGAATATATCAATATATCATCGATGAAGACTACTATGAATTGATCCAAGTAAGGCCTGAATATGCTATTCATTAACTGCATAAAGGCAGCAGGGGCATTTGTTAGTCCAAAAGGCATAACAACAAATTCGTAATGGCCATACCTGCTTCTGAATGCGGTCTTGTGAATGTCATCATCCTTGATCCTTAATTGATGATATCCCGACCGGAGATCAATCTTGGAGAAATATTTGGATCCTGAAATCTGATCAAACAATTCATCGATTCTCGGCAGTGGATACTTGTTCTTGATAGTAAGATGATTCAACTGTCGATAGTCAATACACAATCTCATGGATCCATCCTTCTTCTTTACAAATAAGACTGGTGCTCCCCACGGGGAAGTACTTGGTCTAATAAACCCTTTTCGGATTAGTTCCATCAACTGCTCCTTCAACTCCTTGAGTTCAGCAGGGGACATTCTATATGGTGCCTTTGAAACCGGACCAGCACCAGGGACTAAGTCGATGGTAAAGGCCACATCTCTTTGCGGGGGTAATCCCGGCAATTCTTCCGGAAATACGTCTGGAAATTCTCGCACTACCTGAATGTCCTCTATCTCGGTTTCTTTAGCTTCTTTAATAGTGACAAAAGCAAAGAAGGATACACATCCTTTCTTGACGAGCTTGCTTGCTCGAAGAGCCGAAATAAGAGGGGATTTGCTTCGACTCTTAGGACTAGTATAAGTCAGTTCCGGAAATTCCTTGAAAACAATCTTGCTATCACGGCAATCAACCGTTGCCTGGTATTTGGATAACCAATCTGCTCCTAGTATAACATCATATTCTTTTAGATCTAAGCAGATAAGATCAATAGGAAAATTCTTTCCTCGAACCAATACCTCACAATTTTGGTAATGATGTGTGATATCCGTCTCGTTTCCGAGAGGAGTAGACAACACTATTTTCATCCATTCTGGTTCTAGAGGTAATGGGTCAGCAAACTTCTTGGAAATAATGGAATGCGATGCACCCGTATCAAATAAGACATGTGCATATTTGGAACAAATTTTTAATGTACCTTCCACCAATCCGCCTTCTTCTTCTGGTTCGGTCTCTTGGATTGCATGAAGACGCGCGTTCCTTGTCACTGGGCGTTTACCCTCACCTTCTTGGTCATTCATTAATGGACAATCGGGAATCCGATGTTCACGACTCCCACAACGGAGACATGCTCCTAATTTCCTCCAGCATTCTTTTGTTTTGTGACCAGCCTTGTCACAATGCTTGCATACTACGTTTGAAGGTGTAGTGGTGATAGAGAAAGGCTTGGATTTCTTGAACTTCTGATCTTGAGAGGAAGAACCTCCATTATTGGGCCTCTTCTTAAAGTTGGGTTTAAAAGAACCCGAACTTGTGACTTGCTCCTTTTTGTCTTTCCCACGGATCCTATCAGATAGTTCCGTGGCATCTTCAAGCAACTGAGCTCGGCGCACTATTTCAGTATAAACTTGAATATCCATAGGCGCCAGTTGAGTAATGTAGTGGGGCCTAAGCCCATTAAGAAATCTACGGGCTTTCATCTTTTCCGTGCCAATTAAATGCTTAGCATATCTAGACAGTCTAGAGAACTGTGCTTCATAATCAGCCACCGATAAAGATCTTTGCTTTAATGCGGCAAATTCGGCGGCCTTCCTTTCCTGGACCCTATCAGAGAAATATTTGGCGTTGAAATATTCAACGAATTCACCCCATGTAACTTGAGTTGGGTCAATAGTAGCTTCAATCGACTCCCACCAGCATCTAGCATCCTTTTCTAACTGGAAAGTAGCTAATAAGACTTTGTCCTGATCCGTGCATTGCATAACACGGAATATACGTTCAATCTCCCGAACCCAATGCTCGGCATCGTCTGGATCGGTCGATCCCATGAACTTCGGGGGATTCATATTCTTGAATGCTTGGTGTAAGCTTCCAGCTCGTGGAGCACCACCTTGTGCTACCTGTTGTAGCACTTGGGTCATCCCTTGAAGGGTACGCTGCATGTTGCGCCATTGAGCACGTTCGGCAGCCATTATCCTACAATTATAATAGCTATGTTAGTATTATATCACTATGATCTTATAAAGGACTCATTGATCATTTAACCCTTGGTTCTACCCACTCTCACTTGGTTAAAGGTTTTGAAACCTATCCTTGGACTTGGGTTTCCTAGGAATTGAATACCTTAGGCTCTGATACCACAAAGACTGTCACGCCCCGAGCGCGGAAGATACCCGGAGATGCGCGACGTGTCTATATCAATCATGTCAATCAGAGTGGTCGTGTATTCGACACAAAGACAGAGATGCGCAAAATAGCAAGATAACCCAATCCTTTATTTCATAATGGATAGACTATTACAAATCCAATACTCTGTTAAATAAAAAGGAAAAGAATACATAGTTGACTCAAGAAACTATGGAAAAGACTAGACGACACTTGTAGAAGCTCTATCACTTTCACTCTTGACCATTCCCATCCGATTGACTTCCATCGTCGTCGGACTTACCTGAAAAGTAAAAAGGGACAAACGGAATGAGCGAACGCTCAGTAGGAAATTATATCTCAAGTACTAGCAAGTGGTTTAAGTAATTACATTTTCATGGATGCAATAAAGCTATGCATGCTCGCATGAAACGACAAGATAGAGAGAATGTAATATCAAAGAAATAAGATGAACTTTCATGAACAAGATACAAGTTATTCAAGATATTCAAGCAAGTACATTTAACAAGTCATGTCAAGAACTTTGGCTATCATGTATCAAGCAAGTAAATTACCCTTTTTCGGGCCACGCATTTCATTTCATGTCAAGTACGAGTCAAGTACAAGATGTGTGTGGAATGTCCAATCAAGCAAGTCAAGTACTCGGTATAATGCCAGATACCTTATCATTTTAACTCCCATGGGCACAAGTACTTTCGGGTGCTCCTCCCAGGACCAGATCGGGCCCTATATGCGCAGGCATTTATCATGTGTTTTGACATCCACTCTTGTTTGTATAGCCAATATAGAATTTCAATAATCAAGCTTGTAGATACGTATGACAACTTTGATAGAATAGAGTTCAAAATATGACAAAGGACATAGAATGGCGATAATAACGGTATAATCACGATGTCGATAAAACTAGGTAGATTATGGTTCCCTTAACTTAGGTACCATGACAAATCAATATGGACATTCTTTATATAGAGTTGAGGTCCACATGAACAGTATATCAAGGTAAGATACCCTCATTCTTATCATAGAATTGAGGTTTACAAGCACGACATGATATGGCATGATATCATCATCCCATTAAGAATTTCTTATGATATACTCTTTGTATAATCATAAGGGCCGGTATACCATGTTTCTTTAGATTGACATGGCAAGGATCGTGTAATGGGTTTTTAGGGTACAACCAGCTCAGTCGGCCTTGAGGGAATCCAAGGCTACGAGGAGTCTTACGGAGGTCTCTATGACTAACTCGCTAGTCCAAAGGAACGGAATGTCCAATGGAGAGCTTGTATGTCAATGAGAGTTGAGTGTGATCGATAAATCAACATGAAACGTGGGACTATACTCACGGAGTGGAGAATAGTGCCGATATATATATATATATGTATAATATATAAACCATCGGTAATAGAATCAGGATAAAATCAGTTTACAGTAAAATAACGACTTAGGTCAAGTCGTGTCTCAAGTAATTAACGCCTAACATAGGGGCGTTTACATATTTCTATTTTACAGAATTTTCAATAATCTCATTAATTTATGAAAAACACGCCCTTGTCTGGGGCGTTTTTCAAGTAACTAACGCCTAGTATCAGGGCGTTTATATATGTTCCGTTTCGCAGAATTTCATTATTTCGATACTCTATCTAAAAAGCGCCCTGGACAGGGTCGTTTCTTCATATTTGACGACTGCTGCTGCAGGCGTCTCATGAATTACGGATTTGACAGAATATAAATAAGTTGCAGGACTTATATAAGACACGCCCTGGGAAGGGGCGTTACTGGCTTAACTCTATGTTTCAGAACATACCAGGACTCTGGATAATACGCGCCTAAGCAAGGGGCGTTACTTTTAAAGTCACGCCTTATGCTGGGGCGTTAGAATATGGAAAATGACTTTGTCCAAGTCGTGAATTTCAAGGGATTTACGATATTTTAATAAATAATATTTCGAGAGACAGGAGACATGTCATGGCAGTAAAATTTAACAGGAATTCACAGAGTCATGCAAGATATTAAAAATCAATATTTCATATGTATTGTAATTTTTAAACAGGATCAATTATTAATCACATGCGATTCTTATGAAATTAACGCCTGCGTAGAGGGCGTCAAATATTAAATTGACGACCACCAGCATGGTCGTTTCTTTTAAATTAGCGCCCTAATCAAGGGCGTTTCTTTCAAAATATTTCAGAAAACGCATGAAAACTATAATAATCATATGCATGACATGCTTATATATATATATATCTTGCATTAATTTCATTTGGGCTACAGTAACTTGAGAAAACCTACCTTATGATCTGATACTCTGTTTGGAACCTTCGTGGATGAAGAACCTTCGTTCTTCAGGAAGATATTGCCACAGCTACCTGTAAAGGAAGAGAAGATATCAATCTTCTTTACCTACGTAACCTGAAGGCAAGGGAAAAAGAAGAACTTTACCTATTCTTCGGCAACGATGGTGATGAAGACGATGATGATGAAGACCCTTTGTCTTCAAACACTAGAAGCAGCCACCTATAGCAAAGACGATGAAGGATGGTTAAAACCTCCTCATGTGTTTATCAAAAGCAAGGAAAGGAAGAAGAACTGTTTGTTCTTCACGTACCTAGCAGCAGACGTTCGATCAAATGGGTTTTAGGGTTCGATCGAACATGTTATTTATAGGATTTTGAAGTCCTAACAAGAGTAGTGTTTGATTGAGGGTAATATATCTTAATAGAGTCCTTACTCTAATAGACACTTACTAGATTAGGTTAATCTTTCCTTGGATAAGTTCTGGGTTCGATCGGGTCACGAACTGAATTAACGCCTTTGGTCAGGGCGTGTATTGTTAATTGACGCCTTACTTTAGGGCGTTTCTTAAAAAGCGCCTTGAAAAAGGGCGTTTCTTGTTTTAAAACACGCCCAAGATAGAGGCGTTTCTTTTACTTACCCATTTGGTCGCGTGAGAACTGACGACCGTAGGTGTGGGCGTCCTTTCTTTATTCACGCCATGGATAGAGGCGTTTCTTTATATATTAACGCCTTAATAAGAGGCGTTATTTTTAATTTGTTTTATTTCATCCAATTAACCCTATTCCTTTTATATATATATTACTTCTATAATATATATGTTTTAATTCATTTCAATTATTCATTTATTAGGGTTGCTACAGGTTTCTTATGAGCTTTCGGCTTTAGAGCATCGGGAAAAGGGACTTTAGGCACATAGTCTTGGCATCCTTCATCAACTTTTGCCTTTCCTTTATCCAATCTCTTCTCACCACCCTCCGACTTCTTTATTTCTTTAATAATTACAGGCTCCTCTTCCTCATCACTCTCCTCTTGGGCCTTTTGGCCTGAACTACTGCCAACTTCCTTTGTCCCATCAGGATTATCTAAAGCCTTCCCGCTCCTAAGAGAAGAGATTGCCTTAGCATTCTCAACTTGGGGACCTGCAGGAGGAGGCGGCTGAGGTTGGTTTGGTTGAGGAAGAATAGGAACTCTTTGGGGAAAACCCGGAGGTTGGTTCCTTGGGTTAGCCATAGGCTGGCTAGGAAGCTGACCCATCTCTCTCCTTACATTACTTGTTGCTAATTGCCCTATCTGACCTTCCAACTTAGCAATAGATTGTTGCTGAGAAAGAATGAGCTGTTGGAGTTGGTTAAATTTTTCATCAAAATTGGACTGCAGAGGTTGAGGAGGGGGTTAGAAGGGAACTTGATTGAATCGGTTAGAAGGATATTGATGGTATTGACCCTGAGAAAATTGAGCTTGCTGATACGGGGCCTGAGAATAATGTGATGGGTGTTGAGATTGTTGTGGAAAAGTTGTATTGGATTGAGAAAAATTATGATGAGCTTGGTGGGTTGGGTGTTGAGTTTGGTGAAAAGGAGATTGATAATGTTGTTGAGCTTGAACTGGGGCATGAAGGGGTTGCTTTTTGAAATGAGGGATTGGATTGGGTAGATGGACCTTGCTGAGATTTCCAAGAAAAATTCGGGTGGTTTCGCCAGTCTGGATTGTAGGTGTTGGAATAAGGATCATAAGGAGGCTTAGAGACACCCTGAGCAGTGAAGATTTGTTCTTGGATGAATGGGGGAAGTTGGGCTGCAGTGGGACAATCAGTTACCACATGATCGGGGCTAGAGCAAAGAGCACAGATTTCTTCATGACCGGGAGCTGAGAATGGTTAAGGTCGAGGGCCTGAAGAAGAAGGTTCCTGCCTAGATAGCAATTGATCTAGCTTTTGAGCTACGAGATCAACCTTCTCTATCTTTTGTGCCAACAATTCCATTTTGTTTAATTTCTGAGTCAAGGCATTGATATCCATCCTATTCTCACACTCAACTTGACTCTTCACTTCATAAAGTCCACCCTTCTTAGTCGACCCAATCGTTCTCTCATAGGATGAGAGCGAGGCATGACTAATTAAATTTTCACTGAGCATTTCAAATAAATCATATGCCTCATCTTCGCTCTTACTCATAAAAGCCCCCCACATGAAGCATCCACCATTTACCTGTAACTATCAGTCAATCCCACATAGAATGCTTGAACTATTTGCCATCTTGACAAACCATGATGTGGACATTTCCTTAACAAACCTTTCAACCTATCCCATGCCTCATGGATTTGTTCTCCAGGATTTTATGTGAATCCAGTTATCGCTCTCCTCATGGTATTAGTTCGCCCTATGGGGTAGAATTTTTTCAAAAATTCTTTTTACATTTCTGCCCAAGTGTCAATTGATCTACCCAAGGCTCCTAACCAATATTTGGCTTTGTCTTTGAGAGAGAATGGGAAGAGAGTCAGCCTGAGAGCATCATCAGAGAAGTTTGAGATTTTCACAGTTGAACAAATCTGGAGGAATTCATCCAGATGTCTGTAGAGATCCTCATTGGTATTGCCATAGAAGGATGATAACATTTGAATGGTGCTTGATTTAATTTCATATTGGGCTGCTTGATTTTGAGGTTCTTGGGTATAAAATGATGGTTGGTATTGACCCGGCAAGAAATATTTCTTCATTTGCTTGGGAGCGACTTGTTGAACTTGTTGTTGATTGTGGTTGTGATCGGCCATGAGGTTAGGTTGATTGTGAGTTCTAGAATACACTAACCTCTCAATCTCTCCTATGGGTTCTAACAAAGGTGGGTGTAAGGATCTCCTACCTTGCATAAACTAGGACAAAATGAGAGAGAGATTTTTGTTTATGATGATTTTCTTTCTTTGTTTGTTTATTTTTTTTATTTTGACACAACTAAGACGAAGAGAGAGAAGGAAATGCCGTTTTTCCTTCTTTTATTTTTTTTAGTTTTATTTTTATGCAAACACAACCAAGTTATCACACAAATTACCCTAATGACCTAGATGTGTCCTAGACCTACAGATGGGGTTTCACAAAATGATTAAAGTGAAACTTAAGTTCACCCTCAATATTTTCACCGGCCAGGTAAGGGGTGGGGTAGTGGGAGGCTCCCCCTACTTTCGTAGGGACCTAATTATGTCAAACCACTAGCCTGCTTAAGGCGTTTGCCATCCGACCGTCTTACCTTAGGCACCGATTTTCATAAGAGGGTAAACCCAAATAACACAAGAACCACAGTGTGATCTTAGGGCCAACATCTACTAAATTTTATTTATGACTTAGGTGATGCAAAGATGCAGAAAATTATGATTTGTGGGCTAAGGAAGGGTGATGAAATCCCCACCTTATCTTGTTTAGGGGTAGTACCCTTAGAGTGTTTTGAAGAATGAGATGCAACAAATAGATTCAAACAAGGGGTTTAATATGTAAATGCATGAATAATTATTTTCTAAGACACAAATATGGAATAAAATTAATGCAACCTACATGATGCATGACCTAGAACATGATGTGTGTGATTTCTAATCTTGGAATGAGATTTTTTTTATTTTGGTACAAGTATTATTATTTTTTCAGTTAATGAATCTATCTAACCAGGATAATTTTTTTCTTTTGATTTTTTTTGAATTTTTTTTGAATTTTTCTAATTTTTTAACAAGATATGAATAAAAAAATTATGAACTAAAAATAATAAACATCATGAAAAAATACGGTAAAATAAGGTCTAAAATCATGTTTTTGAAGTTTTCTGGATTTTTGATTTTTTTAGATTTTTCAGGAATTTTTTAGATTTTTTTGAAGATTTTTTAGAAATTGGAAAAAACAGGACCTGTACCTACGTTTACTGACCTTTAGCGACGCTTAATTTTTCAGGATTTTTCAGAATTCCAGAATACCTACGTTTGCAGACCTTTAGCGACGCTTCTTGGCTTTCTGCGACAGATTATTTCTCTTGAATTTCAGGTCCGAATTTTTAATATGTCTTTGATTTTCTGAATTTTTTTCTTTTTCCTGTAAAAGTAAAAATAGAAAAATTAATATATAAATATACAAATCAAACACAAGAATATCTAACAATTAAAAATTATTTCCTCCCCGGTAATGGTGCCAAAAATTGATGCACTCGGCACCTGTCGTTTAAAAATGCCGTGCTACATTTTCACAAATTAACCGGACTCACTCACTTAAAAGATATAAAATTCAAGTAAAGTGGTGAATACGGATCGATCCCACGGAGAAGAAATGTTTTTAAAATAGCATGGAAGAAAATTCTTGTATTTGAAAAATCTGAAATTTTGAATGAGATTTAAACTAATGGAAAATCAAATTGCATGAAAATAAATTTTGATTTGAAAATTATAACTATGTAAATGAAAAGCACAATTTTAAAATTAAAAGAATAAGGGAAGAAATAAGCCAAGAAATTGGAATAATGACACCGTCCACGTCGTGCCGAGCCTTTGATCGCCGCCCCGCTTTGGTAGAACACCGCCGGGAGAGGACCGAGAGAGAACAACCGCCTTGGGGTGTGTGAAGGATATAAAGAAAGGAAGGTGGATGAAAGAGCTACGCAAGGAAAATTATACTGAAAATAAGTTGAGTTAAGGAATGAAATATCTTTAAAACCGGAGAGAATTGGAAGAAGTGACAGAAGATAAAATTGAAGATCTGAGGGTTAGGAAGAACTTTTATGAAGAGTGTAGAGATATAAAACAAGAGGAAAAAGGTGAAAAATGTGAAAAACTGACATCTATGGGCGTGGGTGAATAGTGACTGGGTAGAAAATAGAATAGTGGAAAATTAATTGTAACTTAAAATTGAAGTAGAATTGGAGAAAGTGGTAGAAGAAGAAACGTTAGATCTACAAGAGGAGAAAAACTTTCATGAAGAACTCAAAATGAAAAGAGGATTGAAAGGGTTTCAAAACGGAAGAATGGTGGAGACTATCACCTCGGATGAATAGTAACACGTTAGGATAGAACTTAGAAAATCATGGCACAACTTGAAAACGGAGAAGAACTAGAGGAGGAGGTAAAAAGAGAAAATGTAGAACATAGAATAATGAACAAGTTTTGTGAAGACCATAAATTGAAATGGAGTACAGAACAATATGTAAAAGAGCTGATAAAAGACTAAACGCTTAAGAACACCAAGAACAGAACAATACAACAAGAGAAACCCACAAAGATTATACTAAAAACTCCCAAACCACACTCTCCAACTCTTCTCACGTAACTCTACCAATGCCAAGAAGAACTCTCCCCCAACAACAATAGGAGCCCATTTTATAGGGTAAAAATTACCCCCATTCCTCATGTGAACAAGTCTAAATGCTTATTTTGACTTAGAGATATATGCAAACATGTGGTGCACACATTTCTATTTTTTTATAATTTTTATCCTCCTTTTTCTTCTTTTTCCTCCTGTTTTTCCTCCTTTGCTGCTGTTGCTGACTCTGCGTGAAGCCATCATGAAGACCGTCCAACCACCTTCGCATGAAACCACTACCAACCGAGCCCATTTGCTTGACATTATGCATGCTCTGAATGCCCACCTGGCCCACGTTGAAGAACAACTGCAGTTTTCTTGGACCCGTGAGACCTTGGCCGGCTTGAAGAAGAATCCTGCCCATTGAATGCTGTGGCCGACTTGGATGCTTTTGTGCCAACCCACGTGTGTTGAATTGCCATGTGAAGTGAAGTGGAGCCCTTGCCACCTTTGTCTTGTCTGCCATTTGTGCTTGAAACATGACCCACTTGTTGAAGCCTTATGCATTTGCTGTTGAAAGCCATGTTGCACTTGTAGTTGCTAGCCGCTGCCTTTGAGAAGCACTGTGCTTTGTTTGGAACCATGGCCAAGTGGACCTCAATGTATGGTTGGCAATCACGTGAAGTGAAGCCTCGTTGAAGCCAGGTTGTATATGATGCATGTTGCCTTCATGCAACCAACGTGAAGAGTATACATGTTATATATATATAACATATATATATGTGAAGTGATAAATGCTGATGTGTGAAGCATATATATATATATATATATATATATATATATATATATATATATATATATATATATATGCTATACATGCTATATATATATCAGCTTATTTCTTTTTCCACTTTTGTTTCTTTTATTTTATTTCAAATAAGCCCATGGGCCAAAGGTCCATTTGTACCCTTTTATATATTTTTATTTTTTCTTCTTTTTTATGGACTTTGGCCCATTATTGTACAAACTTTGTCTTACCGTTTTTCTCATCGTACCGAGTGCCTGTAAAATGAGTAAATGTATTTATTAAAATTACTGAATTCTAAAAAAAATTAAATATTTTACTCTAAATTATGATTAAGTGTGATAAATACATAGTGATGCATATTAAAGCTCATAAAAGCATGATATAATATTAATTAACATGTAAAACTGTGCACTTATCACAACCCGCCTAGTGTCCTGGTGGGAATCCCAGGCTCACGGGGGCTTACGGATATCTCATAATAGTGGTCCCAGTCCGACGGAAGGAATATCCGACGGAGAGTCACATCTATTACAAGATTGAGGATAAATAAAACATGGAAAATGAGATGATGCGGTCGGTCAATCCCACCGGAGTGGTATGACTGTCAAACAATGATATTAAGATCATAACATAACAATTATAATAGCATGGTTCAGAATTTATACGATTATTAACTAAGCTTTTATCAAATTTTATATGTTCATTTAACTTAGGATTGCCAAAGCAACCTCCATGTAAATAATAAAAATTTAATGTCTATAACCATGATACTAGATTATCATCACGTTCTGTGTTGTTATAGGTCAAGATGTCATACTAAAACATAGTAAGTTTCTAGTTAAAATGCATGAAATAGAGTTTAAAACACCCTGCTAGAGGAAATTAACGGTCTATATAAGGGCAGCCATAAGCATAAAACGGTCTATCGTGGGACCGTTTCATATTAGAAAATAAGTATACATAAATTTTATAATGTTTAGAAACACAGGGCATGTGGTAGTTTATCGTGGGGCCACCATACCCTAGTGACGGTTTATCGAAAGAACGCCAGAGTTCTAGCAGTCACTGGAAGGACTGTCAATAAGCCCGAGATCTCACCGACGGCGAGCCTTGACACGTCATGATAAAAACTTCGATTTCATGCGGTAAGGTGAATAGAAATTGGGGAAAATGATGTCATTTGAAAGAGCACTCAAAACTGCATAAGATTACATACTTTGATTTAGATTTAACATATCTAATATTAAACATAAACAAGTTAACATGGAAGTTTATTCTTTTGGGTATACCTCGGCAGAAAACATGAAATTAGGGCAGCATAGTGTATGAAATTTAGGCAATTAGGTATCAAAAGAATGGGCTCTGTAAGATGAACAAGCTGATATATTTACTTATTCTTCACGCCTGAGAGACACTTACCAATTTGGAGAAGAAAGAGGAAGACACGCTAAAACCCTTAATCCGCGAACACCGACGATCCTCGCCCTAATTCGCCCTCGATCGGCCACGATTGCTTGCGCCACCTGTTGGAAAATAAAAAGGATGTCTAGGGCTGCGAAAGCCCTCTATTTATGGCATCCAAGGGGGTTTCTAGAGGTCGAATTAGACTCGAGAGTCCAAGGAAGAAGAACCGGCAAAAAATCTGGGATGAAGCCTAATCCGCCACCGCCGCCGTCAATCTATGGGTCTAGGGTTAGGGTTTCGAAGGGTGAATTGATCTACTATAGTTAACCTTTCGATTGGGCCTGGTTTGGGCTCAAATGGTTGAGAATTGGGCTCTAATTTGGTCGATTAATGTTGGTCTAGGAAAAGTAACGATTTTGGATAAAAACTCATTAATTCAGCCTAATTAAATTTTTATTGGGGGTCGGCCCAGTTGACAATATTGTTAAACACCTCGTTCTCTACAAGAATATATTTTTTTCATATTTTTAGAAATTAGTCAAAACTTTAACCTACGGGTGAAATCGCATTAATTGAATCTATATATATATTAAATTCAGATTATTGTGGAAAATTCAATTGCATTGTGAAATATGAAATTCTTTTTATGGTCATTGCAGTAAAATAATTATTTCTTTTGATTGACGTAATTTGGCCACTTTCAAAAATAAACAATATTCTTTAATTAAGAAAATCATAAAAATAGCAAGGAAATAACTTTAATTCCCATACATATTTCAAAATTTTATCTTTATATTTTATTATTTGACCGGGATGTTACACCCTCTATGAATGACCCTATGGTAATGATGTTGGTGTAAAAGTACCAGCAAGAGGCTGAAATGATGCGAAAGCTGCTAAATGAAAAGAATGTACGTGCATCTGCACTCACGCAGGCTGAAGTCCCTCCCGAGACACCAGGAGGCAATGGCCAAGTATTCAAAGCTACATCACAAATAGCTGCATCTCACCCGGCACCTATTTTTGTTGGGGGTACCTTTCCCCAGCAACTACAATATACGGCTCTGGAGCAGCCTCTAGCTCTTCACTACCAAGGGGCTACCACCCTTCCTCTAGTGTCGGTACTGTTGACAACACCGCAACTGCAGCAAGCTCTTCTCATGAATGAGTTAATGGTGGAGCAAATGATCGAGGCTAGGCTGGCAAAAAGGGGTGGTGATGATTATGCCTCCTTCAATGTGTATGAGGTACCATACCCAGCCAACCACGCTGCCAAAAGATTGCCACATGGCGTCAACAAAATACAAAAGTTTGATAAATTTGACAGGCAAGGGTCCCCAAAAGAACACATTACACATTATATAACAGTCATGGGTGACTTGGTGGTGGACGAGTCGTACCTCCTGAAGTTCTTTGGATCCTCACTAACATGACTCGCCTTTGAATGGTATTCTAGCTTGCCGGCCTGGTTGATTTACGATTGGCCAGACATGCAACAAAAGTTCAAGGAAAGATTCCATGTCGCCAAGGCAGAGGTGACCGTGGCTGAACTATATGCCGCCAAGCAAAGAAATGATGAAACAACTATAGAATATATCAAGAGATGGAGGAATCTCAGCATAAGGTGCAGGCGTCCTCTACATCAAGAAGATGCAGTACAAATTTGTAAACAGAATCTGAAGAAAGAGATTCTCGAGAAGATAATCGGGATCGAAATCAGGTCCTTCGGCCGACTAAATGATGTTGTGACAAAAGTTGAGGACTTCTTTACAAAATATCCCTCCACCTCTATCAACTCAAGTCATCAAGCCAGGCAGACTACTAAACGGCCGATACTTAAAGCAGTCTATGCTATTGGTATTAAGGCGAAAAGGCACAAAAGGGTGCACAACCCTCCTCTCAATGAACCTGCCGGATGTCAAGAGAGGCCTCCCCAACAGAACAAAGAAAAGAAGCTCTACGCCTTCCCTAGAGATAGGACTCGAGCATTCTTTGAGTGGCCTGTCAAGTATAATAAGATCATTCTTCCAAAGCCAAAGAGGCCTGCCGATGCCAAGAGAAGAGATGATCCCTACTTTTTCTCTTACCATCAAATCCTTGGACACCCTATTGAGGATTGCAACATATTCAAGGACACTATCCAGGACCTAATCAAAAGAGCAGAGTTGCAAATGGGGGAGCACAAAGTCGATCCTCCACGCCCTCATGAAATGCCTACTCCAGGGGCATCAATCAACATGATATCTATATATCAGCAGCTGCCTGAAGAAGTGCCAGAGGCTTGTGGCCAGCACACTTTTGAAGACTGTACCCCAAAGCATGAAAGGGAACAAGAGAATTGGTGAGCATCACCAATAAATAAAAGAACAAGACCGGCGTCTTGCCCACCTTCAAAAACCCAAATTCGTGGTGCCACAGAGCGGCCCACTCTGCCTCTTGCAGTTTCTATCTGTCTTCAAACAGCCCCTCCAACGGCTATCAAAAGGACAACTAACAATGAAAATAACCAAACCCCGATGCAGATGCATGAAGAAGCCAGCATAGCCGTGGAACGGTTACGAGCCATTATAGATGGGCTAGATGAGCACGAGCAGCCCAAGAGCCAGCCTATTCAGTCAAAGAAGCATCTCCGTCAAAGACACCATAAGTCTCAGGGGCTAACAAAAAGAACTAAAGAAGAAGCGGAGGTGTTCAATGCATCGGGCAACCCACTGTGGGGGTAGATGCTGACCAAAAAAGGGAAGGAAAAGAAGAATATAGAGGCTAAAAAGAGATACGTTGCTCTCTCCTGCAACACGTTGTCATCATCGTCCGGCGTGACTCAATCTGCTGATGAAGAGAATGAACAAATCTGCTTTGTACCGAAGGGAGTAACTCAGGCTAAAGCTTATATCCCCCATCCTGCTACCGGGACCGGAAGAATATCAAGGCAATACCAGCCAGCCGGCGAGGAGGCGCCATATCGTATTCCTCCTTCACCCGGTGGTATGAAACCAAAGGAGATCATCTTACAGAAACCGGTCGCAGCCAGCAATGACGACGGGATGCCACTCATCTCATTCAAACCGGAGGTGGAAGGCAGCACTCTCGGCCCCTCCTGGCAAAATCCCGCCTTGGTGGCATTGCTATATCAAAACGAGAAAGAAATTGAAATGCTGCGAAGGCAGTTAAATGAAATGAATATATGTCCATCTATGCCAAAATCGGTAGGACTCATACTTGAGATGGCACAAGGGGGTACTAGCTTGCCTGAAGCCTCGTTATGGCCAACCATGCCCCGAGTAATACCTTATCATACAGGAGGCATTCTCCCACAACCATTCTAGCATACAGTCCCCTGGGAATGTCAAGGAGCAATTAAAGCGTCTCCGACAATAGTACCAATGAGGCCGCATATGCAGCCGATTACCCTATACCCGGGTCAAAAAAGGTTTGACGTCAATGGACAAGCCAAGGGCGAAACAAACAATGAATATGAAGACGGCCAAAGAATAAGTCACTGAGGCCGAATTACAAGCAACCGAACAAAAAGATAATGAGTCTACCATGGACTACATAAGAAGATGGAGGAATCTCCGTGAAAGGTGTGGGCATCCGCCAAGTTACGGAGACTCTGTTCAAATATGAAAGAAGAATTTGAAGAAGGAAATTCTACACTAGGTCAGTGACATTGAAGTCACGACCTTTGAACAGCTAAGTGACATCGTGGTTGATGTCGAAGCAGTTCTGATAAAGCTTTGCCTGGCTTCCACAGCCTCGAGCCGAAAGGGTAAACCAATCGGCAAACACCTAGCGCAAGAAGAAATTTGCACCTCAAATTTTGAAGCCTTCGAGCAACAAAAGAAGAAAATGAAAGAGGCAGCTAGCCTTTCTTCCGCCGATCCGATAAAACAAGGGTCCTCATTAAGGGGTAAAATGATGAAACCGTACTCCTTTCCAAAGGATAAGACTCGGGAACTCTTTGAGTGGGCCTGTGAAAGTGACAAAGTTGTGCTCCCAGAGCTGAAGAAACCAAGCGATGTAGAAAGAAAAGATGATCCACGTTTCTGTCCCTATCATCAAGCGGCGGGGCATCCCATTGAGGATTGCTACGTGTTCAAGGACATTGTTGAATGCCTGATCAAGAAAGGCGAACTGCAGATGGGTAAATACAAGGTGTACTGTCACGCCCCGAGCGTGGAAGATACCCGGAGATGCGTGACGAGTTTATATCGATCATGTCAATCAGAGTAATAGTGTATTCGACACCAAATCAGAGATGCGCAAGAGTAAAGATAACCCAATCCTTTAATTCCTTCAAAAAAGTATTTCTATTACAATCCCTTGAAAATGCTAAACTTAATAAAAAGAAAAGTACAAAATTGACTCAAGAAAATATAGAAAAAAAACAAGACTAGTTGACGCTTTGAGAAGCTCTAATCTCTTTCACTCTTGACCTTCCCTGTCCGATTGAGTCTCGTCGTCGGACTTACCTGAAAAGTAGGGAAACACTGAGTGAGCGAACGCTCAGTAAGAAATTATATCTCAAGAACTAGCAATGGGTTTAAGTAATTACAATTTATCACATGTAAATGTAATATGGCTATGCATGCAGAAATAACTAATCAATAGAATAACACGTCGTGTAAAACATCCAAGCGAGTCTTAAACAAGAAATATTCATGAGAGACTTTATAGATTATTGGCTATTTCACGCAAGTACTTTGCCCGTGTCGGGCCACGCTAGTAAAGTCACGCAAGTCGAGTCACGCACGCAAGAAAGAGAGAGTGTGGAATGTCAAAGATCAAAAGAGAAAGTACTTCGGTGCAATGCTAGACACCATGATCATTACAACTCCAATGGGCACTAGTACTTTTGGGTGCTCCTCCCAGGACCAGATCGGGCCCTTATATGCACAGCATTAAAGATAGATCTAGACATCCACTTTATAGTATAGCCAATATGGAATTTCAAGAAAAGCTTGTGGATATTCAAGATAGAGTAGCGTTCAAAATTGAACTTGATGTATAAGGACGATAATAACGATATAAACACGAGTATCGATAAAATTGGGTGGAGTTGGTTCCCTAATTGGGTACCATGACAATCAAGTGTCCATATATAGATGGTCATGTCATTTGATATAGAATTGAGGTCCACAAGAACATCATAATAATGGCATGATTTCCACATCCCATTAAGAATATTCTCATGATATCCACATAGCATATCATGAGGGCCGGTATACCATGTTTTTATAGAGTGACATGGCAAAATAGTGCAATAGGTTTTTATGGTACAACCCGTTCGGTCGGCCTTGAGGGAATCCAAGGCTACGAGGAGACTTACGGAGGTCTCTATGATAAAGTTACCGGTCCAAAGGAACGGAATGTCCGATGGAGAGTTCATCTATCACTGAGAATTGAGGGGTAATCGGTAAAATATCGTAAAGCATGGGACTATATTCACGGAATGGAAATATAGTGCCAGATACTTATATTTATATATACATAAAACCCTCGGTTCACAGAAAATAGTATAAAATAATTACACAGGAAATTAGCGACTTAACATAAGTCACTACTTAATAAATTAACGCCCTTCACTGGGTCATTATTTTAAATTTGACGACTTCTGTAACCGTCGTCTATTATAAATTTCTATTTTGCTGAAATTTTCTTTATTCTGTAATTTTAATTAAACGCGCCTTAGCCAGGGGCGTCACTTTCATAAAAGATGACCCACTGGAGGTCGTTAATTCATTCTTTTCCAGGATTTATCATGAACAGTGGTAATTTTCAAGATAATAATTTTCAGGAAACAAAGTACATGGTCAGGACAAGAAAAATATCGGGATTCGAGATATATGATCATGCATTAGATTTAACTACAGGTTTCATAGATATTAAATTTTAAACATGGGTATTTACTAATTATATGGAATTGACGACACTTTTGTCAGTCGTCAGAAATTGAATTAGCGCCCTAGAGAGGGTTGCCTCTTTCCAAAGTTTCACAGAAAACATCAAAATCGCAGTAACACTATATGCATGATCTAACAGATGATAATAGCATAAATTTTATGCTAGTTTGGGCTACAATTCTTGAGAAAACCTACCTGATGATGATCTGGGTGAAGGAACGTGAAAGATGTGAAGAGAAACGATACTCTGTTCTAAACAGAGTCTTCTGGGAAAACGATGTTGATGAAGAACCCACGTTCTTCAGCTAGACAGGAACACCTTCACGAGGCAGGCCACCTACAGGGAAAGAAGAGGAAGAAGCATTAATATTCTTCATGCTTCCCTGACTGAAGATAAAAAAGGAAGAAGAACATACCTGTTCTTCACACATGAGACAGCAGCAGGCCTTCCTTCGACAAAATAGCCATTAGGGTTCGATTGGAAGGGGTATTTATAGGGTTCCAGGAATCCTTTAGGGTTGGAATTTGATTAGAACTCTAGTTTCTGTGATAGAGTCCTTACCATAATCAATCGAACACGTACCAATCCTAAAACTTACCCTGGATAGTCTCCTGGTTCGAACGGTACACCAATGCAATTAACGCCTTAGGTTAGGGCGTTAATTATAATTGACGTCTTGACCTGTGCCGTTTCTTTTGTAATTCGCGCCCAAGAAGAGGGCGTTTCTTTCCCTTTCCTTTTATTCGTTTTGGACGTTTTGATATTTGACGACCTTTGGTATAGGCGTCACGTTTTGAATTAACGCCTCAGGTGAAGGCGTTTCTTATTTAAATCGCGCCTTGTTGAGAGGCGTTATTTACATTTGACTTATTATTTATTCATTTTGGTTCTTATCATTTACTTACTTAATCTTTCTTGAAATCTTCCTTTTATTTTACCAGGGTTGCTACACCCTCCCCCACTTAAAAGAATTTGGTCCCCAAATTCCATCACATATAAACATGGAGAGTGTAGAATATATACCTTTTTAGAATAAGTCTGGGAATCGTTTCCTCATAGACTCCTCGGTCTCCCATGTGACTTCGTGTTCTGAACTTTTACTCCATTGCACCTTAACCATGGGAATAATTTTGTTCCTTAATGTTCGTACCTCGCGATCGAGGATCTTCATGGGCCTTTGCTCATACGTAAGGTCCTTCTGAATCACCAGGTCTCCATGATCAATGATATGTGACGGATCATGCACATATTTCTTCAACATTGATATGTGGAATACATTATGAACTTCGGACAATTGAGGAGGTAAAGCGACGCGGTAAGCAACCTCGCCAACTCTTTCTAGTATCTCAAAAGGTCCGATAAACCTTTGTGTAAGCTTGCCCTTAACACCAAATCTCCTTATTCCACGTTCAGGTGATATCTTGAGAAATACGTGATCTCCCACTTGGAATTCGAGATCTCTTCTTCGTGTATCAGCATAAGTCTTCTGTCTAGACTGAGCAACTTGAAGTCTTTCTCTAATCAACTGAATCTTTTCAGTGGTATCCCTTACCATGTCTGGACCTAATAGTTATTTTTCGCCAACTTTGTCCCAGCACAAAGGCGATCGGCAACTCCTTCCGTATAAAGCTTCGAAAGGTGCCATTTGTATATTTGCCTGGTAGTTGTTATTGTATGCAAATTCAACCAAAGGCAAGTGATCATGCCAGCTTCCACCAAAATCAATGATGCAAGCTCTGAGCATATCTTCAACCACCTGATTAGTTCTCTCGGTCTGACCATCCGTTTGAGGATGAAAAGCTGTACTAAAGTTAAGTCTCGTCCCCAGTGAATGTTGTAAACCCTTCCAAAAGTGAGAAGTAAAACGGGGGTCTCTATCAGACACGATTGGGACAGGTACTCCATGTAACCTGACTATCTCTTTAAGGTATAATGCAACAAGAACATCAACTGACCATCGACTCTTGATTGGCAAGAAGTGTGCCGATTTGGTCAATCGATCGATGATAACCCATATTCCATCATATCCTCCCTTTGATTTGGACAAACCCATAATGAAGTCCATACCGATATCCTCTCACTTTCACTTGGGAATATCTAGAGGATGTAGCCTACCGGCAGGCTTTTGGTGTTATGCCTTGACTTGTTGACATGTGAGACATCGAGACACAAAATCCGCTATTTCTCTTTTCATATTGAGCCACCAAAAGGTCCTTTTCAAATCTTGGTACATCTTAGTTGATCCTGGATGAATCGTGTACCTTGATCTGTGAGCTTCATCTAAGATTTTCTTCTTTAGCTCTGGGCAATTTGGTATACATGTTTTATTTCTGAACATCAATCTTCCATCTGGTGCTAATTTGAAATCAGGTTGTTCTTTCATTTTGCCCTTGATTTCCACTAGTACGGGGTCACTACCTTGAAGTCCTTGTATTTCGGATAGCAAGTCTAGCTGTATGCTCATATGGGATAAGGTGACACACCTACTGCCCTTGTCCATGCTTATATTAAGTTTAGAGAATTGTTCTAGTAACTTCCACTCCTGAATCATACAATTGGCTAATAGTGCTCTCGGCTTCCGACTGAGGGCATCGGCTATAGGATTACCCTTTCCAAGATGATATTGTATAGTGAAGTCGAAGTCCTTAAGATATTCTAGCCAACGTCTTTGCCTCATATTCAATTCCTTCTGAGAGAAGAGATACTTAAGACTTTTATGGTCAGAGTATACAATAAACTGCACTCCGTACAGATAATGTCTCTATATCTTCAGTGCAAATACTACCGCAGCCAATTCTAAATCATGAACTGGGTAGTTCTCCTCGTGCTTCTTCAATTGGCGAGAAGAGTAAGCTATAACCTTCCCTTGTTGCATTAAAACACATCCGAGGCCAATGCCAGATGCATCGGTGTATATTTCGAATCTCTCGCCTTCAATTGGTAAAGTTAAAACCGGGGCAGTAGTTAGATGATCTTTAAGAGCTTGGAAGCTTCTTTCACATTCCTCACTCCATTCATAACGTATCTCCTTGCGAGTTAGCCTAGTGAGTGGTACGGCTATCTTGGAGAAATCCTTGATGAATCACCGATAGTAGCCCGCAAGACCCAAGAAACTACGGATCTCGCTAGCATTGGTCGGTCTTTCCCAATTCTTTACAGCTTCAACCTTTGATGGATCTACGGATAAACCGTCTTTTGATATAACATGCCCCAAGAAAGCTACTTCTCCTAACCAAAATTCACATTTGCTGAGCTTTGCATATAACTGATTCATCCTTAATATTTGTAATGCTATTCTCAAATGCTCCTCGTGCTCTTCCTTGGTCTTTGAATAGATCAGTATATCATCAATAAAACCCACTATGAATTGATCTAGATGAGGCCTAAATATACTATTCATCAACTGCATAAAGGCAGCAGGGGCATTTCTTAGTACAAAAGGCATAACAACAAATTCATAGTGCCCATACCTGCTTCTGAACGCGGTCTTATAAATGTCCTCATCTTTGATCCTTAGTTGGTGATATCCCGACCTGAGATCAATCTTCAAAAAATACATGGATCCAGATATTTGATCAAATAACTCATCGATTCTCGGCAGTGGATACTTGTTCTTGATAGTGAGATGATTCAACTGTCGATAGTCGATGCATAACCTCATGGATCAATCTTTCTTCTTTACAAATAGCACAGGTGCTCCCCACGGGGAAGTGCTTGGTCTAATAAATCCCTTCTTGAGAAGTTCCATCAATTGCTCCTTCAGCTCCTTGAGTTCGGCAGGGGACATCCTATATGGTGCCTTAGAAACTGATCCAGCACTAGGGACCAAGTCGATGGTGAAGGCCACTTCTCTTTGTGGAGGTAATCCAGGCAAATCCTCTAGAAACACGTCTGGAAATTCTTGCACAACTGGGATGTCTTCTAGCTTAGTCTCCTTAGTCTCCTTAATGGTGACAAATACAAGGAAAGATACACATCCTTTCCTTATTAGCTTGCTAGCTCGGAGAGCCGAAATAAGAGGTGACTTGCTCCAACTCTTAGGGCTAGAATAGACTAGTTCTGGAAAGTCCTTGAAAGTAACTTTGCTGTTACGGCAATCCACAGTTGCCTGATGCCTAGATAACCAGTCTGCTCCCAATATGACATCATATTCCTTTAGGTCTAAACATATGAGGTTGATAGGAAGATTTCTTCCTTTTACCAAGACTTCACAGTTTTGATAATGGTGAGTAATATCGGTTTCGTTTCCGAGAGGAGTAGATAAAAATATTTTCATCCATTCCGGTTCCATAGGTAGTGGGTCAGCAAACTTCTTGGAAATAAAAGAATGTGATGCACCCGTATCAAATAAGACATGTGCAGACTTGGAACAAACTTTCAGTGTACCTTCTACTAGTCCGCCTTCGTCTTGTTCCGCCTCCTTAATAGCTTGGAGACGAGCATTCTTTGTCACCGGGCGCTTTCCGTCACCGGCTTGATCATTGAGTAGGGGACAGTCGGGAATCCGATGATCACGGCTCCCACAACGGAGACACGCTCCAAGTTTCCTCCAACATTCTTCGGCCTTGTGCCCGGCCTTATCACAGTGCTTACATACCACCTTAGAAGGTGTAGTGGTGATGGAGAAAGGTTTGGTCTTCTTGAACTTTTACTCCTGGGAGGGAGTACCTCCATTACTTGGCCTCTTCTTGAAATTGGGTTTGAAGGTGCCGGAGCTAGTAACATTCTCCTTCTTGTCTTTCCCACTGATCCTATCAGATAGTTCCGTGGCATCGTCTAGTAATTGGGCTCGTCGAACCATCTCCGAATAGACTTGTATGTCCATCGGTGCCAGTTGTGTGATATATTGGGGCCTGAGCCCATTAAGGAATCTTCGAGCTTTCATCTTCTCAGTACTAACTAAGTGTTTAGCGTACCGAGACAGCCTTGAGAATTGCGCTTCATATTCAGCCACCGACAAAGATCGTTGCTTAAGTGCGACGAATTCAGCGGCTTTCTTCTCTTGAACTCGATCTGAGAAATATTTATTGTTGAAATGTTCAACAAACTCATCCCAAGTGACTTGTCCTTGATTTAACGTAGCTTCTACCGACTCCCACCAACAGCGGGCGTCCCTTTCTAGTTGAAATGTGGCTAACAGGACCTTCTCTTAGTCCGAACATTGCATGACTCTAAAAACACGTTCTGTCTCTCGGATCCAGTGCTCGGCATCATCTGGATCAGTGGATCCCATGAACTTAGGAGGGTTCATGTTCTTGAAGCTTTGGTGGAGGTTTCCTGCTCCACGATGTGCACCTCCTTGTGCCACTTGTTGAAGTGCCTGGGTCATGCCTTGAAGAGTGCGTTGCATGTTGCGCCATTGAGCACGTTCGGCAGCCATTGTCCTACAATTACAATAGCTATATTTGTATGTGATTGCGTTAAAAGGCTTTTAATTCTATGTTGACTTTAACCCTTGGTTCTACCCAATCTCACTGGTTAGAGGTTCAGACTTATCCTTGGACTTGGGTTTCCTAGGAATTGAATATCCTAAACTCTGATACCAAAAAAACTGTCACGCCCCGAGCGCGGAAGATACCCGGAGATGCGTGACGAGTTTATATCGATCATGTCAATCCGAGTATTAGTGTATTCGACACCAAATCAGAGATGTGCAAGAGTAAAGATAACCCAATCCTTTAATTCCTTCACAAAAGTATTTCTATTACAATCCCTTGAAAATGCTAAACTTAATAAAAAGAAAAGTACAAAATTGACTCAAGAAAATATAGAAAAAAAATAAGACTAGTTGACGCTTTGAGAAGCTCTAATCTCTTTCACTCTTGACCTTCCCTATCTGATTGAGTCTCGTCGTCGGACTTACCTGAAAAGTAGGGAAACACTGAGTGAGCAAACGCTCAGTAAGAAATTATATCTCAAGAACTAGCAATGGGTTTAAGTAATTACAATTTATCACATGTAAATGTAATATGGCTATGCATGCAGAAATAACTAATCAATAGAATAACACGCCGTGTAAAACATCCAAGCGAGTCTTAAACAAGAAATATTCATGAGAGACTTTATAGATTATTGGCTATTTCACGCAAGTACTTTGCCCGTGTCGGGCCACGCTAGTAAAGTCACGTAAGTCGAGTCACGCACGCAAGAAAGAGAGAGTGTGGAATGTCAAAGATCAAAAGAGAAAGTAATTCGGTGCAATGCTAGACACCGTGATCATTACAACTCCCATGGGCACTAGTACTTTTGGGTGCTCCTCCCAGGACCAGATCGGGCCCTTATATGCACAGCATTAAAGATAGATCTAGACATCCACTTTATAGTATAGCTAATATGGAATTTCAAGAAAAGCTTGTGGATATTCAAGATAGAGTAGAGTTCAAAATTGAACTTGATGTATAAGGACGATAATAACGATATAAACACGAGTATCGATAAAACTGGGTGGAGTTGGTTCCCTAATTGGGTACCATGACAATCAAGTGTCCATATATAGATGGTCATGTCATTTGATATAGAATTGAGGTCCACAAGAACATCATAATAATGGCATGATTTCCACATCCCATTAAGAATATTCTCATGATATCAACATAGCATATCATGAGGGCCGGTATACCATGTTTCTATAAAGTGACATGGCAAAATAGTGCAATAGGTTTTTATGGTACAACCCGCTCGGTCGGCCTTGAGAGAATCCAAGGCTACGAGGAGACTTACGGAGGTCTCTATGATAAAGTTACCGGTCCAAAGGAACGGAATGTCCGATGGAGAGTTCATCTATCACTGAGAATTGAGGGGTAATCGGTAAAACATCGTAAAGCATGGGACTATATTCACGGAATGGAAATATAGTGCCAGATACTTATATTTATATATACATAAAACCCTCGGTTCACAGAAAATAGTATAAAATAATTATACAGGAAATTAGCGACTTAACATAAGTCACTACTTAATAAATTAACGCCCTTCACTGGGTCATTTTTTAAATTTGACGACTTCTGTAACCGTCGTCCATTATAAATTTCTATTTTGCTGAAATTTTCTTTATTCAGTAATTTTGATTAAACGCGCCTTAGCCAGGGGCGTCACTTTCATAAAAGACGACCCACTGGAGGTCGTTAATTCATTCTTTTCCAGGATTTATCATGAACAGTGGTAATTTCCAAGATAATAATTTTCAGGAAACAAAGTACATGGTCAGGACAAGAAAAATATCAGGATTCGAGATATATGATCATGCATTAGATTTAACTACAGGTTTCATAGATATTAAATTTTAAACATGGGTATTTACTAATTATATGGAATTGACGACACTTCTGTCAGTCGTCAGAAATTGACTTAGCGCCCTAGAGAGGGTCACCTCTTTCCAAAGTTTCATAGAAAACATCAAAATCGCAGTAACACTATATGCATGGTCTAACAGATGATAATAGCATAAATTTTACGCTAGTTTGGGCTACAATTCTTGAGAAAACCTACCTGATGATGATCTGGGTGAAGGAACGTGACGGATGTGAAGAGAAACGATACTCTGTTCTAAACAGAGTCTTCTGGGAAAATGATGTTGATGAAGAACCCACGTTCTTCAGCTAGACAGGAACACCTTCACGAGGCAGGCCACCTACAGGGAAAGAAGAGGAAGAAGCATTAATATTCTTCATGCTTCCCTGACTGAAGATAAAAAAGGAAGAAGAACATACCTGTTCTTCACACACGAGACAACAGCAGGCCTTCCTTCGACAAAATAGCCATTAGGGTTCGATTGGAAGGGGTATTTATAGGGTTCCAGGAATCCTTTAGGGTTGGAATTTGATTAGAACTCTAGTTTCCGTGATAGTGTCCTTAACATAATCAATCGAACACATACCAATCCTAAAACTTACCCTAGATAGTCTCCTGGTTCGAACGGAACACCAATGCAATTAACGCCTTAGGTTAGGGCGTTAATTATAATTGACGTCTTGACTGTGCCGTTTCTTTTGTAATTCGCACCCAAGAAGAGGGCGTTTCTTTCCCTTTCCTTTTATTTGTTTTGGACGTTTTGAAATTTGACGACCTTTGGTATAGGCGTCACTTTTTGAATTAACGCCTCAGGTGAATGCGTTTCTTATTTAAATCGCGCCTTGTTGAGAGGCGTTATTTACATTTGACTTATTATTTATTCATTTTGGTTCTTATCATTTCCTTACTTAATCTTTCTTGAAATCTTCCTTTTATTTTACCAGGGTTGCGACATGTACCGATCGCACCCTTATCAAATGCCCGTCTTAAAGAGAGCAGCTCCACGCGGCATCACTGCCCCGGTTGCTTCTCATAAGTTTGGCTGAAGCAAACATCCAGCATGTCCGCGTGGCTTAAATGTGCATGCTTGCCAACAAAAAGAAGAACGGTAAATGACACGAAGAAAAAAGGGCCTGTTCTGGGGGCAGGTACTAAAAAAAGAAGAAGAAAATGAGCAAAAATGGAGAAAAGAGAGACGAAGGGGGCCTTACTGACTGCATATGTTGAGGGAATGATTGCTCCCCTTATGTCTTGCTTTGTGTTGAATAAAAAAAAACTAACTACCATTGAGGGATTGGTGTAGTGGAGCGAACTACTCACCCCCTCTCTGAGGAGGTGAGCGCTCTGCTATGCACCTGCCTTGGTATGTTTAAGAAAACTGGATGAAGGGTGACAGCCCCGCGCTACACTACGCTGTCAGCGCTGTCCAAGTTGATAGTTCCAAAAAAAAGAAGAAAGAAAAAAGAAATGATGATGGATGTAGCTTTGCTCTGCAATTCACTGATAGTGCTATCCAGGCTGGTAGGTTCTAAAAAAAAAGATATACAAATATGCTTCGCAGTAGCCAAGGAAAGTCAGGCTGGAAATTTTGGAATACATGGGGTCATCCCCCGTAAATTATAAATGGCACTCAAGGGTAGCTTCATTCCATACTCCTGAGACTATAAGGTAGGAGGTGTGCAGACCCCGCTTCCACTCAACCTTCACGCAACGGAGGGGAACAAAATAACAAACATCCGCTCATTAGCAGAATCTCTATGAGGAAGGAGTCAGATGAGCGGGCGCAATACGTGCGAATAATACAAGAGAGGCAGGATGATGAACCCCCCTTGCGAATAAACACCATCAGCTAGGCAGACTGATGCCAAGCAGGTCATAATCGAAGAGACGAGCATGGCCATGTTAGGGCTGGCGGCAGAACAATGAGGCTACTAAATAAAACCACCAAGGGATACTCCCCCAAAATAAAATGACCCAACCATACGCAGTTGCGGTGCTACAAAGGCTAGCACAATATGGGGGATATACTTCGCAGCAATATGGCCAAATGCAGCCGTAACTCCCCAACGGAACAAGCAAGGCGATTAAGCCGGCAACCCTATTCTTCCTGCCTGGGAGTCAAAAAATGATGATGAATGGACATCCACCAAAGATGAAGGGGAATTGTCCCAAGTTCATCAGTATCCCGGCTCGGGTACCTCTCAGCAAAAAAGAAAGAAAGAAGAAGATAAAAAAATAAAATACGAGGCAAATATGGCCTCCCCATCCTCCTCCATGAGCAAAAGGATCTGATGAATTCCTAGAGAAGATAAAATGATCATGCCATTTACGGAGCTAGTAAGACCCTGCAACTTAGCGTAAGCATCGGAAGCTTGAGCCACAGCTGTTCGGAGTGCCTCCCGCATAAACCAAAGAACAAAAAAAAAATAGCTGTTGAGCTTGCATGGTTGTTGCCCAATATCCCTGAGGGCAATATCAAATCAACATTCTCGCCAACACTAAAGAGCCCTCATTGGCCACCAGGCCTCCCATTTCAAGTACGGGTCCCTGACCCATCAGGGTACCCCTCCATTCTCAACCTGGACTGAAGAGGGGTAATCTCGCGCTGCTCCTGAGGTGTGAGACCCTGGAGGAATCTTTGATCACGGTCACCACGCGTGTATAATCTGCAAGAGGGAAAACAAGTCATAGGTGCCCAGGGATGGAACCCCGGGGAAAACCCTCCGATGCCTAAGTCAGTAAATGTGATAGAGCACGGATGCGAAGAGATAGGAGAAAGAAAGGGCACGAGATTCTTCTCCACCAAGAGGTGTGGTGGTTTTCTCTCAGGATGCTTGCTTACCTTTTCGGAGGGTCTCCTTGGGATTTATATAACAGTCCGTTTAACGTAAGAGTCCAGGGAGCCGAGGGGATTCCGGGGAGGTTACGTCCGTGTCGTGGGCTCTTAATAGCATGAGGACTCCTACTCTCCCTTATCCCATGGGGTTTCCTGCTCTCGGAGGATGCGTAACGGATGCTTAAATGTGCTTCCGATGGTCGGTTCAAGCTTGGGGCACCAGTTGAGAGTCCCTCCGCATGATGGAGGCATAGCTCAGACAGGGCATGCTGGGCCCTTGTAGGGGCTTTCCCGATCGACCTGTCGCTCGGACTTCCATACCTGGGGGTCGCCTAGGAAGTGCTGGTCCGAGTGGGTTTTTGGGCTTAGAGTAAGTGAGCCCAGAACAGGGCAGTCACTTTGGGGAGCTGGGCCTAGTTTGGTCAGATTGGACCTAGTTGGGCCGTGCTCTTGGGCGGTAGATTTTCCCCCTCTCCACTTGTCCCCCTCCTACTCCCGAGCCAAGATTGGGCTCGGACGAGTAGCAGTTATGGGGATGGCGTAGGTGGCTCGGTTTGGGTGGGGAACTATCTCCGACAGGGGCCACTTAATGCAGTTGTCCTGGGAGTACGCCCGTAATGATGACTCGTTTGAGTCGATGCGAGGAGCCCCCATTTAGGGGTTCGGAACGTCGCGCCATTTCCTGCTAAGCTTATGGGGAGATAAATATTACGCGTGCTTGCGTTCCAAACCACCTTCATTTAGGATTTTTTCTCTTCATCGCACTTGTATTCTGGAAGGGCTCATGTGCCGTGAGGGTGATCAAGAAGAACAGCGACTTGTGGAGGCCTTTGCAGAGCTTGCGAAGATTACAGTGGCGGCGATTCGCCAGCTCCCACCTTCTCCAGAACCGTCTGATTCGGCGCACTTTTCCTCCTCTTCATGTTCCTCTCATTCTTCCATGGCGGATCAGCGTCCCGTATCCGAGGTGTAGGAAGTCGAACGGGGCGCAGGGAGTTTGGTGCCGCAGCCTGAACACCCCATGCGCAGCGAGTTGGGCGAGGCCAAAGTGAAGAGGATGGAAAAGCGTTATGGGCTTCCGTGGAAGTATTTTTTCTCTCCGTCGCAGCCTCACGAATCTAGCTTGTCCTATCGTTCGGGCCTCTTCTGTACTTTCCTCTTAGCTTGGAAGTGTGGTTTTCGTCTCCCTCTCCACCCCTTTGTCATGCGGTTGCTTTAATTTTATTGACTGGCTCCTTTCCAGTTGGTCTCCAACTCATACACTTTTATGTTTTCTTTCATCTTTCTCTGCCGCTCGTGTGGGCTTCCCACTTCGTTGGAGCTTTTCAATTCTTTCTTTGAGTTGAAGGTGTAGACCCACGCGGGTAAGCGCTTCTTCTATCTTCAGGCGAGGAGGGGAAGGAACTGTGTGTCCATTTCTGCCAAAGATTCTTCTCACAAAGGGTGGAAGACCCAATTTTTTTGGGTGGGTTCGTCCGTAGATGGCGCCCCCTGGGATTTCCTGACGGCGGTCAATTTCCATCCGTCTATCCCTCCGAAGCAGGCGGCGGTTTCTTCGGAGCTGGAGGAGGAGATCAGGATTCTCCAGGAGAATCACTGGTCGACTGTCGAGTTGATGACTACGGCCAACATCGAGGATTATCCTTCCCGCGCAGTGCCGCCTCAAGGTAAGAACCCTAAGGCTTTGCGTCTTTGCTTCCGGGTCTGGTAGGTAGGCCTCTTTTTGACGATTTGGCTTATGTTGTTCAGATTCAAGGCAAACAAATGATGAAGAGGAACAACCATTGGAGCAGAAGATCGTCGATATGGAGGAGGCGCCTACTCCGAGTGAACCCCGAGCATCTAGGGCCCTTTCGGTGCCCGAGATAGGGGCAAGCAGGTGGTTCGAGGAGATGCCCCCAAGCACCATGGGGCCAAACACAAGGACTCTGAGGAGCAGCTACTGCTGCCCTCCATGAAGGTCTTGACCACTGAGAAGAAGCGATTAAAGAAGGCGGGGGTCATTCGCCCAGCTGAGAAGCGGGTCCGACCGGCCGAGGAGCCTTCAACCGAGGAGATCTGTCGCCCAAATCCCCCATCCATCGAGCCAGAAACGGCTGCTGCTAGTGGGGGAGCCGCTACCGAGCCCGCCAGAGCACGGGCAGAGGCGATAGCCTCTGAATCTCCGGTCGAGGCTGGTGGGGCGCAGAGCGAGGTGAACTCCCAGCCCGTGCCGAGCGAAGTCGTCCCGAAGATGGGGGTGCTCGAGGGGGATGCTCTGGCCCCGGGCCTTCTAGAAAGGACTCTCCCCCCTCCGACTGGTGCTTCCACAGTTCGGGCTTCTCTATATCAACGGTGGCGATCTTTGGTGCCTTTGTTGAATTGGGAAGAAATCAGGCGCGGTCCTCCCTCTTTACTCTTCGAGAGGGTTATGGAGAGTGGTTTGATCATGGCCCAGCTGGGGGCCGAGATAACCGATTTCTTCGCTCGGCTGGATAGTGAAGAGAGGTCCCTCTCTCAGGTTCACGCTGAGTCCGATCGAAGGATCAGCCAGTTGACTTCCGAGCTTGAGGTCTCCCGACGAGAGGTGACTTCGTTTCGAGCTCAGTTTCAATCTAGCCAAGAGGAGGCTTGAACTCTGGCCGAGCAGCTGGCCCAGGCTCGCTATATTGTCGACTTGAAGGGCAGACTCCTGGAAGAGGAGTGTCAGTCTCAGGTCGAGTGTCACGAGCAGTGGAGGGCCGAGCGAGAGGAGCTCAACAACCAGGTCTGAGGGCTCGAGTGAGCGCAGGGGGAAGCCGAGGTCACGCGGACCGAGGTTGAGGCAAAGTTGTCCTAGACCGAGATGAAGTTGCTTGAGTCCGAGCGGAGGATAGTCGAGCTTGAGAAGGAAGTGGAGTGAGCCGGGGAGGAGGCGATCAAACGATATATAAGCTCGAAGGGTTATCACGTAGTTCTCGAGAAGGCCACCTTCTCGTATTACGTGCCAGGCTACCATCGGGGACTGCGGAAGGGATTCACCCAAGGCTTCCATTGCGCGGACATTGAGGCCTAGCAGCAGGTGACTGACGAGCTTGTCTTTCCTTCTGGTCAATGCTACAACTCAGATGCAGATACCACCGATTCTCCTTCGTCGTCGTCGAGTGAAGGGGAGAGTAGGACTGCCTCTGCTTCAATAGATGGATCGCCAGCTCCGATCACGTCTAAAGGGCGCGTGGTCAAGGCAGTTCCCACACAGGTGGGTTCAGTGTCTGGACCGACCGTCGCCGAGGATATCGGGGGTAGATCTTCTGGTGCTGAGAATCCTTCAACCGTCGAGCCTCAAGAAGGGCTGCGGGCCTCTCGCAGTCCCCCCATCTCCATAGATTAGGAGAAAAATGGGCTCGATGTGCCACTTCTTTTTTTTCTTCTTTTTTGTTGCCATGTAAGGTTTGCCCTTTCGATATATAATGATAGTAATATTTAGCATTGAGTTGACTGTTTCTTACCACTTTTGGCACGATTTGACCACCGTATCTGCAGTTGCTAAAAAGGTGGGGATTTTATTTGTGGATATCTCGTGTGCAGTGACTATCATGGTACTGGCGCCTTTCTGATTTTCCATGTTTTGAACGACTTGCCACTTCGCGTGTCCCTATAGAAGGGCTATTGAGGGAAACAGAGTAACTGCCCTTGGGGAAGGGTTCCTGCCTTTCGCGTTCTTTCGAGGGGAGAATTAATTAAGGCAAGGGTTCCCCTTTCGGCCTATAAAAGGTCCCGAAGGGGGCCTCCATCTCCCTTCAACGCTGAAGGCTTTTCTCGCAGTTCTTCCTCTTTCTCCCTTCTCACGAAGCGTTTGTGCTGGGGAATTGTCAGCGAGGCATGGAGAGCGACTCGGAAGAGGATGACCCTGGTGGCAGCTGATGCGTTCCTGCTACTTCGGCGTGGAAGAAGGGACAACGATGGGCGGGTGGCGTGCAAGAAGGGACAGCACGTAGCAGCACGCCCATTCTCGACCGCTGGACCGTCGCCACTATCTTACGAGGAAGGTAGAAGTGGAAGGAGGCTCAAGGAAATAGGGCGTTCGACGTGGCGTCCTCGTCTTGCTCCTTCCTCACCTTTGCCCGCTTCTCCCTCCTCTTCCATCCCCGCCGCCCTTCTCATCTCTTCGAGGGGGTGTTCGGTCTTTCTCCCTCTTCTGCTCTTCAACCAACTTCCTCCCTCTTCTTTCACTCTTTGGAGGATATCTTTGCTTGCACCATTTGGAGGTGCTTGCTCTTTGTTCCTTCCAAAGAGTTGGCAGAGGAGGCCTTCACTTGTATTCCTTCCTCTTTTTCCTCTGATACCTTTCCTCTGAGTTTCCCGAGCAAGCAGGGTCAGCCACCCCATTACCCGAGCCAATTTCCACGCTGGGTGGGGTCAGTGACTCGGTTTGGGGGTGCTTGCCCCATCACGTCGAGTATTCAGCTCATGTTGTAGTACTGGTGGATGTAGTATTTTTGTTTTTGATATGTGCTATATTGGTTGTGACCTATCTGATGTATGAAAAACATTAATGAAAGGAAAATTATCACCATTTATAGCTTACATGCTTGAGGAAAGCTCAAAAATAGAACTTTCGTAATGTTGTTGCGTTCCATGTCCGAGGAATAGGCGTTCCTTCCATAGTAGACAATCGATACGCCCCTTTCCCGAGCGTCTCGACCACTCAATAGGGGCCATCCCAATTAGGGGCCAGCTTCCCCAGCGCCTCCAGTGGTCGAGAGGCTTCGGCTTTCCTTAGGACGAAGTCTCCTATGCAGAAGTTTCTGTCTCAGACTTTGGTGCTGTAGTATCGAGTGAGGCGCCGCTGATATTCCGTGGCTCGGATGCTCGCAGTCTCTCTTATCTCGCTTGCCATATCGAGGTTCTCTAGCAGTTTCTGCTCGTTCTGGGGATCGGAGAAGAACGCCGGCGTTGCTGCTGGCAGAGTTCGAGGATCCATCGACGAAAAGATCCCAGGTGGGCCCAGGCGTCAGCGGATGGACTTCCTTGGTCGGGACAGTGCTCTCCGCGATGAAGTCCATGAGTGCCTGCCCTTTGATGTCCGAGCGGGGGCGATAGGAGATATCATAAGCCCCGAGCATTATGGCCCACTTGAAGCGGCAACCCGAACCTTCAGGGTGAGCAAGAATCCTCTTCAGGGGCTCATTGGTCAATATGACGATGGAGTGCCCTTGGAAGTAGGGCCGGAGGCGCTTGGCCGAGGTTACCAACGCTAGCATGAGTTTCTCGGTTGTGGGGTACCACCGTTCGGCCTCGTTGAGCACCTTGCTGGTGTAATACACCGGCCTCTGCACTCCTACGTCATCTCGAACCAGGACAGAGCTCACCGTGGAAAGGGTCGACGAGAGGTAGAGGTGCAATGGTTCACCTGGGATCAGTTTTGATAACACCGGGGGCGAAGCCAGAAACTCCTTCAGTTCTGTGAAAGCCTTCTCACATTCCTCATCACAGGCGAACGTGGCGGATGCCATTTTAGGCCCTCTCAATAATTTGAAGAAGGGCAGACATTGTTCGGCCGCTCGGGATAAGAAACGGTTGAGCGCAGCGATTCATCCAGTTAGGTGTTGGACATCCTTGACGCAGGTGGGCGGCCGCATGTTCAAGATGGCCTGAAATTTGTCGGGGTTGGCCTCGATCCCACGCTGAGTAACTAGGAAACCCAAGAATTTCCCGGATCGAACCCCGAAGGTGCATTTAGCTGGGTTGAGCTTCATGTTGTATCATAGGAGGGTGTCGAAGGTCTCTGCTAGGTCGGTGAAGTGGTCCTCGGCCTTGGGTGTCTTGACGAGCATGTCGTCGATGTAGGCTTCGACGTTCTGACCGATTTGCCCTTCAAAGATGAGGTTGATCAGTCGCCGGTACATTGCTCCGGCATTCTTTAACCCGAAGGGCATTCAGGTGTAGTAGTAGACGCCGAAGTCGGTGATGAAGGCGGTCTTCTCGACATCCGTTGGGTCCATTCGGATTTGATGGTAGCCGGAGTAGGCGTCCAGAAAGCTGAGCAGCTCGTTACCAGAGGTTGAGTCGACTAGTTGGTCGATGCTCGGTAACAGGTAACAATCTTTCGGAGTGACTTTGTTGAGGTCGGTGATGTCACGCCCCGAACAAGGCGGAAATATCGGGACGTACAGTTAGGGACACGCGGGCAAGAGAGGGAACTAAATCTAAAACAATACACAAGTGCTACAAGATGGAAATGCTAAATGATCATTAATAAACCACGACTAATACAATAATCCTCAAGTTCGACTTAATACAACTGGAATAATCAACCACTAAAACTCAATAACATGACTGAGACTAAAAGCTCTCCAAAACACAACTAAAGAAGGATAACACACTACTAACACACTAGAACTGATACACTCAAGACATCACTCCTGCCCTTCCCCATCGGTAAGCGCGTCACCTGAAAAGCCTGGAAAGGGGGAAACAACGGGGTGTGAGCTAACGCTCAGTAGGAAATAACAGACATGTATAAGTGATTAACAGTTTAATTACATTTTCAAAATGTCATGCTACAAATGATAAAAATAATAAAAGATAACGATGATATCACGAAACGAACTTCAAAGATCTTGCAAGGTCAAGAAATATAATGAATAGAATAGTAAGACAAGAATTTACTACAGGAGATAACGATAAAAAGTTGGCCATATCAAGTCGATTCAAGTCATGTCAAGCACGTATGTAATTTCATTTCCACGTCCAAGTAATGAGCAAGTACAGTAACCACAAGTAGAGTACAGAACAGTGACGAGTGGAAAGTGAAAAGTAGTAGAAAGTAATGTAGAGAGTAGTGGAGAGAGTAGTGGACAGTCCTAGATTTAACACATGTCAAGTACTGGTGCCAAATGCCACACCTAGTCATTCACCTCCCAGGGGTACACGTAGTGTTCGGGCGCTCTTCCCAGGACTAGACCGAGCCCTTAATTGTTTGCCAGGCATTGATTTCTTTGGATCAAAGATCCCACGAATCTAGACTTCCACAGTTTATGGCCAGAATTCCAAGGTTTAAACTAAGTAGCAATAACAACTTCAAGTAGGAAGGAGATTCATTTCCAGAATTTTAAGGTAAGTATAATCATCAAGGAGATTGAAATCAAGTCACAACAAGAGTTAATCGTGCTGCGCTACTGTACAACAGCAGCAATCAAACAAGCTAATCAACATATTAATCCTAATCATCAAGTTAAGATATCATGATTTAACCATTATCATTTGCATTAAGACAATTGCCAAGAAGCTGATTCAAGATGATAAGGCAAAGAACAACTCCCACAGGAGTGAAATAGAATGCATTAACAGAGATTTAGTTACACCATTAACCACTAATTATGTGGGTTTCTATTTAATCTTGTATGCATTGAAAATGAAGATGATAAACGGTGTGTTTTTACACTAAGTTTACATGTATGGACCAATGTTAATTGAAACTAAAAAGGGTACATGAATAGGTCATTAGTTCCTCAAAAATGTAGTTTTCAAAGTGTTTAGGTTGAATGGATTGATTCCCCGGTGATCCGGATTGATTCCCGGGTCAAAGGATCATTAAAAACGGGTTTACGGGGCATGGGTCGACCCTTTGGGTCGACCCCTGGAAAAATTCCAGGGATGGGTCGACCCCTGGGTCGACCCCTGCAATCCTGGCTGCATGGGTCGACCCATGGGTCGACCCCTGCAAGGCAGCAAGCTGCTGCTTGCAGGGTTGAAATGGGTCGACCCGTGGGTCGACCCCTGGGTTTCCAGACCCAAAAAGCGATGAAATCTCCACGAATTTGGGGTCTAAAAGTATTGGGATCATAACCATAGACTCTAGGGTTAATAATATGCATCTTAGGGTCATAAAACACAATTTCAAATCACGAATTTCGATAGGAATCCAATGAAATACAACCTATTCTATGAAAAACACAAGTAAAGTCTAGCTTGCTAGCATGCTTCTAATAACACACGAAATACTCTAGGAATGATCTATAAAAATTGGGGATTTTGGTGTCAAAAGAAAGCTAACATGCTATTGATTACATTCATGTATGTTAATTAGAAATTGGGCTATTATCACCTACCTCAAATTGAAGAAGGAACTCGAAACCTAGAATAAAGAACAACTTGACAGCACCTCACTAAAACTTCGATATCTCCTCGGATACCTAATGAAAATTGATGCTTTTGCCACCAATGGAAAGAGCTCGATGAGAGGTACAATCTGCTATACTCATGATCAAGATTTGGTTGAGAATTCCTACCTCAATAGATTGATCAAAGAAGGATGAAGGGAAGCCAACGGCCTACTGACCGACCTCCACAAATCGAACTAGATCTCTCCAGATCCGAAATTTCAGCGAACCCCACAGCAGCCAAATGAAAGAAGACTCGTAGGGCTTCATTTTGATAGCTCATATAGCTTCTGGAGCCTTCTGAATTGGGAGTATTTGCTGCTGCAAGCTACGAGTTTAGAAACGGCGCTGAAATCCTTGACTTGACCTAACTATGTCGGCAGCACGTTTTGGGGCTAAGTTTACCTCAAATTGATTGAGGGTAAATGTTCCTTACATTGTGGCCTTCCATTTGCCCCTGATTTCAGATCATTTGGTTGAGAATTGATGTCGAATTTGATGTTCAAAGTTTGGGTGAATAGTGAATACGAATTTGGGTTAGGTGGGTTATAAGTCAGGCTTAATCCACTGATTAGGCCTAGATAATGATTTAATTAGGCTTACTCCAAGAAGACAAAAGTGTTAGTCGAAGCATCTATTATTTAATTACTATTTTTATGAATTTTTATATGTTAGATAAAATTCCACTTCTACTATTCCGCAATTAATTAAATATTAAGTTCGGAAGACTTAGTTCGCTAATTCGGCTTAATAAACGATTTTATTAGACTTAATTGTATAAGACAAAGTTCATAAAAAAAATTAATTCTACAAGATGTGATTTTTGGGGATTTTTATAAAATAGTAGAAAAATGACTTATTCTATTAATTAATTAATTAATCTAATTAATTTGGATAATTCTCATTAATTTCGAATAATTTCAAATAAATTCCAAATAATTACAAATAACTTTCTAAATAAATTTCTAAAGAATTTGAGGTCTTACAGGTGAAGTCCACGCACATTCGCCATTTGCCCGAGGCTTTTGGTACCAAGATGACATTGGCGAGCCATGTCGGGTAAAGGACCGATCGAAATAGGCCGGTTTTCTTTCCCTTGATAATCTGTTCCTTGATGATCGCCTGCCTCTCTGGGGCATGATTTCTTCTGCGTTGTTGGACGGGTTTTACTGACAGATCGAGGTTGAGCTTATGTACTACCATTTCCCTAGGAATCCTGGGAAGGTGCTCATCAGACCAGGCAAAGACTTGAGTGTACTCCAAAAGGAAATTTTTATATTACTCTTGTACATCGGGTGGTAAATCAGCCCCAATCCTCACTCCTAGGGCCGGGTCATCCCTGAGGAAGATTGTCAGCAATTCACCACCAGGCTCGGATGTTGCCAGTCCATCCTCGGTTCCCTTGGCCCCTTTCTTTTTCCCTTCTGGCTTTACAGCTTCAACTGAGATTATGTACCACCTCCTAGCTATTGCATGGTTACCCCGGACTTCCCTGATGCCATTTTTGGTGGGAAATTTCATTTTTTGGTGACAGGTGGAGGGCACTGCCGTCGTTCGGCTGAGGATACGTCGGCTGAAGATGGCATTATAGGCCGACATCCCCTTAATCACTATGAAATCTACCATAATCATAACAGTCTTAGGAGGGGTGCCGTTGGTAACTGGCAGGCTGAAGGCTCCCTTGGGGTAGGTTGCCTAGCCATTGAACCCATAGAGGGGGGTTCGAATCGGGCGGAGTTTGGACGGGTTCTCACCCATCTTAAGAAAATACTCGTACGAGAGTATATCAGGGGCACTACCATTATCGACCAATATTCTATCTACATTACAATGGTTTATTGTAGCCGATACTACAAGAGCGTCATCGTGTGGGGTGGATAATCCTTACAGGTCTTGGTCGGAGAACACCAAGGCCTGTTGTTCGCTCGCCGGTGGGGCTTTGGGGGGCTCAGAGGCCCTGCTTGCCCACTCAGCGTGACGCTTCCTTCCTTGGCTACTATCTCCTCCTGATGCCGCGCCGCCAGAAATGACATTGATGTGGACCCCACGGGGGCAATTGTCAATATCTTCTGGAATGCCATGGTCCTCCTTTTGGTGCTCGGACACGTATCTAGATAATTCTCCCTGGCGGATGAGACGCTCGATCTTGTCCTTGAGCTGGTGACATTCTTCGGTGTGGTGCCCGTGGTCGTTGTGGAACTGGCAATGCTTGCGGTGGTTGCGACGTTTGGCCTTCATAGGCTTGGGTTGGCGGAGAAGGCCCAAGCCCTTGATGTCTTCGTATATCTTGTAGACGGGGGCGGAAAGGGGAGTGTACCGCTCGTATTTCCAAGGGGGCTCCCTCCGCTCCCCGTCCTAGTTTCCCCGTTTTCCTTGGCCCGAGCCTTGCTCGGATGGTCGCTTCTTGTCCCCCTCTCGACCGGAGCCCGTCGGACCACGGCAAGCGCTGAGGACTTCCTCACACTCTGCGTGGCGCAGGGCTTGGGTCACCAGATCGGCGAGGGAGGTGGGGGATGGAGGACCAGTTCTCACCAGAGGTTCTCATCACGGGTGCCTCCGGTCAGCGCGGTGATGGCTGAGGCAACGTCCAAGCGGGGGATGCACAGGGTCTCCGATTTGAATCCGTTAATATAAGCCCAAATCTTTTCTCCTTGTGCCTGCTTTAGGGCCAACAACCACGCTATTGACCTTGGAGGGCCACTGTCGGCGAAGCTTTCCTTGAATACTAGCCCGAAATGTCTGAAGTCACGAATGCTACTGGGGGCGAGTGCTCGGAACCAGGCCTGAGTGCCCTGGACTAAGGTGGTCACGAACGCTCGGCACTTGACAGCGTTGGAGGCCTCGTGCAAGGTCATTAGGGCATCGAAGCTATCGTAGTGGTCGGCCGGGTCTCCCTGGTCGTCGTATGACTTGAAGGTCGGCAGTGAGATTCTGGGGGAGATCTCGGCGTTCAAGATATGGTCAGAGAATGGGGATTGCTCCTTATCTTCCTCGGCGGAAGTTTTCTGCAGGGCACGGAGGGCACGCTCTTGTTCCACGAATCGTCGCTCGAAGTCCCGCAACTGGAGGGATAGCCCCGATTACCGCTGAACCGAGGGGCTGTGGGGGCGTCCCTGCGGGCTGCCGTGTCATCCCTCAGGGGGATCCATTTCTGGGAACTGCCATCGTGTCCCGGTTCCTTTTCTCCTCAGGGTGGAGGAGGCTTCTTGTTTTGGAGGAGGGGCGTGTGAAGGTCCTCCGGACCGATTACGTATGAGCCATCGCCTTCGGAGGGTGAAGCTACCTCCGGCGGTTTGTTGGGAAGCTCCACTACCGGGGGGGGCTCTCCCCGGGAAGTCTTGACTTCTTTTCCCTAGCCATCTGGGTCCTCATCAGTTCGATGAGGATGTCCAATTTTGCGTTGAGGGTTTGGAGAGCATCAGAATTCCCATTGGGGGATTGCACCCCCGTGAGCGGTGGAGGCGGCTCAGCGGCTTGATTGTTGTCGTTGGAGGGGAGTTTTTCCGCGGGGTTTGGAGGCACATGTCCTCCGTCTATCACCAGGGTCTTTCCCTTGTCGCTGGCGGTTCTCCTACCGGAATTTCTTCGCACCATGATGGCTCTTTGCTCGTTTCCCACAGACGGCACCAGATGAAGAGGGGTAATCTCGCGCTACTCCTGAGCTGTGAGACCCCGGAGGAATCTTTGATCACGGCCACCATGCGTGTATAATGTAGCATCTTGAGTTTCTAAGTGTGCTTAATGATATTTAAGATAAATAAAAACGTAAATATCTGAGTTTTTATGAATTAAATAATATTTTTTCACTTAAACCGAAATTTTAAATGAATTAGATAATAGTATATTTGGACCCCAAAATTGAGATTTTTATAAAAATATGGAAAAATATGTATCTCGTGTAAAATGTTAGTCCCAGCAACTTTGACTAAAGGAACAAACCCAAAATAAAATTAGTTTAGGCCCAATTTCAAATTTAAGTCTAAAAATAGTGATTTTATAAGAACAACTTAAACCATCTTCTTAGGCCTTAATTCACGCTCTAATGGGCTCAGATCAGAACCAATCTCTTGGCCCATGATAGAAGACCGATTTGCCCTTCTAAACCCTAACCCTAGGTGCATTGATTGGTAGAGGCGGCGACGGATTTAGATCACCCCGATTTTCTCGCCAATTTTCCCTCTTTAGACTCTATAGCTCGATTCGATCTCTAGAACCATCCGTAGGCTCTATAAGTAGAGGGCTTCGATGTCTAGGGTTCTCTATTTGGTTCCTTGGCCGGTGGCGTGGGCGATCTTGGTCGGAGTTGGGTGAATTTGGGCGATTAAGGCGGTGCGATTAGGGTTCCATCGTGTTCATCATCCCTCTCTTCCTCTTCGATTAAGGTAGCTTTCTCTCAGGATAAACCTTAATTAGAGCATGCTAGCTTAATCTTCATAGTGTCCTCTGTCTAAATATATCTTTTTGCCCATTTTTCATGCAACATACTGTTCGTATTGGCTCTTGTAATCAAGGGTGTATTAGGGTTCATTATTTATACTTTACCTCATTTCATGTTGCAATCCCTTAGATTTAAATCTAATTAAAGTATATCATGTTATACCCCTTCGAATGCTCTTTTATTTGGTAGTAGTTTGCCTAAATTTTAATTTGTATATCGACCGGAATCATCGTTTTAGTCGGGATACGTCGGAGCTCGCCACGGCGGGGCTCTGTCCTTAATTGCGGCCCTAACAGGGACCGCTAAGTTAAAAGCGGTCATGCGATAGACTGTTTTCATCATGGATCGTTGTTTTTATATATATATATCTATATATATGGTAGCGGCCCTTTCATGACTGTCTCACGCTTTAAACGGCCCCTCGATAGACCGCCTTCTGGCAGGGGATTTGGGTTGGTCCTGAGCGGTCATCCTCTGAAAGTCTTAATTACTTGGCGGTCCTTCTTTAGACCATTTTCGTTCCTGTTACAGTAAAAGTATTGATGTATTTATGGGTGGTTAAGTTATGTTTTCTTAATTAGACCGCATGTTGCTAGGGCTAACTTTGGGAATAGAAACCTACTAATGAATAGGGCTTATGAAATAATCGAGTTAAGTTTAATTCTCTTTAACCTATTGTCCTTTCATGATCATCCCTCATGTATCTTCACTTGTTTGAAAGAGAGTAGAGTATCATGCTTATTTAACTGATTAGTTCATAAATCTCATCTATGCTATATGGTCTGGAACTTGGTTAAAGGTCATGCCACTCCAGTGGTGGCGACTAGATCGATTGTACTTGTTTTTCGATGATTTTGAGCGACTAATCTTGGACATCGATTGCCTCTCCATCGGATATTCCTTCCGTCGGACTAGGTGTTCATGTTCCGAGACCTCCATAAGACCCCGCGAGCCTGAGATTCCCACTAGGATGCCGGGCAGGTTGTACCACCAAAACCTGAACCGATTGACTCGATCGAACCGCGTGAGTTCGTAGCCTGAAACGGGACTGTTCTGTCTATGGCGGCCATCCCTGGACTGCTACTCTCAGGTAGCGGCCTGGCTATGGACTGCTACTCTCTATATGTGACCCTATTGTGACCGCTTAATTCTGGCCGTAAGTCATTTTGCCCTGTCTTCTGTTGTTTCTTTTGGGCGGTCGAATGATGGACTGTTTACGTCCTCTAGCGGCCATCCATTGGACCGTTTCCTTCCTGATCTGTCCTATCTCATCTCGACCTGCTACCTTATTGCGGCCCGGTTCAGACTGCTAGTATTCTACTAGCGGTCTAGCCCAGACCGTTTCTCTTCCCAGCCAGCCAAATTTTGATTATTCCATGAATTTTGTGTGCGAACCTATTCCAACTTATGTTAACCAATGTGTACTTCGAATTATGGCCTTTGCTGGGTTTCCATTTGATATTGTACCCTTGGACATCAAGTTCTTATGGAGCCTTTCCTTAGAATTTGATAAGCTTGCTAATTAGGAACCTATTTCCTACTTGTGCCATCTTGATTACATGAGGGTTACCTTGGAGATTCCGATGCCAAATTGTAAATTGTCTGGAGATATGTTATATGGGGTTTTGGGTCCACTTTGACACTCAATGCTAGGCTAAAACTATAAGGGCCTGGATCTAGCCCTAGGGGCGAGGCAAAGCCTAGACATGTACTGGTATAATGGATGATCAGGTGTGGCATTGCACCAACTATATGCAAGATTTGGTTTGGACATTTTTACATCTTAGGCATCTTCCTTTTTGATATGACATGATACGACTTGATATGTGTTGGATATTGTGTTTTGATGATGACAAACACTATGAGTCATATGTGTTTTTATGATTCCATATGTGCTTATTGCATACAACTATTTTTGTTACATACAGTGTTTGTTATGTGCATACAATGCTCATATTGCTGTCTAGATGAATTACATGGAATGAATTGCTGCACATGTGCATGTTTGTGGATGTCTCTGTACAAGTCTGGTACAACCGTTCATATGTGTCAATGCATCATAGGTTAACTATAAGTCAAAGCAAAGTCAATACTTTGTACATAAAGTCAACGCATCTACATAAATTCTGTGCACATGACAGTTTACTGAATAACCTGTGTGCATGGCATTTGGTCGAACAGGTGGTGTGCATGATCCTCATATTGCACCATGCTTATATAGAGTCAACGCCAGTTGCATCATGCATAACTAGGGTCGGTGCTAGTTGTGATTTCACACAGCTAAGGTCGATGTAAGTTGATGTTGTTTAAGTGCATGAGTTAGTGCATCTCATGTAGAGTTGATGCTAGCATCACACATATTGCATTCAAGGTCGGTGCTAGTTGCACCTTATACATACATAGACAGTGTCAGTCACTATTGACTGAATAGTCAGGTCGGTGCACTTGTAAGCATTTTGCATATAAGGTCAGTGCACGTTCCAGTTTTTACTGGACCTGAGTCAGTGCATATCTACCTTAGCATTACTAAGATCAGTGCATGATTGCATTGAGCATAAAGGGTCGGCGCAGGTTTTTGTTGTGAGCATACATAGTCGGTGCAGTGTCTGCATTGAGCATAAAAGGTCGGTGCATTGTCAGTTGTATTCTACGTAAGGTCCGTGCACATTCTGCCCTGCACATAAGAAGTATGTGCATGTTTTCATATATGCGTAATAAGGTCAGTGCACACTTATATCCTGCCCAACCAAAGTCAGTGCATTGTTTGCTTTATAAGTGTAGATGGTCAGTGCACTTTCTTCTCTATATCACAACATGTAGTGCCTCACGCACACTTAAGGTCGATGCATGTGTATTTCAGGTCTGCACTAGTTGCATGTGTTTTCCATAAGCTGTGAATCAGTGGTAGCATAAGCTGTAAGGCTCAGCGGTTTGATGCTGTGAATCAGCGGTGGCATAAGCTGTAAGGCCCAGCGGTCTGAAGTTGTGAATCAGCGGTGGCTAAGTTGTATTACCCAGCAGAGCAAGCTATAAGTCAGCGGTTTTAGGCAAGCTGTAAGGCCTAGCAGTTTAAGCTGTGTATCAGCAAAATCCATACTCTGGTTGGAGTGTGGGGTGGATGAAGGTCTGGAGAACCAAACCACCTAAAAATCTTCTGTGCATTATGGTTTGATTGGTCATTCGCTTACGCTAGATGAATGTCTAAGTTCACTTTCAATTGAGTTTGCCTGAGTGACTCTCGAATGCATTGCATACCTAGAATGCTTTTGTAAACTGCATAGTTGTTGTCGAGTAATCTACTGCATAGACCTACAATCTGTTCGTTAGTGTGCCTCAACATAGCTCACAGTCAGCCACCAAGTACTTGACCTTGTGTCTCACATTTAGTTAAAGTCAATCAGTTTTAATTCCACATAGTTTACTGATTGTAGCTTAAACTTTAAATTGGGTAGAATTTCTAAAGGGGATTCAATCACCCCCCCTCTGAATACGTGTGTGCACCATTGCACCTAGTCCTCACAGACTAACAATTGGTATCAGAGCATACCACTGACTTAACAATTGGTATCAGAGCATACCACTGACTTAACAATTGGTATCAGAGCATGTCTCTGAATTTCAGATCAAACGATCTACAGAGGGTCCTGTCATTGTGTGTTCAGTGTCTGCTGTGTTGATTTGGTGCTTTGCTATGCAAAAGCATTAGTTTGGTGCATCTCTATTTGTGCTCAGTCTATTGCTTGAATTACTTTTGAATTGATTTCCATGGCTCATCCTCCTATTTTCAATGGGTCGAATTTTAATTCATGGTTTAGTAGTCTACATAGCTATGTTAAACTGATTGATCCTGATATGTGGAAGTTAATTTCATAAGGTCCTCACAGAGTACCAAAGAAGAAATCCAAATGGACTGACAGTCATAAATCAAAGTATGTTGAAAATCAGAAAGTTTTTGATTTAATAAAAGCAGCTACTGACAAAGCCTTCCATTCTTATTTTCATGATTGCAGGTCAGCCAAGGACATCCAAAACAAATTGAAGACTGCTTGCTGTGGAAGTGAAGACCGATGTATGATGGCTAAAGGCAGTAGTCAGAGTAGCAGTCAAAATGAAGAAGAGGATGATGATCAGGTAAACCCCTTTGAAAAATTCACTCTAGATGATTGGCAGGATACATATGGTGAGTTATTAGAGTCACATGAGATGTTAAGAAAACAATATAAAAATTTAAAAAAGAGAACTGGGTTGAATAGTTCAAATTCCTCTTGTGAAAAATATCTGGATTTGAAAAAATCTCATGATAATTGTCCGTCTGATATTCAAATGCTTAAGAAACAAATTGGATTGTTAAAAACTGAAAATCAAGAACTTGCAAATGAGATTTTTGAACTAGAAGAAAAGCTTAGCTCAACTAGTGAGAATCATTTCTCTACTAATGATCATGTTCAGAATGAAAAATTACTGGAAGATCTTGATCATACTAACTTGGAGTTGAATAAGCTAAAGTCTGAAAATGAAATTCTCAACAGGAAGATTGAAGATAATGAAGAGAAATTGAAAAGATCTCAGGAAGAAAATAACTTAATGTCTGAAAAACTGGAGGCTATTAAAGTTGTTAATGTTGAACTACAAAAGAATCTGGATGAGGCAAAAATTGATTTGAAAAAGGGGGTTAACTTAAATGATCAGGTTCTAATAAATGAACTCGTCCAAAATGAGAAGCTAATGGAGGAAATGGAGAAATTGAAGGAGCTTAACAGTATCATGTCTGAAAGACTGCTTGCCTTAGAAAAAGGGAAAACTGTTTGTAATGTAGAATCTAAAAAACTGAGCAATCTGGAACAAGAAAATGAGAAATATAAAATTGCTAACAAAGTGCTAAGTTAATGTATTAATTACAGTGAACAAGAGATTGTCAGTTATGAGATTCAGATTGCTTCTCTAGAAAATGAAATTTGTGATCTAAAAGACTCTCTGTCAAAAACTCTCAAGGATAAAGAGAAGTCAAAAGATCTTTTGAATGATGAAGCAACTGAACAAAAAGAAGGGGTAGGCTGTGATTCTAGGATTAAAAGGGTCATAAGGAATCAACTATATACAACCTTTGTGCGAGGTTCAGAAGGAGTTAAAACTTCAAATATTTCCCTAAAAAAATTGGCACCCCAAAAAATTCAAATAGAAAACAAAAACCTGACAACCAAGAATTCATATGTTTTTGAATTCACTGCTAAGAAGAATCCTAAGCAAGCTACTATTAAGACAAATCAGGAACAAACTAAAAAGGGCAGAAAGAATGGAAGTTTACAGAAAAAGCTGATTCACCCTCATGTTGAGAATGTGCATGCTGAAAATGAAATGAACACACACATGCATACACATAAAAAGGAGAATCAGAACTTTGAAAAAATGCATGCTAAAAACTCATCTGCTAGAAACCATGCTACAAGGAAATCTAAAAGTTCTTGTCACTACTGTGGTAAGCATGGTCACTTCATGGATGATTGTTTTGTGCTAAAAAAAGATGATCTGAATGTTAATAGAATGCATGCTAGGGAATTTCATGTCAAGAAATTACTTGCCACTAAGAAAAGGAGTAGAACATGCTTTAATTGTGGTAAGGTAGGATATGTTGCTGCACGATGCTGGTTTGCAAATGGTAAGAAAAACTCACAGTCATATCATGCTAAATTCCCAGCAAACCATCGTGGTTTTAATAAGAACAAATCTATCTCAATAAATCAACATATCACTTGTTTCAATTGTAACATGCCTGGTCACAAGGCTATTGAATGCTGACTAGGTTCTCATAGAAAAAAATTCTTCTTCTTGCTCTCACTGTAGAAAGCATGGCCATACAGTCAAGGACTATTGGTATGCTCAAGGGAAAACATCTAACTCTACACCTATGAATTTCCCTAAAAATTAAAACATTTTTGATAAAAATAAATTTGTTATTAAGGAAGAATTTCATGTATGTTTTAACTATGGAAAGTCAGGCCACAGAGCTGCTAATTGTTGGCTGGCTGGTTTCAGTAAACAGAATGCTTATTCTGTTAACAGAAATTTTCATGAAAATGCACATAGATTCCATGATTACAGTAATGTGCATAGGAGGAATTCTAAAACTACTTCATCATGCCATTATTGTGGACAGTCAGGATATTCTATGTGTAACTGTTATCTGATGAGGTTTGATGACTCTCAAGCATAAAAACTGTTTAGAGCACCTAATAAAGGTGTCTCTATTATTTCAGGACCCAAGATATCTTGGGTGCCTGTTTGTGCCAAATGATTTGGTGTTTTGCAGGGGTGCCTTGGGATGAAGAATAAAGAGGGGTAAATAAAACAAGGCACCCAAGTCAGTAAAACCCCACTCTTGTACTCGACAGGTAACATTTGCTCTCTTCACATTTGTTCAGTTGAAAACCTTAGGAATTTGTTTTAAACTGCATATCATGTTAAATCTAATTAGTCAAATTCTTCATGCATGTGCTTTGACATTTGCATTGAACTACATGAGTCTATCTGTTCATATATTGAGCTATGTGTGCACATATTCATTAAAGACATGCTGAGTTTATTTCTCATTTGCATGCATTAATGTTTGACATTTGATTATGCACATAGAGAAGGTTAGAAACTCATGAGCATAGTCCGCATATTTGTGCATATATGTGAATTGCACATGTCAACTGTCTGCATACACATATGTTTGATATACAGTCATTGAAAATCTGATGCATAAAGGACAGTTTTGGCACTACATTGTCATGCATGACCACTATGGTATATAAAATGGTAAGCTACTAAAGGGCAGATGAAATCTGTCTAGAGGTTCTTACTATGTGTGAGGTGGTCCTTTAGACCAAGTCCTCTGCCTAGTACCATGAGTCATACTGCATATAGGGCAGTTTGAATGATCATGAGCTTGAGTCATAAAATCATATGGTTAGCCTTCACTGCATATATTGCATAAACTCAGGGGGAGTTTGTCGAGTCTTTGCATGTCTTCATGCCACATGTTATCATGTAATGCACTTAGCTAAAGGGAAGTCACTGCATATGCATACTAGCAATTAATTGCATTGCATGTTAATTGCATTCGGAAAATTCCAAAAAGAAGTGACTGACTGCATAAAGACAGGGGGAGCATCTTAATTCATTTTGCTATATTTGTGTGTCAGTAATTCATATCATCAAATGATTTCTATTGACTACCTCTGAATGATCCATAATCTGAATTCATACTTTTCTTGAATCTGAAATTTCGGTCTGCTTTTCCTCAATTTATTGAATGAGAGCTTCATTTGAATTCAGTCAATTCTAAGCTATCTTTTGGCAACTAAACAGTATATCAAAATACTTAGTTGAAAAGATGGGCGTGGCTTATGTGGAAAATTGACTCTTGCATGAGTAGATCCCTGGATCCCACCTCCACCTAAGTACTGCTCTAGTTGTTATTTCTTTTGGCAAGCTCACCCTTGATATTATTCACTTAACTGTTAGGCTGGTTTGACTGAAATTCAATCTATGCTATTGGCTTCTGAATCTCTGTTCAATCTCAACCTCATTGTTCCTGTTGCATAACTTGAAATGTCTGTCAGTTTACTGATCTTCAACTAAGCTTCCTGAAAATCTGCTTGATTCACTTTGATAAACTCTGTAACAAGCATGAGTTTTGAAATCATCACTTTCTATGCATGCTTGTTTACATTTCTAATGTTTGCTGCTGCTCAGATAATGACTGAACTGAGATTTGAAGAAAACTTCAGCCTGTGAACTGCTTCATAAATTTGAAATAATCTTTAATGTGGAGCCTTCCATTATACAGGGTTAAGAATATTTGTTGATATGCATTGGTTTAAGTCTAATGTACTCTTAAGTTTGAACTTAATGGACTTGAAAATATCTGATTCAATCCTTTTAATAAACCTTAAATGGTTGTCTCATATAAGTTCATGTAAGACTTCCTGAAATCTGAAAAGTTGAAATCTTGATTGAAATACATAGGGAAAGTATTGTTCTTAAACATTTAATCTGTCTGAAACTATTTTTAAGAAAATTATGGACAGAGCAATGACTCTGGTTACTAAGAAACCTATCCAAAGGATTATGTCATGAAGTGCCACATTAACTCTATTTTAAAAAAAATCTTTGAAAATAATGTGAAAAGATGGTAGAGCAATGGCATGGTTCTATTGAATAACTGGGGATTCCGGTCTCTAACCAATGTGTCTCCTTATGTAAAAGATGCTTCTAATGCTACCTCTATTCTCTAAGTAGAGAAGCAATACGGTAATCACACTAAGTAACTGGGTCATTTCACCTAAGACGTGTCGTGCCTCATGTAAAATGGTGTTGATTAAACCAAAATTGCTCATTGAAAAATAAACTAATGCTCTACAAAAAAAATCTGAAAAATATATGCATCAGAAAATTCTGTAAGAACAGTCAAATTCAGATATAAACATGAATGTTTAATCTCAATACTACCTTGTGTTACTCTTAAAGGAGTCATGGAAATTAAACTGATTAAGATGGAAGATGGTTGAACTAGAATTTTATATGAGCAAGTGGTTCATTTTTATTAAGGAATTGTCTCAGATATGAGTATTGCATCTTATTACAAGAACTCTGATTACATCATTCTTAAACCATACTTTTCAATCAAAGCCAATTCATAAGCCCTTACAATGGAAGACTCTGAAATCTAGATATTGATTTATGAATTTGGCATTGTTCTGAAAAATTCTTCATCTTAGATTCTTTGAATATTCACTAATACATCTGTTCAAATCACTGCTCTCTGTCCATACCAACTCTTGATCACTTACTCAATTGTTTCTGAAAAATCTATGTTTTGACTGATCTCTACACAGTAGCTTTGTCAAAGGGAAGAACAGATTCTTGTCTAGAATGCATTCATTATTTCTCAAAGGGGGAGAATTATCTGTCGTTTCATCTGTTCTGTCCAAGGGAGAGAATGTGCTTTGTCAGTGTTTGCCACATCCTTTGGCATCTGGTCTTGTTTAGACTGACTTTATTCCCTTCAAATGGGGAGGATAGCTTGTGGCCTTACCTATTTAAGTCAGGGTGAAGATTAAGATATATTGATCTTTTAAGCATAAGGTTCTACATGACATGCATTCATCTTTCAAAGGGGGAGAATGAGTTCTATTTCTGCGATCTTCATTAGTTTCATTCCATCTGTGCATTCTGACCATTCTTTTTGATGAAGTCAAAGGGGGAGAATGAGTTGAGTCTTATCCAGGTCATAGGCTGAGCTGAGAATGTTTTGGTTGTCACTTGGCTGAGAATGTTTTGGTTGTCACTTGGGTAGAATGAATTGATGGATTGTCTAGTTTTCACGACTCATATGACTCATAGTGTTGCCATCATCAAAAAGGGGGAGATTGTTGGATATTGTGTTTTGATGATGATAAACACTATGACTCATATGTATGATGTCATATGTGTTTTTATGATTCCATATGTGCTTATTGCATGCAACATGGGTTTTTGTTACATACAGTGTTTGTTATGTGCATACAATGCTCATATTGCTGTATAGATGAATTACATGGAATGAATTGTTGCACATGTGCTTGTTTGTGGATGTCTCTGTACAAGTCTTGCATAAAGTCTAGTACAACCATTCATATGTGTCAATGCATCACAGGTCAACTATAAGTCAAAGCAAAGTCAATACTGTGACATAAAGTCAACGCATCTGCATAAATTATGTGCACATGACAGTTTACTAAATAACCTGTGTGCATGGCATTTGGTCGAATAGGTGGTGTGCATGATCCTCATAATGCGCTATGCTTATATAGAGTCAACGCTAGTTGCATCATGCAAAACTAGGGTCGGTGCTAGTTGTGATTTCACACAGCTAAGGTCGATGTTAGTTGATGTTGTTTAAGTGCATGAGTCAGTGCATCTCATGTAGAGTCGATGCTAGCATTACACATATTGCATTCAAGGTCGGTGCTAGTTGCACCTTATGCATACATAGTCGGTGTCAGTCACTATTGACTGAATAGTCAGGTCGGTGCACTTGTAAGCATTTTGCATATAAGGTCAGTGCATGTTCTAGTTTTTACTGGACCTGAGTCAGTGCATATCTACCTTAGCATTACTAAGATCGATGCACGATTGCATTGAGCATAAAGGGTCGGTGTAGATTTTTGTTGTGAGCATACATAATCGGTGCAGTGTCTGCATTGAGCATAGAAGGTTGGTGCATTGTCAGTTGTATTCTACATAAGGTCCATGCACATTCTGCCCTGCACATAAGAAGTCTGTGCATGTTTTCATATATGCGTAATAAGGTCAGTGCACACTTATATTCTGCCCAACCAAAGTCAGTGCATTGTTTGCTTTATGAGTGTAGATGGTCCATGCACTTTCTTCTCTATATCACAACACGTAGTGCCTCACGCACACTTAAGGTTGGTGCATGTGTATTTCAGGTCTACGCTAGTTGCATGATATAGTCTGTGCTAATTCTTCTTGCATCTGTGCTTGTACACATAAACGTATGAGCTGTCTAAGTCTATAACACGTGACTAATACTTTGTTCGTTATAATGATAGGTAAGACTTTTGATCAAGCACCTGACGCGTGTCCCAACTACCTACGAACACCAGTCATGAGCAACTAAAGTACCAGGATAAAAGTGCATGTGATCCAAGACAGAAAGAAGCCTGGAGCATCTGACACGTGGAAAGTGAACCCTCTCCATCTGACACGTGGTCTTCCAATTATTGGCGGGAACATTCCCTCCACATTACCAGGCGATTCTTTTTGGAGATCGCTGGGATCCTACCATGTGGAACCATCTGACGGAGGGAGCATCATCGTCTCCATTAGATTACCTATGGCGCCCCTGATATCTATATAAAAAAGCACCTACAGAGAAGAACAAGACAACAATGAGGTGAAGGCAAAAGAAGAAAAGAAGTGTGAGCAGCAAAGAGCTAGTAGAAAATAGAGAAAGAAAAAAAGAAAGAGAGGGTGACAGAATTGAAGGGAGTGAGTAAAAGAGATCAGAAAGAAAATGTAGACTGAGAATAATTAGAGAAAGTTTTAAGAGCAGAGATCGTAAGAGAGTGCAAGCAGCAAGATCAAAGGAGGAAGAAGATCTATAACTTTTGGATCAAATCCAAGCTACATTGCTCCAAGAGTGAGCTATATTTTCCGAGCTTTATTTCCAACTTTTCGTTGCTGAATTTTATCATACTTGTTTTCCATTTTGCATACCTTTTCATAAGCTGTGAATCAGCAGTAGCATAAGCTGTAAGGCCGAGCGGTTTGGAGCTGTGAATCAGCGGTGGCATAAGCTGTAAGGCCCAGCGGTTTGAAGCTGTGAAGCAGAGGTGGCTAAGCTGTATTGCCCAGCGGATCAAGCTGTAAGTCAGCGGTTGTAGGCAAGCTGTAAGGCCCAACAGTTTAAGCTGTGTATCAACAGAATCCACACTCTGGTTGGAGTGTGGGGTGAATGTAGGTCTGGAGGACCGAAACACCTAAAAATCTTCTGTGTATTATGGTTTGATTGGTCATTCGTTTACGCTAGATGAATGTTTAAGTTCGCTTTCAATCGAGTCCTCCTGAGTGACTCTCGAATGCATTGCATACCTAGATTGCTTTTGTAAACTGCACAGTTGTTGTCGAGTAATCAACTGCATAGACCTACAATCTGTTCATTAGTGTGCCTTAACATAGCTCACAGTCAGCCACCAAGTACTTGACCTTGTGTCTCACATTTAGTTAAAGTCAATCAGTTTTAATTCCACATAGTTTACTGATTGTAGCTTAAACTTTAAATTGGGCAGAATTTCTAAAGGGGATTCATTAACCCCCCCCCTCTGAATCTGTGTGTGCACCATTGCACCTAGTCCTCACAGACTAACAATTGGTATCAGAGCATACCACTGACTTAACAATTGGTATCATAGTATACCACTGACTTAACAATATGTTTTGACATGAGGTCTGGAAGGGACAACCTGATGATCTGGATATGAGTAATTGCTATCTTGTTCCTGGCTTTGAGAACTTGTTCTAGCTCTTGCACTTGATTCTGGTTATTATTTTCCTATCATGTTCATGGTATTGTCTCACTGTTGCTTTGCCATTCCCTTGATATTTATTTATTCTTATCTTGCGTCTGTTGTTTAGTTCAAGCATCATTTTAAATTGGTTAAGTACTTATAGCATTGCGTGATGATAGAGAGTAATTCCTACTGAGCTTCTTGCTCACCCAATTTTTCCCCAACTTTTCAGGTATTAATAAGGTTACTGCCACAGATGGGAGCGGGGACGAGTGATGAGATGGCTTGATTGTGGAGAGTTTTATCTTTTGGTTTATTTGAGTCTAGTCCTGTATTTGAGTCTTTTCTTTTGTTATTTAGATAATTTGAGTCTTCCTTTTATTTATTGTAAGAGAGTCAAGAGTTTTGTAAACATTGGTTTTTGATATGAATAAGGTTATATTTATTTTTCATGCAATTATCTTGTGTTATCTATTTTGTTCTTGTTCTGTATCATGAATGAATCACTGCCACGTTCCGAGTATGCTTCCCGCTGCTTACGGTTCGGGGCGTGACATATAATCTGCAAGAGGGGAAACATGTCAGAGGTGCCCAGGGATGGAACCCCAGGAAAAACCCTCTGATGCCTAAGTCAGCAAATGTGATAGAGCACGGATGCGAAGAGAGGGGGTAGGAGAAAGAAAGGGCGCGAGATTCTTCTCCACCAAGAAGTGTGGTGGTTTTCTCTCAGGATGCTTGCTTACCATTTCGGAGGGTCTCCTTGGGATTTTTATAGCAGTCTGTTTAACGTAAGAGTCCAGGGAGCCGAGGGGATTCCGGGGAGGTTATGTCCGTGTCGTGGGCTCTTAATAGCACGAGGACTCCTACTCTCCCTTATCCCTTGGGGTTTTCTACTCCCGGAGGATGTGTAACGGATGCTTAAATGTGCTTCCGATGGTCAGTTCAAGCTCGGGGCGTCTGTTGAGAGTCCCTCCGAGTGATGGAGGCATAGCTCGGACAGGGCGCGCTGGGCCCTTGTAGGGGCTTTCCCGATCGACCTGTCGCTCGGACTTCCAAACCCGAGGGTCACCTAGGAAGTGCTGGTCCGAGAGGGTTTTTGGGCTTGGAGTAAGTGGGCCCAGAATGGGGCTGTCACTTTGGGGAGTTGGGCCTAGTTTGGTCAGATTGGACCTAGTTGGGCTGTGCTCTTGGGCGGCAGATTTTCCCCCTCTCCCATGGACCTTCCAGCCGGGTCACCAAATACACATTCTTTAGCTTCCGGCACTTCGCCCCATTGACATACAAACCTTGCTGGGGAATGAAAAGAACAAGTCTTGTCGAGTCATCTACACTCTCGGCTCCTTTCTCCTCATCAAGCCAACAAATAAGCACCTTTCGGCTTCTAGTGGGCTGTCTTTGAACCCCCGGCCCCACCAAAATTCATGGGGCCCTACCAATTCCTCATCCTGTGAAAATACTTCCCTTTAGTCCCTCCGGGATTGACCTTCTACCCTTGATCTAGGACCTATGCTCCTAGCCAATGCATTCTCATTGCCCGTCGGCATTCAACCACAACAATTATGCGAATACGCCAAGAGAGGCCATATTTATCCTGCGGGGCTCTCCCACCACTGCCGGTTTGGACATTTTGCCCGTAAATAAAAAAAAATCTCCTTTCCTTTGGGCTGGGGCACTCTGCCCTGGCTGAGTTCAAAATTTGCCCATTTGTCCCACTGGGCTGGGTCCATAAAAACTTTTTCCTTGGTCTGTGGTGCTCTGCCCTCGCCGAGCTCAAAAAATACCCTTTGTCTCACTGGGCTGGGTCCATAAAACCTTTTTTCCTTGGTCTGAGGTGCTCCGCCCTCGCCGAGCTCAAAAATTACCCTTTGTCCCACTGGACTGGGTTCATAAAATCTTTTTCCTTGGCCTGAGGCACTCCGCCCTCGCCGAACTCTAAAATTGCCCATCAGTCCTGCCGGATTGGACTCATAAACCTTTTCCTTGGCCTCCTAGTCCCACTGGACCGGGCCCATAAACTTCTTCCTCTCAGGCTCGAGGCATTCCGCTTCGGCCGGACTCTTGAATATTAATCCCTAGCCCCACCAGCACAATAAATAGTCAAATTCATTAATAGTCCCACCGAACAAAATAACCTGCATCGCAGACGAGTCTGTGCTTGGGAGCTCAACAAAAAAGAAGGAAACAAAAAAGAAAGGGGAATGAAAAGGATAGAAATGAAATAATAAAATGAAAATGATGATCTAAAATAAACTTAATAAATCAATAAACGCAATAAATTCAATAAACCCAACAAATCAATCAATCCAATGAGTTCACTAAGCCCAATAAATCCAATAAACCCAATAAATTCAATAGATCCAACAAATTCAACAAACTCAATAAGCCTAACAAGCCAAATAAACCTAATCAACTCAATAAACTAAATAAACCCAATAAAACTAAAAAAACAAAAAACCCAATAAACTCAATAAATCAATAAACCTAACAAACTCAATAAACCCAATAAACTCAATGGATTCAACAAAATTCAGCAAACCCAATAGATTCAACAAATCAATCAACCCAATAAATTAATAAACCCCAATAAATTTAATTAACTCAATAAACCCAACAAAATCAACAAACGCAATCAAATCAATAAACCCAACAAACTCAACAAAACCAATAAATCTAATAAACTCAACAAGCTTAACAAACTCAATAAACCCAACCAATTCAAACAAATAAACCAACAAAAAGACCACGTACTCTGTCTCGGACCTTCCGTCTGAGCAGGGCTTGTTGACTTCGGCATCTTGATAGGTCAATGTCTATATTTTGTCCTTGCCTAGACTTCACGTCTCTGCCAGGATGGTCGACCTTGAGATGACGTCGGGTTGACATCTTCATCTACACATTCTACCCTTCTTTCAGACCTTCCGTCCGAGCAAGGTTAGTTGACTCCGTCATCTCGTCGGGTTGACATCGATATTTAGCCCTCGGTCTCGGCCTCTCATACGTCTACATTCTATGCTGCCCTCGCCTCAAACGTTCTATCGAGGCGGGGCTCATTGACCTTGACATTCCGTCGGGTCAACATCTAGATCCTATATTCTGCCCTTGGCCTATGCCTCACGTCTCTACCAAGTTCGTTCGCTTCGACATGACCTCGAGTCAGTACCTATCCTGTATTCTTCCCTTGGCGCAGGCCTCACGTCTCTGCCAAGTTCGTTGACTTCGACATGACGTCGGGTCAACATCTAGATCCTATATTCTGCCCTTGGCTTATGTCTCACGTCTCTGCCAAGTTCGTTCACTTTGACATGACCTCGAGTCAGCACCTATCCTGTATTCTTCCCTTGGCGCAGGCCTCACGTCTCTGCCAAGTTTGTTGACTTCGACATGACGTCGGGTCAACATCCATATTCTATATTCTTCACTTGGCTTAAGGCCTCACGCCTCTTCCAAGTTCATTGACTTTGACATGACGTTGAGTCAACACCTATTCAATATTCTTCTCTTGGCTTTGGCCCCATACCTCTGTCAAGTTCGTTGACTTCGACATGACATCGGGTCAACATCCATATTCTATATTCTTCCCTTGGCTTAAGGCCTAACGTCTCTGCCAAGTTCGTTGACTTCGACATGACGTCGGGTCAACATCCATATTCTACATTCTTCCCTTGGCTTAAGGCCTCACGCCTCTGCCAAGTTCGTTGACTTCGACATGACGTCGAGTCAACACCTATTCTATATTCTTCCCTTGTCTTAGGCCTCACACCTCTGTAAAGTTCGTTGACTTCGACATGACGTTGAGTCAACACCTATCTATATTCTTCCCATGGCTTAGGCCCCACGTCTCTGCCAAGTTCGTTGACTTCGACAGGATGTCAAGTCAACACCTATCCTATATTCTTCCCTTGGCTTAGGCCTCACGCCTCTGTCAAGTTCGTGGACTTTGACATGACGTCGAGTCAACACCTATCCTATATTCTTCCCTTGGCTTAGGCCTCACGCCTCTGCCAAGTTCGTTGGCTTCAACAGGATGTCGAGTCAACACCTATCCTATATTCTTCCCTTGGCTTAGGCCATATGCCTTTGCCAAGTTCGTTGACTTTGACATGATGTCGAGTCAACACCTATCCTATATTCTTCCCTTGGCTTAGGCCTCACGTCTCTGCCAAGTTCGTTGACTTCGACATGACGTTGGGTCAACATCCATATTCTATATTCTTCCCTTTGCTTAGGCCCCACGCCTCTACCAAGTTTGTTGGCTTCGACAGGACATCGACTCAACATTCATATTCTATATTCTTCCCTTGGCTTAGGCCTCACGCCTTTGCCAAGCTTGTACTTTGACATGATGTCGAGTGAACATCCATATTCTATATTCTTTCCTTGGCTTAGGCCTCATGCCTCTGTCAAGTTCGTTGACTTCGACAGGACGTCGAGTCAACACCTATCCTATATTCTTCTCTTGGCTTAGGCCTCACGCCTTTGCCAAGTTCGTTAGCTTCGACAGGACGTCGAGTCAACACCTATCCTATATTCTTCCCTTGGCTTAAGCCTCACGTCTCTGCCAAGTTCGTTGGCTTCGACAGGACATCGAGTCAACACATATCCTATATTATTCCCTTGGCTTAGGCCTCACGCCTCTGCCAAGTTTGTTGGCTTCGACATGACGTCGAGTCAACACCTATTCTATATTCTTCCCTTGGCTTAGGCCTCACGCCTCTGTCAAGTTCGTTGGCTTCGACAGGACGTCGAGTCAACATCTATATCCTATATTCTTCCCTTGGCTTAGGCCCCACGCCTTTGCCAAGTTCATTGACTTTGACATGACGTCAGGTCAACATCTATATCCTATATTTTTCCCTTGGCTTAGGCCTCACGCCTTTGCCAAGTTTGTTGACTTTGACATGCCGTTGGGTCAACATCTATATCCTATATTCTTCCTTTGGCTTAGGCCTCACACTTTTGCCAAGTTCATTGACTTCGACAAGACGTCAAGTCAACACCTATCCTATATTCTTCCCTTGGCTTAGGCCTCATGCCTCTGCCAAGTCCGTTAACTTTGACATGACGTCGGGTCAACATCTATATCCTATATTCTTCCCTTGGCCTAGGCCTCACACCTTTGCCAAGTTCGTTGGCTTCGACAGGACGTCGAGTCAACACCTATTCTATATTCTTACCTTGGCTTAGGCCTCACGTCTCTGCCAAGTCCATTGACTTCGACATGACGTCGGGTCAACATCTATATCCTATATTCTTCCCTTGGCCTAGGCCTCACGCCTTTGCCAAGTTTGTTGGCTCCGACATGACGTCGGGTCGACATCTATATCCTATATTCCTCCCTTGGTCTAGACCCCACATCTTTGCCAAGTTGGTTGACTTCGGTAGTCTGTCAAGTCAACAACTATATTTTGCCCTAGTCCAGACCCTATGTCTCTCCCAGGTTAGTCGATTTTGACATGATGTCGAGTTGACAATAGTGCTCTATTTTCGCCCTTGTCCCAGACATACCGTCTAAATAGGGTTTGTTGACTCCAACATCCCGTCGGGTTGACGTCCATATTTCACCTTTGGCTCGGACCTTCCGTCCAACCAAAGAACAAAAAGACCCTTTCACCTTTAGCTCGGATCCTCTATCTAGTCAGAAAATAAAAAGACCCCCTTTTACCTTTGGCTCAGACCTTTCGTCCGGCTAGAGAACAAAAAGACCTCTTTGCCCTTGACCCAAACCTCTCGTCCGGCCAGAGAACAAAAAGACCTCCTTTTATCTTTGGTCCGGACCCTACATCCAGCCAAAGAACAAAAAGCCTCCTTCTATCTTTGGATCCGCCCTTCCACCCAGCCAGAGAACAAAAGACTCCTCCTATCGTCAGCATCATGACCTTTCATCTAGGCCAATGCATAAACCCACCATCAGCACCATGACCTCCCATCTAGGCTGGCGCATAAACCAATCGTCGACATCATGACCTTCCATCTAGGCTGATGCATAAACCCATCATCAGCATCATGACCTCTCATCTAGGCCGACGCATAAACCCATCGTCGGCATCATGACCTTCCATCTAGGCCGATGCATAAACCCACCATCAGCGTCATGACCCTTCCGTTTAGACTGGCGCATAAACCAATCATCGACATCATGACCTTCCGTCTAGGCCGATGCATAAACCCATCGTCAGCATCGTGACCTTTCATCTAGGCTGCATAAACTAATCATCGGCATCATGACCTTCCGTCTAGGCCGATGCATAAACCAATCATCAGCATCATGACCTCCCGTCTAGGCTGGTGCATAAACCGATCGTCGGCATCATGATCTTTTGTCTAGGCCGATGCATAAACCAATTGTCAGCATCATGACCCTTTCATCTAGGCTGGCGCATAAACCCACCGTCAGCATCATGACCCTTCCATCTAGACTGGTGCATAAACTAATTGTCGGCATCATGACCTTCCGTTTAGGCCGATGCATAAACTCATCATCAGCATCATGACTTTTCGTCTAGGCTGGCGCATAAACCAATAAAAATCCTCTAATCGTCAGCATCATGACCTTCCATCTAGAATGTTGCATAAACTAATCGTCGGCACCATGACCTTCCATCTAGGCTGGTGCATAAACTAATCGTCGGCATCAAGACCTTCCGTCTAAGATGGCGCATAAACAAACAAACCCTTCTATCATCAGCAACATGACCTTCCGTCTAGGCTGGTGCATAAACCAACAAAATGGCCCCTTCTCCCTTGGCATCACAACCTTACGTCTAAGCCAAGTCATTCGGTGTCACGACCTTTGGTCTAAGCCGGCCATCATCCTACCGTTGGCCGAACCAATGAACAAAAAGACCCCTCTTGGTTTTACACCAACCTTTAATCCCGCCGGGATTCAACATAACATATAACGTCTTCTCTCCATTGCCGTGGCATCACCCACCTATCTCCAAAATAGCCAACCTGCGGGTGCGCCTGTCGGGCCCTAAAAAAAAGAAAGAAAGAAAGGAAAAAAAAGAGAAGAAAAATAAACAAAAGAAAAAAAGAGAGAAAAAAAGAAAAGAAAAAAAGGGAAAAGAAGATAATGGTGAGCATAACTTGGTCTACATGCCTGCTTTCCCCACGTGCATGTTCGCTCGTAGTATGATATTAGTGCACTTTTCTTCAAATTTCTAGGACCATACTTCCTTGCTAAAATAATGCTGCCCCGATTCTAGATATGTGTGCGTCATGACATACACTAAGGAATGAAAATCTAATTTTGGTGAGTACATACGTCTAGGGGAAAAGTCATAGCTATGTCGCTAGCGTAACTCACAAGATACACCCGAGATAAAACTCCCACACTACGCACACAATGTATTTAACGGTCTCTAATCATAGGGATGCTAGAAGGTTCTTCCCAACACTTTATGGATGCTCAAGTTTCTACACCTACACGAGGGGTAATCGTGAGGAAAAAGCTGCCTGCCCCCTTCAAAAAAAATGTGGAATGTGAATCCAAGTAGTCAAGAATCCCCATTGAGACATATGAGGAGACTCACGTGAAAATGGTGAAGTAAATTCCAAGTAGTCGGGAATCCCCATTGAGACACATGAGGAGACTCGCGCCAAACGGTGAAGTTCGAAATTAAAGAATAAACAAAGGGGGATGTGAAGCTACCGAAAATCGAGAACCCCAACTGTATGTGTGGACGCTAGAGTAGTACTTTAGTGTCACTTAGAACGTCTACGTATCCCTGTGCTTGAGATTTGCTACTCACATATTTGCACTATCACACCATAGAGAAGTAGTCTTGGGTGTCGACTGTGATTTACGCTATGCACATATTCTATGCGGTGCCCTCTTTACGAATGCACATCTCCCTTAGTTATACTTCGTGAGCCGCACTCTGTCCGCGAATCGCGGGCGCTGTCCTGATCCTATCTTCAATAGAGGGGAGCTATTCTCTATATCTAACTTATGCTTGCTGTCAATGAATGCCTGCATGTTTGCATGAATAAAAAGACACACATAATATCTTTTAAACGGGTTGCACCTGTAGGTCCCGCTCACTCGTCCCTCGTTCACGCCACCTACAGGTGGGGGACATTTGTTGACACGCTAAAAATATACATATGCATATAAATGAATAGAATAAAATAATAAAAAGTAATGCATAAAATAATAATAATAATAATAATAATAATAATAATAATAAACAATAAGACACTAATCTATTTTACCTCTACCTTTTCAGAAATGAAGAAAGAAAGAAAAAAGAGGAAAAGAGAGAAAAGAAGAAGAAAATAATAATAAAAATAAATAATATATAAATACGTATAGAAGGGGGGAGAGAGACGGTGGCCCACTCTCTCTCTACTCTCTCTATCATCTATCGCTCTCTCTCCTCTCTCAGGACCGCTCTCTTTCTTCTCTCTCGCCAATCTCTCCTCTCCCTTGACTTCTCTCAGTGTCTCTTTCCTCTCTCCCCACTCTCGACTTCTCTCTTCTCTCTCCACTCTTGCTCTCTCTCTCTCTCTCTCTCTCTCTCTCTCTCTCTCTTCCGAGCATCGCCAGTGCTCACCTCCCAACATCGCCCTTGTCAGCATGGCCTCACAGGCTGTTCATCACCGTCATCAGCCCATCCGGCAAGCCACCACCGTCCGACAGCAACGTGAACCGGCAGCAACCTCAGCCTCTCACTGCAACTCCTCCGGCAACACAGTAGCAACACAAGCTCAACATACGGCAGCTCCCCCAAGCGGCAGCAACAACGTCCATTTGATCCAATAGGGTCCATCTAGCAGGGACGTGAACTGGCAGCATCGGCGGAGCTCCCTCCATATGGAAAGGCCCGTCCCCTCTTCATATGGCAGAGTCTCCATCCGACAGAGTCTTCATCCGGCAACGTCATTCTTCATCCGATGACACTGACAGTCCTGTAATCGGCAGCACGGCTGATATGATAGTTGCTCCATACGGTCACCCCCTTCCCATCTAGCAGCAAGGCTCATCCGACGGTGCTCCTCCTTGCCCGACTATAGCCTTTCCCATACGGCAGCTCCCCATCTGGCAAGCTTCCCCATGCAGACGACACTGCATTTGGCAGGCGTGAACCGGCAGCAGCGTCAACGCCCCATCCGGCAGGAGGCCCAATCTGGCAACACTAGCTATGTCCATCTTCATCCGGCAACATCTTTAGGCCATCCGATAGGGGCGTGAACCGGTAACAATGGTGATGCCCGTTCCCACATCCGACAGCGGCTTCTCCCAGCCGGTAGCCCCTTGCCGATACGGCAACGATGACACTCATCTGGCGGCGTCCCTTAATCGGCAGCAGGCACGTGAACCATGTGGTAGCTCCCCATTCGGCTAGGGTTTTATCCAGCACAAACCCCATCCGGTGGACCTCCTCGTTCGACAGCACCGGCGGGACCCACCTCATCCAGCGGCAGCTCCTTGAACTGGCAACATCTTCCTTCTCATCCGACAAACACCGGCAACACCTATAAAAAGGGCCTGGGCCTGTAACAGAGAAGAATCTTCTGGGGAGGAGAGACTTGGGAAGCAAGTCGGCCGTCTGAAGAGAGAAGAACTCCATAAAAGGAGAGAGAGTACCTGGAAGGGGAGAACCCAGAGGAGCTCTATAAAAGCATAGGAGGGTGAGGCTTGAAGAGTCCTACTCGGAGCCTGCGAAGCCTGTGAAAGAAAAAAAAAGCAACGAGAGGAGAGAAAGAGAGAAAGGTGGAGAGAAAGAAAGGGTGGAGACGAGTCAGTGCTCGCTCCCCCCATGTTTTATTTTCTTTTGTTACCTCTCCTCAGCAATGTCCTCCTCCTCCCCACGTTGTATTCCTTCCTTTAGTTTGCCATTTATTTCGTCAACGATGTATTCTCCTCCCCTTTCATCACTTTTGTTGTCATCAGAACAAATAAAGAAATGAGATGCCATTTTTTTTTTGTTCGCGATACTTAGGCACCCTGCGTATGCTCTGTTGCTCTATTTCATTCTATATGGTTTCTTTGAGTCCTATTATTTCATTTGAGCTTCGTGGTTACTCACTAGTGAAATGCAAGGCACCAGGAGGTTTTAAGTATCTATACGCAATAAACAACACATGGATCCTCGGGTTTCCAAAATTGTTCCAAGCAGCGGACATGGCTCTGAATCTCGGCCCAGATGGGTGGCCCAATCAGGGTCTCTACCTGCATAATAGTGTCTTCCCTCCACTCGTAGTCTATATTTCACCCTGCATCTCTGCTTTGTTCTCGATGGGGTTGTGAGCACTTGGGTTTTCTGGGGACTTCTCTTCCTTTACGATGGATTCATGGTTTGTGACTCGGTTTATCCAGCAGTCCCTTTATGATTGATCCGGTAGCCATTTTAACCCCATCCGGTAGCCCCCTTCTAGGGTGAACCGGCAGCCTTGCTATGGCTGATCCGGCGGCCCCTGTCCACTTGATTCGATAGCCATTTTAACCCCATCTGGCAGCCCCCTTCCAGGGTGAACCGACAGCCTTGCTAGGGCTGATCCAGCGGCCCCTATCCACTTGATCCAGCAGCCCTTCATGGCTGGTCCGGTAGGTCCGTTCGGTAGCCCATAGTCGCGCTGGGTTCAGCAGCCTACGTCCCCGGTCGGTCCAGCGACTTTCACAAAGTTATCCCAGCAATCGCAGAATGCGTTGTACGAATGGTCCCCAAAATATGGATGTTGCCACTTTTGTGAACATCCCTAAGTCCCGTCGGTATGGACACTGTCACTTTTGTGCGTGTCCCTTAATTAAGGGAGCCATCTCGTATTTTTTGGGGACGAGCTTCCATTTATTTCCCCCCCACACATCCTTGTTTAGGGGAGATGCTGTGATGGGTGAGTAGGAATAGATCTAGAGGGGGGGTGAATAGATCTAACCCCAAAGAAAACACAAAATAGCAGTTTAAAAGAACTAGTGCAGAAATTAAATGAACTGCTATAAACTCATACACAAATTCAGAAGATGAACGATCCAACAAGCGCGTTAAATCGACCAGCAGTAGTGACTTAGTTGAAGGCGCAAGATGGAGAGAGGCAGATGAACAAGGCAGATGACGTTTATTGAATCAAACACATGCTAAACCATTAGGCGAGCCTAAGCATTCATCTACTCGGTGATAAAACAGTAAATCATCCACAAGACAAGAGAGTTTTAAGGTGGTTCGATCTCTATCCAGAGATCTACGTCCACCCCTTACTTAACCGAGTAAGGCTTCCTGCTGCCACATAGCTTGAAAACCGCTGATCCACAGCTTTGGGGGTGAAAATCCCTACAATCGCTGAGCCTTGCAGCTTGCTGTACGAGGAACACCCTCGCTCGCTGAGCAATACAGCTTAGCTCTACTGATACACAGCTTAAAGTGGATTTGAAAAGAAAACAACGGAATAAACTTAATATAGATAGAGGACAGAAATGTAGCTCCACTAAGGGAGCAATTTGACTCTGGATTTGATCCAGAGGTCAGGAAGAGTTAGCCTCGCCTAGACTCTCTTCTTCCTCTCTCTTCTACGATACTCTATTTTCTCTCCTTTTTTTGAACTCTCTCCTTCCTCTTCTTCTCTCGTGATTCTCTTGCTTTTGTTTTCTCTGGCTATTCTATGGCCGCCTCCTTATCAACTTCTGTCTTTTTGGTCGCAGAAGATGCCTTCTTATAGGACTTCAGGCTGGGTTCCCAAGAGCTCATGCGTCCGGCATGTGGAAGGTTCGTTTCTACTTTTTCAGAGAAGCCACGTGTCGGCTATAGATGGGACAGTGATCTTCGTGGAGGAATGTCGAATGATTGCACCCCTTGGATCACGTGCCAATCATTTATTCTTTTTTAATCCATGAGCTCACGCTTCAGGTGTAAGTTTAAGTGATCACGTGACAGACGAAGATGTATGCACCTCTACAGTTCAGATGATCGAGAGTATGCCAAGTTGAAAGAGATGCCTTAGCCTATAGAAGAAAAGTGAAAACATGGTTAGACCTTATATACATAGCACAGAAAATATGCATTGACTTTATATAGGCCCAAGGCAGACGAGCACTGACTTTATATATGGTCGATAAGAAAAATGCACTGACTTTGTATGCAGGTGACAAAAACGTGCACCGACTTGATATGCATGCAGCAAAGTGTGCACCGACTATTTATGCATGCAACAAAGTATGCACAGACTAGTTATGCATGCAGCAAAGTGTGCACCGACTTTGTATCGCTCAAGTTAAAACGTGCACAGACCTGAGTAAACATATATGCACAGACCTATATGCACAATGCAAAAAGAAATGCACCGACCTTGTGTCGCTCAAGTTAAAACATGCACAGACCGGAGTAAACATATATGCACAGACCTATATACACAATGCAAAAAGAAATGCACCGACCTTCATATGCCTGAATGCAAACATGCACTGACTTATATGCAAAAATGCAAAACGTGCACTGACTTCAGATGCAGACCAACAGAGTGTGCACCGACCTTATAACAGCTAGCATAGAAACATGCACAGAGCTTATGCATTGCAGTAAAAACATGCACCGACCTTTATGTATGCATGTGAATAATGATATGCACTGACCTTGATTTGTGCAAAGGACAACATGCACCGACCTTGTTTTCCATAGGGTAGACGTGCACTAACCTTATGTGCATGAGGTAGAAATGTGCACCGACTGTATTTGTAGACAAGTAAAATGTGCACCGACGTTATGTTGTGCCCCTGGTTTTGATGATGATAACCATGAGATATGAATGATGTATTCAATTCAATGATGAATTAAAGTTCGATTCAATAATACTTTCACTTGATTTCATTCTTGTGCTAGAAAGGAACAGGGTCGACGCTAGGAGCTTAAAGCGTCCACGCATCAGTTGAAGAAGCCTTCACCAATATCTTCACAAGTTGTTCCACTGCGTCAACGCCAAGATAGAGCGGCGTCGACGCAGTAGTTACAAAAGGAGAGCCAATGGCTTACTGGAATACTCTGATGCGTCAACGCTTTGATCAAGTAGCGTGAACGCAGCAGTTCAAGCATTCCTTGTTGTAGCCTCTGGAGTACCTTGGCAGCGTCGACGCTGCAGTTCGATGGGTCGACGCTGCAGTACGATGGATTGCCACAACTGTCTAAAGCGCAACTAATGAGTGGACGCAGTTGCATCTTGCGTCAACGCACTCAACATGAAACCTGAAGCTAGAAGAAGGATGCGTCAACTCCTTGGGGCAAGAGGGTCGACGCCATCTAATTCAAGTTGCAGAGCACGATAAGTGGATCCCACCTTCAGTCATTATCTGCCACATCAGCCACAAGCGGATAAGGTTTCATAGCTTCTACCACTCCAGAAGGTTCCCCACGTGAGCAATCATGAGGATAACCAGAAAATCAGGGTGGTGGCCCACCTGCCTCACATGAACTATTTTGTGCGCGGGAAGACCATAAAATAGGTTCACCCGAGAAGAAAAGAGTAAGAGAGGGCAAGAGCAGAACGAGTGAGGCGAACAGCAGAACAAGAAAGGCTGAGAGCAGAACTGGACGAAGGCTGCTGAAAAATCAGATCAGAAGATCATCGCGCCACCAAGACTCTTCTACATTCCAGACGGAGGAGATTCAAGGATCGAAGCTCATGCGTATGGACATGGATCTCTCTGTTGGTGATCTAAATTCCGCTGCGTCCAAGTGCTGAAGTTTGATCTCTTATCTTTTAGTTTTCCTATTGTTTTTGAACATTGTATTCCTCTCCTTCACTGGATTTAGTGAAGAGAGGGTGATTCTGATTCAGCGGGCTGTGCTGAGATCAGGGGTGTCAAGGCTATTTGCCTTCAAGCTGTTTGACAGCGGATCTGAGGATTTGTTCCTCGTTGTCTTCTGTTGGGGTAGTCAACAGTGTAGAGGAATTACTTCCTCGGTTTAGCAAAGCTGTGAAGCTCAGCAGGGTTCCTCACTAGTTGAGTGGGGAGGTGGACGTAGGTCTCCATTGGGTGACCGAACCACCTTAAAATTGTGGTCTCTTGTGGTTTGGTTTAATCTTCGCAATTTGTTCCTCGCTAGATGCATGATAGGCACGCTCTCTGATTGGCTTTGTTCAGTGTTTCAATTAATCATCTAGGTGTGGTGCTTCTGATGCGAATTGCTCTACTATAATTTTTATAAGGTCAACCTATTCACCCCCTCCCCCTCTAGCTTGACCGTCCTCTCGATCCAACACGTGGTATTAGAGCACCAGGCTCTCTTGTAAAGGTTTCACAGCCTAGAGAGAACTAATGGAGAACATAGGACTCATGCCTGAGGGGTATGCAGTGAATAGGCCACCATTTTTTGATGGGACTAATTATTCGTACTGGAAAAATCGCATGCAAATATTTTTAAGAGCGCAGGATCATGAAATCTAGAGAGTAGTGAGCAAAGGGCCATACCAAATTGAAGGCGATGAAGAACTCTGGGTGAAGGAGCAAATTCGAAAGTCAAACGTAAATTGGCAAGCCATGAACATTATGCAGTGCTCACTCCATCCCAAGGAATTCTCGCGTGTATCCTCATGCTCCAGAGCAAAAGAAATGTGGGATAGACTCGAGGTAATCTACGAAGGTACCTCAGAGGTAAGAGAGACAAAAGCTAACATGTTAATTTCAAAATATGAATCTTTTCGGATGAAACCTGAGGAAAGTGTATCTGAAATGTATGCCAGACTAACTCTTCTTGTGAATGGTCTTAAAGGTTTGGGAAAGATCTATAGTGACTATGAGGTAGTTAGGAAGATTCTTAGATCCCTAACTCCAATCTGGCATACCAAAGCCACGGTCGTTGAGGAATCAAGGAACCTTCCCACCACCAAACCAGATGAGCTAATAGGTTCTCTTATGGTTTATGAACTGAACTTAAAAAGAACAGATGAGGACATGAAGAAGAAAAAACCCCTTACATTGAAGGCTGGTTCCAGCAGCAAGGAAAGCTCAGATGATAGTCAGTCACCTTCATCTGATGATGACTCAAGTGAAATAGCCATGCTTACTAGAAAATTCAGAAAATTCTTAAGAAAGGGAGGTAAGACTGATAGATATAAAGGATATCAGGTAAGAACTAGCTCAAAACTCAAGCCAAAAAATCCTAAGAAATCTGATAAAGTTGTTTGCTACAAATACAGGAAACAAGGATACATCAAGTCGGAGTGTCCTGAGAATGTGAAAAAGACACAGTCAAAGTGGAGAAACAAAAAGCCCAAGGCCATGCTAAGCACTTGGAGTGATGAAGAAAAAGATGAAGATGAAGAAAGCACCTCTGAAGAAGAAAGCGAGGTGAAAATGTGCTTCATGGCAATTGGTGATGATCAAGTCGAGGTAACCTCTCCCTTTGCAGATTTCTCTTGTGATGATTGGGAAGAAGCTTTTAACGAATTGCTGGATAAGTATGAAGGTGTTAAAAAGGAAAATAAATATCTAAAGAAAAAGAAAACTCAAACCAGTCAAGAAGATGATTTGAATGAAAGAGTCAAAACGCTAGATGTTGAAATCGTGTGTCTAAAAAGGGACTTGGAAGAAAAAGATGAGTATAAGAGACAGCTAATTGAAATAAAGAGAGAAAATGATTTTCTATTGAAGATGCATGATGAATTGAAATTAAGAATGCAGAAATTGGAAAAAGAAGTAAAAATTGCTGAAGAGAAATATGAGGCCATTTGTGGAGTCAATGCAAAACTTCAAGAAAATCTGAAGAAATTAGAGGAAGAGAACCTAAGCAAACAAGCATCCCTCGAAAAAATGACACAGGGTAAAAACAACCTTGATGCTGTTATGGGAATTAAGTGCAACTTTGGAAAAGAAGGGCTTGGATTCAATCCTACTAAAAAGAAAGAACTGGGAACTAGATTGGTGACATTTGTCTATGGGAAGGACACATCTGAAGAGAGGCAAATGGATGAAAACAAAAAGGATGAGAAGAATGAGGAAGGATCAAAACAATCTAATGAAATAAGAAAAGAAAAAGGAAATGAGAAAGGGAAGGCAACATTGAATTTTAACAAACAGCAAAGCACATTTATGTTCAAATATGCCTCTTCAGGTCAATATAGAAATCCTAGATTTGATTCATCAACCCAACAACAATCTTATAGAAGATCAGAAGGCTTAAGGCGTGGTAGAAGCCAACCGCGTCAACGCACTGCTCACATGGCGTCAACGCACCTAGCCTTCCAGAAAGGGCACTCGGTCAGAAATACTCAGATGCGTCGACGCAGTCACTACCATGAGTCAACGCAGTACATGTACCAGAACCCCCATGATAGATATGGTAGGTGGATGAGTCAACGCAGCAACACTAAAGGGTCTACGCATTCAACTCTCAATCAACCAAGAAGCATGCATTCATCTAGAGTCCTTAAGTCAAATTTCCCTAGTACTTCATGGAGTCATCACTATCAATGGCACAGGAATAATCACAAGTCTGTCAAATCATTGAACTTACCATATCAAAGACCCTCACAACAGCAACTATGGATCCCCAAGAGCTTGATATCCTACCTGAACACGTCCTATGGTTTGAAGGGACCCAAGTATATATGGGTTCCAAAATCTCTTGTTTAATGTGTTTTGCAAGAGTGTCTTGCAGCTGTACATAATAGGTGGTATCTCGACAGCGGCTGCTCAAGGCACATGACGGGGGATAAAGCAAAATTTTGTGTCTTGATGGAGAAAGACGGGGGTCATGTTACATTTGGAGGAAACAATAAAGGGAAAATTATTGGAAAAGGTAAGGTAGGTAAAAATCCTTCAAATTTCATTGATGATGTGCTACTTGTTGATGGCTTAGAATATAATCTACTTAGCATAAGCCAGCTGTGCGATAAAGGAAATAAAGTTGTGTTTGATGATCACACTTGCACCATTTTAGAGATGAGTTCTGATAAAGTTAAATTCATTGGAAAAAGAATAAACAACATGTATGTGGTAGATTTAGATGACCCTGCACATAACAATCTGTGTCTTGCTGTGAAAAAAAGTGAACTTGCTTGGCTGTGGCACCGCAGACTAGGGCATGCTAGCTATAGTGTCTTGCATAAGTTAGCAAAGTTTAACATGGTGAAAGGTCTGCCAGATGTATCATTTAAACGAAATGACAAAGTTTGTAGCGCATGCACTCAAGGTAAACACACCAGAAAATCATTTAAGTCCAGACTTGAAACTCAATCATCTAAACCTTTTGAACTCATTCATATGGATTTGTTTGGACCAACTAGAACAGCTAGTGTGAGTGGAAATAAATATGGATTTGTTCTAGTGGATGATTTCTCTAGGTTTACTTGGGTGTTCTTTCTAACTCACAAGAATGATGCATTTGAAGAATTTCAAGCATTCTTCAAGAATGTGCAACAGGATGGTAAGTTTGCCATTTCATCTATCTTGTCAGATCATGGAGGAGAATTTGACAATTCTGAATTTGATGATTTTTGCAGAGTCACAGGAATTTCACACAAGTTCTCATCTCCAAGAACTCCTGAACAAAATGGGATTGTGGAAAGAAGAAATAGAACCCTTGTGGAGATGGCAAGAACTATGCTGACTGAAGGACAACTCCCAAGGAAGTTCTGGGCAGAGGTGGTAAATACAACTTGCTATATTGTGAATAGGGCAATGGTAAGACCTCAGTCCAAAAAGACTCCATATGAATTAATGAAGGGTAAGAAACCTTCTGTTGCTTATTTTAGAGCCTTTGGATCAAAATGTTTTGTTCAAAATAATGACAAACGGACGTTGGACAAATTTGAACCTAAAAGTGAACCTGCCATCCTTCTAGGATATTCTAGTCACTCTAGGGCCTACAGAGTCCTAAATCTAAAAACACATGCTGTTGAAGAATCACGTCATATTGTGTTTGATGAAATGAATGAAAACTCTAAGATTGAGGAATTATGTAGGGATGAAGATGAAGGAAATTTCCTTAAAGAAAAGGAAGAACAAAATCTCCAAGATGAAGAGACAAGGCCAAATGATGATCATGCAGAATCAACCCACCATGGTGATTCAGGTATAAATGAAGGTAACTCTCTAACCGATATCAGGATGCTAAGGGATCATCCTTTATCCTATGTCATTGGTAACTTGCATGAACCTGTTAGAACTAGATTTCATTTTAGAGGTGTTGAGGAAATGGATAATCTAGCCCTTGTCTCTCAAATTGAACCAAAAAATGTTGCTGAAGCATTGAAAGATAGTAATTGGATAAACGCAATGCATGAAGAATTACATCAATTCAAAAGAAAAAAGGTGTGGTATCTTGTGCCAAGACCCAAAGAGCTTTCTGTAATTGGAACTAAATGGGTCTTCAGAAATAAACAAAATGAAAATGGAATGGTAGTTAGGAATAAAACTAGGCTGGTAGCACAGGGTTATAATCAAGAATTTGGCATTGACTTTGAGGAATCCTTTGCTCCAGTAGCTAGATTAGAAGCCATTAGATTATTACTTGCTTATGTTTGCTGTCATGGAAAAATGTTACATCAAATGGACGTTAAGAGTGCTTTTCTAAATGGGTCAATAAAGGAAGAAGTTTATGTTGAACAATCCCCTAGTTTTGAATGCACAGAAAATCCTAACCATGTGTACAGATTGGACAAAGCTCTTTATGGACTCAAACAGGCACCTCGAGCGTGGTATGATAGACTCAGCTCGTACCTCACAGAGAAAGGCTACTCTAGAGGTAAAATGGACCAAACTCTGTTCACCAAGGTATAAAATTCAGATATTATTCTGGTTCAAATTTATGTTGATGATATAGTTTTTGGTTTCACTAAAACCAGCATGTATGAGGAGTTTGCCAGTTTAATGACCACTGAATTTGAAATGAGTCTAATGGGTGAGCTTAAATTCTTTCTAGGTCTGCAAATCACTCAGAGCAAGGAAGGATGTTTCATCAACCAGGCAAAGTACATCTCTGAGTTGCTTAAGAAATACAAAATCGAAAATCTGAAAGCAATCAGCACACCTATGAGCACCACTACAAACTTGGATGCAGATTTGACAGGTAAACAGGTTGATGCAAAAACATATCGAGGTATGATTGGATCACTCCTCTATCTTACTACATCTAGGCCAGACATTCAATTTTGTGTATGCATGTGTGCTCGTTTTCAATCTGATCCTAGAGAATCCCACTTAAGTTCTGTCAAGCGTATCTTTCGATACCTTGCTGGAACTCGAGATTTAGGGATTTGGTACCCTGCATCTTGTTCTTTTGATCTTGTATCATATTCAGATGCAGACTATGCTGGATGTAAACTGGATAGAAAAAGCACGAGTGGCTATTGCCAATTTTTGGGAGGATGTTTGATTTCTTGGGCTTCCAAGAAACAACACTCAGTGACACTATCCACTGCAGAGGCAGAATATGTCGCTGCAGGGAGTTGTAGTACTCAAGTGTTGTGGATCAAACACCAACTCCAAGATTATCAAACTGATCTTGGGTGTGTCCCCATATTGTGTGATAACACAAGTGCCATAAACCTGGCCAAAAATCCTATCCAGCACTCTAGGACCAAACACATAGAAATTAGACACCATTTCTTAAGAGATGAAGTGATAAAAGGAAATTTTAAACTCATATTTGTTGAATCACAATCTCAATTGGCCGATATTTTTACCAAGCCTCTGAACAATGATAGATTCTCTTATCTTAGAAGAGAGCTTGGTCTGTGCAATTATAATATGGATGCCTGATTTGTGTGCCTGACTTATCTTCTAGAAAATGAATGATTAAACTTGTCTTGGTTTGAAGTGTATCTGTCATAAACTCAGGGGGAGCTTAGTCTTCTGTGCTTGGTATGTCTATCTTTCCATCAATAAATTCATAATGAATACAGTTTCAGCATGATACTCATTTTATTGGCTGTTATAATTTCATTCATGCATGGTCTAAGGGGGAGTTAGCTTCAGATTACCTTCTCGGTGTCAAAATGATGAATAAAGTCAGAGTTGTTATTGCTGGTTGGTTGTTTGAGTTAACGCAGTGTGGAAATAGGGTTAACGCACCAGACAACTTATTCTTTGAGAACCTGGTGTGAAGTGTCTCTGGCTGGTTGAATGAGTTGACGCAGCAATGAGACTGAGTTGACGCTGTGAGCAGCTGTTTTCGGAAACAGAACCATTCTATGAGCGGCCTTGATGGATGAGTTGACGCAGTAATAAGGCTGGGTCAACACAGCAGTGTTATATATTCTTCTTTTGGAGACTTCCCTATCTCAAATCAACTTGCTCTGTTCATTTATCTCGTCCCTTCCGTTCTTATCCCTCAATAAAGCCTCCTTGACATTCTTGTATGAGAAAAAAACTCTAGAGCACTGAGATATGTAGACGATGTCTTAAATTCAGGGGGAGTTACAGTGAAAATTCTTATTAAGTATGAGATATGTTCTGAATAGCTCTATGAAAAGCTAATGATAGGAGATCTATAATTCTTATGGTGTTTGAATTCAAGAACTTTTGAACCTAATAATGCACTATGTATGGAATAAAAGCTGAACAATTTAATAAAACTAGGACCTTATCATCTCTCAAACCTTATATTGTTCAACAGTAAAGAAACCACTGTGTGTAGAGGAATTTAATATTTGTATTGGTAATAAACCCAAATATTGAGTATAAACACTGAAGAAACAATCTCTTACACATGTTATAAAATGCAGAGCAATGGTAGCTATTCACTGAGAAACTAGCCCTATGCACCAAAGAAGTGCTAAAGAGCAAGTCATGAGGTGCGCCACTATCTCTATCTTCAAGTGAAAAATAAATCATTACAGAGCAATGGTAACTATTAACTGAGAAACTACCTTCAAGCACCTATGAAGTGCTGATAGGCATGTCATGACGTAAGTTGCCAACTCTGGTACGTCTATGCAGAATAGTTTGCTATGCTGAGTAACCGGGGACTCGGGTGTCTAATAAACATGTGTACCCGTGTCAAAAGGCTAGCCATACTTGACTGCAAATGAAAACGTAAAAATAAGTTGAAATGCTGCAAATGTGAAAAATAATGAAAACATGTGAGTGTGATTGATCTGAAGCTCGTTATTCAACTGAGTATGTTATCAATGCCAAATAAATTTCTCTCTCTCCAAAAGGTAACTTGAAATTGACAGATATAAGGAACAGAAATGAAAATGGTTCTAGTGTGAAAAGAGTTCCTCTTTTTCTCCAGGCAGGTGCCTTTGGTGGTTCATGGTTTTTAATTCAATGCTTTAAGATTATTTCTTCTCTTTATCATTAATTGAATTGGAGCCTATTTACACATCTCTCTTATGGGAACTCGATCTGCAATACTTAAAAATCCTTGACTATGAGCATCTCTACTCCATATCTCAGTATCTTAAGAAAATTCCTTGTACAGATGACTTTCTTGCTACTCTTCTTGCATATATTCGTTTGTTTCTGCTTCACTGCGTCGACGCTGTATCCCTTGGCGTCAATGCAACGATTCCAGAACCATTTTCTACTTTTTTCGGTTCACGGACTTGAACCGGCTGAACCGCTCACTGAAAAGGGTTTCGAAGCTCCTTTAAAAGCGGAACGTGACCGCCGTTCGTCTTCATCTCTTTTGAAAGCCTTTGTCATTCTATCTTCCGAGCTCTCCAAAACCCTTTCCTGTTTCATTCTTCCTCATCCCGCTGCCATGGCTCCTCCGACATCTACTCACAAGGGGAAGAAGAAGGCAGAGGATCATCCAAGAAGCTCAGCATCGGCCGAAGACAATTTGGAGCCCCGCTCCAAAGTTGCTCACGATAAAGGGAAGAGGAAAGAGATGCGTCCACGCGCTCCGAGCCCGCCAACCAAAAAGAGAAGGGAATCTGATGTCAGGTCAGACAAGAAGGGTTCATCTGCAAGTGCTGTAACGGGACAGAAAGGTGCGGACAGCTCTCTTACCGTCACCGTGGAAGAACCTCTGAAGGTTCTTATTTCCCAGTATATTGCTGCTATCGACCATAAAATGCTTGATGTTTTTCCAGAACTGTTTCCTACCTTGGACTATCAGGGATGGTGGTTTTTTGTTACAACCCACAAGGTATATTACCCCACCCTGGTCAGAGAGTTCTACAAAAATTTGAAGTATGAACCTCACATTCCAAAACTCACATCAACTGTCCGGAATGTTAGTTTTGAATTATCAAATAAATTGTTTGCCAGAGCCTGGAAAATCCCCAAGAATGGAGTTCAACTACATAGCTTTGAGTATGATGAGCATGAAGCTTATGCTCTCCTGATTGATAAACCGAGTGATCCTTCCGATGTCAGGGAAACTTATTTATCCAGTCTCAAAGCAAATCAATTCCCTCCATTGAATAGACTGCTCCACCACATTTGCACATCAATGATCACACCACAGAGCAGTGGTAGGGAAAGGGTGACTGAGATGCAGAGATTTCTACTTTACTGTATGCTGAAGAGAAATCATATTTCCCTGCCTGATGTAGTTATTCAAACTATGGGGTCATGCTTGACACAATCCAGAACACTTCCATATGCTGCTCCCTTGACTGCTATTTTTTGAAAAGTTGGAGTAGACTTTGGTTCTGAGAAGAAAATAATCATCCCTCAAGGGAATGTTTACACACTTTCTTATATTCAGAAATTTATGGGTTTTAAAGTCATTGATGGTAAGCCAGTTCGAATTCTTCCTAGTCAGCAAACAGCTCCTTTAGAAACAGGTCAGGCATCAAGAACAGGCACTACGGATGCTAGTCACGTAAACAGGACAGAGGTACCAATTCCTCCTGTGGTGAGAGAAGAAAGACAAGAGGGTAGTTCAGCAAGAGGAGAGCATGAGTTTGAGGAACCATTTGCTCGATCATCAAGCCCTCAGCTGGAAACTGGGCAACCCAGTGGCACTGCACCTACATTGGAACCCCTTATGACTGGAGCCATTGGAATTTATAGAAGACCTTTTCCAACTTCTGATGAAGCTCCACCTCCAGCCACTGTTGAAGAGATCTTCGCACACATGACTATGATGCTGCAACGTCAGGATGCAACAATGGACAAGTTAATGGAGTTTACAAATTATCATCTCAACAAACTGACTTCTCAGATTATCCAATTTGAAGTCTCTGTCTTATCCGAGTGGCAAAAATTCTTACTCACCAAGATGTTATCTGACCAAGCTACAAGGAAAGTCTTGCAGAACATATCATCTCTTATTGACAAGTTATCCACACTGGCGAATGATATGCACATCAATCAAGCTTCATTTTTTCAATCCCTTGTCAAGATTACTGATTTATGCTTTGATGTGAGGATAGCCGTTGAAATCATCAAAGGTCCTGTCAATGCAGTTCCCCAATGCCTCAAAGCAATGTTAGAAAAGATTGACAAAGTGACTGCAGCAATTCAGTCAATTGGGGACAAGTTTCAAAACAAGGACTCTATCACAGCTGATCTTCCTTCTGCCATTGACAGTGTACGCTCCACTCTAAGTCATCAGCTGGGCGAACTCTCTCAGGATATCTGAGATTTACTGGCCAGAGATCCATCTGCCTCAAGACAGCAGTAGCCTCGCCAGCCACCTCAAGGATCTCAGTCTACTCAAGGGCAATCCTCTCGTCAGCAACAACAACCTACTTCTGCCAGAAGATACAATCGCTTCTTCCACTCTTGAGATAGCTCTTCCACATTTCCTCCCCTTCCTGATGATGTCAAAGGGGGAGAATGTTTAATGCATGAAGTCAAGCTGGAATCTTGACCAGAGTTCATTGCATCTGCATCAATCATATTGACTAACTTGAATGAATGTTTTCTTTTTGTCTGGTTCTATAATGTAAAATCTTGAACTTGAATGAATGACAAAATTATAGTTTGATTTAGTCACTGATTTGATTTCATGTTAATCTGAAGTTTCTTGCTTGATATGAATAACCTTGATTGTTTAGATGCAATGTTATGAATGGCATTCACCTCATAGTTGCCATCATAAAAAGGGGGGAGATTGTTGTGCCCCTGGTTTTGATGATGACAACCATGAGATATGAATGATGTATTCAATTCAATGATGAATTAAAGTTTGATTCAATAATACTTTCACTTGATTTCATTCTTGTGCTAGAAAGGAACAGGGTCGACGCTGGGAGCTTAAAGCGTCCACGCATCAGTTGAAGAAGCCTTCACCAATATCTTCACAAGTTGTTCCACTGCGTCAACGCCAAGATAGAGCGGCGTCGACGCAGCAGTTACAAAAGGAGAGCCAATGGCTTACTGGAATACTCTGATGCGTCAACGCTTTGATCAAGTAGCGTGAACGCAACAGTTCAAGCATTCCTTGTTGTAGCCTCTGGAGTACCTTGGCAGCGTCGACGCTGCAGTTCGATGGGTCGATGCTGCAGTACGATGGATTGCCACAACTGTCTAAAGCGCAACTAATGAGTGGACGCAGTTGCATCTTGCGTCAACGCACTCAGCATGAAACCTGAAGCTAGAAGAAGGATGCGTCAACTCCCTGGGGCAAGAGGGTCGACGCCATCTAATTCAAGTTGCAGAGCACGATAAGTGGATCCCACCTTCAGTCATTATCTGCCACATCAGCCACAAGCGGATAAGGTTTCGTAGCTTCTACCACTCCAGAAGGTTCCCCACGTGAGCAATCATGAGGATAACCAGAAAATCAGGGTGGTGGCCTACCTGCCTCACGTGAACTATTTTGTGCGCGGGAAGACCATAAAATAGGCTCACCCGAGAAGAAAAGAGTAAGAGAGGGCAAGAGCAGAACGAGTGAGGCGAACAGCAGAACGAGAAAGGCTGAGAGCAGAATTGGACGAAGGCTGCTGAAAAATCAGATCAGAAGATCATCGCGCCACCAAGACTCTTCTACATTCCAGACGGAGGAGATTCAAGGATCGAATCTCATACGTATGGACATGGATCTCTCTGTTGGTGATCTAAATTCCGCTGCGTCCAAGTGCTGAAGTTTGATTTCTTATCTTTCAGTTTTCCTATTATTTTTGAACATTGTATTCCTCTCCTGCACTGGATTTAGTGAAGAGAGGGTGATTCTGATTCAGCGGGCTCTGTTGAGATCAGGGGTGTCAAGGCTGTTTGCCTTCAAGCTGTTTGACAGCGGATCTGAGGATTTGTTCCTCGTTGTCTTCTGTTGGGGTAGTCAACAGTGTAGAGGAATTACTTCCTCGGTTTAGCAAAGCTGTGAAGCTCAGCAGGGTTCCTCACTAGTTGAGTGGGGAGGTGGACGTAGGTCTCCATTGGGTGACCGAACCACCTTAAAATTGTGGTCTCTTGTGGTTTGGTTTAATCTTCACAATTTGTTCCTCGCTAGATGCATGATAGGCACGCTCTCTGATTGGCTTGGTTGAGTGTTTCAATTAATCATCTAGGTGTGGTGCTTCTGATGCGAATTGCTCTACTATAATTTTTATAAGGTCAACCTATTCACCCCCTCCCCCTCTAGCTTGATCGTCCTCTCGATCCAACACGTTACTTGCTGAACAACAAGATGTGCACTGACGTTACTTGCTAAACAACAAGATGTGCACTGACCTTCTACATGCATGAACAGTAATGTGCACTGACCTGTCTATATGCATGAACTGTAACGTGCACGGACTATATGCAAGCGCAATGCAAAACCTGCACCGACCTATATGTAGACAGATAGAATGTGCACAGACTTTGCACACAAAAGATGCATGAGCTTGGACTATGAATGTGCATGTGACTAGTGATATGCACCGACCTTTATGCGAGACAAAGCATGCATTGACCTTATTCTGTCTTAAGATGAAACATGCACCGACCTTGAATGCTACAACATTCTAAATATGCATTGATCTTCTAACAGCAACTGAGACTTATTCTGACTTATACAGAGATGATGTTGTCAAAGTCAACTAGTGGTCAAACCACTGTTGCCAATGGTCAAACCACTGTTGTCAATCATTAAAAGCAGACATGAATGACACCAAATCAGAGGAGACATAACATTCTCCCCCTTTTTGATGATGGCAACATTGCAATACTTTGATGACAACACAGATACATTATGAGTCAAAAACAATAAGGGGTCACAGTTATGCATGGATAAATATAGTCAAATTAAGAACAATCTCACTCCTTGCATAGTCTACACACTCTCTCCCCCTATGATAGAGAATTCTCTTCCCTTCAAAGCTTCAAAGGATTTCTCTCCCCCTTTGCCATCAGCGAACAAGGAACTGGAGAGAGACAATGGGATCTAAGATTTGAAAGCAAGAGATCTGATTGACAAACTGAATAATCTTTCATTAAACAAGCATACAGAGATCAGACTCTTCTTAGAATAAGAGTACAGATAATGCAACCTTGATAAAATCTGATTTATGGGTAATGGAAGTTAGAGTGTAGCAATTCTACTCTTTGAAAAGGTTTGAATTAGCCATTAATAGCAATAAACTGCACATACACTAATCATGTCAGAACAATCTATCTTCAACTTACTTATGTAGAATTCAAATAGGTTCTTAGGAGGACTTAGAACAAGTGTTGAGATTAAACAAGTTGTGGAAACTTTGTGTAGGGGTCAGCTGAATTCAATTATATGTCCACAAAAACTTGTGAGCAGGCAGGTATAATCCATACCTTTGTACATGGAGATACACGTTGATCAGACGCCAGTACCCCTAGTTAACTTAGTAGGATGTACCATTCTGTTTCAATTGTTGAACATAGATAATTGAAGCACGTCATGACATAGGTTCATCCTATTTCATTGATGGAAAACCCAATTTCTCTGTGCATTCAATCATTGCTCTGCCAATTACTTTTGACACAAAATTTTATACTTTTTAAACAGAGTTAACTAAAGCACATCATGACATGGGGTTATCCTCTTTCTTTGATAGAGGGCCCAGTTTCTCTGTGACTTAAGCTATTGCTCTACAAATTAATTCTTGACTCAAAAGTTTTATATATATATAGCTACCCTTTTGTTTTTGTTTAAAAACAACACTTAATAACTAAGTTTCTCAACTAAGAGTCCTTGAGAATTTTTTGATTTTCAGTTTCATAAAGACAGAAACAGACACAACATGTAAAGGATGGTTGAGAGCTATTAACTGTAATGAACTATCCTTTTTCATTGAGCAAACCTTTAGACTCTAAGGTTCATTAAGCATAAATCATCAGTTCATTCATGGTGCATTCACATTCTTACAGAAGTAGATATCTGATTTTAGTATCTTAGAGTAGTGAACTTATTATCAAATTGTCATTCTTCCAGATTCTCAGAAGTGAAAGTAGATGAGATGCAAAGTGATGTCCAGTTGAAGGTCAAGGTGTTGGAGATTAAGATGACAGGCATGTGCTACCAAGTGATGTGTATCAACTTGATACGGAGGGATCCCAAGTGAATTTATCTCAAGAGAAGTAATTTGAATATTAAGTAATACTCAGAGATATTGACTGAATGAGACTTTGGTTCCGAGATGTTCAGATATGAGAATAAGAATTGATAGACAGTTTAAGAACTCTCTTTAACAAAAAAAAAACACAAGCTCCCCCTGACACTATGCAACACTTTTGGAAACAGCATGGTAACCTATCATACTTCTATGACAATGCTAGACACAAATGCATGACTCAACATATGACTCTTGACTCAAGGTACCAGGTGGAGGACTAGCCTCTACACATGATGTGGGTTTCCAAATAGAAGATATATGCCCTTCTCCCAACTATCATTTTATATACCTTTGAGAACAAGATGGGTATGATGCAAGGTATGAAGTTATGCTATAGACAGATTAACTCTAAAGACCACCTGAAGCATGTGCAAATGAATAATTCATTTAGAGGCAATTTATTCAGGATAGACAAGAATGAATGTTTATTCATCATGCTAAAATGTACATAAGCCTAGTTTCCTTTTTAAGAATTTAAATATATCATTTCCAAGGGGCTTGGTAAATATATCAGCAATCTATTTTTCTGATTCAATGAAGTGAAACTCAATTTCATTCTTATTTACCTCATCTCTTAAGAAGTGATGTTTAATCTCAATGTGCTTAGTCCTAGAGTGATGAACAAGATTTTTGGTTAATGAAATAGCACTGGTGTTATCACAAAAAATAGGTGTGCATCCTAGATTGATGTGATAATCAACAAGTTGGTGCTTTATCCATAAGACTTGGGGTGCACAATTCCCTACTACAACATATTCTGCTTCAGCAGTGGAAAGAGCAACAGTGTGTTGCTTCTTAGATGCCCAAGATACTAGACAACCAGCTAGATATTGACAAAATCCACTAGTGCTCTTTCTATCTATCCTGCACCCAGCATAATCTGCATTAGTGTAAGCTACAAGGTTGAACTCACACTTAGCAGGAAACCATAGACCTAAGTCAGGGGTGCCTGATAGATACCTAAAGATCCTCTTCACTGCACTCATGTATGATTCTCTAGGACTAGCATGAAATCTAGCACATAAATATACTGAGAATTGAATATCAGGTCGAGATGCAGTAAGGTACAAAAGGGATCCGATCATACCTCTATAAAGCTTGGTGTCAACCAATTTACCTTTTGGGTCACCATCAAGACTAGTTGAGGTGCCCATAGGTGCTATTGCTTTGAGGTTTTCCATTTGATATTTCTTCAGCAGGTCCCTTACGTACTTGGACTGTGTGATGAAGCTTCCCTCCAATGTTTGATTGACCTGCAAACCAAGGAAAAACTTCAATTCTCCCATAGAATTCATTTCAAATTCATCTGTCATTAATCTAGAAAATTCCTCACACATTTCAAATTTAGTTGACCCAAACACTATATCATCTACATAAATCTGAGCAATAAGAATGTCATTGTTACTTACCTTAGTGAATAGGGTCTGGTCAACTTATCCTCTTGAAAAACCCTTACCTGTGAGGAAGGAGCTCAACTTGTCGTACCAGGCCCTGGGAGCTTGCTTCAGTCCATACAATGTCTTATCTAATTTATAGACATGATCAAGAAAATCAAGGCATTCAAAACCTAGAGGTTGTTTAACATACACATCCTCCTTTATCAACCCATTCAAAAAGGTAGATTTCACATCCATCTGCAGCAATTTTATTCCTAGGCTACAAGCAAATGCTAAAAGTATTCTGATAGCTTCTAATCTGGCAATAGGAGCAAAAGATTCTTAAAAATCTACCCCATATTCTTGGATGTAACCTTGTGCCACTAGCCTAGCTTTATTTCTAACTACCTTTCCATGCTCATCAGTTTTATTCCTGAAAATCCATTTAGTGCCTATAACTGAGCCATGCGAGGGATAAGGTACTAGGTGCAATATCTTGTTCCTTTCAAATTGGTTCAGCTCATCATGCATGGCATTTATCCAATGCACATCCTCTAAGATAATATCTATGTTTTTTGGTTCTATTAAAGAGACTAGTGCAAAAGAATTCAACTCATTTTCAATCCTAAAATGTGGTCTAGTCCTAGGGGGTTCATTCAGATTACCAATTATATTCTCTAAAGGATGATCTTTAATAACTCTAACATTGGTAAGCTGATTACCTGGTTTTGCATTTTCCTCCCCCTGAGGTCTAGACCCATTTGTCTCACCATTTTCTGCAGGTTCAGTATTTGGCTCTTCTTTACTCTCAAGAATATCACCATCAGCTTTGTCTCTGTAACAAATAGTTTCAGATTTGTTAGCATGCTCATCGAAGACAACATGTGGTGATTCCTCTACAATTTTAGAGTTAAGATTATATATTCTATAGGCTTTGGACATTTCAGAATAACCTAGAAAAATTCCAGGTTCACTCTTAGGTTCAAATTTATCAAGGTCTCTTTTAGCATTCACATGAATAAAACACTTACAACCAAAGACCTTGAAATGTGCTAGTGAAGGTTTCTTACCTTTAAAAATTTCATAGGGAGTCTTTTGAGTGAAAGGTCTTACCAAGGCTCTGTTAATAATGTAACATGAAGTGCTCACAGCCTCAGCCCAGAACTTCCTAGGCAGATTTCCTTCAACTAGCATTGTCCTAGCGATTTCCACCAGAGTTCTATTCCTCCTTTGAACTACTCCATTCTGTTCTGGAGTTCTTGGAGAAGAGAACCTATGGTTAATCCCACTTTCCCTGTAGAAAACATCAAATTGTGAGTTTTCAAACTCACCTCTATGATCAGACAAGATATTCAGAATTGAATGCTCATTAATCTGATTTATTTTGTGATAAAATTATTGAAATTCCTCAAATGCATCATTTTTATGAGTCAGGAAAAATACCCATGTAAACCTAGAGAAGTCATCTTTTAAAACATAACCATATCTTTTACCAGATAAGATGGATGATCTAGATGGTCCAAATAAATCCATGTGTATCAGCTCAAATGGTTTAGAAGATAGGTTTTCAGTTCTTGACTTAAGTGACTTTCTAGTTTGCTTGCATTGAGTACAGGCCTCACAGATTTTATTATTTTTCTTGAATGAGATTTCAGGGAGACCTTTTACCATGTTGTGTTTATTTAATTTGTGCAATACATGATAGCTAGCATGACCTAACCTACGGTGCCAAAGACAGGCTAACTCATCCTTACTGATAGTGAGGCATAAATTTGTGTGTGCTGCATCATCTAAGTCTACCATGTAGATGTTATTGATTCTCTTACCAGAAAATTTGACAGATTTAGAATTAGGTTCAAAGATTGTGCATGCAAGAGAGTCAAAAATTACTTTGTGACCTTTATCACACAGCTGGCTAATGCTAAGCAAAATATAAGTAAGGCCTTCAACCAATAGCACTTCATCAATGCAACAAGAAGAACACTTACCTACTTTACCTGATACAACTATTTTCCCTTTGGTATTACCTCCAAAGGTAACATGACATGCATCCTTCTCCACCAACATGCAAAATTGGTCTTTGTCCCCAGTCATGTATCTGGAGCAGTCACTGTCAAGATACCATCTATTTTGATTGGCTGCCAGGCATACCTGCATGGAAAATCAAGTGGAAAGATTTGGAACCCAAAGCTGTTTGGGCCCCAGAAAAGCATTTATTTCATGCAGACTTGTGACTAGGTGTTTTGGTATCCACATTTGATTTAGTTTCTTCCTTGGAATTGTGGATTTTTTATCATACAGTTTAGTCTGTCTTTTCTTGCCACTATTAATCTTGGAGGATTACTTTTGTAGTATGGCTTGTTTCTTCTTTTTAAATCATTTTGAAAATTTCTTTGCCATCGTTTAGTCCAATAGGCATTGGGAGTAGTGGGTGCTCTATAGACCCTAGACTGACTGGGCATGGAATTGACAAAGCCATAAAAGTTCTGGCTTCTGAAATTGTTGTGCCTAGTCTGCATGTGGGAATTCCAAGGGTGAGGCTGATGCATCTGAGTGGAATGTGGATTCTGAAAATGATGCTGCATTGGCCTCGTGTAGATGCTACCTAGACCTACGAGTTGTAACATGTAGAGTAGGTAGGAGCTATTTTGTAGTAGCCTTGACCTGAGGTTCTTCTACTCGGCCCTTGATTCCTAGAGCACTTATACCCAGAAGAGGTAAACGTCGATGCACCTTGATGGGTGCCTCGACCATTCTGTGGTGACTGGGTTGTTTTGGCCTTGGGGCTTCCTTGAACTCTAGCCTTAGAAGACTGACCCCTAGCATGTCCCTTGGTCTGAGGCGTGGGAGTGTATGAGCATGATTCCCTAGACACCTCTATCTTCCCTTTGCCCTTGTCCTTGGCACTGGGCTTAGCTTTCTCAATGTTTTTTGTTTTGTTCTTATTCTGACCTTCTCCAGAAGTCATGTTTATCAGGGGTTGAAATGTCCCCTTTTCTGCCAAAAAGGAGATGGTTCTCACGTCAAACCTCTTCTTATTAGTTGGGTTGAAACGTAAACCTTCCTTTCTGAAATTACTTTTTGTTCCTAAGATGGCATTCAGATTTTCTATAACTTGTGTCATGCCTTCAAGGGAGTTTTGTTTGTCTGTATTTTCTTTTTCTAAATTTTCTATTGTCTTTTTCAATTCAACATTCACACCATTGACAGCTTCATATTTTTCAGTGGCTATCCTAGTTTCTTCCTGAAATTCATATATTTTAAGTTTGAGTTCATCAATGGTGATCATTAGATTTTCATTTTCAGATCTTAAGTCAATCAAGATGACTTTATCACACTCGGTTTCAACAAGAGATTTTTTCAAATTGAGATTTTCAATTTCCAGACATACAATTTTATCATTCAGAGATGTATCATGAATTACAGAATTAGTTTTCCTTTTCAAATGTCTGTATTCTTTTCTCATATCATCATATTTATCGAGTAAATCAGCATATGCTTCTTGCATATCATCATGAGTGAAATTTTCAAAAGGTGAAGTTACCTCATCATTGTTTTCGTTGTCTTCATCACTTTTGGCCATTCAAGCATAGCTTGTCTTCTTTCTCACTATCAGAGGAGCTGCTCTGACTTCCTTCATCTTCATCTTTCCAGGTGCTAACCATAGCCTTTCCTTTCTTATTCTTCCACCTGGGCTGCTTGTCTTTCAACTTCAGACAATCTACCTTGAGATGTGCTGCCTTCCTGCATTATAACAGACATTGCTATCAGTTTTCTTGGCAGCATCATATTTATGCTTTGGCTGCCTTTTGCCAGAAAAATACCTTTTCCTAAACCCCTTTCCTTCTTTCCTCAAAAACCTTTTGAAGTTCCTAGTAAACATAGCAAAATCATCAGTGTTTTCATCTGAGCTAGAGGAGCTGTGTTCACTGGACGACCCTTGGTTGCTTGAGGTAACTTTAAGAGCCAAGGGTGATAGGGTGCAAGGCCCGGATTCAGAGGGGGGTGACTGAATCCCCGTTAAAAAATATTGCAGAAATAAAAACAAAACCAACTAAGCAACACTCAGTGACCAACCTGGTCAACCACTCAACCTTAACTCAAGGAAGAAGATGATAACAGCAAATAAGAGCGAAGGCACGAAATCTCATTGAACAACCCAAATAATGCTGTAGGCTAACAAACGAGTCAAGTGAGACAAGTATCAACCATATAGCGCTCATGAAGCATCCTGCGAAGGGTGATAGAAGATATGGAGTAGAACGCAAAATCAAACCATAGAACACTAGGATTTTTAGGTGGTTCGGTCCATAGACCTACGTCTACCCCTCACTCCAAATCGGAGTGAGGCTTCCACTAGCAAAAGCTAGAACCGCAGACTCAGTCTGCAAACAAGTGCTGCCTAACAGCTTGACCAGGGGAACAACCTCCCCTCTTCCTCCAGACCGGAGGGAAACCACTAGTGACACACAGTCACTAGCAACCAGAGACCGAAGTCTCTCTTCCTCTGAAACCCAGAGGGAACCCACAAGCGACACCAGCCACTTGCAACCGGAGACCCAAGTCTCCCTTCCTCTGAAACCCAGAGGGAACCACAAGTGACACGTAGTCACTTGCAAACCAGAGGTCACGGACCTCTCTTCCTCCACACCAGAGGGAACCACTGATGACACACAGTCACCAGCAAATCGGAGAACTAATCTCCCTTCTCCTGAGACCACAAGAGGAACCCGACCTCACACTAGAGAATCGGAAGAACAAACGTGATCAGTTAAAAAGAAAAACAATAAATGATAAAAACACAGCGACTGAAAGTTGGAAAATGAAATGCACAATGTAGCTCTCGCAGGAGAAAATTGGATTGGATCTGATCCAAAGTCTAGTGAAGACAATGAAGCTTCTCTTCTTCTTCACGAGCTCTCTATCTCTCTTTATCTTTATCTTTTTCTTCTTCTGCTCTCTCACTCTGGCTCTCAGCTTCTCTTTCTTTTTCTCTCGTTCTTCTTGACACTTGATCGTCCAGGCTCTCTCTGTCTCTTCTTTTCTCTTCTTCTTCTTTTCCTTCTTCTGTAGCTCTCTGCCTCTCTGCTTCAGCTCTCCTATATCGATCACACTCTCTCTTCTCCAGATGGAGAAGTCCTCATATTTATAGCAGCAGCAGCTAGGGCGTGTGCAGGGCTTGTGCCCCCTTTATCCAGAGAACACCTCAGATCACGTGCCAGGTGCCAACCTCAGATCACGTGCCCAAACATCTGCCAGTTTAATGACAGAGTAACTTCAGTCGATCAACAGAACACGGGTTGTACATACTTCATATCAAGCAGTAATGTTCCAACTTGCAATGTACAGACTTTGCGTGCAGACGACCAGACGATGTATAGACTTGCTGCGCCTACAACAAGACGATGTATAGATTTGTTAAAGTGATGCACGAGCATAATATCAAAGAATGTATAGACTATGAGTGCATGGTAAAGAGTGTACAGACTTGCTGTGGAGGAGTGTGTAGACTTTGTGTGCATGGTATGCAACAGAATGTATAGACTTTGTTTGTGCTGCGCAAACGATGTGTAGACTTGCTATGGGGGGATGTGTAGACTTTGTGTGCATGCTACCAGATGATGTATAAACTTTGAAGATGATGCATGAACAAGCCACCAATCGATGTACAGACTTGGTGTTCAGACTTTGTGTGTGTGTGCGAGACAATGTATAGACTTTGGTTCGTGCAACACACAGGTTGTACAGACTTCGTGTGTGTGTTAAAGCAGAGAACGTAGGTAAAGATAGGAATGTATAGACTTGCGTTCATGCAGCAATGCATAGACTTGAACCCGTGCATGCTATGCGATGTACAGACTTTGAACGCGTGCATGCTATGCGATGTATAGACTTGCCAACAACGAGTGTATGGACTTAACATCTAGGAATGTGGAGACTTTGTGTGCGTGCATGCTGCAAGGCAATGTATAGACTTGGTGTATGCAGTCTAGGCTAAACTCTGTACAGACTTTATCTTGAAGGATGCATATGCATATAGGAATGTATGGACTTTGAATATGAATGCTTGGACTTGCCTTCAACGAGTGTGCAGACTCTGGGTGTACTGTGCAAACGATGCACAGATATGCTCTGAGGGATGTGCAGAGGTTGAATGAGTGACATGCAGTTTGCAACAGGCAAGTATGTACATTGAAAATGAGTGCAAGACTATGCTCATGAATGTATAGACTTAGTGTGCAATATGCAAACGATGCATAGCCATAGCTCATGAATGTATACACTTGAGTGCGTGCATGCTACAGGGCAATGTATGGACTTTGAAATGATGCACATATGCACTAAGTAAGTCACGAGCAATAGCACACATTGTACAGACTTTGGAAATGCTTAGCACATGATGTAACAAGGCTCTGTACAGTCTTAAGGCTCTGTACAGACTTAACCTGAGCATAGTTATGAAATGCATGAGTCTAGACATCCATTGACTTATGGCCACCATGAAACATAGTTATGAAATGCACCGAATATGCACACAGCCTGTTCGATGGAATGGCATTCAAATAGATGCTCAATCAAACATTCATATGCAGATACAAACAAATGATGACTTATAGTGTTTGCTATCATCAAAATCACAAGGACACAACAATCTCCCCCTTTTTTATGATGGCAACACTATGAGTCATACTGACTTGAATCAAATTATTCTCCCCCTTTGGCTTCAGCAAAAAGACATTAGTTTGAGAGGGAAGTATAAGAATGCATAAGATGATTGAATTAAAAAACTCCCCCTTTGACTAGGCCATGAAAGGGTTTCTTCCCCTTTTAACAACAGCAATGAAAGGGACAAGAAGGATGCTGACAAGATCTCCCCCTTTATGAATTACAATGCAGCATGACAGGAAAGCTCCCCCTGATTAGATGGAGTCTTATGAGATGAATGAGAAGGAGACCACACAATTGAAGTAGGTCGCAGATAGTCAGATGAAGCACAGTCAAACACTGAGATCAATTTAGCAAGAATAGTGAAAGTTAAACACATTTAGCAAGATTTTCAAAGAGTATACCAATTTCATAAATCCAACGAATTTTCCAGCGAGTCTCCCATTATAAAGATTTATGAACAAACTTTATTGAACTCCATGGTTTAAAGATGATGTATATTAGGTTCGACAAAAGTTCTGTACTCATATCTGAAATCAAGATTTAATAACAAATGAACCAAAACTCATATGTACATCTCGATTATTCTCCCTCCATCTTACTCAATCAATTTCAAGGACTTCTTTAAGAAATACACTCATAAGTATTAAGTTTAAACATGCATGAAAGCATGTGATCATATCAAGGGTTATAGCAGATTATCCTTTACATTCTTTTTCAAATTTTCATTCTATCAAATGGATATCTTTGCCAACATAATTTTACGAGCAATCTAGTTCAGTACACACTTTGTAGCTAAAGAATATATGTTGTTTAGACACCAATATCCCAAAGTACTTGGTGTGACTAACAGTCATGCTTTAAAAATAAACAGAGTTGACTGTTCACCTCATGACATGTCTTTTCTCATTTCTTTGACGAGTGAAATATATTTCTCAGTGTGTCAGTCATTGCTCTGCCTGATTTTCAATTAATTTTAGGCAGAGTTAACTAAGACATCTCATGACACAGTCCTTTGGACATGTGTTTCTCAGTGATCAAAGTCATTGCTCATGCAAGATTCATCAGATTTGACCCTTAGATATTTTCTGGGAGTTCAGATATTTAAAAACAATACAGATTTCATGTATTTCATCTAAATAAAGTCATGATTTCTATATTTTTCAGATTATAGAAGATTTAACAAGACTTAACATGAATCAGTTGGTTAAGGTTTATTAAAGTTGATTCTAGATATTTTTCAGGACATTTATAGCCAACCTAACCGAATATATTAAATGTAAACTATTTTGATCTTTCTGATATTCATAAATTTGTATAATAGAAGATTCCTTATTGAAGTGATTATTCAGATTTATGAGCAAGGTATACAATTTGAGATCTTCTCAATTGCAGCTATTTTAAGAAAGCTTTCAGAAGCAACCAGAGTATCAATGATACCAATTGATGGTATATGATTCAGGAAAAGCATAGGCTGACGAATGAGTGAAAGTATGATTGTTCAGGAGGAATAATAGCCAATCAATCAGAATTTATCAGGGCACAAGAAGCCAAATATGCATGAAACACTCCCCTATTTAGATGCCATGATTCAGATGTAAAAATGTATGCGTGAAACTATGACTCATCAGATCAAACATAAAGTTCATTTGAACAGATGTGAAGAATTTACCCAAATGGGGCTTTATCAACTTGGGTGCCTTGGTTTAATTTACCCCTCTTTATTCCTCAATCCAAGGCACACCTGCAAAGTTTTTGATCATTTTGATCCTGCAGGGACCCAAGCAACTTTGGGTCCTGCGTTAGCCCTAACAGGTGTTCTAAACAATTTCTTAGCAACATGGTCATCATGATCCATCAGGTAACAATTGTCCATAGAATGTCCAAATTTTCCACAATATCTACATGAAATGACTGGTTTCTGGTTCTTATGATGCATAGTAACAGCAGTATGAGGTTTATAAACATGATCATAAATTTTCTGTTGTATGCATGAACAGTTTGATTCTTATTCTTAATCAGCCAACATTCAGCAGATTTGTGACCTTGCTTACCACAGTTATAGCATGAAAATTTCACAAATGATTTTGCAGGGAATTTGACAACATGGGGGTTAACAGAATTCTTCTTAACATGCCAATAGTCCTTAACTATATGGCCATTTTTTCCACACTCGAAGCATCTGATATGCTTACTTTTAAAGACATTTTTACCCCAAGTGGATCCAAACCAGCACTCTGCAGCCTTGTGCCCATGCTTATTGCAGTTAAAGCACACAATGTACTGACTAGACTTGTGTTTAGTTCCATATGGACCATGAAGATGCATGGAAGACCTGGCATGCAATTTATTATCTTCTTTCATGATAAAGCATTCATTCATGAGATGACCATGCTTCCCACAATAGTAACATGAAGCATCAGGCTTTCTAGTAGCATGGTTTCTATCAAAAGAATTTTTAGAATGTGATGTTTCACTAGCATGCTCATCCTTTAACAACAATCTACAATCTTCCATTACATGACCTACCTTCCCACAATAATAACATGACCCCTTTTTAATATGAGTGTGTGAGAGATCATGTGACTTGTGTGCAGCATTCTTTGTACCAATAGGAGTGTCTTTGTCCTTTTTCTGTAGATTTTCATTCTTTTTCAATTTTTGAGTTTGTTCTACAGTTTTGGGACTGACAGTGGATTTTTGTGTAGTAAATTGAAAAACAGAAGAACCAGAGGTTTTGTTTTGATCAGAAGCTTTTACAAACACAGTGGAAGTTTTATTCCCATTGATCCTTTTATTTGTCGGACTGTAACCCAGTCCCTCTCTCTGAAAATTATCACTCTTTCCAAGAAGCTTATTCAGATTGTCCTTTCCTTTGACAAATTTTGATAGAGAATTTTTCAAATCTTGAATCTCAGAATTTAAGACATCAATATTAGCTTCATATCTGGACAGATCTGTTTCACAGGAAATGACTTGTTGATGCAAGGCATCATTCAGACTTTTGAGTTTTTCAACTTCCTGTTTTAATTTTATTTCATTGTCAACTTTAGATAGGGACTTGTAAAGATCATCAACTTCTTGTTGAAGGGATGTGATTGTAAGCTCATATCCAGCTATCTTCTGTTCACAGCAAGTGACATTTCAACTCAACATTTGGTTGATGGTTTTTAGACTCTCAATTTCTTGTTCTGCATCCACCAACCTATCAGAATTATCCATGCTCACACACTTGCTTTTTTCAATTGTCAATAGCCTATCTGATAGTTGGGTGTTTAGATGTTTCAGCTTGTTGATTTCCTCTTTCAATTTCCTCTTTTTCTCTAGGAGATCATCATCAAACATCCAATCATCTAAGGAAGACTGACATTCATAAAACTTTTCTTGTTGTTTCTCAGATTGAAGTTTGTTGAGATTTTTCTGAATCTCTAAATTTATTACTCTATCAGCCTCCAATTTTTCAGAGATAACCCTGTTTTCTTTTTCAAAACTCATTGATTTGTGTTCAAATTCCTTGGACTGGTTTTTGAGTTTTTTATTTTCAGATTTCATATTTTCCAATTCAGAACTGACAAGCTCTAAATTTCTCACCAGTTTTTCATTACTTTCTTCAACCTCAATTCTCTTTTCCAACAATAATTTGTTTTCCTCTTTTAGGGATTTGATTAATTCCTTTTGCAAATTATCATCATGATCTATATCATTAACCAAATCTCTGAGAACAGCACATTCATTGCAAGAATCATTTTCTTTGATGAGTCTATTCCTTAAACTCTCATTCTCAGACTTCAAGTGTTTCATTTCATTTTCTTTTCTGTTCATATCTGACTTTAGATTTTCATTTTCCACTTTCATACTTCTAATTTCATACAGCATTTCTTTTCTCAATTTTCTCTTCTCAGATTTAAGTTTATCATATTTGTTCAATAAATGCTCATTCAACGCAATCATACTTTCCAGAGAAAAATTATCAGTGTCAGAGTTTACCTGTGACGAAGTATCCTCCACATAATCTTCGTCTTCTTCTTCATTTTCTTCTTGCTGTCCATCATCGTCAACCATCAGACATGTGTTGCGATTCCTGGTGAGCTTTAGTTCCTCCAAAATCTCCTTGGCAGACCTGCAAGAAGAAACACATGAAATTAGAGCTCTGTCAAGTGATGCTTTCATTAAATCTAATGCTCTCAAGTTGACAGAGTCTTTCAGTCTATCCTTATCAGTCCATCTAGATTTATCTTTTGATAATTTGTGTGGACCGTGGACCATTACTTTCCAAAGTTCAGGATCAGTCGATCTAACATACCGATGTAAGTTCTCCAGCCATAGATCAAGATCATTACCTTTGAAAATTGGCGGATTGGCCATTACAACAGATAATAAAAAACAGCGCACAAGACAATCGACAAGAATGCACCACAACCAGATGAGCAAAGCAAGGCACTAAGTCAGTGAAGTAAAACATCGAGCACCAGAAACCCACTCTGAAATGCACCACGAAAGATGCAGGATCTGCTGTGGATCGTTGGATCCAATGCACAGCAACCCGCTCTGATACCAATTGATAGGGTGCAAGGCCCGGATTCAGAGGGGGGTGAATGAATCCCCGTTAAAAAATATTGCGAAAATAAAAAGAAAACCAACTAAGCAACACTCAGTGACCAACGTGGTCAACCACTCAACCTTAACTCAAGGAAGAAGATGATAACAGCAAATAAGAGTGAAGGCACGCAATCTCACTGAACAACCCAAATAATGCTGTAGGCTAACAAACGAGTCAAGTGAGACAACCATCAACCATATAGCGCTCATGAAGCATCCTGCGAAGGGTGATAGAAGATATGGAGTAGAACGTAAAATCAAACCATAGAACACCAGGATTTTTAGGTGGTTCGGTCCACGGACCTACGTCCACCTCTCACTCTAAACCGGAGTGAGGCTTCCACTAGCAAAAGCTAGAACCGCAGACTCAGTCTGCAAACAGGTGCTACCTAACAGTTTGACTAGGGAAACAACCTCCCCTCTTCCTCCAGATTGGATGGAAACCACTAGTGACACACAGTCACTAGCAACCAGAGACCGAAGTCTCTCTTCCTCTGAAACCCAGAGGGAACCCACAAGCGACACCAGCCACTTGCAACCGGAGACCCAAGTCTCCCTTCCTCTGAAACCCAGAGGGAACCACAAGTGACACCTAGTCACTTGCAAACCAGAGGTCACGGACCTATCTTCCTCCACACCAGAGGGAACCACTGATGACATACAGTCACCAGCAAACCGAAGAACTAATCTCCCTTCTCCTAAGACCACAGGAGGAACCCGACCTCAAACCAAAGAATCGGAAGAACAAACGTGATCAGTTAAAAAGAAAAACAATAAATGATAAAAACACAGCGACTGAAAGCTGAAAAATGAAATGCATAATGTAGCTCTCGCAGGAGCAAACTGGATTGGATCCGATCCAAAGTCCAGTGAAACCTCACTCTGGCTCTCAGCTTCTCTTTCTTTTTCTCTCGTTCTTCTTGACACTTGATCTGCTAGGCTCTCTCTGTCTCTTCTTTTCTCTTCTTCTTCTTTTCCTTCTTCTGCAGCTCTCTGCCTCTCTGCTTCAGTTCTCCTATATCGATCACACTCTCTTTTCTCCAGATAGAGAAGTCCTCATATTTATAGCAGCAGCAGCTAGGGCGTGTGTAGGGCTTGTGCCCCCTTTATCCAGAGAACACCTCGGATCACATGCCAGGTGCCAACCTCGGATCACGAGCCAAAACATCTGCCAGTTTAATGACAGAGTAACTTCAGTCGATCAACAGAACATGGGCTGTACATACTTCATATCAAGCAGCAATGTTCCGACTTGCAATGTACAGACTTTGCGTGCAGACGACCAGACGATGTATAGACTTGCTGTGCCTACAACAAGATGATGTACAGATTTGTTAAAGTGATGCACAAGCATAACATCAAAGAATGTATAGACTATGAGTGCATGGTAAAGAGTGTACAGACTTGCTGTGGAGGAGTGTGTAGACTTTGTGTACATGGTATGCAACAGAATGTATAGACTTTGTTTGTGTTGTGCAAACGATGTGCAGACTTGCTATGGGGGGATGTGTAGACTTTGTGTGCATGCTACCAGACGATGTATAAACTTTGAAGATGATGCATGAACAAGCCACCAATCGATGTACAGACTTGGTGTTCAGACTTTGTGTGTGTGTGCGAGACAATGTATAGACTTTGGTTCATGCAACACACAGGCTGTACAGACTTCGTGTGTGTGTTAAAGTAGAGAACGTAGGTAAAGATAGGAATGTATAGACTTGCGTTCATGCAGCAATGTATAGACTTGAACTCGTGCATGCTATGCGATGTACAGACTTTGAACGCGTGCATGCTATGTGATGTATAGACTTGCCAACAACGAGTGTATGGACTTAACATCTAGGAATGTGCAGACTTTGTGTGCGTGCATGCTGCAAGGCAATGTATAGACTTGGTGTATGCAGTCTAGGCTAAACTCTGTACATACTTTATCTTGAAGGATGCATATGCATATAGGAATGTATGGACTTTGAATATGAATGCTTGGACATGCCTTCAACGAGTGTGCAGACTCTGGGTGTACTGTGCAAACGATGCACAGATATGCTCTGAGGGATGTGCAGAGGTTGAATGAGTGACATGCAGTTTGCAACAGGAACGTATGTACATTGAAAATGAGTGCAAGACTATGCTCATGAATGTATAGACTTAGTGTGCAATATGCAAACGATGCATAGCCATAGCTCATGAATGTATACACTTGAGTGCGTGCATGCTATAGGGCAATGTATGGACTTTGAAATGATGCACATATGCACTGAGTAAGTCACGAGCAACAACACACGTTGTACAGACTTTGGAAATGCTTAGGACACGATGTAACAAGGCTCTGTACAGTCTTAAGGCTCTGTACAGACTTAACCTGAGCATAGTTATGAAATGCATGAGTCTAGACATCCATTGACTTATGGCCACCATGAAACATAGTTATGAAATGCACCGAATATGCACACAGCCTGTTCGATGGAATGACATTCAAATAGATGCTCAATCAAACATTCATATGCAGATACAAACAAATGATGACTTATAGTGTTTGCTATCATCAAAACCACAGGGACACAACAAAGGGTTTCTTTCTTTTCTCAGACTCATCTACCCTCTTAATGTTCAGCTCATAAGTCATAAGAGAGCCAATGAGCTCATCTACGGTCGTGGTAACAAGGTTCCTTGGCTCCTCTACTATGGTGGCGTTGGTATGCCAAATAGGTGTCAGAGACCTAAGGATTTTCCTAACCAGCTCGTACTCACTATATACTTTACCCAAGTTTCTCAAGCCATTAGTGAGCACCATCAGATGGGCATACATTTCAGACACGGACACATCAGGCTTCATTCTGAATGCCTCATACTCAGAGACCAACATGTTGGCCTTGGTTTCCCTAACCTGAGAAATCCCTTCATAGATAACCTTAAGCTTATCCCACATCTCCTTGGCAGTGGTACAGGAGGAAATTCTGGAGAATTTGGTGGGATGAAGTGCACATTGTATGGCATTAATGGCCGCCCAATTCAAGGTGGACCTACGGATGTGCTCCTTGGTCTAGAACTCTTCATCTGGAGGTAAATCGAAAGGACCCTTACTGACAAATTTCCAAATCTCATAGTCCTTAGCACGAAGGAATACCTCCATGCGATTCTTCCAGTAAGAATAACTAGATCCATCAAAGAAAGGTGGCTTGCTAGTGGAGTGGCCCTCAGCAGTTAACCCTCTAACATCCATTCTAAACTCTCCGGGATGTAAAGCCCTAAGGGAGAGGTAGGCTCTGATATCAAGTGATGGGTGAGTAGGAACAGATCTAGAGGGGTGGTGAATAGATCTAACCCCAAAGAAAACACACAATAGCAGTTTAAAAGAACTAGTGTGGAAATTAAATGAACTGCTATAAACTTATACACAAATTCAGAAGATGAACGATCCAACAAGCGCGTTAAATCGACTAGCAGTAGTGACTTAGTTGAAGGCGCAATATGGAGAGAGGCAGATGAACAAGGCAGACGAAAGTTTATCGAATCAAACACATGCTAAACCATTAGGCGAGCCTAAGCATTCATCTACTCGGTGATAAAATAGTAAATCATCCACAAGACAAGAGAGTTTTAAGGTGGTTCAATCTATATCCAGAGATCTACGTCCACCCTTTACTCAACCGAGTAAGGCTTCCTGCTGCCACACAGTTTGAAAACCGCTGATCCACAACTTTGGGGATGGAAATCCCTACAACCGCTAAGCCTTATAGCTTGTTGTTCGAGGAACACCCATGCCCGCTGAGCAATACAGCTTAGCTCTACTAATACACAGCTTAAAGAGGATTTGAAAAGAAAACAACGGAATAAATGAAATACAGATAGAGGACAGAAATGTAGCTCCACGAAGGAAGCAATCTGACTCTGGATTTGATCTAGAAGTCAGAAAGAGTCAGCCTCGCCTAGACTCTCTTCTTCCTCTCAACTCACTTCTTCTTCTTCCTCTCTCTTCTACGATACTCTATTTTCTCTCCTTTTTCTGAACTCTCTCCTTCCTCTTCTTCTCTTGTGATTCTCCTACTTTTGTTTTCTCTGGCTATTCTATGGCCGCCTCCTTATCCACTTCTGTCTTTTTGGTCGCAGAAGATGCCTTCTTATAGGGCTTCAGGTTGGGTTCCCAAGAGCTCATGCGTACGGCATGTGGAAGGTTCGTTTCGGCTTTTTCAGAGAAGCCACGTGTCGGCTATAGATGGGACAGTGATCCTCGTGGAGGAATGTCCAATGATTATACCCCTTGGATCACGTGCCAATCATTTATTCTTTTTTAATCCATGAGCTCACGCTTCAGGTGTGAGTTTAAGTGATCACGTGACACACGAAGATGTCTGCACCTCTGCCGTTCATATGATCGAGAGTAAGCCAAGTTGAAAGAGATGCCTTAGCCTGTAGAAGAAAAGTGAAAACATGGTTAGACCTTATATACGTAGCACAGACAATATGCACTGACTTTATATAGGCCCAAGGCATACGAGCATTGACTTTATATATGCTCGATAATAAAAATGCACTGACTTTGTATGCAGGTGACAAAAATGTGCACCGACTTGATATGCATGCATCAAAGTGTGCACCAACTAGTTATGCATGTTGCAAAGTGTGCACCGACTAGTTATGCATGCAACAAAGTGTGCACCGACTTTGTATCGCTCAAGTTAAAACGTGCACAGACCTGAGTAAACATATATGCACAGACCTATATGCACAATGCAAAAAGAAATGCACCGACCTTGTGTCGCTCAAGTTAAAACGTGCATAGACTTGAGTAAACATATATGCATAGACCTATATGCATAATGCAAAAAGAAATGCACCGACCTTCATATGCCTGAATGCAAACATGCACTGACTTATATGCAAAAATGCAAAACGTGCACCGACTTCAAATGCAAACCAACAGAGTGTGCACCGACCTTATAACAGCTAGCATAGAAACGTGCACAGAGCTTATGCATTGCAGTAAAAACATGCACCGACCATTATGTACGCATGTGAATAATGATATTCACTGACCTTGATTTGTGCAAAGGACAACATGCACCGACCTTATTTTCCACAGGGTAGACGTGCACTGACCTTATATGCATGAGGCTGAAATGTGCACCGACTGTATTTGTAGACAAGTAAAATGTGCACCGATGTTACTTGCTGAACAACAAGATATGCACTGACGTTACTTGCTAAACAACAAGATGTGCACTGACCTTCTACATGCATGAACAGTAATGTGCACTGACCTGTCTATATGCATGAACAGTAACGTACACAGACTATATGCAAGCACAATGAAAAACATGCACCGACCTATATGTAGACAGATAGAATGTGCACAAACTTTACACACAAAAGATGCATGAGCTTCGACTATGAATGTGCATGTGAATAGTGATGTGCACCGACCTTTATGCGAGACAAAGCATGCATCGACCTTATTCTGTCTTAAGATGAAACATGCACCGACCTTGAATGCTACAACATTCTAAATATGCATCGACCTTCTAACAGCAACTGAGACTTATTCTGACTTATACAGAGATGATGTTGTCAAAGTCAACTAGTGGTCAAACCACTGTTGCCAATGGTCAAACCACTGTTGCCAATCATTAAAACCAGACATGAATGACACCAAATCAGAGGAGACACAACATGCTGCCCAATTTTCACCAGGAATTTGGACTTAAGGGAGATGACAATAATATAATAAAGATAAAAAATAATAATATTAATAAAATAAACCCAAATAAATGACTAATAATAAAGGGGGGATAAACAAAATCAGATAAATAATGCTAAGAAATGAACATTATAATGAAAAGACAATTCACAAACTTTGGTGTTGTTTTTGAAGGATAGATTGGGTAGGCCCCTTACCATTTCATGCTTGGCCAATTTGTGCAGAACACTATAACTGACATGCCCCAGCCTTCTATGCCACAGCCATGCATCATTGGGCTGATTGGCAGATAAGCAGAGGTTTTCTGAAAAAGAGCTATCAAGGTCTACCATGTAGACGTTATTTATCCTATGACCTACAAATTTCACAAAATCAGAGTTTCGTTCAAAGATCTTACATTCGCTGGCATCGAACAATACCTTGTGGTCTTTATTGCATAGTTGGCTTATGCTGAGCAAATTGTGCTCAAGTCCCTCTACTAGCATGATGTTTTCAATGAAATTGGACGAATTCTTACCAATTGTACTCGTGCTAATGAATTTTCCTTTGTCTTTACCTCCAAATCTCACTTGTCCTCCTTCCTTCTTGATCAGATGACTGAATTTATTTTTATCTCCTATCATGTGTCTCGAGCAACCGCTGTCCAAGTACCATCGATTGTGATGGGCTACTAGATATTTCTTCATAAAACAGATCAAGCAGAAGCTTTTGGAACCCAAGCAACTTTGGGTCCATAATCATTTTTGAAAACATGTGTTGACGCCTAGAAAATGGTCATACAGAAAAGGACGATAAGTCTGAAGTCCGTGAAATCTCTGCACATGCTACCTAGAGTTCAGAAAGATTGCATGGAAACTTAGTTCCGTTGTTCTCAGTATTATTGTAACATCGGGAGGGGCTACTTGCATCACAATGCATCACACCTGGCTGCGTCCCCTTTCGCAAAGCTGCTACCCGGTAAGCCATCGTTTGTCACCAGGGTGATTGAAGCCAAACAAACCATCCAATGACTATCAGTCGCCCCCAGGTGATCATCTGCATGCTTAAGCTCCTCGGTAACCTCCTGATCATCAAAAATAGTCGGGATACTGTCGGAACTATCTCCGAGAGGAGCGACCCTCGAAGAAAAATGTCGCTATGCTTCGGACAGTATGGATGAGTCACCCCAAAAGGACCAAGTGCTGCTCAGACATATGAAGCATGGACCAAACAAAGAAGAAAAGAGACTCAACTAGAATAGAAGGGCTCAAATGGGCCGAATGGAACAAAGAGGCCACATTGGGTCATCACACACAAAGCCATTCGGCGACCACAGCTGATTCGGCGGCCACAATTGATCCGGCGGCCAGCCCACGTGTGCTTTCCCTGGACGCCGTGTCACATCCCCTGGCCACCGTATCATATATCTTCGCCGCTGTATCAAGAGGGAAGAAGCCTCTATAAACCGCCCAGTTCTGAAGACAGAAGAAGGAAGCATCAAGCAATCAGAAGAAAAGAAGCGAAGAGCAAAGAGAGATAATAGAGAGCAGAGAGAGAAGTTGAGAAGAGAGGGTTTGCGAAGGTGGGTTCAGCCCCCATGTAGGGCCTCCACCGAGCTAGCGAGCTCTTCCTTTCCTCATCCCCCATTCTCCCCTGTATTTACTGTATTTCTTTCTTTTGCTGCATTCGCTTGTGTCTTTCTTAGAAATGTAGTGACTGCAATACTTCATGGAGGAATGAATAGCGTGGGTTGTTGAATCTACGAATTAATGATCTCATCTCTTTTCTCTCCCTCTCCTGTGAGTTTGGATGCTAGATCGGACAATCTTGAGTCCTGTGAAGTTTTCCAATCAAACTTACTCTTTACATCTTATTTCCGGGGTTTTACGGGTGACATGGTTTTGGTGGGTTATGAAACCTTGAAGGAAGGCAAGTGACCTGTGAATCGATCACATGGCCTCTGGTCTCCCCTTGGTGGATGAGGAATAGCTCCCAAGCGATCTATGCTATGGCTTAGTCCGTGGCTTTGTGGGTATTGACTACCATGTTAGCAGTTTGATCTCACATCTGACTGACCCCTGAGGTCGCCAGCCTTATCTGCTACCTCCACAACACACCTCTCAGGAGAGGCTAGGGGCCTGTGAAATTATCACATGGATCTTGGACCTCTTGCTCCCCAGCCTAAGGGACATTGCTGCTCTGTAAACCCCTTTGATTTCATCTTCCCTGGCCCTGTCCAGTGCTTAAAACTTGTGATATGGCAGTCAGACCCTGTAGCTACAATGCCAGTCGCCGACTCCCTCTTACAGCCCGCTGTATCCAGCCGCCGAATCCCCTCACAACCGCCTCACCTGGCCACCACCACAGATCCCCTAGCCGCCGAATTAAACCTTCCTCCTGGCCGCCATATCGAGTCTTGCCACCATACCAACATCTGGCTGCCACCTCATCCCCTAGCCGCCGTATCAGAAGCGCCTGCCCTAGCTGCCGTATCGGAAGAACTCTCCCTGGCCGCCGTGTTACCTTGCCTAGCCGCTGTGGGGATGGATTTTATTAGAATTCTTAATATTTATTTGTTTTGGGTTTATTTGCGTAGGCGTGCCAGTCACTGAGTGACGAGTTTATTGTGCGCTCGATCTGACTTGATTAGACGAAAGTGAAGTCCGTGTCGGGACCGATAGTCCGCCATACCATAAAGGCTATGGCGTTAATTACATCCTCCGAAAAGGTGGAAAACCCTTGATTTATTGCCAAGATAATGAGCCACCGGGACTATGTAAATATGCAAGCATAGGTAGATCAATGAGAATGACAATTCACAATGCATAAACCGGATATAAGTTCAAGCGTGCAGTTCAAACTCATTCACTATCCAGAACATAGGTCCGAAGACCACCATCACGCGCAGTGAGAGCTTTCGGTCAAACCTGGTCTGACCTTCAGCAAATCACCATTTGATGTACCGAGATTTAAGATGGTGACAAATATGCAGCAGGCATGCATACGTGCGTGTATAAATGCATGGTAAAAGCAACTCCAAAGAAGTTAACGAATGTAAGATAACCGAGATTCTTATTGGTTGATTATGGAGTGCCCATGAGTTAAGTATGATGGAGAGATGGGGGTAGAATGGGTTAATAAAGATATAAGTGGGGATCTAAAACGGTGCGAAGGGGAGAGTTGACATCTCATCTGACGCGATGAACCGTAGGAATAGGTCTAAAATGGCGCGGGGTGGCATACAAAAAGGGGTGAAACGACGCGACCGTGTTAAGGGGCTTAAACGGCGCGGTATGAGGGGGGAGGCGCGCCGAAATAGTCCGCACGCTGTATAGGTGGCTTTGAGGATTTTGAGTTTTTGAGAGTGGGATTATTCCAGCGCGGGGGGTATGGGCGCCGGATGAGGGCACGCCGGATTTAGGGCGCGCCGAATTAGAGCAGAATTCCAAGTTTCAAGCTGTTTTGAGTTTCATTATGACTTGGTTCATTTTCTAATGTTAATTAGGGTTGATTACTGAGCGAACTCAGGTTCCAATTTCTCTGCAGACATAACGGATCAGGACTTGTGCGAGGTTCCTACTCAAGCACAGTCCACTCTCAATTCAGAGTAGGTTCACAGTCCTCAGAACATAGGTTCTATCAGAGTTCACCCCAAATGCTCAGATAAAATTTTGGCAGCATCTCCCCATACCTAGAGGGTTGTGGGGGAAAGTGGAGACATTTCCACAGAAATTGGGGTAAGCTCCTTAAAGCCGGGAGACCAAAACAGCCACTGGCGGACCCAGATGGATGGAAACCCCGAGGACTAGCCTACGAGGGGCACCAATGATCCATGGGCCAAAGGTATTGTTGAAAGAGATGGCCAGAATGAGAGGAGACCTCGAGGGCTAGCCTATAAGAGGTTCCTTACCCACGGCTACCATCATTCCCCAGAGGAATGTGGATTTAATGTCGGGTCAGAAGACCCATTTCTATTCACCTTCTATGGCTCGTAGGGCTCCACGCCACAGAAGGACGGGATCCTATAGCCTTGTGGTGATTCAAGTAAAAGAATGGCGTGAGTGTTTGACGGGGATGTCCCCCCCGGGTCACTGGACTATCATCGTCGAGAAAACAAAACAGAGCGACTATGGTAGCATCTTGACATCACCCGTGTAGCAGGGAAGAAGGATGGGTGATGCGGGACGGACCACGGACTTGACTCCAATTAGGAATGCAACCCTCAGACTCTAAACAAGCTTGCGATCGTCCCTTTTCGAGGGAAGCGTCGGACGTGCGCGGTTGAGAAACTGGCAAGAGCTAGGGTGGTTAATTCTCTCTTGTGCCCGGATCGGGTCACGGGACGGTCTCGCTCTCTCTCACAGCAGCCATAATGTAATAATATGAAGCGAGCTAATTACCCTATCATGCTCTCTAGCAGCGGCATATGAAATATATACGAATAAAGCAAGGTACTGAGCAAGGGAGAGAACACGATACCTCCACGCTCCTGGCGTGGGGAAGACGATCCCGGCCGATTTCGGTAACTCCCGGTAACAGTAATGAATTAAATTACAGCAATGAAATATCACCCACTCCACGCAGGGAGGTAAAGGGCTACACAAGTGGGCCCGGGAGGACCGATCTCGGGTTGACGGGCTGCACTTGATCACCCCGTCGGCACGGTTCGGACGGCGTGTGCTGCTGGTTGTGGGGCCCACGTGCTGGTCGGTGGGGCCGTGTGAGACTGGGGTGGCACCACTGGGGTGGAGACGCCTGGAGGGGCGCTTCCTGGGATGGCGGCGCGCTGGTTCGCCCGCCGGAGGCCGGGCGGCTCCGATCGGCACCGGTCGGAAAGAGTGCCCACGGATCTGCTGCTTCTGTTTTCAGACACGCGATCCAGCGAGATCGGCTGCTGCGATCAATCCTGATGTCAGATCGAAGAACAGGAGATACCGTTGGAAAGCTCTTTTGAAGTCCTTCAATCTACGACTAGATAGATGAACTGGATCTGCACGGATCTGGCCTTTGTTAATTTTTGAAGTTGCTGTTGGACAGTTCCCGAAATCTCAGAACAACAAAATAGTTTCCTGAGAACTGCCTTTGACCGTAGGGTAGACCTCAGATTCAGGCTTTGAGCTCTTCATGAAAGTTATAGAGGAGAGGGATAGGAAAGCGGCAATAGTTTTTGTGAAAGGTTTTGTTGAGATTTGGGTGGGGAAAAGTATTTTAGACTGGCGGGTGGTCGGATCTGGACAGCAGGGGACTGAACAGATCTATGGAAGAAGATGGAATTTCTAAAAATAGATGGAGGCCTTAAAAGTTTTCACGAAAATTTGGGGATGGAGGAAATGGTGGACAGAACCTCCATTAAAATTGGGGGCTCCAAAAAAATTCAAAAAATGGACCAAGAAGGCGAAACTCAAGGTGGCTGTGACTAGATCTGAACAAAAGGCAGAACTGGGGGGTGGAGATGCACAAAAATGGAAAATTATAAGACGAGGCTATAACTTTTTTTTCAATTTTTATGGAGGGTTATGATGAACCCTAGAACGTACCCTGAAATTATCAGCTCCAGAAGATGAGAGAATGTGGAGCTACAATTCTCGGAGTGGCCTTTTGTCCAGCAAGATAGAACATAGACAGAACTTCCGACGGTGGCTCGTGGCGGCTCGATGGCGGCACGAACGGCGGTGGCGGCACCAGAGATGAATTCCAGAAGTAGAGGGGGGGAGATAGAAGGGATGAACACTCTAAAAATGTAGAGGAAAGAAGAGGAACCAGAGGAGAGAGGGGAGGGGCGCAAATGGCTCTTCTTGCTTCATAATTTTTTTCTCTTCATTAATTCAAGAATAATAGAAATACATGGCTTAAATAATAAACGAAAAAAGACCATGAATACCCTCAGATCTAGGATCTGGAGGGGCATTTAAGGGACATCACATTTGGTCCAAACAAAACAAAAAAAATAAATTCCTAATTAATTCTAAAGGGGGGGCGCCCCCTGACCAAGGGGGAGGGTAGGTGGCCTACCCTTGACTTTCCAACCCATTTGTCTCCCATGTGGTCAATTAGCATTCAACCCTTCTAGATGACCACCTAGGATGGTTGACCAGCCCCACATGGCTTAGGTGGACCAATGGGAAAGGAGGGAGGGCCCCTAGCAAGACCTACTACACATGTGCACAAAACCCACTAAGACTTACAATTGCGTACCCATATAACACAAGGGTATACATATAAATATGAAAGGACCTAAATGCAAACAAAAGGTGGACGGTCTTGCTTCGATGTCCCCCATCAATGGGCCACATCGAACAGACCCTCATCTTATCCTTCTCAGGTGGGCAAATAAAATACAATGCCAATCATTCGGCCATTAAACCGTGGGTGGTAGGCTAGGCGCATAGAGATTAGTTGGTGGGCATTTAGGGGCGTTGCCCCTGAGCGTATGAGCCACGGGGCTCACAGAGAGGGGTGACAAGCAGGTGGTCATATGCAGCAAAGGCCCGAGCAATTAGCAAGCGGTCTATAGGAACGTAACTATGCCATTAGACACACTACGCCCAGATCATAGGGATAGCCGTAGATGCACATAGAGATATGCCTCCTGCGGTGGAACCTATGTGGGGCACGCGGTATAATCGATACAACCAATAGATTGGAAGGATCCAGGGGTGGGGCGACATTGATGTAGCCCTTGGTTAGCCCAGGGCGTGTTCGTATCGATAGAAGAAATCAAGCGATGGTAACTGGCAATATGAAAATGAAAGCAACAGAGAAGGTGGATAGGCTTAACCACACATCATTATTCTCATTCAAACCCAGAGGCCATCTCATAGCTCAAGGGGGGGGGGGGGTAAACCGAAATGAAAATAGACAGACACGGCCTGGCGTTGTTGCACAGAAGCCGATTGATTACATCGTTATACTAGAAAAGGAAGAGTAGGTACAGGGAGTAAATGCTAAAAAAAAGGATTTAATAGGGGGAGAATTGTTGGCTCATGTCATCGCCCATTTCATTACATAACACAGCAGAGATATTAGCAGGAAGGAGGAAGAATAAGAATGAAACAATCTTCCACACGCCCACCTCTGTTCTTCGCGACGGAAATATAGTATCGAAAAGATCTCTCCCTCCCCTCACTTTGGACCTCTCTCTTCTATCGACGAATGGCGGACGATTGCCCAGGGAGGCTTCACTCAGCTTTCTTTTTCCCCAAGCATCTACTCTCTGATTTCTTTCTGCTTTTATCTTTTTTCCCACTCTCGCTCCGTCTATCTTCTTGTTCGAAAGCCCGGCTTTTATAGCCCTTTTAACTGGCGTGGCCTCACCCGGTGCGAGGGATGAAGAGCATGCCAGACTTGGACAATTCTTTGCGCGCTAGACTTGGACGAGCCCGCCGGGTAAGGGGCGCGTCGGGTAAGGGGCGTGCCGGTGGAAGTAGAGCACGCCGGGTAAGGGGTGCGCCGGATTAACCTCTTGTTGTGTTTGTTCAGGCCGGTCTCGGCCTACGGATCTCGGACTGGCTCCGAGAGTCAACTTGAACTTTCATGTCATCGTGGCCCTGTGAGACCGACTTGAGAAGTATCGGGAAAGCCTTTAGGCCACTGACTAGCCTATTCCGGCGCTATCCGTGCCCTTAATTCGGTCACTCGGGTTTTCTGCTGTAATGGCCTTCGACACTGCGATCTGTGCTATCATGCCGGCTTTGTCTGTATTTGCAACATTCCCAGGGAGTGGGTCACTACCTGAAGTACTTTCGCCCTGGCTGGGCTGCTATTGGATCACTTAATGACCCATCGGGTAAGAAGACATATCCGCACTGGGTCACTCGGGTCTTCCACTGATATGGCCTTCGGCACCTTGTTCTGAGGGGCCAGAGGCATTTCTCCACCTCAGGAGGGTTTCTTGTCATGTGGCGGACCACCAAATACACTCTCGTCCTAATCGGACGACGGATTGGGTTTGTTCGACACGAGTGAGTCGATATCGGTTCATTGGACAGGCCGAACGGCACTGCCGATTTGTTGTGGATTTCTTCCGACCGTCCTGAGGTGGAGTCCCTGACACTCTCGTTAGATGACTTGAGGCTTCAGTAGTCCGAGAGGACCCTTGTGTATTGGTTTTCTTTGGCTTTTGCACTTTGGCGGGCCACTTTCTTTTTGACGTTCAGGCGTGATTGCCATTGATCATATTTCGGGTGCCAACAAATGCCCCCCAGCCGCGGGCGGCACAAGTGAGGAATGAGCGACGCGGGACAGGCGGATGTGCTTTGATTGAGCATACTCCTCACTTGGTCAGCACAGACCATTGATTTGATGCATGCGAGGTGCCGTTCAAATGGCGTGGCTTCATAACGTCCTTAAAACGGCGCGGCCGTGACAACTGTCTTAAGATGGCGCACCCCCTAGCTTTGTTATTTTGACGCAGTCCCTTAACTGGGTTAATCCCACGCGACATATCCCTGGGACGTTCTATTCCGACGCGCCTTCTGCTGCTAATCTGGCGTACAAAACTGCTCGACCGGCGCGGGAGGGTGCTAAAACAGCGCGCCCTACCCCCGCACCGGATTAGAGCATTCGAAGACCTTTTAAAAGGCCTTCTTCTTCTCTTTCTTCCTCATTCTCTTCATTCGCAACCCTAACTTTCTCTCTCTTCTTCTCTCCTTTGCTCACGGCGGCGGCCCCCCTCTCCCTTCGATGAAGACAGCGGCGGTGGGATTTTGGTGAGGGCAAAGTCCATTGTCTTCTTGATTCAGGGGATTCAAACCCTCCATTTCCAGGCCCCGGGAGGCTCCTAGTAGGCTTGTCCTCGGAGCTACACCCCTGGGTGTCCTGTTCGGCCCCAGTGCGACACCCACGGCCTGTTTCAGGGACCGTTCCTTAATGGACGTGTTCCCTCTTTCTTCTGGCAAGCTCCCGGTCTGGGGAGACTCTGCCAAAATTTTATCAGAAGTCTTTTATTCTTAACAACTCTTTTCTGACCTTGCATATTTTATTTTTTGTTTTCTTTGATGCAGATACTATGGCATCTGATTCTCCTTCCTCCTCCCGTGCTATGGTGACTTGGAGGGATGTTGATTCCTTGGATAGAGGCCATGATAAGTTGGCCATAGTTGCAGAGTCCTCTAATTCAGACACCGACATAGTAGATACTGGCCACCTGTTAATCATCGGGAGCGACTCCTTCAAATATGATCTCCATGACAGCTATAGAGTGGACCATCCCAAAGACAAGCATCTGATGCGCTTCCTGAAGTGATTCAATCTTCAGGGAAAGTGGGACTTGTTTCTCGTTCAGAAGGCCGAGCAGGCATTACATGCCGAGCTGGATAGTCTAACAACTTCATTGTGTGGGGAAGAACTATATATTTGCCTGGTGAGCGCAGGAAGTGGAGTGCCATGCTTGGACTCCAGGAGCTGACTCCACAGGATGGACCGTTGACCAGAGCCCCTGAATTCATCCCGGCCCGATTGAATGAAGTCGTAGGCCGTGTTGACCGGGAGAAACCGTCCTTCAGTTTATTCTTGGCCCCGCTGAAGTGGGGGTATAGAGAGGAGCCTTTCTCGCTAGACTACTTAGCAGTTCGCTTCAAGCACCAGATTTCTGTGGGTTGGTTTGCCGACATGAAGGCTATTGATGCCAATGCCTTCCGGGCAGGAGCGGTGGAGTTCACCGATTATGTTCTACAGCACTATGCTCCTATTTTGATCAAAGCAGGCGTATACCACAGTGTATATGCATCAAGGTATCGCTACCCCATTTCCAAGGGTATATGATGTGGTATGATTAAGGTGTTCTATCCTGAATACAACACCTTCTATACCTCAGAAGGAGAGACGTCACTAGACCTTTGGAGTCTCTCTCAACTAAGCGGCCTCCCATTCGACGGTGAACCGTATGAGGAAGTCTGTTGGCCAGACATGCTGAAGGATCAGACAGACGGTGAAGGGTGATACTTGACTGGTTTCACCTACCGCTATCTAATGAAAGCATATCGTACTCTCTGCCGCTCCTCGTACGATACCCGGGAAGCACGCAAGCCTGGAGAAAAGAGGCACATGAGGATGGACACCTGGCTCCAGTACTTCTTCATAGGGGAGCGGAAATACGAAGACTTCCCTTCAATAGCGCCAACTCCTATTCAATGGAAGAAAAGGGTTCGGCGATAAGTTGTTTTATCTTCCTCATTGCAGGGAGGCCAACGGGGAGGACCTAATCCTGCTGGTGTTGACGCAGTCACCCATTGTGCTACGTACTTGACTTATTGGATTTGCTCTTTCGCTCTCCCACAGGGTGATGAGAGCGTGATTAGGGCTGAAGCCATTTATCCCGCCTGCCTAATGGCATGGGGCATGAAACTTTCACTATGCCTGGTTGCATTGTGTTTAATATATAAAATGTTGGGAGACTTGCATCGATCTCATCTTCCCAAGAATCTACAGACTGTTGGTCCATTGCACTTTTTCAATGCATGGGTTTGCTCATTATTCCCAGAAGCTGCCCCTCGGTCACTCCAGTCGGCACAGCTAGTTCCCAGGATGATAGAGTTTGCCAGTGTTGAGCCGACCCAGACAGCGGCCCAGCTCTTTGCTATCCAGGGAAAGCTGACCAAAGTTCCGATAGATGCGCCCGGAGTTTTACATTTCTGGAGCTTGGCTGCCCATTCAAGTCCATTGGTGAACAAGATGCGGGAGTGCCGCCTTTATGAAATAGAAGAGTATGTTCACCCCATTTCTGGTGCCAGGTGCACAAGGTCGATTCTGGAGTCGGAGTTAATCGACTGGGCGCTGTCAATAAGGCCGTGCGTTCTGGTTTTTCGTAAGAGAGGATTTTTATGGCTGGAGCCTTACTACCCATTCCGATTCAGTCAAAATTTTGGTTATGATCAACACATCCCTACTTCCTCCACACAATTTGCGCTGCCGAACAGGGCCCGGCCTGGTAAGGTATCGAACGACGAGGCTCGTATATGGTGGGACTATTTTCATCATCGAGAGGCGGTTTCATTCAGAGTTCCGGCACCTGCACTCTTTCCCTGTGTGACTTTAGAATATATCAAATGGTGGAATGCGCGCACAGGCTTTTATAGGAACTCGAGAAGAGAATGTTGGGCCGTTGCTGAACACCGATTCTTGGATTCTCGGCCAGTGTCGACTCTGGATGCTGACCCGGCTTATCTAAAGAAGTTCAAATTCCAGACGAATGCTGCAGTGGCGGCCTATCTGGAGGCATGTAAGACTGCTAAGCAGCGCTCATCCAAGATCGAGCCAAAACTTCCGAAGATCAGCAAAGATGGCTTCTTGAAGACGCTTCAGGGCTTATGCCGTGTGAGCGGTGAACGATTAATTCTTCAGTAAATCCCCTTGCCAGTGGAGGAGCCTCTACCCTCTACAGCTTCTTGGCACCCTAAGAGCGATCGGATTTATCCTTACAGGACCTTCATCAGAAGAGAAGACTGACGGCCGACGCTTTACAGCGATACCCCCTAGTTATTCGCATTGCTGCATTCTCATGGGCTTTCAATAGGTGGCCCTAGTGAAGCCATATTGGGACAACCTCTCCTCCTTTCTTTTAAATATGCTGTCGGATGCGGGCTAGACCATCTCGGCTTGTATTATCATTTATCCTCTCGCGGCCATTCGGACATGGCGTCGCTGGCCGAACAATGCGAAGTGATAGGAGACATTTGTTGGCTAATTCACGAGGCTGCTTCGACAGACAAAGAACCCTCGCTATTTTACTAGCCGCTCTCCCCTCTGTACATGGGACCGACATGTATTTTTCATTCTTTGACTTCAACTCTTGGCTTACTTCTTCTTTTGCTGCAATGTGTGTCATTCTTCTTCACCCTTGTGTATGTGCAGTTCGGCTCACTTCAGAGGAGACCAAGCACTTTAGGGTCCTAAGTCTTGAGTCATGTGGTTAATTAAGTAGTCTAATGGGCCCAACTAATGGGCTAGGCCCAAGGGTGCCCCTCCCTGGTCTGTCTGGTCATTGTGTCAATTGTCTAGGGTCAGTATGGTCATGTGAAAAGTCCAGTCCCTATAAATACCCCCCTTCACCCCCTCATTTGTAATCTTGGATCAATCAAAAAAATTGAGTGAATTAGTGTATTATTAGAGAGGATTCTCCACTTCTCTCTCTCTCTCTATTAGGGTGGATTGACTCAGAAAAATGTGGAGAACACAATGGCGAAAACTGACGATCCATCAGAGCTTCGCAAAATGTAGAGGGGTAAGTGATGCCCCCATCATACCCCCGGGGTGGGGAGAACTCGACCCCGTCGAGTATGAGTCCAAGGGGGAAGTGGTACACCAAATGTAGCTCCAGGCGAGCCATGATCTCTGAACTCAACCCCGCGTCCATGGAAGGGGGATGGCACTTCACCTTCACAAAGTGGCACGGACACACCCTCATGCTGGCAATGATATCTTGCTTGCCTAGTATTGCCTCCGTGTGCACACGACGGGCTCTCAGGCTGATTTGTGGTGGCTCTCCGGGGGTGTCCCTCTTAAAGGCAGGTATAGGCTCAAAGCACTGACTTGGATCCACCGCGGTGCCCATATAGGGTGTCGGATCCACCACGTGGGAAATTGGGTGAATCCCAAAACCCATCGATAAGTCCAACCCGTAAGCCGGGTTGCGAAAGCCACTCGGAACTTGGCAAGGTCTAAGTCCTCGTGCCCTCAAATTGGAGATGACCCTAGGGTAGAGCCATTCCAAAATCATCACCGCCAAGTTGTGAACTTGGAATTCCAAGTGGCGCTCGCGACCTTTTGCCCACTTCTTGTTAATCTCACTGCTCGTTGCTTGATGCTTGCTTGGATGCATATGTCGTGCACTATGATGCAGTGTGACTGGAAAATGTGTGGTATGCAAAGGTGGTCCAGGACAACCACATATAGACCTATCGTGCATTGATGTTATGAAGACTTTGAATGATTTAGGAGGACCGGGGCATCCATAGGTGTCCCGCTTATGCGTGGGTGTGATGAATGCCGGAGGACCCGGACATTCATGAAGGCTCCTGATGGGGACATCTCTGACCACTCCATATTTTTTTGAGGTTCCTGATGATCACCAGCAGTGCTACATCTTGTTCGCCACTTTATTTCGAGTCATATGATGTATTTTTCATTTTCTTATCATGTAATTTTTCTTTTATTTGAGTCCAGTACCTATGTATAAGGATCATTTACCTAAGTCTTGAGTTATAGGGTCAATTAAGTAGGCTAATGGGCCCAATTCAATGGGCTAGGCCCATGGGCACCCCCCCTTCCCTTGGTTTCTTGTTATTAGTCCAAAAGTCAGGGACTTATGTTTAAATGTGAGATTCCTATAAATAGGACCTCATTCCCCCACTTGAGAACTATTGAATGAAAAATTGAGTTTGAGTTTCCACAAAAGAATTTGTGTGATTTCTTCTTCTACGGTGAGATACCCTCTCTCTCTCTCTAAAGGGGGCGACCCCATTCTCTCTCCTCCCCACCCCAAATTTCAAATTCCCTCTCTCTCTCCCCCATTCAATCCTCATTAACTCCCTCTCCCTTCCCTACAAATCCCCTTCAATTCTCCTCCAACCCCAAGGGAGAATCCCCTTCTCCTAGACACCTCCCCATTCTCCCAAGCAACCCTTTCCCCAAGCAACCCTTCATATCCCAAAGCACCCCTCCCTCTTCCCCAAGCCCAGCCATAATTCCACCACCTCTTGGAGACCTTCCCAGCCCCCTCTCCCACCCCCTGGTCGCACACCCCACCTCCCACTCATCCTCCTTGCTGCTCATCCCCACCACTACACCCATCTTCATCCACAAACTGATCCCAGTTCGCAGGCAGCAGGTGCTGTATCTGGTTGTAGCGTCGTCCCCGACCACTCCTTGACTCTTCTTGTGGCATATCCTATACCGGCGGCAAGCTCGACAAGTCTGCTTCGCAGGCGTGGTGGTCTCGCATCCGTCCGAGCTCTGAGCTTCCCGGGAGAGCCATTCTCCCACCACTACGCCAAACTACTCTGCCAGGGAACCAGAAGCTAAGGAAAGAAGCGACCACGGCTACTCCAGGATGAATTTGGATGTGATTTCTTGGCTGAAGTCTTCTCCTCCAAGTCCCCTAGCATCATCAAGAAGCGGAGCGTCGTTTGAAGCCCGAAGCACAAAGTTCTGAATTTCTTACCCCGAGTGCGCAGGTCAGTCTGACTGTAGACAGATTCGACCCCCTTCCACTCTTCTGGTCTTCACGGTCAGGTCCGACATCCGACGGTAGCCCCGTTGGTCCCGGCTAGAAGAGGGCTTGTCCACGGACACAGAGGTTCTAGCCTCGCATCATTTGAAAATCGGGACCGTTCGTGGCACCTTCATCTTCCAATAGCAGCAACCTGGGAGCAACCAGAACCAACGTAGGCCAGCCCTACTCTAGGCTCTGTCCCGGCCAGCGGCATCGTTACAAAATTCCAAGAAAATTCAGGCGGCCTCCTGGGTCAAGTCAGAGAATTTCAGCACTGATTAAAGCTCATTTGGAGCTCGGTAGTGACCGTGGCAGTGCCATCTTCGACTATCTGTCTGGTAGTTCTAGAAGCTGATAGCACCGGTGGAGCATGGCATAACGGCTTTCTAGCTTCACTCCCTCTCCCCGCCTGGCCGGCTTACAGCCCCTCCCTGCATGGAGGTAGTATTTGGTTGTAAATATCTTAACCCCACCCTGAGATCCCCCTCCTGTGTAAGACGTAGTGATTGTAATTTGATTATTCAGGTTGAAGCTTCATCGGCACAGCGTGCGGGTAAGCCCACGCTTCCTCGCTCGCCCTCGTCTCCGATCGGGATCGACATCTTCACGCCAATCAGGTGAGCTCCTGATTGCCCTTCTCTGTTGGAATCACTTTGCTTGCTTAGTATTGCATCTTATTGCCGTCAGTCGGTGAGTGAGTGCCCGATCTCAAATTGCCATCTAATTGAGTGCCTCTGCGAGCGAGTTACGAGAGAAACCTTATATCCCATGCCCTTGGCGTGCCGGCCACCCGTGAATTTGGCATCCCTGGCCCATTGGGGTCCTCCCCTAGCTAGCCATACCACTGGAACCCCAAGGTCCAACCCCGGACCCTCATCCCCATCGCCGGTCCACCTACGGACCCGGGTGCGCTCTACACGGGTGAGTACACTTGAGTGAAATCACCAGGTCGCTCTGGCTTGCTAATTTAGGTCCAAGGGGTCGTGCCACATCAATTTGGTATCAGAGCAAGTTCTAGACTTGTCTCTACTAAGTCTTGTGCTAGGGCCATTGCATCCATCCCCCCGAGCATCATCACTTCCCCATTCCTATGACTATGTTTTACCAATCATACCCATCGCTTTCACCTCTCCCAATGGATCCCAAACTCCTAGGAAGCCCCGCTGCCAACAAAGTTAATCGCATCAACTCTCTCATGGAGGCCATGCCCAACATTCTTGGGCGGATTGATGATATCACTGCTCGACTCGATAAACTTGAGGAAAGTAGGCCCACACCAAGAGTGAGTGAGAGTGCCCCTCTAGAACACGAGGATAGTCCGCTTTTGAAGCTCTTAAAACTCAAAACCCCCACCTTTGACGGATGCCATGGTCTAAACCGTTATCTAGAGTGGGAAGCTTCGGTGGGCCAATTCTTTTAATGGTACACCATGACCGAGGAGGAGAAAGTGAACCTTGCCAGAAATCATCTAACCGAGCCAGCCAGTGATCATTGGTTAACTATTGAATGTGTAAGGAGGCTCCGCGGACAAGCCCCAATAGCCACTTGGGAAGAATTGAAGACCAAACTTAGGGAAGCCTACGCCCCCCAACACTCCCCTTCCCACCCGGCTAGCCAAAGCCCGAGGAGCACTACCACTCGTCCTTTCTCTCCCAGCCAACCCAAGACCTCCCTTAGGGCCCAAATTCCACCACCAATAATTCCAACCCCAATCAACACCTCTACACTTTGCTACCCAACCACCACCATTCAAACCAAATCGGCCCCCACCGTCACTCCTCAACAACCGGCCGATCCCAAGGGCAAAAGACCCCTGACCGACCCGGTTTCCCCCATGAGGGCCACCAACCCCCAACCCAAAGTCACTCGCCCAACCCTCACCATACAAACCCAAGTGGACCTCGTGTCAACCCCTCCACCTAGGCCCATGATAGCCACCACACCCCAACCTAAACCCCCTTCTCCAATCTACGCTACTCAAGCCCCTTTGGCCCCCGCCTCCACCCCGCCATCTTCCCCCATAAGGGACACACCTCCCAAGACCAACCAACTCAATCCTCCTCAACCCACCCATCTTCCACAACCAACCCCAATCCTATCCCAACTTAGGCCTTCACTACTTTCACTCCCAATTCCAACCTACGTCCGACCTTGCTCACCTCCCCGGGTGCACCATTCGTCGGCTACCACCACCCCACCCACCAAGAACCTTCCCATCCCATGTGTAGAAAGCATCGTGGCTCACACACCCGACCACCTAGAAGAGGAGAACACCATGGTCACTATCCCAACCGTGGGGGAAACACGTGTCCAAGTTGAAGAAGAAACCTCGCACGGTGGTCTTCACCCTACACCACCCTCCCTAGTTGGGGCCAAGCTCATCTTAGGAGAACCCCTTTTTAGTTGGCTAAAGGAGAACCCAATTAGAGAGATCATGGCCCATGTTTTCCCTCCTATGTTGCAAAACCTCCCTATAGTGCCCCTCTCCTATCACACCACCATCCAATCATCCTACCTTGTGGGAGACTTAGGGGACCTAGTGGACTGCTTATAATGGCAAGTCCACCTGACCGAAATGCTAGCCATAGGACCATCAGAGTCTAGCACCATCTTCCTAGCATACCCCACCACCGGTTCCATCACCTCCATCTACACTAGTGGCCATTATACGAGTGAAATCCTCCTCTTTCTCCCCAAGGATGAGAAACCCATCTTGGCCCACTCCCCACCCATTGAGGTTCCAATTGATTTGATTGGCCAACCAACTAGGGACCTTGACCCAATTACCTTGGAGGAGGATGACTCACCATTTGGGAACCTTGAAGACATAGAGTGCCTCCCTCTAGGAAGACCTTTCCACGACCCCTTTGATCCCTTCCTATGGGAGTCTAGTTCCCCATGTGACCCACCCACCTTACTCACCACCCACCTTACCCTACCCCCACCCACCATGTTAGGCCAAACCCCTCCCTTCCTAGAACCGGGTTACACCATGGGAGCATTGACCTTAAGCAACATACAACTAGGGATTGAGGAATTGCCCCACTCCATGATGACCCCCTTCTTAGATCCCTTTGATCCATACAAATGGAAGCTCAAGCGCCACTCCACACCCACGCACATGGATGTCATCTCTGGGATAGGAATGCATGTGCCTAGGTGTACCAGACCAATTGGCATGATTAGTATGTTGGGTCCATTCATTCATATCACCCACATGTCAAGTAGGAAGCATGAGTGGTCCATATTTGGGTATAAAGGTGATGGGGACATCACCTCCCATGCCCACGTTCACAGCTCGTCTCCTCGCCCCGGTTACATCCGGCATGGTCTAGTCATTTAATTTTGAGTCCTATGTAATTTTTATTTGAGTCATTTGATGTATTTTCCCTTTATTTGAGTCATGTTCCTAGGTCTTGTGTTCATTTCCCTAAGTTTGAGTGTCATTAGGTTGTCTAGTTAGCTATTGGGCCCAATTCATTGGGCTTGGCCCAAGGGCTCTCCCCTACCCCCTCGGTTATTTGTCATTGAGTCAATTGTCATGGACTTTTGTAGAAATGTGGGTTTCCTATATATAGGACCCCATTCCCCCCCATTTCAACTTAATGAATCAATCAATGAAAAAATTACCATTTGAGAGTCCAAAGCTTAGTTTAGTGGAGTGATTCCAACCTTTTTTGGGTGAGAAACCCTAGGGGAGAGATTCCCCACCCTTCCCTCTCTTAATCCCTCTTTTTCACTCCACTTTCTCTCTCCTCATCACCCAATTTCGAATTTTCTTCTCTCTCCTCCCTTCCCAACCACCTCAACCCCCACTTACCATCATTAAAGCCCTCCACTTCCCCATGGCCTCCATTACTCCACCCCCTAGTCCCAAGGAGATCCCTCACCAATCCAACACCACTTTCCCCATTCCAACACAATCAACCCCTTCCCCACACAACCCCACAACTTCCAATGCCATTTCAAATTTGAAATCCACCCTTCCCTCCACTCACTTGTGCCCCCCTCACCTTCTCCTCTCACCCACCTTCCCAAATTCGTAGCTCCTCCTCCCACCACCTATTAGACCCCCTTCCAGACCCCATTCTTCCCTTCCCCCACCTTAGAACACCCCCTCCTAGACCCCCTCACAGCCCGGGCTTTCCCCACACTCATCCACCCCCATTTCCCCTCCCATATACCCCATTCCCCCCCATCATCATCAACCTACAGCTCTCAACTGAAGATCTACAGCAGACCAGCAACTTGCAGCGGCCACCACGACCTCCTCCGGACGAGTTTGAAGAGCCAAGAGCTATCGTCGGAAGCGTCTGCCAGTCGCCTTCGTAACCGAAGTGGTTTCGTCTTCTTCCGATCTCCGAGTCGTCCAGGAGGTCCATTCTCCCACAGCTGCGCGGTTCTGCCTCGGCTGAGGACCTGAGCCGGCTTAAAAGCTCTGCCACGACCAGCCCCGAAGGACTAAGTCCTCAAGTCCTTCTTCAAAGTTCTTCATCGGCCTGTCTACTTTCAGAATCAAGAAGCGGAAGCCCATTCAGCATACGGGAACAAAAGTTACCAATTTTCTTCCACGGTCGCGCGGCTCTACCTTCCCCAGTCTGCATCGACACCTCCTCACTCTTCTGGCTACACAGATCGTCTCCGTTCTCTTCTGGCATCCCCATTTCTTTTGCTGCAAAGAGGACTCACCCACGGTTCTAACGGCGCTGACGGCATCAAATTTGGAGTTCGGGAGCGGCCAGGACAGCCTCTGCATCCTATTGTTGGTGACCTGCCCCTGCTAGTCCGAGAAACAGAGGCCCTGTTCAAGCTTCTGCCCCGACCTGCAGAGACTCCAGAAGAAATTACAAAAATTCTGAGGCATTCCCCTTCCTGTTACGAAGATTTCACTGCTGGTGTCGCCATCAGCAAAATTCCTGAGCAAGATATACAATAGCAACACCGACCCTCTGTCCTGGTTCGCAGACAGCAGGCAGATTCGGCGTCCACCCTTGTTCCTCGTTCTTTGCTTTGGTTTACCCACCCCGCTTGGCCGGCTGAAGGCCCCTCCCTACGTGGAGGTAGTATTGATGTAATATCATTAACCCCCACTTCAAGTTTCCCCTCTTGCGAGAGGTGTAGTGGTGTACTTTGTTTGGGCAGGTCAAGCGACACCGCCGCGGCGTGTGGGGATCCACTCGCCTCCCCGCTCGCCCTCGTCTCCGACCGGGACCGGTTTCTTCAAACCGGTCGAGTAAGTGCTCAAACCTTCACTCCACTTAGTGCTTGTCTTTCAATATTAGTTCTTAATTCCGCTGGTTATGCGAGTGAGAGCCCGATCCTCAAGCCCCGTTGTCTTGAGTGATCACCGTGGGAAGAGTGCAACCGGTGCCTTCGGCACTTCGTCGGCCCCGTTGAATTGGGCTTCCAAATCCATTGGGAATCAAATCTTGGCCTTGCTGGCCCTCTACCAGCAAGGGCCCAACCCCTCAACCTCACCTTGGCATCGCCAAGTTACCCCGGGCTTGGGTGAGCGACGAGAGAGCGGCGGCCCAAATTGGCCCATTTAGATTGCGAATGTGCTTGCTTGCTTAAGTCCAAGGTCGTGTCACATCAAGTGGTATCAGAGCAAGTCATTGACTTGTCTCTACAAGTCAAGTCCTAGGGCATGCTTGCATTCTTGTCCGAACCGTGCAAACCCATCATTGTTAACGTTGAGTCTTGGGTCACATGGCCCCTCTCCCAATCATATCCCATGCATGGTTACCTAATGGGGAGCCCATAGAAATTGATTTCATTGACCTAGAATCTGAAAATTGGGTGTCCCCCGATATCATTACCTCTCTTTGTAGGACCGGACAACTTGTGCACAATGGAGACCAAGTCTTCATTGAATTCCATAAATGGTTCGGGAAGACTAAGTATTTGGATGGGGCTTGGTGTCAAAAGGGAACATTGGCGGGTCCATGTATAATCCTAGGTAAGAAATGGTTAGATGAAAGGAATGCCTACATCGACCCAACACGTCGGACTTGCCTAGTGCATCCACCCCACCTTTCGGGAACCTTTAAATTCAACAACCGTGTATTCTCCCACCCGCGGGAATCCCGCCCTTGTTCACCACCCCGGGTGCACCATACTCCGGCCATCATCACCCCACCATCAAAGAACCTTCCCACTCCATTAGCTTTGGAAGAAGTAGTCCACCTGCTTTGCCACATGAAGACAAATACCTCTCGGGAACCTATCCCCTCCATGGAGAGCACCCATGTCCCAATTGAAGAGGAAGCCTCGCACGAGTATCTTCACCCTACACCACCCCCTCTAGATAAGGCCGAAATCATCTTAGAAGAGTCCCTTGTTAGGTGGCTAAGGGAGAGTCTAATTAGAGAGATCTCGGCCCATGTTTGCCCTCCCATAGAACAAAATTTTCCCCTAGTGCCCTTCTTCTCCTATCACACCACAATCCAAGCATCCTACCAAGTGGAAACTTTAGGGGATCTTCTTAAGGGCCTAGTATGGCAAATTGAGTTCACTAGTATGTTGACCCCTATAGCCGAACAACCTAGGAGCCTTGGCCTCCTACACCTATGCATCGGGTCTATCACCTCAGTTTGCACCATTGGTTGCTACACTAGCGACCTCCTTCTATTCCTCCCCACACCCGATGAGCCCGACCTTCTCCTCCAATTGGAGCTTTTTATATTAGGTAGAGAGCCAAGCCCTCCCCTCATGGCCAACCCACTCACCAAGAGCATTGACCCAATTATCATTTATAGGGATGACTTAGCACCTTTTGAGGACCTTGAGGACATGGAGCTCCTTCCCCTTAGTAACCCATTTTATGATCCCTATGATCCATTACAATGGGAGTCAAAGAACCCGGGTGACCCAACCATCTTACCCACCACCCACCCTTTCCTACCCCCACCCACCATATTGGGCCAAAACCACCTCATCCATGACCCGGGTTATACCTTGGGAGCCATGACCTTGAGCCACATATCCCTAGGTAATAAGGTTGTGCCCCACCCCATGATGACCACCTTCTTAGATCCATTCGATCCATTCCAATGGGAGTACAAAGGTTGTCCCACACCTATACACATGGAGGTCACCTTTGGGAAACACATGCATATGTCTAGGCCTACCACACCACTTGGCATGATCACTATGTTGGGTCCTTTCATTCATACCACCCACATGTCAAGTAGGAAGCATGAGTGGCCCATATTCGGATGTATTGGTCCACCTTCATTTATCATGGGTCTTAAGCATGTCAAAAGTATCTACGGATGTCCGGGTCCCCCTACATTCATCACCACTTTGCATGATAGGTTCACCTACGGGTGCCCCGGTCCACCTAGGTCCACCAAAGTCTACATGATAACATTGCATGATAAGTCCACATATGGTTGCCCCGGCCCTCCAAATTCTATCAAAGTCTTCTTGACATCAAAGCATGATTGGTCTACTTTTGGTTACCCAGGTCCACCCATCACCCCTAGAATGTCAACATCACAAAATTGCATGAAAGCCTTTGCAAGCACATAAGCAAAAAGAATGAGGCTTATAAAAAGCTGGCCGACTCTCATCGGCGTCACCAAGAATTTCATGTGGGTGACTTTGTGATGGTAAGGACGGAGAGACTCGCCCCGGGAGCCATCTCCAAATTGAGGCCACGTGGGGCTGGTCCCTTCCCGGTCCTGAGGCGCATTGGTACAAATGTCTTTGAGTTAGATCTCCCTGAGGAGTATGGAATAAGTCTCACATTCAATGTTGCCGACCTAGTGCCATATAAGGGACCCACGGTGGTACCCAGTGAGAAGATTGAGCCTACTTCTTCCCTTGAGAGAGCACCCACCCGTGAGGAGAGACCACCAGCCAAGAGAGCCCAGCGTGAACAAATTGAACAAATATTGGATGAACAAGTCACTACCACTCGGAGCAAGGTATACGAGCGCTATCTCGGCAGGTGGATGGATCGGTCTCGTTCGGAAGACTTGAGGGTAGTACCACTTCTACACCCCCAAGGAGGGAAGGACACTTACTCGACGGAGTCGAGTTCTCCGCACCCCGGGAGTATGATGGGGACATCACCTCCCATGCCCACGTTCACAGCTCGTCTCCTCGCCCCGGTTACATCCGGCATGGTCTAGTCATTTAATTTTGAGTCCTATGTAATTTTTATTTGAGTCATTTGATGTATTTTCCCTTTATTTGAGTCATGTTCCTAGGTCTTGTGTTCATTTCCCTAAGTTTGAGTGTCATTAGGTTGTCTAGTTAGCTATTGGGCCCAATTCATTGGGCTTGGCCCAAGGGCTCTCCCCTACCCCCTCGGTTATTTGTCATTGAGTCAATTGTCAGGGACTTTTGTAGAAATGTGGGTTTCCTATATATAGGACCCCATTCCCCCCCATTTCAACTTAATGAATCAATCAATGAAAAAATTACCATTTGAGAGTCCAAAGCTTAGTTTAGTGGAGTGATTCCAACCTTTTTTGGGTGAGAAACCCTAGGGGAGAGATTCCCCACCCTTCCCTCTCTTAATCCCTCTTTTTCACTCCACTTTCTCTCTCCTCATCACCCAATTTCGAATTTTCTTCTCTCTCCTCCCTTCCCAACCACCTCAACCCCCACCTACCATCATTAAAGCCCTCCACTTCCCCATGGCCTCCATTACTCCACCCCCCTAGTCCCAAGGAGATCCCTCACCATTCCAACACCACTTTCCCCATTCCAACACAATCAACCCCTTCCCCACACAACCCCACAACTTCCAATGCCATTTCAAATTTGAAATCCACCCTTCCCTCCACTCACTTGTGCCCCCCCTCACCTTCTCATCTCACCCACCTTCCCAAATTCGTAGCTCCTCCTCCCACCACCTGTTAGACCCCATTCTTCCCTTCCCCCACCTTAGAACACCCCCTCCTAGACCCCCTCACAGCCCGGGCTTTCCCCACACTCATCCACCCCCATTTCCCCTCCCATATACCCCATTCCCCCCCATCATCATCAACCTATAGCTCTCAACTGAAGATCTACAGCAGACCAGCAAATTGCAGCGGCCACCACGACCTCCTCCGGACGAGTTTGAAGACCCAAGAGCCATCGTCGGAAGCGTCTGCCAGTCACCTTCGCAACTGAAGTGGTTTCGTCTTCTTCCGATCTCCGAGTCATCCAGGAGGTCCATTCTCCCACAGCTGCACGGTTCTACCTCGGCTGAGGACATGAGCCGGCTTAAAAGCTCTGCCACGACCAGCCCCGAAGGAATCAGTCCTCAAGTCCTTCTTCAAAGTTCTTCATCATCTTGTCTACTTTCATAATCAAGAAGCAGAAGCCCATTCAGCATCCGGGAACAGAAGTTACCAATTTTCTTCCACGATCGCGCGGCTCTGCCTTCCCCAGTCTGCATCGACACCTCCTCACTCTTCTGGCTACACAGATCGTCTCCGTTCTCTTCTGGCATCCCCGTTTCTTTTGCTGCAAAGAGAACTCACCCACGGTTCTAACGGCACTGACGGCATTAAATTTGGAGTACGGGAGCGGCCAGGACAGCCTCTGCATCCTACTGTTGGTGACCTGCCCCTGCTAGTCTGAGAAACAGAGGCCCTGTTCAAGCTTCTGTCCCGACCTGCACAGACTCCAGAAGAAATTACAAAAATTCTGAGGCATTCCCCTTCCTGTTACGAAGATTTCGCCACTGGTGTCGCCATCAGAAAAATTCCTGATCAAGATCTACAATAGCAACACCGACCCTCTATCCTGGTTCACAGACAGCAGGCAGATTCGGCATCCACCCTTGTTCCTCATTCTTTGCTTTGGTTTCCCAAACCCCGCTTGGCCGGCTGAAGGCCCCTCCCTGCGTGGAGGTAGTATTGATGTAATATCATTAACCCCCACCCCAAGTTCCCCCTCCTACGAGAGGTGTAGTGGTGTACTTTGTTTGGGTAGGTCAAGCGACACCGCCGCGGCGTGTGGGGATCCACTCGCCTCCCCGCTCGCCCTCGTCTCCGACCGGGACCGGTTTCTTCAAACCGGTCGAGTAAGTGCTCAAACCTTCACTCCACTTAGTGCTTGTCTTTCAATATTAGTTCTTAATTCCGCTGGTTATGCGAGTGAGAGTCCGATCCTCAAGCCCCGTTGTCTTGAGTGATCACCGTGGGAAGAGTGCAACCGGTGCCTTCGGCACTTCGTCGGCCCCGTTGAATTGGGCTTCCAAATCCATTGGGAATCAAATCTTGGCCTTGCTGGCCCTCTACCAGCAAGGGCCCAACCCCTCAACCTCACCTTGGCATCGCCAAGTTACCCCGGGCTTGGGTGAGCGACGAGAGAGCGGCGGCCCAAATTGGCCCATTTAGATTGCGAATGTGCTTGCTTGCTTAAGTCCAAGGTCGTGTCACATCAAAAGGTCCTCCCACGTTCATCATTGGTCTTATGCATGTTAGGGGAGTTCACGGATGTCCAGGACCCCCGGCATTGGCTACGTCCATGCACACTAGGCTGACCTACGGATACCCCGGCCCTCCCAATTCCATCAAAGTCTTCATGGCATCAAAGCATGATTGGTCTACATATGGTTGTCCTGGTCCACCCTTGCATACCATACATTTCACCCCCACACTGCATCATAATGCATGGCATGAGCGTCTAAGCAAGCACCAAGCAACGAGCGGTGAGGTTCATGAAAGGCGGGCAAAAACTTGTGAGCGCCACTTGGATTTCCTAGTAGGCAGTCTAGTGACGATGATATTGGAGTGGCTCTACCTTTGGGTCACATCCAAAGCGAGGGCACGAGGACTTGGACCATGCCAAGTTCTGAGTGGTTTTGGCAACCCGGCTTACGGGTTAGACTTATGAATGGGTTTGGGGATTCACCCCATTTCTCACGTGGTGGATCCGGCACCCTATATGGGCACCGCGGTGGATCCTAGTGAGTGCCTTGAGCCTATACCTTCCTTTGAGAGGGACACCACCGGAGAGCCACCACAAATCAACTTGAGAGCCCGACGTGAGCACACAGAGGTAATACTGGGCAAGCAAGGTATCATCGTCAGCAAGAGGGTGTGTTTGAGCCACCTTGTGAAGCTAAGGCATCGTCCTCCAACCAGGACAAGGGGTCGAGTCAGGAGATCGTGGTTCTCTTGGAGCTACTTGGGCGTACCACTTCCCCGGTGGACCCATACTCGACGAAGTCGAGTTCACCGCACCCCGGGGGTATGATGGGGACATCTCCGACCACTCCATATTTTTTTCAGGTTCCTGATGATTACCAGCAGTGCTACATCTTGTTCGCCACTTTATTTCGAGTCATATGATGTATTTTTCATTTTCTTATCATGTAATTATCCTTTTATTTGAGTCCAGTACCTAGGTATAAGGATCATTTACCTAAGTCTTGAGTCATAGGGTCAATTAAGTAGGCTAATGGGCCCAATTCAATGGGCTAGGCCCATGGGCGCCCCCCTTCCCTTGGTTTCTTGTTATTAGTCCAAAAGTCAGGGATTTATGTTTAAATGTGGGATTCCTATAAATAGGACCCCATTCCCCCACTTGAGAACTATTGAATGAAAAATTGAGTTTGAGTTTCCACAAAAGAATTTGTGTGATTTCTTCTTCTAGGGTGAGATACCCTCTCTCCCCTCTCTCTCTCTCTAAAGGGGGCGACCCCATTCTCTCTCCTTCCCACCCCAAATTTCAAATTCCCTCTCTCTCTCCCCCATTCAATCCTCATTAAGTCCCTCTCCCTTCCCCACAAATCCCCTTCAATTCTCCTCCAACCCCAAGGGAGAATCCCCTTCTCCTAGACACCTCCCCATTCTCCCAAGCAACCCTTCCCTTTCCCTAAGCAACCCTTCATATCCCAAAGCACCCCTCCCTCTTCCCCAAGCCCAGCCATAATTCCACCACCTCTTGGAGACCTTCCCAGCCCCCTCTCCCACCCCCTGGTCGCACACCCCACCTCCCACTCATCCTCCTTGCTGCTCATCCCCACCACTACACCCATCTTCATCCACAAACTGATCCCAGTTCACAGGCAGCAGGTGTTATATCTGGTTTCAGCGTCATCCTCGACTGATCCTTAAGTCTTCTTGTGGTATATCCTATACCGGAGGAAATCTCGTCAAGTCTACTTCGCAGGCGTGGTGGTCTTGCATCCGTCCAAGCTCCGAGCTTCCCGGGAGAGCCATTCTCCCACCACTGCGCAAAACTGCTCTGCCGGGGAACCAGAAGCCAAGGAAAGAAGCGACCACGGCTACTCCAAGATGAATTTGGACATGATTTCTTGGCTGAAGTCTTCTCCTCCAAGTCCCCTAGCATCATCAAGATACGGAGAGTCATTTGAAGCCCGAAGCACAAAGTTCTGAATTTCTTACCCCGAGTGTGCAGGTCAGTCTGACAGTAGATAGATTCGACCCCCTTCCACTCTTCTGGTCTTCGCGGTTTGGTCCGACATCCGGCGGCAGCCCCGTTGGTCCCGGATAGAAGAGGGCTTGTCCACGGACACAAAGGTTCTGGTCCCGCATCATTTGAAAATTGAGACCGTTCGTGGCACCTTCATCTTCCAACAGCAGCAACCTGGGAGCAACCAGAACCAGCGTAGGCCAGCCCTACTCTAGGCTCTGTCCCGGCCAGCGGCATCGTTACAAAATTCCAAGAAACTTTAGGCGACCTCCTGGGTCAAGTCAGAGAATTTCAGCACCGGTTAAAGCTCATTCGGAGCTCGGTAGTGACCGTGGCGGTGCCATCTTCGACTGTCTATCCGGTAGTTCCAGAAGCTGATAGCACCTGTGGAGCACGGCATAACGGCTTTCTAGCTTCACTCCCTCTCCCCGCATGGCCAGCTTACAGCCCCTCCCTGCATGGAGGTAGTATTTGGTTGTAAATATCTTAACCCCACCCTGAGATCCCCCTCTTGTGTGAGGCGTAGTGATTGTAATTTGATTATTCAGGTTGAAGCTTCATCGGCGCAGCGTGCGGGTAAGCCCACGCTTCCTCGCTTGCCCTCGTCTCCGATCGGGATCGGCATCTTCACGCCGATCAGGTGAGCTCCTGATTTCCCTTCTCTGCTGGAATCACTTTGCTTGCTTAGTATTGCATCTTAGTGCCGTCAGTCGGTGAGTGAGTGCCCGATCTCAAATTGCCATCTAATTGAGTGCCTCTGCGGGTGAGTTACGAGAGAAACCTTATATCCCACGCCCTTGGCGTGCCGGCCACCCGTGAATTTGGCATCCCTGGCCCATTTGGGTCCTCCCCTAGCTAGCCATACCACTAGAACCCCAAGGTCCAACCCCGGACCCTCATCCCCATCACCGGTCCACCTACGGACACGGGTGCGCGCTACGCGGGTGAGTCCGCTCGAGTGAAATCACCGGGTCGCTCTTGCTTGCTAATTTAGGTCCAAGGGGTCGTGCCACATCAGCTCCTAGCATACATAAGACCAATGCTGGATCGGGGAGGACCGTTACACCCAAATAGGGACCACTCATGCTTCCTACTTGACATGTGGGTGATGTGAATGAATGGACCCGACTTTCTAATCATGTCAAGTGGTGTGTTGTGCCAAGACTTATGGACTCCTATCCCAAAGATGACTTCCATGTGTATGGGTGTGGGACGGCCTTTGAACTTCCATGTGAAAGGGTCGAAGGGATCTAAGAAGGTGGGCATTATGGAGAGGGGCTCTTCCTTGCTTCCTAGGCATATGTTGCCTATGGTGATGGTTCCCTTTGTGTTGCTCGAGTCTTGGAAGAGGTGAACTTGATCCAACATGGTTGGTTGGGGTAGGGAAAGGTGGGTTGTGGGTAAGGTGGGTGGGTCATATGGGTAACTAGGCTCCCATTGGAAGGGATCAAAGGGGTCGAGGATTGGGCTTCCTAGGGAGAAGTGCTCTATGTCCTCAAGGTCATCACAAGGTGAGTCTTCCTCATCTATTGGGATGATTGGGCCGGTGTAGTGAGTGGGTGGGTTGGCCAATGTCTTTGGGATCTCAATGGTAGGGGAGTGAACCGAGATGGGTTCTTCCACCATGGGGAGAAGGAAAAAGAGGTCGCTAGTGTAGCAACCAGTAGTGCAAACTGAGGTGATAGACCCGACGCATGGCTGGATGAGGTCAAGACTCTTGGGTCGGTTCGCCCCTAGGGTCAACAAGCAAGTCAAGTCTAATTGCCACTCTAGACCCTTGAGGAGATCATCCGAACCCTCTACCTCATAGTGGGATTGGATTGTGGTGTGAAAGGAGGGGAGGGGCACAATTTTGGATTGATGTCCCATGGGTGAGAGGTGTGGGGTTGAACTAGGGATGGTGGGGCCTCGCTTAAGCCATTGGAGTATGGATTCATTCACGGTGAGGGTGCCACGAGTGGTGGTGGTTAGTTCTTGAAGGACCGGGCTAGGAGAGATGAATGGAATGGGAAGCTCTTGGATTTCCTTTATGGCGGGAGGTGGGTTCGGATTGGTACCCACCTCTTCTTGAGTGGGTGTGTTGGCCATGGTCTCCTCTACCAAGGAGCTGGGACAGTCATTTGGGGGTGGGGTGATGGTGATAGCCGGTGTGTGGCACACCCGATGTGGTGAACAAGCATGGGCTTGGGTTGGGATTGGTAAGGGAAGTAGTGGTCTAGGTTGGGGTTGGGTTGGGGTAGGGAGAGGAAGATGGGTAGGTTGAGGGGGTTTAGGGGAATTGGCCTTGGGAGGATTGTCCCTTTTGGGGGACATTATAGGGGTAGTTGTGGTCTGGGTGGGAGCGGTTTCAACCACTATGGGCATCGAAGGATGCTTCTTAGTGGGGCATTGCCTGGCGATGTACCCCAATTGGTGGCACCTATAACATTCCGGCTCGCACTCACCCATGGTTGTCTCATTCACTTCTATCTCCATAGTGCCTTTTCCTTTTTGAGAAGGGGTAAGGTGAGGGGTGGAGGTGGAGGTGGGGGCCAAAGGGGCTTGAGTAAGGTGGGTTGTGGAATTGGGTTTTGGTTGCATTGTGGGGAATTAGGGAATTGGAGTCTTGGGTTGGCCGGGTGAGGATGGTGGAGTTGGAGTGCTCCTTGGGCTTTGGTGATCCGAGTAGAAGGGAGAAGGTCGGGGAGTGTAGACTTTCCTAAGTTCGGCTTTCATGTTTTCCCATGTGTTAATAGGCTCTTGCCTCATAACCTTCCTTAAGCATTCAATGAGCTGCGACCTATCCTCGGCATGGCGCACAAGCCGACTGTTGGCAAGGTAGATTCTCATGGGTTCAGTCATTGGGTTCCTCTTAAAGTATTTGTCCATGTTTTCCTTCCATTCTAGATATGCACTAGGGTTGTACCCGTCAAAGATAAGGTTCTCAAATAGGACTATGTCCAAAGGGGTGTCAATCGGACCCTTGTGGAGGGCCGAGTGGGACAGATGTGACCAATATGAAGTAGCCATTCTAGTGGGCAAGGTTGATGCACTGGGTGATGAATGCAAATGCGCCCTAGGACCAACTTGTAGAGACAAGTTGAGAACTTGCTCTGATACCACTTGATGTGACACCACCTTGGGGTGATAGCCACAAGACCGAAGACCCCTCAGACCTAGCAAGCAAGCAATGCAACGGACCGGCAACTTCACTCGAGCGGACTCACCCGCTTGGCGCACTCTAGGGCCCGTAGGTAAACCGGTGATGATGGAGAGGGTCCGAAGTGGGACCTCACCTTTCCGGGGATTTGGCTAGCTTGGGATGGACCCCTAAGGGCCTGGGATGCCCAATTCCGCGGGCGGCCAGCAAGCCAAGGGCGTGGGTTGTAGGGTCGCTCTCTCAACTCACTCCGCGGTGGTTGCTCAATTATAAGCAAATTCAGATCGGGCACTCTCTTACCGCCGACGGAGCAACCAAAAACAATACTAAACTAAGCAATTAAGGGCCAGCAATGAGAAGTGTTTCGAAGCTCACCTGATCGGCATGAATACACTGATCCCAGTAGGAGACGTGGGTGAGCGGAGAAGCGTGGGCTACCCGCACGCCACGTCGACGACGCTTCAGCCGCTGACCTGCTAGTACAAGCACTACGCCCTCGCAGAGGGGGGATCTCAGGGTGGGGGTTAAGAGATTTACAACCAAACACTACCTCCACGCAGGGAGGGGCTGTAAGCCGGCCAGGCGGGGAGAGGGAGAGAAGTTAGAAAGCCGTTATGCCGAGCTCCGCCTGTGCTATCAGCTTCTGGAACTGCCGGACAGACAGTTGAAGATGGCACCGCCAAGATCACTACCAAGCGCCAAATAGTCTACAAATGGTGCCAAAATTTTTTGACTTTACCCAGGAGGACGTCTGAATTTTCTTGGAATTTCGTGACGATGCCGTTGCCGGGGCAGAGCTTGGAACAGGGCTATCCTACGCTAGTTCTGGTTGCTCCCAGGGTGATGCTGCAAGAAGACGGGGGCGCCACAAACATCCCCGATGTCCAAATGATGCGGGACCAGAACCCTTGTATCCATGGATGAGACTTCTTTTCATCGGGACCAACGGTGCCATCGAAAGATGTCGGAGCTGATCGTGAAGGCCCGAACAACAGGGATGTGTCGGTTCTGGCTCAAGAAAACTGACCTGACACACTTGGAATGAAAAATTTGGAACTTTTGATGCCGAGGTCCAAAATTAGCTCTGCTTCTTGGGGATAGAAGAGGACTTGAAGGAGAAGCCCTCAGCCAAGTTTTGCACCCAGATCTATAAGGGAGTGGCCGTGGTCAAACTTGATCTGGAGCTCTAGTTCTCTGCCTGAGTGGTTCTACAAAGTCAAGGAAGAATCGCTCTCACGGGCAGCTCGGTGCTTGGACGAAGACGAAACCACCTCGTCTACGAAGCTGACTAGACAACGATTCCAACGGTATATGGTACGCCTCCTGAAGCTTCACAATGACGCCGTGGCCCCTGCTGCAAGTTGCTAGTACACTGTTGCCTGCGAACTGGCCTGTGCAGAGTGGTGATAGGTGATGGGAAATGGGGGTAGATGGGAGGGGAAATGAGGTGGATGTGTGTGGGAGCAACCCCTGGCTGTGAGGGGGTCTGGGAGGGGGTGTTCCAAGGTGTGGGAGTGGCAGAATGGGGGCTGGAAGGAGGTCTAGCAGGTGGAGCGAGGGAGAGCTGCGAATTTGGTTAGAATGGAGAGAGGGAAAGGGTATTTGAAAATGAGTTTAAGGGTGGGATTAATTTCTGGTCTTGGGGATGGGAAGTGGTGTGTGGGGAAGGTAAAGGTGGGGCTTGGGGAGTGGGCAATTCTCCCTTGGGAGATGAGAGGGTGCTTGGGGAAGGAGAGTGGGTGGTTGGTGGTTGGAGGGTGGCTTGGAGAGTGGTGGATTCCACCTTGGGGCTAGGGGTGGAGTTATGGAGAGGTGTGGGGAAATGGGGTAGCTCTTGAATGAGGGGAGAAGAGAGAGAAAGTAGGTGGGAGGGGGAGGAGAGAGAAAGGGGCGCATCTCTCTTTAGAGAGAGAGAGAGAAGAGAGAGAAGGGGAATCCACCCCAATAGAGAGAGAGGGAAGTGGAGAATCCTCTCCAATAATACACTAATTCACTCAATTTTTTTGATTGATCCAAGATTACAAATGAGGGGGTGAAGGGGGGTATTTATAGGGACTGGACTTTTCACATGACTATACTGACCCTAGACAATTGACACAATGACCAGACAGACCAGGGAGGGGCGCCCTTTGGCCTAGCCCATTAGTTGGGCCCATTAGACTACTTAATTAACCACATGACTCAAGACTTAGGTAAATGACCCTTATACCTAGTTACCGGACTCAAATAAAGGGAAAATTACATAGTTTATGACTCAAATAAAATATGAAAATTACATGGATTGACTCAGAAAAATGTGGAGAACACAATGGCGCAAACTGACGATCCATCAGAGCTTCACAAAATGTGGAGGGGTAAGTGATGCCCCCATCATGAAAACATCCTTCAATGGTGTGCCCAGGCTGCCTATGGAACATGCAGTATTTAGACTGATCAACGGCCGGGTTCCAATTAGGCCGTTCTGGAAGGAGCTGAATTGCACTTATCGACATGAGAGGAGAGAAGATGTCTGTGAGGGACTCAGGAAAAGGAGGATATTGCGCCCTTTTCGGAGCCGGGCTTTTATTGGTGTAGCCGTTGGGTGGAGGAACATTATGATATTATGGGGGTTGTTGCAGCTGTTGTGGAGCAGGGAAGACATTTTGTGGAGTGGGGAAGGCATTTTATGGAGCGAGGAAGGTAGGTTGGGTGTTTGGTGAAGCAGGGAAAACAGGTTGGGCATTTTGTGGCGTGGATAATTGGGAATTACGGGGAGTTTGTGGGAAGCGGAGCGGAGCGGACTAGTTGAGGAAGGGGAATGCAACGGCTTGCACCTGTTCATTAGTTTGGACTCCTTCGGTAACGGGCCCCTGGGATTTCTTATTGTATTTGAGCTTTTGGGCCTCGAAGAGAGAATGGATGGGGGAGTCTTTGAACGGGTTTGAATAAATCTTGCCCGGCTATAGAGCTGGTGCATGTTGGCAATATCGTTCATGGACAATATGTTGCGGAAAGTGGGTGTAACATTGGATAGGAGCAACTTGACCTTTTCCTCCTCTATAATATGACCCGGCACATAGGCGGCCATCTGCCTCCATCTATTAGCGTATGTAGCAAAGTCTTTGTCTGCCTTCATTTTCTTGGCCACAAGATCTGTAAATGAATATTCCGGACCAACCCGATCTTGGAACCTTTGAATAAACTTCTCTATCACAACCTTGAAGCTTTCGGCATCTTCGAATGGCAGGGCATAAAACCACTCCAGTTCAACTCCATCTAGTGACCGGCGGAATAAATACGCCATGAGGTGATCATCATACTGAAACTGCGCCGATTCATACATAAAGTCCCTCACATGAATAAAAGGGTTGTTGTTCCCGTCATACTTGCGGTATGTGGGGAGCTCAGATTGGGGAGGGAATCAGATATTGTGGAAACTGGGAATTGGAACATCTGCTAAAGATTGTGGGCCAACCAGCTTTTGGAGGAAGTCGAGTTGTTGTTGCATAGCGGCCCATTTATCGAGGAGTTCCTACTCCCGAGATGGAGTAGGTGGAGTGAAAGGAGTAAGCTCGAGGCGAGGAGCCAAAGGGTAGATGGAAGGAGTGGGAGGCCCATAAGAAGGATATTGGGTCGGAGGAAGACCCAAATTGGAGTTGGTATGGGCCGCCCCTTGCTGAGGGCGAGTAAAATCGGCCGGGCCAATAAGGACTTGTGGCGCCGATGGAACAGACCTATAAGAATCAGTCTGGGTGGATGAGGGAAGAGTGGTCTTCCCTTTATCGAGGATTTGAGGGGCCGATCCAGAGGACTGGCCTACCTCCAGACTGGAGAATCGAAGGACCCTAGGCTGGACCGGGGTAAGATCAATAGGAATGGGTGGAACCCCGGGCCCATCAACCCTAGACTGAAATATGGAGGTGGTGGACAGACCCTGTGGAATTGTGGGAGATGGGGCGCTGGACCCCTGCAAGGTCTGATAAAGGGCCTGAAGTTGGGACGGACCCTTCTCCGGATGGAAGTTGGATGACCCTAGGTGGGTCCTCCAAGAGACCATGGGGAAGAGATTCCTCATGGGAACGGGAAAGATTGTAGAAAGACATATTGGATTCGAACAAAGGATTAGAGTAAGAAGTGAAGGAGGAATTTCTCCTAGGAGATGAATCCAAGGATCGAAAGTAACTCCACATGCAATGTGACACGTTAAAAAATAAAAACACAAACAACCACAAATAAGTAACTAGACGAGATGACTTCAAACTTATGAAAATGAGAAAGGGATGAAAAGCAACCAAAGTCAACCAAGTTATGATGATGCACAAATTTTATTTATCTTTCTTCCTTTAGAACCTTAATGATCTTTGATTTCAAATGTTCTCTCCAACAATAGGTTGCTAATGGGAAGGATATTGGGAACTTGGTTAACTCTAGGTGTGAACTCTCCCTTATGCAACCTAGACACGGGATGGTGAAGGTACAACCGGCCCGGCGTCCCTGTGGGAATCCACGGCTCACGGGGACTTATGGAGGTCCCTGATGCGGTCACCTAGTCGACCCTAAGGAATATGGAGGCGAGAGGATCACACACCAGGGTGGGAATGTAACTATGATATGAAGAATGAATGATCCTATGTGCACCAGAGTGCATGCAATTTCTAGCCTATGAACTAGCAAGCAATGTGCAAACAATGATATATATGTATGTCACAATTGAGGAGGAGACCAGATAGCACCCAGGAATATAGCGGCGGGAAATTCTTTGGCCTTGAATCGGGGTATTCAGGAAGAACAGGTTGTTCCGGCTCGATATCGTCAAGAATTCCTGACTATTGCATGGGAGCAGGTTCATCTTCGAAGCATTTTTCCCTTCCAATATTTTTCTATTGGAGCCTCCCTCATCCCTTTTATCGAGCATAATGATGCGAATAGGGCTATAAGATAAGACAGCCAAAAACTACAGAAATAATAGCAACCTCAGTGTGCGTACCTGTATATGGAGAAACGGTCGTATGGGAGACCGCTATAAGATAAGACAGTCTATCGCTAGACTGCTTTTAAGCCAGAAACAGCCAGGGAGGAGACCGCCAGGGAACCAGAGAGCAAAAAACAACAGATAATAAATGGGAAAATAAAAAAAACACAAGGGCAACTGAGAACAATTAAGCATAACAGGTCAGACAGAAGCTTAGCACGATTGGCACTAGTTGTCCCACCGTGATCGCCAAAAAATAGAGGTTGCTGGTATTTTTGTTGTGATGGTGATGATAGTGATGTGTGTGGATGAATATAATGTGAGATATATGAAAGATGTGTGAGCAAGTGGTGCACTAACTCAAGCAATCAATGTGAAACTCGTGGGCATGTCATCTCAATTCTGCAAGAATGAAGAAAAACACACGTCGGGGCGTGGAGCAAGGGAATAAAAGGAAAAACACACACACCGGGGGTGTGGAGCAACTAAAGATAGAAGAGAAAAGAAAGTAAGCAAGATGATGAACAATGCCCAAATAAAGGAAGGTGTGATCGCCACCAAGGTAACTAAGCAGCAAAACCACAATATGTACCTTGGAAAGAGCCGAGTAAAGTCTCCCGCCCGCGGGAGAAAGAAACCAGGCGCTGCAGAAGGAAAATAGTCTTCCAGACGACCGCCAGACGACGTCAAATGGCCCTGCGATAGACCGCCTGAGATCTGCAAACGGTCTTCCAAATGGCCGCAAGAGCACCCAGAACAGTAACGTGGAACTTGAATCTCCACCCCTCCTGGCCGGCCAGAAGAGCTGGGCCTCGTGCAATGAACCCTATAGACCTGCAAAAGAATGTAGACACAAAGAAAATAACCCAATAATCACTTAGACTAGCGTAGTATCTATAATGCAATTTAACTAAAGTGCATTAAAAGAAGGGTGGATACCTGGGGTGTTGGTGATTTTTTAACCCCTGTGGGGCGTGGAAAAGTAGGAGGATGTTTTGAAAACGTGATGCAAGTGCAGAGAACGTGGAAGAGGAAGGGGGAATATGCTATGAAGATGCAAAGGGGGAATAGAGAAAACTAAGAGAAAAGACTCAAACTAAACCAATGGAACTCAATACTCCCTGGACCAAAAGCCTTAAGGACGTAGAAAAGACTTCTCCCTAGTTGGTACTCACTCCAGAACGCAGCAGCACTTCATGGCAGCTCCAAAAAATCTCCTCCTCAAGCCATGAAGCCAAGGGTTCTATTTATAGACCCTTCAAACCCTCTGGTCGAGTTGGAGAGATAATGTCACGGAAATAGACCTGAACTTAGATAAATCTTGAAGATAATACTCCCAGGAGTCCACAGAAATAAACAGAAGCTTCTGAAAGTCTCTATCTAGAGAGAAATCAACAAATCAAGGACTCTAGTTTGACCACGGCCGAAGAGAGAAAGAACAGACAGAGCATGACTCTCTGTCACCCCAAACGGTCTTGCGATAGACCGCAAGGCTTGGAAAACGGTTGAATGATAGACCGAATGACTCAATCGTCCACAAAGAGATAAGACCAAAGAGACCTAACAGGACTCTCTGTATGCCTAGCGGCCTAGCGAAGGATCACCAATTAGACCAAACGGTCGTACGATAGACCGCAAGGCTAATAGACATGGCAAAAGAGAGAAATGCCAATAAATCTTCAAGTTAATCCACAATTAAATCCTTATTAGCCCTTATCTAGGCCCAATAAGCTCAAATGTCGAAAGTTAAAAGGAACCAGGCCCATCCAGGGAGAATAACCCATAAAAATAAGCCCGAAAGTGACCAAAAAAATGGCCCAATAACCGGTGAACAACTCGGGACATCATACATTGATAAGGAGATGACCCAACTCATTGGTCATAAAACGGGCGTCAACACCTCCGAGTTACGTAGTCCAAAGCAGAACCTTGTTGTCAAGCCAGCCTAATATCCCAACATGGGATTGGACCTTGCCTGAAGAAAATGCAGAAGTCCTGGAGGCTGAACAAGATGATATTGAAGATTTTGTCGACTTACAATCAGCACCACCAGAAATTGAAGACGGAGGCCAAGCTACTGTTGATGAACTAGTCGAGGTGAATCTAGGGACCAGTGATGATCCGAGACCCACCTTTCTTAGTTTTTTACTCTCTCAGGAGGAGCAAGAGCAGTATCTACAATTATTAAAAGAGTTCCAGGATTGCTTTGCCTGGACCTATAAAGAGATGCCTGGGCTAAATCCCAATGTGGTGCAACATTTGCTGGCAATAGACCCAAAGGTAGAGCCAGTGAAGCAATCTTCCCGATGCATGCGACCGGAACTGATTGATCAAATCAACAAAGAAGTGGGCAAACTCATTGATGTCAGCTTCGTGGAGGAAAATCAGTACACCACATGGTTGGCCAACATAGTGCCCGTGAAGAAGAAAAATAGGCAGATAAGAATATGCGTCGACTTTTGGGACCTCAATAAGGCATGCCCGAAAGATGATTTCCCGGTGCTAATCACCAAGGTAATGATAGATGCCACTACCGATCATAAAGCTCTAACATATATGGACGGGTCATCCGGCTACAATCAAATATGGATCACAGAGCAGGACAGGGTCCACACAGCCTTCCGAACACCCAAAGACATCTTACATTACAAGAGAATGTCATTCGATCTCAAGAACATCGGTGCTACTTATCAAAGAGCCATAACAAAAATCTTTGACGATTTACTCTAAAAAAAAGTGGAATGCTACATTGATGATCTTGTGGTCAAGACTAGGAACAGGGAAGACCATTTGCAAGACCTGCAGGTGATATTCCAGAGGCTTCGGCAATATGAGCTAAAAATGAATCCAATGAAATGTGCCTTCGGGGTATCTAGAAGAAAATTCCTCGGGTTCATTGTCAGATACAGAGGAATCGAAATAGACCCAGATAAAATAAAAGCAATACAGGAATTACCTCTGCCAAGGAGCCTCACCGAGCTACAGTCTCTACAAGGCCAATTGGCCTATATCCGCCGGTTCATCTCCAACTTATCAGGACGGTGCCATCCCTTTCATAAATTCATGATGAAAGATGTGCCCTTTTACTGAGATGAAGAATGTCAAGCAGCTTTTGAAAAATTGAAGGATTAGCTCAAGACCCCTCTTGTGCTCGGGGCACCAATAAAAGGAAGGCCAATAATTTTATATATAGCTGCTACTCGTTACTCACTGGGGGCAATGATGGCCCAGAACAACGGAGAAGGAAAAGAGCATGCTTTGTATTATCTCAACAGGAGATTGGTAAGGACTGAAGAAAAATATACATTCATTGAGAAGATCTGCTTAGCCCTGGTCTTCGCTGTTAAGAAGCTTCGACACTACATGTTGTCGCATGAAATAAAATTAATATCCAAGGTAGATCCACTCAAATACATACTGTCTCAACCGGCACTCAAAGGCCATTTAGGCAAATGGGCAGTAATTCTTATGGAGTTTGATATCTCCTATGTGCCGCAAAAAGCCATCAAAGGATAAGCTATCGCAGACTTCTTTGCAGTGCACCCAGTTCCAGGAGGCTCTCCCATGGAGGCGGAAATTTTTGATGAAGAAACCCAAGAAGCATGTCAAGCTCAGCAGGCTACATGGCAACTCTACTTTGATGGAGCCTCAAGGACCGAAAATTCCCCCCATGGCCTTGTCAGAGTCAGAGCAGGGGCAGGCATTGTCCTGAAATCACCGGAAGGGGAGGTAGTGCATACCTCATGTTCAATAAACAAGCCATGCCCTAATAATGAAGTTGAATATGAATCACTGATAATTGGCCTCCAGATTACCCTTAGCATGGAGATCCAGATGCTGCAAGTATTTGGCGACTCCATGCTCGTCATCAAGCAGATACAAGGGGAGTTCGATGTACGAAAACCAGAGCTTGCCCTTTACCACCGAAAGGCGCTGCACCTCATGGCGAAATTCTACCTCATTGAGCTTAATCACATAGCCCGAGGGCAGAATGCTCAAGCTGATGCCCTGGCGAAATTGGCCATCTCCCTGGCAGTCCCACCAGATGAGACCTTGAATATCGTCATGATCTGATGGGGACATCAAAGCAAGACCACTAACTTTTTTTATTTTGCATTTATACCCTTGTGTTAAATGGGTTTGCAATTGTATGGCAACTATAAGCCAAAGTGTTAGTCCTTAGAAGTCTTTGGGTTTCTTTACAAAAAGGCCGCGTAGGCCCGGTGGGACCCCCTCCCCTCTCTCCCATTAGGCCACTTCGCTGCTAGGGCCCTAGTACATGATCCACCTTGGACTTGGACCAAGGAGAGGAAATAAGAAAATTCAAAATTCTCTCCTCCTTTTCAAAGGGGCACCCCCCTTTAATGGTTTTTTTATTCATGTTGTAATTTTTTATTTATGGCCATTTGACCACATGGGAGAATAATTCACCTATCCCTTATTTGCCCCTCCCTAACCCTAGATCTGAGTTTAGTTTAGGTCATTTACATTTCACATAAAACTCATGTATTTTCCATATTTTGATAGATTAATGAGAAGAATTGTTGGAAAATCCAAGAGAGCCCCAAGGGGGCCCCTCTCTCCTCTCCCCTTGCAGTAGTGATTGCTGCCCCTTTCTAGGGTGTGAAGCCCTAATCATGGTGTGACTCCAAGATCAACCACCTCTGCTGGATGCGACTTCTAGCCACCCCCGCCGCCACCTCCGTTCGTGCCGCCGTCGAGTCGCCACAGCCCGTTCTTTGAAGTGATGTCAAGGATTCCGAGATCTAGGACAAAAGCTCAAAGAAAAGGTTGGTCCTCCCAATCTGTGTATCTGATGATCTTGAAATTTTGAGAGATCATCCCCCTTGTTGTTACCTCCTCCCAGTTTAAATTTCGTATCAATCAAACGTCGTTTGCTATTTTTCTCAGTCTTTTAGTTCCACCCCTGACAATCTGCCAATCAGCAGATCTACGGGATAATGTCTTGTTCTTATATTTTTCCCGCCCCCTTAACCATCTCAAAAAAATCCCAACAAATTTGAGAACATCCCACACATCCCCCTATATCCACCATAAAATCTCCAAGATCCAGATCTACCATTTCCTTATCGGTCAAAATTCATTTTCAGGAAGATCCTGTTCTGTCCCGACTGTTTGTAATCCGAGCCAACAGAAATACTTTGGGAATAATGGTTTTCATTTCCAATCCGTTTACTGGATGGATGTGAAATCAATTTATGTTGTATCCCTTTGAGTCCTCTGTCCAACAGCGCCGATCTCACCTCGATCGGCCTCCGGATCTGGGCGCAACAATTATTTTTGTGGAGGCGCATAATTCTATCCCGAGAATAGGCCAGCAGAGCAGTCCGCCGGTTAGTTCCGGTAAAATACGCCGGCTCACATTCGGTGACCACCGCTCTCGAAGATCGACCAGCAACCCCTCAACAGCATCCTAGCCGACCGCCGTAGCAAGGAGACACTCGAGCACCACCATCCCAGCAGCCGGACCCGCCTGCTGTCCTGCGGGCCCCGCAGAACCGAGCCAGAACAACATCACATCTCTGGCCCAAGAGCCTTCCGGCTTGCTGTCAATCAACTCGAGCTCACTACTTTCGGGTCCCACGTGTACCCCTTTACCTCCCTGCGTGGAGTAGGTAATTAAAATCACTGCTATAATTATTTATTTACTGTACACCGAGAGTACGAGTCTTGGCCGGGGTCATCTTCCCACGCCCGGTAGCGTGGAGGTATCGTTTCCGCTCCCCACTTGGCATTTGCTTTACTCGTATATATTTCTATATGCCGCTGCTTGCATGTGATAGGTCCTAGCTCGTTAAAATATATTTAATCACCACTACGAGAGAGAGCGAAACTCGTCCCGTGACCCGATCTGGGTTCGACAGAGAGTTGACCACCCTAGCTCATTACCGATTTCTCAACCCCGCACATCCGCACGTTTCCCTCGCTAGGGACGAGTCACGAGCCAGAGTCCCAGGTTTGCATCAAATCGATCGAGTCGCGTCTCATCCCGCATCATGATCAACCGATGACAAGTCCCTAGCACGTTAGATATGCAACCAGACGAGCATGAAGTCGCCACGACTGGGAAAGCTCATATGCCTGATTGGAGAGATATCCTCCTACAATGGTTCGTGCATCAAAAATTTTTGAAAGAAAAGGAACAAAGAATGAAGCTAGTCAGGATTAAGGACTCTTACGAGTTCAGAAACAGAACGTTGTTCTGAATTATGGCTGATGCCCGTAAAAAGATCCTGCTCCGCTACTTATCTATAGAAGAAGCATGGCAGGTAATGCGCGAAGTACATACTGGAACAGCCGGAGCGCATCAAGCTGTGCCGAAGATGAAAATTAAAATCAAGAAGTTGGGCTATTATTGGCCCACTATATTTGATGATTGTTGCAAATTCGTAAAGTCATGCCAAAAGTGTCAAGAGCATGCTGCTATACCCAGAAGGCCTCCAGTGCCACTTCATCCGACAATACCCAGCTAGCCCTTTGAACAATGGGGAACAGATTTGGTCGGCCCTCTACCAACATCTTCTGCAGGACATAAGTACATCCTGGTGGCAACAGATTATTTTTCTCGGTGGGCGGAAGCTGTAGCACTCAGGGAAGTGACTGGTGAGCTAGTGGCCAGATTTATCAAACATAACATTATATTTTGGTTTAGTGTTCTGAGTCGAATCATATCAGACAATGGCAGTCATTTCAAGAATTAGAAGATTTATTATCTGTCTGATAAATACAAAATTGATTAGAGAACATCCACCCCATACAAATTGCAGGCAAATGGGTTAGCAGAAGCTTTTAACAAAACACTGTGTACTCTCCTGTCCAAGACAGTCAGTTCTCACAAAAGGGATTGGGAGGAAGAGATGTATGAAGCTTTGTAGGTATATTGAATGGTCTACAAGACTCCCACAGGTTGCTCACCATTCTCTCTTGTATACGGCTCAGAGACTATAGTCCCCATCGAGCTGGAGGTACCATCGTTAAGGGTCGCCATTCAACATGGTCTGGTTCTTGACAAACAAACAAATGTCGAAAGAAGGCTAGAAGAATTAGTTGATCTAGAAGGAAAGCGCCTTCGAGCGCAACAGAACATTCAGATATATCAAGCCCGCATGGCGTGCGCGTTCAACAAACTTGTCAAAGGGTGAGAATTCAAGAAAGGAGACCTAGTCATGGTGAAGAAAAAGGAGGTCATGGCTTCTAATCCTAAGGGCAAATTTGCTGAAAATTGGTTGGGTCCGTATGTGGTCCAGCGTGTATACGAGGGCGGAGCCAACGTCATCGTCAATCATCGGGGAGAAGTACAATTCCCGCCACTCAACGGTAGCCATCTGAAGCAATACCATGCACCACCACCCCCTTTCAATGAAATGGTGAATAATTTAATTAATTCCCCGGGCTTATGCCCCGCAAATCGCATCTCCTCCTTTGGGTTCGTACACCATGCTCCAACCTGCAATTATTTGGTCAAACAAAATGGGGCTTAAAATAAGAGGTGCCCCGCCAGCCTTGTTCGTGCATCCTGCTAAGCAAGGGAAAAAATGGATACAACCCGACTATGGCGAAAACCTGAAAGGGCTCTACAGGCAAAAAAGGGTACCCCATCACGTGAAAACCTGAAAGGGCGCGTGGGCAAAAGTAAGAGGGGATGGCTCTGGCGAAAACCCAAGAAGGGTGCCTTGGTCAGTAATGTGGTAATCAATATATATATATATATATATATATATATATATATATATATATATATATATATCATCACTATTCATTCTCGACCCCTACCGTGGAAATTCACCGCATAACATTCATAACATGAACCACCAAAAAACCCAGAATAAAACCACCGTTGATCCATTGACATCATCGTCAGGATCGATGCTTAAACCTACCAGCATAGGCCTTACGCCTACACCGCTAAAACCTTTCTTTGCTCCGGCATCCACCCCATGCTGATGAACAAAACCACCGTTGATCCATTGACATCATCATCAAGATCGATGCTTAAACCTACCGGCATAGGCCTTACACCTACACTGCTAAAACCCTTCTTTGCTCTGGTATCCACCCCATGCCGATGATCAAAACCACCGTTGATCCATTGACATCATCGTTAGGATCGATGCTTAAACCTACCGGCATAGGCCTTATGCCTACATCACGAAAACCCTTCTTTGCTCCGACGTCCACCCCATGTCGATGAACAAACCACCGTTGATCCATTGACATCATCATCAGGTTTGATGCTTAAACCTACCCGCATAGGCCTTACGCCTACACTGCTAAAACCCTTCTTTGCTCCGGCTTCCACCCCATGTCGATGAACAAATCACCGTTGATCCATTGACATCATCGTCAAGATCAATGCTTAAACCTACCGGCATAGGCCTTACGCCTACACCGCTAAAACCCTTCTTTGCTCCGGCATCCACCCCATGTCGATGAATAAAACCACCGTTGATCCATTGACATCATCATCAGGATCGATGCTTAAACCTACCGGCATAGGCCTTACGCCTACACTGCTAAAACCTTTCTTTGCTCTAGCATCTACCCAGTGCCGATGAACACGCGACTATTAAAAAAAATGGGGCTTAAAATAGAGATGCCCTGCCAGACTTGTTTGAGCATCCTGCCAAGCAAGGGCAAAAATGACTACAACCCGACTGTGGCGAAAACCCGAAAGGGCGTTGCAGGTAAAATAGGGTACCCTGCCACGTGAAAACCTGCAAGGGTGCGTGGGCAAAAGCGAGAGGGGGCTGGCTCCGGTGAAAACTCAAAAAGAGCACCTAGGTCAGTAATGTGATAATAAAAAAAATGATGATGATGATGAATGACATGTCTTTATGTTCATCTCCTCAAACCATGTCATGGGATCTCTCGACATTCCTCGTATGTCCCACCTCGATGAACAAATTACCGTCGATTCCTTGACATCATCGTCAGGATCGGTGCTAAAACCTTCTGGTGTAGGCCTTACACCTGTACTGCTAAAACAAATTCTCTTTGCTTTGACATTCACCCCATGTCGATGAACAAATTACCGTCGATTCCTTGACATCATCATCAGGATCAGTGCTAAAACCTTCCGGTGTAGGCCTTACGCTTGTACTGCTAAAACAAATTCTCTTTGCTTTGACATTCACCCCATGACGATGAACAAATTACCGTCGATAACTTGACATCATCGTCAGGATTGGTGCTAAAATCTTCCAGTGTAGGCCTCACGCCTGTATTGATAAAACAAATTCTCTTTGACATTCACCCCATGCCGATGAACAAATTACCGTCGATTCCTTGACATCATCGTCAGAATCGGTGCTAAAACCTTCTGGTGTAGGCCTTACGCCTGTACTGCTAAAACAAATTCTCTTTGCTTCGACATTCACCCCATGCCGATGAATAAACTATCGTTGATTCCTTGACATCATCGTCAAGATCGGTGCTAAAATCATCCGGTGCAGGCCTTACGCCTGTGTAGGCCGAAATAGGATTATATCCTTTCGAAAGCCCAGTCTTCCCAGATTCTCTTTTCTTGGCATCAAGTACAAGAAGCATCCTACTATTATATCTTCTCTTCACGCTTGCAAACTTATCTCGCATGGATGTGAAGCTTTTCTTGCTTCTGTCATTATTACCGAATCCAAGGAGATTATCTTAGTAGACATTCCTATTGTAAGTGAGTTCCCCGATGTGTTCCCGTCTGAATTACCTAGTTTACCACCCGAGAGGGAAGTGAACATCACTATTGAACTCATTCCAGGAGCAGCACCTGTTTCTATAGCCCCCTACAGGATGTCCCCCACAGAACTCAAGAAATTTAAAAGGCAGTTGCAGGAATTACTAGACAAAGGCTTCATCAAACCTAGCATATCCCCTTGGGGTGCGCCGGTTCTATTTGTCAAGAAGAAGGATGGTTCTCTCAGGCTCTGCATCGATTACCGGCGATTGAATCAACTCACAATTAAAAATAAGTATCTGTTGCCGCGTATTGATGAGCTCTTCGATCAGCTTGCAGGAGCAGAATATTTCTATAAGATTGACCTCAGATCAGGTTATCATCAGCTTAGAATTAAAGAAGAGGACATTTATAAATTGACTTTTCGAAGTTGTTATGGCCATTATGAATTTGTGGTAATGCCATTTGGGTTAACTAATGCCCCGGGAGCATTCATGCAACTTATGAATAGTGTCTTCCAGCCATATCTGGACCGGTTTATCGTCGTCTTCATTGATGATATCTTGATATATTGCAAGACAAAGGAGGAACATGAAGAACATTTGAAAATAGCTTTGCAAACACTTAAAGAACATAAACTCTATGCCAAGCTAAATAAATGTGAATTCTGGCTCAAGGAAGTTTCATTCCTAGGCCATATTATGTCAAAATAAGGTATTGCGGTGGATCTTTCTAAAGTCGAAGCTGTCAGAAATTAGAGCTGGCCAACGACTGTATCAAAAGTAAGAAGCTTTCTGGGTCTAGCTGGTTATTATAGGAGATTCATTAAGGACTTCTCAAAGATTGCGGTTCCTTTAACTAGACTCACGAGAAAAGAAAATCCTTTTGTCTGGTCAGAGGAATATGAGAAGAGTTTTCAAACTCTAAAGAATTATCTTACTACAGCTCCTATTCTATCACTACCGATGGAAGGTGGTGGATTCGAAGAATATACGGATGCATCTGGTATTGGCTTAGGGTGTGTCCTCATGCAAAATGGAAAAGTAATCTGTTATTCTTCAAGACAATTGAAACGTCACGAGGAAAATTATCCTATACATGATTTGGAATTAACAGCTGTCATTTTCGCTTTGAAAATTTGACGTCATTATCTCTATAGAGAAAAGTTTACGGTCTACTCGGACCACAAAAGCTTGAAATACTTATTTTCTCAAAAAGAGCTAAATATGAGGCAGAGAAGATGGTTGGAATATCTCAAGGATTTTGATTTTTCTATTCAATATCATCCTGGCAAGGCTAATGCTGTTGCGGATGCACTCAGCAGAAAATCAATGGGTATGCTATCAAGTCTTATGATTAGTATGACTAATCTTATTCCTCAATTTGCTCAGTTGAACTTCGATATTGATAGGAAGGAAGAAGATTGCTTCATGGCTAATATCCGAGCTCAACCTACCTTAATAGAGGATCTAGTCAAGTTACAAAATGATGATCTCGTGTTACTAGAAATTAAGGCTAATATTGAACAACGGCCGGATTTCTCTATTACGGAGGATGGAAGATTGCTATTCAAGGGCCGAGTGTGTGTACCGGATCATGAGGATACGAAGAAATTGATTCTAGAAGAAGCATATAAATCTAGGTATACCATTCACCCAGGTAGTACAAAAATGTATCAGGATCTCAAAAGAAATTTCTGGTGGCCCAACATGAAGAGAGAAATAGCTGATTTCGTGTCTCGCTATCTCACTTGTCAACAAGTAAAGGCAGAGCATTTTAGACCCGCAAGTAAACTGCATCCCTTGAATATTCCCGAATGAAAGTGGGAGAGTATAGGGTTGGATTTCATTATGGGGTTACCTAAGACAAGAGGTGGACACGATGGTATATGGGTAATCATAGACCGATTGACTAAATCTGCACATTTCATACCAATAAAAAGTCGATGGTCTGTGGATGTCCTGGCAGCATTATACATAAGAGAAATTATTAAATTACATGGTGTTCTAGTCACTATTATATCTGATAGAGATCTTCGATTCACATCACAGTTTTGGAAGGGTCTACAACAGTCACTAGGGACTAGATTGAATTTCAGCACAGCCTTTCATCCACAAACTGATGGTCAGACAGAAAGAACAAATCAGGTGGTAGAAGACATGCTCAGGGCTTGTGTTATTAATTTTGGAGGTAGTTGGCATGATCACTTGCCTCTGGTAGAATTTGCATTTAACAACAGTTACCAGGCCAGCATACAAATGGCACCTTTTGAAGCTCTATATGGAAAAAGTTGTCGATCACCAATATGTTGGAGTGAAATAGGGGAAAGACAATTCCTAGGCCCCGATATTATCAGAGATTCTATAGAGAAGATCAAGCTTATTCAAGAGAGAATAAAGATGGCACAAGATAGGCAAAAGTCTTATGTTGATAATCGTAGACGCGACTTGGAATTTCAAGTAGGAGACCATGTGTATCTCAAGGTTTCTCCAGGTCGTGGTATTCGGAGATTTGTCATTAAGGGCAAACTAACTCCAAGGTTCATTGGTCCATTTGAAATTCTCGAAAGGGTCGGTGAAGTGGCTTATAGACTGGCTTTACCTCCATAATTAGCAGGAGTTCATGACGTATTTCACGTCTCTATGCTAAAGAAATATGTATATGATCCTGACCATATTATCACTTATGACAATCTAGAGATTCAAAAGGATATGACGTACGAGCAAACGCCAATAAAGATTCTGGAACGAGGAGTGCGTCAACTAAGAAATAAAGTTATTCCTATGGTCAAGATTCAATAGAAGAAAGTATGGCCATATGAAGCAACATGGGAAACCGAAGAAGCCATGCGGAAAAGATTTCCAAAATTATTCAACTATAAGTACACTCTCCATAATCCATATATTGAATTTGGGGACCAAATTCTTCTAAGTGGGGGAGGGTGTAGTGCCCCAGAATTTATGTAATAATTTCCGAGTTATTTATAGAACTTTCTGGAATTTATAAGGGCTAAATAGACTAATAAAAGGATTATTGGATTAATAAGTCATTCTAAGGCCCAATTATGTTAAATAATTAACCTAGCCTATTTAAATAAAATCCAAAAGGTTTAAGGACCAAGCCCATTAAGTTTGGCCCACATTCTAGAAGGTTATTTAGCCTATTTACGTATTTTAAGGATAAACACCATTTTTATGAATAATAATATTGATAATTAACAAAAGAGTTTGATTGATGTTGAACTCTGTGCACGTTGGATGTAGCGGTCTATCATGCGACTGCCACAGCCATGTAACGCACCAGTTTTGATGCGTTACACTCTGACAATTCCGTGAAAGAAAGAACGAGTAAAAAGATTAGAACTTTGAGATCTTATCTACAAGAGATCGACTTGAGAGAGTTTATAATATTACTAAGGACTCTTAGGGATTAGGTTCTGGCAAATTAAGGACTCTAGAATCGATCTAATCTTCAAAACCCTATAAATAGGACCTAGTTCTGAACTGAGCGACCCTTACTTTTGGCTCGTGAAGAATCAAGGTAAGGAGATATAATTTCGGGTAAGTTCTTTATAAGATTTTGTTTAGTATACTTTAGACTAATAGTTCTCCAAATTTCATGTTAGGAGATCAAGCAACCAAGGAGATTGAAGCTTCCAAAGTTGCTGGTTTGACCATAGTAACTCAGGATTCAGAGCAAAAGACCCCTGAAGATCAAGAGATTAGGACATCTAAACGAGGTAATTAGAATTCAATCTTTTAGAACTTTTTGTTCACCTTAGTTTCATCTTCTTATCTTCAAAATTTCACATCTTTAGGACAAGAGGTTGGAGAGATAGAGCAGCAGGAAGTTGCTAAAAAATCGCTGGGAAAGGAGAGCTAAGGCTCGATTTTCAGACTCAAATTAGAAGTTTAAAGCTCAGATAAAAGGGTAGGTTATCTCATGATTGGAAAAAATATCTTATTAGGGATAAAAGCCCTCTGATTGCGTTTGATTTCATGTATTATAGACTATGAATTCCATGTTTTAGTGGGTTCATGTATACATACATATTCTTAGCCCTAATCAAAGATCAAAGATATTATCTTGTTAATTCACTGCAACCTATGCATCTAGATGACCTTTACTTCATTTTGTCATGATTGGGGTAGTTAAATATTTTCAAAACATGACATGGTTTCAAATCACAGTCTTTTAATTTCTTTATACTGTTAGCAGGGACTCTGACGCATCAAGGTAAGACCGTCACAGTGATCTAACGGCCTTACGATAAGCCGTCACACCCTCTACTGCATCTTAATTACTCTATTGTCTCTGACGCACCTTAACAGGAGCGTTACATTAGTGTAACGGCCCCTCGATAGACCGTCACAATCACTGTGACGCACCCATTCTAGACCGTCAGGGTAATTGTAGACAGAATAGGAAACTAGTTAATTTAACTTATAAATAAGCCTAGTTATCTAAGTTTTGACCTGATTTAATGTCTTTAAAATTATCTACTGATTCATGCTAGAAATTGCATAATTAAGGTATCTTAAGTTATTTTAAGTTATGTTAATTTCATGTGCCAAAATTCTATAGTTTTGTATCTAAATCATGATTTTCCAAAGATGTATTGATGGAGTTTTATCATAATTTCCTATTGTTACACATCCTCTCTATCAATAGAGTCATTTCTTTAAGTACATGGCACATATTCCGGTATGTTGTCTATTAGTTCTCTTTGCACTATAGGAACATTATTCTTAGACATGAGGACCTCTCTATTGCATATTCCTTCCAATAGACTAGGAAATCTTGTTGCAAGGCCTCCGCAATTCTCCGCGAGCCTGGGATTCCCACTAGGACGCCGAGTTGGTTGTACCATTAAAACCAATTGATTAGAGTACACTATCGATGTTTCTGGTTATCAGCAGTGTAACGGATCTATATTGGACCGTCAGGCACATGTAACGGCCCAATATACGACTGTCACATTCAACTAAGTCCGATTTCTTGGTTCTGGATTCAGACTAATGTAACGGCCCAATACTGGAGCGTCACATCATGTAACGGCCCAGTACATGACCGTCACAATGCTTGAGTATTTTAACCCAAGATTTGACCAAGGGTTGATATTCCAAGGTTTCTAGATGGACTCTTGATGATCTAGAACTTATCATATTGATCAAGAAACCTAATATAATGAATGGAAGATAAAGAATGTACCGTTATGCTGTCAATTTATTTCCATAAGCATAACATAGTATAAGTCATTCTTGATTTCTCATGATTCTTATTAAAGTATTCATTCATTGAATTATTGTTATCAAGAGCTTGTTGGAATTGTACATTCTTGGCCATACTTTATTGTTACATGCGTGGAAAAAGCTTGATTTATACTTGAAGATGCGATCGAGCACTGATTGTGTTCAAGGGCTCTATGCTAGTCCCCTCGGCTGATTGTCGGAAACATACTATTATAAACCATGTGGTATGATGCTACTGGCATCGCATTCCGCTAGGAGTACTTTCTTTATAAATATGTGAAAATTCACAACATAATACAACATGATTGATACTTGACTTTCTTGATATTCCACAGAAATTCACGAAGTACTTGCTCATAAGCAAAAGATACTGGAGTGATGATTATGTGGCTTGCTAGTACATTCTCGTTACATTCTTGTTCATAAAAGGCCATATCATGTTCTTATAACATTCTTGCTAGTTCATACTTGCTCTCATTCTATCTTACATACTTTGGTTTAATCACATGATTGATCGCATTCACATGATTTTACCTTATTTCTCTAGAGCTAAAATGTTAATTACTTTAATGATGCCTTCATGTTGATACGAAGATACCTACTGGGCAAGTGTGCTCATTACCTATTTCCATTCTTTTTCAGGAAATGGAAGTGAGTCGGGTTCGGATTCGGAATGTTCGAGTAGCGGATCCAAGAGTGAATAAAGAATGAGCGAAGACTTAGGAAGTTTACATTGTTTAGATCGAGTCTATGTAATTTCTTATTTCTTGAGTCTAGCATGATGGAAGTTGAATTAGTGGTTGTAATCGAATAGTGGATTTGATTATTAATGAAAGTTGAAGTTGAGTAAATATTGTGCAATTGCATTCTTATGTGTGATTGCCTTGCACTCTGATCGTTCTTGCTTGCAAGAGGCTTACCATGCCGACTGTTCGCGTTCCTCGAGCGAGTCTTCCGCTGTAATAAAGGCTCGGGGCGTGACAACAAGCATCAACTTTTGCATGCAAACCTTAATGTGCACAGACCTTATGAATGAGTAAGCATGTGCACATAGTTGGACTCTATATGTGCATAGACAAGAATGTGCTCAGTCTCTAAATGTTGTATATGCACAGATTTTAAAACACTAGACAATGCATGTGCATAGACCCTGGATGCTGTCAAATAGAATGTGCACAGACCTAGGATGCAGTTTAGAAAACATGCATCGACCTTGTACTGCGGGATGCAAAGTGTGCACAGACCTGAGATGCAGTTTAGAGAACATGCATAGACCTTGTAATGCAGGGTTCAAAATGTGCACAGACCTGAGATGCAGTTTAGAAAACATGCATAGACCTTGTAATGCAGGGTTCAAAATGTGCACAAACCTGAGATGCAGTTTAGAAAACATACATAGACCTTGTAAGCAAGTTGGAAAAACATGCATCGACTTTGGTGTGCTAGAAGCAAAATGTGCTTCGACCCTAGTCATGACCAATGCAGATGTGGTCAGACCTTTTACATGTACAAGACAAATGTGCATCGACCTTAGTCATGCCCAATGCCAAAATGTGCATCGACCTTATTATGCATGTACATAAATGTGCACCGACTTTATACGCAGACCAGCATAATGTGCATTGACCTGTATGAAGGTGTGAGCATGATATGCATCGACCTTACATGCATGATGGAAAATGTGCACAGACCTTAGTATGACTAAGGCAAGATGTGCATCGACCTTAGTATGACTAAGGTAAGATGTGCATCGACCTGAGGTAAGTAACAGATAGAACATGCATTGACCTTATATGACTAAGCTGAAAATGAGCATTGACCTTACATGATAAGGCAGATGATATATGCACTGACCTGTATGCTTCAATGCAATGGCTAACTAGCGTTGACCTTTTGTCACCTTTTTGAATAGCTAGTACTTTGAGTCATTCTTAGAACTTGTTCTGACAGATTTTCATACTACTATAAAGATGATGAGATCAATAATAAATGTATCAAGATTATGTCATCAAGGATATATATATATATATATATATATATATATATATATATATATATATATATATAATAGGACATAATATTTGTCATCATCAAGACTTCAAAACCTGAGACTTAATATTTGTCATCATCAAAAACTTCAAAAACCACAGGGACACAACAGCAGGGTCTCTTCAGGGGTTCTAACAATGAGCCGAGGGGGACTAAATACAGCCAATCCTTCTATTAAGGGGTAGGAAGTTGAGGTCCCACCTTCATCGGCGCTGGTAGTTCCCTCATCACTTGAATAACCATAGTCCACTTACTCTGCGAATAGGGACGGGGAACTTTCATAAGAGCTCTCTACTTTAACACTAGGCTTCAGAGTTGCTTCTGCCTCTTGGCGGACAGTTGAGCGAGTGGCCATACATCGTGTTGGGGCTACCGCCATTTTACTCGTCGCTCGACGTTCTCTTAATGATACAGAAAGACCTGAAGAAGAAACTCCCGTTTCAGGCAAAATCTCAGGAAACCCTGGAGCATGTCGCAAAGGGTATAATGAGATAGGGTGACAAACCCTAGAATATGAAGTATCAAGTGCAATTATGTTTGATCTACCTGCCACCTCACTAGCTAGTGTAGGGGGAGGGAGGCTCCCTCTCTCAGGGCTGCCAACGAATATTTCTGCTCTGGCATCAATCGCTACACCAACATCCACCTTAGTAGACGGAATCGGTATATCTTCTAGTGCTGCTACAAGATGAAGAAAAAAAGCACAAATTAAGCCTAAGGAAGCTCTTCAATGAAATGTCACCGTAATAATAACGATGCAAAAATACCCTCATCTCTAGCCGGTGAAGCTTGGGACGTAGCAAATTCTTTGAATGACGGTAACTGAAGCAGGGCCACCTCGGAGGCGGGAATTGCAAAAGCTGCCTGCTCTACTACAACTTGGCGGGCCTTTTTAGCCCGGGCCACGGCAACTTTTACCGGAGAAGCTACTTTTCTCTTCCAACCGCCGCTAGGCAGAGGAGTAGTGGTGGGAGCTGATGTAGGGTATCAAAATAAGAAGGCTTCTGAGCATGCATAATTAGCTTGCAATAATCTCCTTACTGCCGTATGTCTGGTCTATCTAAAAGGAGAGAAGAGAAGAGGATACAAGTCAAAAGCATAAGGAAAAAAAATCAATACAAAAGCACGGGTCCCTGCCAAAGCATGATGACATACCTACTGGTCCGTTGTATAAGGGAGAAAGGGGCCAGTAATACAGAGCCACCTCCTTGTCCCGGGAAGCAGCTTCTTGAAGTAGCCAGCATATATCCTCAATCTTTTAACAGCGGTTGGCCAACTGAGCCAGATCCGGATGGTCTCAGCAGGCTAGACAATGGTACAAGCCCAGGTGATCTAAACCCCAGCCATCCGCATAATTGAAGGATACGAACAGTTTATGGGCCAGAATAGCCTCGGCAGGAGTACTGAGTTCCAAGCCATGAATTTTCAAAAGGATAAAGAGCCAAGAAGTTTGGCAATAATATGTGGCGGTTCTATCCTCCCTTCGTACAAAAGTCTGATACGGATAGTGACGATCTTGCTCAGAACGCCAAGAGATTACTGGTGGTATGGGTTCTTCAACTAGAAAGGGGAATTGTTGCAGCTCAAGTCGAGCATTTCCCGCTTGGCTCAAATCCTTTAGAGACTTCAAGAGGTCATCCTCTTCCACCTTTGGCAGCACTGGCATCAGTTGTTTAGATTCCTTCTTCATGGCCTTGCGTGCCTCGAGATACACACCTACCGCCTTAGGGCACTACGACAGAAGCCTCTTCAGATGAGATTCGTCTATATAAAATATAGGTCCGGGCTGATGGTTCAAGAAAGCACGTTCCACCATGTCCCAGCAACCAGCCTTCATGTTCCTGTAGAAGCTGGTACGGGCATTCCACCATTTAATATACTCAGGGGTAACTTGAGGAGCACACCCGGGCATCGGAACTCTGAATGTGCTGGCCTCACGGCAATGAAAAAAATCCCACCAGGAACGACCTTCTTTAGCAACCACTGTCCCTTGCTTGGCTCGGCTATCAAGAGGGAATTGGGCAGACGAAGGTGGGATATGTTGGTCATATCCGAAGTTACGACCAAAATGGAAAGGGTAATATGGCTCTAGAAAAATATTACTACCCTTCCTGAATACTAGAACACTCGGGTGAATGGCCAGTGCCCACTCAACCAATTCAGGTTCTAAGATAAAGCGGGCTGCAGGCGCACCTGAAACGTGATGGGAATATACTTCAGTGGCATCCATCTTGCATTCACGCTGGCGATTAACCAGAGGAACAGAGTGGGCAGCTAAACTCCAAAAGTGAATGGTGCCTGTGAAATCTACCAGGACCTTTGTCAACCAACCCCGAATAGAGAAAAGTTGTTGCGTAGTGGTCTCCGGCTCTACACTGGCGAATTCAAGCATCCTTGGGTACAACGTCAGTTCTTGAAGTGTTCTTGGGTCAAACTCAGGAAATAATGTGCACACCCAAGCATTGAAGAAATGGATTGGCCCTACAGTCCTCAGATTCCGCGATATCCGACATTGGCGTAGCTCGCCCAGTGTCCTATAAATCAAGCAGAGTGCCGCTGAACATAAAGACAATTTTATACCCCAGACCATCTGGCATGCCGTAAGAATCACCCCAAGGCATATAACTATTTCATCTCCTTGAGGAAGAGCAAAATAACAAAGCCAAAACGTTAGGAACGCCGCACAATGTGTCATGGCATCAATCCCATCGGGTTCGGCCCACTCCGATATGCTTGGCGAAGAGAAGACGGCAAGCTTGATTTGAAACGGGCTCGCTTCACCTACTATGTTGCAACTGGTACTACAGATGGATAGTCAGTATACTTCAAGTTCCCCTTAAAGAAATATTGAATCCACAACCCCATTCGGACTTTCTTACGGTCTCCTTTCTTTCGGCTCTGAGACTAGGAAGCCTTCAATGAAGCATCATAATGGGACAAGCATAGCGTCCTATACACCTTCATCAGGTATCGATACGAGAAACCAATCAAGTATCAACCTTCACCATTGGACTCGTCCTTCAAGAAGTCGACAAGACAAACCTCTTCATACGGCTCATTGTCAATGGGCAGGCCGCTAAGTTGTGAAAGACTCCACAAATCTAGCGAGGTCTCACCCTCGGCTGTATAAAAAGTGTTGAATTCGCTGTTGAAAACCTCAATCATGCCACAACACAAACCCTTCGAAATGGGGTATCGGAAGCGAGAGGCGTACATGCTGTGAAAAATTCCCGCTCTGATTAAGAGCAGAGCATATTCCTTCACGACATAGTCCGTGAACTCCATTGCCCCGGTACGAAAGGAGCGTGCATCAACAACCTTTAGGTCTGCGAACCAGTCGACAGCAAGCTAATATTTGAAGTAAACTGTAACGACCCGAGAATCTGATTACCGGGAGAGACCCGATAACCCGAGACTCGAACCGCCGCCCACGAGTCGGGAGGGCTCGGAAGGGCTAAAAGGAGTGTGGAGGCACAAAGAAATAGGAAATAAAGCAGGATAATTCAACAATTAATAGAAATAAATAAACAACTACAGCTACAATAGAGTGCAGTCCAACAGAAAGTACAGTCTAAAGCAGTAAAAACGTACCACATGCTGAGTGAACACTCGGCCCGACGAGCTTGCAACTGAGAACCTTCGCACCGCGCCCTCGAACCTCGAGGAAGAAGAACCGCCTCACTTGAAAAGTAGGGAATGGGTCTCCAAAATAGAGACTCAGCAGGGATCCCGCGGAACCCCAACCGGAAACAACGACGGTAGCGGAAAGGAAGGCTACAAGAGCAACCGCAACAGTAGGAATAGTAAACCTGGTGGCCGGTCGAAACCCGGCACTACAACTACTCCTACTATACCGGAAACACACCCCGAACTCACGGTCGGGGGCTACCTAACTACACTAGTACCGCTTACCGAAGTAAAAACCCACGGCAACCACGCCGTAGAGGCCTGTCTCCCAGAACACGGGCAACCTGGACACGCTGTCCAAAGTGCAACCCTGACACCTGGTCACGGGTATCGCACGACAAGACACAACCTTGGTAAAGCCACTAGCACTAGTCTCACGGCGCGAAAACCGACACGCGCGCCATGGTGAAACAACCGAAACTCAACGGTCAACACGACCGAAAACCCGAAGGTCAAAGTCACGGAAACTGACAGTCTGTCACTCCCGACTCAACAGGAGTACCTCCCACTAGAAGCAAGGCCGAAAGCGTCCACTGACGTCTTAGTCCGCGCCTCAGGTGTCTCCCTTCGGCCCAGCGGGAACTGAGACACCGTACAAGTAACCATAAACAAGTGACTAGTTGGGGTCACGCCCATCGACGTGGGTCCAACTGCCCCCAACCACGTGTGCACACACCGACCATCCGCTCTAGGTCGAGTCCTCTAGCTGGTTTTCCCTCCCACCGGACTCTGGTGGCAAAGGCAAGGGGCCCTACGGAAACCAGCCTAAAAACCATCCTCAGGGTAGCCTCTCCACCACTCCCTTGTGGGTCCACTCACGTGCAGGCATGCTACGACTAGTGGAGGGTCAAGGAGTAGACTCTCAAGTCAACGGAAAATAATGTCTGAACCCGACGAAGTACGGGGACCGTCCCACGTACCGGCACCGTCGCACGGTGACCACAGTCGGAGAAGAAACGGGACTCATAATCCACGGGCCGCAAGGCCGACCACGCATAAATGCGGAAACATGGTTCCCAAGGCAACTCACAGGCCACCAAACCAAATCCCACTCTCAGGGAAAGGTGGAAACCCTCTAGCCCCAGGCTCGGCAACTGGACTCACAGTCCAAGGCCATACGCGTGGCCTACGCGGAAAGCACAGAAGCATGATTCCCAGGGCAACGCACAAGCTGCCACGCCGATAACTAGACTCACAGTCCAAGGCCAAACACATGGCCCACTAGGGAATCATCTTCCAGGAAAACTCACGGCATGCGGGGGAGACCCCACCGCACCCCCACCGACACACGGTGACTCGGTCTAGCGTAACACAAAGCCCTACATGCGAGAAGTCACCTGGACTCTCAAACCCACGGGCACGCTAAACGAGGTAGCACGGTCGTCCCGACACCCTCAAAACTGATAGGGTGCAAGGCCCAGATACAGAGGGGGGGGGTGAATGTATCCCTCTTCAAATATTGCCTAATTAAAACTCTAACGCTCAGATATGCGAAATTAAAAACTGTTGCAGAAATATAATGAGAGTACTTAGAAGGATCAAGGCAAGACAACAATTCTATTAACCCTCACACGATCCTAAGCAAGCATCTAATGAGCGAGGCAATGAAAAGAACAGATAATGAAAAACAAACCACAAGTGAACACCAGGATTTTTTAGGTGGTTCGGTCCACAGACCTACGTCCACCCCTCACTCCAAACCGGAGTGAGGCTTCCACTAGCAAGGCTAGAACAGCAGACTCAGTCTGCAAACAAGTGCTGCCAAACAGCTTGACTAGGGGAACAACTTCCCCTCTTCCTCCAAACCGGAGGGCAACCCTAGTGACACCCAGTCACTAGAAACCAGAGACCGAGGTCTCTCTTCCTCCACCCAGGAGGGAACCCGCAAGCGACACTCAGCCGCTTGCAAACCAGAGGTCACGGACCTCTCTTCCTCCACACCAGAGGGAAAACACAAGTGACTCCCAGCCACTTGCAACCAGAGATGAAGTCTCTCTTCCTCCAGACCAGGAGGGAACACCTGGACTTGCAACCCACAAGACCAGAACCGGAGACGAATCTCCCTTCCTCTAAAACCCCGAGGGAAACTGCTAGTGACACCAGTCACTAGCAACCCCGAGACTCCAAGTCTCCCTTCTCCTGATACCACTGGAGGAACCCCGACCTCACAAGAGGATCGGAAGAAACACAACGGAAGTGTAAACAAAAACAAAAAGGAAAATACAGCGATCAGGATGCTGGGAAAATGAAATGCACAAAGTAGCTCTCGCAGGAGCAAACTGGTTTGGATCTGATCCAAAGTCCAGTGAAGACAACAAAGCTTCTCTTCTTCTTCACGAGCTCTCTACCTCTCTCTTCCCTTTTTCTTCTTTAGCTTGATCTCTCGATCTCTCTTCTGCTCTCTGGCTCACTCTTCTTCTTTCTTCTTTCTTCTTCTTCTTCTACTCTCTGCCTCTCTGCCTCTCTACAGCTCTTTCCTTCTTATCTCGATCACTCTCTTTCTCTATGTTTTTCTGGTCTTCTCCAGATGGAGGAAGCTTCGTATTTATAGTAGCAGCAATTAGGGCGTGTGCAGGGCTTGTGCCCTCTTTGTCCTCGGATCACATGCCGGGTGCCAACCTCGGATCACGTGCCCTTCATAAGCTTCACGAACAGTACCTGTCAGACAGAGAGAAACTTATAAGTTTAATGTCGACACCTTGTACAGACTTTATAGTATGTAATGTGCAGACGTTGTATAGACTTGAAGAAATGATAACGAGTGTATAGACTTGAAGGGTGATAACGAGTGTATAGACTTGAAGGCTTGGAAAGGATTGTATAGACTTCGTCTGAAGGAGATGCACAATAGAATGAAAGTATGCACATTGAATGCATGAGATGCTCAGACAAGCTGTCACCGAATGTACAGACTTGTCTTAGTGTTTATGCATGAGTCTGTCAATGAATGTACAGACTTTCTATGTTGCATACACAAGATGCTAAGAGAGACGCTGTATAGACTTGATAATGCATGGACTATGCACATAGACGCAGCAAGACTCTGTGAGCCCCAAGCCGGTGTGCAGACTTTGCGAGCGCCAAATCAATGTACAGGATTAGTGCTAACGGGATGTGCAGACTTATGAGGAAACCAGAATGTACAGACTTGCGTTGAAGCAACCAGAATGTACAGACTTGCGTTGAAGCAACTAGAATGTACAGACTTTGAAATCAAGGGATGCACAGCGATGTATAGACTTTGTGTGATGCCAAGCTAAAGCATGAAGAACGATGTACAGACTTTCTAGGCATGAATGCAACCGCTGTACAGACATGAAACAGGGGAGTGTATAGACTTGCATGCTCGAAGCACAAAGACGCTGAGTGAGACGACGCAGGCTGTACAGACTTTGAGAGACAATGCAGGCTGTACAGACTTTGAACGTGAGTGATGCAGCGATGTATAGACTTTGTGACACGATGCAATGTGTAGACTTTGATAAACGAATGTATAGACTTGATAAAGCTTCAAAGCACAAGGCACTTGGCCAATGTACAGACTTGCAAAGCTTGAAGGCCATTGTACAGACTTGGAAAGCCTGAAGGCCAATGTACAGACTTGAAACAAGTGAACACGGCGATGTGTAGACTTGGCCAATGTATAGACTTGAAGCAAGGGGACGATGTGCAGACTTAGTGTGTGTTGTGAACAATGTATAGACTTGGTGTCTGAACGTAGGTAAAGATAAGTAATGTATAGACTTGAACCCGTGCATGCTAGAAGCAATGTATAGACTTTGATGCCCAAAAGTAATGTATAGACTTGAAAAGCTTGAGCACGAACAGCAACACACATTGTACATACTTAAAGAGACGATGCATGGACTTTGTGTGTTCATATGCCAATGTACAGACTTAGCTTAACTGAGACGGTGGATGTACAAACTTCATGGCTTAACTGAGACGGTGGATGTACAGACTTCAAGGCTTAACTGAGACGGTGGATGTACAGACTTGGGCTGTACAGACTTCGACTGATGCATGCACTGTATGGACTTGCCACCAATGTATAGACTCAATGCAAGCAGCCTTACGATGTTTAGACTCTGTTAATGCACTGAAGCATGAACTGTGCACATGAATGAAGACCACTATGTAGACTTGTGTGTGCATGCTGCAATGAAATGTGTAGACTTTCTATGCTGACGATGTTCAGACTAGACTGCGATGTGTAGACTTGGCAAAAGCATAATGATAACTGCAGAGAGTGTTTGGACTTGCTGTATGCATGAACTACCCTGTACAGTTCATATGCCCAAAGCAGAACAATCATTCAGACACAGATTCATGATATGCTATCATCAAAATCATGGAGATCAAAATCATGTCACAGATGTTCAGATAACTCATAGTGTTTGCTATCATCAAAATCACAGGGGCACAACAATCTCCCCCTTTTTGATGATGGCAACACTATAAGTCACACTGACTCATGTCAAACTATTCTCCCCCTTTGACTTCATCAAAAAGAGAAATAGTTTGAGATGAGAAATACAAGCATACATGATATGAATAAGAAAATACTCCCCCTTTGACTCAGTCATTTAGACATGAAAGACACAGAGGCAGTTAAACAATGAAGCACAAAACAAGTCAATGATGCAGCAGAATGCTCTCCTATACCATCCAGATCAAATCATGCACAACATGTGACAAGCAGGTTAATCTCCCCCTTAAAGCCAGAAGGGAGTTGAGGTATGTCAAGAGGAGATAAGCACCTATCAGCAAAAACACATGGGCACCACAATATCAGAAGCAATTAAAACAATTCTCCCCGTTAGGCAAACAACTTATGCAGACATGCATATGCAACAAATACTCCCCATTTGACATGGCAGAAGGTAGAGAGCTAATGCACACAAACAACATAATCAGACACACTTGACCAGAGAATTCTTCCCTTATGATCCATGATGTAAGAGTAAACTACAAGGATGAACTCTGGTTATCCAAAGGCTGCAAGTAAATAGGTTATACTGAGAGTTGTGCCTCACATTAAATGAGAACCAATGTCAATCAAAACACAGTGATAGAGAGCAATAGTATGAACAGATTCAACAAATAGTGAAAATTGAGATATAGAACTTTTCAGCATGATACCAACTTCATAAAATAGAATTTAAGTATTAGATTCCTCCATTATAAAAGCTTATGAAACCTTGATTGTCAGATATGGTTTAAGAATGATGTAAACCAAGTTTTTTTTTCAAAAAGAAATGGTACTCATATCTGAACCAGCTCTTAATAAAAAGGAACTACAGGCTCATATAAAATTCCAGTTCAACCTACTTCCATCTTACTTAGTTTACTTTCCATGACTGCTTTAAGAGATACATAAGTGAATGCATCTGAGTTTTAATTGTTCTTTCAGAATTTGATTTACACTTGTTCATATTTTTCCCTTTTTTTTTGAACAATTTTGGTTTATCAACACCTTTTGACGTGGGGAGACACCTTGATCAGAGGCCAGAATCCCCAGTTACTCAGTGTGACAACCGTATTGCTTCTCCCATTTTAGAGAACATAGATAGCATTAAAAGTATCTTTGGCACGAGGATACACCTTGATCAGAGGCCAGAATACCCAATTACTCAATACAACCATGCCATTGCTCTGCCATATTCTCACATTAGTTTCCAATCATCTCTTTAAACAGAGTTAACCATGGTACTTCATGACACAATCCTTTGGACAAGTTTCTCAGTGACCACAGTCATTGCTCTGTCCATACTTTTTCTCAGAATGGATTTAGAACAAGTTAGGTGTTTAAGAACAACTACATACACGATATATCTCAGTCAACGTAGACATGGACTTTAACTTTTCAGATTTCAGATAGTCTTACATGAATTTACATGAAGCAGACAGTTAAAGATTATTAAGAGGTTGAATCAGATATTTTCAAGTTCTTTGAGTCCAAACAGGAGTACATAAGACTTAAACCAATTCCAGTTAACAAATGTTCTTAAGCATGTATAATGGAAGGTTCCTCATTAAAGATGTTTTAACTTTTATGAAGTAGTATTCAGGCTGAAGGTTTACTTCATATCTCGGCTCATTAATTCAAGTGAGCTGACTGATATTTCAACAAACAGCAAGGATTCTGAAAAAATTGCAGTAGGGAGACTGCACTTGAGCAAAGTAGTTTAGAGTTGACAGATGAGGTATAAATTCAGGTTATGAATGCTTCAGAATTAGTCAAGAGAGATCTTTTGATGATGGAATCACTGACACTACAGATATGACAAGTTGAATCAAATAGATGGACAGGAAGAGTTCAGACAAAGACACAACTGAAAAGATTAAGCATGCTCCCCCTGTCTATATGCAGAGAGTCACTTCCTCTCCCTTTTTTTTTTCAAAATAAGTGATATGTTATGCAATGACTCCCCCTAACTAAAAGCACTGAATCATCCTAATTGTCTTGAAGACAATGCATGAGACTAGACAGACTCCCCCTCATATTGTGCAATGATTGCAATGAAGGTTGAACATATGATTTTGTGACTCAAGCTCATTCAGACTGCCTTATTAAGTGAAATGACCCATGGTACTAGACGGAGCACTTGGTCTAAAGACCACCTCACACATAGCAAGCACTTCTAGACAGATTTCACCTGCCTTTTAGTAGCTTACCATTTAATATACCATAGTGGTCATGCATGACAATGCAATACCAAAAGTCTAAGTGCATCAGATTTTTCAATGGCTGCAAATGCAAATTCAGACAATCATGTGAAATTCAGATGTTTGCAGAGAATTCTTAATCAGGCAGTGTCCATCAACAGAGTTGAGTGCAAAACATACACTTTAGATGAGGAGAGTTCAGAGAATTCAAATTTGACAATGCAGATGATGAGTGAATATACAAACACATATTTAACATGCTATGTAGTAATCAGAGATAGCAAATTTTGAATGACAAGAATTTAACATGACAGACCTGGAAAATGTAGAACTGGGGTTTTCATTCTTGAATGCCTTGGTTTATTACCCCTCTTTATTCTTCAGCTCCCAAGGCATACCTGTAGCAGACACATCATTTTGATGTAACAGGTACCCAAGAAACCTTGGGTCTTGGTTTACCACTAACACCACAAGATGGTGTTCTCAACAGTCTTTTACCAAGATGATCATCAAATTTCATCAAAGAACAAAGATCCATAGAATGTCCATATTTTCCACAATATCTACATGTACCAATAGATTTTTCAACTTTATTATGATGCACATTAACAGAAACATAAGGCCTATGTGCATGAGCATGAGATTGTCTGTTGTTTACATGAACATTATGTCTCCTATTTCTAATTAACCAGCAGTTAACAGACTTGTGACCTGACTTGCCACAGTTATAGCATGAAAATTTCGCAGGTCTTTTGGCAGAGAATTTAGAGGATTTGTCATTTAACCTGGCTTCCTTGGGCATGCCAACAGTCCTTGACTGTATGGCCATGCTTCCCACATTCGAAGCACCCAATGAGCTTTCTCTTGAAACCAAATTTTTTCCTTTCAAAAATATTTTTGTTGTCATGGAAATTAACAAACTCAGAATGAAATTTTTTCCCCTTAACATGCCAGCAATGAGCTGCAATGTGGCCCATCTTGCCACAATTGAAGCAGTTAATTTTCTTATTTTGAAAAGCATGATCTCTAGCATGAAATTCTTTAACATTCAGATTACCCTTTTTCTGACCAGACACAGGTTTTCTAGCATACTTTTTGTCATCTTATTTCATCACAAAACAGTTACTCATAAAGTGTCCATGCTTACCACAATAATGACAGGAGCCATTTGATTTCTTTAAAACATGGCATTTATCTGATGAGTTTTTAGCATGCAGATTGTTCCTTTGAATTTTTGATGTTTTATGATTTCTATTTTATTTTTGAATGTCAGTTTGTTTCTGCATTTTCTGAATAGTGGGCTATTTATCTTTTGAGGTGGTAGCTACACTTGAAGCTTTTACAAATGATGTCATCAACTTGCTCTGAAACTCTTTCTTGTTAGCATTATTGTAGCCCAGCCCTTCCTTCCTAGGGTTGATTTTTACACCTAGTAGCTTGTCTAGGTTTTTCTGCCCACTTACGAATTTTGACAGAGAATTGTTCAGATCATTTATTTCAGATTGAAGGGAAGAGATATGATGTTCATAGTTGACTATATCTTCTTCACAGACCAAAATTTGTTGATGCATCACATCATTCAAATTTTTAAGGGTTTCAATTTCTTGTTTCAGTTTGAGCTTTTCCACTTCTTCTGAATTATCAGACACCACACATTTACCTTTTTCAAATGTCAGTAATCTCTCTGACATGATGGTGTTCAAGTGTTTTAACTCCTCATTTTCTTTCCTCAATATCTCAGTTTCTACCTTCAAACTAGTGTTCTCCTGCTGAAGTTTATCATCATCAAACAATACATCAGTTAGGAAACTCTTGTTTTCTGGTTCATAGTTTTCAAGGTTTTCCTGAAACTTTAAATTCACAGCACTAATAGCCTCGAACTTTTCATTGATCAATCTGTTTTCACTCTCAAGACTGATTAGTTTTTGTTCAGATTCCTGACATTGTTTTCTGAGTTTACCGTTTTCAGATTTGACATGATCAAGATCAGATTGGATTTCATCTAGTTTCGACAGTTGTCTTCTGAATATTTCATTTTCAGTTTTCAAGACTTCATGATTTTCAGGATTTTCACTTCCAGAGATAGGATCCCCTAGATTTTTTAGCTTCTTTATCAGACTTTTATACTTCTTCCCTAGTTTTTCATGGGAGTATAACAGATTGGCATAGGCATCTTCCCAGTCATCTAAAGTGTAACTAGAGAAAGGATTGATTACCTCTTCAGCATCTTCGAATTCATCTTGATCACTGCTATGGTTGCTCTTATTAGCCATCATGCAGCTGTCCTCATTCATCCTATGAGCTAGCTCCAGCTTATCTAGGATGTCTTTAGCGGACCTGCAATCATGAAGGCAAGAATGTAAGGCTTTGTCAGTAGCTGCTTTCATCAGATTCCAGGCTTTCTGATTTTCTCCATCCTTTGATCTGTGACTGTCGGTCCATTTGGACACTTTCCTTGGTAATCTATGAGGACATTGTGAAATTAGTTTCCACAGATCAGGATTAACTGATATAGCATAGGTGCGCAGACTGACAAACCACACATTAAAATTAGAGCCGTTAAAAATCGGTGGATCACCCATGAAAACAGACCAAATTAATGTAACAGGAATAGTGATGCACCAAAAGCAAGATAGCACCGAAGACTGCAGGATCGGATCTACAGGTCGCTAGACCTTCTATGCAGACACCGCTCTGATACCAATTGATAGGGGGCAAGGCCCGGATACAGAGGGGGGGTGAATGTATCCCTCTTCAAATATTGCCTAATTAAAACTCTAACACTCTGATATGCGGAATTAAAAACTGTTGCAGAAATATAATGTGAGTACTTAGAAGGATCAAAGCAAGACAACAATTCTATTAACCCTCACACGATCCTAAGCAAGCATCTAATGAGCGCAGCAATGAAAAGAACAGATAATGAAAAACAAACCACAAGTGAACACCAGAATTTTTTAGGTGGTTCGGTCCACAGACCTACGTCCACCCCTCACTCCAAACCGGAGTGAGGCTTTCACTAGCAAGGCTAGAACAGCAGACTCAGTCTGTAAACAAGTGCTGCCAAACAGCTTGACCAGGGGAACAACCTCCCCTCTTCCTCCAAACCGGAGGGCAACCCTAGTGACACCCAGTCACTAGAAACCAAAGACCGAGGATTCTCTTTCTCCACCCAGGAGGGAACCCACAAGCGACACTCAGCCGCTTGCAAACCAGAGGTCACGGACCTCTCTTCCCTCATACTAGAGGGAAAACACAAGTGACTCCCAGCCACTTGCAACCAGAGACGAAGTCTCTCTTCCTCCAGACCAGGAGGGAACACCTGGACTTGCAACCCACAAGACCAGAACCGGAGACGAATCTCCCTTCCTCTGAAACCCAGAGGGAAACCGCTAGTGACACCAGTCACTAGCAACCCGGAGACTCCAAGTCTCCCTTCTCCTGATACCACAGGAGGAACCCCGACCTCACTAGAGGATCGGAAGAAACACAACGGAAGTGTAAACAAAAACAAAAAGGAAAATACAGCGATCAGGATGCTGGGAAAATGAAATGCACAAAGTAGCTCTCGCAGGAGCAAACTGGTTTGGATCTGATCCAAAGTCCAGTGAAGACAACAAAGCTTCTCTTCTTCTTCACGAGCTCTCTACCTCTCTCTTCCTGCAAGCTCTCTCTTCCCTTTTTCTTCTTTAGCTTGATCTCTCGATCTCTCTTCTGCTCTCTGGCTCACTCTTCTTCTTTCTTCTTTCTTCTTCTTCTTCTGCTCTCTGCCTCTTTGCCTCTCTGCAGCTCTTTCCTTCTTATCTCGATCACTCTCTTTCTCTATGTTTTTCTGGTCTTCTCCAGATGGAGGAAGCTTCGTATTTATAGTAGCAACAATTAGGGCGTGTGCAGGGCTTGTGCCCTCTTTGTCCTCGGATCACGTGTCAGGTGCCAACCTCGGATCACGTGCCCTTCATAAGCTTCACGAACAGTACCTGTCAGACAGAGAGAAACTTATAAGTTTAATGTCGACACCTTGTACAGACTTTATAGTATGTAATGTGCAGACATTGTATACACTTGAAGAAATGATAACGAGTGTATAGACTTGAAGGGTGATAACGAGTGTATAGACTTGAAGGCTTGAAAAGGATTATATAGACTTCGTCTGAAGGAGATGCACAATAGAATGAAAGTATGCACATTGAATGCATGAGATGCTCAGACAAGATGTCACCGAATGTACAGACTTGTCTTAGTGTTTATGCATGAGTCTGTCAACGAATGTACAGACTTTCTATGTTGCATGCACAAGACGCTAAGAGAGACGCTGTATAGACTTGACAATGCATGGACTATGCACATAGACGCAGCAAGACTCTGTGAGCCCCAAGCCGGTGTGCAGACTTTGCGAGTGCCAAATCAATGTACAGGCTTAGTGCTAATGGGATGTGCAGACTTATGAGGCAACCAGAATGTACAGACTTGCGTTGAAGCAACCAGAATGTACAGACTTTGAAATCAAGGGATGCATAGCGATGTATAGACTTTGTGTGATGCCAAGCTAAAGCATGAAGAACGATGTACAGACTTTCTAGGCATGAATGCAACCGCTATACAGACATGAAACAGGGGAGTGTATAGACTTGCATGCTCGAAGCACAAAGACGCTGAGTGAGACGACGCAGGCTGTACAGACTTTGAGAGACAATGCAGGCTGTACAGACTTTGAACGTGAGTGATGTAGCGATGTATAGACTTTGTGACACGATGCAATGTGTAGACTTTGATAAACAAATGTATAGACTTGATAAAGCTTCAAAGCACAAGACACTTGGCCAATGTACAGACTTGGAAAGCTTGAAGGCCAATGTATAGACTTGGATAGCCTGAAGGCCAATGTACAGACTTGAAACAAGTGAACACGACGATGTGTAGACTTGGTCAATGTATAGACTTGAAGCAAGGGGACGATGTGCAGACTTAGTGTGTGCTGTGAACAATGTATAGACTTGGTGTCTGAACGTAGGTAAAGATAAGCAATGTATAGTCTTGAAAAGCTTGAGCACGAACAGCAACACACGTTGTACATACTTAAAGAGATGATGCATGGACTTTGTGTGTTCATATGCCAATGTACAGACTTAGCTTAACTGAGACAGTGGATGTACAGACTTCATGGCTTAACTGAGACGGTGGATGTACAGACTTCAAGGCTTAACTGAGACGGTGGATGTACAGACTTGGGCTGTACAGACTTCGAATGATGCATGCACTGTATGGACTTGCCACCAATGTATAGACTCAATGCAAGCAGCCTTACGATGTATAGACTATGTTAATGCACTGAAGCACGAACTGTGCACATGAATGAAGACCACTGTGTAGACTTGTGTGTGCATGCTGCAATGAAATGTGTAGACTTTCTATGCTGACGATGTTCAGACTAGACTGCGATGTGTAGACTTGGCAAAAGCATAATGATAACAGCAGAGTGTGTATGGACTTGTTGTATGCATGAACTACCCTGTACAGTTTATATGCCCAAAGCAGAACAATCATTCAGACACAGATTCATGATATGCTATCATCAAAATCATGGAGATCAAAATCATGTCACAGATGTTCAGATAACTCATAGTGTTTGCTATCATCAAAATCACAGGGACACAACAAAAACACGGACACAGAATCCCACGGGTGTCTGGGGCACTCACAAGACCGCAAGTCGACCACTGGGTCACGACCGGGTCGACTAGGAACCGACACAACGCGAAACGATTGTGGAGAACACGAAAACTCGTCTCGGCACCACACAAAGCCTGACGGTCTAACCTTGGGCCGTCACAACAATTCTGATGCACCAACAAAGGGCCGTCAGACGCTCGGTGCAAAGTTGGGTGTGACGTGCCTAACTCAGTGCGTCACAGTCTCTGACGCCCCAGCCCTGGTGCATTACAGCCTGTAACGCGCCAGCCCTGATGCGTCACAAGACAAAATGAAACCAACTGTAACGCGTCCCGCTCGGTGCGTCACAGGCTGTAACGGACCAACTCTGGTGTGTTACAAGGTGGGTACACGTCCGCTATGATGCACCCACACAGGGGCATTACAAGGCTGTGACGCGCCAGTCTTGGTGCGTCACAGGCCTTGACCCCGAACGGTCAAAACAAACGAACGAAAGCCAACAGTCAGATCGTCCCTGACCATCCAACCCAGGCACGTCACAGCGCCGTGGCGGTCTATCGTGGGACCGTCACACATATAGACAACCCAAATGCTAAACGAGCCCTGTGACGCACCCACCCTGGGGCGTCACAGGCTGTGATGGTCACTGGAAGGACCGTCACACCTGTCTGAGCGTGAAACGGCGGGAAACAGCCCAAAAATCCGATCCATACCCCGATCACCCCCGGGTGAGGGGAAACAAAGGGGAATCCATCCCCAAGCCCCTAGGCATGCATCTAAACCCCTGGATGAGCCAAAAATGTCGTAAAACGAGAGATCCGACTCACTCCCCCGAAACATGGATTTTCCCCAAAATATGAAAATAAACGCGCTCGGCTCACCGCGGCCTACAAAACACGCGGGAAAGGGAAAGCACGAGCTGGGGGTCCATCTCCCTACCTCCACCGAAGATTTCACGACCCAAGCTCGCCGATCCACGAAGAAAACGCCGTGAAACCCTCGCCGCTTCACGAACCCGCGGCCGAGCTTCCACGTGCCACCGGCCCTCGATCCTCGACCCGTTCCCCGTTCCTCACCTCCCGCCATCGCCGCCTCACCCTCCTCCACCACCGTCGACCGCCCGGGGAGAGGGGGAGAGAAAGAGATGAGAGAGAGTGAGAAAGAGAGAATGAGAGGGGGAGAGAGAAAAGGGTTAATATATACAAAAAAATCCAAAAATTCTAGAAATTCAAAAAATTATGAAAAATTACCTCCGTTATCCTCGGGAGGAACACAACGTAGTGGTACTATCCCGAAGTCGAAGAACGCCACGGTTCGCCCTGCACAGAGTTCCGAAGGCACATCGGGGAAAAACACGTGTAAAGCATAAAATACACTCCGAGACCCACTAAAATAATTCGAAAAATATCCAAAAAATCTGGGACATTACAGCCCTCCCCCCCTTAAAAGAATTTCATCCTCAAAATTCAGAACAAAGACAGGAACACAGGGGAAGAACACTGAACCAACTGACAACGCCGTCAGAGCCCCAGCACACAAAACCTCGATTCGCACGAAAAGCTCTGGACCTGAGGGACACAGCCAGTCTTCCAATCACAAACAACACCTCGCTCTATGCGCTGTGCACACCGGCCATCAGAGCAGGTACACCAACAACGGAGCCCGGCGTCACCTCAATCACAATGAAAGCCACTCATGGCACCGCTGCCACCATCTCACTCACCGAGGAGACACAGCCCCCGACATGAGTAACCGCTACCGAATCATCCAATGGTCATTAGACAAAATACACACAGCTTCACAACCAGCTGACAGGTCGCACACCCTTCTAAAGGGAACAACCAAGACATAGCCTCCATCGGCTCACGCAGCCATCTCAACAGACCGCAACCAGCTCATCGGCTCAACGCCAAGGGTCACCTCACATCTGGCAAGCCGAAAGCCAGACATATCACTGTGTCAACTCTGCCAGAGTCCAGAAGACAAACTTCGACAAAGCCTAGATCCAATCGGGGAAAGCACAACACGGAAACGACCACCAAAGGTCTCATCGCTCACGATGCACAACCAACAACATCTTCTGTCTGTGAAAAGACCATCTACTAGTCGCTAGACACACGTCAACGGGAAACCTCCCCCTGCCCAACGGGCACGATCCAGCCCTACAGTAGGTCATCCGCTGACTCACACACAAACCGATGCCACATCTCGAGCTACACTCCTCTTGGACTCTGCATCCGAGCTCGAACATCGCGCCAACTCGACCCTCTCGGGGAGCACGATGAAACCAGATGACAAGATCCTGGTGTCCTTAGTCATCACCTCACTCGACTCAGGCTCACAGGGGAACCATCCCATGCTGGTCGCCAAACCCGGGATAACCATTGCGACACTAACGTCCTGTCAAGGACCTCCACGCATAGGTGTCACTCTTCCGTCTGGTCTCATCAAAGCCTTCGTCTCAATTAATCCAAGTGGACACCTGCCAATCCCGATTCCGCCCTTACCACAGAGCCACAGGATACCACCTGAACAATGCTCACGGGTCCCCAAGCAACATACATCTCACCGTGGTCGGCTACGAGACTAGCCTCACCAGTCACTCGCAGCTACCAACAGGAACCCATAGCCTGCCAGAGATCACTTCTCCAAAAACGATCTCATCCGAGGACACGACTGGGAACACAAGTCGGGCACCAAGCCACCGACTCTGACCAACACGTCCTCGACCATCATCAGGCGACATCCTCAACAACCCCATCCGGGTCCAACACCGACGCCTGACACGGCTTCCATCACAGGAACAGGGTACTCATGCGGCGCACTAGCCAGCACATTCCCCAACACTCCATCCATCCTGCCAGTGCCAAGAACCATAATACCTCAAGCAACGGCACGGCAACAACACGTTTCACACAGAGGAACCAATCCTCCAATGCTCAACGCAAACTCAGGAATCCGCCCGTAGCAACAAATGCTACGATCTGAACCAGTGGGTCACAAGCCCACCACGCTTCCGCTACGCACTCTAATTCGCACGCACAGCCACAAATTCTCAGGAATACCGCCCAACCAGCACTCGTCCTTTCAAAAAAGTGCCAACACACCCTCACATGACAAGGGAATGGGCACAACTTCTCACAGGCAACCGCCTTGCCAGGACAAGGAGCACGTCTCGCACGGACTTCATGGCACACAAGGCCAACCAATCCGAACACATGATGCAAGATGACGAGCCTTAGCCCAACACAATCTCTCCAACCAAAGGGGGACCAACGCACTTCCGACCAATGGAAGAACTCCACGCTTGACCTGACCTCAAACCTCGCGCACGCTGGAAACAGCACCATCCAACACCAAGGAAAACTATCGCTTCCATCAGGTCTGCACCTCTGACACACTCGGCAAGTGTCATGTTGGACCACAATCACAGCATCTTTCGATGCACCACCGCTGCAATTCCTAGAACTGCAACACACCACGCCAAGAGCCGCAACACGAGCCATAATGACAACCGTCGATGCTCATCCTCGAGTCCCGAACTCACCGTGGAGCCTTCACATCTCAAGCCAGTTCCAGGGTGAACACAACCCATCCACTGACAGAAACGCAGAAGCAAAGACTTATCGGGACATCTCTACCAAATCCTACCTCGAAATCAGCAGAACAATCAGGACCAACACGTCATTCTGACTCCACAGAGCACGACAAGAACACTAGGCTCGACGAAACAGCAGCTCACCGAGAAGATATTCCGCTCACTCGAGCACACTTCTTGATCAGAACACCTCAGGGGCTGGACAAACCTCAAGCTGGAGTGGCCAAAACCGACAGCAGCTCCCTCGAAGCACGCTCACGGCCACTTAACCACGAACAATCCTCTCCAGCCACCTGACCACGCTGCAGGTTCCTCGAATGCAGCACCGTGAGATCACGCCTGCCAGCAACCTCTGCCCAACGCAGCACAACCAGGGCCACCACCGATGAGGGAGAAGGCTCTCGACCTCGATCCTTAGACCCCACGCTAGCACGAAAGCTGCGGACAACAACCACCTTCACAGCACCGCACAGCGCACTCAAACTCTCAAGCGAGAAACTAGGCGGAAAGCGAACATAAAACCCTAAGCCAGCTGCCGACTGTACTGGACATTATGGACTCTGATCATTGCAATATCTCGAATTCCTATGTACGTCCACAACCTCCGCTCTGATACCAGCTGTAATGACCCGAGAATCCTGTTGCATCCCCACGATTTTGATGATGTCTCACACTATAAATCAATCTTCTATCTCTAGATTAATTCATGTTTCATCATGTAAATGAGTGCAGTTCATATGGTTGTCAGATAATATGCTCTACTTGATTTTATCTACACTCTGTCTGCATAGTCTGAACAGTGGTGGGTCGACCCCTCCTTGCTGATGAGTCGACCCCTCAGTACATTAATCATCTTAGTCAGTCCATTCACTGGCCTTTCTATTCAAGTCCATACAACAGGACTGTAGCTTGTTTATCTGAAAGTCTATTCATCCGGAAAGGGGCCATGTCTATACATTCTTCTGTTGAATTCATTTAAAGTCTGTACATCAGCTTCGCATCTGCAAGTCTATACATTGGCTTCATAGCATAAAGTATGTACATTGGCTTCGCATCTGCAAGTCTGTACATTGGCTTCATATCATAAAGTCTGTACATTGGCTTTGCATCTGCAAGTCTGTACATCGGCTTCAACTCTCCAAGTCTGTACATCACCTTCAGACCTTCAAGTCTATACACTCCATGCTCATTCAAGTCTATACATCCACAGTGTAACTTCCAAGTCTATACAGCCATTCTCTTATCAAAGTCCATACATCCTTCTGTTGGAATTCCAAGTCCATACATCGGACTGTTTGAGCAAAGTCTGTACAGCGTGTCACTCACGTTTGAAGTCCATACATTGGTCTTCAGTTCAAGTCTGTACAAATGGACTTATAGGTAAAGTCTATACATCCTTCAGCTGGAACTGTGCAAGTCTGTACATCGTTGCTTGCCAAAGTCTGTACATTGGCATTTGTTCCTACGTTGCACTTCCAAGTCTGCACATTGGGTTCTTTACCTACGTTCAGCTTTGAAAGTCTGCACATTGGTAGTTTTACCAACGTTGCCTTGCCAAAGTCTATACACTGTGTTTGTTCAAGTCTGTACAGACTTAGCCTTGTTCTAGTCTGTACATAGACCAGCTATATTTGGCAAGTCTACACATCGTGATTTCATCATGTCTGTACAGCCTCTTCATTGAAAGTCCACTCATCACTCAAGTCTATACAATGCACACTTGTTTTCTTGCATAAAGTCCATACACTGCACTTGGCTTGTGTTCTTCACACCAAGTATGTACAGCCTGTGCTCGCAGCAGTCAAGTCTACACATTGCGTTGGTGGCAAGTCTATACATTGGGCTGTAGCGTGCTTGAAGTGAAGTCTACACATTGATTCACTGTTCATGCCTTCACTCAAAGTCTGTACAGCATGCTTCGTTGTTCAAGCTTTCAAAACTCTATACATCGCTCTTGAGCTAAAGTCTGTACAGCCGTTTCTTTGGCAAGTCTGCACATCGTGAAGTCTACACACTCGATTGCCTTGCTTTGCTTCAAGTCTGTACAGTCTCTCCCTCAGCAAGTCTATACACTGGGGTCGTCAGTTGAAGCTACAGCATTTCTGTACATTGGGTTCTCATGCATGTTAATAGCAAGTCTAGACATTGTCTGTCATGCACGCAGTCAAGTGTATACACTCTACACACTTGGTTAACTGATGCTTTAAGTCCATACACTCATTCCCTTGGTATGTTAATGCATTTAACTGAAAGTCCATACACTGAGCTCGCTGAAGAACCTCAACTCTATACACTCTCACACTGTGACACACTTGCCTATTAGGCATCCTTGAGTCTATACACTCGAGGGCCTCATACACTTCACAGAAGTCCACACATTTCATCCTTTGTGCTAATGCATTCTTCAGCTAGTCTATACACTGAGGTCGCTTGAAGTCTCACAAGTCTATACACTCCCTCAGTGTACACACTTACTTAATCTGATATCCTAATGTCTATACATTCGTATCTGACTGAACTAACTAATCATAGTTCTTTGTCTCTGCCTGCAGGTGATACAGGTCAATGATTGGGCACGTGAACCGAGGATGATGCCTGGCACGTGATCCGAGAATGCTCTGGAAAGGGAGGGAACGAGACTCCCTCGTGTGAAGGCCTGAAACTCAGGTCGAAAGCCATATAAAAGGTGCCCTCTGCGATTAGATGGTGAGAATAGGAGAGAAAGCTAAAGAGCAGAATTCTTGAGCAGAAGAAGAAAAGAGAGAGAGCCTCCACGTTCCAGAAAGAAGATAGAGAGAAAAGATTAGAGAGCAGTCCTGTGAGAGAAAAGTCTGAGTGAGAGAGAAGAGTCTATTTGCTTCTTCGGAAGCTACATTTTGTATTTGATTTTTCTGAAATGATTTGTGTTCATCGTTGGTCTTGTTTACATTTCTGTTTTTCCTTTTATTTCTTCATATATCTGATCTCGAGTTGTTACCCTCCGGTGTTTGGAGGAAGGGAGTGTTACTCCGGTTTCCCTCTGGACTGCAAAGGAAGAGAGATCGTAGATCTCTAGTTTTGCTAGTGACGGGTTGTCATTAGCAGGTTCCCTCCGGGTTGGAGGAAGGGAGAGCTATCTCCGGTTCTGTTCTAGCTGGTAGCTAGAACAGGTTTCAAGCTCTGTGGGTAGCAGAGTTTGGTTGAGGGATTTGTTTCCTTTGGTTATTCAAGCTGTGTGGCAGCACATTATTCGCAGACTGAGTCTGCAGGTTTCTAGCATTGGCTAGTGGAATCTTTACTCTAGTTGGAGTGAGGGGTGGATGTAGATTGTGGACTATAATCGAACCACCTTAAAATCTCTTGTCTCCTTTGTGGTTTGCTGCAATCGTTGATGCTCTCTATCTGCTTGGCAATGTGCTTGTGTCTGGACGGCCTCTTCCAATCGCATCTTATTACTCTGACTTAGTTTCTCACTGCATTAGCTATTTTGTTTAGCTATATTCGGTAGGGTGATTTTCGAAGTAGTGATTTTCCGCTGAAGTTGTTCAAATCGGGAGTGATCTATTCATCCCCCCCTTCTATATCACTATTGATGCGCTAACATTTGGTATCAGAGCAGGTTCGCATCATGTGGGCGAACGGTCAGGGAAATGCTAATGGTCCTAGAAGCTTCATGGCTGAAGGTCAATCCATTAGTCGCCCTCCATTTTTTGATGGTAATAATTATCTGTTTTGGAAGAACAGGATGGAAGTGTTTATCAGAGCACAGAGCCACAAGCTGTGGAGGGTAATCACGGTTGGCCCATATGATCTGCCACCGAACGAGGATGTGTGGACAGATGACCATGTCAAGCTATCTTCACTCAACTGGACGGCGCTGAACATCATCCAGTGTGCTGTTCACCCAGAGGAATATGCCCGTATATCTGCCTACAGGACTACCAAGCGAATGTGGGATGAGCTGCAATTAATCTACGAAGGTACAACTCAAGTGAAAGCCTCGAAGGTAAACCTCTACACCTCTAAGTATGAACTGTTTAGGATGAATGCAGAGGAGAATATTACTGAAATGTATACCAGGTTGTCCCTGATCACGAACACACTTAAGGGGCTAGGGAAGGATCTAGCTGAGGCAGACATAGTCAGGAAAATTCTTAGATCCTTATCCCTAGCATGGCACACTAAGGCCATAGTGATTGAAGAGTCAAAAGATCTGACGACCTTGACAGTGAATGAACTCATAGGATCCCTTATGACCTATGAGATGAATTTCAAAGGTGGTGGTGAAGGAAGTGATAGGAAGGCTAAGAATGTAGCACTCAAGGCATCCCGCAACAAGAGTAGCAGTAGCAGCAGCAGCAGCAGTAGCGGTGAGTCTGATGGCTTCTCAGATCTCGACCAGAAGGAGCAGACAATGCTCACACGTCAGTTTAGTAAATTTTTAAGGAGAAAGGGGAAGACCTTTAGGAGGAAAAAGCCATACTCCTTTAACAAGAATGTTGAATCTACCAATTATAGGGATAGAAATCCTAAGAGACTGACCTGTTATCATTGTAACAAACAGGGACACATGAAAGGCGAATGCCCAGATCTTCAGAAGAAGGGTCCCTACTTCCAGAAGAAGAACATAAAAGTGCAGAAGAAGAAGAAGCCATAGGCGATGGTATGCACATGGAGCGAGGAGGAAGAAGATCCTGAAGATACTTCCTCAGAGGAGCATGAAGAAGGAATTTACCTTATGGCAAACAGTGAAGAGGAGGCAACCAATGTTTTTGAAAATTTTACGATTGATGACTGGGAAGATGCTTATGCTGAGTTATTAGATAAGTTCAATTCTCTTAGTAAAGAGCATAGGGTTCTGAAAAGAAAATTTAATACTAATGTTGAAGAACAAACCCAGGTCTGTGAGGAAAATCAGAAACTAAAAGAGCAACTAGAAGAAATGACCTCACTAAGAAAAGAAAATGATAAGTTCAAGGGAGAAAACCAAGAAAGTCAAAATCAGCTCAATGAACTCAAAATAAGAATCGAAGAAAGCTTGAATGAAAGTAGAGTGAACTCAGAAAAATATGAAGCTGTTAAGGAAGTCAATGGTGAACTTCTAAAAAATTCTGAGTCGCTTCAAAAGGAGCTGGAAGACAAATAGAAAGTTTTGGAAAACTTTGTCTAAGGAAAATCTAGTCTGGATGCTATATTGGGGGCTAGGGTTAACTTCAATAAGGAAGGTCTAGGCTATGACCCAACTAACAAAAGGCCCTTACAATTCAAAACCATTACCTTCTACCCAGAGAAGGGAAAAGAAAAGCTGGACACACCATCCAGCTCAAACAGCAGTAAGGGAACTCAAGGTCAGAAGGAAAGTCCTAAAAACAGTGCTGGCCAACCATTTAAGATGGGAATGAATTCTGTGAAGAATTTCACTAAGCCTACCAATCAGAACATAAATGGTAAATGGACCAAGCAAGTGGATCAAAAGAAAAGTTGGAATTACTACAATCAGATGGGTCCAAAGAGGACCTACTGGAGAAATGATCATCATCTTCAAAAATCTGTTGATCAACAAACTTACAGAAGATATCCTAAGAGTGGCAAGCCTAATGAATGGTATATAACTTATCTCTCCAGACCAGCTGGACTTAATTTCAATAAACCAGAAATAAAGATGCCAGGGAAATCCATGTTGAAGCAAATTTGGATTCCTAAACACTTAATTAGAGATTTGAATAATGTCCTTGGACCCAACTCATCTTGGGTTCCAAATCACTCTGCTTGATGTTATTTGTGTAGGTCGGCCTGGCAGCTGAAGACAACAAGTGGTACCTCGACAGTGGCTGCTCCAGGCACATGACAGGTGACCGATCCAAGTTTAGCAAGATAGAGATGAAGGTAGGGGGTCTGGTCAAGTTTGGAGGAAAGAACAAAGGTAAGCTTATTGGAGTTGGTATAGTGGGTAAGTCTTCCACAAACTCCATTGAAAAAGTTCTACTTGTGGAAGGTCTTCAACACAACCTGATTAGCATTAGTCAGTTATGTGACAAGGGTCACAGGGTTGTATTTGATGATAATTCATGCAAAATCTTTGAAATAAATTCTGATGTGGTTAAATTTGTAGCCAACAGGATTAATAATGTCTACATAGTAGACTTAGATGAGGAATCTGAATCTAATATTTGTTTCTCTGCCAATTCTGAAAATGATGTTTTTGAATGGCATAGACGTCTAGGTCATGCTAGCTTTACTACTTTAAATAAATTGGTCAAGCATGATTTAGTTAGAGGCATGCCTAGAATTAAATTCAATTCTATATCAAAATCATGTGATGCCTGTGCTCTAGGCAAACAGACCAGAAAATCTTTTAAATTAAGATCTGAGCCATTATCCTCTAGACCAATGGAACTTCTCCATATGGACCTTTTCGGTCCCACTAGAACTTAGAGTCTTAATGGAAACAGGTTTGGCTATGTCATCATAGATGACTTCTCTAGATATTCATGGATATTCTTCTTAGCAAATAAAAGTGATGCATTTCAAAAGTTTAATCTGTTTTTCATTAAGGTCAAACAAGAAGGAAAACACAAGATCTGTACTATTCAATCTGATCATGGAGGTAAGTTTGAAAACTCCATGTTTTCTGATCTTTGTGAAAGGGAGGGACTAACTCACAGGTTTTCTTCTCCCAGGACACCTGAACAGAATGGGATTGTGGAGAGAAGAAATAGAACTGTGGTGGAGATGGCCCGAACCATGCTGATTGAAAGTAAGTTACCTAGAAGGTTTTGGGCAGAAGCGGCCAATACAGCAACTTACATAATCAACAGGGCCATGGTAAGACCCATTCACAAGAAAATACCCTATGAGCTTCTAAAAGGTAAGAAACCAAACTTGTTTCATTTCAGAATTTTTGGAGCAAAATGTTTTATTCACAATAATGACAAGAAAGATTTAGACAAGTTTGAAGCTAAAAGCTCCCCTGAAATATTTTTGGGATATTCAGAAGTGTCTAGGGCATATAGAGTCTTCAACATAACAGACAAAAAGGTTGAAGAGTCTCCACACATTATTTTCAGTGAAAAGAAAGGTGTGTCTAACATTGAAAATTTTGACAGGGACTCCAATCATGATGGGGAATTCCTAGAAGACCAAGAAGAAGAGAAGACTCAGCCGAGTGGAACAACAAATCCCCTCAATCAGGAAGGGCCAAGAGAAACAGGTGAGTCTTCAACCAATGTTAGATTTCTTAAAGACCATCCGATAGATAATGTCATAGGCAATCCTGAAGATCCTTTTCGGACTAGGTCTCATTTTAGGAATGTGAATAATGAAGACTTAATTGCTTTAGTCTCACAAATTGAACCCAAATCAATAGAAGAGGCCTTGGCTGATCAAACTTGGGTCAATGCCATGAGTGAGGAATTGGGCCAGTTCGAAAGAAATAATGTCTGGGAACTTGTTCCAAGACCAGATAATGTTAATATCATAGGAACTAAGTGGGTGTTCAAAAATAAAATGAATGAAGATGGAGTCATCTCAAGGAATAAGGTCAGATTAGTAGCCAAGGGATACTGTCAGGAATTTGGTGTAGACTTCGATGAATCCTATGCACCTGTTGCTATGATGTAAGCTATAAGAATGCTGCTTGCCTTTGCATGTTCAAAGAATATAAAACTCCAACAAATGGATGTTAAAAGTGCTTTTTTAAATGGAGTCATTAAAGAAGAGGTTTTTGTTGAACAACCCCCCGGATTTCAATTCTCTCCTCAACCAAACCAAGTTTTCAGGTTAAACAAAGCCTTGTATGGTCTAAAGCAGGCTCCAAGAGCATGGTATGAAAGATTGACTGAATTTCTGATCAGTAAGGGCTACAAAAGAGGTATGGTTGATCAAACTCTATTTACCAAGGGTACAAATAGAGATCTCATCATAGTTCAGGTATATGTAGATGACATAGTATTTGGATCAACTAAGCATGAACTATGTGATGAATTTTCTAAAATGATGTCTGTTGAATTTGAAATGAGTTTGGTTGGTGAACTAAAATACTTTCTTGGCTTGCAGGTACAGTAGATAGAGGATGGGTGCTTCATCAACCAGACCAAATACACATTGGAACTGTTCAAGAGGTTTGGTATGGAAAACCTAAAGCACATTACAGCACCCATGGGTACCAATACCTCACTGGATGCAGATGAGACAGGTAAAGAAGTAAATGCCAAACTTTATCGAGGTATGATTGGATCTCTTCTTTACTTGACAGCTTCTAGACCTGATATACAATTCAGTGTAGGAATGTGTGCAAGGTATCAGTCTAGACCTACTGAATTACATTTAGCTGCAGTGAAAAGAATTTTCAGATATTTGTCAGCTACTCATTCTCTTGGTTTATGGTTTCCTGCATCACACACATTTAACTTAGTTGCATATACAGATGCTGATTATGCAAGCTGTAACTAGACAGGAAAAGCACTAGTGGTCATTGTGAATTTTTGGGTGGGTGTTTAGTGTCTTGGGGCTCCAAGAAACAACATTCTGTGGCCCTCTCCACTGCAGAAGCTGAATATGTAGCTGCAGGGAGTTGTGGAACACAAGTCATATGGATTAAACACCAGCTTTAGGACTACCAAGTAGACCTGGGGTGCCTATCTATTGTGATAACACAAGTGCCATTAATCTTACCAAAAATCTTGTTTTGCATTCACGCACCAAACACATAGAGATAAGGCATCATTTCATAAGAGATGAGGTTTCTAAAAGTAATTTTGAACTGATTCATGTGGGCACAGATAATCAGATTGCTGACATCTTCACTAAACCTTTGGATAATGAAAAATTCACAACACTGAGAAGAGAATTAGGCTTATACAAACTGTCTTAAATGTGAAGTCTGTTCTTTTTGTGAGGGGGAGTTCTATCTATCTGTTGGTTAGCTTTCAGGACTGCTTTGAGTGAGGGGGAGCTGATTGAGCTGTGAGAGGAAGAGTTCTTTGACAGATTCAAAAAGTTTGACCAGATATGTGTCTTTGCTGGCTTTCATGACAGATCTAGTGTGGTTCTCTCAGACAGTAGAATGTCACTTAATTCTTAAGTCTATAAGTCAGTGATTCTAAAATCCAGTCAGAATCTTTCCTTTAGTATTCCTTCAGAGATCTGGATTAATTGTAAAAGGTATATCTTCCTACATTGTTAATAATTCTGGTTCAGGCCAAAACTTGTATGTCTTGATATCTGACCCAATCAACTTGAAATCTAGACTTCAAGACTCACTTCAAGAAATAGTCCTTCTGGTATTGTTTTCAATCATTCTATCTCTTTAACACAAGGGCTTAACTGAACAAACATGTCTTGTTTTGGGCACTGAGAAACTGGGAGTTTCATCAATGAAATGAATATTTCTCCTATGCCATGAAGTGTCAAATGCTTAAAAATGACTGAAAAGACATGACAGAGCAATGGTGGCTTGCTGGTGAGTAACTGGGGACTCTGGTCTCTAATCAAGGTGTTTTCTCATGTCAAAAGTCACAGTTACTAACTCTGTTCCTTAATAAAAAAAGGGGGGGGGAAGTAATGAGGTACTCACTCTGAGTAACTGGGGATTCAGGCCTCTAATCAAGGTGTCTCTCTAATGTCAAAAGAGTGAATCACCAACTTACTCATTGATCTTCTTGAAAACCATCTCAAAAACTCCTTGTTGTTGTGCAACTAATGGATTGCTTGTCCTCAATACCTTGAGAACACCTCTCTGAATTTATCTCTTGCTGTCTTGTAGAATAGTTGAATGCTCAGCTATATCAGGCCATACTTGTTAACTCCTGCTCTAAATCATACACTTTGTATGCTGATAAACCTTTCTATCATTCTATGTCTCTATTGTGTACTGGAGTTTACAGAATCTTCACTTGAGTTTAGAACCTCACTTATTCTCTTAAGACCTACTCATGACTTTCTGCACTAAGCAGTTACTGCACTTCATCCTCATGTCTCCAGCACTTTCATATATTCTGCATTTCCTTTTGCTGATGTCAAAGGGGGAGAGAAGTTTAGCAATATCAGTAGATCAGATCATGAGTTGATCATGAGTTATGGGGGAGTGGTTTTTGAGAAAGAAGTGCTTCTACAGTAGTGTTTAATTTGTATGTGCTTGCACTTGCTTTGTTTGTTGAAGCTGCAGTTAATTGCTTGATATGCCATGATATTGCTTGATTCATAGTGTTGCCATCATCAAAAAGGGGGAGATTGTTGCATCCCTACGGTTTTGATGATGTCTCACACTATAAATCAATCTTCTATCTCTAGATTAATTCATGTTTCATCATGTAAATGAGTGCAGTTCATATGGTTGTCAGATAATATGCTCTACTTGATTCTGTCTACACTCTGTCTGCATAGTCTGAACAGTGGTGGGTCGACCCCTCCTTGCTGATGAGTCGAGCCCTCAGTACATTAATCATCTTAGTCAGTCCATTCACTGGCCTTTCTATTCAAGTCCATACAACAGGACTATAGCCTGTTTATCTGAAAGTCTATTCATCCGGAAAGGGCCCATGTCTATACATTCTTCCGTTGAATTCATTTAAAGTCTGTACATCAGCTTTGCATCTGCAAGTCTGTATTTTGGCTTCATATCATAAAGTCTGTACATTGGCTTCGCATCTGCAAGTCTGTACATTGGCTTCATATCATAAAGTCTGTACATTGGCTTTGCACCTGCAAGTCTGTACATCGGCTTCAACTCTCCAAGTCTGTACATCACCTTCAGACCTTCAAGTCTATACACTCCATGCTCATTCAAGTCTATACATCCACAGTGTAACTTCCAAGTCTGTACAGCCATTCTCTTATCAAAGTCCATGCATCCTTCTATTGGAATTCCAAGTCCATACATCGGACTGTTTGAGCAAAGTCTGTACAGCGTGTCACTCACGTTTGAAGTCCATACATTGGTCTTCAGTTCAAGTCTGTACAAATGGACTTATAGGTAAAGTCTATACATCCTTTAGCTGGAACTGTGCAAGTCTGTACATCGTTGCTTGCCAAAGTCTGTACATTGGCATCTGTTCCTACGTTGCACTTCCAAGTCTGCACATTGGGTTCTTTACCTACGTTCAGCTTTGAAAGTCTGCACATTGGTAGTTTTACCAATGTTGCCTTGCCAAAGTCTATACACTGTGTTTGTTCAAGTCTGTACAGACTTAGCCTTGTTCTAGTTTGTACATAGACCAACTATATTTGGCAAGTCTACACATCGTGATTTCATCATGTCTGTACAGCCTCTTCATTGAAAATCCACTCATCACTCAAGTCTATACAATGCACACTTGTTTTCTTGCATAAAGTCCATACACTGCACTTGGCTTGTGTTCTTCACACCAAGTATGTACAGCCTGTGCTCGCAGCAGTCAAGTCTACACATTGCGTTGGTGGCAAGTCTATACATTGGGCTGTAGTGTGCTTGAAGTGAAGTCTACACATTGATTCACTATTCATGCCTTCACTCAAAGTCTGTACAGCATGCTTCGTTGTTCAAGCTTTCAAAACTCTATACATCGCTCTTGAGCTAAAGTCTGTACAGTCGTTTCTTTGGCAAGTCTGCACATCGTGAAGTCTACACACTCGATTGCCTTGCTTTGCTTCAAGTCTGTACAGTCTCTCCCTCAGCAAGTCTATACACTGGGGTCATCAGCTGAAGCTACAGCATGTCTGTACATTGGGTTCTCATGCATGTTAATAGCAAGTCTAGACATTGTCTGTCCTGCACGCAGTCAAGTGTATACACTCTACACACTTGGTTAACTGATGCTTTAAGTCCATACACTCATTCCCTTGGTATGTTAATGCATTTAACTGAAAGTCCATACACTGAGCTCGCTGAAGAACCTCAACTCTATACACTCTCACACTGTGACACACTTGCCTATTAGGCATCCTTGAGTCTATACACTCGAGGGCCTCATACACTTCATAGAAGTCCACACATTTCATCCTTTGTGCTAATGCATTCTTCAGCTAGTCTATACACTGAGGTCGCTTGAAGTCTCACAAGTCTATACACTCCCTCAGTGTACACACTTACTTAATCTGATATCCTAATGTCTATACATTCGTATCTGACTGAACTAACTAATCACAGTTCTTTGTCTCTTCCTGCAGGTGATACAGGTCAATGATTGGGCACGTGAACCAAGGATGATGCCTGGCACGTGATCCGAGAATGCTCTGGAAAGGGAGGGAACGAGACTCCCTCGTGTGAAGGCCTGAAACTCATGTTGAAAGCCATATAAAAGGTGCCCTCGCGATTAGATGGTGAGAATAGGAGAGAAAGCTAAAGAGCAGAATTCTTGAGCAGAAGAAGAAAAGAGAGAGAGCCTCCACGTTCCAGAAAGAAGATAGAGAGAAAAGATTAGAGAGCAGTCCTGTGAGAGAAAAGTCTGAGTGAGAGAGAAGAGTCTATTTGCTTCTTCGGAAGCTACATTTTGTATTTGATTTTTCTGAAACGATTTGTGTTCATCGTTGGTCTTGTTTACATTTCTGTTTTTCCGTTTATTTCTTCATATATCTGATCTCGAGTTGTTACCCTCCGGTGTTTGGAGGAAGGGAGTGTTACTCCGATTTCCCTCTGGACTGCAGAGGAAGAGAGATCGTAGATCTCTAGTTTTGCTAGTGACGGGTTGTCATTAGCAGGTTCCCTCCGGGTTGGAGGAAGGGAGAGCTATCTCCGGTTCTGTTCTAGCTGGTAGCTGGAACAGGTTTCAAGCTCTATGGGTAGCAGAGTTTGGTTGAGGGATTTGTTTCCTTTGGTTATTCAAGCTGTGTGGCAGCACATTGTTCGCAGACTGAGTCTGCAGGTTTCTAGCATTGGCTAGTGGAATCCTTACTCTAGTTGGAGTGAGGGGTGGATGTAGATTGTGGACTACAATCGAACCACCTTAAAATCTCTTGTCTCCTTTGTGGTTTGCTGCAATCTTTGATGCTCTCTATCTGCTTGGCAATGTGCTTGTGTGTGGACGGCCTCTTCCAATCGCATCTTATTACTCTGACTTAGTTTCTCACTGCATTAGCTATTTTGTTTAGCTATATTCGGTAGGGTGATTTTCGAAGTAGTGATTTTCCGCTGAAGTTGTTCAAATCGGGAGTGATCTATTCATCCCCCCCTTCTATATCACTCTTGCTGCGCTAACAAATCTGATTACCGGGAGAGACCCGATAACCCGAGACTCGAACCGCCGCCCACGAGCCGGGAGGGCTCGGAAGGGTTAAAAGGAGTGTGGAGGTACAAAGAAATAGGAAATAAAGCATGACAATTCAACAATTAACAGAAATAAATAAACAACTACAGCTACAACAGAGTCTAGTCCAACAGAAAGTACAGTCTAAAGCACTAAAAATGTTCCACATGCCGAGTGAACACTCGGTCCGGCGAGCTGGCAACTGAGAACCTCCGCAACGCGCCCTCGAACCTCGATGAAGAAGAACAGCCTCACCTGAAAAGCAGGGAATGAGTCTCCAAAACAGAGACTCAGCAGGGATCCCGCGGAACCCCAACCGGAAACAACGGTGGTAGCGGAAAGAAAGGCTACAAGAGCAACCGCAACAGTAGGAATAGTAAATCCGGTGGCCGATCGAAACTCGGCACTACAACTACTCCTACTGTATCGGAAACACACCCCGAACTCACAGTCGGGGGCTACCGAACTACACTAGTACCGCTTACCGAAGTAAAAACCCATGGCAACCACGCCGTAGAGGCCTGTCTCCCAGAACACGGCCAACCAGGACACGCTGTCCAAAGTGCAGCCCTGACACCTGGTCACGGGTACCGCACGACAAGACGCAACCTCAGTAAAGCCACTAGCACTAGTCTCACAGCGCGAAAACTGACACGCGCGCGACGGCGAAACAACCGAAACTCAATGGTCAACACGATAGAAAACCCGAAGGTCAAAGTCATCGAAACTGACAGTCTGTCACACCCGACTCGACAGGAGTACCTCCCACTAGAAGCAAGGCCGAATGCGCCCACTGACGTCTTACTCTGCACCTCAGGTGTCTCCCTCCGGCCCAGCTGAAACTGAGACACCATACAAGTAACCATAAACAAGTGACTAGCTGGGGTCACGCCCGTCGACGTGGGTCCAACCGCCCCCAACCACGTGTCACGCCCCGACGCGAAATATTGAGGTGCGACGAGTCGAAACACTTAAGTCATTCAGAGAACGAAGATTGGGGTCCAAACCACAAGAATAGATAAGAAGAAATGGATACTCTTATTTCATCAAAATAAAGTTTTACAACATTCTTAAGCCTTACGAGACAAGGCAAGATACAACTTCAAATAAAAACATAATTCTAGTAAGAACAATTGTTCATAAACCTAGGTAACTAAGGTAATCTTGATTCCTCGATCACTGTAGCTCAGTCCCATGAGTTTGGGGTTCATCATTGGAATTACCTGAAATGTTAATCGGAAAACGTAGGGTGAGCGAAATGCTTAGTAGGACTTATATCTCTATACCATGCAACTTAAAGTAATTAGCAGTTTGGATAAAGGTATGTGCTATGCCGAGAAACGTAAATAAAATATGGAACAAGCATAGGAGAGAGAGTAAAGTAATGCAGTAATTGGAATCACAAGTAGACAAGATATCAAGAGTAAAGTTCAAGTAGAGAATTATCATGTAGAAAGTAATATTATGGAATTGGCCATTTTACGCAAATATGTACAAGTCAAGTACTTCATGTATTCAAGCAAGTCGGGAAATTCACAAACTGTGGAATGTCATAAATTAATCTAGCAAGTCAAGCACTTCGGTGCAATGCCACACCAGGTCATTCAACTCCCATGGGCACAAGTATTTTCGGACGCTCCCCCCAGGACCAGACCGGGCCCCCTTAACGCCAGGCATTGGGTTATGGATCATAGATCCCAAGTATATTTTTGACATCCACATTATATGTATGGCCAAATAATTTCAAGGTAGAGCTTATGAAATAAAGTATAGATCTAGCAAAACTATCATTCGAGGGACTAGTAGTACAAGATTTCAAGTAGATGTAAGAGAAGTTCAAGGATGATTTTAAGATATAATGTTTAACGACATTAAGATAATAAGAAGGCATCATGTCTAATGTCATTAAGTTGATAAAAGAATTGGATTGATGGACATAGCTTATTCGGTTCTCTCGAAAAACCTTGTTAAACAGGCCTAGATCAAGTTTTTAACAGTTGGGTGCTTAATTAGAAAATCGAGGAATCATGGCCAGGTAAGAGGTGGGATAGTGGGAGGCTCCCCTCGCATTCGCGAGGTCCTAATTAATAAACCACTTATCCACTTAAAGCGTTTGCCCGTGGACCTTTTTCCTTAGACACCATTTTTCTTGGAAATCTAGTTATTTACACGACTTGTTGAAAATACGATAACGTGATAACAACGTTAAAACTCGTATCCATCATGATTATGCAACTAAGTCCATGAAATTTTACAGATAATATCTACTTCATTTAACATGCCAGGGATATAATATAGTCAAGGAGATCAAAGATATCATGATGGTGACAAGAACTAGGATGGAAAGATAAGCTCATAGGATAGAATTATTATCTTTCATAACCTTAACTTAATCATGTGTGAATTTAAACGATATGTAACTTAGCATGATATATCTAAGATGCTAAATGATATATTGGTTCAATTACAACCTGAAAACATCACAATCGAGGTAGAGATCGTGCATCTGGAACACGATCTTAGAAAGACACCGTGATCCAAGACGGATCTTCAAGCGGTTAAAAATCTTAGTTTAAATACTATGTCTAATTGTATGGATAGCATGATCAATACTCAATAAAATTTGGGAAAAATGGTATAGAATCAAAGTAACCATACATCTACATCTAATGCATGCATTAATTTGAGTTTGGCCTGAGAGAACACCTACCTTTTTGAAGATCAAGAATAAGAAATTTAAGAACGAATAATACTTTCGACACTCCTCCAACTTCGAGCTTTCTCCCTCTCTCCAACCAGCAATTCCTCCCAAGAGAGTTGTGATTTGAGTATGGAAGAGCATAGCACTATTTATAGGCCAAAATCTCCCACCTACTTTCACTATTCCACCAACCTCATTCCATTACACCAACTTTGTTCCACTATTACACCAACCCCATTACACCAACTTTGTTCCATTATGTGGATGACATAATCTATGACCTCATTTATTCAATGATGTAAGAATGACCTCATCCATTAATTAGGATTAGATTAAAGCTAATAAAAATCGGATGCCGACGTCTTCGTCTTTTCGAAATCGTATCGCGAATCTCGCCGTTTGTGTTAACACGTGGAATAGGGCTCATGTTTGCATAACAGAAAAATATTCATAATTTATTTTATTTTCATCTTTCATTATTTCTTTTTTTATATATAAATGCATATAAAAATTTTTGAGTTGCTACATCCTCCCCCACTTAAAAGAATTTGGTCCTCCAAATTCACATCATGTAATAGTAATTTAAAAATTTAAATGGAGGGTTCAAAATTCTAACCTGAGATCAAATCTGGGTACTTCTTCTTGATTGACTCTTCTAATTCCCAAGTAGCCTCCTCGAATCCACGCTTACTCCATTGGACTTTTACCATCAGTATAGCCCTATTCCTTAGCTGGTGAAATTTTTGATCTAAGATCTTGATCAGTCTTTCTTCATAAGACAAATCCTTCTGGAGCTTCAAGTCATTGAATTGAATCACATGCGAAGGATCATACACATATTTCCTTAGCATGGATACATGAAATACATCATGGACACCGGCCAATTGTAGAGGCAAAGCCATCTTGTATGTCACTTCACCGATTCGTTCTAGAATCTCAAAAGGGCCAATAAATCTTGGACTCAGTTTTCCATTGATACCAAACCTCTTAATTCCTCGCGTGGGTGAAATTTTCAAGAAGACATGCTCCCCCACTTGAAATTCAAGGTCTCTTCTTCGATTATCGGCATAACTCTTTTACCGTGATTGAGCAATTTTCAGCCTTTCACAGATCAACTTAATATTGTGAGTTGTATCTTGAATAATATTGGGACCCATCGATCCCTTATCTCCAACCTCACTCCAGCATAGGGGTGATCTACAACTCCTACCATACAATGCTTCAAAAGGTTCCATCTGAATGCTAGACTGATAACTGTTGTTATATGCAAATTCAATCAGTGGTAAGTGTTCATGCCAACTTCCCCCAAAATCTATCATACAAGCTCTTAACATATCTTCGATAATCTGATTTGTCCTCTCGGTTTGTCCATCTGTCTGAGGGTGGAAAGCCGTACTAAAATTCAGTCTAGTACCCAAGGATGATTGCAAACCTTTCCAGAAGTGAGAGGTGAATCTCGGATCTCTATCCGAAATTATGGAAGTTGGAATACCGTGTAGCGTTACAACCTCCTTGATATACAGGGCAGCTAGAACATCCACGGTCCATTTGGTTTTGATGGGCAAGAAGTGAGCAGACTTAATTAGTCGGTCCACAATCACCCATATAGCATCAAATCCACTTCGGGTCTTTGGCAACCCAACTATAAAATCCATGCCAATACTATCCCATTTCCATTCCGGTATTTCTAGAGGTTTTAGCTTACCAGCCGGTTTGAGATGTTCGACTTTAACTTGTTGGCAGACCAAACATCGGCTCACGAACTCGGCTACCTCTCTTTTCATGTTAGGCCACCAAAAGGTTCTTTTGAGATCTTGGTACATTTTTGTAGCACCAGGATGAATAGTGTACCTCGATCGATGTGCCTCCTCCAAGATTTTATTCTTGATGGTAGAATAATCGGGCACACAAGTTCTTCCTCGGAAGAGCAGCCTTCCATCATCTGCCAAAAGGAAATATGGTTGTTGATCTAATTTCTCTTTAATTTTAACAACCAATGGATCATCATTTTGTAACTCTTTAATTTCTAAGAGTAAATTAGATTGGAGACTAATATTTGCAATGAAGACTCCTTCTTCCTTCTCCTCCATATTGAGGTCTAAGTTTGCCATTTGTTCTAACAATTGCCACTCTTGAATCATTAGGCTTGATAATAATGCCATCGGCTTCCGGCTAAGAGCATCAGCTACGGCATTACCTTTTCTGGGGTGATATTACATAGAGAAATCAAAATCCTTCAAGTATTCCAGCCACCGTCTTTGTCTCATATTAAGTTCCTTTTGAGAGAATAAGTACTTGAGACTCTTATGGTCGGAATATACAATAAATGCCTCACCATAGAGATAATGCCGCCAAATCTTCAAGGCAAAGACTACAGCTGCAAGCTCTAAGTCATGCACGGGATAATTCTCCTCATGCTTTTTCAATTGTCTTGAGGAATAGGCGATCACCTTGCCATGTTGCATTAATACACAGCCTAGGCCAATTCCGAATGCATCAGCATAAACTTCGAATCCCCCTCCTTCAGTAGGCAATGTGAGTATAGGGGCAGTAGTCAAACAATCTTTCAAAGTTTGGAAGCTTTTCTCACATTCCTCGGACCATATATAAGGAATCTCCTTTCTCGTCAATCTTGTCAAAGATACGGCGATCTTGGAGAAATCCTTAATAAATCTTCTATAATATCCTGCCAATCCCAAGAAGCTTCGAATTTCTGTCACACTAGTAGGTCTTTCCCAGTTTTTCACGGCCTCAACCTTTGAAGGATCGACCGTAATACCATTCCGGGATATTATGTGACCTAGAAAAGAAACTTCTTCTAACCAGAAATCACACTTACTAAGCTTAGCATAAAGTTTGTGATCTCTTAATAACTGTAGGGATTTCTTGAGATGTTCTTCATGCTCCATCTCAGACTTTGAGTAGATCAAAATATCGTCAATGAAGACTATCAAAAATTGATCAAGGTATGGCCTGAATACACTGTTCATTAACTGCATAAATGCGGCAGGCGCATTGGTTAGGCCAAAAGGCATAACAGTGAACTCATAATGTCCATACCTGCTCCTGAATGCTATTTTGTGAATATCTTCCTCCTTGATCTTCAATTGATGATAACCAGATCGAAGATCAAATTTTAAAAAATATCGAGCTCCAGAAATCTGGTCAAATAGTTCATCAATCCTCGGCAATGGATATTTATTCTTGATTGTGAGTTGGTTCAATTGTCGGTAGTCAACACACAATCTCATTGACCCATCCTTCTTTTTGACAAATAAGACGGGAGCTCCCCATGGTGAAGTACTCGGTCGGATGAATCCCTTCTCTAATAACTCCATCAATTGTTCTTTTAACTCCTTCATTTCGATAGGGGACATCCGGTACGGAGCCTTAGAAATAGGTGTAGCTCCCGGAATCAAATCAATAAAGAAGACCACTTCTCTCTCCGGAGGAATACCAGGCAACTCATCTGAAAATACAGCAGAATAATCCCGAACAATAGGAATATCCTCCGGATTGGGTTTCTTATGCTTGGCCATAGTCATAGAAACTAAGAAAGCCGCACAACCCTTCTTCAATAATTTATCAGCTTTAAGAGCCGAAATAAGGGATATGTGTCTAGAATACCTGACACCAGAAAATAAGAGGTTGGGGTACTCACTAAAGGTTACCGTACCCAATTTACAGTTAACGCTAGCACCATATGTAGATAACCAGTCAGCTCCCAAGATAATATCATATCCTGCCATCTCCATGCATACTAAATTAGCGGGTAAGTTACAACCGCTAACTAGAACCTCACTAGCAGAGTAGAAATATTTAATCTTCGATCTCGCTCCAATAGGGGTAGTAATAACAAGTTTAGATTCTAATGGAACAGGCCTCAAAGGTAAAATATCCGTAAAGCTCTTAGATATGAAGGAATGCGTAGCTCCAGTATCAAATAAGACAGAGGTAGGCCTTGAGCACACATAGAGAGTACCTTCCACAATGCCTCCATCTTCGGTAGATGCCGTATCCATAAGAGCTTGAAGTCTTCCTTGCTTCTTGACAGCAACTGGAAGCTTTTCCGACGGAGCTTGCTCATTGAGAAGTGGACAACTCGGAATTCTATGTTCCCGACTTCCACATCGAAGATAGGCACCCAGTCTTCTCCAGCACTCATCTACCTTGTGTCCGGGTTTCTCACAATATTTGCATAGTTCCTTTGATGATGTAGCGACTGGGATGATTTGTTTATCAAATGATCTCAGCCACTTGTCCTTTTGAAAGTCACGCCCATCCTTATTGAAATTACGTCCATCTTTATTGAAGTTACGCTCATCATAATTAGGCCTCTTCTTTCCGAAGGAGGGCTTGAAATTACCTGATCCAGTAACTTGCTCCCTCTTGGCATCTCTTCCCCGGATGCGATCAGTCAATTCTGTTGCATCTTCCAAGAGTTGGGCTCTCCTCACCACATCGGCATATACTTGGATATCCATCGGAGCGAGTTGAGTAATATATTGAGGCTTTAAGCCATTTAAAAATCTCCTTGCCTTCATTTTCTCGGTACTCACAAGATGTGGTGCATACCGAGATAATCTTGCAAATTGGGCTTCGTACTCCGCTACCGTCAAACTCCTTTGTTTCAAGGAAGCAAATTCGGTAGCTTTCCTCTCTTGAACTCGGTCGGAGAAGTACTTGTTGTTGAAGTGTTCTACAAACTCTTCCCATAACACCTGGTCGTGTGGTAGAGTTACTTCGACCGACTCCCACCAAGCACGTGCATCTCTTTCAAGCTGAAAGGTAGCGAGTAGGACTTTCTCCTCATCAGCACATTGCATGACTCGAAAAATCCTCTCAATTTCCTTTACCCAATATTCGGCCTCATCCGGGTTGGTAGACCCAGCGAACTTAGGAGGGTTCATGCTCTTGAAATTTCTATGCAGATCTCCCGCTCCACGGTTAGCTCCTCCTTGAGCTACTTGTTGTAGTGCATGGGTTAGCACCTTGCACCGTCCTTTGCATCTCGCGCCATTGAGCTCTCTCAGCAGCCATCTGCGAGCACAACTATAAAACTTAAGTGCTTTGTTTATTTCTTGATTATTCATTCTTCAAAGTTTAGCCCATGGCTCTACCCAATCTTACCGGGAAGGTTCAAGATCCTATCCAAATTTCTATGTCAACATCTAAAACCTATATCAAGGGAAACCTAGGGTTTGTGAAACCTAGGCTCTGATACCACAAAGACTGTCATGCCCCGACGCGGAATATTGAGGCGCGACGAGTCGAAACACTCAAGTCATTCAGAGCACGAAGATTGGGGTCCAAACCACAAGAATAGATAAGAAGAAATGGATACTCTTATTTCATCAAAATAAAGTTTTACAACATTCTTAAGCCTTACGAGAAAAACATAATTCTAGTAAGAACAACCGTTCATAAACCTAGGTAACTAAGGTAATCTTGATTCCTCGATCACTGTAGCTCATTCCCATGAGTTTGGGGTTCATCATTGGAATTACTTGAAATGTTAACCAGAAAACGTAGGGTGAGCGAAATGCTCAGTAGGACTTATATCTCTATACTAGGCAACTTAAAGTAATTAGCAGTTTGAATAAAGGTATGTGCTATGCCGAGAAACGTAAATAAAATATGGAACAAGCATAGGAGAGAGAGTAATGCAGTAATTGGAATCACAAGTAGACAAGATATCAAGAGTAAAGTTCAAGTAGAGAATTATCATGTAGCAAGTAATATTATGGAATTGGCCATTTTACGCAAATATGTACAAGTCAAGTACTTCATGTATTCAAGCAAGTCAGAAAATTCACAAACTGTGGAATGTCATAAATTAATCTAGCAAGTCAAGCACTTCGGTGCAATGCCACACCAGGTCATTCAACTCCCATGGGCACAAGTACTTTCGGGCGCTCCCCCCAGGACCAGACCGGGCCCCCTTAACGCCAGGCATTGGGTTATGGATCATAGATCTCAAGTATATTTTTGACATCCACATTATATGTATGGCCAAATAATTTCAAGATAGAGCTTATGAAATAATGTATAGATCTAGCAAAATTATCATTCGAGGGACTAGTAGTACAAGATTTCAAGTAGATGTAAGAGAAGTTCAAGGATGATTTTAAGACATAATGTTTAAATACATTAAGATAATAAGAAGGCATCATGTCTAATGTCATTAAGTTGATAAAAGAATTGGATTGATGGACACAGCTTATTCGGTTCTCTCGAAAAACCTTGTTAAACAGGCCTAGATCAAGTTTTTAACAGTCGGGTGCTTAATTAGAAAATCGAGGAATCATGGCCAGGTAAGAGGTGGGATAGTGGGAGGCTCCCCTCGCATTCGCGAGGTCCTAATTAATAAACCACTTATCCACTTAAAGCGTTTGCCCGTGGACCTTTTTCCTTAGACACCATTTTCCTTGGAAATCTAGTTATTTACATGACTTGTTGAAAATACGATAACGTGATAACACAGAAATCGTTAAAACTCGTATCCATCATGATTATGCAACTAAGTCCATGAAATTTTATAGATAATATCTACTTCATTTAACATGCCAGGGATATAATATAGTCAAGGAGATCAAAGATATCATGATGGTGACAAGAACTAGGACGGAAAGATAAGCTCATAGGATAGAATTATTATCTTTTATAACCTTAACTTAATCATGTGTGAATTTAAACGATATACAACTTAGCATGACATATCTAAGATGCTAAATGATATATTGGTTCAATTACAACCTGAAAACATCACAATCGGGGTAGAGATCGTGCATCCGGAACACGGTCTTAGAAAGACACCGTGATCCGAGACGGATCTTCAAGCGGTTAAAAATCTTAGTTTAAATACTATGTCTAATTGTATGGATAGCATGATCAATACTCAATAAAATTTGGGAAAAATGGTATAGAATCAAAGTAACCATACATCTACATCTAATGCATGCATTAATTTGAGTTTGGCCTGAGAGAACACCTACCTTTTTGAAGATCAAGAATAAGACATTTAAGAACGAATAATACTTTCGACACTCCTCCAACTTCGAGCTTTCTCCCTCTCTCCAACCAGCAATTCCTCCCAAGAGAGTTGTGATTTGAGTATGGAAGAGCATAGCACTATTTATAGGCCAAAATCTCCCACCTACTTTCACTATCCCACCAACCTCATTCCATTACACCAACTTTGTTCCACTATTACACCAACCCCATTACACCAACTTTGTTCCACTATTACACCAATCCCATTACACCAACTTTGTTCCACTATGTGGATGACATAATCTATGATCTCATTTATTCAATGATGTAACAATGACCTCATCCATTAATTAGGATTAGATTAAAGCTAATAAAAATCGGATGCCGACGTCTTCGTCTTTTCGAAATCGTATCGCGAATCTCGCCGTTTGTGTTAACACGTGGAATAGGGCTCATGTTTGCATAACAGAAAAATATTCATAATTTATTTTATTTTCATCTTTCATTATTTCTTTTTATATATATATAAATGCATATAAAAATTTTCGAGTTGCTACATCACGTGTGTACACACCGACCATCTGCTCTAGGTCGGGTCCTCTAGCTGGTTTCCCCCCCCACCGGACTCTAGTGGCAAAGGCAAGGGGCCCTACGGAAACCAGCCTAAAAATCGTCCTCAGGGTAGCCTCTCCACCACTCCCTGGTGGGTCCACTCATGTGCAGGCAGGTTACGACTAGTGGAGGGTCAAGGAGTAGACTCTCAAGTCAATGGAAAACAACGTCCAAACCCGACGAAGTACGGGGACCGTCCCACGTACCGGCACCGTCGCACGGTGACCACAGTCGGAGAAGAAACGGGACTCATAGTCCACGGGCCGCACGCCTGGCCACACAGAAACGTAGAAACATGGTTCCCAAGGCAACTCATAGGCCGCCAAACCAAATCCCACTCTCAGGGAAAGGCGGAAACCCTCCAGCCCCAGGCTGGGCAACTGGACTCACAGTCCAAGGCCAAACACATGCCCACTCGGGAATCATCTTCCAAGAAAACTCATGGCATGCGGGGGAGACCCCACCGCACCCCCACCGACACATGGTGACTCGGTCTAGTGTAACACAAAGCCCAACACGAGAGTAGTCACCCGGACTCTCAAACCCATGGGCACGCTAAACGAGGTAGCACGGTCCTCCCGACACCCTCAAAACACGAACACAGAATCCCACGGGTGTTTGGGGCACTCACAAGACTGCAAGTCGACCGCTGGGTCATGACCGGGTCGACTAGGAACCGACACAACATGAAACGATCGCGGAGAACACGAAAACTCGTCTCGGCACCACACAGAGCCTGACGGTCTAACCTTGGGCCGTCACAGTCTGTAATGGTCCAAGCCTCGACCGTCACAACCATTCTGACGCACCAACAAAAGGCCGTCAGAGGCTCGATGCAAAGTCGGGTGTGACGCGCCTAACTCGGTGCGTCACAGTCTCTGACGCGCCAGCCCTGGTGCGTTATAGCCTGTAACGCGCCAGCCCTGATGCGTCACAAGACAAAATGAAACACACTGTGACGCGTCCCGCTCGGTGCGTCACAGGCTGTAACAGACCAACTCTGGTGCGTTACAAGGTGGGTATGTGTCCGCTCTGACGCACCCACACAGGGGCGTTACAAGGCTGTGACGTGCCAATCTTGGTGCGTCACATGCCTTGACCCCGAATGGTCAAAACAAACGAACGAAAGACAACAGTCAGATCATCCCTGACGGTCCAACCCAGGCGCGTCACAGCCCCGTGGCAGTCTATCGTGGAACCGTCACACACATAGACTACCCAAAGGCTAAACGAGCCCTGTGACGCACCCACCCTGGGGCGTCACAGGCTGTGACGGTTACTGGAAGGACCGTCACACCCGTCCGAGCGCGAAACGGCGGGAAACAGCCCAAAAATCCGATCCACACCCCGATCACCCCCGGGTGATGGGGAAACAAAGGGGAATCCATCCCCAAGCCCCTAGGCATGCATCTAAACCCCTGGATCGGCCAAAAACGCCGTAAAATGAGAGATCCGGCTCACTCCCCCAAAACATCGATTTTCCCAAAAATATGAAAATAAACCCGCTCTGCTCACCACGGCCTACAAAACTCACGGGAAAGGAAAAGCACGAGCTGGGGGTCCATCTCCCTACCTCCACCGAAGATTTCGCGCCCCGAGCTCGCCGATCCACGAAGAAAACGCCGTGAAACCCTCGCCGCTTGACGAACCCGCGGTCGTGCTTCCACGCGCCACCGGCCCTCGATCCTCGACCCGTTCCCCGTTCCTCGCCTCCCGCCATCACCGCCTCGCCCTCCTCCGCCACCATCGGTCGCTCGGGGAGAGGGGGAGAGAAAGAGATGAGAGAGAGTGAGAAAGAGAGAATGAGAGGAGGAGAGAGAAAAGGGTTAATATAAACAGAAAAATCCAAAAATTCTAGAAATTCAGAAAATTACGAAAAATTACCTCCGTAATCCTCGGGAGGAACACAACGCAGTGGTACTGTCCCGGAGTCGAAGAACGTCACGGTTCGCCCTGCACATAGTTCTGAAGGCACATCAGGGAAAAACACGTGTAAAGCACAAAATACACTCCGAGACCCACTAAAATAATCCAAAAAATATCTAAAAAATATGGGGCATTACATAAACTGCTAGACAATTCAAAATGAAGGGTTCCTCCCGATACCCCCACTTTATCGGAGCTAAGAAGAGACCGTACCCTGGTGTCCCTTTCTGCACATGCCCTGCATCATAATCCCATCTAGCTGGGTGAACTCAGGAGCCTGAGTCAGCATGTTCTGTGCAGGCGTCAGCTCGGCAACCCCCAGGACTACTTTCCATTGATGCGGCTCCCCTGGAAGATAAATGGCTTCATGGTGATGAATTACCCATTTCAGGCTGTCCCGCTCCACAAGAATAGCTGGTTCGACTGTTCGAGCTAGCAACACATCCCTTCTTCCACCAATGATGAGGTGACAAGTGAAAGGGAGGAGGTGCTTATCCTTTAGGAAGTCTTGGTGAAATTCCTCGCTGCGGCGATAACTGAAACTCCTAGCTGTGATTAGGAGGCGCGGAGGATCCACAGTGTCAGTCTTGGAATCTGAAGATTCGTGAAGCACCGCTATCTTGTCACGACCTATGTCCAGCTCGTGAACATTCGCCCATGTCACTTTTGGGAAAATTGAAGTAGCTGCGGGAGCTTGAGAAGACAAACCTGAAGGAGCTGAAGCAGATGCCATCCGGCCTATTAAGCATGTGCAAAAAGGAGATAGATCAACAACCTAGATATGATAAAGATATAAACCAAAGAAATTCTGCAAAAATTCTGCAGAGTCTCCCCTTGTCCAGGGATCTGCCAAAAATAAATAGGAAGCACATCACAACCATACGGTGAGATGACTTATAAACAAAGACCATGGGATAACTCCCAGGCCCATTCCATTTTAGCCACCAAGGAGATGGAAGGCTCAACCTGAAGGAGAGCTCGCCGTCGTCAGCAAACAAGAAAGAGGCAAGATGAGCTCGCCGCCGTGAGCGAAGAAGGGGAAGGAGAAGGGCCGCCGTGGGATTCGAAATGAGGAGAATGAGCTCTCCTAGGGTTTTAAAACCCATTTTCAAAATGCCACTGGATCCACGCGCACCTCTCGGTGGCCGGGTCGATTCCCCTAGCCGCCGGATCGATCCCTCTAGCGGCCGGATCGATCCCCCTGGCCGCCAGATTGCTACACCACATGCGCGCTTCTTCTCCGCCGTGTCAAGATGGCTGGCCGCTGTGTCAAGAGGGCTGGCCGCTGTATCAGCAGCATCGAATGGCCTTTTGGCTGCCGGATGACACATGAAGGCCTATTTAGGCCACTTTATTAATCCAAGGCATGTTGAACGGCCTTGATCCAACCCACTAGCCTCGAGCTAACCCCATAAGTTGCAATTGAAACACAAGTGAGTGAATGACTAATCAGTGATCAGGTACTACACCCGTAGGCCTCGTGTCGCTTGTCCCTCACTTACGCCACCTACGGGTGGGGGGCATTTGTTGACACCTAGAAAATGGTCATACAGAAAAGGACGATAAGTCTGAAGCCCGTGAAATCTCTACACATGCTACCTGGAGTTCAGAAAGATTGCATGGAAACTTAGTTCTGTTGTTCTCGGTATTATTGTAACATCGGGAGGGGCTACTTCCATCATAATGCATCACACCTGGCTGTGCCCCCTTTGGCAAAGCTGCTACCCGGCAAGCCATCGTTCATCACCTGGGCGATTGGAGTCGAACAAACCATCAAATGACTATTAGTCACCCACGGGCGATCATCTACCTGCTTAAGCTCCCCGACAACCTCCCGATCATCAAAAATAGTCGAGATACGTTCGGAACTATCTTCGAGAGGAGTGACCCTCGAAGAAAAACGTCACTATGCTTCGGACAGTATGGATGAGTCACCCCAAAAGGACCAAGTGCTGCTTAGACATATGAAGCATGGACCAAACAAAGAAGAAAAGAGACTCAACTAGAATATAAGGGCTCAAAAGGGCATAATGGAACAAAGGGGCCACATTGGGTCATCACACACAAAGCCATCCGGCGGCCACAGCTGATCCAACGGCCACAGTTGATCCGGCGGCCAGCCTGCGCGTGCTTTCCCTGGCCGCCGTGTCACATCCCCTGGCCACCGTATCATATATCTTCACCGCCATATCAAGAGGGCAGGAGCCTCTATAAAGCGCCAAGTTCCGAAGATAGAAGAAGGAAGCATCAAGCAATCAGAAGAAAGGAAGCAAAGAGAAAAGAGAGATAATAGAGAGCAGAGAGAGAAGCTAAGAAGAGAGGGTTTGCGAAGGTGGGTTCAGCCCCCATGTAGGGCCTCCACCGAGCTAGCGAGCTCTTCCTTTCCTCATCCCCCATTCTCCCCTGTATTTACTGTATTTCTTTCTTTTGCTGCATTCGATTGTGTCTTTCTTAGAAATGTAGTGACTGCAATACTTCATGGAGGAATGAATAGCGTGGGTTGTTGAATCTACGAATTAATGATCTCATCTCTTTTCTCTCCCTCTATCAGACAATCTTGAGTCATGTGCAAGTTTTCCAATCGAACTTAATCTTTACAGCTTCTTTCCGGGGTTTTACAGATGACATGGTTTGGGTGGGTTATGAAACCTCGAAGGAAGGCCAGTGACCTGTGAATTGATCACATGGCCTCTGGTCTCCCCTTGGTGGATGAGGAATAGCTCCCAAGCGGTCTCTGTTGTGCTTAGTCCGTGGCTTTGTGGGTATTGACTGCCGTGTTAGCAGTTTGATCTCACATCCGACTTACCCTTGAGGTCACCAACCTTATCTGCTACCTCCACAACACACCTCTCAGGAGAGGCTAGGGGCCTGTGAAATTATCACATGGATCCTGGACCACTTGCTCCCCAGCCTGAGGTACATTGATGCTCTGTAAACCCCTTTGATTTCATCATCTCTGGCCCTGTCCAGTGCTTAAAACTTGTGATACGATGGCCAGACCCTGTAGCTATAGTGCCAGCCGCCGACTCCCTCTCACAACCCGCTATCTCAAGCAGCCAACTCCCCTCACAACTGCCTCACCTGGCTGCCACCTTATATCACCCGGCCGCCACCTCAGATACCCTAGCTGCCGGATTAAGCCTTCCTCCTGGCTGCCATATCAGAAGGGCCATCTCGAGCCGTCGACTCCCCTCACAATTGCCTCACTTGGCCGCCACTTCAAATCACCTGGCCGCCACCTCATATCCCCTGTCCGCCAAATTAAACCTTCCTCCTGGCCGCCATATCGAGTCTTGGTGCTGAACCAACATCTAGCCACCACCTTATCCCCTGGCCACCGTATCAGAAGTGCCTGCCCTAGCCGCCGTATCGGAAGAACTCTCCCTGGCCACCATGTTACCTTGCCTAGCCGCCGGATTGCATATATATATGTTCATATCTGTGGTTGTGCACATATTGGTTGGGCCGCCGGATCAACCTCTCTGTCCCAGCCGTCGGATCATTCTTACTTACCCAATGTTCTACCCGCCGTATTGCCCCTTGCTGGCCACACAGCTCCTTCTACTGTCCCTTTGATTGTCAGGGGTCAACTTTGGTTACAGGAGAGCCGCAGGGAATATAGTAACGGTTTTTTTTACCCTAACATCATGTTATAATTTCCAGATTTTTTGATAACCCCATTGAATCACGGGGATCCGCTACTTACTATAGCGTGTTCTTCACTGACTTCATAGAGGGGAAAAGAGAATAAATCGCCTCAATGATGAATGACGACCCTTGTGGTTCCCAGGCTTTGATGTGCCCATTTTTTATGGACCCCATCTTGGCTCTCCGTGGATGGGTATCCTATATATCCCTTGGCACATCCCGAGATAAGGGGAGATGCTGTTGGAATTCATTCAAGAGGTTGATATATCATACCGTATTTTTCGGATTACCCCTTTGGGTCACGGAGGTCCGCCGGTTCCTATGGCATGTTGTTCGATGGCTTCATCATGGAAATAATGAATAAATCGCTTTAACAGCGGACAATGTCCCATTGCTCTCGCCCTTGTGGCCCTCGGGCTTCAATATGCCCATAGATTATGGACCATGTCTCGGCTCTCCGTGGATGGGTATCCTATATGTCTCTTGGCATGTCCCGAGACAAGGGGAGATGCTGCCAGAATTAAACGGGGAGGCTTTGTTATCCCATGCCTTCACGGGTGGTCCAATCATCCCACTGAATCACGAGGCTTCGTTACACATTATAACGTGAGCTTCGATGATCCCGCCAAGGATATAGAACATTGACTACCTTAAAGGCAAACAGTGCCCCGATCCTTTCAGGCCCTTAGGCCCATAGCTGTGTCGGCTTTCCTTAAAGCCTATGTGTACACCCTGTGGTGCCAAGAATAGGTCAAAAGTAATCGGCAAAGCATTCACCACCCACTATTGGGTCTGGACTATCATTTTGATATGTCCGTCTGTCTTTATGGAATCTATCTCAGCCTTCTATGGATGAGTCTCTTATACTCTTCCCCAACATATTCTAGGGCAGGGGGCGATGCTGCCAAAATTCCCTTGGAAACCGGGATTTCATCCCTTACTCCGCATCGGGTTTTCCTCGGCTTTCCGCTTGGTTTTCAACTCTTGTGGGAGAAATGGCCTCACAGCTACTCATGCTGGATTATGAGGGCAAGGTACCCCGTAAAAAGAATAAATGAATGAACAAGTGCCACCTCTTGGCATACATTGTCCCGGTGACCCACGAACCCGTCGGAGCGTAGTCATGCTGGTTTTTATGAACTCATAGGCATGTGCTGCAATGACAAAGCCGGTTCAACAAATAAAAAGGCAAGTGTTGATCGATGACCTCCAAGGTGTTTGGGGTTTCCTAGAAGGCTAGCCCTAGGGCTCCTCCACCTATCATGAGGTATGGGATTGCCGTCTGGGCAGGACCATCTTTCGGAACCATCCCGACTCTTCATGGATGAGTCTCTTATAACCTCCCCGACATTCTTCAGGACTGGGGAGGTGCTGCCAATATATATATATATATATATATATATATATATATATATGTGTGTGTGTGTGTGTGTGTGTGTGTGTGTGTGTGTGTGTGTGTGTGTGTGTTGTTTTTTGAATAAAGTAAAAAAATAATTAGAGCAATGTCGATGTCAACTTCTATCTTTTAAATTCTTGAATAAAAAAAAGGAATAAACCGCTATGCGTTCCATACTCGTTTGTATGAACCCGTGCATGAGCATCCGCACCTGCCCGGTTCTCCGATATATCAAATGGTGACTAGTCGAAAGTCGGGTTAAACCTGGCCGGGAGCCATCACTAAGTGTGAGGTGGTCTTATGACGTAAGTCCTCCGCCATGTACCGAGAACCGATCTAATAAACCCTACCACACTGCCTGCTTGCATGCACTACATTTTGTTTTACGAAGCGAACATTACTTCCACACTTTTCTTCGGCTCCGAGGGCCCTTCTACTTTGGCGATTAATCAAGGGTTTTCCTTCTTTTGGAAGGATGTAATTAACACCATAACCTTTATGGTATGGCAGACTTCTAGTCCGGGCATGATCACCCACAATTGTCTGATTAGTCAGACCAACGCATAATAAACTTTGTCACGAAAGTGACTGGCATGCCTCACATTAATAAAATGAACCAATAGATAAAATAAATCAACATGAGAGATTTTTCTCTCATCGTCTACAACATGCAGTAAACTTTTCAGAATCCATACTTGCTTGAATGAATTGGTTTTCTAATCAGACCAGTGTTGACACCCGTTTTATGACCAATAAGTTGGGTCATCTCCTTATTCATTTTAAATGATGCTCCGAGTTGTTCACCCTTATGAGGATATCCTGGTCAATTTGAGGTCTATTTCATGGGTCATGTCTCCTTGGTTGGGTCTGGTTCCTTACCTCTTTCCGCTGGACGAAGCTTAGCAAACTTTCATTTCATTTTGCACTCCATTGTCTCTAACGGTCCTTTGATGGCGCGTTACAATCCTCTAACGCATCTACCTTGGTCCGTTACATCATGCCAGAGTCCTTAAGTCAATGGCTTCTTTCAAAGCTTATCTCATATCCTATCCGTTGGGTGTGACGGCTTATCGTGCGGCCGTTACATTCATTGTGACGCATCTATCCTTGACCATTACATTCATCTAGAGTCCTGTGTTCAAAAACTTCGCCCGTTGGCCTTATCTGTTGATGGATAAGGTTGTGTGACGGTCTCTTCCTGGGGCGTTACATCCTTGTGGCGGTCTATCGTGCAGCCGTTACGTTAAACAGAGAGTTCTAGCAGAACTGCTCTCTCTGCTACTCCGTGGCCAAATTAAGAGTTTGATCCGAGGATTTCTCCCTCAAATCTGATCCTCAGAACCTTCTGTTTGTTTCTATGGACTCTTGGGAGTATTATCTTCAAGAGTTTGCTAAGAAACGTCCTACTTTCTAGCTGGATTATCCTCTACTCGACCAGAGAATTTGAGGGTCTATAAATAGAACCCTTGACTTCATGGCTTGAAGAGGAGACATCTGGAGTTCACGTCGAAGTGCTTCCGCATCCTGGAGCTAGAACCAACCAAGGAGAGCTGCTTCCCACGTCCATCTGCTTCCAAAGTCCAGGGAGTATTGATTCTAAGGGTTTAGTTCAGTCAAAGTTTTCTTCTCTAGCGTCTTTTCCCTCTTCCAAGCATCATAGCATTGTCCCTCTTCTTCTACCACGTTCTTGCATCTTCTGCATCCACTAAAACATCCATCCCATCTTTTAAAACGCCCCAGAGGGGTTAAAAAAAACAACCTCCCTGGTATTTCCCTCTCCTTTTCATGTTCTTAAGTTGCTTTGATTTATTGATACTACTTTGTCCAAGGGCTAATTTGAGGTTGTTTTTCTTGTGATCTACACTCTTTTGCAGGTTTACAGAGCTCCTAGCACGAGGCCCAAGCTTCCTGGCCAGCTGGAAAGCGTGGAAATCAAAGATTCCCAGATCTTATTCTGCCGAAGCTCTAATGGTCTACCATAGACGCGTTATATTCCCGTAGCGGCTTATCGTGAGACCGTCACAGTTTTGTGACGCATCAGTCTTCAGCCGTTACATCTGGCAGAGCTGCAGTTTCCCTGGTTACTTTCTCTCTCCCGTGGGCGGGTGCATCATCCCCCTATTCTAAGGTATTTACCAGGTCTTTGGCTTGTTTTTACCTTAGTGGCGATCACATCTTTCTTTAGTTTGGGCATTATCTCTCTCCTTCTTCATAGTTTCTCTTTATTTGCTTGTTCCACCTATACGGTGTGTTTTTCTTTATCTCCTTATTCCACGCCCCGACGTGTGTTTTCTTTTGTTTGCTTAGCTTAGTTCTGATTGAGATAGCCTACCCATACTAGTATTCATGCTGGTTGCCTAGGTTCATGTGGCACATGTTCATGGGTTGATTGATTCCACTATTTGCTCATACTTTCATCATAGTTGGCATCATAGCCCATCTTGTAAAAGAAGGGACACATTATAACCAACAGAATTTTTTGGCGATCACGGTGGAACATCTAGTGCCAATCATGCTTTGAATCTCTGTTAAAAACCTGTTGTCCTTTGTTTGCCCTAAGTTGCTCTGGTTTTCCCAGAATTTTCCCTTTATTTCTCTGCTATTTCTGGTTCTCTGGCTACTCTAACGGTCGCCTTTTCACGCGTTACGTTATATCTAACGGTCTAGTCTTGGACCGTCACATTCTTCTGGCTTGGGTATTCTAGACCGTCACATACTCCAGATAGATACGCATCCCGAGGTGTAGTTTATTTCCGTAGTTTTTGCTGTGATTTTCATGCTTGGGTGCTATTTGGTCTCCTCCTTGGTTGGTTCACATATTCATATCATTGTGTGCATATTTGATTGCTAGATTTTAGGCTAGAATTCGCATGCACTCCGATGCACATAGGGCCATTCATATATTCATACTTTAGATTGCATCTTTCTACCTTGGTGTGTGGACCTCTTGTCTCCATATTCCTTGGAGCCGACTAGGAAATCACATCAGGGAGCTCCATAAGTCCCCGTGAGCCGTGGATTCCCACACGGACACCAGGCCGATTGTACCTTCCCCACACCGTGTCTAGGATTGCATAAGTGAAGGAGTGATTACATTTAGAGTCAACCAAGCCACATATCTTTCCCCTATTAGGAACCTATTTTGGAGAGCACATTTTAATCAAGTCGCTAAGGTTCTAAAGGAGAAAACCATAAAAATCTTGTTGCATCATCTAAATAACTTGGTTGACCTTGAGTGTTGTTATCTCTTTTTCACTTACATCTTTGTTAAAATCATCTAAGTTTAGTCACTCATTGTCTGTTTGTTGTGTGTTGTTTGCATTTGTTCTAAGGTCTTTCGTTGCATGTGGAGTTGCTTCCATCCTCTAGAAGCTTCATCACCTGGGGGTGATTCCCTTTCCATATCCTACTTCAATCCACTCTTTGAAACCACCATGGCTTCTTTCGATCTTCCCCATTCCCAAGAGGAGTCTCTCCCTTAAGGGCTTCTAGAGGATCCCTCTAGGGTTATCTCATTCCAACCCAGAGAGGGGCCCATCCCTCCTTCGTCCTCCATCCCTATGGAGGGCGCCCAATCCACTCAAGCTCTTCTTCCTCCTTCCGCTAATTCTATTCATCAAATGATGGCCCAATTAGACCCGGCCCAAATTCAGGCGGTTTATCAAGCAAAGCAGGGGTCCAACACCCCACCTTCCCCGATTATGCAAGGTCAGACCAATCCTTCCAATGCTTAGCCTAGGGCCGATGGGTCCGCCGTCCAGCCCATTCCCATTGACCTCACTCCGGTCAAACCTAGGACCCTCAGATTCTCTAATTTGGAGATGGGCCAGTCTTCTAAGTTCGACCCAACAATTCTTGGATAAGGGAAAGACCATTGTCCCTCCTTCTTCTATGTCGGATCATCACATGTCCGGCCCATCAGTGCCGCATCCTCATCAAGGGGCAGCCCAAGTTCACACCAATATGGGTCATCCTTCGGCCCAATATCCTTCCTATGGGCCGCCCCCTCCATCGGCTTACCCCTCTGCTCCTCAAATTCCATCTTTCACTATCCCTACTCCGTCCAGAGAGTAGGAATTACTCGATAAATGGGCCGCCATGCAACAACAACTTGACTTCCTCCAGAAGCGGGTTGGCCCACAATCCTTGGCAGACGTTCTGGTCCTGAGTTTTTCAGAACATCCGGTTCCCTCCGCAATCCAAGCTCCCCAATTATCGCAAGTATGATGGGAACAGTAATCCCTTTATCCATGTGAGGGACTTTTTATATGAATCGGCCCAGTTTCAGTATGATGATCACCTCGTGGCGTATCTGTTCCGCAGATCGTTAGATGGGGTCACGCTTGAATGGTTCTACTCTCTGCCACTAGAGGATGCCGAAAGCTTCAAGATAGTGAAAGATAAGTTCATTCAATAGTTTCAAGATAGGGTCGACCCAGAATATTCATTCACACACTTAGTGGCTGAGAAAATGAAGCCCGATGAGAAGTTTGCAACATATGCTGACAGGTGGAGACAGATGGCCGCCAGGGTACCAGGCCACATTCCGGAGGAAGAGAAGGTCAAGCTACTCATTTCCAATGCCACTCCGACCTTCCGCAACATCCTTGCCATGAATGATATAGCAAACATGCATCAATTATATAGCCGGGCGCGGTTTATCCAAACCAAATTCAAGGACTCTCCTATCCATTCACTTTTTGAAAACCAAAAGCCCAAATACCACAAGAAACCTCAAGGGCCCGTTACTGAGGGAGTCCAAACAAATGAGCAAGTGCAAGCCGTTAACTTTTCCTCCGCCAACCCAAATAACCAAATTCCCTTCCCCCAGAACTCCCGCAACACTCAATACGCTCCACAAAACCCTCCGCTAGCCTACTCCACCCCACAAAACCTTCCGCAAAATCTTTGCCACTCCGCAAAACCCCTTTGCCGCTCCGTAACAACCTTCATAGCCTCCTCAATACTATAATGTCCCTCCACCGAACGGCTACAACAACAACAATAAGTGCCCGGCTCTGAAGAGAGCACAGTACCCACCTCTGCCAGAAACCCTCACGGACATCTTCTCAGCTCTTATGTCCATTAATGCTATACAACTCCCTCCGGAACGGCCCAATTGGAACCCGGCCGTTGATCAGACGAAATACTACATGTTCCACATGCAGCCAAGACATACTATTGAAGGGTGTTTTCAGTTCAGAGACTTGGTCTATGACCTCCATGAAGGGCAAAGGATTGATTGGGCCAAAATGCATAGGGCCATTACAGAAATTAAAGAAAAAAGAAGGTAGCCGCCGAGGCAGCAAGTGCAGTAACAACAGGTACCGCAGCCGCAGCAGCAGCCACAACAGCAACCGCAGTCAGTTCAAGACTTGGGGATCCACCAGAACCCAATGCCGAACCATCCTCCCACTCCATAGCCTCAGCCGTCGGCACCAGCCCAGGTCAATGTAGTTCAACCCCCGGCACCTGACGCCGGGTGGTCCTTTGACGATGACGGCTCAGCACCACAAGTCATGGCCCTCCACCACAACTACCCCACTCCTTCCACTCCCACCATCCTTACACCCACACACCAAAACCCTCCTCCGCCTACTAGACCACTCATCCTTTCACCCGTTCCTACCCCACCACCCGTCTCTCGCCCGTTACTCACCCCCGCTATCACCACGCCTCCATCTAACCCTCCGCTCATTACACCTCCGCTTACCACCCCACTTTCGCTCACCCCCGCTACCACCATACCCACAACTAACCCTCCGCCCATTATTCTATCATCACAACCCGTTACCTCCGTTCCCACTCCCATTATTACCTCCACACCCTCCTCTGCACCGTTCATTCACCCCACCGGGCCTATTAAGTCACTTATTTTGAGCCCATCCCACAACCGCCTATAATTTTGCCCTTCGGAGCGGGCGTATGTTTCATCGCAATTTTGCTCCTACCTCAAATCCCCAGTCTTCCCAACCGGCTGCTGAGCAGGAAGAGGCTGAGCCACTACCGGGTACCCAGTACGATTTGCTACATCATTTGGATAGGGTGCCCGCCAAGATATCTGTACTGGAACTCATTAAAAGATCTACCCTTCACCAAGATGCTCTCAGGAACTTTCTTCAGAAGGTGATGGTTAGTGAAGATGTGGCAGCCGACAGTTTACCCACAGCACTGGCAACTATTTCTAAAGGGCCAGCAATCACCTTCTCTGAGACTGAGCTTGCACCCCCGGAAGCTCGGCAAATGCCGCTTTGCATCACAATAATCTTGAACAAAGTCAGCATTGACGCGGCGTTAGTTGACATAGGGGCATCCATTAATGTATGTCCACTCAGCACTCTCAAGGCCTGTAACTTATTAGAGGAACTTTTACGGCCGACCCCCACAACTATAGCTGCATATGATAACTCACGAAGAGCATGTCACGGGATTGTTACTATTCAAGCAGAGCTTGGGCCTCTCACTATGCCCATTGAAATTTATGTGCTGGACATTGACCCTATGTTTAAGGTTATCTTGGGTCATCCGTGGATCGATACTCTCAGTGCCGTGCCATCCACCGCGCATCAATGTCTTAAGTTTCCTTTTCAAGGGAGGGTGGTTAAAGTAAAAAGCTTATCGACGGTCCAGTTTGTTAAAGCTATCTAAGAGAAGATCCTGCCTACGCTATGGCCCAGCAGTCGGCCTGTTATCTCGGTATCGGATCTAGACTTTCCTTGGCCTTATGCACCTCGCAGGCCTGCCACTATACATGTCGATATCAAAGCGAAACCCCAGATCCGAGATTCCAAGGGCTGGGACATTATATTGAAATTGGGTGACCAACCGGGGAGAGGCCTCGGCGCGCAATTACAAGGGCGAACAAAGCCCATTCCCAAGGGTAGAAAAATGAGTAGACGTGGTCTCGGCTATCGAGAGTCTGCACTTTCAATGATAGAAGACTCAGGACCGCTTACATGGGACTATCGCCAACACTTTGTTAAAGGCCCTCTCCAGCTAAGAACACTTCAGCCGCAGTCAGCACAGTCAGAGAAGAAAGATACAGCCTGCATAGTTGCCAGTCCGCCTCTGCTGCCAAAAGGGCCTATTGATGATATTCCAGATTTCAGTCAGTCGTTTGCCAGATTGTTCAGCGAGCCAGATGGTTATGGTCAGAAGAAGAATCAGGAGGTATGGCTTGTTCAGTGGAAGCCGAAGCCAGCATACCATCCACGGGGAAGAATGAGCTCTCCAATTGTTGTTTCTTTATCTCCTTCCCGCCTGCGCGCATTGTTCCATACACTAGACTTTGTTCCCCATCCTCCTTCGATTATGATTGATCCACTTTGTCCAATATCTCTGTTCCGGTACGACCTGCCGATGGAATTCTCAATAAGTCACTCTCCTTGTGGGTATTCCCCACCTCTTAATTCCCCCTCTTCTATCTTTTCCTCATCTGATTCTCCCCTCAATCTTCTCTATTTCTCTCTTCTTCTGCTAGCACTTCCTCCTCCACCATCTCCTCCATCCTGCTATATGATCTCCACTGATCTCCAAAAAAAAACATCAAATTTGAAACGGAGATTTCAGTGGAAGATTACGCTATCTTGTCTGCATCATCCTCTCAGGGGCACGAGTCCCATGTTCCTTCCTTTCCACTAAATTTATTTTCTCCTAGGTTAGGCGTAGGGTCCGTCGAGTCTAGGGAAGTAGAGTCAGTTAGGTCTAGAGAAGTAGGGTCATGTTCTAAGTTGTCCAATGCTTCCGAGCCTGAGCCGCGCTCGCTTGCGTGTCATTCCAAATCCATCCCTGATAGGTTCTTGCAGGATCTAGCTCAGCGATGTCATGCTCTTCTGAAATGCCTGGAATTTGTCGCTACGGCAATTGTGATAGAAGACGAAGAGGAAGTAGACGGGGTGTGGAGCGATGACGGACTAGGTGTGTATGAAGTCCTGGATGAAAAGGACCCAATCGATGATGAGGACAGCAACGTAGATGACACTGCCGATCTATATGCACAAGGATTAAAGAGATTCGACGAGCCATCATCGGCAGTGGATGAACCTACAAAGGAAATAAATTTGGGAACTGAAGATAACCCAAGGCCCATTATTATTGCCGCTAACCTCCCTCCGCAAGTAGAAGAAGATCTAATCAAGGTTCTGAGGGAGTATAGTGATTCTTTCGTCTGGTCTTACGAGGACATGCCAGGTCTTGACCCCTCTTTAGTGGAACACCGACTCGTACTTAAACCAGGGGTAACACCCATAAAGCAAAGGTCAAGAAGATTTCACCCCCACATGGCATTAAGGATCAAAAAAGAGGTCGATAAGTTATATAAGGCCAGGTCCATTAGAGTCGTCTTATATCCCCAGTGGGTGGCAAACATAGTCCCTGTCATCAAGAAGGATGGGAAGGTGCGCATTTGCATTGATTTCAGGGATCTTAATAAGACATGTAACAAGGATGACTTCCCGCTACCTCACATAGATGTCTTGGTGGATAATATCGTCGGGTATGAAGCTTTATCATTCATGGATGATTAATCAGGTTATAAAAAAGATCCGTCTTGCTCTGGAAGATCAAGAGAAAACCTCCTTCACCATGCCATGGGGCACGTATTGCTACGTGGTTATGCCGTTCAGTCTGAAAAATGCAGGTGCCACTTATCAGAGGGCAATGATGGCCATCTTCCACGATATGATGCATATCTATATGGAAGCTTACGTGGATGACATCTTGGTGAAGTCGAGAACCAAAGAAGAACACCCCTCTATTCTGGCTAAGGTGCTGCAGAGAGCTAGGGAGTACAAACTTAAAATGAATCCAAAGAAGTGTGTTTTCGGAGTCTCTTTAGGGAAGCTGCTATGCTTTATAGTTAGAAAACGGGGGATCCAGATTGACCCTAATAAAGCAAAGGCCGTAGTGGATATGCCTCCACCTAAGAGCATAACGGAACTTCGAGGACTGATTGGTAGATTGCAATTCATCAGAAGATTCATATCCCAGCATTCCCAGAGGTGCCGCCCATTTTATGAATTGCTAAAGGCGGGGGTCAAATTTGAATGGAATGAAGATTGTCAAAAGGCCTATGAGGACCTAAAGGAATATTTATCCAATCCCCCAATTTTGCAACCCCATGTCCCAGGGAAACCCCTAATCCTATACATCTCGGTCATTGATGACTCCCTAGGGGCAATCTTAGCACAAGTAGATGATGAAGGGAAAGAGCGGGCAGCTTATTACCTCTCCAGGTTGTTTAGCCCGGCTGAGGACAAATATACCGCTATGGAGAAAACTTGTGCCGCCTTAGTGTGGGTAGCTCAGAAGCTTAAGCACTATTTTCTAGCCCACCTAGTTAGGTTGATCTCTAGAATGGACCCGATCCGTTATCTCTTAGAAAAGCCTGTCATTTCTAGTAGGTTGGCTCACTGGCAGAGTTTCCTCTCTCAGTTCGATATCACCTTCGCCATTCAGAAGGCAGTCAAAGGATATGCCATTGCTGAACATCTTGCTCATCTCCCTATTCCCTGTACAGATTCTATTCAGGACGATTTCCCTGATGAGCATCTCTCTGTCCTTACTCATCATCCCTTTTGATCTCTGCACTTCGACGGTGCACTCAATTCCGAGGCCGAAGGGATAGGCGCTGTTCTACTCACTCCGGAAGGGGTGACAATTCCCTTTGCTTATCAACTCCGATTTCATGCTACCAATAACATCACCGAGTACAAAGCTCTCATAGCCGGATTGAAGCACGCCTATCTTTTAGGTGCCCGTTACTTAAATATCATAGGGGACTCTCAGCTCGTCCTGCGGCAAGTTTTGTCCACTTACCGCACCCGTGACCCTAAGCTCAAGCCATATCAAGATTTGGTCACGCTCCTAGCGAGGCAATTCCACAAGTTGATCTACATCCATACTCCCCAATCTCAGAACATTCTAGCCGATGCTTTAGCATCCCTCGCTTCCTCTCTATCTTTCCCTCTCAGTCGGAGTACTGAGACTATCGTCGTCTAGAGATTGGACGCACCCTCTCTTCAGGATCCTTGGTATGCCAACCTTAGGAAGACTGTAGAGGCGAGGGCTGAGAAGGAAGAGCTGAAGGAAGTTTCTTTGATAGAATTAGAAGAGATCTTCGAGGAGGAAGAATTACCCTGGTACCATGACATTGAGTTGTTTTGCAAAAATGGATCATTCCCAGAAGGGGCAAGCGCTGAGCAGCGTAAGTCAATAAGAAGAGCCGCCTCAAGGTATACTATCATCGCATGTGAACTATACAGGCGCGCTACCAATGGGATGCTCATGAGATGCTTAGATGATGACGAAGCTTGAAAGGTGGTTGAAGCAGCCCATTCTAGTGAGTGTGGAGGTCATGTCAATGGTCAGGCTCTAGCAAAGAAGATCCTTAGGCAGGGCTACTATTGTCCCACTCTAGAGGAAGATTGCTCCCTCTATGTCCGGAGGTGTCTTAAGTGCCAACTCCATGCTGATAAGATTCACGCTCCAGCTTCATCTCTTCATCCTCTATCTGCTCCTTGGCCATTCTCCATGTGGGCGTTCGACGTTGTCGGCCCGCTCTGTGATCCCAATTCTCAGATCAAGAAAAAATCCTTCATCCTTACCGCCACTGAGTACTTCACCAAGTGGATTGAAGCCGAAGTGTACGCGGAGATTAAAGCTACCATGGTGTGCCGCTTCATCATGAAGAACATCATCTGGCGGTTTGGAGTGCCAAGCAGCATCGTCACCGACAAACGGACCCCAGTTCGTTTCTCAAGAGCTCAAGGACCTATGTAAGAAGTTCAATATAGCATTGCATCATTCATCTCCATATTACCCACAAGGCAACGGCCAGGCCGAAGGCACTAACAAAACCCTTCTCGAAATCATAAAGAAAACATGCGAATCTCATAAATTTTCTAATTGGCAAGAACGATTAGTGGAAGCTCTATGGGCTTACCGCACCTCCGTCCGTACTCCCACGGGGCAAACCCCCTATGCTCTCACCTATGGAATGGAGGCGGTGCTCCCATATGAAATCCTGATCCCTTCCCTAAGGGTACAGCTCGATAAGGAACTTAATCTCGATGAACGTCGAGCTTAGACGAGAAGAAGATGAATGCGGCCGATCATGTATCCGTTTATCAAAAAAGAGTTTCACGTTATTTTCAAAAGAAGGTCATTGAGCACAAATTTCAAAAAGGTGATATGGTTTTGAAACACAAATTCATATGGTCTGCAGGTCCTAGGTCTAAATTACAACTTAACTGGGAAGGGCCGTTTGTTGTCAAAGAGGCTTATCCAGGGAATGCTTATCGCTTAGTGAATGCAGAAGGTGAGGAGCTCGCTCACGCTTGGAATGGGTTGTATCTTAAGCGTTTCTTTCCTTAGAGTCTAAACCAGTGCCACCCCGGTAACAAGGTGTCCTTTCCCTTTTGACGTGAAAGAGGACCCCGAGCACGGCAATCACACACTACACAACATCCCTGGTTGGGTTTCCCACTTTGTAGACACCGTTTCTCCTTGGCCATGCTTGGGGGAAAGTCAAAGTCCCTATATGTTTCTTTCTTCGGCTGAATCCAGAGGCAAGAGGTGAATAAGGAGGCGATGACCAATCTAGGTACCCTGACGAGAGGAGGTCTCAAATAGGGGCAGTCGGTTATGACATGATGCCACAAGAAAAAAGAAAAAAGGCAGAAGAAAAGAAGCAATCTTCTTGACAAAAGCAAAAGTTTATCTCAAAAGTCCATCAATCATAATTCCAAAGCTTCAAGAAAAATAAAAAGCTAGGCATGGCAAGAGTGGCAGTACAGTTTCCCCGCGGGACGCATGAGCCCGGTCGTATGCGTGCCTAGAATAGACTAAGGTTCGATGACGGACACAAAGCCCCGGCGCAACAGACCGAGTCTCTGAATGGGTTGTCTGGAGAGGAACTCAAGCCCTGAACACTTCTATATCTAGCCTAAGTTTACCCCCGCATTCTATTTTCCTTTTCAGGACTAAGACAAATACCCTGGGTATGGCCTTGGTAGAACCACCGTCACGCAAGATAGGCCCTGGCTAGGGGTTGTCACCTCCATTGCACACCAACCTTGGGAACTCTCAATGAAATGGGAAGGACCCACGTTTCTAGGGAGGCACTGGCAAATCAAAATCAAAAAAATCATATATTTTCAAAATCCCAAAAATCATATATTTTTAAAATCCAAAAAAATCATATATTTTAAAATCTAAAAAAATCGTATATTTCAAAATCTAAAGAATCATATATTTCAAAATCCAAAAAAATCATATATTTCAAAATAAAAAAAATCATATATTTTAAAATCCAAAAAATCATATATTTCGAAATCTAAAAAAAATCAAAAATTTTCTCAAAATTCCCAAAAATACCATCATATGCATCGCATGCATTGCATTGTTTCCATTATATTTTTCACCTATTTAATAAGGCTCCACCCCTTGACCAAATATCAAGAATGGTCATTTTCTAACTTGTTTTAGGCAAGGGGTTGAGTCTAAGAACATATTTAACTTGTCTCTTGTTTAAATGTGTGCAGAACGCAGGCTCACAAACCTATAAGGCATGTAACGCTCTAGTCTTAGATCGTCACAAGACTGTGACGGTACATGGTTCGGCCGTCACCTTCTCTCGAAGGTTGAAACTCATTTGTTCTCAGTAAACTCTCCCTAACGCATCTACACTAGACCGTCACTTCACTCTGGCGGCCCATGATTAGACCGTTATACCTTCCCGAAGACAGAAAGTCAATTATCTGAATTCATCCATTCTGACGGCTCATCGTGAGACTGTCAGAGAGTTGTGGCGGCCCTATGTAGGACCGTTACATCCACCAGAAGCTCTGTTTTCGAAGGACATTTGGGTCCAATCAAGCATCAAATTTATATTCCATCAACTTAAGGCACTTCCAGGTCATTCACTTGAATTCAATGATACACAAGATTGGTTGGTAAACTTCAATTGTCATTACATTCAGGAAAATTCAAGCTACATTTAGTTTTCTATCCGCAAGAGGCCAGATCTTACGTAATTCCTTCACATAGCCATGGCGTCCCTCGTGATCTTCTTCCACCTCTTCTTGCCACGGGCGCACTTTGCTGATCTCCCACATGGTCAGAGCGCTCCAGACTGCTCTCTCATCCTCCTCGGTCCTTATCTTCCTAGCTTGAAGGGGAGGGAAATGCGATAGTGCAGGAACTACGGTACGGGGTAGCCCGATCTGAGGATAGCACCGGTGTGGGTTGTAGATCGCCGTGGTGGTGTTCCCCACTAGCTGAAGATCAAGACCTAGTCGCCGTGGTACCTTGAGCAAGGTGTTCCGAAGAACTCTTGGACGCATCATGAACTTCTCTATTGGCAAGGTGTTGAGGAAGAGGCGCCAATCATCCCGCATTTTCTTATCTGCAGTCCGACATTCAACCTGTGAAGAGAACCCAAAGGCACCTCCAATAAAGAACAAAGTGTGGCTCCCAAAGATCCGGCTAGCTGAAGGTATGTCCTCCTTGGGTTGGAACTTGATTCTCACGCCCATCCAACACTCAAGGAGTATCATTGAGCCGAATAGAGGTCCTCCTAAGCAAGCTGAGCTAAGTCCTTCATAAAGGTATGAAAGGACCGCTTGAGAAATCGATAAACCCCGCCACAACCCGCTGATGATACTAAGGTTTTGGATATCTAGGAGATGGTCGGTGGTGGTGAAAAGGAAGACCCCGCATAAGTAAACTGACACAGCTTTGACAATGGCTTCATATCTTTCCCACTTGTTTTTACAATGAGAGACTATCCATTGAGCCATGGGTATCAAGTGAATATGGCATGGGCTGATCATGGTCCTCACGTCCTTCGAGTTGTGTATGAAATCACTTAGAATCAAGGATGGGTCGATGAGTTCAACTGTATGGCACACTAGATCTTCATCCCCCACCTTAGTCTTAGCAAGGGCTAGGTAGGTCTCTACCTCCTCCAATAGGACTGTAGCTTCAAAGGTAGGGAAGAGGAAGGTGTGTGTTTGTGGATGCCATAGCTCTATGAGGGCTGAAATACTTGCCCAATCTAAGGACAATTTCTTAAAGTTCTTGGCCAAAACTAACAAAGGTTGGAGGTGCCATGACCTAAGTATCGACAAGACTTCTAATGGGAGTTCTTTGACCATGGGAGCCACCCACTTCAAGTTGGAATAACACCTTGGGCCAGGCAAAGGCTAGAGAGAAAAGGAAGAGAGAAGGAGAAAGAGGAAGAATCATAAGAAGCATGGAAAGTGCAGAAGTTGATGAACTTTTGAATTCAATTAGAACTTACCACTCTTTGGGCACTTGAGCTCAAATGCTTTGGGATGGATGTCAATCTTTATAGCTCCCCATGTTCTCTCTTAGCTGCTTTGGGACTGGGGTAGACCCTCTCCTCTACGCCCATCTCTCCGGAGCTTCTCTTCATGTTGTTCCTTGCCTTTTGATGAAGTCCTAGCCCTTGGAGCAGAGAATTAATGAAAGCTGCGATTTTTGGGCTTGTTCCTAACTTATAAAGGCTTGATTTTGGTGCTAGAATGATAAGACTGGGGTTATAAAGCCTTATCCTAAGCCTAGGAGGGTTCTAGTGTGGATTAAGGTCTCCTTGCCTCGAGTTCGGGCTCTCACGGTAGAATCCATCTCGGATTACAATTTTTTCTCTGACGGTTCATCGTAGGACCGCCACAGCTCCCTAACGCTCCATCAGTGGACCGTCACATTTCCTGCTACACATTTTTTACCTCAATTTCGCTGCCATGTCTAACGGTCTAACATTGGACCGTTACCTGATCCTGACGCTCCATCATTGGACCGTCATATTTCCTGTTACAAGTTTTCAGTCCACTTTCGCTCTGTCATCTCTGACGGCCTAAGCTTGATGCGTTACACAGACCTGACGCTCCGCCATTGGACCGTCACACCCTCTGCTACAGGTTTTTGTTCTTTCCATCATCCTTTGGTCTAACCTGCCAGTCTTACACTTTGTCCCCTGTTTACACTCATTCACACATTCACATCTATTTCATCCACACATTCACATCCATTTCATCCATACATTCATTCATTTTTTACATTCATCCACATATTATAAACAAAACACAAAAAAGAATTTTCATTCATTTCTATCATTCCATTTCATTTCATTCACATAAGTCATGTACAAGTGTGGGTGTCAAAAGAAAAATAGATCACTCGGCCGGTTTGTCTCCCGGGCCGTCACTATCACCAGCAACCTCAGGTCTCCTCGCTGGTGGGGCCATGGAGACGCTCCCCTCCTCTCGCTGCTGTCTCTGCTCCGCCTCCTCATTCCTCCGCTGGCCGGAGGAGCTGGCAAGAAAATCCCTAACTGATCCGCTCAGGGCGACGCTCCTCCATGCTCCACTCTGTGAGGCACTCTGTTCCGGTCCGCGGCCCATCATCCGCACCGTCCGCTCCATCGTCTGCAGCTCTATCTTCAACTCGAAGATCTGACACCGTGTCTCACGGGCCTCGGTCCGGTAACGCTCCAAGTCCGCTGTCCCGGTACGAAGTCTCTCCACTTCGGCTCGTGCCTGAGCCAACTCTGTCGGGAGCCTCTCTGCCTCCGACTGTCCTCGCTCTACCTCCGCTCGAGCCCGCTCAGCCTCGGCCACCGCTGCGGTCAGCTCTCTCACCTGCATTTTACATTTTGCATGATCAGTCAGAACATTTGCATAAGCATTTAAGTCTAAAGAAGCATTTAGGTTTAGATTCTTACCCACTCCGCGAGGGTGGTCTCCACCTCCTCGGCCCGAGCTACCGCCCGAGTGAACTCTGCATCCCGCTTAGCTCTGCCACCGGCAGGCTGTGACGACGAGGATGGAGCATCCGATCCTGCTCTTTGGGCTCCCTCAGCCCGCTGCATTTAGAAGTCAAGGTCGGTCACATTCGCATCATAATCATAAGCATTTAAGTCTAAGGTTTAAGGAAACTCACCAAAAGCTCCAAGGTAGCCCGGTACTCGTCCCGCTGCTGGATGGTGGCGTGGAGGAGTCCCTCGAGCTCGGCGATCCGTCCCTGTGGGTCTAGTTGCATTTAGAAAACATTGTCAGTGCATATAGAAATTTGATTTAAATAGACAAGGGTTTTGAGTTTAAAAGTTCATACCGGTCGTTGGGTGCCTTGAAACACTTGGTCACCGTACCGCTACGAGTAGGCCTTGAGGTAGGCCTCATCGCTGTCTGCTCGATCCTTTATGGCCCGGCCTCTCTTGTTCCAATCGTGCACATATTTTGCCTTTCGGGCGCACCAATCGACGTCTCCACTAATGCCCTTTGAAGATTTGCCAGGGCGCTCATCATCTCTACGGGGGAATGTCACCTCTGGCTGATGGACTCCCCGTGTCCTCAGGATCAGGCGATAGTGCAGCTTCTCGATCACGTTGATGCAGTGCAGCCAGACATCTCGCCCGATGTATGCCAGGGATGCCTTGACCTATGGCTGTCCCTCGTAGCTCTCATCCCGGTACGGTGTCCAGCGCACCTGAAAAGGCAATTGAGTCCATGTCAGCATTTAGAAGGCATTAGAAGACATTTAAGAAGCATATAGAAAGTTCAAGTTCAGAGTTTACCGCTGTGTGTGGGAATGAGTCAAGATCATCCTGGATGGCCCGGGTCAGTCTGTTGATCGACCCCATGTCCCTCGTAACCATCCACCGCCTCGCGATCGGGATCTGTCCAGGATACATCTGCGTGCCTCGCCCAATCCCCGGGAGATAGACGAAGCTCCAGATCTGCATTTTAGAAGTCAAGTATCAGCAAATTGCATTCATGTTCATAATCATAAGCATATAGAAGAGTTCAACGTTTACCTGTAGAAAAGGTGAGAAGTCACCCAACATCGTCTGCCGGTCGGTTGTGCTCAAGGACTCGAACAGGAAGGCCAGTGCTGCCGCTCCCCATGCATATTTTCCCACTCTGCCCAAATCCTCCAGCAATGGTAGGAGCCTGCAGCTGATCACATCCACTCGGGTCAGGAATAGCAGCTTCCCGAACAATAAAATCAGGAAGCGTCTCAACACTCTGTCTCCCTCTGGCCCCGCCTCCGCTGCTACCCTCGGGCGGACCTGCTCAATCACTCTTTCCAGATGCTGCTCTGGGAGCTCCCCAACTGCTATAGCTGCTCCCCGAAGACCCAGGCTCTCTTGGAGTCTCGATCGTGATAGCTGGGATGATGGATGTCCCGGTCTCACCAAATCCAGCCCTAGCAGCTCCTGGGCTAGCACTCTATAATCTCCATAAGTCCAGCCGGTCATTGCTGCTCTGTGGACTCGCAACCCTGTAATCTTGGCCATATCTTCTAGTGTTGGGATCATATGACCCCAGGGGAAGATGAATGCTTGGCTAATTGGGTCCCATCTCTCGTGCAGCACATATAGCAACGGCGTATCCATCCGTATCACCTCTATGCTCAGGACTTCCCCGAAGCCCATAGCAGCTAGTCTCTCCCGCTGATACTCGGGCAATGCTTGGTACACCGCCCTGATCTGCAGCCAAGATATTCTGGTTCTTCTTTTCCCCTGCACACATGTAGAGCATAAGTTAGTCATCTCATTAGTTTCAAATCATTGCATTTAATATGAAGAAAACACCAAAAAAAATTGAATAAGCAAAAAACCTAAAAAAATTAGTTCTGTCTCTGGTTCATCTGAAGGTCGTACCCTAGTGCGTCAGAGTTCTCTGACGCACTAAGGGTGGTGCGTCAGGTGTTGTAACGCTCCCTGGAAGGACCGTTATGTGGTTCCGAAGTGGGCATCATCTCCTTCGTTCCCCCAGCCTATGGTAATGGCCAAGATGGCCTACATGTCATTTGAATGGGTCCCCAGACCCATTTTTCTCCCCTCAATCACACATGCACACATTAAAATTGAAAAAATTGGTTTTTGGGTTGAAGGACCTACCTTATGGTCACGACCTCTTTTCTTCTTCTCCGTCATCACCGTGGCTCTTTCTTCATCGCCAATGGCCTCCTCCAGAGCTTCTCCTCCTTCCTCGGCCGTGGGAGGGTCCTCCTCCACCATTTGTTCCGCTGCCACCGCCGATTGCTCGGCCGCCGCCGGGGTGACTTCCTCTTGGTCTACCCGTGCCCTAAATCCCCTTAGGGATTTTCTCTTGATCACCTTCCTCTTCTTTCCCTTCTCCCTCTCCATCAGTGGCCGAAGGAGCTCGTCGCCGGACATCGTCACCGGTGGTTTTGGTTCGGTGGGGTTTGGGCGTTGTTTGCATTTGGGGCGTTTGAACGAATGTGAGAGGGGAACGGCCGTTCATTTTGTTTTTTTGAACACCCATAAACTGTAACGGTCTATCGTAAGACCACCACATTCTCTGACGCGTCTTTCTTGGGCCGTCAGGTGAAATAGCAATTTATTTATGGAAAATGTGAACCGACGTTGAGTGACGGATCATCGTCAGACCGTTACAATTTTCTGACGCACCTTCCATGGACCGTCAGAGATTTTAAAACATTTGATGAATGATAATGTCCTATTTTATGATAGAATGATCATTATGCTTTCATGCCTTATGTTATCAATGAAGTTCATGCTTATTCATGATTAATTGTTGTTGGCTAACCTCTATTTTCTATGAATAAAATCATGAGAACCATTAAGCCATCATTCTTCGCCGCTCGTCGCACAGGTAAGTCACGTACAACATCTCGATCCCTTATCCCTTAATGCATTACTATATGTTATATATGACATATTATCTCGAGAACCGGCTGGTCATTCATGTGTTCTGGGATCTGATGTTCTCCTTAAACAAAAATGATGATGATCTAAGTACACATGTTTAATCGCTGGATAGGCTGTTAGGTTGGAAAAGCTTGGGGACGATGGTTCTGTCTCGCACGCCGTGGTTGTAGATGGTGTCCTGACCCTAGTTTCTCTGGTCTAGCAATACTATTCTCGAGTATCTTATTATTTTTATCCTTTCTTTGCATTCGTTTTGATGATTTTCTTTTATTTTAGCCCAGCATGCATCATGCGCATCTTTGAGCATTCATGAGCCTCATCTATCCAAAGGTGTTTCAATAATGGTGAATAACTATATGTTCAATGATCTCAAATAAGGAGAGTCATTCCACTCTGAATTGGAAGGTTTCCTTCGGTCCACTCGCTCGGTTTGGTTAGCTGAAGATTCCTATCTAGAGTTTAGTTAATTGTCTCTTTCCTTTCCGTTGCTCTAGCCGCTGGCCATGTTTTCCTTTCCTTAGTTGTTAGTTCCTCCAGACATGCGCCATTTGGTTGGCTATTTCCTTGTGATTGGTTCGGAGTTTTTCCATAAAATTCCTATCGCTCGTTGGTCGAGAACGGGTGTCGTTTGCCTTAACGCCCGCTTTTCAGTCCGCTCCGCTTCATCTCCGCTTCATCTCCATGTTCCATTTCGCTTTCGCTTCACCTCCGCTCGCTCCCCTGTAAAGAGGACGTTAAGGAGGGGCATCTATTGACACCCGTTTTATGACGAATAAGTTGGGTCATCTCCTTATTCATTTTAAATGATTCTCCGAGTTGTTCACCCTTATGGGGATATCTTGGTCAATTTGAGGTCTATTTCATGGGTCATGTTTCCTTGGTTGGGTCTGGTTCCTTACCTCTTTCCACTGGATAAAGCTTAGCAAACTTTCATTTCATTTTGCACTCCATTGTCTCTAACGGTCCTTTGATGGCGCGTTACAATCCTCTAACGCATCTACCTTGGTCCGTTACATCATGCCAGAGTCCTTAATTCAATGGCTTCTTTCAAAGCATATCTCATATCCTATCCATTAGGTGTGACTGCTCATCGTGCGGCCGTTACATTCATTGTCACGCATCTATCCTTGACCGTTACATTCATCTAGAGTCCTGTGTTCGAAAACTTCACCCGTTGGCCTTATCTGTTGATGGATAAGGTTGTGTGACGGTCTCTTCCTGGGGCGTTACATCCCTGTGACGGTCTATCGTTACGTTAAACAGAGAGTTCTAGCAGAACTACTCTTTCTCTGCTACTCCGTGGCCGAATTAAGAGTTTGATCCGAGGATTTCTCCCTCAAATCTGATCATCAGAACCTTCTGTTTGTTTCTATGGACTCTTGGGAGTATTATCTTCAAGAGTTTGCTAAGAAACATCCTACTTTCTAGCTGAATTATCCTCTACTCGACCGGAGAGTTTGAGGGTCTATAAATAGAACCCTTGACTTCATGGCTTGAAGAGGAGACATCTGGAGTTCGCGTCGAAGTGCTGCCACATCCTGGAGCTAGAACCAACCAAGGAGAGCTGCTTCCCACGTCCATCTACTTCCAAAGTCCAGGGAGTATTGATTCCAAGGGTTTAGTTCAGTCAAAGTTTTCTTCTCTAGCGTCTTTTCCCTCTTCCAAGCATCATAGCATTGTCCCTCTTCTTCTACCACGTTATTGCATCTTCTGCATCCACTAAAACATCCTTCCCATCTTTTAAAACGCTCCAGGGGGGTTAAAAAAAAACAACATCTCTGGTATTTCCCTCTCCTTTTGCATGTTCTTAAGTTGCTTTGATTTATTGATACTACTTTGTCCAAGGGCTAATTTGGGGTTGTTTTTCTTATGATCTACACTCTTTTGCAGGTTTACAGAGCTCCTAGCACGAGGGCCAAGCTACCTGGCCGATTGGAAAGCTTGGAGATCAAAGATTCCCAGATCTTATTCTGTAGAAGCTCTAACGGTCTACCATAGACGCGTTATATTCCCGTAGCGGCTTATCGTAAGGCCGTCACAGTTCTGTGACGCATCAGTCTTCACCTGTTACATCTGACAGAGCTGCAGTTTCCCTGGTTACTTTCTCTCTCCTGTGGGCGGGTGTATCATCCCCCTATTCTAAGGTATTTACCAGATCTTTGGCTTGTTTTTACCTTAGTGGCGATCACATCTTTCTTTAGTTTGGGCATTAGCTCTCTCCTTCTTCATATTTTCTATTTATTTGCTTGTTCCACCTATACGGTGTGTTTTTCTTTATCTCCATATTCCACGCCTCGGCGTGTATTTTCCTTTGTTTTCTTAGCTTAGTTCTGATTGAGATGGCCAGCCCATGCTAGTATTCAAGCTGGTTGCCTAGGTTCATGTTGCACATGTTCATGGGTTGATTGATTCCACTATTTGCTCATGCTTTCATCATAGTTGGCACCATAGCCCATCTTGCAAAAGAAGGGACACATTATAACCAACAACTAGCATTGGTTGTTTGTGTGTCCTAATTGGTTGCAAGTATAGCAGATAGGTTTTATAACACATGGATCAAATTGTGGTCTTGTGTTCTAACGTCTGAGTTTGTTGAATTTGGTTTGGTCGATATTTATGATGGATTGCCAGTTGAATTTTCTATTATTGTTCCTTCTCTGATTGAAGTGGAGATTGTGATTGATGTTCAGATTAGTCCCAAACCTGTTCCAGTTGAACCTGCGGTGATCAGAGCCAGACTAACCACTTTGACTGAAGTTTGATTGGTATTTTTGATCCTTGTTTGTTTTGTTATGCCTTCTATAAACGGGAGGACCAAATTTTTTTCTGGAGTTAGAGGCTGAGCTGCATCGACTCAGCTCCCTGGTGTGTCGACCTGACTGTCTAGTCGGTCTTGGTTGAGCGGTGGTGCGTCGACCTGATTGAACAGTACGTCAACCTATGTGTTTAGCATATTTCTTGTAACCAGCCTGTTTGCTGCTTGATTCTTGATGTTTTGTCCTTTGCTTTGAAGGTTCTGAGTTTTGTTTGTTGTGGGCTTAGGGACATCCTTTCTTGTTGATTCTTCCATTATTAACTTTTCTTTTCCTTTTTCAAGACAGAATGAAATGGTCTTCAGTCTAAACTCCTTTTTATCAGTGGGTTTGAACCCCAGCCCTTCTTTTCTAAAATTTACCTGGGTGCCTAAGATGGCATCTAGGTTGGACTTACCCTGGGTCAATTTTTCTAGGACAGACTGCTTGTCCTTCAACTCATCTTCAGCCTTCTCAAGATTTTTCTGCATTTCATTATTGACGGCTTTTATGGTTTCATATTTTTCAAGGCTGAGTTGGTTTTCTCTTTCACGTTCCTAGCATCTGATAGAATTGATGGACGCTCTGATACCAATAGACAAGACTCTATTGATGATCTAGAGGGGGGTGAATAGATCGATCACCCAATAAAAACTGACTACAGTATGAATTGTTACGGAATAAAATCAAGCTACTGTAGGATGAAGAAGAACACTTAAACGCAATTGAACATACCGGGTCTAGAAGATCAGAACACAAGCAGTCTTAAGCATTCATCTACTGGGCGATGAAATTAAAATAAAGATGAGCACAACCCACAAGGCAATCACACAGTAGACAGTGAATTTTTAAGGTGGTTCGACCTCAAACCCGAGGTCTACGTCCACCCTACACTCCAACCAGAGTGTGGTTTCCCGCTAATACACAACTTAATCTGCTGACCTACATCTTCGGGGTGAAAACCCTACAAACCGCTAGGCCTTACAGCTTACGCCGACCAGAGGAGTCCTCCTCTGCAACCACTAGGGAATTACAGCTTCACCTGTCCAGAGGATACCACACCTCTGCCCGCTGAGGAATTACAGCTTTACCTCCGCTGTCGAACAGCTTGAACAAGAGTTTATAAAAAACGAAAGGAAAACAAGCGAAGAAACAGAAAAACCCACGATGGGAATGTAGCTCAACAATGAGCAAACTCAGTTCCGGTTCTGAACCAGGAAACTGATAAACAAAGCTCTCTCTCAGACTCTCAAATCTCTCACTCTCAAACTCTCTTCTTCTTTCAAATCTGATCTCTCTTCTTCTTATTGGATCGTGTTGGCTCTAACTCTTTTTGCTCTTTTTCTCTCAATGTCACAATCACGATCAGTCTTCTCTTGAGGAAGACTCTCCTTATTTATAGGAAGTAGCAGAAGGTAGGGCGTGTGCTCGCCACAATTCCCGCCCAGAGCCTGATCCAGATCTGGAGTAGTCAGGCCACGTGGCATCATCTTGGCGCCTCCTCCATTCTTGGATCACGTGCCTTTCTTAAACTCCTCGAGTAAATATCATGTTAAGGTCAGACTTAATGTTAGCTTGAAGTAATCTGAAAAGATAGTAGAAAGATGCACAGAGTTAATTAGAGATTTGAACTAAGTATGCACAGACTCCATAGGCTTAATATAACGTATGAACACATATGCACGGAGTCAAGTGTTCACACATAGAATAGATGCACGGACTTGGTGTTACTCTAAAACCAGAAGTGCACAGACTTGAAGTGTGCACAATGCAGACGTTGTATTGACCAGCTGTGCCATTACCAACCTTGCACAGACATTATGCATGCAAAAGATGAGAGTTGCACAGACTTTGTCACTATGCAATGCAAGATATGCACAGACTTTCATATGCAAGATGTAGAACGTGCACAGACTATGTATGCAATGCACCGATCCTGGATGTGCAAAAGACTAAGGCATATACCTACGTTATCTTCCAAATAACGTGGTATGCACAGACCAAAGTATAAGATGCATGGACTTTGTGTGTGTGTGTGTGACCAACCTTGCTTAGACTTAATCATGTGACGTGTAAAGGTTGCACAGACTTACTTCTACAACATACTTGACTTGCACAGACTTAATGTGCAAACACTAAATGCATGAGCTCTTATGCACCGAGTTGCCTAAGACGTTTTGCACAGACTATATGTGCCTAGACATAAGCATGCACGGACTTAGTTGCATGCAGAGCTAATGCTTGAATGACACTAGCACTGACTTGGTCGTGTGCAGCAGCAAGGGTTGCACCGACTTGATAGCGTGCAGCGTGAAGTGTTGCACCAACTTAGTGTGCCTTGAGCTAAGCCTGCACGTACTTGGTCTCATGCAACAACTACTAATGCATCGACTTACATAATGCATAGATGACCTTTGCAGCGACTTGGTCGTGTGCAGCAACATGTCTTGCACCGACTTTATATATGCATGCACGGACTTGATGTGCTGGAAGTGCACTCTATGCACGAACTCAATGCAAACTGACTTAGTATTGCACCGACTTCATTCTAATGCAAAGCCTAAGTGTAAACATGTAGACAACACTTATGTGAGCATCTGACATATGAATTTCATCAAGATTCACACAACATCATTTCAGAGTAAATTTGTCAAAGTCAACTATGCAGTCAACGAAGTCAAGCACTACTGTTGCTAATCATCAAAACAACTATATGTCAATTATCAAAACATTTCAACACAAAGCAGTGCACATACTGCTTATCAAACCAGAGGAGTCCTAACAATCTCCCCCTTTTTGATGATGGCAACCCAAAGAATAAATATAATGAAATGATGTATTTTGATGAGACATTAATCACAATCAGATGACATGCATGCAAGTGCGGACACTATGCACATACTTTCTCCCTGAATGAATCCTTTAAGATGTGCTCCCCCTGAATTTCTGACTCTCTCTCTCTCTTCCCTTCTCTCAAACACCATTACAGACTCTTCGACTCTCCCCCTAAACACAAGACTGACTCTCCTTTATACTTACTCCCCCTTTCACATCAGAATGCAATCTCTCCCAATGCAATCTCTCCCCCTATTTCATAAGCTCTCCCAACTCCCCCTATGTCATAAGGAAGGAAGGGAAGAAGACAACTCTCCCTCTTTGCCATCAGCAAATAAGGAGGAAGGGAAGATAGTGGAAGGGTAGAAGAGATAGACTAGATAGCATTATATGCAATGGTTCAGAGTATAAGCAGATCATGAACAACTTCTATTCATAAGAATCAATCAGTATGCATTCTTGAGTAAGTTCAGGTTTAACGGTTATAGAAGGTAGAGTTAAATTACTGAGTTTCTGAAATATGGTCATAGTGTCAGTTTATAGCAAGTTACCTAAGTCACATGAAGATACTAGACTAGGTCAAAACTATATCTTACTTATTTCAGAAACAATGAATGTCAAGGAGAGTAACCTGAATTTGTATTGAGATGAACTAATTGATGTTTCAGAACATTTTGCACTTGAAGGGTTACAGCATTTCTTTTCCACTTCTAATCTGAACTTAGTGAATAGATAAGTGTCATTTATGCTGTTGACATTAGGTGTACACGTGGGTTAGACGCAAGTACCCCCAGTTACTAGGTATAAACTACTATATCTGCCTCTGATCAAGAACTACCAAGATGATTTACACGGTACACGTTTATCAGACGCCAGTACCCCTAGTTACTCAGTGAAACCAGCCCTATAGATTTGACCATGTGAACAGAGATAACATGAAACACCTCATGACATAAGGCCCTCTCCACTTCTTTGATGGACGGTTCAGTTTCTCAGTGCAATTTAGTCATTACTCTGCCACTGTGTTCAATTCTTTTTCATTAAAGATTTTATTGATGCTGCCCTTATAACTTTTCAAAGATACTATTTCACAAACAATACTTGTTCTGGTTTTCCCAGCTTAGACTTCACTACGTTTGAAAAGTTCAGATACAGTAAAAACCTTTTCATTGAGATCATGAGACGAAGGTTAAGAGCTATAAATGTTTTCTATCACCTTATTTTCTAAAGAGCAGTTCTTTGACTCTACAGTCTATTAAAATTAAACCTTTAGTTTATTCAAGAAACACATGTGATTCTTAAAGGAATTGAGGTGCCTGATGCTCAAAGTAATGAACCAGTTACAAGACTGTTAGCCAGTCAGAGTGATAGAAGTAGACAATGAAGCATAGGAGCAGCTCAAAAGGTCTTCAAGAATAGACTGAATGTGAATGATGTCATGAGATAAAGATTTCTAAGAAGGAGGAGAGAATAAGAGAAGTTGAACTAAGATTAGACTCAACTACACTCCCCCTGACATCATGATGTATTGACTTAAGATGCACCGACTCTGACATATGTAATATGCAAGATGCACCGACTCTGACATCATAAGGTGCACCGACTTTCATACTGTTTAAACATAAGATGCATCAAGTACATGCTGAAAACTTATACACCAGGTGAAAACATGCATCGACTATGTGTAAAACATGCATCGACTTAAACTCTATACAAGGCAAGTATGGGAAACAAGTGCTAGCTCAATGCATCGACTATATGCATAACCATGCATCGACTTCAGAGATAATCTGTGCAGGACGTACAGCAACTTACATACTCAATGCAAGAGAAATTATTCACACATCAAACAACTTTCATTCAAAAATTCAAAGACAGACAGACACTATTATTTCAAGCATTTCAGAAGACAATTCAAGAATGAAATTAGTCATTTTCATGCTGAAATTTACAAAGCCCCAATTCTCTTCTTAGATATTTAAATCTTTCATTTCCAAGGGGTTTAGTAAAAATATCAGCAACTTATTTTTCAGTTTCAACAAAGACTAATTCAATTTCACTCTTGCTCACTGCATCTCTAAGAAAATGGTGTTTAATCTCAATATGCTTAGTCCTAGAGTGGTGAACATGATTTTTAGTTAGGCAGATAGCATTAGTATTATCACATAAAATTGGAATACATCCCAAATTTATCTGATAATCAGAAAGTTGGTGCTTAATCTATAGTACCTGAGCTGTGCAATTCCCTGCAGTGACATACTCTGCCTCTGCAATGGACAAGGCAACAGTGTGTTGCTTCTTTGAAGCCCAAGATACTAGGCAGCCACCTAGGAATTGGCAATAGCCACTAGTACTTTTCCTATCAATCCGACACCCAGCATAGTCTGCATCAGTGTATGCTAGAAGCTCAAGCTCACACTTAGCAGGGTACTAAAGACCAAGCTCTTGGGTGCCTGACAGATACCTAAAGATCCTTTTCACAGCACTAAAATGAGACTCCTTAAGACTAGCCTTAAATCTAGCACATAAATACACTACAAATTGTATATCAGGCCTAGATGCAGTAAGGTACAAAAGGGATCCGACCATACCTCGATACAGCTTTTGATCCACTGTTTACCTTTGGGGTCTTCATCAAGACTTGTTGAAGTACCCATTGGTGCTGCAATGTCCTTGAGATTCTCAAATTTGAACTTCTTCAGCAGGTCCCTTATGTACTTGGACTGGGTGATGAATGTTCCATCCTTGGTCTGTGTCACCTGCAGTCCAAGAAACAATTTTAGCTCACCCATTGAGCTCATTTCAAATTCTTGTGTCATTAAATCAGAAAATTCCTCACATAATTTGGGGTTAGTTGACCCAAATATAATGTCATCCACATAAATCTGAACAATGAGTATGTCAAGATGACTTACCTTTGTAAACAGCGTTTGGTCAATCTCACCTCTTGAGAACTTCTTCTCGGTAAGGAATTTGCTGAGCCTGTCATACCAAGCTCTCGGAGCTTGCTTCAAACCATAAAGAGCTTTATTCAACTTATAAACATAATTAGGGAAATCTAAGCATTCAAAGCCAAGAGGTTGTCTCACAAAGACATCCTCTTTTATTTCCCCATTGAGGAAAGCAGATTTGACATCCATCTACTGGAGAGTTATTCTTAATGAGCACGCATAAGCCAAAAGTATTCTAATTGCCTCTAACCTGGCTACAGGGGCAAATGACTCTTCAAAGTCAATTCTGAATTCTTGATTGTACCCCTGAGCAACAAATCTGACTTTATTTTTAACTACATTACCTAGCTCATCAGTTTTATTTCTAAAAATCCATTTTGTCCCTATAACAGTCCCATGATCAAGAGGTGGGACCAGATGCCACACCTTGTTCCTGTCAAATTGATTAAGCTCCTCGTGCATGGCATTGATCCAATGCACATCTTTGAGGGCACTGTCAATGGATTTAGGTTCTACATGAGAAACCAATGCATATGCATTTAATTCATGCTGTGCTCTAAAGTAGCCTCTAGTCCTAGGGGGTTCATTTAAGTTGCCAATGACATTATTTACTGGATGATCTCTTAGAAATCTGATATTGATAACTTGGTTACCTTGACCTTCATTTGCCTCCCCCTGAACAGCAGGCTCTTCTGCATTGTTTTCTTCAGGTTCTTCTTCATTTTCTGATTGGTCTGCGGAGTTTCCTTCCTTCAGAATTTCTCCATCATCTTCTTTCCTGCATAGACCATCATCAAACTAATTTAAAGACTCATCAAAGATAATGTGTGGAGAATCCTAACAGTTTTAGAATTCAAGTTGCACACCCTATATATGCTCTAGTATTTTCAGAATATCCAAGGAAGATTCCTGGATCACTTTTATGTTCAAATTTATCAAGATCTCTTTTATCGTTAACATGTATAAAACACTTACAGCCAAAGACCTTGAAATGAGCAATCGAAGGCTTCTTACCCTTTAGAATCTCATAAGGTGGTTTCTGAGTGAACGGCCTTACCATGGCTTGGTTAATTACATGGCATGCAGTGTTGACTGTCTCTGCCCAAAACTTTCTTGGTAGGCCTCCTTCAACTAGAAGTGTACGGGCCATCTCCACAAGTGTTCGGTTCCTCCTCTCCACCACTCCATTTTGCTCTGGTGTCCTTGGTGAGGAGAACCGATGAGTAATCCCATTGACCCTGTAAAATTCATCAAATTGTGAGTTTTCAAACTCACCACCATGATCAGACAAAATATTTTCAATTGAATTTTTATTTTTCTATTTTATTTTCAAGTAGAACTCCTGAAATTCAAAAAATGCATCATTTTTATGTGTAATGAAAAAGACCCAAGTATATCTAGAGAAGTCATCTACTAATACATACCCATATCTTTTACCTGATAAGCTGACTGATCTAGTTGGTCCAAAAAGATCCATGTGTATCAGCTCATAAGGTTTGGAAGACATGTTTTCAGTTCTAGACTTGAATGACTTCCTAGTTTGCTTGGACTGAGTACATGCATTACAGATTTTATTTTCCTTTTTGAATGAGATTTCAGGGAGTCCTCTAACTATGCTATGTTTATTCAATTTATGCAAGATAGTATAACTAGCATGTCCTAATCTACGATGCCACAGAAATGCTAAATCATCTTTATTAGCTGTGAGACATAGATTAGAGTGAGCAATATCATCTAAATCTACCATGTAGATGTTATTTACTCTCTTACCAGAAAATTTAACTACATCAGAATCAGGTTCATAAATTATGCAACATTGGGAATTAAAAACAACTATATGCCCTTTGTCACATAGCTGGCTGATACTGAGCAAATTGTATGAAAGACCATCAACCAGCATAACTTCCTCAATGCAGCAGGTAGTGCACTTACCTACCTTACCTGACCGGATGATTTTACCCTTAGTATTTCCTCCGAAGGTGACAAGTCCTCCATTCTTCTCAGTCAGCATGCAAAATTTAGCCTTGTCTCCTGCCATATGCCTGGAGCAGCCACTATCCAGGTACCACATGTTGTGCTTGGCTGCCAGGCATACATGCAATCACAGTCATGGAGAAAAGTTTGGAACCCAAAAATGTTTGGGCTCTAGAGCAGATGAAGAGCTACTCAAACAAGACAACAAATCCTTAGGAATCCACATTTGTTTGAACATTGTTGGTTTAGTGGATTTCTCAACATTGTTTTTGTCATATTTCTTCTTCTTATCATTAGCATTCTTAGTCCCTCATTCCCTGTTCAGTCTACTGGCACCATTGTTTTTAGCAAATTTATTTTATTTGTGCCAGTGCCTAGGCCAATGAGCATTTAGGAGATTGTGACTGATGTTGGTCCTAGGCTGACTGTAGATAGTTTGTTTTCTGGGAACCCATGTTCTAGACTGCCTAACCCAGTTGTTAGCCTGAGGTCTATATGTCTGTGTGGGATATGACTGATATCTAGACCTCTCTTGAACTCTATTCCATCCAAACCTATGGAATTGTTGTGACTGCACACGATGGTAGGTCTGGACTCTGGGTTGGTAGAACTGGCTGGATTGACCTCTTGATGGATTCTATCTCCCATGCACCCTACACCCATCTGACTTCTGCATGGGTGAGGGTTGAATCTTCTTCTGAACAGTTGGTGGAGAGTTGGTGACCCTAGCCTGGGGTTTAGGTGTGCGTGAAGGTTGACCCCTAACCTGAACACTATCCTGTTGAATAGGGCAGTATGTGCTATCATGGCTAGACTCACCCATCTTCTGCTTGCCCTTGTCCTGAGCACTGGGCATTATGCAATTAACATTTTTAACAGCAGAATTTACATTGGACATTTTAATGAGAGGTCTCTTCTCCTTTTTAGCTACAAATGAAATTATTTTCATTGCAAAACTCTTTTTAGCTGTGGGGTTATACCTGAGACCCTATTTTCTGAAATTCACTTTAGACCCCAACAAGGCATTCAGGTTCTCAGTGCCCTGGGTCATATTTTCAATTATTTTATTCTTGTCAGCATTTTCTTTTTCTGATCTTTCAATTATTTTCTGCAACTCAGCATTGACACACAAGATAGCTTCATATTTTTCACTAGCAATTTTCATTTCGTTTTCACGTTTTTACAATTTCAACTTTAAATCATCAATCACATTTTTCAGAGACTCATTTTCATTTCTAGAATTAATCAAATCAATATTCATATCATCAAATTCAAAACATGCACTTTTCAACCTATCATTCTCTGATTGTAAACATGCAATTTTGTCAGACATGGTTTTATCATTCATCAGAGAATTAACTTTTTTCTTTAAGTGTCTGTTTTCCTTTCTAATGTCATCAACTTTATCTAGCAAATCTCCATAGGCATCTTCCCAATCAGAAATGGTGTAATGCTCAAATGGAGAGGATACCTCATCGGAGTCTTCCTCCTTTTCTTCATCATCTTTTGCCATCAGGCAGATGGGCTTTTCTTCGTCCTCACTCTCTGATATGCAGCTTAAGGTGCCCTCGTCGTCGTTGCTCCATGTGCTCACCATCGCCTTTCCTTTGGGAGCTTTCTTCTTTGACTTCTCTTTCAGCTTCTGGAGCTTGGGACAATCTGCCTTCATATGGCGGACCTTCCTACAATGATAGCAAACATTAGTGTCAATTTTCTTGGCAGGGTTAGATTTATACCTCGTTTGTCTCCTGCCACCATACTGTCTCCGGCTGAAATTTCTTCCTTCTTTCCTCAAAAATCTTCTAAACTCTCTAGTCATACTTGCAAGCTGATCTTCTTCAATTTCTGACCCAGAGACGCTCTGATCGCTCGATGATCCACTGTGGCTAGATCTGCTAGATCTACTGGAGTTGGCCTTCAGAGCAATGGGCTTTTTCTTCTTATCCAACTCCTCGGTCTTGGGAAGATTCATCTCGTAGGTCATTAACGAGCCAATCAACTCGTCTACCTTCATGTTCTGAAGATCCCTTGACTCCTCTATAACAGTAGCTTTCGTGTGCCAGACTGGAGTCAGGGACCGAAGAATCTTCCTCACGATTTCATAATCAGAATAGTTTTTCCCCAGACTATTGAGACCATTGGTGATGAGGGTAAGACGCGCGTACATCTCGGTGATGGTCTCGCTGGGCTTCATTCTGAAGGCTTCATACTCTGAGACCAGCAAGTTCGCCTTGGTCTCCCTCACCTGAGAGGTTCCCTCGTAGATAACCTCCAGCTTATCCCACATCTCTTTCGCTGTGACGCAAGAAGAAACTCTTGAAAATTCCGTGGGATGTAGAGCGCACTGGATGGCATTGATGGCGCTCCAGTTGAGAGTAGATTTCCTGATCTCCTCTCTCGTCCATACATCCTCATTAGGATGCAGCTCGAATGGTCCTTTACTGACCACCTTCCAAATCTCATAGTCTTTCACCCTCAGAAAGACTTGCATACGATTCTTCCAGTAGGCGTAGTTCAAACCATCAAAGTATGGGGGCTTCGTGGTGGAATGTCCTTTAGCTGTCATCCCTCTTGCATCCATGGCCGTTTCTCTTCAGGACGTTGATCCCTGCAGAAGAGTTAGGCTCTGATACCAGATGATAGAATAGATGGACGCTCTGATACCAATAGACAAGACTCTATTAATGATATAGAGGGGGGTGAATAGATCGATCACCCAATAAAAACTGACTACAGCAGGAACAGATGCGGAATAAAATCAAGCTATTGTAGGACGAAGAAGAACACTTAAACGCAATTGAACATTCCGGGTCTAGAAGATCAGAACACAAGCGGTCTTAAGCATTCATCTACTGGGCGATGAAACTAAAATAAAGATGAGCACAACCCACAAGGCAATCACACAGTAGACTGTGAATTTTTAAGGTGGTTCGACCTCAAACCCGAGGTCTACGTCCACCCCACACTCCAACCAGAGTGTGGTTTTCCACTGATACATAGCTTAATCTGCTGATCCACAGCTTCGGGGTGAAAACCCTACAAACCGCTGGGCCTTACAGCTTATGCCGACCAGAGGATTCCTCCTCTACAACCGCTGGGGAATTATAGCTTCACCCGTCTAGAGGATACCACACCTCTGCTCGCTGAGGAATTACAGTTTTACCTCTACTGACGAACAGCTTGAACAAGAGTTTATAAAAATGAAAGGAAAACAAGCGAAGAAACAGAAAAACCCACGATGGGAATGTAGCTCAACAATGAGCAAACTCAGTTTCGATTCTAAACCAGGAAACTGATAAACAAAGCTCTCTCTCAGACTCTCGAATCTCTCACTCTCAAACTCTCTTCTTCTTTCAAATCTGATATCTCTTCTTCTTACTGGATCGTGCTGGCTCTAGCTCTTTCTGCTCTTTTTCTCTCAATGTCACAATCACGATCAGTCTTCTCTTGAGGAAGACTCTCCTTATTTATAGGAAGCAACAGAAGGTAGGGCGTGTGCTCGCCACAATTCCTGCCCAGAGCCTGATCTAGATCTGGAGTAGTCAGGCCACGTGGCATCATCTTGGCGCCTCCTCCATTCTTGGATCACGTGCCTTTCTTAAACTCCTCGAGCAAATATCCTGTTAACGTCAGACTTAATGTCAGCTTGAAGTAATCTGAAAAGATAGTAGAAAGATGCACATAGTTAATTAGAGATTTGAACTAAGTATGCACAGACTCCATAGGCTCAATATAACATATGAACACATATGCACGGAGTCAAGTGTTCACACATAGAACAGATGCACGGACTTGGTGTTACTCTAAAACCAGAAGTGCACAGACTTGAAGTGTGCACAATGCAGATGTTGTACTGACTAGCTTGTGCCATTACCAACCTTGCACAGACATTATGCATGCAAAAGATGAGAGTTGAATAGACTTTGTCACTATGCGATGTAGGATATGCACAGACTTTCATATGCAAGATGTAGAACGTGCACAGACTATGGATGCAATGCACCGATCTTGGATGTGCAAAAGGACTAAGACATATACCTATGTTATCTTCAAAATAACGTGGTATGCACAGACCAAAGTATAAGATGCATGGACTTTGTGTGTGTGTGTGACCAACCTTGCTTAGACTTAATCATGTGACGTGCAAAGGTTGCACAGACGTACTTCTGCAACATACTTGACTTGCACAGACTTAATGTGCAAACACTAAATGCATGAGCTCTTATGCACCGAGTTGCCTAAGACGTTTTGCACAGACTATATGTGCCTAGACATAAGCATGCACAGACTTAGTTGCATGCAGAGCTAATGCTTGAATGACACTAGCACTAACTTGGTCGTGTGCAGCAGCAAGGGTTGCACCGACTTGATAGCGTGCAGCGTGAAGTGTTGCACTGACTTAGTGTGCCTTGAGCTAAGCCTGCACGGACTTGGTCTCGTGCAACAACTACTAATGCATCAACTTACATAATGCATGGATGACCTTTGCAGCGACTTGGTCATGTGCAGCAACATGTCTTCCACCAACTTTATATATGCATGCACGGACTTGATGTGCTGGAAGTGCACTCTATGCACGAACTCAATGCAGACTGACTTAGTATTGCACTGACTTCATTCTAATGCAAAGCCTAAGTGTAAACATGCAGACAACGCTTATGTGAGCATCTGACATATGAATTTCATCAAGATTCACACAACATCATTTCAGTGTAAATTTGTCAAAGTCAACTATGCAGTCAACAAAGTCAAGCACTACTGTTGCTAATCATCAAAACAACTATCTGTCAATTATCAAAACATTTCAACACAAAGTAGTGCACATACTGCTTATCAAACCAGAGGAGTCCCAACAGCATCTCAATTTAACTTGGTCTATCTATTTTCTAAGATTATCATTTGCTTCTTTGATGCTTTTCAGTTCTGAGCTGTCGGATCCAGTTTCCTTGATTTGCTTTCTTAATTTTTCATTCTCCGCTTTTAGGATCTCCAAATCTTTGTTAACTGGATTATCATGATCTAAGGCATTGATTTTCTTCTTCAACTGCTTGTTTTCTTTCTTATAGATCTCATATTTTTCAAACAAATCAGTATACACATCCTCCCATTAATCAATTGAAAAGTTCTCAAAGGGAGTGTTTACCTGATCTTCTTCTTCATTGGCCATTAAGCATAGGTTATCCTCATCCTCATCTGTAGAAGATCTTTCATCTTCCTCCTCATCGTCGCTTCAAGTGCAGACCATTGTCTTGGGCTTCTTTCCCTTGGCCTTGGTCATCCTCTTGAGCAGCTCAGGGCAATCTCCTCGCATATGCCCTAGTTTCTTACATTGATAGCAGATGACTTTGTTAGACCTTTTAAGTTGATCAGATTTGAGATTAGAGATTTTGCTTACCTATGGCGTCCTCTTCTTCTTCTGGAACTTACCTTTATTTCTTAGGAACTTCTTAAACTGCCTGGTGAGTAGAGCATAGTCACACAGGCTGTCTTCTTGGAAGTTGTCTTCATCATCTTCCTCGGACTCGTCGGTGCTCTCAGAAACTTTGACAGCCACTGGCTTCTTTTTCTTGTTATCTTCCGTGTTTCTTCTCAAGTTGAGCTCATATGTCATGAGCGAACCTATCAGCCCATCAAGTGTCATCACAGACAGGTCCCTTGAGTCTTCAATCACAGTGGCTTTGGTGTGCCATGCTGGTGTAAGGGATCTCAGAATCTTTCTGACCAGTTCATTATCAGAATATTCTTTACCCAATGATTTTAAGCAGTTTGTTAGTTGGGTAAGTCTAGCATACATTTCTGAAATGGACTAGTCAGATTTCATCTTAAACATTTTGTAATCAGAAATCAGCATGTTGGCCTTGGCGACCCTCACCTCAGAAGTTCCTTCATAGATCAGCTGAAGTCGATCCCACATCTCTTTAGCGGACTTACAAGTAGGCACCATGGAGTACTCTGTGGGATGAATAGCACATTGCACCACATTCATTGCACTCCAGTTGACAGTGGATTTCTTTACCTAGTCTGCAGTCCAGATGTCCTCATCTTCAGGGAGTTCATAAGGACCTCGACTGACTACCCTCCAGATTATATGATCCGGGGCGCGAAGAAACACTTCCATTCAGTTTTTCCAATATGATTAATTTGCCCATCAAAGAATGGAGGTCTATTAATGGAGTGCCTTTAGCTATGAAGCTACGAGGGACGTTCCCATCAGATCTCCCTTGGTCGTTGGACCACATTTTCAGGGAACCCGCTTTGATACCAATTGATAGGTGCTATGAGTGGATCTAGAGGGGGGGTGAATAGATCCCACATTCAATTTTTGGTCACTTCAAAAATCAAGCAAAGGCTACAAGGTAGAGGGAGTGATTTCAAGTGCTATTCTATGCTAATACATGAGATGTTTGAATCACAAACACATGAAATATGTTGATCAAATGACGACACCTGTGAAAGGGGTAGATGAAAGGTAGTCGACACGGCAAACCACAACACACAAGTTTTAAGGTGGTTCAACTGCTATTTAGTAGGCCTATGTCCATCCCTCACCAACTCAGTGAGGCTTTCACTTCTAGCCAAGAAGAGCACACACACACACACACAAACGCTGTCAAATAGCTTGCACGAGGAAAGCGTTCCTCAACACACACTGTAGCACCCTAAATTACATATAGAGAATATTTAACCCAATTAAATAATGGGGTGTATTAAAAATAAGAAGCCCAATTAGGAAAAACCTACAAATAGGCCTAACTCGCTATTAAGCTAAAAACCCACATTTAAAAATAAACCGAAAACCCTTTTTTTCTTATAGACCCATTTAGAAAAACCCAAAAATGGGCCAAAGTTCCCTATACGTAGAAAGGCCCAATACTAAACCAATTAGGGAGTTCGAATGGATGAAGTCGGCCATGCATGGGACTTTTAGGGTTTCCCTGATCAAACAGGGTAAGCGACTGCTGGAAGGGAAGGATAGAGTTTATCCTAGGAAATTTTATACAGACTAGGATTCCATGCACGTATTAGGACTCGAAAGGTGGGAACCTATATAAATAAGAACCCCTGAACGAGCAGAGCTTATTGCTACTGCTGCGTTCGAAGGAGGCTTGCTGCTGTTGCCGTGGAATCTTCTTCCTCTACTTCCCTGTTCCTCTGCTTCCTATGCATCCGTCGTCTCTATCCTCTATTCAACCCAAGCCAAGGTAGGTTATCTCAATAACTTAAGCCCAAGACAATAGTAAAAGGGGTTGCATGCATGTAATTCTTGTTAGGCATCCAGATTTCATCTCCATGATCCTTGTTTCTTTACGTTTATACGTAGATTTATATCTTTCTATTTTACATTAAAATAGGGGCCAGAACAATGGACGCTATTTAATTGACGCATGTCCAGAAGGGCGCTATTTCTGTAAATAGCGATAGCCTGATCGACGCCAATTAATGAGCGCCCACTACCCCTGATGCTATTTCTTTCAACATATTTAATAAATAATGCATGTTCAAAATTTAATAAGTATGAAACCCTAATTTGTAAAGTCTGTATGCGCATGACTCTAGGATCCCCATACTTTTCTCTTAATTATCACGTATTCTAATCTTTAAAAATCCCCATAAACGTCAAAGTGCTACTGTTCATGCTATTCTTAAAGAAATGAATAGTGTTTAGTATCTGAAAACGTACCTGCCAGATGCATGATGCCATGTATACAGAAAAGAAAGAGCGTCCGCTTGAGTAGACGTGTATTAAAGAATTAGCGCCTCTTCACAGAGACGCCGATTCCTGTTAAATTTATTAAAACTAAAATAACCTAAAAATCATGAATTGACGTCCGTTACATGGACGCTAATTAAAGATATGGCGCCTCCGTACATGGATGCCAATTATAAATAATTTTAATCAATTATTTGAAATTCCAGAATTGGTGCCTCCTTATAGAGATGCTAATTTGTAAAATAATTATCTAATATACTGTTAATAAAGAATTGATGTCACTTCATAGTGACGCGTATTCTTTAATTGACGCCTTCCTTCTTGACGCTATTTCTTGTCTCACAGTTTTATCGGGTTTTGACCCATATTGTGGGTCTATTGGCACTGCTATCTCATGGCCAAGATAGAGTCCCTGTTTCATGAGTTCTCATGCTGTCACCCTATTTCTTGGAGATTGAATGACCCACCGTCGGATATTCCTTCCGCCGGATTGGAAATTCTTTCTCTAAGGCCTCCGTGAGTCTCCACTAGTCTTGGAATCTCTCAAGGCGGCCGAGTAGGTTGTACCCTAAAAACCCATGAAACCATGACTTGTCATGTCAGTATGAAGAAACATGACGCCCTAGCCTTCATAGAGTGTTGTTTGGGTGTTCTGTGAGAGTCCTGTCACTGTCTGGAATTGGTGACTAGTACAGTTGACGCCATATAGGAATTAGCATCCGTCACAGGTGACGTGATTTGCTTCGTGCCCTTTAATGTTCACAGAATGGGCGACCACCATAGTGGACACGTATTCTGTAATTGGCGGCAGCCTGAGTGGATGCCAATTGTCCCAGATTCATGAGTGTCTTGTTTTCATGTAAGATTTATCGCCATGTCATCCTTACACAAGGTGCTATCCTTGAATTCCCTATTCCGTAAATCTACCTTAATGTTCTTACGATGGCTTATTCCTTTGGAACTCTTTTGGCTATAAACTATAGTGGATGTCTAGATAAATACATGACTCAATGTTTGGCGTTAATGGGGCCCGGTCTGGTCCTGGGAGGAGCACCCGAAAGTACTTGTGCCCATGGGAGCTATATTGACCACGGTGTGACATTGCACCGAAGTGCATGACTTTCTAGATTAATCTATGACATTCCACATCTAGTACTTGACTTGACATGACGTGACTTGCGTGGCCCGGAATGGGTATTTACTTGCTATGTTAAATAGCCAAATCTCGTGACATGACTTGATATTTCATGCTTGATATATTCATCTTGAAATCTTGCTAGTTATCCTTATTATTTCTTGTTATTCCACTCTCGATATTATCTTGCGTTCATATATCGCTAAATGCATTTCATGTAACATGTAATATACTTAAAGCAAGCTTGCTCTTGAGATGTAATCCCTACTGAGTGTTCGCTCATCTAGTGTGTTTCCCCTATTTTTTAGGTAATTCCGATGACGAGGCTCAATCGGATGGGGATGGCCAAGAGTGATGAGCGTAGAGCTATCCCAAATATCTACATGAGTTATCGAGTCAAGTCTTTCTATTTTCTTGAGTTGTTATTGTAATTTTTCCTTTATTGAGTCTAGTGGTTATGGAATATTTGCAAGTTTGGAAGTTGTACTTTGGAATATTAGTTTGATGAATAAAGTGGACTTGGTGATTTTTATTTTAGCACACTCTGTCTTTTGTGTCGAATTACCTCGTGCTCTTATTTGACATGAATGATATAAACTCGTCGCGCAAGCCTGGGTTCCTTCCGTGCTCGGGGCGTGACAGTTTTTGTGGTATCAGCGCCTAGGTTTTCAAATTACCTAGGTTACCAAAGTCCAAGGATAGGTTTCATTCCTTTTACCCGGTGAGATGGGTAGAGCCATGGGTTAAGTTAATATAGGAAGATAAAACCCATAGTTAATCACATATTATTTTAATTATTTAAAATCTTGTAGGATCATGGCCGTCGAAAGATCCCAATGGCGCGACATCTAACGGACTGTTCAAGGCCTCACCCAGGTGCTTCAAATAGTAGCACAAGGTGGTATGAACCGTGGAGAGGGAGATCTCCACCGAAGTTTCAGAAACATGAACCTAGCTAAGTTCATCGGCTCGTCCGACCCAGATGATGCCGAGAACTAGATGAAGGACATCGAGTGCATATTCAGTGTAATGCAATGGACGGATGAAGAAAAAGTTATGTTAGCAACTTTTCAACTGGAGTGGGATGCTCGATTCTGGTGGGAGTCTGTGGAAGCAACCTTGCTGCATGAACACATAACATGGGGCGAGTTCGTGGAGCATTTTAATAACAAGTATTTTTCTGATCAGATTTAGGAGAAGAAAGTTGTGAACTTTGCCGCGCTCAAGCAGCGGAGTTTATCAGTGGCCGAGTATGAGGCCCAATTCTCTAGATTATCCCGTTATGCACCACACCTAGTGCATACGGAAAAGATGAAGGCCCATAGGTTCTTAAACGGGCTTAAACCCCAATATATTACACAATTGGCCCCAATGGACGTGAAGGTCTATTCGGAGATGGTTAGGTGAGCAAAGTTACTAGAAGACACCACGGAGCTGTTCGACAAGATCTGTGGGAGAGATAAGAAGGAACATGTTACAAGTTCCAGTTCTTTCAAGACCTCATCTACCAAGAAGGGATCTAATGGTGGGGAAGATCACTCCAAGGAGAAGAAGTTCAGGAAGAACGACAAGCCATTCTCTATTACCACCACACCCTCTAAGGAGGTTTGTAAGCATTGCGATAATGCTGACACAAGGCCGAGGAGTGTTGGAGGAGATTGGGAGCTTGTCTCCGTTGCGGGAGTTGCAATCACCGGATTCCCGACTTCCCCCTTATTAAATAAACAAGCTAACAATGACAAGCGCCCGGTCAAGAAGCAAGGCCGTCTGCAAACATTGCAAGAGGCGGAACCAAGTGAAGGAGGAATCGTGGAAGGTACACTGACTATTTGTTCCAAGACTACACGTGTCTTTTTTGATACCGGTGCCACTCATTTGTTTGTTTCAAAAAGATTTGTTGCTTCATTATCTATGAAACCTGCTTGGTTAGAAATAGATCTAGTTATCTCTACTCCTCTTGGAAGCGGATCCGAAATTACACACCATTACCCGGATAGTGAAGTTTTAATTGAAGGGTATAATCTATCTGCCGATTTAATACACCTATATATGGATGGGTATGACGTCATACTAGGCGCAGATTGGTTATCTACACACATGGCAGTTATAGATTACCGAAAGGGTAGAGTAACTTTTAGTGATAACCCGAAGCTTGTCTACAGTAGTCCCCAGAGTCGAAACAAGTCACCCCTCATTTCGGCTCTTTGAGCTAGTAAACTTATAAGGAAAGGTTGCATGGCTTTCCTTACCCTTGTAACTATAACGGAAGTTAAGGAATCAAAGCTAGAAGATATCCGCGTGGTTAGGGATTTTCCCAATGTATTTCTGAAGGATTTGCCCGGTCTACCCCCGGAAAGGGAAGTGTCTTTTACAATTGACCTCGTCCCTGGTGCTGGCCCTATTTTAAAGGCACCTTATAGAATGTCCCACGCTAAACTCAAGGAGCTAAAGGAACAATTGATGGAGCTCTTGAAGAAAGGATTTATTAGGTCGAGTACTTCCCCGTGGGGAGTGCCCGTCCTGTTTGTCAAGAAGAAGGATGGATCCATGAGGCTGTGCATAGATTATCGGCAGCTAAATCAACTCACTATCAAGAATAAGTACCCCCTGCCGAGGATTGACGAATTATTTGATCAGATTTCTAGAGCTCAATATTTTTCAAAGATTGATCTCAGGTTGGGATATCACCAATTGAGAATTAAAGAAGATGATATTTTCAAGATGGCATTCAGGAGTAAGTATGGACATTATGAATTTACTGTTATGCCTTTTGGACTAACTAATGCCCCTACAGCCTTTATGCAGTTGATGAACAGATCAATTTATTGTGGTGTTCCTTGATGATATTTTGATATATTCTAAGTTTGAGGAAGACCATGAAGAGCACTTGAGAATTGCACTACAATTATTAAGGGACAATCAACTATATGTAAAATTTAGTAAATGTGACTTCTCGCTTGAGGAAGTATCATTCTTGGGGCATGTAATTTCGAAGAAAGGAATTTCTGTTGATCCGTCAAAGGTCGAAGCGGTAAAGAGCTAGGAAAGACCTGTCAATGCTACTGAGATCCGTAGTTTTCTGGGTCTGGCTGGTTACTACATGCGATTCATTAAGGACTTCTCAAAAATTACTGTTCCATTTACAAGATTGACAAGGAAGGAAAATCCATATGTATGGACCAAAGATTGTGAATAGAGATTTCAAACTTTAAAGAATCGCTTGATCATTGCCCCGGTATTATCATTGCCTATTGAAGTTGAAAAGTTTGAGGTATATACCGATGCTTCTGGCGTCGGTCTAGGATGTGTGTTAATACAACAAGGGAGTGTAATTGCATATTCCTCCTGGCAACTTAAGAAGCATGAGGAAAACTACCCGGTACATGACCTAGAACTGGCCGCGGTAGTATTTGCCCTGAAGATCTAGAGGCACTATCTCTATGAAGAGTAATTCATTGTGCACTCCGATCATAAGAGTTTGATATACTTATTTTTTCAAAAGGAATTGAACATGAGACAACAGCGCTGGCTTGAATATCTCAAGGACTTCGACTTCTCTATATAATATCATCAAGGAAAGGGTAATCCCGTAGCCGATGCCCTTAGTCGAAAGTCGAGAGCATTATTGGCCAGTTGCATGATTCAAAAATGGAAGATGCTGGAGCAATTCTCTAAATTGAATCTTAATATAATGAGGAGAAAGGATGTGTTACTCTATCTCACATGAGTTTACATCTTAACTTGCTTTCCAAAATCAAGCAGCTGTAAGATGGTGACCCAGTACTGGTAGAGATTAAAAGCAAGCTGGATCAGCAACCCGATTTCAAGCAAGCATCTGATGGAAGGCTGCTATTTCATGAGAGGACTTGTGTACCGGATTGTCCGGAATTGAAGAACAAGATTCTAGAAGAAGCTTACCGATCAAGATATACCATTCACCCGGGTGCTAAGAATATGTATCAAGACTTGAAGAGGAACTTTTGGTGGCCCAATATGAAAAGAGAGGTAGCGGAGTTTGTTTCTCATTGCCTTACTTGCCAAAAGATAAAGGCGGAACATCAAAAGTATGTCGGTAAATTACATCCCTTGGAGATTCTGAAATGGAAGTGGGAGAATATAGGGATGGATTTCGTCATGGGTTTGCCTAAAACAAAGGGCGGACATGACGGGATATGGGTGATTATTGATCGATTGACTAAGTCTGCACATTTTCTACCCATCAAGAGTAAATGGTCGGTTGATGTGCTCGCAGCTCTGTATATCAAAAAGATTGTCAAATTGCATGGAGTTCCTATCCTAATAGTGTCTGACCGAGACCCACGCTTTACATCTCACTTCGGGAAGGGTCTACCACATTCCTTGGGGATGAGACTAAATTTCAGCACTGCATTTCATCCCCCAACGGATGGTTAGACAGAAAGGACAAACTAGGTATTGGAATATATGCTCAAGGCTAGTGTTAAAGATTTTGGTGGGAGTTGGCATGATCATCTACCTCTGGTAGAATTTGCCTACAATAATAGCTACCAGGCTAGCATCCAAATGGCACCGTTCGAGACATTATATGGAAGGAGTTGCCGCTCACCTATATGCTGGGATGAAGTTGGTAAAAAGTAACTACTAGGCTTGGAGCTAGTAAGAGACACAATCGAGAAGGTGAAAATCATCAGGGAAAAACTTCAGATGGCTCAGTCTAGGTAGAAGACATATACCAAGACTAGAAGAAGAGACTTGGAGTTCCAAGGCAAGGATCACATATTCCTCAAGGTTTTCCCAGGTCGAGGAATTCGAAGATTTGGTGTCAAGGGTAAGCTTACACCAAGATATATCGGCCCTTTTGAAGTTCTGGAAAGGGTTGGCGAGGTTGCCTATCGGATTGCCTTGCCACCTCAATTGTCCGAAGTCCACCTCATGATCCGTTCCACGTCATAGAAGATGACAACCTGGTGATGCAAAATGATCTGACGTATGAACAAAAGCCACTGAACATACTGGATCGTGAGGTCCGGGTGCTAAGGATCAAGACCATTCCCATGGTGAAGGTTCAATGGAACAAAAGCTCGGAACAAGAAGTCACATGGGAAACTGAAGAATCTATGCGCAAGAGATTTCTAAAACTATTCCAATAGTAGGTAATATACACCCTCTATCTATCTATGCAATTGAATTTTGTGGGCAAAATTCTTGTAAGTGGGGGAGGGTGTAGCACCCCAAATTATATATAGAGAATATTTAACCCAATTAAATAATGGGGTGTATTCAAAATAAGAAACCCAATTACAAAAAACCTACAAATAGGCCTAAGTCGCTATTAAGATAAAAACCCACATTTAAAAATAAACCTAAAACCCCTTTTTTCGTATAAACCCATTTAGAAAAACCCAAAAATGGGCCAAAGTTCCTTGTACGTAGAAAGGCCCAATACTAAACCCATTAGGGTGTTTGAATGGATGAAGTCGGCCATGCATGCGACTTTTAGGGTTTCCCTGATCAAACAGGGTATGTGGCTGTTGGAAGGGAAGGATAGAGTTTATCCTACGAAGTTTTATACAGACTAGGATTCCATGCACGTATTAGGACCCGGAAGGTGGGAACCTATATAAATAAGAACCCCTGAACGAGCAGAGCTTATTGCTGCTGCTGCGTTCGAAGGAGGCATGCTGCTGTTCCCGTAGAGTCTTCTTCCTCTGCTTCCCTATTCCTTTGCTTCCTCTGCATCCGTCGTCTCTATCCTCTGTTCAACCCAAGCCAAGGTAGGTTATCTCAATAACTTAAGCCCAAGATGATAGTAAAAGGGGTTGCATGCATGTAATTCTTATTAGGCATCCAGATTTCATCTCCATGATCCTTATTTCTTTACGTTTATATGCATATTTATAGCTTTCTATTTTACATTAAAATAGCGGCCAGAACAATGGATGCTATTTAATTGGCGCCTGTCCAGAAGGGCGCTATTTCTTTAAATAGCGATAGCCTGATCGACGCTAATTAATGAGCGCCAACTACCCCAGACGCTATTTCTTTCAACATATTTAATAAATAACGCATGTTCAAAATTTAATAAGTATGAAACCCTAATCTGTAAAGTCTGTATGAGCATGACTCTAGGATCCCCATTCTTTCTCTTAATTATCATGTATTCTAATCTTTAAAAATCCCCATAAACGTCAAAGTGCTACTGTTCATGCTATTATTAAAGAAATGAATAGTGTTTAGTATATGAAAATGTACTTGCCTGATACCTGATGCCATGTATACAGAAAAGAAATAGCGTCCACTTGAGCAGACGTGTATTAAAGAATTAGCGCCTCTTCACAAAGAAGCTGATTCCTATTAAATTTATTTAAACTGAAATAACCTAAAAATCATGAATTGATGTCTGTTACATGGACGCTAATTAAAGATATGACGCCTCCGTACACGGACGCCAATTATAAATAATTTTAATCGATTATTTGAAATTATATAATTGGCACCTCCTTACAGAGACGCTAATTTGTAAAAAAATTATCTAATATACTGTTAATAAAGAATTGACGTCGCTTCACAGTGGCGCATATTCTTTAATTGACGCCTTCCTGCTTGATGCTATTTCTGTCTCATGGCCGAGATAGAATCACTGTTTCATGAGTTCTCATGTTATCACCCTATTTCTTGGAGATTGAATGACCCTCCTCCGGATATTCCTTTCGTCAGATTGGAAATTCTTTCTCTAAGGCCTCCGTGAGTCTCCGCTAGCCTTGGAATCCCTCAAGGCGGTCGAGCAGGTTTTACCAAAAAAACTCATAAAACCATGACTCGTCATGTCACTCTGAAGAAACATGACGCCCTAGCCTTTAGAGCATTGTTTGGGTGTTCTGTGAGAGTCTTGTCACTGTCTGGAATTGGCGACTAGTATAGTTGATGCCACATAGGAATTAGCATCTGTCATAGGTGACGCAATTTTCTTCGTGCCCTTTACTATTCACAGAATGGGCGATCGCCATAGTGGACATGAATTCTATAATTGGCGGCGGCCTAAGTGAAAGCCAATTGTCCCAGATTCATGAGTGTCTTGTTTTCATGTGAGATTTATCGCCATGTCATCCTTAAACAAGGTTCTATCCTTGATTTTTATTTTCCAAAAAACTCCAAGTGTATCGAGGGGAGAGTGCACCCCCTATCCAGGGGACAGGGGATGGGCTCACTACACCTTCTGGACACCTAGAGTGAATTCAGTTAATAAAAGATATGAAGTTCACAAATCCACTGGGGCATACCCCTGAGAATACATCATAACAAACAATGGAGTGAAGCAATGAATAACAAGGCGTGCAAGGAAAAGGGACGAGCAGGCCGGCCCCTGAAAGGGTCTTCTAGGACAAGATGTTCTAATAGATGGTAAACCTACTACATCCAGAACAATAGCCCCTTTGGCCTGCCAAGGTAATTGGCGTCAGTAGAAGAAATCTAAAATTTCCCCTTCCGTCACCGTCGCACCAGCCAGCGCATCGGCCACTTGGTTGCATTCTCTGTAACAATGATAGATCGGGGCACAAATCTGGCCAAAGGCATGAAGAAGGGATTCCCACCATGGTAGGATGGTCCACGGTGGCTTGGAGTAAGCCTTCAACAATTGAACAAGCACCTGCGAGTCAGAATAAATTACTGAGATATGGAATTGATATTGCATAGCCAGACGCATGCCATCCAGTAGTGCCCTGCATTCAGCCATGATGTTGGTTCCTTGACCATAGAAATATGAGAAGGCAAAGTGGAATGAACCAGTAGCACCACGAATGCAGCCACCACCCCCACAGGGTCCAGGATAGCCTTTAGAGGCTCCATCGACATTCAGCACAAAATCTGACTCCGGTGGTCGCCAACAAAGGAGGATCGGCTGTCTACGCAAATAGGAAATGCCAAGTCTAGCTAACACCTACTCCCCTTGGCGGCTAGGTAGGCGTTTAACTGCTGAAGCTTAAAAACATCCTGCAGGGATAGAATGATATTGGATATGCTCCTAGTAGGAGGTATCATGACCCCTTCATACCGGGCACTGCACCGGCTCTTCCAAACACTCCAAATCACCATGAGCAATAGATAAATGCACACAAAGCCATTAGGGCAACTAGAATCACATTGCATGAGCACCTGCTTCACACAATCCACGATAGTTAGAGATGTATTGAAGGACAGATGCCAAATAGATTGAAGCCAATCCCAATACAACCTCCCCATTTCACCATGAATGAAGAGATGATTGGCACTTTCAACATCTGGGGAAGCCACACAGCAAGAGCATTTCGAGGTCAGTGAAATACCACAAGTAACCACTACATCATCCACCGAGACCGCATTATGAAGAAGCCTCCAAGTAAAAACAGGTGCCCTCATTGGCAAACCACGATGCCACAACCCTTCTAAATGTTTGCAAGGCACACCATTGCTAGCAATCAGTTGGAAAGAAGACTTCACAGAGAAGTCCCCCCTCGGAGAGGGGGCCCACACCAACTGGTCCGAACCCATAGAAAGGTGGACGTTGAGAAGCTCGTCCATGACAGATGGTGGCAAGGACAACAAGGACCACACTAGGTGAGAATGATCTGCAAGAGCGTCCCTCACTGAGGCAATGATACAAACATGCTGGGAGGTGAAATTCATGAGAGGGTGCCTGCCAAACCAAGTATCAAGCAGAAAATCCACTGTACGACCATCAAAAACAACCCATCTCATGCCCTGAAGGAGAAGCTCCTTAGCCCTTTGAAAAACACTCTTCCTAACTCCAGAGTGAAACAAAGTGGCACAACATCTAAGGTGCTGACCCTTCAGAAATTTTTGCTGAGCAAAAGAACTCCAAAGAGAGGAACCAGAGATAATAGTCCACAGCTGTTTCATAGTCATAGCCACCTGGAGATCCCCCAGAGATCGGATTCCCAAGCCACCCATAGCAAGCGGCTGGGTAACGGTGTGCCAGGCCACCCATCGCTGGTGGCTTTTGTCATCCCCCACACCCCACAAAAAATTAGCACAAAGTTTGTTAATGCATCCAACCATCGAGGCAGGGATAAAAGATGCACTAGCCACATAAATAGGAATAGAGCAACAGACTTAATGAGAGTAATCCTACCAGCCCGCGCTAGAAATTTAGATTGCCAACCTTGGATTTTCGAGGCAACCTTCTCAATCAAATATTTAAAGTATCCAGCCTTACTCCTACCAGTAAATAATGGGACTCCCAGGTAGGCGAATGAAGTGGGGTTGTGCACATACCCAGTGATTCTATGGATGTCGGATTTAGCAGCTTGAGGCGCCTTATCTGCAATAAGAAAACAACTCTTGCTCGCATTGATTAGCTGACCCGAGCAACTCTCATACTTTGACATGAAGCGAGTAAGGTTCCGAATAGAAGAGGCATGACCATTGGTAAAAACAAGAATGTCATCTGCAAAGAGGAGATGTGTAGGCGGCTGGCAGGCTCGTGGGACCTTGAAGAATTTCACTCCACCATACTGAAAAATATAAGTGAGGCCTCTACTTAAAACCTCAACAGCAATGATGAACAAAGCAGGTGCCAACGGGTCTCCTTGTCGAACACCTCGTGAAGAATGAAAGTACCCGGTGACAGAGCCATTGAGTGAAACAGAAAACCAACAATTAGACAATAATGTCGTAACAAGAGAACAGAATCTAGTAGAGAAGCCAAAACGCTTGAGCACCTCCAGCAGAAAGTCCCATTCTAGCCGGTCATATGCCTTGGTCATATCCAACTTGACAATAACATTATGACCTCTGGATCTCCTGTTAAGCTCTTGCACCATTACTTTAGCTAATGAGACATTATCGAAAATTTGGCAGCCTCTTACAAAGGCCCATTGCTTTGGAGAAATTATCCGAGGCAGGATGTTCGATAGCCGATTGGCGATGATTTTGGAGATAATTTTATAACTGAAGTTGCAGAGGCTAATCGGTCGATAATCAGCAAAGCTAACCGGAGAGGCCTTCTTGGGGATAAGCGCAACAATGGAAGAAGTCACGCCCTGAGGGAGAGGGAGACCCCGGAAAAATCCCTGGACAGCGAGGATGACATCCTTCTCAATAATATCCCAAGCTGAAGTGAAGAAGCATCCAGTGTATCCATCCGGTCCTAGCGACCCATTTGCATTCATGGAGAAGACCGCCTCCTTGATTTCATCCTTAGCAGGAATTCCAACCAGAGACTAATTCTGATCATCAGAAATGAGCTGAGGAATAAGCTCAAGAAGCTTGCCATCAAGGTAGTGCGGTGCAGAGCTTAAATGATCCTGAAAAAACTGGACGACCTCCTTATCCAAAACCACCTGATCATCACACCATCTCCCATCTGGTAATTTAATCCGGGAAATAAAGTTATGTCTTTGCCGACCTTGGACAAGTTGGTGGTAGAATTTTGTATTACGATCACCATCAACTTGCCATTGCACTCTGGCCTTTTGAAACCAGAACAGTTCCTCACGATGGAGAGCTTGACGAAGATGAGCTTGGGCGGACTGAAGAGAGCTCCTATTGTGCACAGAAGGGTCGGCATCAAAATGACATTGTTCACTAAGTAAGCGATCCTCGGCATCAGCAACATTATGAAAAACATCACCAAAATATTCTTTATTCTAGCCCTTAAGGCAAACCTTCAACACCTTAAGTGATGCGGGACGGGACGCAAACCTGGGACTCTAGCTCGCGGACGTCCGTAAGCGAGGTAAACGCGGGATCGTGCACGGTTGAGAAACCGGCAATGAGCCTCGGGTATCGGCTTTTCCGCGTGTACTTAGATCGAGTCACGGGACGGGTTCACTCACTCACTCTCGCAGCGGTGATAAAAATAAATATCGAGCTAATTAACCTATCACTCTAGCAGCGGCATGTGAAAATATATGAATTGAGCAAAATGCCAAAGTAGGAGGGTGGCGAGTGTACCTCTACGCTCTGGGCGTGGGGAAGGCGATCCCGGCCAAGACTCGTACTCCCGGTACACAGTAATTAAATTATTACAGCAGTAATTTTATGGCCCACTCCACGCAGGGAGGTAAAGGGTGACAAAAATAACCCTGGAATACCAAGCTTGGGTTGACGGACAGCAATTTGGAACACTCCTGGGCCGGAGACGGGCTGCTGGTCTGGCTCGGTTCTGCAAGCTCCGTGCACTTCATTTGAAGCGAGTGGATCCTCACCAGTTCGGTGAGGGGTGCACGTAGGGAGCCCGTCGTGGTCCCGAACCACCTAAAAATTCTGTCTCGCATCTGTATGCTTGTGGTTTGATTGTTATCATTTTGTCTTGATCATGTGAGAACGGTAAGTGTGAGAGAATTAATTTTCTTATTGCTAATACTTCATGCAATCATTCTCTGCTTTGGCATCTATTTTAATTAGCTGTGTTGAAAATTTAAAAGTTACCATTGCGCTTGGCGGGGACAATTCAACCCCCCTTCTCGTCCATACGAGGACCTAGGGAAAATAGAATGAAAAGTAGCAAAGAAAAACACGAAACAAGAAAGCTAAAATGTAGCTTCTGATAGAAATCAAGAAGCTTAACAAAGAAGATGTAAACTACGATATGAAGCTTCAACGTGACTGGACTAGCTCAAACTAGTCTATGGGCAGCAAACCTCTCCTCTCTTCTCTTTCTCTCGAATTTTTCTTGTGAAGGATCAGGCTCTCTCTAAATCTTTTCCCGCTCAGGTTTTCTCTAGGTAAGCTCCTCTTTCTTTCTTTCTCCCTTTTTCGTTCAACTCCTCTCTAGGCAGCTTCTCTGGCAGCAGCAGCAAGCTCTTCAAGCAAGGAGCTTCATATTTATAGAGGGAAGGGGCAAAACATTTTTCCCTCCCAGATTCTCCCATCTGATTGGTTGGAATAGAAATAATGTTCTTGGACAAGGAGCTCTTCCACATCTCTTCCCTCATTGGCTTGTGACAGAAAAGGACGATCCTCTGTCCTAGGTGCTTTTTCAGAGAAACATTCTGATTGTCTTATGGCAAAAAGGAGGGTACTATGAAAAGAGATCTTTCCCAAAACTATCTTCTGACAGATCTTCCTTCACAGAGAAATGGTCTGACTGCCTTGTGATGAAAAGGACAGTTCTCTGTCCTAGGAGCTTTTTCGGACCTTGATTCACGTGATTTAGGATACTACGATGTTGACTTTAGACGAGATTGTGTGTTTGACTCGAACGAGTTTAAAATAAATAGAGGTCTTCAAGTGCGCCAACGCACTTAGCTCCCTGCGTCGACGCTGTTTCCTATCTTGTGAGCTACTGGGCGCCAGGGTGAAGCACGAGTCGATGCTGTGAAAGGGTTGCATTGACGCAACTAACTTCCCGCTTGAACTGCTTACGAGCTGGGCCATTGTGCGTCGACGCAGTAAGATGGGTGCGTCGACGCATCCTTTGAGAATGCATCCGAAGTGGTTCCTATAAGGCGACCTGATGTCGACACACTGTAAAAATAGTGTCGACCTACTTAAGGAGTCTCGCCCGTTTGACAGGGGCTGGTGCTATTGTTGTGTCGACGCAGCCAAGTGCTTGCGTCGATGCACTAGTTGATGTGCGCTTGAAGGCTGCTTCTGGAGACTGTCCGGAGTCGACGCATCCAAGGATACGAAGATGATGGAGTTGACTCCTCCTCTAGAGGTTTCTGATAAGCTGTGTTCGAATAGAAGATGCGTCGACGCAACATGGTGCTTGAGTTGACATAGCCTGAAGAGAAATTTGGTAGTTCTTCTTCTTGTAAAAGAATAGGTCGACGCCTTCATTAAGAGCGAGTCGACGCAATCATGAATCTTGTTGCTTTCTTCACATTCAGCCAATACAGAAGATGTTTCAGATTTTTCAAAATAACTATCCAATGACTTATAGGAAGACATAATCAAAACATAATGCACACAACAAGAAGGAGGCAAGGGGGGTGAAGGGCACGAGACTACTCCTTACCAGTGAAGTGGCTAGAGTTGGCTTAACTTTCCAAAGAGTTTTTCTTGAATTTATACAACGAGTAGCTCCCTTTTTGGAGCAAGGGAAGCGGGAGGGCCTAGGGGGCATTACCTCCTAGGTGAGGACTCTTCACCATTAGAGGACTCTTGCCCTTCTCTTATCCCCTGAATTCCCTACGACTGGTTACGCTCGGTCACCCTTTGGGCGTTCCCCGTGCATAGGAGGTACCGTTATTCGGACACCCGAGCCAGAAAACCAAATGGGCTGTGTTGGTCCGAATGAGTTGGGACTCCTGATGAGTGGGCCCAATAGGGGTACGCCACTCATTGGGCTATGTAGGTCATGTTAGGCTGTATTGGGCCGCATAATTTTTGGGTCGTGAATCTACCCCTCTCCACTTGCCTTCACCCCCCTTGTCCCCTTCTCACACTTGGCTCTTACCATCGCTGACTTAAGCATCGGAGGGTTTTCCCCGAGATCACAACCCCGGGCCCCCTGATCACTTCTTCCCCATTGTTTTCAGAATTCTCCGTTGAGGTGGTTGCCCCCCCCCCCCCCCCCGTGATCATCTCAAATCTGACGGTCCACGGCTTAACACGAGATCTCGTCTCTTTAGTTTTGATTGAAATATATGTTTATCTATTATAGTTCACTATTTTCTAACTTTTTATGGTTTCATTCAACACACAGACTGTGTTCTTATCATAGTTCTCGAAACAACCGTAGTCTTCTTCTGATTACCCCACCGCAGTTTTCTATCTCGTTCATGTTTATGCTTTGATCCATTTATGTTCGTTGCTTTGCCTACTTCGTGTTTTGATCAGTGTCTTTATGTTTTATATCTTGTCCTTATATTGTTTGCGAAAATCTAAAACAAATCAAAAAAATCAAAAATTTGAAAAAATAGCAAGTGCGTCACCGCTCAGGTTTGTATCTTTATCCCCTCCTCTCTCTGCATCGTATTATATGTTATTCTACTCTATTATATTATCTCAAAGACTAGCTGGTTCTCTGTGTGTTCTGGGATCTAATATTCCCCTTTACCAAAAATGATGATGATATAGGGACATGTGGTTAATCGCTGGATAGGTCATTAGGTTGGATAAGTTGGGAAACGATGGACTCTATCTCACACGCCATGGTTGCAGAAAGATTCTTGACCCTAATTTGCTCAGTCTAGCAATATTATCCTTGAGCATTTTTCTATTTTTATCTATCTTTCTTTGCATTCAATTTTATGATTTCCTTTTCTTTAGCCCAGCATGCATCATGTCATCTTTTGAGCATTCACGACTCATAATCCTTAAAAGATTTCTCTTTGGTAAAAGCTAATTTCACCCCAAGTCTTGAATAAGAGATCCCTATTCCAATCCGAATTTGAGCGTCTTCTCTGAGCTAGTTACTCGGCTTAGTTGGTCAGCATGATCTTGTCTAGAATTTTCCTTTAATTCACTTTACTTTTCAGCTTTTCTTCTGATCTGCTCAGTAGTTGTAAACCACACGATGGCATCACTTTAATTTCTTCCAGGCTACTGACAACTCCTCTAATGAGTGAAACCTACATGCCAATCCGGGCAAGGGTGCCTCTTTAATCTCAAGAAGTTGATCATCTCTTTGTCTTCTTGTTAATTAGTTCATTTTCCTCCAAACATGAATCATCCGTGCTAGCTATTCATAGTGGTTAGTTCGGTGTTATCCGGATAATTCCTATCGCTTGTCAATTGTGACGTGTGTTTTTTTCCTTGATACCCACTTTTCAATCTGCTCCACTTTATCTCCACTCCATGTTACCTTCGCTTCATCTCTACTCGCTCCCTTGTAAAGCAGAAATCAAGAAGGGACATCTGTAGACACCCATTTTCTATCCATAAGTTGAGCCTTTCTCTTATTCACATTTATGATGTCCCGAATTAGCCATCTCTATTGAGCCTTTCTGTGATCTGTTATGAGCCCATTTAATTTATTTTCTAGCCCGTTAAGCCCTGGAAAATCATTTTCACGAAATTTCACGTTCTGGCTAACCAAGCCTAAACGTTGTCTATCGTGCGATCGCTTTCAAAGTGATCATGATCGTACGATAGACCGCATTCTTAGAAGATCCTGCAGCCAAGCCAAAACATGTATCTTTCAGTATTGATCATCCTAGAGTCCTTGTATGCATGTATTTGGGGGTTGATTTTGATATAGATAAGTTCTTAGATGCCCTAGAAACCTTACCCAATCAAATTTTCATGGAATAATTGATTTAGAACTCCTTCTTTCTGGCTTTATCCTTCTAGTACAAATTAGGGTTTGTTCTCCTATAAATAGGCCCTTTGTCCAGGCTTGGAGGAGGATTCGGAATTGGGGCGAAGCCATGCCACACTGTACACTTTTCGATTCATCTCCAATCAACCAGGGAAGTATCAAAATTATTTCTTTATTGTTCTTTCTACTCTCTATTGCAATATTCCTCTTCATGGCATGTTAGCATGCACTACTCTCTTTCTATTTCTCATTTCTCTGCATTGCACTACATACACACCCACTTTTGTTTCCCTAACAGGGGTTAAAAACCCAACCTCTAGGTATTCTCCCCTTCCTCTTGCATGCTCTATTTAATTAAAGGATATATACTATGGAAATAATAGATCTCATGGATCTTTTCTTCTGTTCATGTTGTTTTATAGGTCTACGCAGGCAATAGACGTGATTGTTGACACCCGTTTTTTGCCTATGAGTTGAGTCATTCCTCTTACTATCATTTATTGATGTCTCGAGTTGTCCATTACTCATTGGACTATTTTTCAGGCATGCTTTTGGGCTTATTTTATGGGTACCTCCCTCCCTGGCTAAGTCTAACCTCAGATTCTGGCTTAATGGGCTTTGATTTCACTTGGTTTTGGGGTAAATGGGCTCATTTATCCCATTTTATCAATTTCAAATGCCGAGGCTTTACACAGTCTAGCGACTGGCCGTTCAGTGTCTGGGCAGTCTTCTTCGAATCGTTTACTGATTTATTGGATATTTATTTGATTTTCTAAATTTCCACCGACAAGCCTTTGTACGGTCTGAAGGCAGGCGTTTACTTCCATTGAATGGCATGTCTTTCGACCGTCCAACTCCCAGAGTCCTCAGCTGGTTTATTTCTCAGATAATTATCTATTTATCCTATTTTTTGGATTTATCACCGACATGTGTACACAACCTAGCATTGGACCGTTCCATTCATTGAGTGGTTTACCAGTAGACAGTTTTATCCTGAAGAGTCCAGCGCCGTGATAGTCGGTCAGTTCGGTGGATAATTGGATAATTTCTTATTTTATTTTATTTATCACCCACAACATTGGACGGTCTAGTAGTAGACCGTGTAATTGTCTGGGCGGCCTATTGCGCGACCATGTACATGATCGAAACCTGTGGATTGTTTGGATTTTCTCTCTCTATCCGTGGTTGAACCTCCACCTTCCTCCGCCATTTTCTCTGTGGTTTCTCAACCAAATGGGGTGTCGTTTGATTTGGGATGGAAATAAAGGTATTATCTACTAATTTTATTTTGACATCTCAGATTATTATCCAGTGGAAAATTTAATTTCGAGGTTGGACTTTAAGGGCTCTATAAATAGAACCCCTAGTCCAAGCTCGAAAGGGGGGAGATCCAACATCGACGTCGAAGCTCTGCCGAATTATTGAGCGAACTGTAGTCAGAGAGGGAGGCTTTCTACATCCTTCTAAGCCTCCGGTTTAAGGGAGTAATCTTTGTTTGGTGTTAATTGTCGTTTCATCCATTGCATGCTTCTTTTTTTTCACCATCTTCTTCCCACGTTTTTGCACCATTTCACCTCATTTCTACACCATTCCTATTGTTTTGATGCCCTATAGGGGTTTAAAAACCTCCCCAGGTATCGCTCATTCCATGTTAGTACGTATATTTTCCATTCTTTTCTATAGTTACTACACTTCCTAGGGCTAATTTGGGTTGCATTTTCGTGTTATCCACGTTATTTTGCAGGTCAGCATCATTATAGCATGAGGCCCATCCCCTCTGGCTGGCCGGAAGGGGTGGAGGATCAACTCCTACAACTTGGAGTCTGGCGCCCTTGAATGGCCTTCTTCCGTCCATCTTCAGATAAGAGCGGTCCCCCAAGAACCGTTCATATCCTATAAGCGGCCGTCTACAAACTGTTTAAAGCCAGACCCTTCTTCGTCCCACTTCCTTCTTTAGCACTGTGAGCGGTCTATCGAGCGGCTGTTCCATCCCTTGAGCGGTTCATCCTGGACCGTGTACAACTGCAGCGTGTATCCTGGGCGAGTGCTTCCTCCCTTTCCAAGGTACGTAGTACTTTTCGGTACCCGTGTCTTGGTGGCGATCACGATCACACACACACACCCCTCCACTTTTTCCTTCCTCCCTTCATTTTGCTTGTCTTTACATTTTGATTTAGAAAAGGAAGGTAAGAAAGAGAAAGAGAGAGGGGGAAAAAATGTCAACACCCCATTTTTTGGCGATCACGGTGGAACTCCTAGTGCCCATCATGCTGTTGTTTTACTGACCTGTGTTTTATGCTTGGTTAGGGTTTCTTTTAAGTGTGTTCAGGTTGTTATTTCATCCACCAAGGGTCTCTGTCCTCGGGCGTTTACGCGGCTCCCTTATAGCCGTTCAGTGATTCCCGCGGTCAAACGATAGACCGTGCCATCCCAGTCTCAGGTACGCTGCTGTTTCATTTCTGTCACCCTACTACTGGTTGAGCGGTCTGATTCTGGCCGTTCCTCTGTTTCCACGGTCGTCCTATAGACCGTTCCATTCCATCTCATGAGTGTTTATGTTTCTGTGAGCCTGATAGCTTCAGCGGTCTCCCTAGGACCGTGCACATATTTCCACGGTCTGTCGACAGGCAGTGTTCATCTGTTGGCTCAGGTACGTTACTGTTTCATCTGTTGGCTCAGGTACGTTACTGTCCTTGATGCGCTTGTGAGTTTATTGATTTTCTGCGGTCTGTCCAGGGCCGTTCCACATTTTGCACGGTCTTCCTATAGACCGTCCAGTCAGGTACGCCTCCGTCTCTGCATTCTTTCAGTTTCTGTGTTTAATTCTTCTTACTGCTCCCTGTCATTGAACGATCCTTCTTGGACCGTTTACCTCCCTGAGCGGTCTCCCATCAGACCATGTTTGTCTGCTACAGTGCACCTGTGATCATCATTTGACTATCATTTCATATTATTTCATATTTGCTGGGTGCTAGTTTGATCTCCCCTGATTATTATTTATTTCTGCATGATTATTTCCGCACTTGTCATAATTGGTCGGTAATTGTTTGCTAGTTCTAGGCTAGACTTTGCATGCACTCCGGTGCGCATAGGATTCATGCATTTTTATCACATTGTAGTTGCATTCCTACCTTGGTAGGGGAACCTCTCATCTCCATATTCCTTGGAGCCGACTAGGCGACCTTACTCGGGACCTCCGTAAGTCCCCGTGAGCCGTGGATTCATACACGGACGCCGGGCCGCTTGTACCTTTTCCACCCCGTAGCTTTGCATGTTGCATACGTCGTGAGAGAGTTAACCATAGATTAACCCAAAGTTTGGACCTTGTTCTCTATAGGTTTCCTATCTTGAGGGAATTGATCATAAATCAAATCATTAAAAGGTCCACCGAAACCTTGGCAAAATAAAAGTTAACGATCATACCAACTTGTTTGATCTTGGTTGAACCCCCCTTACACCTATATTGTTTGTTTGGGCCTGTCCAAGCCCACTTGTGTTATTTCATGTTGCATCCCCCATCATCCATATAAATTTTGTTATTAGGACCATTTAGGCTAGACCATTCTGTGCGTCCATTTGTTTAGTCTCATTGTCCTAGGTTTCTTTTTCTTTCTTTTCTCCTTTGCATTATTGAGTCAATCCCCCTCTTTGATTCTCGAGCCCTTTACTTCCCTCATTGTATTTCCCTGATTTTTTCTATATAAATTCTCCATTTGCCCTCATGGAGCGCCATTTTTCTCATGTATATTACCCTTCTTCTTCTCCGTCTTTCTATTCCCGCGTGGATTCTTCTTCCCACGAGGGCCCATCCCCTCGTGGCCCTTCCGACCCACAAGTAAATCTCATGGCCCACTTATCACCTCTTGTTTGCCAAATGGACCCTGTCCAGGCCCAAAAACTCACTGCTAATCATCTTAATGGGCCTCATTCTCATAACAGGCCTCATTCAACTAATGGGCCTCATTTTTTTAATGGGCCATCTTTCTTGAGGGGCCCATCTTCCTTTAATGGGTCTCATTCTCTTAGTGGGCCTTATCCCTTCAATGGGCCTCGCTCTTTCAATGGGCCTCATCCTTCTAACGGGCCTCCATCTTCTACTCTTAATGGACCCCCTTCCTTTAACGGGCCATCTTATTCTCTTAATGGGCCCGCTCCTTCTACCCATGTTGCTGCTGGCCCAATCGATCCTTATTCTCATGTTCATGATCCTTCCCGGCCCACGTATCCTTCCACTCTTGGAATGGGCTTCCCTTCTTCTCAGTCCGGATCCCCTTATCCGGCCCAATACCATAATCTTGGCCCAAATTCACACTCTCTTACTCTGGCTGGCTTGCATCCTTGTCAGCCTCTCCCCATCGAGGAGATGATTACTCAAGCCCAATGCCAGCTTGATGAACTTCAACGTCAAATTGATCCCAAAACTTCTTTGAGTGTCCCGTTTGCATTCCAAGGTCTTCAGCTTCCACCGCGTTCACAAATTCCCGCATATCACCGCTATGGTGGAGCCGGTGACCCCTACGTGCACTTGAAGGAGTTTTTTATGAGTCGGCCCAATTCCGACCAATTCCGACATGACCAACGTTTGATAGCCAAACTGTTTGGTCTATCTCTAGAAGGCCCGGCTCGGGATTGGTTCTTTGCATTGTTGCAAGATCAAGTGGTGAATTTCCAAGCCGTTCAAGAGAAATTTCTTCAGTAGTATCAAGACCAGGTTGGGCCCAAATATTCCTTGGTTGATCTGGCCCATGAGAAGATGAAGCCCAAATAGGAGTTCTCTACCTTCGCCGACCGCTGGCGTCGCTTGGCCGCTCCAGTCCCGGGGCATATTCCAGAGGGAGAACAAATCAAAATGATCATTTCTAATGCAATGCCCAAATATCGATTCATCTTAGCCCTCAACGATATCACCTCATGGCAGCAGCTTTATAGACGAGCCCGCTTCATCCGCCAACAACTCCTAGTTTCCCTTGACCACGAGTCTCCTTCACCTTCTATGTAGCAACCCTGGTAAAATAAAGCTTTAAACAGATCAAATTGAAATAAAAGATTTAAGTAAATAAATGATAAGAACTAAAAGGAGTAAATAATAAACTAAAATGTAAATAATGCCTTGACTCAAGGCGCTAATTCAAAAATAAACGCCTCTAGATAAGGCGCGAATTGAAAAAGGGACGCCCATAGAACAAGGCGTCAATTCCCAAACGGCCGAAAATAAATAAAGGGGCAAGTGAAAGAGACGCCCTTTACTGCGACATGTTTCACTAACGAAACGACGCTCAACACGGCGTCAATTTAAAGTAACGCCCTAGGGCAAGGCGTTAATTCAGTTCGAGTTCCGTTCGAACCCAGACCTCATCCAGGGTAAGTTCTGGATTAGTATGTGCTAGTAGAGTTATAGTAAGGACTCTATCAAGGAAATATAACTTCCAATAGAACTCTAACTCTATTAAGGACCCAAAAACCCTATAAATATCCCACAAATCGACCCTTGATCGCTATTTGGCGATCTGCTGCTGCTGTCACCCGTGAAGAACACAGGTTTGTTCTTCCTTGATTGTGTCTTCACCTTCGGTTATATATATATGTGATGAAGAAAACTAATGTCTTCAGTCTTTCTTCTGTAGGAATTCTGCAGTAAGTAGTAACCTCTGAAGGACGTGAGGTTCTTCATCATCATCTTCTTCTTCTTCCAGTGATCAGAAGACTCTGTTGCAAACAGAGTATCGTTTTCACATATCTTCAACCCAGATCATCAATCAGGTAGGTTTTCTCAAGAACGTAGCCCAAACTAGTTTAAGATCTTTAATAATATCATCGGTCATCCATGCATATAGTTTTACTGTGGTTTCAAATGTTTTGTATGAAATTTCAAAAGAAACGCCCTTGACAAGGGCGCTAATTTAAAAGAAGCGACCCACACCAGGGCGCTAATTTCTGTTTTGACGCCCTGCCCAGGAGTCGTCAATTTCACCCATTAATTAAATCATGTTTAAAATTTAATATCTATGTAACCATGAACCTAATATTATGCATGATCCTACCTACTCAATCTTGCTATATTTTTCTGGTCCAGTTCTGTTTCTTGCAAAGTAATTATCATGAAATACCTTTTACTGTTCATGTTCCTGAAAACCAAAGTTAATTAACGACCTTCCCAAGGTCGTCTCTTATGAATATAACGCCCCATAAAAGGGCGCTAATTTAAAGTTAACGCCCCTGTCCAGGGCGCGTTTTGTTAAAATTCCATAATATTGAAATTTCTGTAAAATAGAATTATAGAATGGACGACTGCTGGAAAAGCCGTCAAATTATGAATACACGACCCAGTAAAAGGCGTTAATTCATTAAGTAGTGACTTAGGCTAAGTCGCTATTTTCATGTGATACTATTTTACACTATTACTGTTAACCGAGGGTTTCATATGTATATATATATATATATATATATATATATATATCGGCACTATATTCCACTCCGTGAATATAGTCCCATGTTCCATGATGATTTACCGTTTACCCACTAATTCTCGGTGACATACAAGCTCTCCATTGGACGTTCCGTTCCTTTGGACTAGCGAGTTAGTCATAGATACCTCCGTAAGACTCCTCGAGCCTTGGATTCCCTCAAGGCCGACTGAGCTGGTTGTACCATAAAAACCCATTACACAATCTTTGCCATGTCACTCTATAGAAACATGGTATACCGACCATCATGTTATGCAAAGTGTATATCATGAGAAGTTTCTTAATGGGATGAGGACATCATGCCATTAATGTGCTGTTCATGTGGACCTCAATTCTATATAAAAAGAGTGACCATCTACATATGGGCACTTATTTGTTATGGTACCCGGTCAGGGAACCAATTCCACCCAGTTTATCGACATGTCATGGTTTATATACTTCGCGTGGATTTTATCGCAAGAATGTCCTTACTCAAGGGCCTTGCCCTTGAATTTCATGAAAATCTTATCTTATCATCCTATTAAAGCGTGTTCTTGAAATTCCATATTGGCTATACTATAAAGTGGATGTCTAGATCTATCTTTAATGCTGTGCATATAAGGGCCCGATCTGGTCCTGGGAGGAGCACCCAAAAGTACTAGTGCCCATGGGAGTTGTAATGATCACAGTGTCTTGCATTGCACCGAAGTACTCTTTCTCTTGATCTTTGGCATTCCACACTCTCTCCCTCTTTCTTGCGTGCGTGACTCGACTTGCGTGACTTTACTAGCGTGGCCCGGCACGGGCAAAGTACTTGCATGAAATAGCCAATAAACTATAAAGTCTCTCATAAATATCTCTTGTTTTAGACTCGCTTGGATGTTTTACACGACGTGTTATTTTATTGATTAGTTATTTCTACATGCATAGCCATATTACATTTACATGTGATAAATTGTAATTACTTAAACCCATTGCTAGTTCTTGAGATATAAATTTCCTACTGAGCGTTCGCTCACTCAGTGTTTCCCTACTTTTCAGGTAAGTCCGACGACGAGACTCAATCGGATGGGGAGGGTCAAGAGTGAAGAGATTAGAGCTCTACGTCTATTCAAGCGTCTACTAGTCTTATCTTTCAAATTTCTTAAGTCAACCATTGTACTTTTTCTTTTATTGGGTCTTAGCACTTTCATTAAGTGAGTTGTAATAGAAGTACTTTTGAGGTTGTGATTGAATAAAGGATTGGGTTATCTTTACTCTTGCGCATCTCTGATTTGGTGTCGAATACACTAATACTCTGATTGACATGATCGATATAAACTCGTCACGCGTCTCCGGGTATATTCTGCGCTCGGGGCGTGACAGTTTTTGTGGTATCAGAGCCTAAGGTATTCAATTCCTAGGAAAACCCAAGTCCGAGGATAGGTTTAAACCTTTAACCAGTGAGATTGGGTAGAACCATGGGTCCAGTTAATATAAAGATTTAAAAGCCCTTAACGCGAGTATAGTACTAATATAGCTATTGTAATTATAGGACAATGGCTGCCGAACGTGCTCAGTGGCGCAACATGCAGCGTACACTCCAAGGAATGACCCAGGTGCTGTAACATGTAGCACAGGGAGGTGCACAACGAGCCGGGAGTCTCCACCAAAGCTTCAAGAACATGAACCCTCCTAAGTTCATGGTATCCACTGATCTAGATGATGCGGAGCACTGGATTCGGGAGACGGAACGTATATTCCGCGTTATGCAATGTACGGACCAAGAGAAGGTCCTATTAGCCACTTTTCAACTCGAAAGAGACGCTCGCTGTTGGTGGGAGTCTGTAGAAGCTACATTAGACCAAGACCAAGTTACATGGGAGGAATTTGTTGAACATTTCAACAATAAGTACTTTTCAGACCGAGTCCAGGAAAAGAAAGCTACCGAGTTTGCCGCCCTCAAGCAACGGTCATTGTCAGTGGCGGAATACGAGGCACAGTTCTCCAGGTTGTCCCGGTACGCTAAGCATTTAGTTAGTACCGAAAGGATGAAGGCTAGAAGGTTCTTGAACGGGCTCAGGCCCCAATACATCACCCAGCTTGCACCGATGGACATCCAAGTCTATTCGGAAATAGTACGCCGAGCCCAGCTTTTAGAAGATGCCACGGAACTATCAGATAGAATTCGTGGTAAGGACAAGAGGGAACAAGTCACAAGTTTGGGTTCCTTCAAATCCAACTTCAAGAAGAGGCCGAGCAATGGAGGAACTTCTTCTCAGGAGCAGAAGACTAAGAAGACCAAACCTTTCTCCATTACCACTACGCCTTCTAATATAATATGCAAGCATTGCGATAAGGCTGGTCATAAAGCCAAAGAATGCTGGAGGAAACTTGGAGCATGTCTCCGTTGTGGAAGCCGTGATCATCGGATTCCCGACTGTCCCTTACTCAACGATCAAGCCGGTGACGGAAAGCACCCGGTAACAAAGAATGCTCGTCTCCACGCACTTAAGGAGATCGAACAAGACGAAGGCGGACTGGTAGAAGGTACATTAAAAGTTTGTTCCAAATCTGCACATGTCTTATTTGATACAGGAGCATCACATTCCTTTATTTCCAAGAAGTTTGCTGACCCATTACCCATGGAACCGGAATGGATAAAAATATTTTTGTCTACTCCTCTTGGAAACGAAACTGATATCACTCATCATTATCAAAACTGTGAAATCTTGGTAAAAGGAAGAAATCTCCCTATCAATCTCATATGTTTAGACCTAAAAGAATATGATGTCATATTAGGAGCAGATTGGTTATCCATGTATCAGGCTACTGTGGATTGCCACAATAGCAAGGTTACTTTCAAGGAATTTCCGGAACTGGTCTATACTAGCCCTAAGAGTCGGAGCAAGTCCCCTCTTATCTCAGCTCTCCGAGCTAGCAAACTAATAAGGAAAGGATGTGTATCTTTCCTAGCGTTTGTCACGATTAAAGAGACTAAGGAGACTAAGATAGATGATATCCCAGTTGTGCAAGAATTCCCGAATGTGTTTCCAGAAGATTTGCCTGGATTACCCCCACAAAGAGAAGTGGCCTTCACCATCGACTTAGTCCCTGGTGCTGGTCCAGTTTCTAAGGCACCATATAGGATGTCCCCTGCTGAACTCAAGGAGTTGAAGGAGCAATTGATGGAACTTCTTAAGAAAGGATTCATTAGACCGAGTACTTCCCCGTGGGGAGCACCTGTGCTATTTGTAAAGAAGAAGGATGGATCCATGAGGCTATGCATCGACTATCGACAGTTGAATCATCTCACTATCAAGAACAAGTATCCACTGCCGAGAATCGATGAGTTATTTGATCAAATATCTGGATCCAAATACTTTTCAAAGATTGATCTCAGGTCGGGTTATCACCAACTAAGGATCAAGAATGATGACATTCATAAGACTGCATTCATAAGCAGGTATGGCCATTACGAATTTGTTGTTATACCTTTTGGACTAACAAATGCCCCTGCCGCCTTTATGCAGTTGATGAATAGCATATTCAGACCTTATTTAGATCAATTCGTGGTGGTTTTCATCGATGGTATATTGATTTATTCTAAGACCAAGGAAGAGCATGAGGAGCATTTAAGGACTGCATTACAGATATTAAGGACAAATCAACTATATGCAAAACTCAGCAAATGTGAATTTTGGTTAGAGGAAGTATCATTCTTGGGACACGTGATTTCAAAAGATGGCTTGTCTGTAGACCCATCAAAGGTTGAAGCTGTAAGGAATTGGGAAAGACCGACCAATGCTAGCGAGATCAGGAGTTTCTTAGGTCTTGCCGGCTATTATAGGTGATTCATCAAGGATTTCTCCAAAATAGCCGTACCACTCACTAGGCTAACTCGCAAGGAGATACGTTATGAATGGAGTGAGGAATGTGAAAGAAGCTTCCAAGCTCTCAAAGATCATCTAACTACCGCCCCGGTTTTAGCTTTACCAATTGAAGGCGAGAGATTCAAAATATACACCGATGCATCTGGCATTGACCTCGGATGTGTTTTAATGCAACAAGGGAAAGTTATAGCCTACTCTTCTCGTCAATTGAAGAAGCACGAGGAGAACTACCCAGTTCATGATTTAGAATTGGCTGCGGTAGTATTTGCACTGAAGATATGGAGACATTACCTGTACGGAGTGTAGTTTATTGTATACTCTGACCATAAAAGTCTTAAGTATCTCTTCTCTCAGAAGGAATTGAATGTGAGGCAAAGACGTTGGCTAGAATATCTTAAGGACTTCGACTTCACTATACAATATCATCCTAGAAAGGGTAATCCTGTAGCCGATGCCCTCAGTCGAAAGCCGAGAGCACTATTAGCCAATTGTATGATTCAGGAGTGGAAGTTGCTAGAACAATTCTCTAAACTTAATATAAGCATGGACAAGGATAGTAGGTGTGTAACCTTATCCCATATGAGCATACAGCCAGACTTGCTATCTGAAATATAAGGACTTCAAGGTAATGACCCCGTACTAGTGGAAATCAAGGGCAAAATGGAAGAACAACCTGATTTCAAATTAACACCAGAGGGAAGATTGATGTTCAGAAATAAAACATGTATACCGAACTGCCTAGAGCTAAAGAAGAAAATTTTAGATGAAGCTCACAGATCAAGGTACACGATTCATCCGGGATCTACCAAAATGTACCAAGATGTGAAAAGGAATTTTTGGTGGCCCAACATGAAAAGAGAAATAGCAGACTACGTGTCTCGCTGTCTCACCTGCCAACAAGTCAAGGCAGAACACCAAAAGCCTGCTGGTAAACTACATCCTCTAGATATTCCTAAATGGAAATGGGAGGATATCGGTATGGATTTCGTCATGGGTTTAACCAAATCAAAAGGAGGACATGATGGAATATGGGTTATCATCGACAGATTGACCAAATCGGCACACTTCTTGCCAATCAAGAGTCGATGGTCAGTTGATGTTCTTGCTGCATTATACCTTAAAGAGATAGTCAGGTTACATGGAGTACCTGTCTCAATCGTGTCTGACAGAGACCCCCGTTTTACTTCTCACTTTTGGAAGGGTTTACAACATTCCCTGGGGACGAGACTTAACTTTAGTACAGCTTTTCATCCGTAAACGGATGGTCAGACCGAGAGAACTAATCAGGTGGTTGAAGATATGCTCAGGGCTTGCATCATTGATTTTGGTGGAAGCTGGCATGATCACTTGCCGTTGGTGGAATTTACATACAATAATAGCTACCAGGCAAGTATAAAAATGGCACCTTTCGAAGCTTTATACGGAAGGAGTTGCCGATCACCTTTGTGCTGGGATGAAGTTGGCGAGAAACAACTATTAGGTCCAGACATGATAAGGGATACCACTGAAAAGATTCAGTTGATTAGAGAAAGACTTCAAGTTGCTCAGTCTAGATAGAAGGCATATGCTGATACACGAAGAAGGGATCTCGAATTCCAAGTGGGAGATCATGTATTTCTCAAGATATCGCCTGGACGTGGCATACGAAGATTTGGTGTTAAGGGCAAGCTTACACCAAGATTCATCGGACCTTTTGAGATACTGGAAAGAGTTGGCGAGGTTGCTTATCGCATCGCATTGCCTCCTCAATTGTCCGAAGTACATAATGTGTTCCACATATCTATGTTGAAGAAGTATGTACATGATCCATCACATATTATTGATCATGGAGACTTAGTTATCCAGAAGGATCTCACATATGAAGAGAAGCCCATGAAGATACTAGATCGTGAAGTACGTACCCTAAGGAATAAGGTTATTCCCATGCTAAAGGTACAATGGAGTAAGAGTTCCGATCAGGAAGCCACATGGGAGAACAAGGAATCCATGAGGAAGCGATTTTCAAAATTATTTTAAGGTATATATTCTACACTCTCCACATATATATACTATTGAATTTGGGGACCAAATTCTTTTAAGTGGGGAAGGGTGTAGCAACCCTGGTAAAATAAAGCTTTAAACATATCAAATTGAAATAAAACATTTAAGTAAATAAATGATAAGAACTAAAAGGAGTAAATAATAAACTAAAATGTAAATAACGCCTTGACTCAAGGCGCTAATTCAAAAATAAACGCCTCTAGATAAGGCGCGAATTGAAAAAGGGACGCCCATAGAACAAGGCGTCAATTCCCAAACGACCAAAAATAAATAAAGGGGCAAGTGAAAGAGACGCCCTTTACTGCGACATGTTTCACTAAGGAAACGACGCTCAACACGGCGTCAATTTAAAGTAACGCCCTAGGGCAAGGCGTTAATTCAGTTCGAGTTCCGTTCGAACCCAGACCTCATCCAGGGTAAGTTCTGGATTAGTACGTGCTAGTAGAGTTATAGTAAGGACTCTATCAAGGAAATATAACTTCCAATAGAACTCTAACTCTATTAAGGACCCAAAAACCCTATAAATATCCCACAAATCGACCCTTGATCGCTATTTGGCGATCTGCTGCTGCTGTCACCCGTGAAGAACACAGGTTTGTTCTTCCTTGATTGTGTCTTCACCTTCGGTTATATATATATGTGATGAAGAAAACTAATGTCTTCAGTCTTTCTTCTGTAGGAATTCTGCAGTAAGTAGTAACCTCTGAAGGACGTGAGGTTCTTCATCATCATCTTCTTCTTCTTCCGGTGATCAGAAGACTATGTTGCAAACATAGTATCGTTTTCACATATCTTCAACCCAGATCATCAATCAGGTAGGTTTTCTCAAGAACGTAGCCCAAACTAGTTTAAGATCTTTAATAATATCATCGGTCATCCATGCATATAGTTTTACTGTGGTTTCAAATGTTTTGTATTAAATTTTAAAAGAAACGCCCTTGACAAGGGCGCTAATTTAAAAGAAGCGACCCACACCAGGGCGCTAATTTCCGTTTTGACGCCCTGCCCAGGAGTCGTCAATTTCACCCATTAATTAAATCATGTTTAAAATTCAATATCTATGTAACCACGAACCTAATATTATGCATGATCCTACCTACTCAATCTTGCTATATTTTTCTGGTCCAGTTCTGTTTCTTGCAAAGTAATTATCATGAAATACCTTTTACTGTTCATGTTCCTGAAAACCAAAGTTAATTAACAACCTTCCCAAGGTCGTCTCTTATGAATATAACGCCCCATAAAAGGGCGCTAATTTAAAGTTAACGCCCCTGTCCAGGGCGCGTTTTGTTAAAATTCCAGAATATTGAAATTTCTGTAAAATAGAATTATAGAATGGACGACTGCTGGAAAAGCCGTCAAATTATGAATACACGACCCAATAAAAGGCGTTAATTCATTAAGTAGTGACTTAGGCTAAGTCGCTATTTTCCTGTGATACTATTTTACACTATTACTGTTAACCGAGGGTTTCATATGTATATATATATATATATATATATATATATATATATATATATATATATATATATATATATCGGCACTATATTCCACTCCGTGAATATAGTCCCATGTTTCATGATGATTTACCGTTTACCCACTAATTCTCGGTGACATACAAGCTCTCCATTGGACGTTCCGTTCCTTTGGACTAGCGAGTTAGTCATAGAGACCTCCGTAAGACTCCTCGAGCCTTGGATTCCCTCAAGGCCGACTGAGCTGGTTGTACCATAAAAACCCATTACACAATCTTTGCCATGTCACTCTATAGAAACATGGTATACCGACCCTCATGTTATGCAAAGTGTATATCATGAGAATTTTTTTAATGGGATGAGGACATCATGTCATTAATGTGCTGTTCATGTGGACCTCAATTCTATATAAAAAGAGTGACCATCTACATATGGGCACTTATTTGTTATGGTACCCGGTCAGGGAACCAATTCCACCCAGTTTATCGACATGTCATGGTTTATATGCTTCGCGTGGATTTTATCGCAAGAATGTCCTTACTCAAGGGCCTTGCCCTTGAATTTCATGAAAAAGCTTGTTCTTGAAATTCCATATTGGCTATACTATAAAGTGGATGTCTAGATCTATCTTTAATGCTGTGCATATAAGGGCCCGATCTGGTCCTGGGAGGAGCACCCAAAAGTACTAGTACCCATGGGAGTTGTAATGATCACGGTGTCTTGCATTGCACCGAAGTACTCTTTCTCTTGATCTTTGGCATTCCACACTCTCTCCCTCTTTCTTGCGTGCGTGACTCGATTTGTGTGACTTTACTAGCGTGGCCCGGCACGGGCAAAGTACTTGCATGAAATAGCTAATAAACTATAAAGTCTCTCATAAATATCTCTTGTTTTAGACTCGCTTGGATGTTTTACACGACGTGTTATTTTATTGATTAGTTATTTCTACATGCATAGCCATATTACATTTACATGTGATAAATTGTAATTACTTAAACCCATTGCTAGTTCTTGAGATATAAATTTTCTACTGAGCATTCGCTCACTTAGTGTTTCCCTACTTTTCAGGTAAGTCCGACGACGAGACTCAATCGGATGGGGAGGGTCAAGAGTGAAGATATTAGAGCTCTACGTCTATTCAAGCGTCTACTAGTCTTATCTTTCAAATTTCTTAAGTCAACCATTGTACCTTTTCTTTTATTGGGTCTTAGCACTTTCATTAAGTGAGTTGTAATAGAAGTACTTTTGAGGTTGTGATTGAATAAAGGATTGGGTTATCTTTACTCTTGCGCATCTCTGATTTGGTGTCGAATACACTAATACTCTGATTGACATGATCGATATAAACTCGTCACACGTCTCCGGGTATATTCCGCGTTCGGGGCGTGACATTCTACGTCCACATACGCCTCTTATCCATCACCTTCCATAAGTCAGCCATCCACCACGTATCCTTCCACAAGTTAGCCTTCCGCTCCCCCACACCCATATACCTCCACATATCCCTCCACATATCAACCCTCCACGAGTCAGCCTTCTGCCTCTTCATACCCGCATGAACCTCCGCCCCCGATCAAGGAAACACAACACCCCGAGTGGGTGGATGCCGTCTATATACCCCCTCATCCTGCTCCACATATGCCTCCGCCTAGTCTCTCCACCAGTTGCCATGCGCCATTGCCTACGCAACCTCTGCTTCCTCCTCCACCTCCATCTCCATTACCTTCTCATACCCCTCAGCATCCACCTTGCCCGAAGCGGGCTCCTCATCGTTCTCCGTTGTCGGAATCATTTACTGATATTTTTAGGGCTTTAATGGCCGCTCACGCGTTGTAACTCCCCCTGGTTATGTCTTGTCAACCCGCGGTCAGAGATTTACTCTAATTTTGTGATTTTCATCGTCAGTAGGGGCATTTGGTCGAGGATTGCCCCGAGTTCCGGGAGTTTGTTTATAGCTTGAAAGATAATAAGAGGATTGATTGAGCCGCCATGCATGAAGCTATTTTAAATCTCCGTAGCAAGCAGCAGCAGCAGCCGCCGCCCAGGCAGCCATCTCCGTCACAAGACCAGGGGCACCCTTGTGACTCTTTGAGTATTGTAGCACCCACTCCGTCACCTATTCCACCACCCGATCCCTCACCTATTTCATCACCTACCCCCGCACCTTCAACATCTCCTACTCAACCTCCACAACCTCCACCAACCCAAGCCTCTGCCCAGGCTAGTGCTACCTCTTCTTCCTCCTCCATTTCCACCATTGCTTGTACTCCCGACACCGCTCGACGTGTCGTGTCGATACGTCGAAGGTGGGTGTCACGACCCTCCAATACCTTGATGTAATTTTTCTCTTTTGAGTTTTTCGGGCTCCCTTCTGCACTTTTGGTTGTTTTCGGGGGTTTGCCCCTTGAATAGTGTATACAGCTCTCTTTTAATAAAATTTAGGACCACAGGGTGAGCTAGGAGGAGTGAGAACACTCCCCCTCTCTGAGGGAGGGTGCACTCGACCGGTGCTCATTCTGATTGGTCGGTGTTGGATTAAAAAAAAAAAAACCCTCCAATACCTCCGCCTTACCACCACTGTTACCATCCTCACCTCCACTACCTCCATCGACCACATCGCCCTCTCCACCATCTCCAATACCCCTACCGCTATCACCATCGTCTTCACCGCCTTCTCTCCCAACGACCCATATTCCATCATTTCCACCATCTCCCCCGCCTTTACCCTCCCCTTCGCCATCGTTGCCCGAGCCTGAGCAAGCTATACCTATACCCACATCTCCACCTTCGCCTTTACCCTCCCCTACGCCTCCACCTTTGCCTTTACCCCCACTTACGCCTTCTAAACCTTTGCCTACGCCATCTGAGCCTATTCCCTCCACTTCTCCATCCACTTCCACCCCACGGAGCGGGTGTGCATTATCTTTGGTGCCCCTCGGGTTTGGTCCCCAGGGAGATGATGAGCCAAGCCAGATTTTGATTATGCATTTCAAGATTCAGGATGTTATTTCCCGCATGCCAATCCGAGTCCTAGTCCCTGGCTATTTTGGGGATGATGAGCCTACACTTTCAAAGACGGTTGTTAAGAAGAGTTCCCCTGCATTAGTGCCGGTTTCTGCTAAAGCGAGGCCGGTGGCAATCTCTTTGCTTGCCGGGAAGTCCACCATTAATGCTGTCATTACTTCTTGCTCTATTGCTATTCAGTTCACAGGCCAGGAAGGGTTCTCTACCCAGATTGTGCTAACTCGTACAGCTGCCAAGAGCCTAATGGATTCCATGTTCAAGGGGCAATTGGCCGTATTTTCAAGATTTTCTAAGGATATTCTGCACATTCTATACAATCTCCATTGGTTTATTAGCATGCCGGCCGCGTCAACGCCGTGTATTAGTCTCCCTTGGTCTCGTCCTGCCCTTTTATCAAGGGAGTTATGTTTCAAGACTGATTTTCGAGTGGAGTTGCCAAATCTCAGGATCCTTGTGCCAGGTTACAGGACTCCATGGTTTTCTGATGCTCATCCATCTAAAGAGTTCACTGTGCAAGGATGTCCACATGTTGTTAGCACTAGATGTCTAGGGGCAACCGCCCCAACAAAGTTGCATGTTCATAGAAGGGCCATGTCGTCTGCCAAATGGGCCTGTTATTTGAGAAGACATTGCAGATCAAGAAGGCTGAAGGTACGGGTCCGCACCAAGCAGGCCCGTGTTCAAGAGATTGCTGCTAAGAAGAGGCGACGGCGCAAGTACAAAGGCCATCAATTGTGCACTCAGGGGTCCACTCCCTCTTCCCCGTCTATTCATTCATCTTTCCTTCTGCTCAACTCCCACCCTTGGGTGGTGTACCTTCCTTATTCTAATCCCACATCCATGATCTTCTCCTCTCTTCCCGGGTCCGCAAATCCCCACTCTTCTCATCCGGTTTCTCTGAACTTTCCTTATTCTTACTATCTTAGGCCTCGGCCCACCTCATCCTTTCATCTCGATCTAGGGATTTCTTCTTCTGATCCATCTCCTTCGGTATCTCTGGGTTCTCGTTCTTCTTCCCCGACCTTATCGGGTGTTTATGCTTCTCCTTCCCCGACCCTATCGGGTGATTCTAATTCCTTTTCTCCGACCACATCGGATGATCACTCCTCTCCCCCCTTATCTTTGCCACAATCTTCTCATGATTTGTCTATTCCCTCCTCTTCACCCTTTTGGGGTCATCACCCTTTTTCTTACTGTTTCCGAGGCTTTAGCCCACCTTGATCCCAGCTAACCTTTGCTTATTCTGTATCTGGTTCCCTATTATCAGGGTCTCCGCGCCTTAACGATGGAGTTCTAGCCCTCATCTCTCTTCCTTTTATCCTTCTTCGTCTAGTTTGGTGTCTGTCGCTCCTCCGTGTAGAGGAACCTTTAATCCTTGCTATTCTCTCCCTTTCATCCTGTCAAGCGAGGAATATGAAGCTCGTGCTGCGCGAAGCTTGATGATCAAGATTGCTTCAAGATGCTAGTTTCCGTTCCATGGATTTGCAAGGTATCTTTATTTTGTGCAAAGAACATGCTATTATTATCACTGTTATTCCTGTACATTATTAAGATAAATGTTGGTTCCTCACATGGTTTGAGTGGCTTTACAAATTTGCTTAGTTAAGCTTTGTCAAAAAGAGTTCACTTCTGCAGCATCCTTAGGCTGGTGATAGCTCCACGCTGGGAGTCTAGTTTCCTTCCCCGATTGTTGAGGGTGACCTTTTGTACGGGTTTTTCACACACTTCACGGCAAGCCATAGCCGATTCCTCTAAGGTACACAATTGCTGCTTTGACCATACCATTGGTATGCACAAAGGTCTTTTCTTTTCTCTGCTCGGCCAAGTGCAGGGACAAGAGATGGATGGATGAGATGACCGACCTAGGCGCTCCCTAATATGAGAGAGGTCTCAAATAGGGGCAGTCTTGACCCTCAGAAGTGAGCTTTGATGAAAAATCTAGCCAGTAAGGGCTATCAAATTCAATAATTCAATGCAAAATTATGAAAATAAAGGCATGGCAAGAGTGGCAATACAGTTCTCCGCGGGACATCATGAGCCCGGTCGCATGCGTGCCTGATAAATATGGGTCTAAAAATCAAAGACACAAAGCCCCGGCGTAACAGACTATGTCTTTGAGGGGTAGTGCCCTGGAAGGAAGTCGAGTCTTAATATCTCTCATCCTGCATAAATCTTGTCTCTAATTTTTCTTCTATTTCTCCCTCTTAAGCTGGGTTGTATCCTGGGTATGGCCTTAGTAGGGGCACCGTTCTTTAGAGGCGGTTGGTTGTGGCGAGCCACCCTCATATGCACGCCTTGCTCAAGGAAGCCTTTAATAAGAGGGGTAGGAACGACAATCCCTAGCTCGTAGTTCGAGCCCGTCTTTGGGTGCTGCGGATTGCTATTTCAAAAATTCAAAAAAAAGGCAAATATTACCGAAAATCCAAAAAGTGAGATATTATCAAAAGTCCAAAAAAATCAAATGTCGTCCAAAAACAAAAAAAATCAAATATTTTTGAAAATTCAAAAAAAATCAGGAAAATTGAAACTTTCCAAAATATTTATCTTTTTATTTCTTTTCTATCTATTTATTTTGAGGGTGGATATGTGATCTGTTTGCTAAGTGTGCAGGTTGCAGGTGTTCAAGTTTTCTTGCTCTATCTTTTGCTCTGCCTCCTATTCACGACTTCTGATATGTTCTCTCTTCTTCAATCTATATCTCTCGATCTTTCCTTAAGCTTGTGTCCTTCTCAACTCTCGCTTCATCTCATCATGTCTCTATGAGAGGGCATTGCCTCGCGATTTTGAACCTGGCAAGTTCTGCTTCATCCGATCTTGGGGCTTTGATTGAGGAATGTGTTTGTTATCTTTTGTCCCCCATGTTGGTTGTCACACGTGTTTATGTCTGTCATGTCTTTGTTTCATGTGTCTATGTCTCGCACGTGTTGTCCTTGCCACGCGTGCCTTTGTCCATCTGTGTCATCGCACGTGTTATCCTTGTCAAGCGTGCCTTTGTCCATCCGTGTCATCGCACGTATTGTCTTATGTCCCCCATGGTGTTGTCCCACGTGTCTTTGTCCCACCATGTCCTTGTCCCACCGTGTTGTGGTGTTGACTTGTTCCACTGTATACTTCAATCTCACGCATGCTTGCCATTTGTTCTTGTGATGTTCGTTATGCCGTTATGTTTTTTGTAATGTTATGTTCAATTCATGTTCAGTTATGTTATGTTATCCTTATGCTTGTTCATGTGGTTGTGTCTTATTCAAAAATCCAAAAAAAATGCCATTTCGCCTGCACAGGTAAGTCAGGTATGGCCTTCTATCCCTGTATCCCTTCTTGTATTACTATATGGTATTATGTTATATTATCTCGAGAACCAGTTGGTTATTTACGTGTTCCAGGATCTGATGTTCCCCTATAACAAAAATAATGATGATCCCGGTTCGCGTATTTAATCATCGCATAGGCCATTAGGTTGGGGAAACTAGGGGACGACGGTTCTATCTTGCACACCGTGGTTGCGGATAGTGTCATGATCCTGATTCTCTCAGTGTAGCAATATTATTCTTGAGTATTTTCTATTTTGTGGCTTTCTTTGCATTCGTTTTAATGATTTCTTTTATTTTAGCCCAGCATGCATCATACTCATCTTTTGAGCGTTCATGACCCATAGTGTGTCTGAAAGTATCTCATTTGTGATGGATGATTGTGCGTTCATGATTTTGAGTAAAAGGAAATATTTCATTCAGAGTTGGAAGGTTCTCTCTGGTCTGTTCACTTGATTTGATTGACTGAAGGTCCCTGTCGGGAATTTTAGTCTGTTTCTTTACCTTTTTATTGCTTATTTCGATCCCCTCATTGGTCCGAGGGATTGTGTCCCCTATGACGTTGATCGTGTGTTTTCCTTTTTGTTTAGTTAGTTTCTCCAGACTGGTGTCGTTTTGGTCCGATCATTCCTTGTGTTTGGTTCGGAGTTTTCCGGAAGATTCCTATCGCTCGTTGGCGAGAAAATGGGTGGCTTTTACCTTAACGCCCGCTTTTTAGTCTCATTTCTGCTTCATCTCCATGTTCCATTTCACTTTCGCTTCACCTCCGCTCGCTCCCCTGCAAAGAGGACGTTAAGGAGGGGCATCTGTTGACACCCATTTTTTACCTATGAGTTGAGTCATTCCTTTTACTATCATTTGTTGATGTCTCGAGTTGTCTATTACTCATTGGACTATTTTTCAGGCATGCTTTTGGGCTTATTTTATGGGTACTTCCCTCCCTAGCTAAGTCTGACCTCAGATTCGGGTTTAATGGGCCTTCATTTCACTTGATTTTGGGGTAAATGGGCTCATTTATCCCATTTTATCAATTTCAAATGCCCAGGCTTTACACGGTCTAGCGACCGGCCGTTCAGTGACTGGGCGGTCTTCTTCGAATCGTTTACTGATTTATTGGATATTTATTTGATTTTCTAAATTTTCACCGACAAGCCTTTGTACGGTCTGAAGGCAGCCGTTTACTTCCATTGAACGGCCTATCGTTAGACCGTCCAACTCCCAGAGTCTTCAGCCGGTTTATTTTTCAGATAATTATCTATTTATCCTATTTTTTGGATTTATCACCGACATGTGTACATGGCCTAGCATTAGACCGTTCCATTCATTGAGTGGTCTACCAGTAGACCGTTTTATCCTGAAGAGTCCAGCGCCGTGATAGCCGGTCAGTTCGGTGGATAATTGGATACTTTCTTATTTTATTTTATTTATCACCGACAGCATTGGACGGTCTAGTAGTAGACTGTGTAATTGTCTGGGCGGCCTATCGCGCGACCGTGTACATGATCGAAACCTGTGGATTGTTTGGATTTTCTCTCTCTATCCTTGGTTGAACCTCCACCTTCCTCCGCCATTTTCTCTGTGGTTTCTCAACCAAATGGGGTGTCGTTTGATTTGGGATGGAAATAAAGGTATTATCTACTAATTTTATTTTGACATCTCAGATTATTATCCAGTGGAAAATTTAATTTCGAGGTTGGACTTTAAGGGCTCTATAAATAGAACCCCTAGTCCAAGCTCGAAAGGGGGGAGATCCAACATCGACGTCGAAGCTCTGCCGAATTATTGAGCGAACTGTAGTCAGAGAGGGAGGCTTTCTACATCCTTCTAAGCCTCCGATTTAAGGGAGTAATCTTTGTTTGGTGTTAATTGTCGTTTCATCCATTGCATGCTTCTTTTTTTTCACCATCTTCTTCCCACGTTTTTGCACCATTTCACCTCATCTCTACACCATTCCTATTATTTTAATGCCCTATAGGGGTTTAAAAACCTCCCCAGGTATCGCCCATTCCATGTTAGTACGTATATTTTCCATTCTTTTCTATAGTTACTACACTTCCTAGGGCTAATTTGGGTTGCATTTTCGTGTTCTCCACGTTGTTTTGTAGGTCAGCATCAGCATAGCACGAGGCCCATCCCCTCTGGCCGACCGGAAGGGGTGGAGGATCAAGTCCTACAACTTGGAGTCTGGCACCCTTGAACGGCCTTCTTCCGTCCGCCTTCAGATAAGAGCGGTCCCCCAAGAACCGTTCAAATCCTATAAGCGGCCGTCTGCAAACCGTTTAAAGCAAGACCCTTCTTTGTCCCACTTCCTTCTTTAGCACTGTGAGCGGTCTATCGAGCTGCCGTTCCATCCCTTGAGCAGTTCATCCTGGACCGTGTACAACTGCAGCGCTGCATCCTGGGTGAGTGCTTCCTCCCTTTCCAAGGTACGTAGTACTCTTCGGTACCCGTGTCTTGGTGGTGATCACGATCACACACACATACGCCTCCACTTTTTCCTTCCTCCCTTCATTTTGCTTGTCTTTACATTTTGATTTAGAAAAGGAAGGTAAGAAAGAGAAAGAGTGAGGGGGGAAAAAACATCAACAGTGATATCCTTTCTCTTTGGTCGGCTGAAGAGTAAGGAAGAGCTAAATCTATATAACTCCCCGGATTTTTTGGATATTTTTCGGATTTGGATCCATGGGTTTCGGATCGCTTTGGTGGGTCTTGGATTGAGTTTTGCGGTTTACGCGTGTTTTCGTCTGTCAGATTTTCGGAACCCCGTGTAGGGCGAACCGTTGCGTTCTCCGACTCTAGGACGTTACCGACGCATTGTGCAATTTTCGAGGATCGTGGATAGTATTTTTTCCTATTTTTGGGTATTTTTTGGAAATTCCAGATTTTTTATATTAAACCAACCCTTTTTCTCTCTCCTCATCTCTCATTTCTCACCCTCTCCCTCTCTCTTCTCTCACGCTCTCTCTTTCTTCCCTCTCTTCTCCGGCGGCCGACGGAGCGAGGCGGGGGCAAGGCAGAGGCGACGCCGGTAAGGAGTGGGCGCGGATGGGATGAGGATTGGGGCGGTGGCTCGCGGTGGAGCAAGTGGTGAGTTCGTGAACCGGCGGAGCTTTCACGGCATTTTCTTGGTGGATCGGCATCCTCGGCACGCGAAATCTTCCGTGGAGGTAGGGGGACAGATCCTTAACCCCTGTACTTCATTTCCCGCGAGTTTGGTAGCCCGAGGCGAGCCGAGTGGGTTTATTTCTTCACCGGGGTTAAAATGCATGATTTGGCGGGGTGAGTCAAATTTAGCATTTTAATTGCGTTTTTGGGGTTTAAATGGGTCCTCTCGGTGCTAGAGAGGTTGGGGAATGGTTTCCCCTTGTTTTCCCCTTCACATGGGTGTGAATGGGACGTGGAATGGGGTTTTTCACCGAATTCACCATTTTCGGGTTTGCGAGTAGGTAGCGGTCGCTCCAGAGACCGCCACTAGCCCTGGCTGTCTTCTGGGGGGGCGCCACTTTCTCGTTATGTCGGTTCGGCTTTGCGGTCTCGCGATGGACCGCTAAGTGCCGCTAGCGGTCCAGGCACGATCGTTTTTCTCGCGCTAGCAGCCAAGGGTCGGGCCACTACGTTGTCGCTTGGGTTCCGTGAGGTGGCGGCCTGGCGGCTGACCGCTAGCCAGGGGTTGCGGTTAGGCCAGGGCCGCTACTCAGGGGGTTGCGGTCTAGGAGGTGATCGCCCTTGACCGGGTGTTTCTAGCAGGTTTCTAGCGGCCCAATGGTGGACCGCTACGTGGTGGCTTGCGGTCCAGGGTGGATCGCCAAGCGGTGTGACGGTCCAGGGAGGACCACCACCCTGTTTTTCAAGCTAGTTGTGTTCCATTGGTGTTGTGTTGGCTCCCGGTGAACCCGGTTGTGACCCAGTGGTCGACCTTTGGTCTCGTAGATGTTCCGGACACCCCGTGGGTTTTGTGTCCGTGTTTTGGGGTTTTTGGAGGTACCATGTTACCTCGATTAGCATGCCCGTAGGTTTGTTGGGTTCGGGTGACCCCATGTGTTCCGGGCTTTTATGTTCTCGCCAGAACTAGTCGCCGTGTATCGGCATGTGTGCGGTGGGTTATTCCCGTACGTCATTGGCTTTCTAGTAAGTGTCTTCCGAGTGGGCCGTGGGTTTGGCCCTTGGACTGTGAGTCCAGTCACCCAGCCTGGGGCTGGAGGTTTCTCACTTTTCCCTTGGATAGGTGATCGAATCGGCGGCTTGTGAGCTACGTTCGGAATTGGGCTACTGTGGTTTCAAACCTAGGGATTATGCTAGATTAACGGTGTTGTGCCATCATGTGCAGCGATCTTGACTCGAGTCATGCGAATCAAGGACTGTTGGGTTTATTAGGTCTAGTGGACCATCCAGAGTCTGGTGGTCTCGAGCCACCTGCTACTCCGTGTTACTCGCAATGGGTGCGTGCGTGACTTTCCGTGTTCACATTTAGTGACCTCCTATTGGTCGTAGCCTTCTTACAGCACGCATATGCTGACTCACTCAGGAGTGGTGGAGCGGCTTACCCGAGAGAGATGATTTTTAGGCTGGTTACCATAAGGCCCCTTCGCGCAGCCGAAGTCCGGGCTTTGGGGAAGAACCAGGTAGAGGATCTGACCTAGGGCGCATGGTCTGTGTGTGCACACGTGGTTGGGGGCGTCGGACCCGCACTGACGAATGCGACCCCAGCTAGTCCTTGTCCGTGGTACTGGTTGTGTGTGATAGGATGCAAGGCAGGGATCTAGAAGGGGGGTTGAATATATCCCCTTTTAAAAGGCTGGCCTCAAGTTAAAATAACACCCACTATGATTAAACTGAAGGAAATGGCGGTTGCAAGAAACTCAATTCAGAATGACGGTAGCAGGAAACTCAATTCAGAATTGCTCTAGAACACTAGGAGTGTTAGAATCCATGCACTACTGAAATAAGATAACTCATGAAAACGCTCAAGCTCAACCACTTTGCACTCAAGGAACTCTTGCCATGAGAAACACGCAGAAGCAAATGCTTCTACTAAACACTCAGTCAAACACTTAACAGCTATAACGATTTCAAACATAAATCACACAGAAGAACTTCTGATATAGAACACGCAGGTAACCTAAGAAAGGGGGATAGAAGATATGGAAATGTATGCACAGAACAAACCATGATGGACAGGATATTTTAGATGGTTCGGTCTGCTACCCACAGACCTACGTCCATCCCCCACTCAAACCCGAGTGAGGCTTCCCTTGCTAAAGCAAGATGCAGACTCAGTCTGCAAACAACGGCTGCTAAACAGCTTGAGACTGAGGGAAACAAATCCCTAAACCTGGTCTTGCTTCCCACAAGACCACCACCCTAGCTCTGCTACCCACAGAACTAGAACTGGAGGATGACCTCCCTTCCTCTGAATCCTCAGAAGGAACCCGTGAGTGACACCCTGTCACTCACAACCAGAGACCTCAATCTCCCTTCTCCTGATCACTCAGGAGAAACCCCGATCCCTAAACAAGGAATCAGAAAAATACAAAAGGAATGGACAAAGCAAACAAACGAAAATGGAAAATAACAAGACAAAATAAAGGCAGAAATAAACTGTAGCTCCAAAGAGCAAATGGACTATGGATCTAATCTACGAGTCGAAATGCTAGCAGATTTGCAATTGATGCTATGGCTACTTTCTTTCTCTCGCCCTCTGGCTGCTCCTCTCTTCTTCTTTCTCTCATGTCTCTCTTCTTTCTCAGATTTTCTCTTTTTCTCTCTTTTCTTTTACTCGCACACTTGCTCTCTTCTTTCTTCTCTGTTGGCTCACTTTTCTCCTTTGCAGCGGCCTATTTTCTCTCTCTGCTCGAAGGAAGATACCTCCTATTTATATCCAAGATAGAGCCTCCAGAGAACCTTTTTGAATAAGGTAATTCGATTACCTTTTAATTCCCATTTGTCCACGTGGTAAGAGGCGAGAAAGTTTTTCTGACAGAGTACCTCGGATCACGTGCCAATCATTGCTTCTTGGGTTCACATGCCATCTTATCACTGGAGTTAGTTTTCCAATCGGGTCTGACTTTAAATTGTGAAACTGGGATTCAAATCTTCAGACCTGTTAGCGCCCGAATGTCTGCATCGACCTGATTACAAGGTTTGAACTGTGGCAGTGACCTTTCTTCTTGATTTGCTTAAGATGCACCGACCTTACTAACTGATATGGAGATAACTGCTTTGACCATGTTGCCATAAGTTGTTCAGTTGCACCGACCTATCTCCTGAGCTGACTGAAGTGCATCGACCTTAACTTGCAATCCTAACTTACAAGCTCCGACCACCTTTGATATGCATAGACCTTAACATGTGCAGTGAACAAGGTGCACTGACCTAGTGGATAGTACTCAACACATGTGCATCGACCTTAAGACTCAATGACATATATATGCACCCACCTTATAGCACATACTATACAAACGTGCATCGACCGATATGCAAATGTGCATCGACCTTCTAGACTATATGACATATATGCATCGACCTTATGGCACATACTATGCAAACGTGCATCGACCTACATGCAAATGTGCATCGACCTTCTAGACTCAATGACACATATGCATCGACCTTATGGCACATACTATGCAAACGTGCATCGACCTTCTAGACTCAATGACACATATGCATCGACCTTCTAGACTCAATGACATATATGCATCGACCTTATGGCACATACTATGCAAACGTGCATCGACCTACATGCAAATGTGCATTGACCTTCTAGACTCAATGACACATATGCATCGACCTTTTGGCACATACTATGCAAACGTGCATCGACCTACATGATCAAGGAATGCTGATGTACACCGACCTGAGATTTGCTAACAACCTGTGCATTGACCTGTCTCTGTCTAGAGAGGAAATTGTGCTTTTGCACTGACCTTCTCAGCACTGGTTGAATTTGCTACATCGACCCTTGTTCTGAAGGAACTGAGGTGCATCGACCTTTTGTGCTTGAACGGCTTAAGATGCATCGACCTTATATGCGTGAGTTCAACATCTGCACCGACCTGCCAAATCGTACCCAACACATGTGCATCGACCTATGTTGTCAAGAAGTGTTCAGATGCATCAACCTTATAGACATGGCATCTTCAGTTACATCGACCTTTATAGGCATAGTGTCTTCAGCTGCATCGACCTTATAGGCATAATGTCTTCAGCTGCATCGACCTTCCTTCATGAATTGCTTAAGGTGCATCGACCTTGTTAACAAATCAGAAATAGTTGCACCGACCTTTCTTCAGAAATAACTGATGTGCATCGACCTTATATGATTTGCCCGCTATCTCTTGACAATACTGTGTCGAGGCAATCTCTTCATATTTACTTCTATGACCAGCGATGCATCGAGGCAGTGCCTAGTTGCATCGACCTGATACCCTTGCTCAGTCAGAGTATGTCAACCTACTCTTTCAGCTTCACTGATTTGTTCATGACTTTGACTTAACCTTTTGCCTTACTCTCAGAGCCTGTTCTGTGAAGAATTCAACACACATCTTCTACTATAATAAGATCATCTTAAGAGCAATTATGTCAGCAAAAATGCAATGTATCACATCCATCAATGCAACATCAACAGTGTTTGGCACCATTGCATCATTGCATCATTAAACCATATTAATATTATGACATCATCAAAACCACATAAATGTAGCATCAACACATATGACATCATACTTAGATGAGTCATAGTGTTTGGCATCATCAAAATCATAGGGGTACAAAAATCTCTCCCTTTTTGATGATGGCAACACTATGAGGCATGAAACAACATTCTGACTCATATCCCAAACTATTCCCCCCCTTTGACTTCATCAAAAAGCAAGTAATAGTTTGATAAAATCAGTGGAGATAAATGCAAAGCATGCATTGATGTGATTGAAATAAAAATTATTCTCCCCCTTTCCACATGAACCGAAGCTCCCAGACAGTGCAAATCATGTATATGAAGTATTCAAGAGGATGCAACATCTCCTTCCTACACATCACACAAAGAGTAATGACTCACAAAAAATATTATCCCCCTTTGACAACATCAAAGAGAAGGAACATTAAGCTGATCATGCAGAGCATGTAAACTATTGTCCCTTTTTAACCAAAATTTATGCACAATGATGTTTTCTCAAGGACTCTCCCCCTAAATGAAATCATGCAGTAGTGATGATAATGAAGGATTTGAGAAGGACAGTCAATTATGGGTATCATAAAAAACACAGGGACATCCATACATGATTATTACAGAATCTGATATATGAATTTAATATGAAGTGCGGTTGAAATAGATAGAATGAGCAAGCTGAGCACAGGAATTTCAACTAGACTTCCAATGGATTTAAGAAAGGTTTTCAATGAGATATGAATTTCATAAATCTGGAGATAAAAAGGTTTCAGAATCCTCCATCATAAGGGCTTATGAATGAATCTTTATGAACAGCCTGATTTAAATATGATGTATACACAGTTTGTTAATAAAATTTCTATCTTTATATCTGAAATTAAATTTTAATAAGAATTAACCAAGCCCTCATATGACAGTCTTGTTTAACCTTCCTTCATCTTACTTACACAAAGTTCAATGATCCCTTTAGGAGTTACAAGAAGTAGTATTGAGGTTAAACAGTCATGAAACCATTTGATTTTGTCTAGGGTTGCAGCAATTTATCTTTTGTAATAAGTTTTAGATATTTCATTTGTTCAACAATAATTTTCATGCTAAGAATTTTTTTGAGCAATCTAGTTCAGTACACACCTTGTAACTAGAGGATATACGTTGTTTAGACGCCAATATCCCTAAGCACTTAGTGTGACTGACAGACATGCCTCATATTGAACAGAGATAACTAGGACATTTCATGACATAGGTTGACTCCATTTCTCAGATGAAGAACCCAGTTTCTCGGTGCAACCTAGTCATTGCTCTACCATGAACTTTCAAAGATGTTTCAGCAGAGATAACCGTGGTACTTCATGACATAGTCCTTTGGACATAGTTCCTCAGTAACCAAAGGCATTGCTCTGAATCAATTGACCCTTAGACATTTCAGAAAAATCAGTTGTTTTAAAGACAATACTTACTACATGTATCTCAACCAAAGAAAGTCATGATTTCTAGGTTTTCAGAATTTAGAAGATTTTGCATGATATAACATGAAGCATCTGGTTGAGGTTTATTAAAAAGATATTCAGATATTTTCAAGATATTCATATCCAAATGTAATGAATACATTAAACTTAAACCAATTTGATTCTTTTCAAACATTCATAATCCTGTATAACAGAAGATTTCTAGAAAGAATATTTTTCAGATTTATGATCAAAATACACGGATTGAAATCTTCCCAAATTACAGATAGATCAAGACAGTTTCATGAGCAACCAGATCACCAATAGAAACATCAGCAGGAACATGCATCATGTGTTAGCTACACTTGAAGTTCATGCATGTAGGGGCAGGTTTCATTCTCAAAAAGGATTTAAGACAACAGACTCCCCTTGGCAACTCTAGGAGCAACACACATTTGGTTTCAATAATCATGAGAGTGTTGAGCACAAGTGAATATAGAACAGATGGAGGCAGGTGATATCGGCTAACAGTGTAGATTATTAGGAGAGCAGAGATAGCAAGATGAGCAAGGCAATGGCTAGTCAGTGAAGATTTCAGTTGACCGAGATGAGCAACTTTGGTCGACCGAACTAGACAGTGATAAAAACATAGAACATATATATGGCCATGCTGTTCAAAATCTAGTTATATGCTCCCCCTGAATGAATGCACTCAATCAATATTTTTGGTATTTTCAATATGAATAATATGCAGCTTAACCAAATGTATGCATATGCAACCCTTTTGAATTTTCAACATGTATGGCATGTAAATATTTTTGAAATCTATGTATGCATGAGAACATAGAGATGCTTCTTACTAAATAACGAAATGGAGCTTTTGAAAACACTTCAGATATCAGATATGACATGAAGACCTTGTAGGAAGTTGATTGATACCATTAAGCACATATGCATATGCATGAGACATAAAATTGCCATGATTGACTCCCCCTATATATATGCATTGTATGACTTTTCTGAATGCAGCAAACACAATGAAAATTGTGTAGGAACTTTAATTCATTATGCTCATGTATAGACCCATGGTACAAGGCAGAGGACATGGTCTAAAGATCACCTCACACATGGTTAGAACTTCCAGACAGACCTCATCTGCCTTTTAGCACTTTACCATTTGATATACCATGGAGGTCACGCAAGACAATGTAGTGAAAATGCAGTCCTATGTGCATCTCAAGGTTTTAAATGACAGCATTCTAAGCATGTGTTTATGCAGATATCAAACTTATGCAGTTCAGATCTTTTCAGATTTTGTGCACGATGTGCATTATGACATTGTCATGGGTTTTTTTTTCTTTTTATGCCGATGACCGGGGTGAAGGTAGGGATACATCGGGAAGGAGAAATACGGGAGTTTGATGTATCTCGGGTATTCTCCTTCATGGTTGCATGCCTCTCACGGCAGTACCGGGCACTCTCCTTTTGCGGAAAGTCGGGAAGGGTCTAATGGCATGGAAATGTAGGGGTGTAGATTAGCTAGACAGGGTGCGGGCGTGCCAGTCGATTTCTCGACAATCACCCATGGAACAGAGGGTTGACCGGGGAAGCGTCGCCAGGACGCGGCACGTGGGTTCGAGAGGACTGGTGACATGTGGATAGAGGGGGTTCCACAGGTGCGAGTGCACAGGCGATTGTGGGAATCGTGTACTGGACGTCTTTCCCCACCGACCGCAAGCGATCGGTGTTTATTTACATCAGATTGAATCCAAACACCTTCGTTCTGTGCTGAAGAGAAGCCTGTATGTCTGAAGCCATGGGTGGAGGGCCGGGAGCATTCCTCAACTGTGGGCACGCTTTTGTCTGGAGAGTGATGGCTGGGGTCGGAGATGTCTGACACGTGGGCCGAATGGGTTAGGTAGAAAACTGGGGCCCTTGTACGGGCGCATGCATTCAAATGGTTTTATGCTATATGAGAGCCACATGGGCTTTACAAATGGGCCGAGGAGGCCTAGAGTACAACTGGCACAAGCCGCGGGACAATTCCGACGTAAGAGTCGGTCCCCGGGTCAATGCGTGGTATGGTAGATATCTGCATGTTTACATGGGCTCCCTATGGGGAGATCGAGACTTACCCGACTGCCTAGGTGGTAGGGGCGATCGTGGGCTGGCGCTTGACTGAGGTTGGATGCGGCTCAAGGTGAGCGGTCGGGTCTAGGCCTCGGAAGGCGAGTGTCATCGTATTGGGGGGTTGAGGTTGGCCCCAAGAATATTATTCCCGGGTCAGGGGTCCGACTAGCTCGAGTCATCAATCAGGACGGTCGCCGGCTAGCTCAGGAGGAGCGGTAGGCACGCGGTTCCGTGTTGTAAGTAGGTGCGGCATCAGGATGCGCACGTAGCCAATGCGGGTCGTTACACACGGGTGGACCTGGGATGCGGGTGCATTGTTCGTTGATGGGGACATCTCTGACCACTCCATATTTTTTTTGAGGTTCATGATGATCACCAGCAGTGATACATCTTGTTCGCCACTTTATTTCGAGTCATATGATGTATTTTTCATTTTCTTATCATGTAATTTTCCTTTTATTTGAGTTCAGTACCTAGGTAAAAAGATCATTTACCTAAGTCTTGAGTCATAGGGTCAATTAAGTAGGCTAATTGGCCCAATTCAATGGGCTAGGCCCATGGGCGCCGCCCCTGCCCTTTGTTTCTTGTTATTAGTCCAAAAGTCAGGGGCTTATGTTTAAATGTGGGATTCCTATAAATAGGACCCCATTCCCCCACTTGAGAACTATTGAATGAAAAATTGAGTTTGAGTTTCCACAAAAGAATTTGTGTGATTTCTTCTTCTAGGGTGAGATACCCTCTCTCATCTCTCTCTCTCTAAAAGGGGCGACCCTTTCTCTCTCCTCCCCCCAAATTTGAAATTCCTCTCTCTCCTCCCCTCATTCACTTCTCATTAAGACCCCTCCCTTCCCCATACATCTATTCAATTCCCCTCCAACCCCAAGGTAGAATCTCCACCTTCTAGGCACCTCTTCATTCTCCCAAGCAACCCCTCCTCTTCCCAACACAACCATTCCTTTTCCCAAGCCACCCCTTCCCTTTCCCAACACACCTCTCCATCTCCCAAAACACCCCTTCCCCTTCCCAAGACCACCATTGATCACCCACCATTAAACCAAATTCAAAACATTTTCCCATTTCCCAAGAGTCACTTGCGCCCCCCCCCTCTCTCTCCCTCCACCCTTGGCCACACCTCTCTCCCCCTCCACCTGCTAGCGGCGACCCCAGTCACCTCCACCCCCATCCTCTAGCCACAACCCTCATCCCCCATCCCCCTCACACTAGGGAAGGCCCCGGCTGCATCTCCCACCATTTCCTTCCCCCCTAATCTTTCCATTGTTCCTTCCTATCACCCCTCCTACCCAGCCTGCAGCAGCAGCAGTGAACTTCCAAGTTGCAGAGCCTGCCCCGGATCCATCACTCATCTTCAGGTGGAGTATTGTATATTTATGGAAAGCTCTTCAAAGAGGCTTCGCAGGCGAGGTAGTTTCATCGAATTCTGACATCGGAGCAGCCCGTGGGAGCCCATCTCGCCAGCCTACGCAAAACACCTCCGGCAGACAACCTGAAGCTGAAAGAAAATACACCAGCGACCAGATCGGTGAGGATCTTGGTGCGCCCTTCGGAGGGGGACGTCTTCTGCAAGTCCTCTACCATCTCCAACAAGAAGGAGATCATTTGAGTATCAGAGCACTGCGTTCCGTCATTTCTCCCCGGAGTGCACAGGTTAGTACACTAGGACCAGTTTGGACACCCTGTCACCGTTCTGCCTCCAGCACTCTACTCCAACCTCTTCTCGAAGCTCCGTTGGTCCCTGCTGAAAGAGGACTCTCCCACGAGTACGTCGGCGCTCATCCCGCCTCAATCCGACACCCCATCTAAGAGTAGGACACTGGCAAAGAGCTCACTGGTTGCCCAGAATTGTCACCTGCACAGTTCTGCGAGTTTCGGCGGCCTCGCTTCGTCTGAGCTCGGAATTCGGCGATTCTTCTTCCATGTGAATCTCCATTCGATCAGCTTTCTAGAGACGCCAACCCCGCCTCCGTCGTACGTCCCACCAGAGAGCTCTACCACCGACAAGACACTGATTGCAGTCAGCCTGGGTAGTAACTCAGTCTGCACAGACCGGGTTTCGATCTCCTTCGGCCACACCCATCTCCCCTCCCTCGCCTGGCCGGCTGACCGCCCCTCCCTACGTGGAGGTAGTTTTGGTTGTAAGTCGATTATCCCTACCCCTAGTCCACCCCCTCTGTGAGGGCATAGTGCATATACTAGCAGGTCTTCGGCTGAAGCTTCATCGGCACGGCGTGCGGGTAGTCCATGCTTCCCCGCTCGCCCTCGTCTCCGGCAGGGATCGGCGTTCTCACGCCGATCAGGTGAGCTCTTGACCACACTTCTCTGCTGAAGTAATTTTGCTTGCTTAGTATTGAATCTTAGTGCCGTCGGTCAGTGAGTGAGTGCTCAGACTATACTGCAAATTACGTGAGTAACCTCCGCGGGTGAGTTGCGAGAGAAACCTTACATCCCATGCCCTTGGCATGCCGGCCACCCATGATTTGGGCATCCCTGGCCCATTGGGGTCCTCCCCTAGCTAGCCACACCGCTAAAACCCCAAGGTCCAACCCCGGACCCTCATCCCCATCGCCGGTCCATCTACAGACCCGGGTGCACGCTACGCTGGTGAGTCCGCTTGAGTGAAATCACCGGGTCATTCTTGCTTGCAAATTTAGGTCCAAGGGGTTGTGTTACATCATTCCTAGTCAAAGCCGTCTTACATGCGATGAGGATGGACTTGTACGAGGTGGCTAGACGCCGTGTGAGGAAAGTACATGTGACATACCCTCGGCATGTGTGAGCCGACTAGCAAGCCAACCGCGCGCACACTTAGCTCCTCACGTCCCCGACCCTTGCCGAAAGCCCCGGGAGTCTGGGGGTGTGGCAGTTAGGTCGGTGTGTCTGTCCGTACGTCGGGCGGTATCTGTCCGTTCGTGGTTCAGTCAGTCCATGCATGCCTTGCCCCTTGAGCTTCTAAGCGGTGGAATTTATAGGAAGTTGAAGGGGTGGGGAGTAGGGTTTAGGTGGACCAAGTTGAGGGTTCAACTTGGTCCGGGTAAACCTCCTAAAAAATATATATTTTTTATATATATATTTTTTTAACGGTGGGGGAGATAGGGTTTAGGTGGACCAGCCCCTTGGGCTGGTCTGGTCCGCCTAAACCCCTCTCGGAGGGGTTTTCTTTTATTAAAAAATCTTTTTTTAGTTTTGATGAGGTTTAGGCGGACCAGCTTGAGGGGGCAAGCTGGTCCGCCTAAACCCCTGCCCAGGGAGGTTTGGGCGGATCGGTTGGGCGCTTTTCTTTTTAAAAAAAAAACTTTTTTTTGTTGTAACGGGGTTTAGGCGGACCAGCCTGGGGGTCCAAGCTGGTCCGCATAAACCCTACCCCAGGGGGGTTTAGGCGGACCGAGTAGAGGAGAGAGAGGGGGCGGCCCCACCCCTATAAAAATTAGGTTTTTTTGTTATTTTCTTCCTAATTTGACTAAGAAGAAAAGGACAAGACTTCTGGGAGGATACAACAAGGATACTGGGAGGATACGGGTTGACTGGCTGCGTGTGTACGAAGACCACGGGAGTTGACGTGAGACTTGCACGATCTCGAGCTCCCGTTGGCGAGTTCCTCCTCATCGAATTCTTCTACGCACGGTATGGCAGATCTTGCACAAAACCGGGACTGGGGAAGGCTGTGGGGCCTCTGGGCTAGGAGGAGGGTGTGGCCCCCGGGGAGTTTGCCCTCTCTGGGGGTGCGGCCATGCCCCGGGGCGAATTGGCCCCGGACGAGCCGCAACCACGAGGGATGGCCCCCGGGGGTCTTCTTTCATCGTCTGAGGGTGTCCTTTGAGGGACACGGGGCTCCGGGATGCTGGGGTTATGATGGGGGCATCCCTTATCCCTCCACATTTTTTCGAGGCTTGGATTGTTCGTCGGCATATGCCATTGTGTTTGTCATGTGTTTTAGAGTCTAGTCATGTAATTTTTATATTTTATTTGAGTCATAAACCATGTAATTTTTCCTTTATTTGAGTCTTGTACCTAGGTTAGTAAGTCATTTTGCTAAGTTAGTTGTCATATGGTTGGTTTGATAGGCTTTTGGGCCCAATTCAATGGGCTAGGCCCAGGGGCGCCCCTCCGTGGACTGTGTGGTCAATATGTCAATTGTCCAGGGGCACTTTGGTCCTAGGAAAAGTATGGAGGCTATAAAAAGCCCCCTCCCCTCACTCATTTGTAACTTTGGAATGAATTATTGCAAGAAGAAATTATAGCACTCCTTTTCTTCTCCACTCAATTTCCCCTCTCTTCCCCCTCCCACCTACTTCCTAACTCCCCTCCCCTCATTCAATACCCTCCCCAACTACCTCCAACCCCTGTTTACTCCACCCCAACCCCAAGAGAACCTCCACCACTCATTGCTCCACCATCCAACCCCCAATTACCCATTTCCCTTCCCCATGCACCCCTCCACTTCCCAAGACTGATATGACTCCTCCCTAGGCCCCCAAAATTCAAATTTCCCTCCCCAAGAGCATCCATCCACGTTCCCCCCACCTCCCACAACCACCAGCCATCATCCCAATTCCAAACCATCACCCATCTCCACCTTCCATATCCCCTCCACAATCAGTCCTGTTCTGGTTCGCAGGCAGCATACTACCCAGAGATTGCAGAGGCAGTCACATCATCATCATGAGGTGCCTAGTGGCATACCATATACCGCTGGATTACTTGTCAAGTCGGCTTCACAGCCGAGGTGGTCTTGCATTGATCCGACATCCCTGCTGCCCAGAGGATCCAATCTCCCCCGACTGTGCAAAGCTACTCCGGCAGAGAACCTGAGCCTGAGTGGAATCTCAACCTCGGTCGCTACTGTTCGAGTTTTGGTGCGATTCTTTCACTAAAATATTCTCCTACAAGTCCTCTATCATCTCCAACAAGCAGAGATAAGTTTGGACCTCGGCATCAAAAGTTCTACATTTTCCATCCCAAGTGTGTCAAGTCAGTTTTCCTAAGCCAGAACCGACACATCCCTGTTGTTTGGGCTTTCGCGATCAGATCTGACATCTGCCGACAACTCCGTTGGTCTCGACGGAGAGAAGACTCAACCACGATCGCAACGGTACCTACCTCACCTCCAACATAGTACGGGTCAGTTAGTGGCACTCCCGTCTTCCAGCAGCATCACCCTGAGAGCAACCATAACTAGAGAAGACCAGCCCTGTTCCAGGCTCTTCCCCGGCCAGCAACATCGTTACAAAGCTCTAAGAAAATTCAGGCGACATCCTGGGCCAGTCTGAAAAGTTTTGGCACTGATTTTGTCTAATTCTGAGCTCGACTGAACCCGTGGCAGCGCCGACATCAACAACCTATCAAGCTGTTCCTGAAGTTGGCAGAACCGGCGAAGCTCGGCAACTTGGTTTCTATCATAGTGTCCCCACCCCGCCTGGCCGGCTGACCACCCCTCCCTACGTGGAGGTAGTTTTGGATGTGATTCAATAAGTCCCCCCCCCCAAGATCCCCCTCCTGCGAGAGGTGTAGCGGTGTAACATTTTCAATTTCAGATCAAAGCTACACCGACGCGGCGTGCGGGTGAATACCCACGCCTCCCCACTCGCCCCCGTCTCCGGCCGGGATCGGTGTATTTACACCGATCAGGTGAGCTCTTGAACACTTCTCATTGCTTGGATTTAATTGCTTAGTTTAGTATTGCTTTTGGTTGCTCCGTCGGCGGTGAGAGAGTGCCCGGTCCCAAATTGCCATCAAATTGAGCGACCCCCGTAGAGCGAGTTGTGAGAGAGACCCTATAACCCACGCCCTCGGCGTGCTGACTGCCCGTGAAATTGGGAATCCCAGGCCCTTAGGGGTTCATCCTCAAGGTAGCCAAATCCCCGGAGCGTCAAGGTCCCACCCCGGACCCTCTCCATCATCACCGGGTTGCCCACGGGCACATGTGTGCGTACGCGGGTGAGTCCGCTTGTGTGACATCACCGTGTCCATTGCGTTGCTTGCGATCTAGGTCCTAGGTCATTTCACATCAGGTTAGCCTATGGTGGGACTATTGTTGTGGAGTCATAGTTGCCGCTCGCAAGGTGTTCGAGTTAATACCCGACACACCCCGAGTTGTCGGATGGCCCGAGTAACTGGCTGGGAGTGTCACGCCCCGAGCGCGGAAGATACTCGAGGTCGTAGCCAGCTTATATAGAACCATTCAATGAGAGCAGTATACATAATTTTTTTTTTTGACAAAAGACAGAGTTTGCAATTTATCTAAATCATAACTAAGATTAAATTTCTAAAATAATACCAATGTCCAAGATGACAATTATCCAATTGACCAAATGGTAATAATTCGAATCTATAACATTCCTTATTCAAATCCAAATACTAGGTTACAAGCCTTAACAAGCGTCAATCAACTAGACCAATCATAACTAGAAATACAAGGTGGGACTTAACACACAAAGGGCACGACTAGTTGGCAGTAGACGACCGGTGACTCTATCACTCTTCACTCGGTCTCGTTCCCATTCATGTGGATGCCGCTATCCGAATTACCAGAAATGTTAGAAGCAACTGGATGAGCGAATCGCTTAATAGGAATTACATCTCATGTTCGAGCAATCTTTAAGTGGTTTACATGTTACGTGTAATGCAGGTATAACAATGCATGATGAACAAGTACGAAAATCAGGTATACAGGTATATCTATGCATGATGAACAAGTAAGAGATCAAGAACTATATAGAGAGTATCGCATGATTTCAAGTATTTGACAAGCAGGATGTAAAGACCTTTATAGATGTTGATGCCACTTTATGGGCAAGCAAGAACTCATCTACAAGCAACTAAGAATCATGTTCAAGCAAGAAAAATTCGTGTTCATGCAAGTAATATCAATTACGTGTCAATAGAATTGGCTATTTCAATCAAGCAAGTACCTTGCCCTTTTTCGGGCCACGCAAGTCAAGTATTGCCCATTCTGGGCCACGCAAGTCAAGTCAAGTAAGTAGAGAGAGTACGTGTGAAATGTCTCAAGTCAAGCAAGTCAAGCAAGTACTTCGGTGCAATGCTTAAACACCGTGGTCAATAAAGTCCCATAGGCACAAGTACCTTCAGGTGCTCCTCCCAGGACCAGATCGGGCCCTATATGCACAGTATTTTCATGTATTTCTTTTGACATCCACTCTCATTTATAGCCAATATGGAATTTCAAGGGTTGACCATAGTAAGAATAAAAGGTAGATTCCATGAATGGAGTTCAAGGCATATATCATGCAGGAGATGAACTAGGGTTATGTCAGTATAAACCACGAGATAAATCAAGAATCTGAATGAAATTGGTAGCTAACAGGCTACCTCATTGAATTAGCGCCTGGGGGTTAGCCCTGCTTTCAGGCTTTCAGGAAATGGCGCCTGACGGTCAGGCAGTCTCTCAGGGAATTGGCGCCTGGGGGTCAGGCTGTCTTTTATGAAATTGGCACCTAGGGGTTGCCCTGCCTTTCATAAATTATATATATATATGGGAAATGGCGCCTGGGGGTTAGGCACCCTTTCAGGGAATTGGCACCCCTGCAGAGAGTCATCATTTACATGAAGACCCTCTGGAGGGTCAATATTCAATCAATTGGCACCCCAGGGGCTGCCATGTTTTCAGGAAATGGGCGCCTGCTTAAAGGGGCGCCCATTCAAGTTCCAGCATTTTTTTTCTTTTCTTTTGATGCTAAGGAAATGGCGCCCCTTTGTAGTGTCACCATTTAAATGGCGACCCTACAGGGGGTCTTCAATTCTTTAAATGGCGCCCTAGTCAAGGGTGCCCATTCTTCAGGCTCACATCCACACCGGGCAGGTATGTTTTGAGACACAAGTCACTGTTCATGAATTTTAAAGTTCTCGGAATCAAGAAATAAGGATATGGACAGGTAGAGGAAAATATTAGGATCACAGAAACATATTCATGCAAGAATTTTATGGTTTAGTTCAATAGATATTGATTTTTTGAATGCATTGATTATTATTTGCTGGAAATGAATTGACGACATTGTGAATAGTCATTATTTAAATGGCGCCCTGGCTTGGGCCGTCCTATCAGGAAATGGCGCCCTGGTCAGGGGCGCCCTTCACCTGAGGGCTGGACATTCAGGGTTTTAAAAACATATGTGCATCTATTGTAAAACAGGTTATATACTAGGGCTATACATGATAATTCAAGGCTGTAAAAACTAGTGTAATGAGATATATTTGAATCCCGTGAAATCAGTATAACAAACTATGTAAAAACTAGTGTAACAGGCTATAGTTGTTCTACTTAAAACTTGTGTAACATGCCATAGAGTATGTTCTACTAAAAACCCGTGTAACATGCTATAGAATATGGAACAGGCTGCATGGCATGACAGATGGATATACTAGCATGTTATGTTACCCTATTTTAGCTGCGGGTTGGGCTAGATCTTGAGAAAACCTACCTTTTTGGAGTGCTTTTCGAGGTATAACAGTAGAGAAAGAATAAGAAATCCAAGCCACGTCAAGCTCTCCACGCTCAGCAAAGCTCCAAGTAAGCTTCTGCAGCAGGACGTGTAGCACGCAAGACGGGGATACGTCTCTTGCACATGAAGAGAAACATTAGATTTCTCTTCTGCAGGTGGAGATAGGGAAGTGGTAGAATAACCTTCTCTTTAGTGGCAGGATGATGGTAAGGGTCGTCTACGTTTGTTGGAGAGAAATGTTTATAGGGAAATAGTAAGGGTCCATTGGAAACCAGATCCGAAAACCCTACTGTGAATGTTCCCTCATGGGTCCTGTAACACCCTCAAATATAGCTAAGTTGTACTCTATATTACCGAGGCGCCTTTTGAAGTATCGGCTCAGTTCTTGAAAAGAACTCCGAAGTTAAGCGTGCTTAATGGGGAGTAGTACTGGGATGGGTGACCTGCCCGGGAAGTCCCCCATTCTGGAGCTGATCACTGTTAGAAAGGGATAAAACCGTGAGGCTAGTAGGCCAAAGCGGACAATACCTCGACGGTATAGAGTACGGGGCGTGACAGAATGGTATCAGAGCCATACCCCAGTCGGAAGTGTGGGAACTAAGTGCCATGCAGGGCAAAGTGCTACGCTATGGGAGCCACCTCTTGAGTCCGTAATGGAGCAAAGTGCTACATAGTGGGAGCCACCTCTTGAGCCTGTAGGGGCCACCTCTAGAGTCCTACCTGCCTGGGGGCTTGATTGCGTGATTGCGTGCTATATGTGCCCAGCGACGAGGACGTCGCCTATATAAGAGGGGTAGATTGTAACACCCTCAAATATAGCTAAGTTGTACTCTATATCACCGAGGCGCCTTTTGAAGTATCGGCTCAGTTCTTGAAAAGAACTCCGAAGTTAAGCGTGCTTAATGGGGAGTAGTACTGGGATGGGTGACCTGCCCGGGAAGTCCCCCATTCTGGAGCCGATCACTGTTAGAAAGGGACAAAACCGTGAGGCCGCTAGGCCAAAGCGGACAATACCTCGACGGTATAGAGTACGGGGCGTGACTGAATGGTATTAGAGCTATACCCCAGCCGGAAGTGTGGGAACTAAGTGCCATGCAGGGCAAAGTGCTACGCTATGGGAGCCACCTCTTGAGTCCATAATGGAGCAAAGTGCTACATAGTGGGAGCCACCTCTTGAGCCTGTAGGGGCCACCTCTAGAGTCCTACCTGCCTGGGGGCTTGATTGCGTGCTATATGTGCCCAGCGACGAGGACGTCGCCTATATAAGAGGGGTAGATTGTAACACCCTCAAATATAGCTAAGTTGTACTCTATATTACCGAGGCGCCTTTTGAAGTATCGGCTCAGTTCTTGAAAAGAACTCCGAAGTTAAGCGTGCTTAATGGGGAGTAGTACTGGGATGGGTGACCTGCCCGGGAAGTCCCCCATTCTGGAGCCGATCACTGTTATAAAGGGATAAAACCGTGAGGTCGGTAGGCTAAAGCGGACAATACCTCGACGGTATAGAGTACGGGGCGTGACAGGTCCATTGCCAGCAAACGTAGTGGAGAGGGGGATTCCTGCAGCCCACTCAAAGAGCAGACCCAACTAGGCCCAACAAGGCCCAACGAGGCAAGCTCGCCCAAGTGACAGCCCACAGGGCCCACTCGAAAAAGCCCAATAAAACAATGCTCGAGGAAACGACTCTCCTAGGTGGCCCCAAGGCTCGGAGAGCTCGAGCCTCGGTCAGGTCACAGGAAGACCCGCGCACGAGCTACCCCTCCGCCCGAAGGGGGGAAGTGCTAGCCGGTCTATCCGACCCATCTCCTCCCCGAGCCAGGCCTATCACCCGATAGGGCCGACCCCCTTAAGCTCGGGACGACTGATGAAATGTTCATCATTGCAGCCGTTAGAGTCCACAGCGGGCCAAACACTAAGAAGTCCAGGAGCTCCGGTTTCCCCGCGAGGATAATGCCCCCATGATGAGGCCATCAAAGCCCGCGACGAGGACGTAACCTCCACCGGAGACCTCTCAGCTTGCAGGACTCTAGAAGGCGGCGCACTATAAAAACCTGGGATACCCTCCGGTGAAAGGAAAGTCAAGAAGGGTATGATTCCACCCCCAAACTCCTGAGCAAGGACCACTTCACCCCATCTTTGGAGAGGGATCTCGCGCCCTCATCTCCCCCTCCCTATCGCTGCTCCCACCATTGCTCTACTGACTTGAGCGTCGGAGGATTTTACCCCAGGGAATCCTCCTGGGCCCTCTGACCCGTTTCCCTATCTTGCAGTTCATCATCTTGGTGATTACCAGTCAGCTCAGGAACCAGCGCGAGATTTCGCCCCTTCATCTGGCGCCGTCTGTGGGAAGCGCACGAAGAGTCAACATGGTGAGGAGGAGCTCAGGGAGGAGGTCCACCGGCGAAAGGGGTAAGGCCGTGGTAGCGGCAGGGGATGGCCCTTCCAGGGCCTCACAGAACCCTCCCTCCAACGCCAGCATCCCCGCCGACGGACCACCACCCCCCCCCCCCCGCGACAACGGGGCTACCCCCTACGGTGGCACCGAAGCCTTCCAGGCCCTCAACGCCAAACTGGATGTCCTCGTGGATCTCATGAAGACCCAGGCGGCCAGGGATGCAAGGTCCCGCGCCCCGTCAGGGAGCCCCCCCCGCAGGAGTACATCCCAGCACACAGCTGGGGGCCGCTTCACCCTCCGCGGCCAGCAGCTCATTCTTAACAGGGTCGGAGGACCCTCGCAAGCTCCGCCTTCGGAGCAAGAGGCCTCTTCCACACCAAGGAAAGGAAGGCGAGGGACGCAACGGCCCAATCCGGAGGCCAACGCCCCCGGAGACCGCCAAGGCACCCCCCCTAGCCTCGCGGTAGGACAGCAACCGGAGCTATCCCTCCGGCTGTGAGACTTCGAAAGGCGCTTCGCTGAGCAGGAGCGCGCCCTTCGCACCCTGCAGAAGGCCTCTTCTCCGAAAGATGAGGAGAAATCCCCGTTCTCCGAGTATATCTTGAAGGCAGAGGTATCTCCCAGAGCCCCCATACCAACCTTCAAGCTTTACGACGGCCAAGGTGACCCGACCGATCATTACGATAGCTTCGACGCCCTGATGACTCTGCACGGAGCGTCGAACCCCATCAAGAGCCAAGCCTTCGTGACCACTCTGGTCCAGGGCGCTCAAGCATGGTTCCGGGCCCTCGCCCCCGGATCCATCCGAGACTTCAAGCAGTTCGGGCGAGTCTTCAAGGAGAGCTTCGCCGGAAGTGCCCCCCCAAGGTCGGTGGCGGGGCTCTTGGCCCTCAAACAGGCGCAAGGGGAAAGGCTCCGGGCTTACGTCCACCGGTTTAAATCGGAAGCCCTCCGAATCCCCCGCCTAGATGTGGCCTCGGCCACAACCGCCCTGACCGGGGGTACCCGGGATGAGAATCTCCGCCGCGAACTCGTCCTCCACCCTCCCTCGACCCTTGCCGAGCTAGTGAGTCTGGCTCTGCGCCATGCCGAGTGCGAGGAAGTGCTCAGCGCTTACCGAGACGCAACCGGCTCGGGTCGGGAGGGGGACAAGAAGCGGGGCCCCGAGCCAAATCCTGGCTCGGGAAAGAAGCGGGATCGAGATGGAGAGCGCAAGCGGAAGTACGAGCGGTACACCCCATTAACCACCCCGGTCTATGAAATCTATGAAGACGTCAAAGACTCGGGACTTCTCCATCGGCCCGAGCCGATGAGGTCGAAGAACTGCAAGCGAGACAGACATTGTCTATTCAACGGCGATCACGGGCACCACACCGGTGATTGCCACCAGCTCCAAGACGAGATCGAGCACCTCGTCCGCCTGGGGCATCTGGCTCGGTTCACTGCCGAGCGCAGAGAAGACCAAGGCACCACAGAGGAGATTGACAACGCCCCCCGAGGGGTCCACATCAATGCCATCTCTGGAGGAACATCATCAGGAGGCGACAGCAGCCGTGGAAGGAAGCGTCATGCCGAGCGGGCGAGCCGAGCCCCAGGGCCACCCGAGGCCCCGCCCCAGGTCATAGTCTTCTCCGATCAAGACCTGGAAGGGCTAAGCACCCCGCACAATGACGCCCTCGTAATCTCGGCCACTATAAACTATTGTAACGTAGATCGGATTCTTGTGGACAATGGAAGTGCCCCTGATGTGTTGTCTTATGACAGTTTCTTCAAAATGGGAGAGAGTCCATCCAAACTCCGCCCGATCCGGATGCCCCTCTGTGGGTTCAATGGCCTGGCCACTCTCCCCGAGGGAGCCCTGAGCCTGCCGGTTACCCTCGGCACCCCACCCAAAACCGTTATGGTCATGGTAGACTTCATGGTGATCAAAGGGATGATAGCATACAACGCCATTTTCGGCCGGGGAATCCTCAGCCAGATCAAGGCAGTACCATCTACCTATCACCAGAAAATGAAGTTCCCCACCAAAAACGGGGTAGGGGAAATCCGAGGTAACCAGGCCACGGCCCGAAGGTGCTACAATATCTCGGTGGAGGCCACGCGACCGGACGGGAATAATAAGGACCCCCGGGAAGTCGAGGAGAAGTCCGCAGCTACTAATCCAGGTGGCGAGTTGCTGACGATCTTCCTAAACGATGACCCGACCCTAGGAGTAAGGATCGGGGCCGACCTACCACTCGAGAAACAGCAACAATATAAGAATTTTCTTTCTGAGTACATCCGAGTATTCGCTTGGTCCGACGATCAGCTCCCTGGGATACCTGAGGAGACCGTGCTACACCGACTCAACCTCAACCCCACCGTGAAGCCCGTGCAGCAGCGCCGAAGGAAGCACGCACAAGAGAAACAGACGATCATCAAGGCGCAGGTCACCAAGGGGCAAGAGACTGGTCTTTTTAGACCGGTCCTGTACCCGACGTGGCTAGCCAATGTCGTCCTGGTACCAAAGGCTTCCGGCGAGTGGCGGATGTGCGTGGACTTCACCGACTTGAATAAGGCAACCCCTAAAGACTGCTATCCCTTGCCCAGCATCGACCAACTGGTCGACTCGACATCGGGCAATGAGATGCTCAACTTCCTGGACGCCTATTCGGGTTACCATCAGATCAGGATGAACCCTGGAGACATCGAGAAGACTGCCTTCATCACCGACTATGGCGTGTACTGCTATACCCGGATGCCTTTCGGGTTGAAGAACGCCGGAGCCACATACCAAAGACTGGTCAACCACATGTTTGAGGAACAGCTAGGTCGGAACGTCGAGGCCTACATTGACGACATGCTCGTCAAGACCCCCAAGGCCCAAGACCATTTCACCGACCTCGCCGAAGCCTTCGGCATCCTCCTGAAGTACAATATGAAGCTCAATCCTGCCAAGTGCACCTTCGGAGTAAGATCCGGGAAGTTCTTGGGTTTCCTGGTCACTCAGCGTGGGATCGAAGCTAACCCTGACAAGGTCCAGGCCATCCTGGACATGCGCCCGCCCGCCTGCATCAAGGACGTCCAGCGTCTGACAGGGCGTATCGCCGCTCTCAGCCGTTTCCTATCCCGTGCGGCCGAACGATGCTTGCCCTTTTTTAAACTATTGAAGGGGCCCAAGTGGGCATCTGCTACGTTCGCATGGGATGAGGAATGCCAGAAAGCGTTCGCAGAGCTTAAGGAGTTCCTGGCTTCGCCCCCGGTGCTCTCCAAGCTCGTGCCGGGCGAAGCTTTGCTACTCTATCTCTCGGCGACGTCATCAACGGTCAGCTCGGTCCTGGTCAGAAATGACTTGGGAATCGAAAGGCCAGTCTATTATACCAGCAAAGTGCTTAGCAAGGCCGAGAGGAGGTACCCCGCAACCGAGAAGCTCGTGCTAGCGCTGGTTACCTCCGCGAAACGCCTCCGACCCTACTTCCAGGGGCACCCCATCACCGTGCTAACTGGCGAGCCGTTGAAGAAGATCTTGGCCCACCCCGAGGCCTCGGGTCGACTCGTCAAGTGTGCCCTTATGCTTGGGGCCTACGACATCTCGTATCACCCGCGCACAGCTATAAAAGGTCAAGCGCTCGTCGATTTCATCGCCGAGAGCACTATCCCAGCCGAAGGGAGGTTACTGACCATGCCCGAGCCAACCTGGGAACTCTACGTCGACGGTTCTTCCAACTCGGTCGGTAGCGGTGCTGGGATCCTCCTAAGATCCCCCGAAGGAGTGGAGCTGCAGTACGCCTTGAAATTCAACTTCCAGGCGTCCAACAACGCTTCCGAGTACGAGGCCCTTATATCAAGAGCACATATGGCCCGGCGGCTGGGGGCTGAGCGAGTCAGGATCCACACCGACTCTCAGCTGGTCGCGAGCCATGTCAACGGCGAGTACGAAGCTCGAGAGGCACCCATGATCAAATACCTCCAGCTGGTCAGGAGCTTGGCCCAACGATTCGAGGGATTCGAGGTAGTCCAAATAGCCCGGGAAGAAAACTCCCGAGCGGACGCCCTCTCTCGATTGGCCTCCTCCTTAGACCCAGAAGGTACCCGATTGGTCCTCCTCGAAGAGCTAGAGCGCCCGAGCATCGACTCGGAGCTCCTCGCTGTTGACTCGGCCGTCCCGAACGATTGGCGCACCCCCTACCTGTCTTGGCTTTGAGACTCCCAAGAGCCCTCCGACCCTCGGGAAGCACGCCGAATGAAGTACTAAGCCCGGCGCTTCGTCATCCTGGATGATACACTCTACCGAAGGTCCTTCGCCGGCCCTCTCCTGAAGTGCCTCGGCCCCGACGACGCCAGCCAAGCCATTCGAGAGGTTCATGAAGGCCTGTGCGGAGCGCACTCAGGGGCAAGGTCACTGGCCAGAGTCCTGTTACGACAGGGGTACTGGTGGCCCACCCTGCAGCGCGACTACTCGGCCTATGCTCAACAGTGCGACCGATGCCAGCGGTTCGACCACTTGGTCCATCGGCCGGCCACAGAACTTGTCACCCTCGCCGAGCCTTATCCCTTCGCTCGGTGGGGGATCGACATTCTAGGACCATTCCCCACGGCTCAGTCCTAGAAAAAGTTCATCATAGTCGCCATCGACTACTTCACTAAATGGATCGAGGCCGAAGCCACTGCAAGGATCACCGAGACAGTAGTCTGGAGTTTCGTCTGGAAATCGATCATTTGTCGCTTCGGCATCCACCGAGTGATAGTGAGCGACAACGGTCGGCAATTCAATTCTCGATATTTTTGAGACAGATGCGCCGACCTAAACATCCGCAACCACTTCACTTCGGTCGCCCACCCTCAGGCCAACGGGCTGGTCGAAAATGCCAATAAGACTATCTTGAAAGGCATAAAGACCAGACTCGGCAAAGCCAAGGGAAGTTGGCTCGAGGAATTGCCTAGCGTACTGTGGTCACACTGAACGACTCCTAGGACGGCAACCGGTGAAAGCACTTTTCAGTTGGTGTACGGTACCGAGGCCGTCATTCCATTGGAGATCGCCAGCCCGTCTCTCCGAGTCATCCGCTACTCGACCGAGGAAAACAACCAAAAGTTACTCGAGAACCTCGACCTAGCAGATGAACTCCGGGACATGGCCAGAATCCGAGCGACGGAATACCAGCGACGCCTCACTCGATACTACAACGCCAGGGTCTGAAGCAGACACTTCCGACCGGGAGACTTCGTCCTCAGGAAAGCTGAAGCCTCTCGACCACTAGAGGCGGCGGGCAAGCTGTCCCCTAACTGGGAAGGCCCCTACCGAGTGGTTAAGACGCTCGGGAAAGGTGCGTACAGGTTAGCAACAATGGAAGGGGAACCCATTCCTCGGACATGGAACGCAGCCGCACTACGCAAATTCTATTTTTGAAATTGTATAGCAAGATGGATGGAATAAATCTCTTTTCTTTTCATTCCAAACTATTGATACATCAGAAAGGCAAAGGCCAGTACATTGCATGACAAAAAGCAAGAAAATCCATCTAACACCGCTACAAGGGGTCATCGCTCGGTTGACTCGATCTCGATCTCCTCACATCCAGCCACTGACTCTGCCTCGCATAGAAACTGGCTCGGACAAGAGGGGGCCGATCCAGTTGGCTCAGATGACCCCTAACAAAGGTGACAGAGGGACTGCAGAGAGGATAGCCACCTTCTAAAGTCGGAGAAGGCTACCTTCCAAGTTGATGGAGGCTAGGGAGAAGGAGCACCATGAAGCCCTTCTTTTTCAACCAGCCAACTCCTTGGAAGGGAACAGAGAGCAAGCAGCCTCCGAAGAGTGAAAGAAATGAAGCGCAGAAGAGGGAAAAAGAGGCTGCAGACGGAGGAAGGCTTCGGTGAGGAGGGAACTTGATGCGCCTCCCCCCCCCCCATGCAGAGGGGGAGTGGCGGCAGGCTTCCCTGATACCCCATCCATCCTCCGCCTCGGCGCCCGCCCGGAAGCCACGCCGGAACTGAGAAAGGGCAAGAGCCGTGCCCTCACACGTCGAAGCCCTCTCCAGATCCGCGCGGCGACCGTCGGACCCGTCTCAAACCCGCGCGATGACCGTGGGACCCATCCAACAAGCTAGGACGGCAAGAGCCCTCTGCTCCCCGTCATCGGCGGCGTCACCCTCCGAAGGATCCTCCATGCTCCGAATGCAACGGCACAACGCAGAGTGAAGAGGAAGGAGTGAGGAAAGACTGTTAGAGAAAATCCCAAGCAGTAAAGAGGAAAGGGCGCCTTTCGGTCATTCTTATAGGCCAAAGGAGGCTACACGCCTTAAATGACCCCCCCTCGGAAACACGCCAAAGGATTTCTCCCCTGAACAGTCACCTCCAACTCCTCGTTTCCTGCCCTAGCGGGATTCACGAAGCGGCCTGACATTCAAAGCATGAGGGGACGGAAGGACGCCCCGTCAGAAGCCTACCAAAACAGCATGCGAAAACCACGCAGGACATATCGGCACTTTCCAACTACTTCAGATATGCCAACCAAATCACGGCAAGGATGGCGATCAAACAAGTAAGTCATTTATTATCTCATAAAGAGGAAACCCCCTAAAGGAGGAAAGAGAGACAAACAAGAGAAAGGGGAAAAATAAGGCAAAATACATCAGGCTTCGGGCCCACTTTGACGCTCGGAAACAACGGAAGTAGGCGTGTTACCCCTAGCACCTTCGGTGACGGCCGACCCAGGCACTGACCTCGCCTGTGCGAGAACTGTCTCGGTCGCGACCCCTCCCGAGGCGTTCGGAGTTGGTGACCCCACCGAGGGAGACCCCCCTGGATCCTCCCCGCTCGACGCAGAGGAACTAGAAACCGACTCATCCGAGTCATAAGCATGGCCCAAAGGGAACTCGATCCCGGAGTCTCGATCGAAGGCGTAGTCCACCGCCCGGCGATAACCTTGCTTAAACCCCTTTCGGGCACCACGGCGAAGCGCTTCCTCATAATATGGTAGGGCGGCTCTCTCCAGGTCGGCTGAGTAAGCGTCCGAGCTTCTGTATCGCTCGACCGCCTCCGCCTCGATCTGCTCCGTCCTTCCAACGAGCTCGATTCGAGCCCGCTCCGCCTCGGCTGCACGCTCCTCTGCTCCCGCTAGGCATTCCTCTGCCGCAACCATCCTTCGTTCGGCCTCGCTCGATCTCCTCTCCGCCCGGACTCGGTCCGCCTCGGCCACGGAACGAAGGCGCTCCGCTACCTCCACCCGGTCCAGTAACTCGGCCCGTTCGAGCTCCCAGCGGCCGTCCAGCTCGAGGTGACGCAGACGCTCCTCTTCCAAGAGTTTGCATTTCCTCTCGAGCGACCCCCGGGCCTTAGCCAACTGCTCAGTCAGCGCCTCGGCTTCTAGCCGGCTCGCCCGTGCCGAGTCCCTGAAGGCGGAGAATTCCCGTCGGAGCCCCTCATGTTCCTCGCTGAGGCGGGCCAGTTTCCTCTCGCACCCCCCGAGGGTCCAGGCGAGATTCGACCGCTCCGCCTCCGCCCGAGCGTACGTCTCCGCCATTAAGGCCGCCGTCCGAGCTATGACTAGGCCACCCTCCATAAGGACATCGAGGATTCCGACGGGGGAGTAGCGCTTGTCTCCCCCCCTCATCTTTGCGGCAACCTCTCGGCAAACCCGATACAGGTCGCCCGAAACACCGAGCCTTTCCAAGGCCTCCGACATGGAGATCCGCTCCCCACCGGACGCCCCGCCAGAAGGTTCGGGTCGAACAACGGGGCCGACCGCCCCGCACGCCGCGGTCGGTTGGGGTTGCGACGCCTCTCCGGGCGAACCCCCAACCTCGACCGACGCCGCAGGATCGACCGCACCAGGAACTTCAAGCACTTGGGGCTGCGACGCCCTCACGGGCGAACCCCCATCTCTAGCCGTCTCGGCCCGCGCCTCGCCGCCCGAGACATCGCCGACCTCGACCGGTCTCCTGGTCTCGGCGACGGCCACTTCGGCACTGGTCCCCTCCATCCCCGGGGAGGGGAGAACAGACCTATCTCCGCCCTCTGAGGGGCCCCTGGTCTCCTCGGCCCCCTCTCGCCTGGTAGGTGGGGGAGCTGGCCCTGAAGGGTCGGCCCCATCTTGACCCCGAGAGGGGAGCACCTCCGAGCCTGAATCACCCCTGGCGGCGGTAGGATGGCCGGCCTTCTTGGCCCGTTTCTTGGCCTTCGCGGCTTCCCGCAATCTCCCTTCCAGGGGGTCCTTACGCTTCGCCCCGCCTGACCGCGAAGATCCTTCGGAGGCCGCCCCCTTGCCCTTGTCCCGAGCTTGGGACCGACCCGCGGGAGCAATAGGTTCATCGGCCGCCGAATCATCCCCAAGATCGACGACCTCGGTGACCTCTTCCAAGGGCTCCCACCGAATGTCTGCAATGAAGAAGAGGATTCAGTTAGGAAACGAAAAGTCGACCCTCCGACCCCGCAGCAGAATCCGAAGAATGGCACCTGATGGCCTGAGCTGTGTAAGCAGATACCGCTCCACGTTCTCCAGCGTCACCAGCTCCTCAGTCGACCGACGATTTGTCAACAAGCGACCGGCGTACTCCTCCACATCGGCGGGGGACTCCTCCTGCCGCGGGGGGAGATTCGGATGGAAGTTGGGCATAACCTGGCACCTTCAGGACTCGTCCACCGCTTCCGCGTTCACCCAGAAAAATTGCCTCTTCCACCCTTTGTGCGAAGAATCCTTCACCGCCAGCAGAATACAACTTCGATTCCTACGCGCCTGGATAAAATAGAAGCCTTTCCCCGCCGACGGATGTGCCTTCAGCTCGAAGAAATAATGAAAGAGATCCAGCGACGGGGGAACCCCCTGCAGGCGGTAGAGGATCCGAAAGGCAGAAAGCAGGAGATACGAGTTGGCCACCAGCTGAACAGGCGCCAACACGAAAAAATTGAGAAGCTTCAAGATGAAAGGGTCGAAGGGGAGGTAGAATCCGCTCTTCCACGCCAGGAGAAAAGTACAAATATGGCCCGTACGGCTATCCAAGCTCGTCTCATACGGGGCAGCGGCTACGAAGCTATACCGGAGAGGCAGGCGAAACCGATGCTCCAGTTTCTTCACGTCAGCCTCCCCCAACTCGCTGCGATTGGGGACGGGCTCCCGCCTCACCTGCTCGATTTCCGAGCGTAGACCCGCCATCGAGCTGGAAGAAGAACCTTCGCTAGAGCCCGAAGACTCCGGAGGAGGAGGAAGTCGCCGGATCGCCTCCGCGGTTACGCGCGCCAACTCCTCAAATGCCGCCGCAAGGGCTTGCTCCCCCGCTGTATCTTCACGGCGCATCAAGGAGCCCCAGAAGCAGAGAAATGGAGGAAAGGCCGATAACCCTAAAAAGACTGGGAGGAACGAGCAGCGCCCTACGCCTATAAACCCTCGCGGGAGGCGGCACGCCGTTTCAACCTCCGAGAAAAAGGGGGCCCCTTCATTTCAAAATCTGTCAGGATCATTATGACTATGGGCCCAGGCGACTACTACACGTGGCATCATCACGCCAACAGGATTCCACCCACCCGAGCCACGCCGGTCCAAAGCCTCAAAAGAACTACTCAACCGAGCCTCCTTGGCTCGGGAGTAGGAGGGGGACAAGTGGAGAGGGGGATTCCTGCAGCCCACTCAAAGAGTAGACCCAACTAGGCCCAACAAGGCCCAACGAGGCAAGCTCGCCCAAGTGACAGCCCACAGGGCCCACTCGGAAAAGCCCAATAAAACAATGCTCGAGGAAACGACTCTCCTAGGCGGCCCCAAGGCTCGGAGAGCCTGAGCCTCGGTCAGGTCACAGGAAGACCCGCGCACGAGCTACCCCTCCGCCCGAAGGGGGGAAGCGCTAGCCGGTCTATCCGACCCATCTCCTCCCCGAGCCAGGCCTATCGCCCGATAGGGCCGGCCCCCTTAAGCTCGGGACGACCGATGAAATGTTCATCATTGCAGCCGTTAGAGTCCACAGCGGGCCAAACACTAAGAAGTCCAGGAGCTTCGGTTTCCCCGCGAGGATAACGCCCCCATGATGAGGCCATCAAAGCCCACGATGAGGACGTAACCTCCACCTGAGACCTCTCAGCTTGCAGGACTCTAGAAGGCGGCACACTATAAAAACCTGGGATACCCTCCGGCGAAAGGCAAGTCAAGAAGGGTATGATTCCACCCCCAAACTCTTGAGCAAGGACCACTTCACCCCATCGGTGGAGAGGGATCTCGCGCCCTCATCTCCCCCTCCCTATCGCTGCTCCCACCATTGCTCTACTGACTTGAGCGTCGGAGGATTTTACCCCAGGGAATCCCCCTGGGCCCTCTGACCCGTTTCCCTATCTTGCAGTTCATCATCTTGGTGATTACCAACCAGCTTAGGAACCAGCACGAGATTTCGCCCCTTCACGTAGGTTGTTATTGTTTCAACCCTTTCTAGATGCATTGGAAATGGCGCCCTGGTATAGGGGCGCTCATAAATTGGGTGACCCTGTTTATGTAAATGATGCTTTTGCATGAGGGCGTCCATTCTTCATGGCTTTAGACAAAAACTGCCCCATTCACGTGTTGGTCTTTATGGTGTATATATATATTAATATATATAGTGGGATGGTGGCCCAAGGGAAATGGCACCCTTACATGGGGGCTTCATTTGGTGAATGGCACCCTGTAAAGGGGCGTCCATTCCCTTTGTGTTGGAAAAAGGAAACCCCACTACGTACTACCCATGTGTTGGCCATTAAGTGTGTTGGGCTTTGTATATTTATATAGTAGTCCTCATAAGGTATGGTTCTTTTTAGAAGGCCTTCATGTAGGATTGTTTATCTAAGAAGTTCAACTTCTCTATTGTTTTATCGGGGGTGCTACACCCTCTCCCACTTAAAAGAATTTGGTCCCCAAATTCAACTGTATATACGGAGATAGGAAGGGTGCGGAGAACTTACAGACTAGAATAGCTCCAAAAATCTCCTTCGCATTGACTCTTCAATTTCCCATGTAGCTTCTTGTTCTAAGCATCGATTCCATTGGATTTTCACCATATAGATCGTCTTGTTCCTTAGAACTCGGACTTCTCGGTCGAGGATCTTCATTGCCTTTTGCTCGTAGGTAAGGTCCTTCTAGATCACTAAGTCATTGTGGTCAATGACATGGAATGGATCGTGCACGTATTTCTTCAGCATAGAAACGTGGAATACGTTGTGCACTTCCGATAGTTGTAGAGGCAAGGCAATACAGTAAGCCACCTCGCCTACTCTTTCCAACACTTCGAATGGACCATTAAACCTTGGTGTTAGCTTGCCCTTAACACCGAATCTTCTAATATCTCGGTCGGGAGAGACCTTGAGAAAAACATGGTCTCCAGCTCAAAATTCCAGATCTCTTCTTCTATTGTCAGCATATGACTTCTGCCTGGATTGTGCTATCTTGAATTTTTCTCGAATGAGGTGTATCTTCTCGGTTGAATCTCTTACCATATCTGGGCCTAGAAATTTTTTTTTCACCGACTTCATCCAAGCATATTGGAGATCGGCAGCTCCTGCCATAAAGTGCCTCAAAAGGTGCCATTTGGATACTGGCTTGATAGCTATTCTTATATGCAAACTCGGCAAGGGGTAAGTGGTCATGCCAGCTTCCGCCGAAGTCTATAATACATGCCCTTAACATATCTTCAACAACTTGATTTGTCCTCTCAATCTGTCCATCTGTCTGGGGATGGAAAGCAGTGCTGAAGCTGAGTTTCGTACCCAGAGAGTGTTGTAAGCTCTTCCAGAAATGAGAGGTAAAGCATGGGTCTTGGTTAGATACAATTGACACATGGACTCCATGCAATCTAACCATCTCTTTGATATATAAGGCAGCAAGGATATCAACTAACTATCGGCACTTGATAGGTAAGAAATGAGCCGATTTAGTTAGACGATCGATGATTACCAAAATTCCATCATGTCCGCCCCTAGACTTGGGCAAGCCCATGATAAAATCCATGCAGATATCTTCCCACTTCCATTTGGGAATATCTAGTGGATGCAATTTTCCAGCAGGTTTCTGATGTTCCGCCTTCACTTGTTGGCATGTCAGGCAGTGAGATACAAAGTATGCTACCTCCCTTTTCATGTTAGGCCACCAGAAAGTTCTTTTCAAGTCTTGGTACATCTTAGTGGCTCCAGGGTGGATCGTGTACCTCGATTGATGACCTTCTTCAAGAACCTTATTTTTCAACTCCGGACAGTTGGGTACACATGTCCGTTCATGGAATAGTAATCTACCATCGGATGCAAGCTTGAAATCAAGTCTCTCGTCTAGCTTGCCTTTTATCTCCACTAGTGCGGGATCTTCTTCTTGTAACTTCTTAATCTCAGGTAGCAAATCTGAATGTAGACTCATATGGGAAAGAATAATACACCCATTTTTCTCATATGTGCTTATGTTGAGTTTAGAGAATTTCTCCAGCAACTTCCAGTCTTGAATCATACAACAGGCCAATGCTGTTCTCGGCTTTCGACTAAGGGCATCAGCTACGGAATTACCCTTACCAGGATGGTATTGTATAGTGAAGTTAAAATCCTTGAGATACTCGAGCCATCGCCTTTGTCGCACGTTTAGCTCCTTTTGGGAGAATAAATACTTGAGGCTTTTCTGATCGGAATATACAATAAATTGTTCTCCGTAGAGATAGTGCCTCCAGATCTTCAAGGCAAATATCACCGTGGCCAGCTCTAAGTCATGCACCGGGTAGTTCTCTTCGTGTTTCTTTAATTGTCGGGAAGAGTACGCAATGACCCTTCCATTTTACATCAATACACATCCGAGGCCAATACCAGAAGCATCGGTTGATGGGAATCGACGCTGAGCATGTACATTTTATTTTGCATTTATGTCCTTTAGTTTATTTTTATATCCATGGGAAAGTATATGCGCAATTGTAAGGCTTTGTAAGCCAATGCGTCATTCTCTTGGATTGTGTGGGTTTCTATGTAATTTGCCAGTAGGTCCAGCTAGGGGGCCCCCAGCCCATTCCCATTGGTCCATGTCACCCAGTGGGGCTGGTCAACCATCCTAGGTGGCCATCTAGAAGGGTTGAATGCCAAATGACACATGGGTAGACAAGTGGTTAAAATTTTCCAAGGTAGGCTACCTACCCATTCAACCCTTTCACCTAGTCAAGGGGGCGCCCCCTTCCACTTGGCATATTTTATTTTTTTTGTGTGTTGGTCACACTTTCACACTTAATCCAGGCCATCCCTTCCCCATCTCTAGATCCAATGGTAGAGATTGGATTTGATGTGTAGCATATAAAACCTTGTATTTTCCATTTGAAAATTAATGAATGATAGAAAATTTGTTGAATGCCCAAGGAGCTTCTTGCGCCCCCAACCCTCTCCCCTCTGGTTTTCATCTTCCCCAACCCCATTTCTAGAGTGGTTTCTTCTCTATCTCCTCTCCTCTATCTCAGGTTGTGATCTGTGCCGCCGCCGCCGCCGTTCGTGCCGCCATCGCGCCGCCTCGAAGCTATCGTCGGAGTTTTGTCCACACAGGACAGCCAGCCCTTCCACGAATTACTACCCTCAGATCCGAGATCTTCTTGAGCTGGAATTTTGAGGGAGTGTTCCAGAGACCCTCCCCATGGTCTCCAAAAATTGGTTTGGCATTTAGACACCGAAATCCAATTTTCTATTTTCGTTCCCCATTTCATTTCAGATCTGGCTACTTTCTGTCCAGATCCAGTTCCTCCCTGAGTTTCTAGTCTTAGGACCTCATTTTGATTTTTGCAGGAGTTCCAAAATTTACTGGGAGTTATGTCCACCATCTTCTCCACCTCCAATTTTTCGTGGAATTTTGAAAGCCCATTTCATATTTTTAGAAATTCTCTTTCCAATCCATCTACAGTTCTATCAGCCTGTTTCCAGATCCGACCACTAGTTAGTGTAAAATTCATAGAAAATCGTAGCCTCCACCAATCCTTCCACAAAAATTATTTCCGTTTTCCTTTTCAAATCTATATAACTTTGATGAAGAGCTGAGGAGCTGAATCGGACATCTACCTCACGGTCAAAGGCAACTCTCAGGAAAGTTACCTGCTGTTCTGAGAGTTTGGGTACTGTACAACATCAACTTCAAAAATAGTTAAGGCCCAGATCCGTGAAGATCCAGCTTCTCTCTCCAGTCCTATCTTGAAGGATTTTGAGAGAGCTTTCCAACGGTACCTCTTGATCGTTGATCCGACATCGGGATTGATCTCAGCGAGCAATTTTGTCGGGTCGCGCGCCTGAAAACAGCAAGCGCAGATCCGTGGCCAGTCATTCCGGCAGGTGTTGATCGGAGCCGCCCGGCCTCCGACCGGCGTTCCAGCGCGCCGCCACCTGAGGGAGCGCTCCTCCGGGCATCCCCCACTACAGCGGTGCCACCGGGTCCCACACGGCCCCTCCGGCCAGAACGCGGGCCCCACAATCACGAGTTCGTGTGCTGCCGAATCTACGCGAGAAGCCGCCCGTCAACCCGGAATCGGTCCTCCCAGACCCACTTGTGTAGCTTTTTACCTCCCTGCGTGGAGTGGGTAGAAATATTCACTTCTGTAATTGTTGTGTAGTAACTGTCTGGGAGTACGACTTCGGCCGGGTCCGTCTTCCCCACGCCGAGAGCGTGAAGGTATCATATTCGCTCCCTTACTTGGCATTTGCTCTATTCATATATATCTCTTATGCCACTGCTAGAGAGCATGTTGTAGGGCCGTTAGCTCGATATATATATTTTTGTATCATCGCTGCTGCGAGAGAGAGAGTGACCGTCCCGTGACCCGATCCGGGCACGAGAGAGAGCTGACCACCCTAGCTCTTGTCGGTTTCTCAACCGTGCACGTCCGACGCTTCCCTCGCTAAGGGACAATCACGAGCTCACCTAGAGTCCGAGGATCGCATATCCAATTGGAGTCGAGTTCGTGGTCTGTTCCGCATCATCGGTATATACCTCGTATTTTTCTCCTTCAATTGGCAATGATAAGACTGGAGCAGTGGTCAAGAGATCCTTCAAAGTTTGGAAGCTCTTCTCACAGTCTTCAATCCACTCATAAGGCACTTCCTTACGAGTTAACCTGGTGAGAGGAACAGAAATCTTGGAGAAGTCCTTGATAAAACGCCGGTAGTAACCAGCTAGTCCCAAGAAACTTCGGATCTCCGTTGCACTTGTTGGTTATTCCCAATTCTTCACGGCCTCGACCTTTGAAGGGTCGACAGAAATTCCATCCTTCAAGACTACATGGCCCAAGAAGGATACTTCCTCGAGCCAAAACTTGCACTTGCTGAATTTGGCATATAATTCATTTTCTTTCAATGTTTGTAATGCCTTCTCAAGATGTACTTCATGATCTGCTTCTGTCTTCGAATAGATCAGAATATCATCAATAAAGATCACAATAAATTGGTCTAAGTGAGGCCTGAATATGATGTTCATTAACTGCATAAAAGCTGCAGGCGCATTCGTTAGTCCGAAAAGCATAACAGTAAATTTGTAATGCCCATACCTGCTTCGGAATGCAGTTTTATGAATGTCTTCATCTTTGATCTTCAGTTGGTCATAACCAGAATGAAGATCAATCTTGGAGAAATATTTAGCTCCAGATAATTGATCGAACAACTCATCAATTCCCGACAGCGGGTACTTGTTCTTGATTGTAAGGTGATTTAGCTGCCGATAATCAATGCATAGTCTCATCGATCCATCCTTCTTTTTGACGAGTAGCACGAGTGCTCCCCATGGGGAAGTACTCGGCCTGATGAAACCCTTTCTCAATAACTCCATTAGCTGCTCCTTTAGCTCTTTCAGCTCAGCAGGGGACATTCTGTAGGGTGCCTTGGAAACTGGACCAGCACCAAGTACAAGGTCGATTGTGAACGACACTTCCCTTTCAGGGGGTAAGCCAGGCAATTCTTCTGGAAAAACGTCGGGAAAATCCCAAATTACACGGATGTCTTCAAGTTTAATCTCCTCAACTTCCATGGCAGTCATGAATGCTATGAAAGCCAAATATCCTTTACTTACAAGTTTGCTAGCTCGGAGCTGATATAAGAGGTGATCCATTCCGAGGGCAAGTGTAAACCAGCTCTGGGAAATCCATGAAAGTTACCTTGCCATGTCGGTAATCTACAGTTGCTTGGTATGTGGATAACCAGTCGGCACCTAGTATGACATCATACCCCTTCATATCTAGGCATATCAGGTTGACAGGTAGATTGTTTCCTTTAACCATAACTTCGCAGTTTGGGTAGTGATAAGTGATATCGGACTCGTTCCCAAGAGGTGTAGATATGACCAAATCTAACAGTTCAGGTTTCTTGGAAAATGAAATAGCAAATTTTTTGGAAACGAATGAATGAGTTGCTCCAGTATCAAATAAAACTTGTGCAGTTTTAGAACAAATATTTAGTGTACCTTCCACAATTCCACCTTCTGTTAGTTCTGTCTCTTGAAGAGCTTGCAGACGGCCTTGTTTCTTTGCCGGACGCTTCTCATCCTTGATGGCTTGCTCCTTCATCAATGGGTAGTCTGGGATTCGATGCTCTTGGCTCCCACATTGTAGACAAGCTCCTAGCTTCCTACAACATTCTTCAGTCTTATGGCTGGCTTTGTCACAGTACTTACAAATCTCCTTAGAAGGTGTTGTGGTGGAGAATGGCTTTTCATTCCTTTGAAACCTCTTTCCCGTGGAGAACTCCCCTCCATTGAAGAACCGCTTCTTGTTGAATGATGATTTGAAATTTCCCGGGCCTGTGACAGGTTCCTTCTTATCCTTTCCTCGAATCCTTTCAGATAATTTGATGGCGTCTTCTAGCAATTGGGAACGCCGAACCATCTTCGAATAGACTTGGATGTACATCGGTGCAAGTTGTGTAATATAGTGGGGCCAAAGCCCGTTAAGGAACCTTCTTGCCTTCATCTTTTCCATACACACCAAGTGGGGTGCATACCTGGACAATCTTGAGAACTGGGCCTCATACTCGGCCACTTTCAGGGTCCGTTGTTTCAGTGCGGCAAATTCTGCGACCTTCTTCTCCTGAATACGGTCGGAGAAGTACTTGTTGTTGAAATGGTCAACAAAGTCATCCCATGTGACATGGTCATCAGGCAATGTTGCTTCTACAGATTCCCACCAGCCTCGAGCGTCCCGCTCCAGTTGGAATATAGCCAGTAGGACCCTTTCCTCATCCATGCATTGAATTACACGAAAAATTCTGTCAATCTCCTTCAACTAGTTTTCAACATGTTCAGGGTCAGATGAACCCACGAATCTTGGTGGGTTCATGTTGCGAAAACCTCTGAGGAGATCACCAGCTCCACGGTTAGCTCCGCCTTCCGTCACTTGCTGTAGCGCTTACGTAAGACGTTGCACGGTGCACTGCATCTCGCGCCATTGTGCTCTTTCAGCGGCCATGATCCTACAAGAGAATTTAAGTGTGCTAAGTATCATGTTTAATTTATAAGGTCAAATGTCATTATAGGGCTTAATAGGACTTAACCCATGGCTCTACCCATCTCACCGGGTAAAAGGTGTAAACCTATCCTTGGACTCGTGTTTTTCTTAGATTTCGATCATGACTTCTAATTTCCTAACCTCTTATTTCCTAGGGAATTGAAATCCTCGGCTCTGATACCACGAAGTCTGTCACGCCCCGAGCGCAGAAGATACTCAAGGTCGTGGCCAGCTTATATAGAACCATTCAATCAGAGCAGTATACATAATCTTTTTTGACAAAAGATAGAGTGCGCAATTTATCTAAATCATAACTAAGATTAAATTCCCAAAATAATACCAATGTCCAAGATGACAATTATCCAATTGACCAAATGGTAATAATTCTAATCTATGACATTCCTTATTCAAATCCAAATACTAGGCTACAAGCCTTAACAAGCTTCAATCAACTAGACCAATCATAAGTAGAAATACAATGTGGGACTTAACACACAAAGGGCACGACCAGTTGGCAGTAGACGACCGGTGACTCTATCACTCTTTACTCGGTCTCGTTCCCATTCATGTGGATGTCGCTATCCGAATTACTTGAAATGTTAGGAAGCAACTGGATGAGCGAATTGCTCAGTAGGAATTACATCTCAAGTTCGAGCAATCTTTAAGTGGTTTACATGTTACGTGTAATGCAGGTATAACAATGCATGATGAACAAGTACAAAAATCAGGTATACAGGTATATCTATGCATGATGAACAAGTAAGAGATCAAGAACTGTATAGAAAGTATCGCATGATTTCAAGTATTTGACAAGCAGGATGTCAAGAACTTTATAGATGTTGATGCCACTTTCTGGGGAAGCAAGAACTCATGTACAAGCAAGTAAGAATCATGTTCAAGCAAGAAAATTCATGTTCAAGCAAGTAATATCAAGTACGTGTCAATAGAATTGGCTATTTCAATCAAGCAAGTACCTTGCCCTTTTTTGGGACATGCAGGTCAAGTATTGCCCATTCTGGGCCATGCAAGTCAAGTCAAGTAAGTAGAGAAAGTACGTGTAGAATGTCTCAAGTCAAGCAAGTACTTCGGTGCAATGCTTAAACAATGTGGTCAATAAACTCACATGGGCACAAGTACCTTCGGGTGCTCCTCCCAGGACAAGACCGGGCCCTATATGCACAGCATTTTCATATATTTCTTTTGACATCCACTCTCATTTATAGCCAATATGGAATTTCAAGGGTTGACCATAATAAGAACATAAGGTAGATTCCATGAATGGAGTTCAAGGCATATATCATGTAGGAGATGAACTAGGGTTATGTCGGTATAAACCATGAGATAAATCAGGAATCCAAACGAAATTGGCAGCTAACAGGCTGCCTCATTGAATTGGTGCTTGGGGGTTGGCCCTGCTTTCAGGCTTTCAGAAAATGGCGCTTGGGGGTCAGGCAGTCTCTCAGGGAATTGGCGCCTGGGGGTCAGGCTGTCTTTTATGAAATTGGCACCTAGGGGTTGCCCTGCCTTTCATAAATTATATATATATATGGGAAATGATGCCTGGAGGTTAGGCACCCTTTCAGGGAATTGGCGACCCTGCAGAGAGTCATCATTTACGTGAAGACCCTCTAATATTCAATCAATTGGCACCCCAGGGGCTGCCATGTTTTCAGGAAATGGGCGCCTGCTTAAAGGGGCGCCCATTCAAGTTTCAGCATTTTTTTTCTTTTCTTTTGATGCTAAGGAAATGGCGCCCCTCTGTAGTGTCACCATTTAAATGGCGACCCTGCAGGGGGTCTTCAATTCTTTAAATGGCACCTTGGTCAGGGACGCCCATTCTTCAGGCTCACATCCGCACCGGGTAGGTACGTTTTGAGACACAAGTCACTGTTCATGAATTTTAAAGTTCTTGGAATCAAGAAATAAGGATATGGACAGGTAGAGGAAAATATCAGGATCACATAAACATATTCATGCAAGAAGTTTATGGTTTAGTTCAATAGATATTGACTTTTTGAATGTGTTGATTATTATTTACTGGAAATGAATTGACGACACTATGAACAGTCATTATTTAAATGGCGCCCTGGCTTGGGCCGCCCTATCAGGAAATGGCGCTCTGGTCAGAGGCGCCCCGTCAAGAAATGGCACCCTGGTCAGGGGCGCCCGTCACCTGAGGGCTGGACATTCAGGGTTTAAAAACATAAGTGCATCTATTGTAAAATAGGTTATATACTAGGGCTATACATGATAATTCAAGGCTGTAAAAACTAGTGTAATGAGATATATTTGAATCTCGTGAAATCAGTATAACAGACTATGTAACAGACTATGTAAAAATCGGTGTAATAGGCTATAGTTGTTCTACTTAAAACTCGTGTAACATGCTATAGAGTATGTTCTACTAAAAACCCATGTAACATGCTGTCACGCCCCGTACTCTATACCGTCGAGGTATTGTCCGCTTTGGCCTACCGGCCTCACGGTTTTATCCCTTTTTAACAGTGATCGGCTCCAGAATGGAGGACTTCCCGGGCAGGTCACCCATCCCAGTACTACTCCCCATTAAGCACGCTTAACTTCGGAGTTCTTTACAAGAACTGAGCCGATACTTCAAAAGGCGCCTCGGTGATATAGAGTACAACTTAGCTATATTTGAGGGTGTTACAATCTACCCCTCTTATATAGGCGACGTCCTCGTCGCTGGGCACATATAGCACGCAATCACGCAATCAAGCCCCCAGGTAGGTAGGACTCTAGAGGTGGCCCCTACAGGCTCAAGAGGTGGCTCCCACTATGTAGCACTTTGCTCCATTACGGACTCAAGAGGTGGCTCCCATAGCGTAGCACTTTGCCCTGCATGGCACTTAGTTCCCACACTTCCGGCTGGGGTATAGCTCTAATACCATTCAGTCACGCCCCGTACTCTATACCGTCGAATATGGAACAGGCTGCATGGCATGACAGATGGATATACTAGCAAGTTATGTTACCCTATTTTAGCTACGGGTTGGGCTAGATCTTGAGAAAACCTATCTTTTTGTAGTGCTTTACGAGGTATAACAGTAGAGAAAGAATAAGAAATCCAAGCCACGTCAAGCTCTCCACGCTCAGCAAATCTCCAAGTAAGCTTCTGCAGCAGGACATGTAGCACGCAGGACGGGGATACGTCTCCTACACATGAAGAGAAACATTAGATTTCTCTTCTGCAGGTTGAGATAGGGAAGTGGTAGAATTACCTTCTCTTCAGTGGCAGGATGATGGTAAGGGTCGTCTACGTTTGTTGTAGAGAAATGTTTATAGAAAAATAGTAAGGGTCCATTGGAAACCAGATCCGAAAACCCCACTGTGAATGTTCCCTCATGGGTCCATTGCCAATAAATGTAGGTTGTTGTTGTTTCAACCCCTTCTAGAAGCATTGGAAATGGCGCCCTGGTGTAGGGGAGCTCATTAATTGGGCGACCCTATTCATGTAAATGACGCTTTTGCATGAGGGCGTCCATTCTTCTTGGCTTTAGATAAAAACTGCCCCATTCACATGTTGGTCTTTATGGTGTATATATATATTAATATATATAGTGGGATGTTGGCCCAAGGGAAATGGCACCCTTGCATGGGGGCTTCATTTGGTGAATGGCGCCCTGTAAAGGGGCGCCCATTCCCTTTGTGTTGGAAAAAGGAAACCCCACTATGTACTATCCATGTGTTGGCCATTAAGTGTGTTGGGCTTTGTATATTTATATAGTAGTCCTCATAAGGTATGGTTCTTTTTATAAGGCCTTCATGTAGGATTGTTTATCTAAGAAGTTCAACTTCTCTATTGTTTTATTGGGGGTGCTATAGCGAGGCCTTTGGACGAGCTTTAGGCTGAGGGTATGAGCTCATGGGAGCTGAGAGGAGGCACTTTTGGCACTTGGACCGGGCCCCGTGATGTGTGCCGCGTTACACGGCGGATTGGCAGAGTAGCCTCGGGTTGGCCCGAGAGCTAAGTCTAAGCGGCTCGTCGCCGTGTGTTTGAGGGTCGGGAGTAGTCCCAACTTGCTGGAGGGTTCTCGTGGAACCCAACTGGTGTGCTGGAGCCGCGGGTTGACCCACTATTTCTTGTATAAGGGCTGGGACATATGTGCCCACAAGGTGTTCGGGGAAATGCCTGGCACCTGTGCGTGAGCCTTATACACATGCTGTGGGTCTCCAAAGTCTGTGGTTGACTTATTCGGGTCTCCCTTTGACATTGGAGGGTTGAGAGAAGGCCTCCTGGGGTAGGCATGTGGCCTCTTTGCTGAGTGCCACGTGGCGCGACTTGTAGTCGGGGTGCCCCCGGGTTGGCCCGGGTGGTTTGTATAGAACGCGGACAAAGTCCGCCGCCGAGGGGTCGGGGGTGGCCCCGGTTAATTCTTTAATGCCGCCGTATATCCCAGCTAGCGGGGTGGGGCCGTTGGTCGGGCCTGTTGGGTTACCAGAGGGGCTGGATAGCCCATGCCTTGAAGGTGTTCGGGGAAATTCCCGAACCCTTCTTCTTTGGTATTTTGCTGGGAAATTGCCCGAGTACAACAAATGCCCCCAATGGGTCGTGCATTCGAGGTGGAGACGAGGGTGTACGGCCCGTGAACTCCTCTTTCTGGATGGTTATAGTTGTATTTTGACACTTCATATGTCTTCGTTTTGTTGCGTTGTGTATATTGACTTTCTGGTGTATTGACTGTTCTTGTGTGCCCCATTTTGCAGCTATGGCACGATTTGGCAGGGACGAGAGGGTCCCGAGGCGAGTGGCCCGGGAGGAGGATCACTGGGTGAGGAGGACTAAGCGGCCCATGCCTCCCTTGGGCCCGCCGGTCATCACTGCGGCTGGTGTGGAGCAGATCGATTTGGGGTATACAGCAGCAGCCGATGGTCCCATTGGCGAGCGCGGCAGCGGGGTTGGGGTCGTAGAGTTGGCCCGGGTCTCGGAGGAGGGCGGGATCTACACCTATGACCGTAGTGGGGACTCTCCGGTGGAGTTCCCCTTGGACCGTCACTTGTTTAAGTTCATCAGGAACTTTGTTCTACCAAGCATGGAGGAGGGGGATTCCCAGATCACTGGAGCACGCCGCCGATTGGAGCGGGCGATTTTTGGTGGGCAGGGACAGCCTGTAGGGGATCATTCTCTGTGGCTTTCCCAGTTTTTCCGGGGACTACTGGCGATAGTGCCAGTTTCCCAGTGCTGAGTGTCTGGACTTCTTCCATGGAGCAGATCAGTTTGGAGTATAGGTCGGGCCGATGGGTCCCGCTTCTTGGGACCTGTATGGCCATCATCGGGAGAGACAAAAGGTAGTACAGGGCTGGTGTTAGAGCCATCAGGGCTGCAGCATGTCGAGGAGGGCTTTGACGATCTCAGCCTCTTATCCGGAGTTCTGCGACAGGCTGTTGTTAGCTAGTATGGTCGTTGGGCGGTGATTTCTTCACACAGGGACCGCCAGGGAGCTACCGAGTGGCTGATGGGCATAGTACACCATTACAGGGTGCTACTGGACCGGGCCGACATCAGATATGCTGTGACTGCTGCCTTATATGGATACCCCTGCTACACGGGGCTTTTACAGGCTTTGACAGAGCACTTCAACCGTCAGTCGAACATAATAGTGACGACTGAGGGAGAGACCTCACTCGACTTGTGGTCCTTGTTCCATATTTCTGGGTTATCGATCAGCGGCGAAGGATATGAGGAGGTTGTGCTGGATGATCTTCACCGCAGTCACACAGATGGACATGGAAGATATCGGGTTTCTTATAGCTACCGGTACTTGCTGAAGACCTGGAGGGACTTAGCCCTAGTCGGGAGAGAGAGAGCCACGCAGACTCCTAGGGTGCCGCAGAATGTATGTGTTCGCCACTTTTATAATGGGCCCTTCTGCTTTTACCAAGAGTTTGTGAGAGATCAGACTCCATGGGAGGAGCACATAGAGGTGGAGCTGCTATTTCGAACGTACACCCGGTACATCTACGCGCCACAGGAGGGGTGGAACCCCCATTGATTGCCGGACGTGACCCATCTAGCTGCGTTCTTGGCATACTGGCTGGAGATGTTTGTGGTCCCAAACGGGGAGGACGGCCTATTGAGGGTAGAGTTGATGTGGCCTGCGTGCCCACTGGCAGATGGGTGGAGATTGGCCTTAGCCCCGTCGGCTCTCGCCAACGTCTACCAAGGACTAGGGGTGTTGGCGGCGCACCCGTCGCCACATGAGAGGAGTTTGCTTGTACCGACCCAGTACCTCAGTGCGTGGGCTGGCTTGCTATTTCTGGGGCTAGTGACCCAAGGGTCAGTGGCGAACCAGGCGGCACCCCTGCTGTTTAGCTTCACCGGGCAGCCGGACGGAGATGTCGTTGCACAGTTGGAGGCGGCCAGGAGAGTTATGTCCTACTTGTCCGGCATGGGCGAGGAGGGGTTGCCTTTTGACAGTGCCGTTAGAGACTCCCATTTGATTTTGGTGCCTTCAGATGGTGGGGCGGCCTGCGCCCTTCCTTATCAATAGGAGCCAAATGCGGCATTGTACACAGAGTGGGTGATAAGCACCCGGCCGGTGATACTGACGCTGCACCGATCTGTGATGAGCTTCCTGGAGCCGTATTACCCACACAGGTTCACGTAAAACTTTGGGTATGACCAGGGGATCCCGCCGAACCCGGAGTTCCCTTTAGCGGGTCGACAGTATAGAGGTCGGGACACCTACTTGCTGGCTACAGCGTGGTGGGACTTCTACTATCATCGGTAGCCTGAGCAGCTGTCGACACCTGGGCTGGGACGCAGGGGACGGTTCGACGTCCATTACGCCAGGTGGTGGTTTGAGCACAACCACCTGTATCGGCAGAAAGCCTCAGTGATTCGGAAGGCCGAGGAGGACTGCCTGTTGAGGGAGGATCTGCCTCCCATTCCATTGGATGAAGAGTACTTGTGGACTCGCCTTTCTCGGATTCACTGGGAGGTAGAGCGGCTAGCACAGTAGGTGCCCCGGAGCAGCCGGGGTTCGATGTCAGCGGGACGAGGCGGCGGCGGGGCACTGAAGCCCCTCAGGCAGGTGCGACTAGCGCCGGGTGGTACTAGAGCTAGGACATCCCGACCGAGGGCACCGACAAGTTGGTGGACTCAATTCCTGGCAGATGGCGGGTTCGGGAAGAAGGGTTCCCTATATCGAGTGCTCCCTGAGGGGAGCTTTGTGAACACAGCGATCGATGACTGGAGGCGCCACATTGCCCATGCGATCGGGTTGGCCGGGCCCGTGGAGCTCGTGTCCCTCATTGAGTGTGCATATACCCTCATGGACGTGAAGGAGGTGGTCACAAAGGCTGTACGAGTTGTGGGTTTGAAACCGGAGCAGCTGGTCCCTCTGCCATTGATGCCCTTTGCGGCCGCAGGTTAGACTTCTTCTTGAGTATGTTACTTCTATTATGTTGTTTTATGTGGCTGAGGCATTTTACGTGGTTGTTTGTTGGCAGGTTCTCCGGCGAAAGGGGATCACCCTTCCACAGGGACATCTTCTGGGGACGGGAACGGAGATCTCCAGCCCCGACGAAAGCGTCCCCGGGTAGAAACCGGAGCATGGGAGACTGGCGAGCCCTCTCAGGGACCCACGGCGGGCGGGCATATGGAGGCAGAGCCGACTTCGAGTGAGTGTCGTATCCGCCTCTCTTGTGTCTTGTTGGTTTAGCCATGATGATTGACTAATCCTGCGTTACTGGATTTGTGTCTTATAGCTCCGTCGGAGGCCCGGGCGGACATGGCTTTCTCGCCGCTCCAGGAGATCGACCCATTGCCTTATGACGGGGTCGAGTGCGAGATAGATATGGAGGGGTTCCTTCGTGTGATGAATAAGGCCCTCCCCAATATCAAGACTTTCCCCGACTTCGAGTCGTGGGAGGCCTCGGCAGGCGCCCAACCAGGTAGGGACTCATGGGATTGGACATACTTTGATTATAGCTGTGCTTGATTCTGGGGGCTAACATAGTTGCCGGTGTCGTGTAGAGGTGGCTGAGGGATCAGGGACCGTGGCTCCTTCCGGGGTGCAGGGCCAAGCGCCCCTTTCAGCTGGAGGGCAGGAGCTAGTAGGGACCTGGGATAGCCCGGGTAAGCATTGAATTTCTATGGAGGGGGTTTTCCCTCCCATTGTTGCATAGTAGTTGCACCGGAGTTGCTGACTGTGCTTATGTTGTCATTTAACAGGCGAGGATCCGACTGCTGTTGACACCCGTTTTATGTCGATAAGTTGAGTCATTTCTCTTACTCCCTTTTGTTGATGCCTCGAGTTGCCCGTCGCTCGTTGGGGCTGTTTCAGGCATGTTTTGGGCCAATTTATGGGTTGCCTCCCTCCTTGGTTAGGCCCAGGTCGATTCAGGGCTTATTGGGCCGTGGTTTTGGGATTTTTTTTCATTGAGTTTCAACGTCCACATGCATGCACGATTCATTCCTGGCCACACTACTAATGTGCGGTCTAATAAGGACCGTCCATATATTTTGGGGTATTTTGGGTGATTTTCTGAATTACCACCGACAGGCATCTATGCGGTCCTGATATGGCCGTTCAAACCCAATGAACGGACGGCATCTGACCGCTCCTCTCTCAGAGTCCTGCGCTTGGAGGTTTGTTCAGATAATTATCCAATTATCACCGACAGGTCTAGAACGGTTGATCAATGGCCGCTCTACTGAGGAACGGTCTCCTAGGAACCGTTCATCTGTGAGGGTCTAACGGCGGACGTTTCGGTCAGTTCGAGCGATAATTGGGTTGATTTTCTGATTATCTGAATTTCCACCGACGGGCTTGGACGGTCAAAAGTGAACCGCTCATTTGTTGAGCGGTCTATCATAAGACCGTTCATCCCATCGGTTGCTGAATTTCAATAGATTTTAATTCTTTTATCCATGGTTTTATCCCCAACTTCTTTTGTCAATATCTCCGTGATAATTAACCATTTTAGTTGTCGTTTCGACTGGACGAGAGATAATGATATTATCTACGATTTATCTTTAATAATCTCGTCCTGAAAATGGCTCTAAACCCTGATTTCGGGCTGATTTTCAAGGCTCTATAAATAGACCCTAATGGCCGGACTTGAAAAGGGGGGGAGATCTTGATCAACGGCGAAGCCTTGCCACACTTTTGAGCGACCTAGCACCAAAGGAGGGAGGCTCTCTATGTCCATACGAGCGTCTGGTCCAGGGAGTAGTCCATGTTTTGAGTCGTTTGCGTTTTCTTATAGTTTTCGTCGTTCTTCCTTGCATGCATTGCTTCCTCCCCACGTCCCCCCTAGTTTTCATCGTCATGCACACCTCCACCCATGGTTTTGTCACCCTAGGGGTTTAAAACCCCCCAGGTATCCCCCTTTCCATTTGTTTATGTTTATTTCTTTTTATATGGACATTTATTACACCATTTAGTTCTAATCTAGGTGTTATTCTTGTGTCTTCACGTTGTCTTGCAGGTCAGCACTTCATCAGCATGAGGCCCATCCCCTCTGGCCGGCTGGAGAGGGTGGAGGTTAACCCTTTAGCAACTTCTGGCGTGGTGGACTCGAGCGGTTCTTGATTGCCCGTTCAAGAAGACATGCGGCTCCTTCTGCACCACCCTTCTTCTTGCCGCGGTCTTCTTCAAGCCGTCCATCCTCTAGGAGCAATGCCTCCCGCACGTTCTGCAGCACCCCTACATGGTCTATCATAAGACCACACGTCCTATAGGCGGTTCCTCATCAACCGCACATCATCCCGGTGCTGCAGCTAGGTGAGTGTCCCCCCCCTATTTCCAAAGCACGGCGTGTTCATCACGTCCGGCGCTTTGGTGGCGATCACGGTTACTGTCACTTTCCTTTCTCCTCTGGTTGCTTTTCATCTATTCATTGTCTTGATTGATCCATTCATAGGACACGAATTCCATTTAAGATGAGAGAGGAAGAAAAATATATCAACAACTGCTACTCTGAAGATGATTCAGCAGTTAGTCAGTGCTGGTCCGTCGGTGTCCCTTCCCTCTTTCGAGGTAGAGCTGGGAATTGCGGATGCTTCGACCCCGTCTATTACTAGGGACGTGCCCGGCTTGCTGCCACAGCTACTGGCAGAGACGCCCCTTGCTTCTTTATCGACAGTGGTGTCTGCTTGCACTGTGGGACTGGTCGGGTCCTCTAGCATGGAACCCTCATGTATGTGACTGAGGACTTGGTCACTTATGATAAGCTTTTTGCGCCTCTGGAGGAGGGTGAGCTTCCCCGTGGCACGACTGCGGCAGTGGTAGAGAGACCCACTGTGACGACTTTGGCTGGAGGTGACGAAGAGATCGTCGACATCGAGGGAGTCTCAGAGGGGAGTGCTCCGGCTGGTGAGTCTTTCATTTGAAACCTTTAGCTAGAGAGTCACCTTTTTGCAAGGTTGGGCTGTGTTATGACCTCGTTTGCTCTGTTGGTTTGCAGGGGCCTCAAGTTTGGCCACCTCCAAGAATTCATCGGAGGCTTCGTCAAGCTCTTCGGGCGACAGTAGCTCGGCCATGGAGACAGAGGAGAGTTCGAGCTCGAGCTCTTCCTCTTATGAGGGCTTTTCTGGCAAGGTGGCTAAGGCCGGGACCGCTTCGGGAGGTACAAGGGGGTTCTCCCCATCTCCATTTGTTGTTTGTCTGCTCCTTATATTAGAGTGCTGACGCTTTTGAGTTGCATACAGTGTCGGGGTCAGGGGAGGATCACATACCCACTCCTGCTGAGAGCGGACAGGAGGAGCCTCCCACCTCACCCGTGGTCGCTGGAGACGACCGGGTTGTGGAGGAGTCACTGCCCATTCCGACCCTAGCGGGTGATGTCACCGAGATGGGGGATAGGTTGCCTTCCCTGACCTCGGCGGGAGACGCGACTGGCACGGCGGGACTTGCACTAGGTAAGGAGCCAAGACTTGTCCTTTTCTTAGGTTTGCCACCTTATCTATCGAAGGAAGTTCTGCATGTGTCATTCACTCCCTTTGATGCTTGCTGGGGTTACGCAGGCTCTACTGGGGTGCTAACCGTGTCAGGCGACCTCTCCCTAGGTTTAGGGGTCGAGTGGCCTACATCCACTTGTCTGCCAAAGCCATTGTTGGAGATGAGTGCAGGTGCCGCCCTACTCCAGCGGGCCCTAGGTTACCTGCAGAGTGACCCTCTTCCTCCTCCAGAGGGTCTGAGGCAGCGGCTGCGAGAGTTCACCCAGGGCTACCATGCACTTGGCTTCCCGCACGAGCTCTGGATGTCTGGGTTAGTCGGGATCTTGGCCGAGTACTTGCGACTTCGCGATGCTCAAGAGAAGAGGACTCGGAGGCTGGCGGCAATCCGGGACGCACAGAAGCAGCGGGCCCAGCTTGTGTCAGCCGTAGCAAAGCAGAGGGGCCATGTCGAGGCGATAGCGTTGGCATCCCGAGATCGGGCCGCGCAGCTGGGAGAGGCAGAGAGTCTAGCTGAGGTTTTGAAGAAGGCCTGGGAGGAGCAGTTGTCGGTCGTCGAGTGCACCCGAGTTGAGTGGTAGACGACCGAGATGACAGCCGAGGCTAGCACTCAGCTTTTGTTGACCCTGGAGGTGGAGCATGCGGCTGTTGACTCTCGCCTTGCGGCACTAGAGGGGATCGAGCCCGTGGTTTGATTGTATTTCTTTTCCCCTTTTTTTGTCATCTGGACTACATGGATTTTGTCACCCCAAGGGCATGTCTTGGGCTCCTTTTACAGAGTAATAATGACAAACTTTCCAGATCTTTTGGTTGTTTACCGGGTTGTTCCCTCCCTTCTCCGCTGGGACGGTGTAGTGTGCATGGACCGGCGACCACTTGCTGTTAGTCGTGCTTGTTTTTCCCTGGCATGCCAGTGTGAGTGACAGGGGACTGGGTGTACCCGATTTTGGGCATAGGGATGAAGGAACTGAGTATGGAGAATGGTGTAACTGGGTGGAAGGTACTGGGTTCCAGGGACAGAGTGTGGGGAACTGGAGGCTGAGTACTAGGCAGTAGGGGAGAATGATTGGGTGTTGGGGCTAATCCTCTTGAAGGATAAAGGATTGTGGGACATGAAGCTGACGTAGACCTATGGGGGTATGGCGGTCCATGCAGTCTAGGGCTACTGGGGTGATTCTGGGGTGTGTCAGCTACAAACCGAGTGATAGAATATCGGCTATTAGCATGTTGGGTTGGAAATGTAGATTGCATTAGCCTAAAGACTGGGACTGAGCTAGCCGGGTGGCCTGGGGGGACATAGCGGCCAAAACTGGGACTGGGGAGGGGACTTGAGATTGAAACTGGAATTATGACTGGAGATGGTGACCGGAGCTGGAGCCAGCCGGCTGGCCTATAAAGGCATTGTAGCCGAGACTGGGACTGGGGGCTGAGCGGCCGGCCTATAAAGGCGTTGTAGCCGGGGCTGGGACTGGGAGCTGGCAGCTGGCCTGTAAAGACGTTGTAGCCGGGACTGGAGCTGGGAGCTGGCGGCTGGCCTACAAAGGCGTTGTAGCCGGGACTGGAGCTGGGGGCTGGTGGCTGGCCTGCAAAGGCGTTGTAGCCGGGACTGGAGCTGGCGGCTGGCCTGCAAAGGCATTGTAGCCGGGACTGGAGCTGGGGGCTGGCAGCTGGCCTATAAAGGCGTTGTAGCCAGGACTGGAGCTGGGGGCTGGCGGCTGGCCTGCAAAGGCATTGTAGCCGGGACTGGTGGCTGGCCTGCAAAGGCGTTATAGCCGGGACTGGAGCTGGCGGCTAGCGACTGGCCTGTAAAGGCGTTGTAGCCAGGACTAGAGCTAGGAGCTGGCGGCTGGCATGTAAAGGCGTTGTAGTCGGGACTAGAGCTGGGAGCTGGCGGCTAACCTGTAAAGGCGTTGTAGCCAAGATTGGAGCTGGTCGGCAAACCGTGGAGCTGTATAGCCAAATACTGGAGCTGGAATTGACGATGGCCGACCCCCGGGGGCGTAGTGGCCACCGGTGTTGTGGAGTGATACTGAGGTCGCCATCAGCGAGATGTCGCGGTTGACGGCTTGCATCAGTGAGGGGTAGAGAGGGAGAGAGTTTTTTTTTTAGTTTTCTCTTTACTAGCTCTACCGCCCTTGTGGGTTTTCATCAGAGCTGGCCCCCTTTTACTTTTTTTGGTGTGCCCTTGTGGGTTTTCACACCGAGGGATTACTCGATTTTGCCTAAGGTGCCCTTGCGGGTTTTCACCTTAACTGGGTTGATGGTAATTTTTGCCCCCAGTCGCCTCTTTGCAATGAGGACGGCTGGGTCCGCCGGGGTATCTCTATTTTCAACCCCATTTTTGTTATTATAGGTGTATATATATATATATATATTTGAAATTACTGTCCATAGCATACTACTATCGGAGGACGTAATCTAAAACTGGAGATTGTGGATGACTGGCTGTTGTTCCTCCCTTAATAGGGGCTCTCACAAGTTGTCAAGTTATGGTGATGGGAGCCATTTTATTATGGCGGGATGTGACCGAAGTTATGGCTGGTGAGTCAGGGATTATTGAGAGAACTGGAGTTATAATGGGGCTTGGGAGCTCTGAATTTACAGGAGGTGTGAAATGTAGCGGGGCGGACTGGTAAGAGTCTGGGGATTGGCTGGGACTAGGATTTGCTGGGAAGGTAACCGGGATCTCATGCCGCCATAGAAAGTTATCGGCCCGCCACCTCGAAGCGAGGGCCAAATGTGGCATGAACCAAGCAAGGTGATGTAAGGTTAACTGGAGCTCATGGGGTTAGTACTCTGGCAATGTGAGTTGATAGAAGGTTAATAGTCGATGGGGCTAATGATTTGCCGAGGAATGGGTGGAACGCCACCCCGACTGGAGGGGATAGAAAGACTTTCTCGTTATCGGCTCTACCACCTTTTCGTATTTTCGCCAGATCCGACCCCCTTTAGCTTTTTTCAACGCGCCCTTGCGGGTTTTCACGCCGAGGGGTTTCCCCATTTTGCCTGAGGTGCCCTTTTGGGTTTTCACCTCAGCCGAGTTGCTGGCCTTTTTGCCCCCAGCCGCCTTCTTGCAAAAGAGGACAGTTGAGTCTGCCGGGGTATCTCTATTTTCAACCCCATTTCTTTTTGATTTTTTTTGTTTGTTTTTTGATTTACCTGGGAGCGTGACGGCTGGACTGATACCGGTGCAGAGGTACCCTTCCTCTCAAGGTGACGAGAATGAGGACAGGGAATTAGTCCCCTAGAATGCCTGGCTGTGGTTCTGGGAGGGCTTGGCTGGCCCTGCTGCTTGACTGGGAATTGAAGACTGGGGAAACTAACTGGTTCGACCCTTCCCGGGGGAGGGGCGACCTCACTGGTAGTAGCTGGAACATGCACCTCAGTCTGGCTGGCGCACGAACTCGTGTTCGGGTGCATAGTATAGCTTCATATGCTTGCCATTGAGAGGCGGGAAGGGTTGCTGACCTTTGTGGTCGACGACCGTGTAGGCCCCGCCCTCGTAGACGTTATGGATGATATATGGGCCTCACCAATTCGGCTATAATTTTCCACTGGGGCGCCCCGCCATGACTCCCCTTTCCTTGATCATGATGAGGTCACCATGCTTTAAGGCTCGTTGCTTGACGAGCTTATCATAGGCCCGGGTCATACGGGCCTGGTATACTTGCAGGTGTTTGTAGGCTTCGAGCCGTTTGCCTTCTAGATCGGCCAGCTCCTCTAGCCTTCTATGGTATTCATTTTCATCTGGGCTGGCAAGGCCGGTGTGGATCGCCACGTGATAAGAGGCTAACTGGACTTCAATGGGGACAACGGCTTCTGCTCCATAGGCGAGAGAGAACAGCGAACACCCCGTAGGAGTTGTTTAGACCGTTCGGTAAGCCCAAAGTGTCTCGAAGACCTTCTCGCCCCAATCACGTTTCCGGTGGCTAACCATTTTAGCCAGGAGCTTGCATAGGGTCTTGTTAAAGGTTTCCGCTAAGCTGTTGGCCTGGGGGTTGTAGATTGAAGAGGTTCTCCAGTCGATGTGAAACTTGGCCGCTAGCTGGTACATGGCCCTATTCTTGAACGGTGTCCCATTGTCGGACATGATGCGACTGGGGGTACCGAACCGGTAAATGATGTTGTGCCGGACGAATCTAGCCACCACCTCGCCGATGACCTCTCGCAAAGGAAGAGCCTCCGCCCAGCGAGAGAAATAGTCAGTGGCGGCCAAGATGTATTTATGGCCCTTGGAAGACGACGGGAATGGCCGCGCGATGTCCATGCCCTACTCAGCGAAAGGCCAGGTGGGGGTTGTTCGACGCAGTGGGTTAGGAGGTCTTCTGGGCACTGGGTCGAAAGCTTGGCACTGATGACATGTACGGGCGTACTGGACGCAATCTACGTACATGGTTGGCCAGTAGAAGCCTTTGAGCTTGATGCTGTGCTTCATTCGATCTCTAGCCTAGTGAGCACCACACAATTCGGAGTGAACCTCCTGCATGACGGCTCGAGCCTCCGCGGGAGAGACGCATCCTAGGAGAATTGACTTGTCCTTCTTGTGGATGAGTCGGTACAGGGAGTCGCCAATCAGCTCATAAGAGGTTGCTCGGCGGAGTAGCTAGACCCTTTGAGCTCGGTTAGAAGGGAGCCACCCTTTCTTGAGTTTTATGATCGGCTGTCACCAATCTTCTCCTTCTGGAGGAGTGTTCAGGTCAAGGTCGTGGACCTCACAAATGGTGAGACCGGTGTTTCCTTCGAGTGAACTCGGCATCAGTCTTCTATGTTTGATGATGATGTCGACCTCGCCCTTGGGGGGGAGTTTGATAGCCGCAGCCAGTTTCGCCAGGGCGTCTTCCTGGGCATTGCTGCTTGTAGGGACATGATATATTTCAATGAAATAGAATTTCTGGGTTAATCTCGTGACTGCGGCGTGGTATGGGACCAACTCCAGTTTTCGCACGTCATAGATGCCGAGGACCTGCCGGACTATCAGCTGAGAGTCCCCGTAGGCTTTGAGGCATTTGATGCCCATGTGGAGAGCCATCTGGAGCCCAATGAGCAGAGCTTCATACTCAGCTTCATTGTTGGTCAGAGATTTCATGAGGGCACATGAATTGTACAGAACTCCGCCCTGAGGAGTCAGGAAAACAATGCCGGCACCTGCCGTGGTGGCTAGATCCTGGTTGCTCCCGGTAATCCCTCGTGAAGCGCCATCGAAGTAGAGCTCCCAACAAGGTACACTGGTTGTGAGAGCGCTTTGCTACCAGTAATGCAAGACATCTCCGCTCTATTCGACCGATTGTTATGATTAAACAGCACTGGTTGCGAGAGCGCTTTGCTGCCAGTTATGCAAGACATCTCCGCTCTGTTCAACTGATTGTTGTGATTGAACAACAAGGGACTCTCGTCCGGGAGCTCCGAGCTGAAAGGCGAGTCGTCTGGCACTGGATGGGCTGCCAAGAATTCGGCCATATCGTGTCCCTTAATTACTTTTCTGGGGACACCAGTAATGTTGTACTCCATCAACAGGAGTGCCCACCTTCCCAGTCTGCCTGAGAGGATGGGTTGTCGAAGGAGATACCTCAGAGGGTCGTGCTTAGATATGAGCTCGACTCGATGGGACAGGAGGTAATGCCACAACTTCTTGACTGCAAACACCAATGCCAGGCAGACTTTCTCCATGGGGGAGTAACGGTAGTCGGCACCGATTAGCTTTCGGCTAAGGTAATAGAGGGGCTGCTCTTTACCTTCCTCATTGACTTGTGCCAAAAGAGCTCCTAGGGAGGCATCCATGGCAGCAATATAGAGTATAAGGGGTTTACCTTTAACTGGTGCCCCCAGAACTGGAGGAGTAAGGAGGTATTCCTTGATTTGATCAAAAGTCATCTGGCATTTCGAGTCCCATCCAAACGGGGCGTCTTTCTTTATCAGCTTGCCGAAAGGCGAGCATCGACCGGAGGGGTTAGAGATAAACCTCCGAATGTAGGTTAGCCTCCCTTGGAAGGACCTGAGCTCGGTGATGTTACTGGGTGGTGGAAATTCCCAGATTGCTTTGATCTTGCCGAGGTCCACCTCAATTCCCCGGTATCGGATGATGAAGCCGAGAAACTTGTCGCTGGATACGCCAAAGGTGCATTTCATGGGGTTAATCTTGAGCCCGTATTGCCGGAGACGCTCAAAGACTTGGCGTAAAACGCGCAAATGGTCTTCGCGCCTTTTAGTCTTGACGACAAGGTCGTCGACATAGCATTCGACGGTATTGTGCAGCATCTCGTCGAATATTTTGGTCATGGCCCTTTGGTAAGTAGCGTCGATGTTCTTCAAACCGAAGGGCATGCGCTTGTAGTTGAAAATCCCTTTGGGGGATCTGAAGGCTGTGTGGTTCTTGTCTTTGAGGGACATCCGGATTTGGTTATAACCGGACGACCCGTCCATAAAAGATAAGGCCTCATGTCCAGTGGTCATGTCGACCATTGTTTCTGTGATTGGGACTGGGAAGTCATCCTTCGGACAAGCTTTGTTGAGCTCCCGAAAGTCGACGCAGATGCAGACTTGACCATTTTTCTTCTTTACTGGGACTATGTTGGAGAGCAAGATCGGATAGATACACGGCTCGATGAAATCGACCTCCGCCATTTTATTGACTTCGGTCGCAACTTGGAGCTCCAACTCATGGTGCATGCACCGCTGCGGCTGTTTGACTATAGTGACCGAGGGGGAAATGGCTAGCTCATGCTCCGCTATGGAGGGGTCTAGCCCCAGCATCTCTTTATATGTCCAGGCAAAGCAGTCTTTATACTCCAGCAGGAGTTTCTTGTAATCCCGCCACTCTGCGTCGGTGAGGAGTGCGCTAACGAATGTGGGTTGGGGGGCTTCATCTCCGCCCAGGTTGATTTCAACGAGCTCATCCACGGTCGCTTGGCCGCCGTCCTCCAGTTCGGGAGGAGCGGGTTGGAAGTCGATGAAACCCTCATCGTCGGTGTCGGCTTCGTGTATTTCTTGGTTCTCAAAGCCACCGGTTGACGTCGATTGGGCTGGAGAGTGATTATCGTTGGGATCGACCAGGGATTGATCTGGGCTGCCGGCTTTTGGCCCACAATTGTCAACCGGGGTTGCTGAGGTCTCCCCAGGGTTACCTGGTAAAGCTGACAATCCTTCGTAGCTAGTATCAGAGATACCCCCTGTTGTGCCCCTGTGGTTTTGATGATGGTTTTGTTAATTGATTGTTGGTGTGAGTTAATCAAATGTTCAGTCATCCTGCTGCTCAATTTAGAGTCATTCTTGATGATCAGTCATGCTACATGTTAAACTGATGCATAAAGCATTCATTGCTGTGGTTTTAATGATTTATCTGGTTTTGATGATTGGTGTTTGATGGTAATCATTGTGAGTCATCCTGATGAGATGTTCATTCAGGACTTCATATGCTCATTCAGTTTATCTGCTGACATTGTGCTTTGATGATAGCTTCATGATTGTGATTTGTATATCATCTGGAGAATGCACGTGTATGACTGATATATTGTGTGTGTTAGACTTCTGGTATGTGCATGATCTATACATCACCTTCAATCTACAAGTCTATACATTAGACTGTTCTTCAAAGTCTGTACATCAGACTGTACATCGTCTTCGTGCTGTCTCTGTACTTGAGTCTTCGTGTTGTTTCCCCTCACTAACACGAAAAGATCTCGTGTCGTCTGAGCTTACAACACTTCGTGTTGATTTCCATGCTTTACAAGAAAAAGCTGCTAAGAGGTAATACTTCGTGTGTCCGTACTGTTTCTGTCTTCGTGTTGGTTTCCCTGAACCTCATGTCATTCTTGCTTCGTATCCACACCTCGTGTCAGTGTCTGTCTTCGCCTTTGTGTTAAATTCAGCTCGTGTCGTTTTTGTCTTCGAGTTGTTCTTCTACTTCCACCATTTCATCACGTGTCGAGATAGCCGTGTTGTCTTTCACTTCGTGCAGCCTATGTGACTGTGTTGTCCCCATGTCATCCTTAGTTCATGTCGTGCTTGTGTATTTCTGTCTTCGAGTCATTTTTCGCTGGATCTTTATGTCGGTCTAGGTTCAAGTGTCGTTTCACTTTCGTGTCGTTCTCCTTGCTGTCTATCTCGTCGTGGTGTTTTCACAATTATGTCTTCGTGTTAGTTTTTATGTTTTTGTCTTCGTGCTGTTTTCTCTTTAGACTTCGTGTCCTTCTCGCCTTGACCACACTCCGTGTCAACTCTTTTCCGTGATCGTGTTGTTCTTCCTATACCTCGTGTCCTTTTATTTTTGTAACCACACTTCGTGTCGGTTTTACTTCTCTATGTCTCCGTGTTGCTTTTTGTATTCGTAACTTCGTAGTGTTTGTTGTTACAGTAACACTTCGTGTCGTTATTGATTTACTTCGTGTTGTTTTCTTTCTACCTCGTGTCGTTCTCTTTGTAGTATCTGTTTTGTCACCTTTGGACTTCGTGTCGTTTGTCTTGTGACCTCGTGTCGTTTTTGTTCTGTAACCACACTTCGTGTTGGTTACTGTTCTTCTTGTGACTTCGTGTCATGTTTCCAGACCTCGTGTCGTTTTCGTGTCATGTTTTCACACTTCGTGTCGTTCATGTTTCGTAACCACACTTCGTGTTGGTTACTGTCGTTCTTGTGACTTTGTGTCGTGTCTCCCAGACCTCGTGTCATTTTCACTCCGTGTCAACTTCATCTTAGTGTTGTTTTCATCTTCGTGTCGTTTTTCACTCCGTGTCGATTTCAGTTTTTGTCTTCGTGTTGATTTCAACCCATGTCAATTACTGTTTCATCTTTGTGTTGTTTTCATTCCGTGTCATTTTTTGTTCCACTGCGTGCAGAACATTGCAGCACCTCGTGTTGCTTTCTGTGCCACCACCTTGTGTCACTCTCTTCATTGTGTCTGTTCTGTCACAGTATACCTCGTGTCGTTTTCTGTGTGAACCTCGTGTCGCTTCTCTCTGTCTCTAGTTGCATCTCGTGTCATCTTCCTTGTTGTGTTAGCCTTGTTCGTTGTATCACAGTTCGTTCACTTCCAACCTCGTGAAGTAGTCACCCTGTGTTGACATTACATACCTCGTGCGCCTTAGCTTTAAATAAGCATGCAGCGAACTCTGATTGATTAATGGTGTTAATCTCATTACAGGTCCGAGGAAGAACATTTCAGACACCTGGGCTGCACGTGATCCAAGACAAGAGGAACAAAATGCAATGAAGGCACGTGGCAAGAAAGTTCTGGATCAAGCGTGGGAGGCACACGCGTCTTGTGCCCTATCCACCTGCTGCTGATGCTATATAAGGAAGCCTTCGTCCACAGATGAAGCTCGATCGAGTTGGCAAGAAGAAAAGTCCATACAGAGAGCCACGATCCAGATAGAAAAAGAAAAGAGAAAGAAGAAGAGCAGAAGGAGAAGAAGAGGGAGAGATAGTGCTCGTGTGAAGAGAGTAGAAAGAGTGAAGAAGAAGAAGTGCAGCAGAGAGTGAGAGATTAGGAGAGCAGAAGAAAGAGAAAGAGAGAGATAGAAGTGTGAGCCGAAGAGTATAGAGGAGCAGAGATCGAGAGAGTGAAAGAGAAGAAGAAGAAGAGAAGAGAAGAGGAAGAAAAGCTTACCTGAAGATCTGTCTACTGGACCGTGGATCAAATCCAGGCCAGTCAGCTCCGTTGAGAGCCACATTGTGCATTTTGTGTTTCAGCTTTCTGTCTGCTGAAGTTATTTTCGTTTATTGTTTTTCCTTTGTTTTCTGGTTTACTGTATTTCCGATCCTCTGTAGAGAGGTCGGGGTTCCTCCTGTGGGTTCAGGAGAAGGGAGACTTTGTGTCTTCGGTTTGCAAGTAGCTGGGTGCTACTTGTAGTTGGTACCCTCCCGTGTGGAGGAAGAGAGACTTGCGTCTCTGGTTGCCTTTGATAGGGTGTCATCGGTTGTTTCCCTCCGGGTTGGAGGAAGGGAGATTTATCTCCGGTTGTGCTTCCCTCTGGGGTTCAGAGGAAGAGAGACTTGGGTCTCTAGGTTTCCCTCCGGGTTGGAGGAAGGGAGACTTGTCTCCGGTTCTGGGCTTGTGGATTCAAGTCCAGGGGTTCCCTCCAGGTCTGGAGGAAGAGAGACCGTGTGTCTCTGGTTTGCTAGTGACTGGTGTCACTAGTGGTTCCCTCCGGTTGGGAGGAAGAGGGGAGGCTGTTCCCCTGGTCAAGCTGTTTGGCAGCATTTGTTGCAGACTGAGTCTGCTGTTTCTAGCGTGAGCTAGTGGAAGCCACACTCGGTTTGAGTGTGGGGTGGATGTAGGTCTGGAGGACCGAACCACCTAAAAATCCACTGTGCAGTGGTCTGATTTTTCTATATGTTTTGCTTCCGCTAGATGTTTGCATAGGGGCGCTCCAAGTGGTTGATCAGATCTTGTTCTGAGTGTTTAATCCGTTGAGTGAGCGAAAGTTTATTTGAGTGGAAGAATGGTGCTACTACTAATTAGTCTTACAGAATTGATACATCTGTCTAGTTAGCACTCTAGATTGTTAGTGAGCATCATAACCTTTTAATTGGGTAAAGGTTTTTAAAGGGTTATATTCATTCACCCCCCCTCTGAATACTGCACCGAACCTAACAATTGGTATCAGAGCGGTGTCTGCATACAAGGTCCAGCGACCTGCAGATCGATCTTGCGGTCTTAGGTGCTAATTTGCTTTTAGTGCATCAATATTCCTGTTGCATTAATCTGTTGTGCTGTCATGGCTCATCCCCCACTATTCAGTAGTTCAAATATTCAATTCTGGCTATATCGTATGCACAAGCATGTTAACTCTATTAATCCACAATTGTGGAAGATTATCTCTCACCGTCCACATGAACTTCCTGAGGATAAGTCCAAGTGGACTCATGTTCACAAATTAAAAAATGATGATAATGTGAGAGCTCTAAATTTAATGAAGGCTGCAATCGGTTCTGATGATTTTCCTTCCTTCTCAGATTGTAGCACTGCAAAGGAAATGTTTGATAGAGTGACTACAATACACGTGGAACAGGGAGAAGAATGTCTCATGGCAAGAAGGAGTGATCAATCAGATGAGTCCTCATCCCAGGTAACCTCTGAGACCGAGGATACTAGCCATGATGAGTTAATTGCCATGCATGAGCATCTTCTAGATAAATATGAAAGAGTCAAATCAGGAAAGAGAAAATTAAGAAAAGAGAAAAATGCTGAAATCACATGTCTAAAGGCTGTAAATGAAAATCTAAAATCTGAACTGAAATTGAAAGAAGAATTTGAAAATAAGATGATTGAAGAAAATTCTCATCTAAAAGATCAAAATAAAAGGCTAATGGCTCTTAATACTGTCTTTTCTGAAAAATGGTTGTCATTTGAAAAAGAAAAATCTGCTGATAAGGAAATTCAATCTGAGAATGAATTGAAACTGAAACAGGAACTAGAAATAGTTAAAAATTTGAATGATGTCATGCAGAGACAAATTATCACATGTGAGGAAGACATAACTAATTCAGAACTCAAAATTTGTTCTCTCCAATCTGAAATAAGTAAACTTGTTCGTTCCATGTCTAAATCTAACAAGGGAAAAGAGAAAATGAATACTCCTTTGTGTGATAACGCCAGTAAATCAAGTGGAGAGCAAGGATGCAAATCCCAAATTGAAAAATCTGTTAAGAAAAAGTTGTACACTACTTTTGTTCGCAGCTCTGACATTGCAAGCTGCTCTGGGCCTCCTAAAACAACTACATCATCTGTTTTCCAATTCAAGGCCCAGAAAAATGAAGAACAAATAAAAGTTGTGAACAAGGGTAAACAAATGAGCAAAAATGGTAAGAAAAACAAGGATAAACATGTCCCTACTTGTGTCTTTAAATCTACTACCTATATTGCATCTGATGACTCAATGCATACTGCTCATAGCTCAATTAATTATCCGGATGGATCTGATAAGAGTGTTTCATGCCATTATTGTGGCAAGGTAGGCCATGTAATGGATGACTGTAGACTGTTGATTGAAGATGGACATGCAAGTGAAACAGTGCATTCTAGAAATTCATTTGGTAAAAATCATGCCACTAGGAAGTCTGATACATCTTGTCATTACTGTGGTAGGCATGGTCATTTCATGGATGCCTGTCTCATCATGAAACAAGATGATAAAATGCATGCTAGGTCGTCTGTTCATCATCACCCCAAAAGAAACATGTATGCTTCAAACCAACACATCATTTGTTATAATTGTAACAAACGTGGTCATAAAGCTGTTGAGTGTTGGTTTAGGACTTCATGGGGATATAATGGTTCAAGAGGTAAGCACCCAAGGTGTTTTGAATGTGGCAAGTGTGGGCATGCAGTCAAGGACTGCTGGTATGCTCAGGGAAAACATTTTAATTCCAAATTTGATAAATTCCCTGGAAATAGAAATTGTCTTGGCAGAAATAAATCTATTTTTAAGGAAAAGATTCCTGCATGTATTAACTATGGGAAGCCAGGTCACAAGGCTACAACCTGTTGGCTGGCAGGATACCAAAGCCAAACTGGTTTTGCTAAACAGAATTTTTATTCTGTTAACAGAAAATCTCATGTGTATGCACATAGAATTCATGCTAACAAGTATGTGCATAAATCAGATTTGAAAACTGCTGTCTCTTGCCATCATTATGGCAAATCTGGACATTTGATGGATAGTCATCCTCTGATGAAATTTAATGGCTATCAAGTTAAAAATGTGCTGAGAAAACCTGCTAGGAGTGATAATGTCATGTCAGGACCCAAGACTTCTTGGGTACCTATTTGTGCAAAATAAACTTTGTTTTGCAGGTGTGCCTTGGGACTGGAATAAAAGGGGTAATGATCCAAGGCACTCAAGAATGAAAGCCCCACTCCCACACTGTTCAGGTAATCTCTCTGCATTTCTCATTTTGAAATTAATTGCATATCTGATTTGATGTATTCTTGCAAATCTGCCACTTGTAGTTGTTTGATAATTGTTGAAATGCATAAACTCTGAAAACAAATTGCATTCTGAAAAATCAAAACTGCATATGTATGAGGCTTGAAATTTGTCTGATGCATTGCTCATTAAAAATCTATCCATTGCATTCTGAAAAATCTGATTAGCTGAAATTCGATCCATGCATGTTGCCCATGTTTAATTATCATGGTTGACCACAATGGTATATAAATGGTAAGGTATCAAAAGGTAGGGAAGTCTGTCTGGAGGTTCTTACTATGTGTGAGATGGTCTTTTAGACCAAGTGCTCCGCCTAGTACCATGGGTCACCTTGCTGGTTAGGACAGTCTGAATATGTATGAATCAAAATCATATGTTCAGTTTTCAGTGCAAACATTGCATGCTTTCAGGGGGAGTTAATTGCATGTCCTTGCATAGCATTCAGTGTTGAGTCTTTGCATGCATATAGTTAATTGCATTGCATTTTACTGCATTGAAAATACCAAAAAGGATAATTGAATGCATAGTGTCAGGAGGAGTCAATACAATGCATGAAAGCAGTCATGTGCATACATTTATGTCAGAGTTCATTGCATGTAAACTTTGAACATCCTGGAACTTGTCTGACCTCCTGATATCTTGCCTTGTGTGTATATCCCTTTCATTGATTCTATTTGACCAAACCGTGATCATAATTTGAAAACGCTGAGTTTCAAAATAAGTCTCTCTTCCGCTGACATTCATAAAATCTCTCCTATCAATTGGTAACAATTGGTATCATTTGATATCAGAATTATTTCAGTCCTTCATGAAGATTTCAATGGACTATCTCGATCATAAATCTGAAAAAAAAAATCTTGAACTAGAAATCTTCTATTATACGCTTTTATGAATGTCTGAAATAACTCATGTGGTTTAAGCTTAATGTATTCATGGAGTTTAACTTCAAAATCTCCTAACATATCTGAATCATGTTTAATAAATCTTAACCAACTGTTTCATGCTATGTCTTGCAAAAACTTCTGAAATCTGCACTTTTGAATACATGACTTTATTTGGTTAAGTACATGAGATTAATATTGTTTTGAAGCAAATGAATGTTTTTGAATTGTCTAAAGGGTAAAGTAATTGTCAGAGCAATGACCTTGGTCACTGAGAAACACATGTCCAAAGGATTGTGTCATGAGGTGCCTTAGTTAACTCTGTAAAAATTCATTGAAAATCAGGCAGAGCAATGGCATGCACACTGAGAAATACAATTCACTCATTAAAAATTGAGCTGTAGTGTGTCATGATGTGTAAATGCTAACTCTGTTTACATAAGGCATGACAGTTAGTCACACTAAGGACTTAGGGATATTGGCCTCTGATCAAGGTATATCCTCTAGTTACAAGGTGTGTACTGAACTAGAGTGCACGTAAAATTTGTAGCAAGGAAAATTATTGAATAAATTGAAATATCTGAATATTGATGCAAAAATCAAATTGCTACAACCCTAGACAAATTCATATGACTTCATAATTGCTTGATTTCAATACTGATGCATGTAATTCTGAAAGAAGTCAATAAATTTGATTGTGTAAGACAAAGGGAGGATAATCAAGATAAATATGAGGGCTTGGTTCATTTTTATTAAACCATGGTTTTAGATATCATTACAGAATTTTATTGATAAACTCTGCATACATCACGTTTAAACCATGATGTTCAATAAATGTCATTCATAAGCCCTTATGATAGAAGACTTTGAACTTATGCTTTAGATTTATGAGATTGATATCTCTTTGAAAATCAGGCTGAACTTCTTGTGTTTGGAACATCCTTAAAAAAAAAATCTGTTAATTGAAACTCTTCTGCTCATGGTATTGACTCAGTAACCTGAACCTCTTCTTGTTTGCCCCTGTGGTCTCCTTCTCATAAGAGTCCACTTATTGAGGGGGAGCTTCCATGTCATGCATCACTTGCTTATCAATTGGCATCTCTTCAGGGGGAGCATTCCTTGTCATGATGAATCATGCTCATATCATTTGTGACCTTGCATTCATATACTCAGGGGGAGTATTGCGAAGGGGAGAATTTGTCTGAACTTTTATGCATGCTTTAACTTCTCAAATTATTTTCTTTTTGATGAAGTCAAAGGGGGAGAATAATTTGAGTCTTCAGAATGCCTCACATCATCAGAATGACTCAATATATTGAAAGTGTTGCCATCATCAAAAAGGGGGAGATTGTTGTGCCCCTGTGGTTTTGATGATGGTTTTGTTAATTGATTGTTGGTGTGAGTTAATCAAATGTTCAGTCATCCTGCTGCTCAATTTAGAATCATTCTTGATGATCAGTCATGCTACATGTTAAACTGATGCATAAAGCATTCATTGCTGTGGTTTTAATGATTTATCTAGTTTTGATGATTGGTGTTTGATGGTAATCATTGTGAGTCATCCTGATGAGATGTTCATTCAGGACTTCATATGCTCATTCAGTTTATCTGCTGACATTGTGCTTTGATGATAGCTTCATGATTGTGATTTGTATATCATCTGGAGAATGCACGTGTATGACTGATATATTGTGTGTGTTAGACTTCTGGTATGTGCATGATCTATACATCACCTTCAATCTACAAGTCTATACATTAGACTGTTCTTCAAAGTCTGTACATCAGACTGTACATCGTCTTCGTGCTGTCTCTGTACTTGAGTCTTCGTGTTGTTTCCCCTCACTAACACGAAAAGATCTCGTGTCGTCTGAGCTTACAACACTTCGTGTTGATTTCCATGCTTTACAAGAAAAAGCTGCTAAGAGGTAATACTTCGTGTGTCCGTACTGTTTCTATCTTCATGTTGGTTTCCCTGAACCTCATGTCATTCTTGCTTCGTGTCCACACCTCGTGTCAGTGTCTGTCTTCGCCTTTGTGTTAAATTCAGCTCGTGTCGTTTTCGTCTTCGAGTTGTTCTTCTACTTCCACCATTTCATCACGTGTCGAGATAGCCGTGTTGTCTTTCACTTCGTGCAGCCTATGTGACTGTGTTGTCCCCATGTCATCCTTAGTTCATGTCGTGCTTGTGTATTTCTATCTTCGAGTCATTTTTCGCTGGATCTTTATGTCGGTCTAGGTTCAAGTGTCGTTTCACTTTCGTGTCGTTCTCCTTGCTGTCTATCTCCTCGTGGTGTTTTCACAATTATGTCTTCGTGTTAGTTTTTATGTTTTTGTCTTCGTGCTGTTTTCTCTTTAGACTTCGTGTCCTTCTCGCCTTGACCACACTCCGTGTCAACTCTTTTCCGTGATCGTGTTGTTCTTCCTATACCTCGTGTCCTTTTATTTTTGTAACCACACTTCGTGTCGGTTTTACTTCTCTATGTCTCCGTGTTGCTTTTTGTATTCGTAACTTCGTAGTGTTTGTTGTTACAGTAACACTTCGTGTCGTTATTGATTTACTTCGTGTTGTTTTCTTTCTACCTCGTGTCGTTCTCTTTGTAGTATCTGTTTTGTCACCTTTGGACTTCGTGTCGTTTGTCTTGTGACCTCGTGTCGTTTTTGTTCTGTAACCACACTTCGTGTTGGTTACTGTTCTTCTTGTGACTTCGTGTCATGTTTCCAGACCTCGTGTCGTTTTCGTGTCATGTTTTCACACTTCGTGTCGTTCATGTTTCGTAACCACACTTCGTGTTGGTTACTATCGTTCTTGTGACTTTGTGTCGTGTCTCCCAGACCTCGTGTCATTTTCACTCCGTGTCAACTTCATCTTAGTGTTGTTTTCATCTTCGTGTCGTTTTTCACTCCGTGTCGATTTCAGTTTTTGTCTTCGTGTTGATTTCAACCCATGTCAATTACTGTTTCATCTTTGTGTTGTTTTCATTCCGTGTCATTTTTTGTTCCACTGCGTGCAGAACATTGCAGCACCTCGTGTTGCTTTCTGTGCCACCACCTTGTGTCACTCTCTTCATTGTGTCTGTTCTGTCACAGTATACCTCGTGTCGTTTTCTGTGTGAACCTCGTGTCGCTTCTCTCTGTCCTCTAGTTGCATCTCGTGTCATCTTCCTTGTTGTGTTAGCCTTGTTCGTTGTATCACAGTTCGTTCACTTCCAACCTCGTGAAGTAGTCACCCTGTGTTGACATTACATACCTCGTGCGCCTTAGCTTTAAATAAGCATGCAGCGAACTCTGATTGATTAATGGTGTTAATCTCATTACAGGTCCGAGGAAGAACATTTCAGACACCTGGGCTGCACGTGATCCAAGACAAGAGGAACAAAATGCAATGAAGGCACGTGGCAAGAAAGTTCTGGATCAAGCGTGGGAGGCACACGCGTCTTGTGCCCTATCCACCTGCTGCTGATGCTATATAAGGAAGCCTTCGTCCACAGATGAAGCTCGATCGAGTTGGCAAGAAGAAAAGTCCATACAGAGAGCCACGATCCAGATAGAAAAAGAAAAGAGAAAGAAGAAGAGCAGAAGGAGAAGAAGAGGGAGAGATAGTGCTCATGTGAAGAGAGTAGAAAGAGTGAAGAAGAAGAAGTGCAGCAGAGAGTGAGAGATTAGGAGAGCAGAAGAAAGAGAAAGAGAGAGATAGAAGTGTGAGCCGAAGAGTATAGAGGAGCAGAGATCGAGAGAGTGAAAGAGAAGAAGAAGAAGAGAAGAGAAGAGGAAGAAAAGCTTACCTGAAGATCTGTCTACTGGACCGTGGATCAAATCCAGGCCAGTCAGCTCCGTTGAGAGCCACATTGTGCATTTTGTGTTTCAGCTTTCTGTCTGCTGAAGTTATTTTCGTTTATTGTTTTTCCTTTGTTTTCTGGTTTACTGTATTTCCGATCCTCTGTAGAGAGGTCGGGGTTCCTCCTGTGGGTTCAGGAGAAGGGAGACTTTGTGTCTTCGGTTTGCAAGTAGCTGGGTGCTACTTGTAGTTAGTACCCTCCCGTGTGGAGGAAGAGAGACTTGCGTCTCTGGTTGCCTTTGACAGGGTGTCATCGGTTGTTTCCCTCCGGGTTGGAGGAAGGGAGATTTATCTCCGGTTGTGCTTCCCTCTGGGGTTCAGAGGAAGAGAGACTTGGGTCTCTAGGTTTCCCTCCGGGTTGGAGGAAGGGAGACTTGTCTCCGGTTCTGGGCTTGTGGATTCAAGTCCAGGGGTTCCCTCCAGGTCTGGAGGAAGAGAGACCGTGTGTCTCTGGTTTGCTAGTGACTGGTGTCACTAGTGGTTCCCTCCGGTTGGGAGGAAGAGGGGAGGCTGTTCCCCTGGTCAAGCTGTTTGGCAGCATTTGTTGCAGACTGAGTCTGCTGTTTCTAGCGTGAGCTAGTGGAAGCCACACTCGGTTTGAGTGTGGGGTGGATGTAGGTCTGGAGGACCGAACCACCTAAAAATCCTCTGTGCAGTGGTCTGATTTTTCTATATGTTTTGCTTCCGCTAGATGTTTGCATAGGGGCGCTCCAAGTGGTTGATCAGATCTTGTTCTGAGTGTTTAATCCGTTGAGTGAGCGAAAGTTTATTTGAGTGGAAGAATGGTGCTACTACTAATTAGTCTTACAGAATTGATACATCTGTCTAGTTAGCACTCTAGATTGTTAGTGAGCATCATAACCTTTTAATTGGGTAAAGGTTTTTAAAGGGTTATATTCATTCACCCCCCCTCTGAATACTGCACCGAACCTAACACCCCCCTCATCAAGAGGGTTTGTTGAACTGGGTCCTTCGACTGGCTGGTTGGCCGGGGGAGCTTCTTCGGCCCCGATGTCTTTGCAGGGAGGCGAGGAAGGTTCCTCGACGGCTTGGACTGGAATTCTGGCTTTGACGATGATTGGGATCAGAATCTCTTCTTCCTCATCCCCGGAGCTATCGAATTTGGCTTCGAGTTTTGCCCAGTCATCGACCGGCTACGCCAAGCCTACGACATTGACTGCGTAGTAGATGTGAAAGTCTGGGTCTTGTTCGTAGCCAAGTCCTCTAGTATCCTTATAGAAGGACGGGGATTGCCCCCGGACCTGACAAGGGGTCCACAGTCGGTGAAAATATTCACGTCGCACAGAATCTTGCCATTGAGGGATGTGTTGTTTTAGACACATTTCTCGAATATGCAGCGGTAGGTCGTCCAGTACTTGGACTGCTTCAGGGGTATCATCGGCTCGCCTGGACCAGCCGAAGTCATCCTCTGGTGGGGCTTGAGGGACCATGTCTCCCTTATAGAAGACAATGGGTTTGTCCCTATTGGCCTTCCTCTTATTTCTGCGTTGTCTCTTGAAGGTGACAACAAATGTTGTCAACGGCTAAACACTGTGTACTTTGGAGGCACATGGGAACTGGATGGAGTCTGGGGGCAAGCATAACTCTTGCCAATAGCTCAACTAATGAGGTTGGCCTCAAAGTCGATTTTGCACCTTTTAGGGCGATATGGGGCTGACCTGGAGCTGAGGCGTAGCCGATGAAGCTTGGCCTTCTCTTCGTCGACGGAGAAGAGATCGTCATCATCTTCCTTTGAGAGCCAGCCGCTACTCCTGCTCTTAATCACGGGGTATAGACTAATCCCCTTGAAGTAGAGCACAGCGTCGGCCAGGTTGCATTCTGCTGGCGTGAACGGTGACAGGTCTGCAAAGACCGTGTGTTGCTCCCCGCCCTTGGCATACTTGATGCATTGGTGGAGAGTTGACGGGAGGACCCAATTTTCATGGAGCCAGGATCTACCCAATAGCATCTTATATGATGTGCTAGCATCGACGATGTAGAATGTCACCTTGGAGGTGAAATCATCGAGCACCAGGTCGATCTCGACCCGGCCGAGGACATCCTCGGTGTTTTGGTTGAAGTCGGATATCTTGACCGCTTGAACCTTCTGGAGGTATGGGGTCAGATATAACGTCTTGAATGTTTTGAGCGGCATGATGTTGACGGCGGCGCCAGCATCTACCAGAATCCGGTTCACATCATGCCCATTGACCTTCCCTTTCATGTAGAGAGGACAATTGTGGCATGGAGGGGATAGCAACATGTCCTTCTCCGTAAAGGAGACGGTGGTGGTGAAGGCTTCATAGGCTGCTGTCTTCATTTCCACGACATGCGCCTTGTAAGCTTCTGGCTCCTGGAGTATTTTGATGAGAGTTTCTCTCAGCTCTTTACTCTAAGCGATGGCTTCCCAGATTGTGATGCTGGCAGGGAAGCACTTCATCTGGTGGAGGACCTTCCGATCAGCTCGGGCTCGAGCTTCCTCCAAGGAGGGTAGTATGTCGGGCTGGGCTTTCTGCGAGCTGTCGTGCCGCTCTCCGTTGGGAAGTTGCACTGCCTTGCCTTTATTGTTGGGATCAGACTGACCCTGATCGCCGGTGGACTCCTGGAACAGGGGTGCCATGCATGGCTCTTCTAGGGGTTACTGGCGGGCTGGCCCATCCTTGCCGGATGGTCCCGCTTGTTCCACAGAAGAAGCCTGAGCTGGTACAGAGATCGGGAGGCCGGCGGGAACCTCTTCGATATTGACAGGATCAAAGATGCCAGGTCCTTTCCGAATTTCTACCTCCGAGATGGGGGCAGGTTCCTCTCCTGGAAAGAGGATGATTCGCTCCGGGTCGAAGGTGGATGGAGAGAGGGGTAACTCAGGAGTTCTCCCGCGGCCTCTACCGCGTCCCCGGCCATGACCTCGACCGCTGCCTGTGTGTTCTGGAGCTGGCTGTAGCCCAAGCGGGACAGTGGTTCTTTGTCTGGTTCAGAAGGCCACTGGCTCGCCTCGCCGAGACGCGTTGATGTTATCAGGAGGTGGGATGGCCACCATGTTGTTGGTACAGCCCCGAAGCATTTCTTCCAATTACTCTGTTGTGATTTCATTGTCCTTATAGCACAAGGAGAGCTCGTCTGGGATCAAGAGTCTTTCGCCATTTTTGAGCTTTTGGATCATCTCTTGGACCCAGTTTCTGAGGCGGGCTCGTTTCCATATTTCTTCCCATGGGATATAGCTGTCGAGTGGGAGAGCCCCGGTAGGACGAGGAGGAACGTATTCCTCCAGGCCATCAATGAGCCGTCGGAGCCTCTTGATAGGCGTTGGCTCAGCTGGTAAGTGTAGGGCAGCTGCTTGTTCAGCTTGTTTCTTGACCCGCCTTCTGAGGTTCTTCCTCTTATTTTTCTCCCGCCTCTTGGCGATAGCTGCCTCCAAGGGAGCAGGGGGAGAGGTTCCGGGGCCGAAGTCGATAAATTACCCGGAGGGTGTCCCCTGGCTGGTGCCTTGGTGGGGCGAGGTCGACGACTCTTATTTGCCTGGATTTCGATCCAGGCGCCTTCCGCTTGTCGTATTTGGAAGGTGGCGTTGATCGCCTGCTCGATTACCTCGAGCAGCAACTCCTGGTATGTCAGAATACTGGGACTGGCATCCGAAGACGTGTGCGCTGTTTGGTTCCTTAGCCGCGGTGGCGACAAAAGCTTACGAGGAGTCAGTAGGCAGGTACTTGCGTCCAAAGACGTATGCGCGGTTTGATGCCTTAGCCGTGGTGGCGACAGCTTTTGTCGAGAAGCGGACTGAGGGATGTGCTTGTTGTCCTACTCCTTAGCCTTGCCCTTGCGATCACGCTGAGAGCCAGGTCTAGTGACAACCGAAGGCGTCGCGGGGTATTGTTGCTCTGCACAGTTACCCCGACTCCGCGGACTAACTGAGCCTTGTAGCGGTAGGCCCGCCACTTGAATCGAAGCCGCTGAAGACTCCGAAGATGTCTTCTTTGTACTTCGGATTGTGTCAGAGGGTAGGCGGGGAGGACGCGATGGCCCATCCGCTGAGGGGGCGTGACACGGCTGGGCCGAGACCTCACCCTACTTTTGTTTCCCTTCCTATCCACGGACGTCAGGGACGGAGATAGGATGGAGGGGGGGCGAGAGAGAGCTGAGGAGCCCGGCGTCGTCCCACCCACCAGAACGTCCTCTCGGCCAAGAAGGACTCGGAGGAGCCTGGCGGTGTCTTCTTAGGAGAAAGGGAGAGATTCCAGCTCCCACCAGGACCGCCACTACACAGTCGAAGTGGCCAGGGTTGGCTGGCCGGTTGCTGGCGTCTGGGAGCCCGAAGGATCTGGAGGAGCAGGGGAATAGATGACGTTGACCGAGAAGTTGGTCGACTTTGTCTCTTGACTGGCATCCTGCTCTCTACGCCTTTGCAATCGCTCGAGCGCTTCTTGGTTGTCGGCCCGGAACTCGAGCCATTCTGGGTGATGTTGGTAAGGCAGTCTGTGCCTGTTTTCTTGAGGGGAGTCTGGCCGCCCTGGCGCATCCCTAGCGATGCTCAGGGTTTCTTCGACAGCTTGCCAAAGCCTGACAAGTGACATGGAGTTCCCCTTTGCATCGATTTGCTCCCACTAGATTTGTTCCTGGATGAGGTATTGAACTTCCTCATATGACTCGATCGGGTGGCATATTTTGGCGTGGAAGGGGCAGTATTGGGGGTGACTGAGGTCCCAACGGGTGTAGTCTGCCGGCGAGTCGCGGGGCATGATTTGCCCCCTCTCGATGAGGATATCGAAGAGTCAACGGGTTCTCTCCCTGGGGAAGGAGAGGGGTATGTGATCATGCCAGGGCCTCCACCCCAGATACCAGAGCGAATGTTCACCTTGATTGGTCCTGGGCTCCCCTGCTTCGACATCGGCGAGGGAGAACGCGGCCATCATATGGATCACGGTGGCCGAGTAGTGAACCATGCATGCTGCCTTAGCTGGCCTGGACCACGTATGTGGTTGCGGAGAATCGACGATGCCGCTCTTCATTTTAACCAGGCCGTCTCGGATCAACTTCTGCGCCCGGGTCTTGAAGACATAGCAATCTTCAATTGAGTGGCCCAGCATGCGGTGATACGGGCAATAGCCGGGATCGTAGGTCTTCAGAGCCTCATCCGGCTTGCGGATTTCTGGCAGCTCGACAATCTTCTGGGTCATGCAGAGGTTGAAGAGCATCTGCGTATGTTCCTTCTTAAATGAGAAGGGAGTCTTCATGCGCTCTGAGAAGGAAGGAGCGACCGGCTTGTCTATTGGCTTTTTGTCAGAACCGCTTGGTTCGTCCTCTTTATCGACTTTGGCGGTAGGGGTGAATTCAACAATATTCACCTCCTTACCGGACTGACGTTCTCGCGCTTGCTGACCTTTAGCTACAGTATAGCTCGGGTTGTCGGCGAAGAACATCTCTATTTCGGCCACTGCCAAATTGAGTTGGTCGAAGCCTCTGATGTTGGCACCGAGAAGCTTACCTCAGCCGCCAAACCCCGTCGGTATATAGTAATGGCATCTTCCTGGACTAGCGGTTTGACACACCTCATGCTGAGGTCTCGCCATTTCTTGATGAAGTCGAGCGCGCACTCGCCCTTGCTTTGTCGGAGAGAGGAGAGCTCGGCCAGGGAGATCTTTCGCTCGGTTGTTTGAAAGCGGTCAAGGAACTTCTTCTAGAGATCTACCCAGTCGATGACTGAGTCGGGCTTCAGGCGGGAATACCATTGGAAGGCCATTCCCGTAAGCGAGGTAGCGAAGTAGCGGAGGAGGTACGACTCATCCAATGCTAACTTGCCCATGGCCGTAACATAGTAGGCCAAGTGTTCATGTGGCGACCCCTGCCCGTCGAACTTTTGCAGTTTCGGGGGCTTGGCGTACTCTAGAGGAAGCTTTTTCAGCTGGTGGTGAAGCAGGTAGGGTACACTATAGAGATCTACTGTGACAACCCCTTCAGCATATTGGGCGAGCCTTGTCTTGACAATGCGCTCGATCATCTGGCGTTGTGCTAGGAGGTTTTCTGGCATTGGCATATTGGAGGCTCGTGGCTGAGCCTCAACCGGGGGTGTGCCAAACCCAGTTGCCAACGGGGTTCGGGCGATCGCTGCTGAGGTGTTGGTAGTATCGCGTGTAGCTGGCGGTGCCGGTGCCTCAGTCGGAGGCCTGGCAGGCTGCTGAGGATGAAGGTTGCGCTCCTGGAGGAGGTCTTGCAGGAGGGCCTTCAGATGCTGGTTCTTCTTCATGAGAGTATCAAGGGTCACTTATTGAGCCTCGTTTGTAGGAGGGTCATTATTGACCGGCTCTACATTAATAGGAGGGTCACTGTCTTCCATCGGGACTTCTTCTGTGCGTTCTGTCACCTGCGGTTCGGCAGAAGTACCAAAGCGACCTGTTGGGGGAGGCGACAAAACCTGATGGTGCGGCCTCCTGAAGTGGGACAGGGGCTGATTCAGGTCATCCAATTAGGTGTCTGGCTGGTGTCCGGTGGTGTAGCACGCTAACACTCGAACCGCGTCATTGATGAATCGAGCAGTCCGCTTCCTCCGCGGGTGCCCCTGGGGGCGGACATGCGCCCCTAGTCTGTCGAAGACCGAGGTACGCTGCAAAGGGGCCGCGCTCCCGATATCGGTGGGAGGAGAGCCCAGGACAGGCTGTTGGAGAGCCCGGGAGCTGGCTCGCCTTTTCATCCGCTTGCTTGTGCGCGGGACATTAGACGACTGGGTGTCGTTAGATGGTGCCACTATGGGACTAGTCGCATCCTGCCTGGTGCCGCGTCTAAGCGCTCACAGGGGGTTCCTAATGCGCACCCTTCGAACGTCTTGAGCTTCCTCCGGGGTGACCCAGATTCTCCTCAAGTCGGATTACTGGTCTCCCTTGTCGCCGTTTCTCTGACGAGTTGTCTTGGGAGCTCGTGTGTCGGGCTGCGGTGGGTGCCCCCAAACTATTGCCGAGGAATCCGCTCTTCTGAGCTTTGCCTCGTCCTCTCGCGTTTGCCGCAAGAGGTCAAAGCGGTTGGAGGTAGGGCTCGTGGGAACGGTCCGTTCCTGGGGTATGATTGGTTCGCCCCCATCGAGGCGAATCCGCAAGTCACCGACAAGGATAGTCCTGCCTGAGTTGCTGGTTGCAACGGTGAGCCGTCTGCCTTTGCGGACATGGCGACGCTTCTTCTCTGGAGTGGAGGAAGACTCCACCCCGAGATGGTAGACCGAGAAGACCCAGCCTGCGGCGATCGGCAGCATGGAGCTGTCACTTGGGAGTACTGGAATCGGCCCCCAGGGTGCAAGACCCACGCCCGAAGTCGATGGTTGGGTGACTCGGGTATAAGCTCTTGCCCGCTCCGATAGAAGTGTTGCCAATGCTCGAGATGACACTCTGGCACCGGGGGACAATGCCGTCGGAAGTGCTGAGGTGCCGGTAACCCGAGGTTGATGACCCGTGTTGAGTGTCGGCGTAGTCCGGGCTTAGGTCGGAAGGCCCGAGGAAGGTGCTGAAGAACCTTGCCCCCTGGGTATGAGACCTGCGGGGGGAGCTGGTTTCGCTGGAGCTCGGGAACGAGGTCCTGAGTGAAATTTTGAAGTGCTGGGGGCTCGGGGTTAGAGGCCCGAGGAAGATGCCGCGAAGCCGCGGACCCAGGGCTGGGAGCCCGTGTTGGGTGCCGGCTTTGCTGGAGCTCGAGGTTGGAAGCCCGAGGAAGATGCTGAGGTGCCGTGGACCCGGGGCTGGGAGCCCGTGTTGGGTATCGGCTTTGCTGGAGCTCATGGTTGGAAGCCCGAGGGAAATGCCGAGGTGCCGTGGACCCAAGGTTGGGAGCCCGTGTTGGGTGCCGGCTTTGCTGGAGCTCGGGGTTAGAAGCCCGAGGTAAATGCTGAGGTGCTCTGGACCCGGGGTTGGGAGACCATTTTGGGTGCCAGCTTTGTTGGGGCTCGGGGTTGGAAGCCCGAGGAAGATGCTGAGGTGCCGTGGACCCGAAGCTGGGAGCCCGTGTTGGGTGCCGGCTTTGCTGGGGCTCGGGGTTGGAAGCTCGAGGGAAATGCTAAGGTGCCGTGGACCCGGGGCTGGGAGCCCATGTTGGGTGCCGGCTTTGCTGGAGCTCGGGGTTGGAAGCCCGAGGGAAATGCTGAGGTAGTGACCGAAATCTGGGGCGCGGGGCCCGTGCCAGAGATCGGACCAGGCTGGCCTCGGGAGCTAACGCTTACTCCGGCCGGAGCTGATCTGGGGGCCCTGCAGGGGCCAGTGGCGGTGGTTCTGAGCCTGGTGCTCAGGTGGGCCACCGGTGCTGAAGGTGTGCGTGGCACATTGGCCACTGGAGCCGGTGGAGAAACTGGGGTCGGCTGAGAAGCAGCCACAGGGATCACACCCAAAAAGCTAGGCGATCTGATGACAGGGGCGAAGCTGCCGAAAGCGATCGGCGTCGCCAAGTAACCCACCCGTGCATGGGTGGTGATGACGATGGGACCGTAAGTGACGGCCGCCATAGTTGCTGGAATGCTGAGTGCTGCTAAGGCGGTTGCTGACAATCTCCAGACTAGGTCCAACTGGGGACCGCTAGAGAATGCGCATGCGAGTACCCTCCTCTGCCTCTCCTATAAGGACATGAAAAGGACACCAAGGCTTCAAGGGTGGCATAGGCTGTTCTTCAGCAAAAAGAAGGAAGGCGGGAGACATCCCACCGAGCGTGCCATCCTCTTTGTCGCGGGGTTTTTTTTTATGCTGATGACTAGGGTGAAGGTAGGGATACAGCGGAGAATGAAAAATATGGGAGTTTGATGTATCTCGGGTATCCTCCTTCATGGTTGCATGCCTCTCACGGCGGTGCCGGGCACTCTCCTTTTGCGGAAAGCCGGGATGGGTCGAATGGCACAGAAATGTAGGGGTGTAGATTAGCTGGACATGGTGCGGGCGTGCTAGTCGATTTCTCGACAATCACCCATGGAACCGAGGGTCGACCGGGGAAGCGTTGCCAGGACGCGGCACGTGGGCTCGAGAGGACGGGCAACATGTGGATCGAGGGGGTTCCACGGGTGCGAGTGCGCAGGCAATTGTGGGAATCATGTACTGGACGTCTTTCCCCACCGATCGCAAGCGATCGGTGTTTATTTACATGGGATTGAATCCGAACACCTTCGTTCTGTGCTGAAGAGAAGCCTGTATGTCTGAAGCCATGGGTGGAGGGCTGGGAGCATTCCTCAACTGTGGGTACGCTTTTGTCTGGAGGGTGATGGCTGTGGTCGAAGATGTCCGACACGCGGGCCGAATGGGGTAGGTAGAAAACTGGGGCCCTCGTACGGGCGCATGCATTCAAATGGTTTATGCTATGTGAGAGCCACATGGGCTTTACAAATGGGCAGAGGACGCCTAGAGTACATCTGGCGCAAGCCGCGGGACAATTCCGACGTGAGAGTCGGTCCCCGGGTCAATGCATGGTATGGCGGATATCTGCATGTTTACATGGGCTCCCTATGGGGAGATCGAGACTTGCCTGACTGCCTAGGTGGCAGGGGCGGTCGTGGGCTGGCGCTTGACTGAGGTTGGACGCGGCTCAAGGTGAGCGGTTGGGTCCGGGCCTCGGAAGGCGAGCGTCATCATATTGGGAGGTCGAGGCCGGACCCGGGAATATTATTCCCGGGTTAGGGGTCTGGCTAGCTCGAGTCATCAGTTAGGACGGTCGCCAGCTAGCTCAGGAGTAGCAGTAAGCACGCGGTTCTGTGTTATAAGTAGGTGCGGCATCAAGATGTGCACATAGCCATTGCGGGTCGTTACACACGGGCGGACCTGGGATGCGGGTGTATTGTTCGTAGTCAAAGCCGTCTTACATGCGACTAGGATAGACTTTTATGAGGCGGCTAGACGCCATGTGAGGGAAGTACATGTGACATACCCTCGGCGTGTGTGAGCCGACTAGCAAGCCAACCGCGCGCACACTTAGCTCCTCGCATCCCCGACCCTTGCCGAAAGTCCCGGGAGTCCGGGGGTGCGACAGTTAGGTCGGTGTGTCTGTCTGTACGTCGGGCAGTATATGTCTGTTCGTGGGTCAGTCAGTCCATGCATGCCTTGCCCCTTGAGCTTCTAAGGGGTGGAATTTATAGGAAGTTGAAGGGGTGGGGGATAGGGTTTAGGCGGGCCAAGTTGAGGGTTCAACTTGGTCTGGGTAAACCCCCTAAAAAAATATATTTTATATATATATTTTTTGTTTAACAGTGGGGGAGATAGGGTTTAGGCGGACCAGCCTAAGGGGATGGTCTGGTCTGCCTAAACCCCTCCGATCTTTTATTAAAAAATCTTTTTTTTTAGTTTTGATGGGGTTTAGGTGGACGAGCCTGAGGTCAGGGCGGACCGGCTGGGCGCTTTTCTGTTTTAAAAAAAAACTTTTTTTTGTTATAATGGGGTTTAGGCGGACTAGCCTGAGGGGGCAGGCTGGTCCGCCTAAAACCCCTCCCCCAGGGGGTTTAGGCGGACCAGCCTGGGGGTCCGGGCTGGTCCGCCTAAACCCTACCCCAGGGGGGTTTAGGCGGACCGGGTAGAGGAGATAGAGGGGGCGGCCCCACCCCTATAAAAATTGGGGGTTTTTTGTTATTTTCTTTCTAATTTGACTAAGAAGAAAAGGACAAGACTTTTGGGATTATACAGCAAGGATACTGGGAGGATACGGGTTGACCGGCCACGTGTGCACGAAGAACACCGGAGTTGACATTAGACTTGCACGATCCCGAGCTCCCGTTGCCGAGTTCCTCATCATCGAATTCTTCTACGCACGTTATGGAGGATCTTGCACAAAACCGGGACTGGGGAAGGCCGTGGGGCCTCGGGGTTGGGAGGAGGGCGCAGCCCCCGGGGAGTTCGCCCTCTCTAGGGGCGCGGCCGCGCCCCGGGGCGAACCGGCCCCGGACTAGCCGCAACCCTGAGGGATGGCCCCCGAGGGTCTTCTTTCAAAGTCTGAGGGTGTCCTTTGAGGGACACGGGGCTCCGGGATGCTGGGGTTAGCCCATGGGGGGGCTGTTGTTGTGGAGTCATAGTTGCCGCTCGCAAGGTGTTCGAGTAAATACCCGACACACCCCGGGGTGTCGGATGGACCGAGTAACTGGCCGGGAGGCCTTGGGACGAGCTTTAGACTGAGGGTATGAGCTCAGGGGAGCTGAGAGGAGGCACTTTGGGCACTTGGTCCAGGCCCCGTGATGTGTGCCATGTTACGCGGCGGGTTGGCAGAGTAGCCTCAGGTTGGCCCGAGAGCTAACTCTAAACGGCTCGTCGCAGTGTGTCTGAGGGTTGGGAGCAGTCCCGACTTGCTAGAGGGTTGTCGTGGAACCCAACTGGTGTGCTGGAGCCGCGGGTTGACCCACGGTTTGTTGTAGAAGGGCTGGGACATATGCGCCCACAAGGTGTTCGGGGAAACACCCGGCACCCGCGCATGAGCCGTATACACGTGCTGCGGGTCTCCAAAGTCTATGGTTGACTTATTCAGGTCTTTCTTTGACCTTGGAGGGTTGAGAGAAGGCGTCCTGGGGTAGGCCCGTGGCCTCTTTGCTGAGTGCCATGTGGCACGGCTTGTAGTCGGGGCGCCCCCAGGTTGGCCCGAGTGGTTTGTATAGAACGCGGACAAAGTCCGCCATCGAGGGGTCGGGGGTGGCCCCGGTTAATTCTTTAATGCCGCCGTATATCCCGGCTAGTGGGTTGGGGCGTTGGTCGGGCCCGCTGGGTTACCAGAGGGACTGGATAGCCCATGCCTTGAAGGTGTTCGGGGAAATTCCTGAACCCTTATTCTTTGGTATTTTGCCAGGAAATTGCCCTAGTACAATAGACATATACATGCATTTAAACAACTGCAATGGACTTATGCAAGTGTCAAATTCATGCAACAATGCAAGGATTTAACCAAGTATGCATGAAATTCTGATTAGCACATCAACCATGATATGCATCTATCTAAAGGAAATTATTAAAAACTCAAATGATCAAACCAGTAAAATGCAGAATCTGGTGTTTTATCATACTCAAGTGCCTTGGCTTATTAAACCCCCTTTTATTCCTCCGCCCCCAAGGCACACCTGCAAAATACTTCTCATTTTGCAGATTTAGGTACCCAAGAGTTCTTGGGTCCTGAAGTGTCAGTGACACCTCTAAAGGGTGCTCTCCACATTTTCTGAGCATAAGAATCATCAAACTTCATTACAAAGTAATTATTCATAGAATGTCCAGATTTCCCACAGTAATAACAATATCCTTGATTTTTCATAGGTTTCTGATAAGAGTGTTTTCTTAAATTCTGTGAATAAATAGAGTTGTTATCATGAAACATTTTCTTTTCTTTTGCATGCCAACAATCCTTGACTGTATGGCCATACTTTCCACAGTGAAAATATGAAAGAGAAATTCTTTTATCAACATTCAGCCAGCATTCATTTACCCTGTGGCCTGGTGTTCCACAGCTAAAGCACACAATGTGCTGGCCATTTGAAACAAATTTATTTTCAGTAAAAATATGATGATTTGCAGGGAATTTGACATATTTATCTCGAGAATTATGTGCATGAACATGAGTGTTTCTGGTTCTCACATGAAACTTTTGTCTTTTATGACCGGCCAGCCAACAATTTACAGCTCTGTGCCCTGGCTTCCCACACTTAAAGCATGCAAGTGATTTTTCTTTAAAACTAGATTTATTTCTGCCAAAAACATTTTGATTTTCAGGGAAGTTTACAGATTTAGAATTAAATTTTCTTCCCTGGGTATGCCAACAGTTAGCAACAATATAGCCTATCTTATCACAATAATAGCAATGAATTTTTTTGTTCTAAACGGTAGGATATTTCCTAGCATGAAAGTTTCTAGCACGCATCCTACCATCATTTTGTTCATCATTTTTCATTATTAGGCAATCATGCATCAGATGTCCATACTTCCCACAAAAGAAACATGAGACATAGTTTAGTTTTGAAGCATGGGGTTTTGCATAGGAGTTCTGGGTATGCATGGTAGACTTGAAAGTCTTTTTCTGAGTTTTATTATTCAATTTTTGAATTTTCTTTTGTTCTTGCAATTTTTGATTTTCAGGTAATTTCACTTGTGATGTGGTGGCTACATTTGATGCTTTTACAAATGATGTCATTAGTGTTGTACAGGTGGAATGGCGGTCTAGAGGGGGGGGGGTGAATAGATCCGCCCCCAAATTCACAAACTATTGCAGACTTATGTAAACAATTTAAACTATGCGGCTTAAGCGGAAATTAAAGCGTATACTCTATGCATAACAAAGACGAACCTAGGCATGCATCTAGCGGAGATCACAAACAATCACACAAAGGAGACATGGATTTTTAGGTGGTTCGGCCAGACATCCAGTCTGCTTACATCCACCCCTCACCAAACCCGGTGAGGCTTCCTTCCGCTGACTCACAGCTTGAACACTCCGCTGACTCACAGCTTGAACAACTTCAGATCTGAGCAGCTCAGCTCAATCTGAATATTCTGCTGACGAACAGCTTGATTAACAGAATAGAAGAATGAAATGAAAGATCAAATAGAGATATAAATACAGATCGAGTGTAGAATTCTCCTGATGATTGGGTATCTCGATATGTAGATGGAGTTCACCGAGCTTCTTCTCTGATTTCAGATCTTGGCTGATCTTGTGCTGCTGTCGGTGCTTCTCCTACTGCTGCTCTTCTCCTACTGGTGCTTCTTCTGCTGTTGCCCTTGTTTTCTTCTTCTTCTTCTCCTTCTTCTTCTTGATCTAGGTTGCATAGCCCTCTCTTTTATTTTCTGCTTCCTCTCTAGATGTAGCAGTCAGTCTTCCAGCAGCTACGGTCTGCAGCAGGTCCTCTTCAGCGCTCGTGGTGGAGTGGCTTTCTCCCTAGATGCAGCGCTTCATCTTCTGCAGCCAAGCTTTGCAGCAGCTATCTCCAGCCCACGTCTGCTTCAGCCTTCTTCAGCCCCTGCGCCCCTTAGGGTTGGCTACTCTCTTTTTTTTTTTTTCTCTTCCCACCATTTATTTTCTTGTTATTGAGTAACTCCACAACATCTGCTGGTTCAGTTGGAGAAACGGTGGGGAATCTCCTATTTTTCAGCAAGGAAGTTGAAGACCAAGTCAGATCCATGAAAAGAATCAAACTCTGGTAAAGATCCATGTTTCCTGGCTTATCTGGACCTTCTAGGTGTATGCCATAATGGATCTTAGCTTTGGGTATCGGATCTTGCAAGAACATAGTCCATTTTAGGGTTTAAAGTTCGCAACTCCGCCCGTGGTCGGCTTCCAGGGCCTCCGTGGTCGGCTTCTGAACAGAACCAGAATTCCCTGGTTTCTGTCTGCCTTCAAGTGTCGACTTCCAGGGCCTCCGTGGTCAACTTCTGAACAGAACCAGAATTCCCTGGTTTCTGTCTGCCTTCAAGTGTCGGCTTCGGAGCCCTCAGGTGTCAGCTTCTGAGCCAGTCCAGAACCTGTTTTGGAGATCTTGAAGGGCTGAGCTTCTGAATTGAGTTTGGTTCATCCTTGACCTTTGGCTAGCCTATTTTAATCATCAATATACCTGCATTGATCATTTAGATATTAAACATTTGGCATGTGCATATGGTAAAGACAATGAGATACAACTTGTCATCATCAAAACAAGGGATGCATAACATTCTCCCCCTTTTTGATGATGGCAACTGTAGATCATTGTGAACTATGCATGAAAAGTATTCATGATAGATAAGTCATTATTATGAATGAGTCATATGATGAATGGATAGACAAGACAGACTTGACACTCTCTCCCTCTTCATATCTCTCTCTACATCTCCCTCTTAACAATCTCTCCCCCTATATGAAATACATTGACATTCTCACAATGACACTCTCTCCCCCTTTGACATCATCAAAACAAGATTTGGGAGTTTAGAGTATGAGAGATAAAACTAATATCAGGGATTGAGGAAAGATGTGGACTAAGCTGTTAGGGATGAGAGGAAGTAATGGCATGAGCAAAGCTGTTCAACGTGGTTCACATGAGAGATTTCACCTGAGGGTTGAAATTGAGAAACACTCATGAATTTTCTTAAAGGCTAAGGTAACTGGCCTTATTGTTGCCAATGGTTCAAGACATATAAGCCTCAAATCTGAAGTTAAAGAAAACCAATAGCAATTTCATTCTAGCACATATAACAGTGTTAAAGCAACCTCTTCAAACCAGTTCCCATCCAAGCTCTTTTGATCATCAAGATGATTTCATTAGTCACCTCTCGGAAGGATTTTCACTAGTATTGTGGTTAAACTTGTATAAGTTTTGATATTTGCCTTGGGTCAACCATTTTTACAATTTGCTCCTCTCCTTTTTTTTTTACTGTAATGAGCAATCAAGTTCAGCAAGGCTTTTCAGTGCGAGGAAACATGTTTATCAGACACCAGAGTCCCCGATTACTTCGCACAACTGACCATTTTGCCTCCTTTTGGACAGAGTTAACATTTCATATCATGACACTGTCCTCAGCACTTCATTGGTGCAGGGACTTGGTTTCTCAATGAAATATGCCATTGCTCTGCATTTCCCTTTTTTTCATTCAGAATATCTTGTAGAAATTTAATGGCGTATTCCCATTTGGCCTTTTCAAGATACACGTTTAAAAACAATACTAAGTTAAAACCATTCAACTAGAGTTGCCTCACTACTATCAAAAATTCAATCTCAAGAGAAGGTGAGGACATAGTTCCCTTAGGCTGATTCAAAACGATTATATGAACACATGCCGAAATTTTCATAGGCATTTAATTTCAAATTTCAGAGGTTTATAGACCCCAAACCATTGACTTATTTCCATGGGTCAATTTCAATAGCTCTCTAAGAAATTAGAAGAGTATTTGCCCATTACTCCCCCTGAAATCATGAACCTGTGTTGAATTCAAATGGGTTGGAATTATTGCAATAAGGATGTAAGAATGATGATATAAATTGACGACAGTGAATTGAGGAATTTTGCAAGGGTTCTTGATAAGATGGGGGCAAATGCATGAACAACGTTTAGAGTAGTGGGGATAGAAAGACATAAATGTATTGAGCTCCCCCTCAGTCAAATCGGGTGACTCAATATGCATGCATGACATGTAATGCACTTATTGACCTTTCCAAAGCTTTTGCATACATGAATTTTGGACCTTTGGTACTTGGCGAAGGTAAGTCCTCTACGCATAGTGTGGCTTTTAGACAAGCTTAACCTGCCCTTCCACCAATCACCATTTGATATACCACAAGTGTCCATGGTATGAATGCATGACTACTACACAAGCAGACTTAGATATGAAAATGGATGTTTGAGTCATGCAAATGACCTATACCACATGTGCAACTCCCCCTCACTATGATATGCAATTAGTGATTGAGTTCAAAAACTATTGCAGCACCACCATAATATCTATCAATGGACCAATGCAGTAGATTTTAGAATTTCATCCAACCATGCAGTGTTTGGCAGCAGCATTACAAGTTTCCAATCAATCAAACATAGCAGAGTATAAGTTTCAATTTGAAGGATTACCTGATTTCGTGCAGGCCAGGCTAGTTAAGAAGGTAAACAAAAACTTACTTTTCAATCAAACAACAATTTGCATTTGTTCCTCCTTTGACATGCCTTGGACAGCCATTATCATGATGCCATTTGATATGTATGGCTGCAAGGCTTAGATGCAAGCAAGTTAAACTGCCAATGTGGGAACCCAAGTAGCTTTCGGTCCCTTTTGAGTATTTAACTTTTTAAGACATGACGGTATGTCTTTTGGTATCCATAGTTGCCTTACTTGCTTTGGATGTCCATTTGGTCTGCATGAAGAATTTTTCACCACATCAGTAAAGACATTAGAGAGGTTCGCAATTTTTTGCTTCCTTACAAGATTCATATTTCCATCCTTCCAATAAGTAGAGGGTGATTGAGACTTACCATTAACTCTGGATTTACCTGCCCATTGACATTTATGATGATAGTATGATCCATGATGCCCATGTGTTGACCCATGGAAGGGCAAGCATCGACTTTGAGGGGCTTTATATGTTCTGCTGTAGCCAAAAGTTGACTTTGGAGGGAGTCTTAGTCGACTTCTAACTTCCCAGAAATTCAACCAATTTTTGTTTCTGGCTGTGGTCGACACTTGAGGGGGTCGTGGTCGACTGCTGTTCTGCCAGACTTCAGGAAAGCTTCTTGCTCTGCCTGTGGTTGACTCAGGATGGGGTCTTAGTCGACTTCTGTTCTGCTTCCAGAATTGCTTTTCTCTCATTTGATGGTGGTTAATTGACCTTGAAACTTGGCTTGGTAGTTTGTTCCTATTTGTTGAGAATTTTGATCTTTCTGACCTATCTAGATAGAGCTTATGCTACCTTAGATCCTCTTTAGTTGTTTTGAAGTGGCCGGCTTGTTTCACGGCCTTCCCACTTGATTTCTTATCATTTGATCTCATGGTTGCTTGGATCTTGGTTGAGGTGCTTGCATCAGCCATCTTTTCTGACCCATACATGTCAACAAGAGGTTTTTTCCCTTTTATGTCTTTTTCATCCATAAAGGTGATAGTTTTTAATTTAAATTCCTTTTTGGCTGTTGGGTTGAAACCTAATCCTTCCTTTTGAAAGTTTACTCTAGATCCTAACACAGCATCTAGGTTTTCTCTACCTTTCATCAACTTTTCCAAGGAGTTTTGTTTGTCTTTCAGTTCTTCTTGAATCTTTTCAATTTCCTTCTGAAGTTGACAGTTGACCTCCTTGATTGCATCATATTTTTCATTGGCTAGTATGGTTTCCTTTTCATAGTCTTGCAATTTCAGTTTGAGATCATCTATTTCCATTTTTAAGCTCTCATTTTCATCTTTCAAATCTTTTGAATCTGAATTTTGCATTTTCATTCTTAGCTCATCAATTTCATCTCTCAAATTTTCATTCTCATCTTCTAGATCTTTTAGTTCAGACTTGGAGGCCTCTAACTCATGAACTTGTTTCATCAGATTTGAAATCTCAGTTTGCAAGCATGCAATATTTTCAGATGAAGTTGTATCATGAGCCATGGTATTTATTTTCTTTTTCAAAGCTTTATTTTCTTTTCTTACAGTATCGCATTTATCAAGCAATTCACCATATGCTTCTTGCCAATCATCAATGGTGAAATGCTCAAATGGAGAAGAGTTTTCATTTACCTCATACTGACCTATTGCCATAAGACCTAAGTCTTCATTGGTTTCACTGGATGAACTCTTCCCTTCACTTTCCTCTTCGTCACTCCAGGTGCTTATCATGGCTTTCTTCTTATCTTTCCTCTTGGAGTGTGTTTTCTTCTCATTGTGTGGACATTCAGTTTTGATGTGCCCAGGCTTGCTGCAATTGTAACAAACAAGATTGTTATATTTTTTCTCAGATGATTCAGATTTGAATTGGATGACTTTCTTACCTGACCCTTTGGATTCTTGAAGTTTTTACCTTCCTTCTTCAAGAACTTTTCAAATTTTCTGGTTAGTGTGGCAAACTCACCCAAGTCCTCCTCAGTGTTGGATGACTCACTATCATCTGAGGACTCCTTGCTATGCTCTTTAGCCTTTAGTGCTAATGGCTTCTTCTTTGATGTTTCTTCCTCATTTCTCTTCAGGTTAAGCTCATAAGTCATCAATGAACCTATCAGCTCATCAACAGTCATAGTAGATAAGTTTTTAGAATCCTCAATCACTGTTGCTTTGGTATGCCAAGTAGAAGTTAAAGATCTAAGGACTTTCCTCACAAGTTCATTATTAGTGTAGTTTTTCCCTAGACCTTTTAAGCTATTAGTTAACTGAGTTAGTCTAGCATACATTTCAGAAATAGATTCATGTGGTTCCATTTTAAACATTTCATAATCGGAGATAAGCATATTGGCTTTAATTTCTCTTACCTCAGAAGTGCCTTCATATATTACCTCTAATCGGTCCCACATTTCCTTGGCAGTGGCACATGAGGAAACCCTTGGAAATTCTGTTGGGTGAAGCGAGCATTACATAATATTCATTGCTCCCCAGTTCTGATTTGACCTCTTTATCTGCTCTCGTGTCCAGGTGTCTTCATCTTCAGGAAGTTGATGTGGCCCTCGGCTTACAACTCTCCATGTTTCATGGTCCTGCGCTCTGAGAAAGACCTGCATTCGGTTTTTCCAATACGGGTAGTTAGTACCATCAAAATATGGTGGCCTAGTCACCGAATGACCCTCTGCCAATAATCCTTTGGCGTTCATTCCACTAATCTATCCGGGTCGTTGGACCTCTTGAATGGATAACCCGCTCTGATACCACGTGTTGTGCAGGTGGAATGGCGGTCTAGAGGGGGGGGTGAATAGATCCGCCCCCAAATTCACAAACTATTGCAGACTTATGTAAACAATTTAAACTATGCGGCTTAAGCGGAAATTAAAGCGTATACTCTATGCATAACAAAGATGAACCTAGGCATGCATCTAGCGGAGATCACAAACAATCACACAAAGGAGACATGGATTTTTAGGTGGTTCGGCCAGACATCCAGTCTGCTTACATCCACCCCTCACCAAATCCGGTGAGGCTTCCTTCCGCTGACTCATAGCTTGAACACTCCGCTGACTCACAGCTTGAACAACTTCAGATCTGAGCAGCTCAGCTCAATCTGAATATTCCGCTGACGAACAGCTTGATTAACAAAATAGAAGAATGAAATGAAAGATCAAATAGAGATATAAATACAGATCGAGTGTAGAATTCTCCTGATGATTGGGTATCTCGATCTGTAGATGGAGTTCACCGAGCTTCTTCTCTGATTTCAGATCTTGGCTGATCTTGTGCTGCTGTCGGTGCTTCTCCTACTGCTGCTCTTCTCCTACTGGTGCTTCTTCTGCTGTTGCCCTTGTTTTCTTCTTCTTCTTCTCCTTCTTCTTCTTGATCTAGGTTGCATAGCCCTCTCTTTTCTTTTCTGCTTCCTCTCTAGATGTAGCAGTCAGTCTTCCAGCAGCTACGGTCTACAGCAGGTCCTCTTCAGCCCTCATGGTGCAGTGGCTTTCTCCCTAGATGCAGCGCTTCATCTTCTACAGCCAAGCTTTGCAGCAGCTATCTCCAGCCCACGTCTGCTTCAGCCTTCTTCAGCCCCTGCGCCCCTTAGGGTTCGCTACTCTCTTTTTTCTTTTTCTCTTCCCACCATTTATTTTCTTGTTATTGAGTAACTCCACAACATCTGCTGGTTCAGTTGGAGAAACGGTGGGGAATCTCCTATTTTTCAGCAAGGAAGTTGAAGACCAAGTCAGATCCATGAAAAGAATCAAACTCTGGTAAAGATCCATGTTTCCTGGCTTATCTGGACCTTCTAGGTGTATGCCATAATGGATCTTAGCTTTGGGTATCAGATCTTGCAAGAACATAGTCCATTTTAGGGTTTAAAGTTCGCAACTCCGCCCGTGGTCGGCTTCCAGGGCCTCCGTGGTCGGCTTCTGAACAGAACCAGAATTCCCTGGTTTCTGTCTGCCTTCAAGTGTCGACTTCCAGGGCCTCCGTGGTCGGCTTCTGAACAGAACCAGAATTCCCTGGTTTCTGTCTGCCTTCAAGTGTCGGTTTCGGAGCCCTCAGGTGTCGGCTTCTGAGCCAGTCCAGAACCTGTTTTGGAGATCTTGAAGGGCTGAGCTTCTGAATTGAGTTTGGTTCATCCTTGACCTTTGGCTGGCCTATTTTAATCATCAATATACCTGCATTGATCATTTAGATATTAAACATTTGGCATGTGCATATGGTAAAGACAATGAGATACAACTTGTCATCATCAAAACAAGGGATGCACAACAATTAGCTTGTTTTTAAAAGCTTTCTTGTTGACATTATTGTATCCCAGCCCTTCCTTTTGAACATTTACCTTAACTCCTAGCAGCCTATTCAAATTTTCTTGGCCATTTACAAATTTTGACAGTGAATTCTTTAAATCCTGAATTTTATTTTCTAAGGAGGCAATGTGTATTTCATAACTGACGATCTCTTGTTCACTGTAATTAATGCATTCATTCAAGACTTTGTTTGTAGTTTTATAATTTTCAATTTCTTGTTCCACATTGCGCAATTTTTCAGACTTATCTATGCAAACAGATTTTCCTTTTTCTAGGACAAGAAGCCTCTCAGACATAGCAGTGTTCAACTGCTTCAATTCTTCATTTTCTTTTATCAATTTCTCACTTTCCTCAGCATGTCTTTCATTACTGGGTATTGAGTCCAGTCTTTCAATCAGTTTCTCCTCTCTTTGTTCAAATTCAAGTTTCTCATCCAACAGATTTTTGTTTTCTTCTCTGAGAGAAGCAATCAAGTCTTTTAGCCTGTCACGGTCCGAGAGAAGAGCTTGATTTAGTTCTTTCATGAATGAACACTTATTACAATCAGTGTTGTCAGAACAAAAGTTATCTGCTTCTTTTTCTAACTTTCTATTTTGATTTTTAGTTTCGTCAAGATTTTTTTGAAGTTCTGCATTCACTACTTTAACAGCTTCAAGTTTTTCAGAAATCATTTTCCTTAACGGATTTTCTGAGAGATTCATTTTCAGATTTCAGTTTATTTAGTTCTGAGTTGACACATTCAAGATCTTCCAACAATTTTTCATTCTGAACTGAATTAGTGATAAGAATCTGATCATCATTAGTTGAGCTGAGTTTTTCTTCTAGTTCAGAAATCTCATTTGTAAGTTCTTGATTTTCATTTTTTAATAATCTAATTTGTTTCTTAAACACTTGGACATCAGACAAACAAGCATCAAAAGAGTGTTTCAATTCTAAACACTTTTCACATGAAGAATTTGAACTATTTAGACCAATTATCTTTTTCAATTTTTTGTATTGTTTTCTTAACTTTTCATGTGTTTCTATCAAAGCTGCATAAGCATCCTGCCAATCATCTAGAGAAAAATTCTCAAAAGGGTTTACGTGATCATCGTCCTCCTCTTCATTTTGATTGCTGCTTTGATCACTTTTATCCACCATAAGACATTCGTCTTCATTTCCTCTATTGGCGGTCTTCAGTCTATCCAATATCTCTTTTGCAGACCTGCAATTGTAAAGACAAGAATGGAATGCCTTGTTAGTAGCTGCCTTCATTAAATCTAATGCTGATGTGAAACGGACATCACCAATCGCTGTCCTATAGGACAGAACTGCGAAGCTCTGAAAGGTACGCCACGCACGGGGCTCCGAACGCAACGCCGCTAGCACCAAAATGTTGCTGGAGAAGTCCAGAGATGCTCCTGAAAGTTTGGCATTGTTCTGAGGTCGCTGGAGGGCGTGGCCGGCCGAAGAAGAGGTCATGCACGAATCTGTCCCGCTGGACAGATCTGCGCAGTCGTGGTGCAGTCGCCGGTACGCTCGCCATAGAACTCCAAACGAGGCGGGACCAACTCGGTCGGATGGCCGACAGAAAGGTCTAAGTACCCTCAAAAGATGGGCTCCATTGGATCACCGAGCCGGGCGTGGTCGCAGATGTGGTGAGCCTCTGATTTCTGGGCGAGCAGCCCGATAGGGAGACGCAGGCCATGGTGGAACTTTCTGCACCAAGATCGGAATGGGACGAAACCACCTGGGTTGGTTTTGTGTCGTCAAGGGGCACAACGTTGCTGAAGACGTTCTAGACCGATGACGAACATTGACGGGAGAATTTTTGAGAAAAGAATTATCCACAAGAATTGTGCCTCCTTCTCTCTCTAGCTCTCTCTCTATTTCTCTCTCTCTCTCTCTCTAAAGGGGGCGAACCCCATTCTCTCTCATCCCCACCCCAAAATTTGTAATTCACTCTCTCTCCTCCCTATTCACCTCTAATTAAGACCCCTCCCCCTTCCCCATACCTCCCATTTAAGTCCCCTCCAACCCCTAGGTGGAATCCCCTTCTCCTAGGCACCTCTCCCTCCTCCCAAGCAACCTTTCCCCTTCCCCATACAACCTTTCATTTTCCCAAGGGAGAATCCCTTCTCCCAAACACCCCTTCTCATTCCCTAGACCAGAATTAAACCCTCCATTAACCACACATTCAAACCAAAGGAGAGATCTCTCCTCCCTCTCTCATTCCCAACCCAAATTCGCAGCTCCTCCTTCCTCCACTTGCTAGACCACCTCCCAGCCCCCTTTCTGCCCCTCCCACACCTTGTATCACCCCCTAACAGACCCCCACATAGTCAGGTGCCATCCCCACACCCATCCACCCCATTTCCCACCCCATCTACTCCGTCTCCCATCACCTTTCACCACCCTATCCATCTCAATTCGCAGACAGCAGTGAATGGGGGCTCAAAGCTCCCCTAGGGGAACAGGGCGTGTCGCGGGGTATCAGAGGTGCTTGATGTGACACACCTAAGGATTGACAGAAAGGGGGCTGGGAGGTGGTCTAGCAGCCCCCTTTCTCTGACGACTTGCTCGTTCACATCAAGCAAGTCTAGAGAGAGATGGTCTAGCTCGTTCACATCAAGCCATTTGATGTGCTACTTCCCAAGGTCGACAAATTTTAGGTGTGTCACAACTCCCATTCCCTAGACCCCGCGGGTTCTCTTTAGGTCTGAGCACCATCAATTTCAAACCAGATGACTTGCTCTGATGTACATTGACCAAACATTTTGGTCAATTTCAAGCCATTTGATGTGAAACGACCCCTTGGACCTAGAATTGCAAGCAATCGAACCGAACGATGGACCCACTCAAGCGGGTTCACCCGCGTCGCGCGCACCCGGGTCCGTAGGTGGACCGGCGATAGTGGTGAGGGTCGGAGGATGGACCTTGCCTTTCCGGGGATTTGACTATCTTGGGCTGAACCCCTAAGGGCCTAGGATGCCCAATTTCATGGGCGTCCAGCACGCCAAGGGCGTGGGATGTAGTGGCTCTCTCACAACTCGCTCCGCGGAGGCACTCAATTAGATGGCAATTTGAGATCGGGCGCTCGCCTCACCGCCGACGGGCAACTAGAAACGATACTAAGACAAACAATGGTAAAACCAGAAGAGGATGGGGGCTCAAAGCTCACCTGATCGATGTGAAGACACCGATCCCGGTCGGAGACGAGGGCGAGCGGGGAAGCGTGGGCTACCCACACGCCGCGCCGATGATGCTTCAGCCGATGACCTGCTAGTACACAACTACTCCTCACGCAGAAGGGTGATCGTGGGGTGGGGAAAATAGAGGTTACATTCAAACACTACCTCCACGCAGGGAGGGGCACTAAGCCAGCCAGGCGGGGAGGGGTGATTCGCCGAAAAGCGGGCGGAGAAGCCGACGCCGAATCTGCCGGCTGTCTGCGATGGCTGACTGACAGTCGATGTCAAGGTCGTAGATCTCGTTCTGGACTTTTGCTGATGACGAGACCAGCGGCGAACGCGTTGTAACTGGAATGGGGATGCCTCAGAATTTTTCTGAATTCTTCTGAAGAAGGTGCTGGTCCGAGAAGAGCTTCGAACAGAGTGACTGAATCTGGACGCAGCAGCTTCCTGTTTCTGATAGAAACTTGCAGAGGTTGCCCCGACCACTCCCGGACTCCAAATCACAAACTGCCGGAGTTTCTGGAACCGTCGACAAGCCCTCTTCACAGAAAAACTAACGGGGAAGCCGTCTGATGCCAGAGTGGACGGGGAGACTCCAAAGAGTGGAGGTTGGTCGTTGTAGACTGTGGGAGGCAGACCCGCGTAGCTGAGGGAGGAAAATGGTAACTTGGGACCACGGTCTCCGATCGATGTTTCGCTTCTTGATCCTGAGGACAGACAGAACGAGGAAGAACTTTGTAGAAGAGCCCTCAGCCTAATTCCTCTGTGGTCCGTCGTGGCACAGCTCCCTTGCTGGTTCAGGTACTCTGTTGGGGAAGCTCTTTCCAGAGATGTAAGGTGCACCTCCAGATGACGTCGTATGACTCCGGAGCCGGCTCTGCAAGTCGGGCCCCAATCTGCTACCTGCGGGTTGAACAGAGTAAAGGGGCTATTTGGTGGAGAAGGGTTGAAGGGACTGCAATGGGGAGGGGGCTAATGGCTGTGGGGCTTGGATGGTGGTGGGTAGAGATGGTGGAGAGGTTGGAGAAGGAGGTTGGGTCGCAGCTAGCAGGTGGAGGGGAAGGGGGGGTGCGGCCAAGGGTGGAGGGTGAAAGGGGGGGCGCAAGTGGCTTGGAAGGAGAGGGAGATTTGAACTTGGTTTAATGTGGGGATGGTTAATGTGGTCTTGGGAAGGGGAAGAGGTGTGTTGGGGATGTGGAGAGGTGCTTGGGGAGGTGGGATTCTCCCTTGGGAGATGGAGGGGTGGCTTGCGAAAGGGAGAGGTTGTCTTGGAAGGTGAAAGGTTGCTTGGGGATATGGTGTTAGTAATGGGAGGAATTAAGTGGACCTTGGGAAGGGGAAGGGTTGGGATGAGGTGGAGGATGATGTGGCAAGGAGAAGAGAGAGAGAGAGGGGCAAAATTTGGAGAGAGAGGGGAGGAGAGAGAGAGGGGGCCGCCCCCTTTAGAGAGAGAGAGAGGTAGAGAGATAGAGAGAGCTAGAGAGAGAGAGAGGTGCACTAATGCTCAAAATTCATTCAAACTTTCATTACTGAACTCAAGTGGAGTTGGGGTCCTATTTATAGGAATCCCAACATTTACAAAAAGTCCCTGGAGAAAGTGCGAAAAGCAAATAAGCAAGGGGTTGGGGAAGGAAGAGGGCGCCCATGGGCCAGGCCCATTTAATTGGGCCCATATGACCCCCTAGCCTAACAAACATAGGTAAATAGCATGATGACCTAGGGACATGACTCAAAATAAAGGGGAAATTACATCAAAATGACTCAAGAAAGATATAAAAATACATAGCTGAACTTAGGAAATCAAGCTGAACATAATGGCAATCATCCGGACCCGTGGAGAAGTGGGAAGTGGTAAGCGATGTCCCCATCATACTCCCGGGGTGCAGAGAACTCGACTCTGTCGAGTAAAGATCCATCGTTTGAGGAGGAAGCCACAGCGAGGTTGCTCTCAAGTCCACCAAAGGTAGCCGGTCCTTTCCACCAAGCGAGGTAGTGCCCATCCCTCTGCTCCAGATGGCCGTAACCTGTTCATTCAATATCCGCTCCAATTGCTCACGTTGGCCCCTCTGGGTTGGTGGAACTCTCTTATGGGTGGTGACTCTCTCAAGAAGTGGAACAGGCTCAATATTCTCACTAGGTGTCACCGTGGGACCCCTGTATGGCACCAAGTCAGCCACATTGAATGTGGGACTTACTCCGTACTCCTCGGGGAGGTCCAACACGTAAGCATTTGTGCCGATCCTCCTCAGAACCTGGAAGGGACCTGATCCACGCGACCTCAGTTTTGAGACATTCCCAAGGAAAGGTCTCTCAGTTCTCACCATCACAAAGTCACTCACGCGAAACTCTTGGTGGCGTCGGTGGGAATCGGCCGATTTCTTATACACCTTATTACTTTTGTTGGTGTGTTTGCGGATGTTACCATGCAGAGTTGTGAATGATCCTTTAGCGATGAAGGGAGGGCCCGGACAACCAAATGTGGACCTAACATGCAATGGTGCCACGTGGACTTTGATGAACCTAGGAGGACCGGGACATCCACTAGTGGCCCTATCATACCTAGTCTTCATAACAATGGTGGGAGGGCCCTGGTATCTGTAGGAGAACCTATTACATAAGGTGGTGATGAATGCCGGGGGACCTGGACACCCGTAGATGCTCCTAACGTGCATATGATCAATGATGAATGAGGGAGGACCAGCACATCCAAATGTGAGCCAGTCATGCATTGGGCTAAAAGTGTGCGTGACATGTCTGACATGACGAGGCTTAGTAGCCCTACCAAATGATGCACAATGTAGTGGCACATGTATTTTCATCCAAATGGTTCCTCCTATGCATATGGCTTGGTGTGGGAGTTTCCACTCATAGGGGTCAAAGGGGTCAAGAAAAATGGAGTGGGTTTTGTCTAATAAGGTCGGTTGGGGTGGGAAAAGGTTGGCGGTGAGTAAGGTGGGGGGGCATAGGAAGGGGTCGAAGGGGTCATGGCAAGGGTCACCTAAGGAGAGGAACTCTAGGTCCTTATGGTCCTCATAACCATTGGATGGCGGACTCTCCTCCCCAGGTAATATGATCGGGCCAAAGTTTTTGGTGGGATGGTCGGCCATGAATGGAAGACTAGATGTTCTACCCGAGACAAGCAACTCTAGTTTGTGAATAGCATCGGGCTCGTCGGGTGTAGGGAGGAGTAAAAGAAGGTCACTAGTGTAGCAACCCACAGTGTAAATGGAAGAAATTGATCCGACACATAGGTGTAGGAGGTCAAGGCTCCTAGGTCGGTCGGTTATTGTAGACATCATGCCAGTTAGCTCCATTTGCCAAACTATACCCTTAAGAAGATCCCCTAATGTTTCCACTTGATAGGATGATTGGATTGTGGTGTGATAGGTGGATAAGGGTACAATGGGAAGGTTTTGCTCCATGGGTGGGTAAACATAGGACACGATGGGGTGAAGTGGTCTCTCCTTTAGCCATCTAGCTAGGGGCCCCTCTATGATTACGGTGCTACTTTTGAAGGCTTGTGGCTCTTGGGGGTCCAAGCTATGTGAAGGGGACATTTGTGATTCTTCCTCACCATAGATATGAACTTGGGTTTCCTCAAGGATGGGGATGGGTTCCGGACTAGCATCTACTCCCATGTGGATGGTTGTGGTCTCCTCTCTCAATGGAATGGGAAGGTCTATTGGGGGTGGGGTGATGATGGTTGGTGCATGGTGTACCCGGGGTGGTGAGTGAGGCCGGACTTGGGTTGGGGTTGGGAGTGGAAGTAGCGGGGGACTAGGTTTGGGTAGGATAGTAGTTGTAAGTGGAAGGTGGGTTGGGTGAGTAACTTTGGATTGGGGAATGGTGGCTGTCACGGGCCTAGGTGGGGGGGTGGACATGGGGTCCACGTGGGTTTGAGTGGTGAGGGTGGAGTGAGCCATGATGTTTCTTCCACCTGGGAGGGGAACTTCTCGGCCTAACCCATGACACTGTGATTCATATTCCTCTTCCCAATCTAGTGGAGCCTCATAGTCTTCGGTTACCTCTTTAAGTTCCCTTTGGAAAGGGGTGGAAGGAGGATTTTTGGAAGTTTGTGGGGTGTGGGTTTGATGGAGAATTTTGGGTTGGGTGGTGGGGAAAGGAGGAGTGGGAGTGCTCCTCGGGTTATGGTTCTCAGGGTAGGAGTGGGAAGGTTGGGGAGTGAAGATCTTCCTGATCTCAATCCTTATCTCTTCTAATAAATCTAGGGGTCCTTTGGGTGGTGGGGTTTGGGTCCTAATAGAGGTTTTGGGTTGACGGGGAGGGAAAGGGAGAGTGGGAGTGCTCATTGGGCTATGGGTGCTTGAGTTGGAAGAGTGGGAAGGTTTTGGAATGAGGATCTTCCTAAGTTCTACCTTCATCTCTTCCCATGAGTGAATGGGCTCTTATCTCTCAATCCCCCTTCGAATCTCAAGCTTTCTCCATTCTGTCTCACCGAAGGGATCAAGGGTCGTCTTGGCGATGTGCACTTTTCTTTCCTCGGTCATGTAGTAGTGGTGGAAGTATCTATCCATGGAGGTCTCCCATTTCCTATATGTGTGAGGGTTTCGGGACCCATCGAAGCGGGGCAACTCCGGCTCGATAATGAAGTAGTCATCGGGGTGCCTGGTGAGGTACATGGTTTGGATGCTCGGATGACCTCAATGCAATGTGCCCTAGGACAAGACTTAGTAGAGACAAGTCTAGAACTTGCTCTGATACCAACTGATGTGAAACGGACATCACCAATCGCTGTCCTATAGGATAGAAGTGTGAAGCTCTGAAAGGTATGCCATGCACGGGGCTCCGAACGCAACGCCGCTAGCACCAAAATGTTGCTGGAGAAGTCCAGAGATGCTCCTGAAAGTTTGGCATTGTTCTGAGGTCGCTGGAGGGCGTGGCCGGCCGAAGAAGAGGTCTTGCACGAATCTATCCCGCTGGATAGATCTGCGCAGTGGTGGTGCAGTCGCCGGTACGCTCGCCATAGAACTCCAAACAAGGCGGGACCAACTCGGTCGGATGGCCGACAGAAAGGTCTAAGTACCCTCAAAAGATGGGCTCCATTGGATCACCGAGCCGGGCGTGGTCGCAGATGTGGTGAGCCTCTAATTTCTGGGCGAGCAGCCCGACAGGGAGACGCAGGCCGTGGTGGAACTTTCTGCACCAAGATCAGAATGGGACGAAACCACCTGGGTTGGTTTTGTGTCGTCAAGGGGCACAACGTTGCTGAAGACGTCCTGGGCCGATGACGAATAGGTTGGGCGTGGCACGCTCTGAAAAGTGGGCACATAGTCTGGGCAGACTGGGTTGCCCCTGACCTGCGCAGTCGTGGGAGAACGAACACCGCGCACTGTGCCGAAGTCAGAACGAGGCGAGACCACCTCAGGAGCTTCGAGGACTTGGATAAGAACCAACTCTCATAATATAGTTTAGGCTGAATCACGCCGTTGAAGTCGGGGCAGCCTCTGTCAAACGGACCTCAGGTTCTGGCTTGAATCTCGCGCAGCCGCACGAGAATGGGCAATGCGATCTGTGGTGAAGCCGGAATGAGACGATTCCACCTTGCACGTGAAGAGGACTTGAAGGCGCTCGAATTCTTTGAAGGAAGCTCGGACTGGTTTGCACTGTGGATGATAGTGTGGACGCTGTAAGCTCAACCAGAGTTTCTGCTACAAGTCTATGAGCAGCAGAACAAGGAGATCTTCAACGTCGACGACGAGGATGATGCCGTGGGATGCCGGAGTCGCCGTGGACGCACCTGGAAGGGGATGGGGCGTGGGTTGCAGAGAGGAGGGGTGGATGGAGGCAGTCTCTCTTGGTGGAGGTGGGGAAGGGGACGCAAGTGGGCTTGGGGAGTGGGGTGGTCGGCCAAAGCCAAAGGGAAAGGGGGGAGGGGGATGTGGCCGCACCAAGTGGGGGGGGGGAAAGGGAATTCAAATCCCCTAGGGGAGATGAAAGGGTGTGTCGGGGAGAGGAATGGGTACTTGGGGAAGAGGGAAGGTTGCTTTGGAGATTGGAAGGGGGTCTAGGGAGGTGAACCCCATTCTCAAAGTGGTGTACCACATCAGCCCAGATGTACCAAAAATGTTTGGTGATGCTCAAAGACCCCCTTCCAATCTCCCTCAAGCACATCAGAGCAATTTTGATTTTTTGGTGCATCTCTCCCCCAAAAAATTGACCAATTTCACATCAAATTGGTATCAGAGCAAGTTCACAACTTGTCTCTCTACAAGTTGGTCCTAGGGCGCATTCGCATTTAGAGTCATTTTTGGGCCACCCGGTGCATCATCATGTACACTCCACATTGGTTAAGTCCCCTCAACACGGCCTCCCACAAGAGTCCGATTGACCCCCTCCTCATGGACATCATCCTAGAAGGGGACCTTAGTTTTGACGGATCCAGTCCTAATGCCTACCTAAAGTAGGAGACTACCATAGATAAACACTTTGATAGGACTCGGGTCTATGGACACGCTAGGGTCCGCATGGCCACAGGGCGGCTTCGGGGACAAGCCAAGAAGGAGTGGGATCGCGTAGTGGGCTTAAGAAGGAATTGGAGGCAAGAACCCATAGGATCATGGGAAGAGATGAAGATCGAGCTTAGGAAGATCTACACTCCCCGACCTTCCCACTCCTGCCTTGAGAACCACAACCCGAGGAGCACTCCCACTCCCCCTTTCCCTCCCAGTCAACCCAAGACCTCCCTTAGGACCCAAACTCCACCACCCAAAGGACCCTTAGATTCATTGGAAGAGATAAGGATTGAGATTAGGAAGATCTTCACTCCCCGACCTTCCCACTCCTACCTTGAGAACCATAACCCGAGGAGCACTCCCACTCCTCTTTTCTCCCCCAGTCAACCCAAGACCACCGTTAGGGTCCAAACTTCACCACCCCGGGTACACCATGCCCCAAATTTCATCACCCCATCCCCAAAAGACCTTCCCATTCCCTTGGAGAGTGAGACCCCCACACCCCAAAGGGATAAGATTGTAATCGAGGAACATGAGGCCTCCCCAGATTGGGAAGAAGAATGCGAGTCACAATGTCATGGGTTAGGCCAAGAAGTTCCCATCCCATGTGAAAGAAGCATCATGGCTCACTCCACTCTCACCATTCAAACCCACATAGACCCCATGCCCACCCCTCCACCTAGGCCCGTGACAGCCACCATTCCCTGACCTGAAGTTACTCACCCAATCCACCTTCCGCTTCCAACTCCTATCCTACCCAAACCTAGCCCTCCACTACTTCCACTCCCAACCCCAACCCAAGTCCGGCCTCACTCACCACCCTGGGTACACCATACACCAACCTTTATCACCCTGCCCTCAAAAGACCCACTCACCTCCTTGGTAGAGGAACCCATATCCGACCCCATAGTAGTGAACACTCCGGGCCAAATCCCCGCCATGGAGACCACCCATGTCCAAAAAGAAGAAGAACCCTCACATGGTGGTCTTCGCCTTACACCACCCTCTATAGATGGGACCGAGATCATCTTAGGAGAACCCCTTGTTAATTGGCTAAAGGAGAGCCCAATTAGAGAGATCACAGCCCATGTTTTCTCCCCCATAGAGCGAAACTTTCCCATAGTTCCCTTCTCCTCCTATCACACTACCATACAATCCTCCTACCAAATAGAAACTCTAGGAGACCTCCTTCATGGCCTAGCATGGCAAGTGGAGCTGACTGGTATCTTGACCACGGTGATTGACCGACCTAGGAGCCTTGACCTCCTACACCAATGTGTCGGGTCCATCTCCTCAATCTACACTGTGGGTTGCTACACTAGTGACCTTCTTTTACTCCTCCCTACACCCGATGAGCCCGATGCTATCCACAAACTTGAGTTGCTTACCTCGGGTAGAACAACCAGCCCTCCATTCATGGCCGACCATTCCACCAAAAACTTTGGCCCGATCACTTTACTAGGGGAGAAGAATCCGCCATCAAGGGGTTGTGAGGACCAAAAGGACCTAGAGTTCCTCTCCTTAGGCGACCCTTACCATGACCCCTTCGATCCCTTCCTATACCCACCCACCTTACTCACCACCAACCTGTCCCTACCCCATCCAACCTTATTGGACCAAGCCCACTCCATTTTCCTAGACCCCTTTGACCCCTATGAGTGGAAAATATCGCACCAAGCCATACACAAAGAAGAAGCCATTTGGATGGGAATGCAAGTGCCACTACATTTTGCATCATTTGGTAGGGCTAGTAATCCCAGTCATCTCATACATATCACCCACACTGTAGGCCCAATGCATGACTGGCTCACATTTGGATGTGCTGGTCCTCCCACATTCGTCATAACTCTTAAGCATGAAAGGAGCATACATGGATGTCCGGGTCCCCCGGTAATTATCACAACCATGCACGGTAGATCCACCTATGGTTTCCCCAGCCCCCCCGAGTCCATAAGAGTCTTCATCACATCTATGCATGATAGGTCTATGTACGGTTGCCCCGGTCCACCTTTGCATACTATCCATTCTCACACCCACTCACCGCATTATGATGCATGGCATGAGCATAGCGCAAGCAAATCCTGACGAGCGGTGAGGTTCACAAAGAGCGGACAAGAGCTCGCGAGCGCCGCTTGGAATTCCAAGTAGGCAATCTGGTGATGATGACATTGGAGTGGCTCTACCCTAGGGTCACCTCCAATTCGAGGGCACGTAGACTTGGACCTTCCCAAGTTCCGAGTGACTTTGGCAACCTGGCTATCAAGTTGGACTTACTAAGGGGTTTTGAGATTCACCCCATTTTCCACGTGGCGGATCCGGCACCCTATATGGGCACCGCGGAGGATCCTAGTGAGTGTCTCGAGCCTTTATCTTCCTTTGAGAGGGACACCCTCGGAGAGCCACCAAAAATCAGCCTGAGAGTCCGACGTGTGCACACGGAGGCAATACTAGGCAAGCAGGGTTCCATCGCCAGCAAGAGGGTGCACCTGAGCCACCTCGAGAGGATGAAGGACCGTACCCCGATTGCGAACGCAAGGTTGAGTTTGGAGGTTGAGGTTCACTCTGAGCTGTTTGAGAGGACCACTTCCCCGGTGGGCCCATACTCGACGGAGTCGAGTTTTCCGCACCCCGGGGGTATGATGAGGACATCACCAGCACTTTCATATGATCGAGGGTCCCAATGCTCGCCACCTATGCTACATCTTGTTCACCACTTTATCTCGAGTCATATGATGTAATTTTTATTTTCTTATCATGTACTTTTCCTTTTATTTGAGTTCAATACATAGGTTAGGTAGCTATTTACCTAAGTCTTAAGTCATTATGTGTGTTATTGGGCCCAATTATATGGGCTAGGCCCAAGGGCGCCCCCTTCCCCTTAGTTTAGTGTTAGAAGTCCAAAAGTTAGGGACTTAAGTTAAATTGTGGGATTCCTATAAATAGGACCCCAATCCCTCATTTGTAAGGTAATGAAGTATTGATAAAAGTTTGCCAAAGCATTTGTGCATCTCTCTCCCTCTCTCTCTAGCTCTATTTCTCTCTCCCTCTCTCTCTAAAAGGGGGCGAACCCCATTCTCTCTCCTCCTCTCTCCAAATTTCGAAATTCACTCTCTCTCCTCCCTATTCACCTCTAATTAAGACCCCTCCCCCTTCCCCATACCTCTCTTTTAATCCCCCTCCAACCCCTAGGTGGAATCCCCTTCTCCTAGGCACCTCTCCCTCCTCCCAAGCAACCTTTCCCCTTCCCCATACAACCTTTCATTTTCCCAAGGGAGAATCTCATCTCCCAAGCACCCATTCACATCCCCAAGACACCCCTTCCCATTCCCTAGACCAGAATTAAACCCTCCATTAACCACACATTCAAACCAAAGGAGAGATCTCTCCTCCCTCTCTCATTCCCAACCCAAATTCGCAGCTCCCCCTTCCTCCACTTGCTAGACCACCTCCCAGCCCCCTTTCTGCCGCTCCCACACCTTGTATCACCCCCTAACAGACCCCCACATAGTCAGGTGCCATCCCCACACTCATCCACCCCATTTCCCACCCCATCTACTCCGTCTCCCATCACCTTTCACCACCCTATCCATCTCAATTCGCAGGCAGCAGTTGGAGCTCAACTTGCAGAGGCTGCTCCGGAGTCATCTGACGTCCTCTGGAGGTACACCATATATCGCCGGAAAGATCTGCGAGTCTTCTTCTCAAGCGAGGTGGAATCGTCTCATTCCGACTTCGCTACAGTTCGTGGTGCCTGTTCTTGTCCAACTGCGCAACAAGGACCAGAACCTGGACCTGAGCTGCAGTGCAGAAGCTCCCACAGCCACATCCCTCAACTTCTGGAGTCGCCACTTGGCCGAGAGCTGCATCCATGAGTCATCCACCACCACCAACAAGCGGCATCCCGTTCAGCATCAGGAAGTGTTCTTTCCAATTTTTCTCCCGCGGGTGCGCAGACAGTCCATTTGGGTCCTGCCCCGACACTGCCTCACTCAACGGACTCCTCCTCCTCACCACCCCGACATCCTCTGGTGCTGTTCTCAGTTTCTGCTCGAAGAATACTCATCCACGGACGTCCTCGACTTGGTCTCGCCTCATTCAGACTTCGGGAGTGATCGTGGTACCTTTTACAAGGAGCTGCAACAATCTGGGACAGCCTGAACCTGAACTCTGAGCACCTGTTCCGGGGTCCACTCTGACCAGAGGCGACGCGGGAACCACCCACAAAAATTCACAAGCGTACCTGGGTCTGTCAGCATCGTTCCAGCACCAGTCTCGTCAAGTTCTGAGTCCGGAGGAGCGCACAGAGGCTGCTACACTGATCCCCTATCCTGCTGCTCAAGACACGGGCAGATTCGGTCGGGTGATCCGTCGGCGCGATTCGAGCGAATCTCCCCTCCCCGCCTGGCTGGCTTAACGCCCCTCCCTACGTGGAGGTAGTGTTTGCATTGTACTACTGAAATCCCCACCCCAAGTCCACTCTCCTGTGTGAGGCGTAGTGGTTGTATAATTTAAACAGGGATCAAGCTTCATCGGCGCAGTGTGCGGGGAACCCACACTTCCCCGCTCGCCCTCGTCTCCGGCCGGGATCGGCGTCTTCACGCCGATCAGGTGAGCTCCTGGTTGCCCTCCTCTTGGTCAACACTTCTTGCTTAACTAGTATTGCTTCTTAGTGCTGTCGGTCGGTGAGTGAGTGCCCGATCTCAAAATATCATCAATTTGAGTGCCACCGCGGAGCGAGTTGTGAGAGAGCCACTACATCCCACGCCCTTGGCGTGCTGGCCGCTCATAGAATTGGGGCATCCCAGGCCTTTAGGGGTTCAATCTCAAGCGAGCCAAACCCTGGAACAGCGAGGTCCCATCCCGGACCCTCTCCACCATCGTCGAGTTGCCTACGGGCACGAGTGTGCGCTACACGGGTCAGTCCGCTTGAGTGGGTTCACCGATCGGTTCGCTTGCTTGCAAATCTAGGTCCAAGGTGCATTGGTCAAGTGGCTGCCACCCCCAAGGGATTTTTGTCACATCAGTTGGTATCAGAGCCAGGTTTGATGTGACAAACTATCCTGGAGCCACTTTGAGTCATTTTTGGTGCATCTCTCAGCCCAATTTCAAGCACCTCTGATACCCTCAAGCGAAGCTAGATTTGCTGACAAACTATTTTGATACCAATTTGATGTGAAACGACCCCTCGGACCTAGATTTGCAAGCAATCGAACTGAACGGCGGACCCACTCAAGCGGTTTCACCCGCGTCGCACACACCCGGGTCCGTAGGTGGACCGGCGATAGTGGTGAGGGTCCGAGGATGGACCTCTCCTTTCCAAGGATTTGACTAGCTTGGGCTGAACCCCTAAGGGCCTGGGATGCCTAAATCCGTGGGTGGCCAGCACGCCAAGGGCGTGGGATGTAGTGGCTCTCTCACAACTCGCTCCGCGGCGGACACTCGATTTGATTGATTTTGGATCGGGCACTCCCTCGCCACCGACGGAACTAAGAAGCAATACTAGTTAAGCAAGAAGTGCTAACCAAGAGGAGTGCAACCAGGAGCTCACCTGATCGGCGTGAAGACGTCGATCCCGGCCGGAGACGAGGGCGAGCGGGGAAGCGTGGGCTACCCGCACGCCGCGCCGATGAAGCTTCGGCCGATGACCTGCTAATACATGCACTACTCCTCACGCAGGAGGGGGAACTTGGGGTGGGGAGAGTAGGGTACAAGCAAACACTACCTCCACGCAGGGAGGGGCGCTAAGCCGGCCAGGCGGGGAGGGGAGATTAGCTTGGATCGCGCCGATGGAGCACCTTGCCGATTCTATCCCGGTCTGGAACAGCAGAACAGGGGGTCGGAGTGGTCACTGCTGTGCACTCCTCCGAACTCAGAATTCGACGAGACTGGCGCCAAAACGTCACTGAAGACCCAGGTATGTCTGTGAATTTTGGTGGGTGCTTCCGAAGTCGACACCGGCCGGGACGGGCTCTGGAACAGGGTCCGTACGATCAGATTCGGACTGCTCCCTGGGTGTAGCAGTAGATGGATGAAGTCACCACGGCAGCTCCCGAAGTCCAAACGTGGCAGGACCAAGTCGAGGACGACCGTGGACGCGTCTTCCACGAGCAGCAACTAAAATGGGCACAAGATGACGTCGGGGTGGCGAGGAGAGGTCCGTTGAGTGAGGGGGGGTCAGGACAAGACCCTGATGGCCTGTTCTGCGCACCTTGGAGAGAAATATTGGAAACTGCTCTTCCTGATGCCGAACGGGATGCCGCTTGTGGGTGATGGTAGATGCCTTGTAGTAGCAGCTCTCGGCCAAGTGGCGCCTTCAGAAGTTGAGGGGTGTGGCCGTAGTAGCTTCTGCACTGCAGCTCTGGTCCAGGTTCTGGTCCCGGTTGCGTAGTCGGACGAGAATGGGCACCACAATCTGTAGGGAAGTCGGAACCAGACAATTCCACCTCGCCTGCGAAGAAGACTGGAAGAGCTTTCCGGGGATGTATGGTGCACCTCCAGATAATGTCGGACAGCACTAGGGAAATCTCTGCAAGTGGAGATTCTTCTGCTGCCTGCGAACTTGATAGAGTAGGTTGGTGAATGAAGTTGATAGTGGTGGGAGGGGAACTTCTCGGCCTAACCCATGACACTGTGATTCATATTCCTCTTCCCAATCTAGTGGAGCCTCATAGTCTTCGGTTACCTCTTTAAGTTCCTTTTGGAAAGGGGTGGAAGGAGGATTTTTGGAAGTTTGTGGGGTGTGGGTTTGATGGAGAATTTTGGGTTGGGTGGTGGGGAAAGGAGGAGTGGGAGTGCTCCTCGGGTTATGGTTCTCAGGGTAGGAGTGGGAAGGTTGGGGAGTGAAGATCTTCCTGATCTCAATCCTTATCTCTTCCAATAAATCTAGGGGTCCTTTGGGTGGTGGGGTTTGGGTCCTAATAGAGGTTTTGGGTTGACGGGGAGGGAAAGGGGGAGTGGGAGTGCTCATTGGGCTATGGGTGCTTGAGTTGGAAGAGTGGGAAGGTTTTGGAATGAGGATCTTCCTAAGTTCTACCTTCATCTCTTCCCATGAGTGAATGGGCTCTTGTCTCTCAATCCCCCTTCGAATCTCAAGCTTTATCCATTCTATCTCGCCGAAGGGACCAAGGGTCGTCTTGGCGATGCGCACTTTTCTTTCCTCGGTCATGTAGTAGTGGTGGAAGTATCTATCCATGGAGGTCTCCCATTTCCTATATGTGTGAGGGTTTCGGGACCCATCGAAGCGGGGCAACTCCGGCCCGATAATGAAGTAGTCATCGGGGTGCCTGGTGAGGTACATGGTTTGGATGCTCGGATGACCTCAATGCAATGTGCCCTAGGACAAGACTTAGTAGAGACAAGTCTAGAACCTGGCTCTGATACCAACTGATGTGAAACTACCACGGGGTATGCAGCAAGCCAACAGAAGCTTAGGACCTATTCCGCAATCACAACCACATAGCAATTCAGTTGGCAGATCGGGCCAATTCGCCGTCGCACACACACGAGCCCGGGGTGACTAAATGATGCTAAGGGGAGGTGATGGATCAAGACCCTTGCTGGTAGAGTGCCAGCAAGGCTAGGGTTGCCCTCCCGAAGGTACGAAGCACACAATTAAGGGGCTGGCCGGGTGCCACTTGGAGCACTAGGTCCCTCTCTCACACACTCCACGGTGACCGCTCGTAAGTGGAGCACGTGGGGTCGGACACTCTCTCACTTGCTCAACGGAGCGGATTCTACGGATATTAAATGAACTAGCACCAGAAGGAAATGGAGCAAAGGTTAGAGCTCACCTGGTTGGTTTGAAGAAACCAACCCCGTTCGGAGACGAGGGCGAGCGGGGAAGTGTGGGTTCCCCGCACACTGCGCCGGTGTAGCTTGATCCCTGTTTAATAATAACATTCACTACGCCTCACGCAGGAGGGTGGACTTGGGGTGGGGATGATTTGTATTACATGCAAACACTACCTCCACGTAGGGAGGGGTGGTGAGCCGGCCAAGCGGGGAGGGGAGATTCGCCGAAGAGCGGGCGGAGAAGCCGACGTCGAATCTGCCGGCAGGCTGCGAAGGCTGACTGACAGTCGGGGTCGAGACCGTAGATCTCGTTCTGGAATCTTTCTGATGACGAGATCAGCGGCGAACGCTTCGTAACTGGGACGGGGATGCCTCAAAATTTTTCTGAATTCTTCTGAAGAAGGTGCTGGTCCGGGAAGAGCTTCGAACAGAGTGACTGAATTTGGACGCAGTAGCTTCCTATTTCTGACAGCAACTTGCAGAGGTTACCCCAACCGGTCCCGGACTCCAAATCATGAACCGTCAGAGTTTCTGGAACCGTGGATAAACCCTCTGTGCGGAAAAACTGATGGGGCAGCCGTCTGACGTTGGAGAGGACGGGGAGACTCAGAAGAGTGAAGATAGGTCACTGCAGACTGTGGGAGGCAGACCCGACCAGTCGAGGGAGAAAAATAGGAACTTTGGCCTCTGGATGCCGAATGCAGTTCTGCTTCTTGCTCCTGATAGAGGACTGGAGGAGGAAGAAGTTTGTTGAAGGGCTCGTGGTCTGAATCTTCTGCTGTTTGGCGTGGCGCAGCGTCGAACCGGGTTCTGGTACTCTGCAGGGGGAGCTCTGCGCAGTCGGGGGAGAATGGTCACCACGAACTGTAGCGAAGTCGGAATGAGACGATTCCACCTCGCTTGCGAAGAAGACTCGCAGAACTTTCCAGATATGTAACGTGCACCTCCAGATGACGTCTTATGACTCCGGAGCCGGCTCTGCAAATCGGGCCCCAATCTGCTACCTGCGGGTTGAACAGAGTAAAGGGGCTATTTGGTGGAGAAGGGTTGAAGGGACTGCAATGGGGAGGGGGCTAATGGCTGTGGGGCTTGGATGGTGGTGGGTAGAGATTGTGGAGAGGTTGGAGAAGGAGGTTGGGTCGCAGCTAGCAGGTGGAGGGGAAGGGGGGGTGCGGCCAAGGGTGGAGGGTGAAAGGGGGGGGGGGCGCAAGTGGCTTGGAGGGAGAGGGAGATTTGAACTTGGTTTAATGTGGGGATGGTTAATGTGGTCTTGGGAAGGGGAAGAGGTGTGTTGGGGATGTGGAGAGGTGCTTGGGGAGGTGGGATTCTCCCTTGGGAGATGGAGGGGTGGCTTGGGAAAGGGAGAGGTTGTCTTGGAAGGTGAAAGGTTGCTTGGGGATATGGTGTGAGTAATGGGAGGAATTAAGTGGACCTTGGGAAGGGGAAGGGTTGGGATGAGGTGGAGGATGATGTGGCAAGGAGAAGAGAGAGAGGGGTGAAATTTGGAGAGAGAGGGGGAGGAGAGAGAGAGGGGGCCGCCCCCTTTAGAGAGAGAGAGGTAGAGAGATAGAGAGAGCTAGGGAGAGAGAGAGGTGCACTAATGCTCAAAATTAATTCAAACTTTCATTACTGAACTCAAGTGGAGTTGGGGTCCTATTTATAGGAATCCCAACATTTACAAAAAGTCCCTGGAGAAAGTGCTAAAAGTAAATAAGCAACGGGGTGGGGGAGGAAGAGGGCGCCCATAGGCCAGGCCCATTTAATTGGGCCCATATGACCCCCTAGCCTAACAAACATAGGTAAATAGCATGATGACCTAGGGACATGACTCAAAACAAAGGGGAAATCACATCAAAATGACTCAAGAAAGATATAAAAATACATAGCTGAACTTAGGAAATCAAGTTGAACATAATGGCAATCATCCGGACCCGTGGAGAAGTGGGAAGTGGTAAGCGATGTCCCCATCATACTCCCGGGGTGCAGAGAACTCGACTCTGTCGAGTAAAGATCCATCGTATGCGGACGAAGCCACAGCGAGGTTGCGCTCAAGTCCACCAAAGGTAGCCGATCCTTTCCACCAAGCGAGGTAGTGCCCATCCCTCTGCTCCAGATGGCCGTAACCTGTTCATTCAATATCCGCTCCAATTGCTCACGTTGGCCCCTCTGGGTTGGTGAAACTCTCTTATGGGTGGTGACTCTCTCAAGAAGTGGAACAGGCTCAATATTCTCACCGTGGGACCCCTGTATGTCACCAAGTCAGCCACATTGAATGTGGGACTTACTCCGTACTCCTCGGGGAGGTCCAACACGTAGGCATTTGTGCCGATCCTCCTCAGAACCGGGAAGGGGCCTGATCCACGCGACCTCAGTTTTGAGACATTCCCAGGGAAAGGTCTCTCAATTCTCACCATCACAAAGTCACCCACGCGAAACTCTTGGTGGCGTCGGTGGGAATCGGCCGATTTCTTATACACCTTATTGCTTTTGTTGGTGTGTTTGCGGATGTTACCATGCAGAGTTGTGAATGATCCTTTAGCGATGAAGGGAGGGCCCGGACAACCAAATGTGGACCTAACAAGCAATGGTGTCACGTGGACTTTGATGAACCTAGGAGGACCGGGACATCCACTAGTGGCCCTATCATACCTAGTCTTCATAACAATGGTGGGAGGGCCCTGGTATCTGTAGGAGAACCTATTACATAAGGTGGTGATGAATGCCAGGGGACCTGGACACCCGTAGATGCTCCTAACGTGCATATGATCAATGATGAATAAGGGAGGACCAGCACATCCAAATGTGAGCCAGTCATGCATTGGGCTAAAAGTGTGCATGACATGTATGACATGACTAGGCTTAGTAGCCCTACCAAATGATGCACAATGTAGTGGCACATGTATTTTCATCCAAATGGCTCCTCCTATGCATATGGCCTGGTGTGGGAGTTTCCACTCATAGGGGTCAAAGGGGTCAAGAAAAATGGAGTGGGTTCGGTCTAATAAGGTCGGTTGGGGTGGGAAAAGGTTGGCGGAGAGTAAGGTGGGGGGGCATAGGAAGGGGTCGAAGGGGTCATGGTAAGGGTCACCTAAGGAGAGGAACCCTAGGTCCTTATGGTCCTCATAACCATTGGATGGCGGACTCTCCTCCCTAGGTAATATGATCGGGCCAAAGTTTTTGGTGGGATGGTCGGCCATGAATGGAGGACTAGATGTTCTACCCGAGACAAGCAACTCTAGTTTGTGAATAGCATCGGGCCCGTCGGGTGTAGGGAGGAGTAAAAGAAGGTCACTAGTGTAGCAACCCACAGTGTAAATGGAGGAGATTGATCCGACACATAGGTGTAGGAGGTCAAGGCTCCTAGGTCGGTCGGTTATTGTAGACATCATGCCAGTTAGCTCCATTTGCCAAACTATACCCTTAATAAGATCCCCTAATGTTTCCACTTGATAGGATGATTGGATTGTGGTGTGATAGGTGGATAAGGGTACAATGGGAAGGTTTTACTCCATGGGTGGGTAAACATAGGACACGATGGGGTGAAGTGGTCTCTCCTTTAGCCATCTAGCTAGGGGCCCCTCTATGATTACGGTGCTACTTATGAAGGCTTGTGGCTCTTGGGGGTCCAAGCTATGTGAAGGGGACATTTGTGATTCTTCCTCACCATAGATATGAACTTGGGTTTCCTCAAGGATGGGGATGGGTTCCGGAGTAGCATCTACTCCCATGTGGATGGTTGTGGTCTCCTCTCTCAAGGGAATGGGAAGGTCTATTGGGGGTGGGGTGATGATGGTTGGTGCATGGTGTACCCGGGGTGGTGAGTGAGGCCGGACTTGGGTTGGGGTTGGGAGTGGAAGTAGCGGGGGACTAGGCTTGGGTAGGATAGGAGTTGGAAGTGGAAGGTGGGTTGGGTGAGTAACTTTGGATTGGGGAATGGTGGCTGTCACGGGCCTAGGTGGAGGGGTGGACATGGGGTCCACGTGGGTTTGAGTGGTGAGGGTGGAGTGAGCCATGATGCTTCTTCCACCTGGGAGGGGAACTTCTCGGCCTAACCCATGACACTGTGATTCATATTCCTCTTTCCAATCTGGTGGAGCCTCATAGTCTTCGGTTACCTCTTTAAGTTCCTTTTGGAAAGGGGTGGAAGAAGGATTTTTGGAAGTTTGTGGGGTGTGGGTTTGATGGAGAATTTTGGGTTGGGTGGTGGGGAAAGGAGGAGTGGGAGTGCTCCTCGGGTTATGGTTCTCAGGGTAGGAGTGGGAAGGTTGGGCAGTTGGATGAGAATTTGCACCACGAACTGTAACAAAGTCGGAATGAGACGATTCCACCTCGCTTGCGAAGAAGACTTGCAGACCTTTCCGGCGATGTATGGTGCACCTCCAGATGACGTCGGGTGGTTCCGAAGCAGGCTCTGCGAGTCAGGCCTCAATCTGTTACCTGCGGGTTGAACAGAGCAAAGGGGCTGTTTGGTGGAGAAGGGTTGATGTGGGGGTGGAGGGGGTAGCAAAGAGGGGTGGAAGGTTGCTGGTTGTGGATGTGGGAGGGAGGTTTGGGGGTGTTAGAGGGGAGAGGGGAGGTTGGCAGGGGGCGGACCTGGTGTGGGAATGGGCTGGGAGGTGGTGGATGGTGGGGGCGCAGATGGCCTAGGGGAATGGGGGGGTGTCTCTTGGGTGTGGGTGATGGATCAATGGAAGGATTAATGGGGGGCCTAGGGGATGGGAAAGGTTGCTTTGGGGAGGGGAAAGGGTGTCTAGGAGAAGGGATTCTCCCTTGGGAATATGGAAGGTTGTATTGGGAAGGGGAAGAGTTGTTTGGAGAATGGTGGAAGTAAATGGGAGTTAAGGGGTCTTGGGGAGATGAAAGGTTGGGGGATGAGGTGGAGGATGATGTGGCAAGGAGAAGAGAGAGAGGGAGGGGCGAAATTTGAAGAGAGAGGGGAGGAGAGAGAGAGGGGGCCGCCCCCTTTAGAGAGAGAGAGAGGTAGTGAGAGGGAGAGAGCTAGAGAGAGAGAGAGAGCAAGAGACACAATTCTTGTGGATTTTAAACTCAATACTTCATTAGCTTCTCCAAGTGGGGATTGGGGTCCTATTTATAGGAATCCCAACCTTTACAAAAAGTCCCTGAGAAAAGTACAAATAACAGATAACCAAGAGAGCTGGGGAAAGGGAAAAGGGCGCCCCTGGGCCAGGCCCTTCTAAACGGGCCCATTAGACATACTAGCCCAATATGAAGACACCAACTTAGGTAAATAACATGATAACCTAGGGACTTGACTCAAAACAAAGGGGAAATTACATCAAAATGACTCAAGAAAGACATGAAAATTACATAGCTAGACTCAGAAAATCAAGTTGAACATAATGGCGAGCGTCAGGACCCTTGGAGAAATAGGGGGTGGTAAGCGATGTCCCCATCATACTCCCGGGGTGTGGAGAACTCGACTCTGTCGAGTAAAGATCCATCGTATGCGGAGGAAGCCACGGCGGGGCTGCCTACAAGTCTACCAAAGGTAGCTGGTCTTCTCACCAAGCGAGGTAGCGCCCATACCCTTTGCTCCAAATGACAGTGACCTGTTCATACAATATCCGCTCCAATTGCTCACGTTGGCCCCTCTAGGTTGGTGGAACTTTCTCACAGGTGGTGGCGCTCTCAAGGGGTGGTACAAGCTCGATTCCCTCACTAGGTGTCACCGTGGGACCCTTGTATGGCACCAAGTCAGTCACATTGAATGCGGGAGACTTACTCTGTACTCCTCGGGGAGGTCCAACGCGTAAGCATTTGTGCCGAACCGCCTCAAAACCTGGAAGGGACCTGATCCACGAGACCTCAGTCTGGAGACATTCCCAGGGAATAGTCTCTCGATTCTCACCATCACAAAGTCACCTACACGAAATTCCTGGTGGCGTCGGTGGGAATCGGCCGATTTCTTATTCACCTTATTGCTTTTGTTGATGTGTTTGCAGATTTTCTTCATGCAACTCTATGAACGTTGACTCCTAGTGGATAATGGGGGTCCTGGACAACTAAAAGTGGACCTAGCATGCCATGGTGCTACGTAGACTTTGATGGACCTAGGAGGACCGGGACATCCATAGGTGAACCTATTATGCAAAGGGGTGTTTGATGTCGGGGGTCCCGGACATCCATGAATGCTTCCTTCATGCTTAGACTTCATGATGACTGACTTTGGGGGGCTGGAGCATCCAAATGGGGTCCTAACATGTATGGGTTTCCTAACAATGTTTACTGCCAAAGGGGGACCTGGACACCCAGATGTAAACCTATCATGCATCGGTCCTAGTGCGTGAGTGACACAAATGATGTGACTAGCCTGACCACATGATGCGAAATGTTGTGACACATGTATTCCTATCAAGATGGTCCTATCTGTGAGATTTGGGGGTTTCCACTCATGGGGATCGAAGCGGTTCCAAGGGGTGGACATCTTGGGATGGGTCACTCCCTTATTTCCAAGGTTGATGCCACCCTTGGCATTGACTCTCATAGTGTGGGCGGAATTTCGGAATGGGTGGGTTAGGTTTGACATGGTGGTTGAGGGTAGGAGGGGGTGGGTGGTGAGTGAAGAATACTCGGAAGCCCATAGGAAGTGGCCAAAAGGATCAAGATGGGTTAAGGGGTGGGTGACGTGGAGGTGGGCTTTAATCCAAGTGATCGACCTAGGGTCCCTAGTACACATAGGGAAGTGGAAATCATGAACCCAATGGGACTTATCGTAATGCTCCTTGCAAAGGGGCGAGGGGTAGGGAGAGATGTAGGAGGGCAAGGAGGTGGGTTGGTAATGAGGGGTTAGTGGGAAGGGAACATGTGGATCTAGGAGGACTTGGGTTGAGGGGAATGAGGCCTCTTCCCATCCTAGACCTTGAGCATTCCAAAGCATACACTCCCTAGTGTGGGCTAGGCACTCGTCTCCTAATGGGGTAAGCACCAAAGTGGATTCCCTAGGTTGAGTGCCCTTTCCTTGTGGTAGGGGAGTGGTGTAAAACTCATCGGACTTGGGTAGAAACAATACGAGCTCACTCATGCAAGGACCCTTGGTGTAAATGGAGGTGATGGACCTGATAAAGGGGTGTGAGAAACTAAGGTACCCCGTATCATTCGCTCCTAAGGCCAGCATGTTTGTCACTTCTATTTGCCTTAGTATGCCTTTAATCAAGTCCTTCATGGCTCCAACCAACCGGGATCCTGAGCTACGAGGTTCGAGGACGAACCTCCTCCAAGCGGAGGGGATTGATGGGATCGGCAAGCGGCTTCAACAAAACTATAAAATAGCTATTTATGTTTTAGTTGTCTCATGTTAATTGGGCCATATGTATGAGCCTAATGGGTCATGTTTTATGTTCATAGTAATTATGTCTACAATAATCATGTAAGAGTCTTTTTTTATTTGTGTGTCTTTTAGTCTTCCCAAGAGAGTTATGATGAGTAGGTATTAGGTGTTAATGAGTTGTCTTTTGGTTTTCTCTAAAGAGTCTTTTTTTTATTTGTGTGTCTTTTAGTCTTCCCAAGAGAGTTCTGATGAGTAGGTATTAGGTGTTAATGAATTGTTGAATGAAGTATTGAGAAAAGTTTATCCACAAGAATTGTCTCCCCTCTCTCTCTCTAGCTCTCTCTCTACCTCTCTCTCTCTCTCTCTAAAAGGGGTGACCCTTTCTCTCTCCTCCCCCTCCCAATTTCGAATTTCTCTCTCTCTACCCCATTCACTTCTCATTAAGACCCCTCCCCCTTCCCCATACCTCCCATTCAATCCCCCTCCAACCCCTAGGTGGAAGCCCCTTCTCCTAGGCATCTCTCCCTCCTCCCAAGCAACCTTTCCCCTTCCCCATACAACCCTTCATTTTCCCAAGAAAGAATCCTCTCTCCCAAGTAACCTTTCCCCTCCCCAAGGCAACTCCTCCCCTTCCCAAGGCCACATTAACCAACCCCACATTAAACTCAGTTCAAATTTCCCTCTCCCCCCAAGCCACTTGCGCCCCCCTCTCTCTCTCACCCTCCACCCTTGGCCGCAACCCCCTCTCCCTCCACCTGCTAGCTGCGACCCAGCCCTCTTCTCCAGCCTCTCCACCACCTCTATCCACCTCCATCCAAGCCCCACAGCCATTATCCCTCTCCCCATTGCAGCCCCTTCACCCCTCCCACCACTATCAACTTCATTCACCAACCTACTCTATCCAGTTTGCAGGAAGCAGAAGAAGCTCCACTTGCAGAGATTTCCCCGGTACTGTCCGACGTCATCTGGAGGTGCACCAAACATCTCCGGAAAGGTATTCCAGTCTTCTTCACAGGCGAGGTGGAATCGTCTCGTTCCGACTTCCCTACAGATCGTGGTGCCCATTCTCGTCCGACTGCGCAACCGGGACCAGAACCTGGACCAGATCTGCAGTGCAGAAGCTACTACGGCCACACCCCTCAACTTCTGAAGGCGCCACTTGGCCGAGAGCTGATACTACAAGGCATCTACCATCACCAACAAGTGGCATCCCGTTCGGCATCAGGAAGAGCAGTTTCCAATTTTTCTCTCCCAGGTGCGCAGAACAGGCCATCAGGGTCTTGTCCTGACCCCCCTCACTCAACAGACCTCTCCTCGCCACCCCGACATCGTCTGGTGTCCATCTTGGTTTCTGCTCGGAGAAGACTCATCCACGGTCGTCCTCGACTTGGTCCTGCCACGTTTGGACTTCGGGAGCTGCCGTGGTGACTTCATCCATTTGCTACTACACCCAGGGAGCAGTCCGAATCTGATCGCAGGGACCCTGTTCCAGAGCCTGTCCCGGCCGGTGTCGACTTTGGAAGCACCCACAAAAATTCACAAATGTACCTGGGTCTGTCAGTGACGTTTTGGCGCTAGTCTCGTTGAATTCTGAGTTCGGAGGAGTGCACAGCAGTGACCACTCCAACCCCCTATTCTGATGTTCCAGACCGGGACAGAATCGGCAAGGTGCTCCATCGGAGCGATCCAAGCTAATCTCCCCTCCCCGCCTGGCCGGCTTAGCACCCCTCCCTGCGTGGAGGTAGTGTTTGCTTGTACCCTACTCTCCCCACCCCAAGTTCCCCCTCCTGCGTGAGGAGTAGTGCATGTATTAGCAAGTCATCGGCCGAAGCTTCATCGGCGCGGCGTGCGGGTAGCCCACGCTTCCCCGCTCGCCCTCGTCTCCGGCCCGGATCGGCGTCTTCACGCCGATCAGGTGAGCTCCTGGTTGCACTCCTCTTGGTTAGCACTTCTTGCTTAACTAGTATTGCTTCTTAGTTCCGTCGGTGGCGAGGGAGTGCCCGATCCAAAATCAATCAAATCGAGTGTCCACCGCGGAGCGAGTTGTGAGAGAGCCACTACATCCCACGCCCTTGGCGTGCTGGCCGCCCACGGAATTGGGCATCCCAGGCCCCTAGGGGTTCATCCCAAGCTAGTCAAATCCCCGGAAAGGTGAGGTCCATCCTCAGACCCTCACCACTATCGCCGGTCCACCTACGGACCCGGGTGTGCGCGACGCGGGTGAAGCCGCTTGAGTGGGTCCGACGTTCGGTTCGATTGCTTGCAAATCTAGGTCCGAGGGGTCGTGTCACATCAAATTCGTATCAGAGGTGGTTGGTATTAGAGCAAGTCATCTGGTTTGTCCCAATTTCAAACCTGGCATCATCGATAGACCCCCTTCCAATCTCCCTAGACCCTTTGAGAATGGGGTTCTCCTCCCTAGACCCCGCGGAGCGAGTTGTGAGAGAGCCCTGATGTGTCCGCCGGCTTTGATGTGAAACGACTGGCGGACACATTTCCTAGACCCCTCCCAGCACACCTAAAATTAGTTGTGACACGCCTAAGGATGATGATGCTCTGATACCAATTCGCCGACGGATCACCCGATAGAAATGAGTTACCCCTGATGTGTCTGCCGCGGAGCGAGTTGTGAGAGAGCTACTACATCCCACGCCCTTGGCGTGCTGGCCGCCCACGGAGTTGGGCATCCCAGGCCCCTAGGGGTTCATCCCAAGCTAGTCAAATCCCCGGAAAGGTGAGGTCCATCCTCGGACCCTTACCACTATCGCCGGTCCACCTACGGACCCGGGTGTGCGCGACGCGGGTGAAGCCGCTTGAGTGGGTCCGACGTTCGGTTCGATTGCTTGCAAATTTTCAGGTCCAAGGGGTCGTGTCACATCAATTAGGTATCAGTGGAAAATGGTATCAGAGCAAGTCGTCTGGTTTGTCCCAACAAGCCGGGGTCCTACAGCTCGAGATTCCAGAATCAAGGTTCGAGGTCGAACCTTCTCCAAGTGGAAGGGTTTGATGGAATCGGCGTCAACAAAAGTATCAAATATATATATCTATGTTTAATCGTCTCTTGATAAGTGGGCTGCATGTTTGGGCCAAATGGGCCATGTTTTATGTTTTGTAGTAATTATGCCCCCAACTATTATGTAAGAGTCCTTTTTTAATTTGTGTCTTTTAGTCTTCCAAAGGGAGTTATGAGTGATAGGAAGTAGGTGTTAAGTGAGTTGTCTTTTGGTCTTCTTTGTGGAGTCTATATAAGTGTCATGTAACCTCTCTTTGAAAGTAATGAAGTGAGATTCAAAATATTTGGAAAACTACTTCCAACGTGAGGCCCCTACCCCCCTTCTACCTCTCTCTCTTTGGAGTGGATTCTCTAATATCTTCTCTCCCTTTAAGAGTGGATTCTCCTAGGTTTATTTCTTCTCTCTCTCTCTCTAGGAGTGGATTCTCCTGGATTCTTTCTTCTCTCTCTAACCTCTCTCTCTCTAAGGGGTGGATTCCCCTCTCTATCTCTCCCTACCTCTCTCTCTCTCTAAGGGGTGGATTCCCCTCTCTATCTCTCTCTACCTCTCTCTCTCTCTAAAGGGGGCGGCCCCCCTCTCTCTCTCCTCCCCTCTCTCTCTCTCCCTTGGGCGACCTGGCCCCCTCACCTCCCTCTCTTGCCACCTCATCCTCCACCTCATCCCAACCCTTCACCTTCCCAAGGTCCACTAATTCCACCATTACTCACACCATATCCCCAAGCAATCTTTCACCTCCCTAGACCCCCTTCCAATCTCCAAAGCAACCTTCCCTCTTCCCCAAGTACCCATTCCTCTCCCCCACACACCCTTTCATCTCCCCTAGGGGATTTGAATTCCCTTTCCCCCCCCCCCCACTTGGTGCGGCCACATCCCCCTCCCTCCCTTTCCCTTTGGCTTTGGCCGACCACCCCACTCCCCGAGCCCACTTGCGTCACCTTCCCCACCTCCACCAAGAGAGACCGCCTCCATCCACCCCTCCTCTCTGCAACCCACGCCCCATCCCCTTCCATGTGCGTCCACGGCGACTCCGACATCCCACGGCATCATCCTCGTCGTCGACGTTGAAGATCTCCTTGTTCTGCTGCTCATAGACTTGTAGCAGAAACTCTGGTCGAGTTTGCAGCATCCACACTGTCATCCACAGTGCAAACCAGTCTGAGCTTCCTTCAAAGAATTCGTGCGCCTTCAAGTCCTCTTCACGTGCGAGGTGGAATCGTCTCATTCCGGCTTCACCACAGATCGCATTGCCCATTCTCGTGCGGCTGTGCCAGATTCAAGCCAGAACCTGAGGTCCGTTTGACAGAGGCTGCCCCGACTTCAACGGCACGATTAAGCCTGAACTATATTCTGAGAGTTGGTTGTTCTCTAAGTCCTCGAAGCTCCTGAGGTGGTCTCGCCTCGTTCTGATTTCGGCACAGTGCGTGGTGTTTGTTCTCCCATGACTGCGCAGGTCAGGGCTCAGGGGCAACCCAGTCTGCCCAGACTGTGTGCCCACTTTGCAGAGCGTGCCACGCCCAACCTGTTCATCATCGGCCCAAGACGTCTTCAGCAATGTTGTGCCCCTTGACGACACAAAACCAACCTGGGTGGTTTCGTCCCATTCTGATCTTGGTGCAGAAAGTTCCACCATGGCCTGCGTCTCCCTGTCGGGCTGCTCGCCCAGAAATCATAGGCTCACCACATCTGCGACCACGCCCGGCTCGGTGATCCAATGGAGCCCATCTTTTGAGGGTACTTAGACCTTTCTGTCGGCCATCCGACCGAGTTGGTCCCGCCTCGTTTGGAGTTCTATGGCGAGCGTACCGGCGACTGCACCACGACTGCGCAGATCTGTCCAACGGGACAGATTCGTGCATGACCTCTTCTTCGGCCGGCCACGCCCTCCAGCGACCTCAGAACAATGCCAAACTTTTAGGAGCATCTCTGGACTTCTCCAGCAACATTTTGGTGCTAACGGAGTTGCGTTCGGAGCCCCGTTTGTGGCGTACCTTTCAGAGCTTCGCAGTTCTGTCCTATAGGACAGCGATTGGTGATGTCCGTTTCACAGCAGGAGAGGGGTCTTAATGAGAAGTGAATGGGGTAGACAGAGAGAGAAATTCAAAATTGGGAGGGGGAGGAGAGAGAAAGGGTCACCCCTTTTAGAGAGAGAGAGAGAGACGAGGTGGTGAACGACGGTGTTGGCCATGGCAGAAGAAGTTTAGAGGGAGAGAGGGAGAGAGGGAGAGAGGGGTGACTGTGGCTGCAGGGACAAGAGAGGGGGGAGGGAAGTCAGAGGAAAGGGGTTGGGAGGGCTGGCCAAGCTTGTGGATGTGAGGGAGGGGAGAACGGAGAAGCAAGAGAAGGGGGAGGAAGACTTGGGTGTCGCACCTAGCCGAGGGGAGAGGGAGGGAGAGGGGCATCGCACCCCTAGTTGGAAAGAGATGGGGAAAAGAGGGATAGAAAGGGTGTGGACCTCACATCGGAGGATATCTTTCCAAAAATTCTATTCAACACATTGTATTCTAAAGAAGAGTTACATGACCTTTTATAGACTCTTCAGAGAAAACCAAAAGACAACTCATTAACACCTAATACCTACTCATCATAACTCTCTTGGGAAGACTAAAAGACACACAAATAAAAAAAAGGTCGAGGAAGGACTTCAAACTATCAGACAGAGAGCAGGGAGGTGAGGTAGAAGCCGGCCGTAGGAGCTGGTAGTCGTCCGGAGGTCGAGCCGTGGTGCTGCGCCGTCGTCTTCACAAGCTGCTCTGTTCTGCCCGGCCTGGGACTGCAGGATAGGGTGTCGGTGTCGGTACGGCCACGAGCTCGCCCGAAGGTTGCCAGAGGCGGGATCAGTGTTTGGTGGATGCCGGAGGTTGCTATAAATCGAAGTACTCGGCTGGTCTGACTGAGTTTTGACTGATGCAGAACCAAAGGGTACTGATGCCGAAGCTGCCCCGGGTGCTACCAAACTCCGATGGAGACAAAATTGGTGGCGACGCGACCGTGGACAAAGTATCTTCGAATGAAAACTGACGGAACCACAATTGGAGGTCGGAGAAGAAAGCTCTGAGTTGAAGAGTGGGGGTCGGTCCAACCTGGTCAGAACTGGAGCAGTCTGCGACCTTCGACAAGAATGGCCAGAACCGGTTGCTCGGGTGGGCGAATCACCTCCTTCTTTCTGGTACTGAAAGAGGACTGGACGTAGTTCTTTCCCTCCGAAGATCATGCCAAGAGCTCAGCTGAGCTTGTCGTGGGAGCTTCTGCACTCAGCTTCAGGTCGCCAGTCAGGGGATTGAAGCGCAATCCAGCGATATCTGCTCCCCCGAACAGCTCCGAGCTCGGATGCTGGCGGGACCACCTTCATTGCGAAGCTGTCTTGACAAGGTTTCCACCAGTATAAGATACTCTACCTGAAGCCTTGAGGGAAGGTCGAGGCTGCCTCTGCAAACTACTGCTGCTCTGCTGTCTGCGACCCTGGACTGGGTCTGAAGCTGCAAGGAATATGATTGATGGGGTGGTGGGGGTTAGGAGGGAGATGGGGTTGGCTAATGGCTGTGGGGAGGGGAGGGGAGTGGTTGGAGGACTGATGGAGAGCTGAGGGTTCAATGGTGAGGGTGAATCTGGCTGGAGATGGCAGTGTGGTGGCTGGGTGAGCACAAGAGAGGGGGTGGAATGGGAGAGGGAAGAGAGATGGCCAAGGAGGAATGGGGAGATGGGGGGGCGACCCTAGGAGCTGAAGGGTCAAGGGAGGTCAACCAAGGGGGGGATGGGGAGAGAAAAAGAGGGGGGAGTTTGAATTTTAGGCTTGGGAGGGGTGAAAGGGGGGTTGGGGAAGTGAAAAGATGTGTTGGGAAGATGAAAGGGTGTCTAAGGGGAGGGGATTCCACCTAGGGTTGAGGGAATAATTGAATGAGGGTATGGGGAAGGGATATGGCTTTAATGAGGAGGGAAGGGAGGGAGGAGAGAGAGGGAATTCGAATTTGGGGGAGGTGGAAGAGAGAGAGGGGGCGGCCCCCTTAGAGAGAGAGAGAGAAATAGAGAGAGAGCTAGAGAGGTAGAGTGAGAGAGAGAGAGAGAGAGAGAGAGAGCACAAGGGTTTCAATATTCAACTCAAAATTTTCATTCAACAATTCATTACTGAACTCAAGTGGAGTTGGGGTCCTATTTATAGGAATCCCAACATTTACAAAAAGTCCCTAGAGAAAGTGCTAAAAGCAAATAAGCAAGGGGGTGGGGAAGGAAGAGGGCGCCCATGGGCCAGGCCCATTTAATTGGGCCCATATAACCCCCTAGCCTAACAAACATAGGTAAATAGCATGATGACCAAGGGACATGACTCAAAACAAAGGGGAAATTACATCAAAATGACTCAAGAAAGATATAAAAATACATAGCTGAACTTAGAAAATCAAGCTGAACATAATGGCAATCATCCGGACCCGTGGAGAAGTGGGAAGTGGTAAGCGATGTCCCCATCATACTCCCGGGGTGCAGAGAACTCGACTCTGTCGAGTAAAGATCCATCGTATACGGAGGAAGCCACAGCGAGGTTGCTCTCAAGTTCACCAAAGGTAGCCAGTCCTTTCCACCAAGCGAGGTAGTGCCCATCCCTCTGCTCCAGATGGCCGTAACCTGTTCATTCAATATCCGCTCCAATTGCTCACGTTGGCCCCTCTAGGTTGGTGGAACTCTCTTACGGGTGGTGACTCTCTCAAGAAGTGGAACATGCTCAATATTCTCACTAGGTGTCACCGTGGGACCCCTGTATGGCACCAAGTCAGCCACATTGAATGTGGGACTTACTCCGTACTCCTCGGGGAGGTCCAACACGTAAGCATTTGTGCCGATCCTCCTCAGAACCTGGAAGGGGCCTGATCCACGCGACCTCAATTTTGAGACATTCCCAGGGAAAGGTCTCTCAGTTCTCACCATCACAAAGTCACCCACGCGAAACTCTTGGTGGCGTCGGTGGGAATCGGTCGATTTCTTATACACCTTACTGCTTTTGTTGGTGTGTTTACGGATGTTACCATGCAGAGTTGTGAATGATCCTTTAGCGATGAAGGGAGGGCCCGGACAACCAAATGTGGACCTAACATGCAATGGTGCCACGTGGACTTTGATGAACCTAGGAGGACCGGGACATCCACTAGTGGCCCTATCATACCTAGTCTTCATAACAATGGTGGGAGGGCCCTGGTATCTGTAGGAGAACCTATTACATAAGGTGGTGATGAATGCCGGGGGACTTGGACACCGGTAGATGCTCCTAACGTGCATATGATCAATGATGAATGAGGGAGGACCAGCACATCCAAATGTGAGCCAGTCATGCATTGGGCTAAAAGTGTGCGTGACATGTATGACATGACTAGGCTTAGTAGCCCTACCAAATGATGCACAATGTAGTGGCACATGTATTTTCATCCAAATGGTTCCTCCTATGCATATGGCTTGGTGTGGGAGTTTCCACTCATAGGGGTCAAAGGGGTCAAGAAAAATGGAGTGGGTTTGGTCTAATAAGGTCGGTTGGGGTTGGAAAAGGTTGGCGGTGAGTAAGGTGAGGGGGCATAGGAAGGGGATGAAGGGGTCATGGTAAGGGTCACCTAAGGAGAGGAACTCTAGGTCCTTATGGTCCTCATAACCTTTGGATGGCGGACTCTCCTCCCCAGATAATATGATCGGGCCAAAGTTTTTGGTGGGATGGTCGGCCATGAATGGAGGACTAGATGTTCTACCCGAGACAAGCAACTCTAGTTTGTGAATAGCATCGGGCTCGTCGGGTGTAGGGAGGAGTAAAAGAAGGTCACTAGTGTAGCAACCCACAGTGTAAATGGAGGAGATTGATCCGACACATAGGTGTAGGAGGTCAAGGATCCTAGGTCGGTCGGTTATTGTAAACATCATGCCAGTTAGCTCCATTTGCCAAACTATACCCTTAAGAAGATCCCCCAATGTTTCCACTTGATAGGAATGTCCCCTTCCTTGAGGAAACCCTTATCAGAGGGGCCATGGCACAGCCACTCCATTTCACATCAATTGGTATCAGAGCAAGTTCTAGACTTGTCTCTACTAAGTCTTGTCCTAGGGCGCATAAGCATTTAGAGTCATTCGGTTCTTCAACATGGCTACCTCTCTTTGGTCCCACTCGGTCCTCCACAAAGGTCCGATCGACCACCCATTTTCAGACATCTTTATAGATGAGAGTATCACCTTTGATGGGTCACATCCTAGTGATTATGTTAGGTGGGAGACTTTCATGACCAAACACTTTGATAGGACTAGGGTCTATGGACACGCTAGAGTCCGCAGGGCCACAGGGCGACTTCGGGGACAAGCCAAGAAGGAGTGGGAACACATAGTGAGCTTAAGAAAGAGATGAAAAGTGAGCTTAGGAAGATCTACGCTCCCCGACCCTCCCACTCCTACCGTGAGGACCATAACCCGTTGAGCACTCACACTCCCCCTTTCCCTCCCAGTCAACCCAAAACCTCTATTAGGACCCAAACCCCACCACCCAAAGGACCCTTAAATTTATTCGAAGAGATAAGGATTGAGATCAGGAAGATCTTCACTCCCCAACATTCCCACTCCTACCCTGAGAATCATAACCCGAGGAGCACTCCCACTCCTCCTTTCCCCACCACCCAACCCAAAATTCTCCATCAAACCCCCACCCCACAAACTTCCAAAAATCCTCCTTCCACCCCTTTCCAAAAGGAACTTAAAGAGGTAACCGAAGACTATGAGGCTCCACTAGATTGGGAAGAAGAATATGAATCACAGTGTCATGGGTTAGGCCGAGAAGTTCCCATCCCAGGTGGAAGAAGCATCATGACTCACTCCACCCTCACCACTCAAACCCACGTGGACCCCATGTCCACCCCTCCACATAGGCCCGTGACAGCCACCATTCCCCAATCCAAAGTTACTCACCCAACCCACCTTCCACTTCCAACTCCTATCCTACCCAAACCTAGTCCCCCGCTACTTCCACTCCCAACCCCAACCCAAGTCCGGCCTCACTCACCACCCCGGGTACACCATGCACCAACCGTCATCACCCCACCCCCAATAGACCTTCCCATTCCCTTGAGAGAGGAGACCACAACCATCCACATGGGAGTAGATGCTAGTCCGGAACCCATCCCCATCCTTGAGGAAACCCAAGTTCATATCTATGGTGAGGAAGAATCACAAATGTCCCCTTCACATAGCTTGGACCCCCAAGAGCCACAAGCCTTCACAAGTAGCACCATAATCATAGAGGGGCCCCTAGCTAGATGGCTAAAGGAGAGACCACTTCACCCCATCATGTCCTATGTTTATCCACCCATGGAGCAAAACCTTCCCATGGTACCCTTATCCACCTATCACACCACAATCCAATCATCCTATCAAGTGGAAACATTAGGGGATCTTCTTAAGGGTATAGTTTGGCAAATGGAACTAACTGGCATAATGACTATAATAACCGACCGACCTAGGAGCCTTGACCTCCTACACCTATGTGTTGGATCCATCTCCTCCATTTACACTGTGGGTTGCTACACTAGTGACCTTCTGTTACTCCTCCCTACACCCGACGAGCCCGATGCTATTCACAAATTAGAGTTGCTTATTTCGGGTAGGATGCCAAGCCCTCCATTCATGGCCAACCAACCCGCCAAGGACTTCTGTTCAATTACATCATTTGAGGAGGAGGACTCACCATCATTTGAAGACCTTGAGGAGATAGAATACCCCTTCCTTGGTAACACCTTCCATGACCCCTTTGATCCCTCCCTATGGTAGACATTGAACCCATGGGACCTAGCCACCTTACCCACCACCCACTCCCTCCTACCCTCACCCACCATGTTGACCCCAACCCACCCATTCCACTACTTAGTTCACACTATGAGAGCCATGACCGAGGGTGACATCCACCTAGGAAATGAGGAAGTGACCTATCCCAAAATGTCCACCTTCTTGGACCCCTTCGACCCCTATGAGTGGAAACCCCCAAATCCACCCCCACCTAAAGATGGGACCATCTTGATTGTAATGCATGTGCCACAACATTTTGCCCCACCTGGTAGGGCTAGTCATCTCATTTGTGTCACATACACACTAGGTCCAGTGCATGACAGGTTCACATTTGGATATGTAGGTCCACCCCCATTCATCATCCATCTTATGCATGATAGGAGTCTACATGGAAGTCCAGGTCCTCCGGCATTCATTGCACCCATACCTGATATAGCCACATTTGGACATGCTGGTCCTCCCCCACTCTTCATCCACCTCAGGCATGATAGGGCCATTTGTGGCTGCCCCGGTCCACCTAAGTGCATCAAGGTCCACATAGTTTCTAAGCATGATAAGTCAATTCATGGATGCCCTGGTCCTCCTAAGTCTGTCAAAACTAAACTAACACTTGATAGGGCTGAATTTGGTTGTCCAGGCCCTCCCTTCATCCCTATAGGATCATCATTCATGACATTGCATGGTAACATTCGCAAACACAAAAACAAGAGCAGCAAGGTTCTTAAGGAATTAGCCGATTCCCACTGTCGCCACCAAGAAATCCATGTCGGTGATTTTGTGATGGTGAGGACTGAGATTGTCTCAAAACTGAGGTCTCGTGGAGCAGGCTCCTTTCAGGTGTTGAGGCGCCTTGGCACAAATGCTTATGTGTTGAACCTCCCCGAAGAGTACGGAGTAAGCCCCACTTTCAATGTGGCTGACCTGGTGCCCTACAAGGGTCCCACGGTGACACCCAGTGAGGAGATCCAGCCTATCCCACCCCTTGAGAGAGCCCTCACACCAACAAGAGCTCCAGAGAAACTAGCGTGATCAAGTGGAGCGGATATTAGATGAATAGATCACTACCACAAGGAGCAAGGCGTACGAGCGATATCTGGTTAGGTGGAAGGGACGACCACCTTCGGTTGACGCATGGGTGATTCGGGAGGATCTCCAGCAGCTGGATCCCGACCTATCGGAGCAGTACCACAGCAGGGTGGACCCTTACTCGACAGAGTCGAGTTCTCTGCACCCCGGGAGTATGATGGGGACATCGCTTACCACTTCCCATTTCTCGATGGGTCCCGATGATCACCATTGTGTTCGTCTTGATTTCTTGAGTCGAGTTATGTAATTTTCATATTTTTCTGGAGCCATATCATTGTAATTTTTCTTTTATTTGAGTCAAGTCCCTAGGTTAATGAGTCATCTACCTAAGTTTATTATCATTATGTCAGCAAGATTGGTTAATGGGCCCAGTTATATGGGCTTGGCCCAGGGGCGCCCCTTTCCCCCTTGGTTAGTTGTCATTAGTCCAAAAGTCAGGGACTTATGTTGAATTGTGGGATTCCTATAAATAGGACCCCAATCCCACCAGTTGAAGCTAATGAAGATTTGATAAAGTTTGCCAAAGCAATTGTGTATATATATCTCTCTCTCTCTCTCTCTCTCTCTCAAGAAGGGGTGACCCTTTCTCTCTCCTCTCCCCTCTCTCTCTCTCTAGGTCGACCAGCCCTCTCTCTCCTCCCCTTGCCACCTCATCCTCCACATCAGCCCTCCCCACCCTTTCACCTTCCCAAAGCCATTAACCCCCCTTTACTCCCACCACTCCCCAAGCAACCCTTCCCCTTCCCCATACAACCTTCCATCTTCCCAAGAGGAATCCCCACTTCCCAAGCAACTCTTCCCCTCCCCAAGGCAACCCCTCCCCTTCCCTAGGCCTCCATTAAACACCTCCATTAACCCTCCACCCAAATCAAAGAGAACCCCCCCCATTTCCCCAAGTTACTTGCGCCCCCATCACCCCACCACCTCCCCCTTGGCCAATTGCGCACCCAGCCCCTCTCCCTGCTAGCTCCACCCCTGGCCTCCACCTCACCACCCCTCCCACCTCCCAAACCACTCCCCTCCACCAAAGCATCCATCTCCCTCACCCCTCCAACAAAGAAACCACCCCCCCACCCTTTTCTCTCTTCTAGTTTGCATACAGCTGAAGACTTGCAGATCAGCACCCTGTTGCAGCGTCACCCACGACCTCATCCCGGATCTTCTGGGGGCGTGGCCTGCATCAACGGAAAGCTCTGCCAGTCTGCTTCGCCACCGCATTGGTTTCGTCCCCATCCGAGGTCCAGACTGCCTGGGAGGCCCTATCTCCCCCAACTGTGCAGAATTCCTCACACCGAGTTTCTGAACCAGAAGAGAAGCTGTACCACGAAGAACCACAGAAGAATCAGACCACGAGCTCTTCTCCAAAGTTCTTCCTCGTCCAGTCCACTTTCAGAATCAAGAAGCGGAATTTTGTTCAGCGTCCGTGGGCCGAAGTTACCATTTTTTCCCCTCGGCTGCGCGGGCCTGCCTCCCACAGTCTGCAACGACCCTCCTTCACTAATCTGCGTCCCCCAGTCCTCTCTGATATCAGACAGCTTCCCCGTCAGTTTTTCTGGGAAGAGGGCTCGTCCACGGTTCCAGAAACTCCGGCGGTTCATGAATCGGAGTCCGGGAGCTGTCGGGGCAGCCTCTGCAATCTGCTACCAGGAACCTGAAGCCGCCTTCCCCAGATTCTGTCACTCTGTTCGACTCCCCATCCGGACCAGCATCGACGTCAGAAGAATTCTACAAAATTCTGAGGCATACTAGCTCCAGTTACGAAGATTTCCCCTCTGGTCTCATCATCAGCAGAATTCCAGACTAGAAGTTACGACCTCAACAGTGACTGTCAGTCATTCGTCGCAGAGTGCAGGCAGATTCGACATCGGCTTCTCCTTTCGCAATTTCGGCGAATCTCTCCTCCCCGCCTGGCCGGCGTACCGCCCCTCCCTGCGTGGAGGTAGTGTTTGCATGTAAATTAACATCCCCACCCCAAGTCCACCCTCCTATGTGAGGTGTAGTGCTTGTATTAAACATGATTCAAGCTTCATCGGCGCAGTGTGCGGGGGATCCCACACTTCCCCGCTCGCCCATCGTCTCTGAACGAGGTTGGTTTCTTCAAACCAACCAGGTGAGCCTCTGCCCCTGCTCCCCTAGTATCTGTTTGTTTAATATCCGTCAAGCTAGTCCGCTGGCTAGTAAGAGAGTGCCAGTTCCCGGATCCACCATCTTGAGTGGTCATCGTGGATAATAGTGAGTGAGTGACCTTGTGCCCCCAAGGCACCTGGCCGCCCTTGATCGTGGGCATCCTACCTTTGGGAGGGAAAACCTTAGTTGTGCTGGCCCTCTACCAGCAAGGGTCCCTCTCCCCCACCTCGACTCGGCATCATCGAGTCACCACGGGTAACGGGTGCGCAAAGTGAGACGGCGTCTTCCAAGCTTTCTCGACTTTTGTGAATGCGTTTGCGAATTAAGTCCAAGGGATCATTGTCACTTGCTGCATTCCCATCTATGTTTCACATCAGTTGGTATCAGAGAATCATCATCCTTAGGTGTGTCAAATGACGGGGATGGATTCTCGTGCGGCTGCGCCAGATGTGAGCCAGAACCTGAGGTCCGTTTGGCAGAGGCTGCACCGACATCAACATCACGATTCAGCCCGAACTCTCTTCTGAGAGTTGGTTCTTCTCCAAGTCCTCAACGCTCCCGAGATGGAATCGTCTCGTTCCGACCTCACTACAGATCGTGGTGCCCATTCTCGTGCAGCTGCGCCAGATTTGAACCAGAACCTGATGTCCGTTTATCAGAGCCTGTACCGACGTCAGCAACATGAATCAGCCTGAACTCTCTTCTGAGAGTTGCTTCTTCTCCACGTCGTCAACGCTCCTGAGGTGGTCTCGCCTCGTTCTGACTTCGGCACAGTGCGTGGCGCCCGTTCTCGTCAAACTGCACAACCAAGACCAGAACCTGAACCAGAGCTGCAGTGCAGAGGCTACCACGGCCACACCCCTCAACTTCTGAAGGTGCCACTTGGCAAAGAGCTGCTACCACAAGGCACCCACCATCACCAACAAGCGGCATCCCGTTCGGCATCAGGAAGAGCATTTTCCAAATTTTGTCTCCCAGGTGCGCAGACAGTTCATTCGGGTCCTGTCCTGACCCCCCCACGCTCAACGGGCCCCTCCTCGCCGCCCCGACAGCGTCCAGTGTTCTGCTTGCTTGCTGCTCGAAGAGGAATCATCCAAGGACGTCCTCAACTTGGTCCCTTCTGAATCAGACTCTGGGAGCAGCCGTGGCACCAACGGCAAGCAGCTGCAATTCTCTGGGATGGCCAGAACCAGAGCGCAGGGTCCCTGTTCCAGAGATCGCCCCAGCCGGTGACGATGTCGGGACCACCCACAAAAATTCACAGGCTTTCTTGGGTCTGTCAGCGACGTTTCGACGCTGGTTTCGTTGACTTCCGAGTTTGGAGGAGTGCGTGGCAGCGTCTACATCAACCCCCTATCTGAGTATTTCAGATTGGGGCAGATCATTCGGCACTAGCTAGTTCACCACCCCACCCCGCCTGGCCGGCTTAACGCCCCTCCCTGCATGGAGGTAGTGTTTGATTGTATTTGATCATCCCTTCCCCGAGGTCACCCTCCTGCGCGAGGTGTAGTGATTGTATTAAGTTGAACAGGTTGAAGCTTCATCGGCGCGGCGTGCGGGTAGCCCACGCTTCCCTGCTCGCCCTCGTCTCCGGCCGGGATCGGCGTCCCCACGCTGATCAGGTGAGCTTCTGGCCACTCATCGTTGCTGGTTTATTACCATTGCTTAGCTTAGTATCGTTCTTAGTTGCCCGTCGGTGGTGAGGCGAGCGCCCGACCCAAATCAATCAATTCGAGTGTCCGCCGCGGAGCGAGTTGTGAGAGAGCCGCTACTTCCCACGCCCTTGGCGTGCTGGCCGCCCACGGAATTGGGGCATCCCTGGCCCATTGGGGTCCAACCTTAGCTGGCCATACCCTTGGAACATTGAGGTCCAACCTCGGACCCTCACCGCCATCGCCGGTCCTCCTACGGACCCGAGTGTGCCAACGCGAGTGAGTCCGCTTGTGTCACGTTGCCTAAATTGTTGTGTTGCTTGCTATTCTAGGTCTGAGGGGTCGTGTCACATCAACTTGGTATCAGAGCCAGGTTCTAGACTTGTCTCTACTAAGTCTTGTCCTAGGGCGCATAAGCATTTAGAGTCATTCGGTTCATCAACATGGCTACCTCTCTTTGGTCCCACTCGGCCCTCCACAAAGGTCCGATCGACCACCCATTTTCGGACATCTTATAGATGAGAGTATCACCTTTGATGGGTCACATCCTAGTGATTATGTTAGGTGGGAGACTTTCATGACCAAACACTTTGATAGGACTAGGGTCTATGGACACGCTAGAGTCCGCAGGGCCATAGGGCGACTTCGGGGACAAGCCAAGAAGGAGTGGGAACGCATAGTGAGCTTAAGAAAGATTCGGAGGCAAGAACCCATAGGATCATGGGAAGAGATGAAAAGTGAGCTTAGGAAGATCTACGTTCCCCGACCCTCCCACTCCTACCGTGAGGACCATAACCCGTTGAGCACTCCCACTCCCCCTTTCCCTCCGAGTCAACCCAAAACCTCTATTAGGACCCAAACCCCACCACCCAAAGGACCCCTAGATTTATTGGAAGAAATAAGGATTGAGATCAGGAAGATCTTCACTCCCCAACCTTCCCACTCCTACCCTGAGAATCATAACCCGAGGAGCACTCCCACTCCTCCTTTCCCCACCACCCAACCCAAAATTCTCCATCAAACCCCCACCCCACAAACTTCCAAAAATCCTCCTTCCACCCCTTTCCAAAAGGAACTTAAAGAGGTAACCGAAGACTATGAGGCTCCACTAGATTGGGAAGAAGAATATGAATCACAGTGTCATGGGTTAGGCCGAGAAGTTCCCATCCCAGGTGGAAGAAGCATCATGACTCACTCCACCCTCACCACTCAAACCCACGTGGACCCCATGTCCACCCCTCCACCTAGGCCCGTGACAGCCACCATTCCCCAATCCAAAGTTACTCACCCAACCCACCTTCCACTTCCAACTCCTATCCTACCCAAACCTAGTCCCCCGCTACTTCCACTCCCAACCCCAACCCAAGTCCGGCCTCACTCACCACCCCGGGTACACAATGCACCAACCGTCATCACCCCACCCCCAATAGACCTTCCCATTCCCTTGAGAGAGGAGACCACAACCATCCACATGGGAGTAGATGCTAGTACGGAACCCATCCCCATCCTTGAGGAAACCCAAGTTCATATCTATGGTGAGGAAGAATCACAAATGTCCCCTTCACATAGCTTGGACCCCCAAGAGCCACAAGCCTTCACAAATAGCACCGTAATCATAGAGAGGCCCCTAGCTAGATGGCTAAAGGAGAGACCACTTCACCCCATCATGTCCTATGTTTACCCACCCATGGAGCAAAACCTTCCCATTGTACTCTTATCCACCTATCACACCACAATCCAATCATCCTATCAAGTGGAAACATTAGGGGATCTTCTTAAGGGTATAGTTTGGCAAATGGAACTAACTGGCATAATGACTACAATAGCCGACCGACCTAGGAGCCTTGACCTCCTACACCTATGTGTCGGATCCATCTCCTCCATTTACACTGTGGGTTGCTACACTAGTGACCTTCTGTTACTCCTCCCTACACCCGACGAGCCCGATGTTATTCACAAATTAGAGTTGCTTATTTCGGGTAGGATACCAAGCCCTCCAATCATGGCCAACCAACCCGCCAAGGACTTCGGTTCAATTACTTCATTTGAGGAGGAGGACTCACCATCATTTGAAGACCTTGAGGAGATAGAATACCCCTTCCTTGGTAACACCTTCCATGACCCCTTTGATCCCTCCCTATGGAAGACATTGAACCCATGGGACCTAGCCGCCTTACCCACCACCCACTCCCTCCTACCCTCACCCACCATGTTGAACCCAATCCACCCATTCCACTACTTAGTTCACACTATGAGAGCCATGACCGAGGGTGACATCCACCTAGGAAATGAGGAAGTGACCTATCCCAAAATGTCCACCTTCTTGGACCCCTTCGACCCCTATGAGTGGAAACCCCCAAATCCACCCCCACCTAAAGATGAGACCATCTTGATTGTAATGCATGTGCCACAACATTTTGCCCCACCTGGTAGGGCTAGTCATCTCATTTGTGTCACATACACACTAGGTCCAGTGCATGACAGGTTCACATTTGGATATGTAGGTCCACCCCCATTCATCATCCATCTTATGCATGATAGGAGTCTACATGGAAGTCCAGGTCCTCCGGCATTCATTGCACCCATACCTGATAGAGCCACATTTGGACATGCTGGTCCTCCCCCACTCTTCATCCACCTCAGGCATGATAGGGCCATTTGTGGCTGCCCCGGTCCACCTAAGTGCATCAAGGTCCACATGGTTCCTAAGCATGATAGGTCAATTCATGGATGCCCTGGTCCTCCTAAGTCTGTCAAAACTAAACTAACACTTGATAGGGCTGAATTTGGTTGTCCAGGCCCTCCCTTCATCCCTATAGGATCATCATTCATGACATTGCATGGTAAAATTCGCAAACACAAAAACAAGAGCAGCAATGTTCTTAAGGAATTAGCCGATTCCCACTGTCGCCACCAAGAAATCCATGTCGGTGATTTTGTGATGGTGAGGACTGAGATTGTCTCAAAACTGAGGTCTCGTGGAGCAGGCTCCTTTCAGGTATTGAGGCGCCTTGTCACAAATACTTATGTGTTCGACCTCCCCGAAGGGTACGGAGTAAGCCCCACTTTCAATGTGGCTGACCTGGTGCCCTACAAGGGTCCCACGGTGACACCCAGTGAGGAGATCCAGCCTATCCCACCCCTTGAGAGAGCCCCCACACCAACGAGAGCTCCATCTGGCCAGAGAAACCAGCGTGATCAAGTGGAGCGGATATTAGATGAATAGATCACTACCACACGGAGCAAGGCGTATGAGCGATATCTGGTTAGGTGGAAGGGACGACCACTTTCGGTTGACGCCTGGGTGATTCGGGAGTATCTCCAGCAGCTGGATCCTGACCTATTGGAGTAGTACCGCAGCAGGGAGGACCCTTACTCGACAGAGTCGAGTTCTCTGCACCCCGGGAGTATGATGGGGACATCGCTTACCACTTCCCATTTCTCCATGGGTCCCGTTGCTCGCCATTGTGTTCATCTCGATTTTCTGAGTCTAGCTATGTAATTTTCACTTCTTTTTGAGTCTTAATCATGAAATTTTCCCTTTTATTGAGTCATGTACCTAAGTTAGTGAGTCATTTATCTAAGTCTAAGTGTCATTAGATGGCCTAGTGGGTTAATGGGCCCACTTCAATGGGCTTGGCCCATGGGCTCCCCCTACCACCCCTTGGTCTTTTGTCATTAGTCCAAAAAGTGAGGACTTATGTAGAATTGTGGGATTCCTATAAATAGGACCCCAATCCCACCAGTTGAAGCTAATAAAGTATTGATAGAATTTGCCAAGCATTAGTGCACCTCTCTCTTTCTCTCTAGCTCTCTCTCTCTCTTCTTCTCTCTCTCTCTCTTACTCTCTCTCTCTCTCTAGGGTGCCACTTTCTCTCTCTTCCCCCCAAAATTTCAAAATTCTCTCTCTCTCCTCCTCATTCACTCCTCATTAAACTCCTCTCCCTTCCCTATACCTCCCATTTACTCCCCCCCCAACCTCCTAGGTGGAATACCATTCTCCTAGACACCTTTCCCCTTCCCCATTCACCCTTTCACCTTCCCAAGGGGGAATCCATTCTCCCAAACACCTCTTCCCCTCCCCAAGGCAACCCTTCCTATTCTCTAGGCTACCATTAATCCCTTTCCATTAAATCCATTCCAAATCCAAAGGAGGGAAACCATTCCCCCTCCCACTTGTGCCCCCTCACCTTCCCCCTTTCCCTCCAAGCCCAATTTCGCAACTCCCCTCTCAGCCACTACAAACACCTCCTTCCAGGCCTCATTCTCCCCCTCCCCCTTCTTGGAACACCCCCTCCCAGACCCCATCACAGCCAAGGGTCATCCCCATACCCATCCACCTCACTTCCCCTCCCATAAACCCCATTTCCCCCCCCATCTTCTTCAAATTACAGCTCTCAGTTCGAGTGTAGCAGAAAGGGTCGACTTGCAGAAGCAACCACAGAGTCATACGGCAACATCTGAAGTCGTATCATACATTTCTGGAAAGGTCGTCCAATCAGCTTCGCAGGTGAGGTGATCCTGCCCCATTCTGAGTCCGGGGTTGTCCGGGAGGACCGATCTCCCCCGATGGTGCAGAGTCACCCCTGCAGAGTACCTGAACCAGGTTAGAGCCTGTACCACGATGGACCACGGAAGAATTAGGCCTTGAGCTCTTCTACAAAGTTCTCCCTCGTCCAGTCGACGTTCAGAATCAAGAAGCGGAGCTTCGTTCCACATCCGTGGGCCAAAGTTACCATTTTTCTCCCTCGGCTGCGCGGGTCTGCCTCCCACAGTCTGCAACGACCTGCCTCCACTATTCTGAGTCCCCCAGTCCTCTCCGACATCAGACGGCTTCCCCGTCAGTTTTGATGTGAAGAGGGCTCGTCCACGGTTCCAGAAACTCTGGCGGTTCATGATTCGGAGTCCAGAAGCGATCGGGACACTCTCTGAAACCTGCTGTGTGAGATCAGAAGCTGCCAGTCCCAGATTCTATCACCCTGTTCGAACCTCCGTCGCGGCCAGCAACGACATCAGAAGAATTCTACAAAATTCTGAGGCATCCTAGCTCCAGTTACGAAGATTTGCTCTCTAGTATCATCATCAGTAGAATTCCGGACTAGAAGTTACGACCTCAACAGTGACTGTCAGTCATTCATCGCAGAGTGCAGGCAGATTCGACATCGGCTTCTCCGCTCGAGTTTTCGGCGACTCTCCCCTTCCCGCCTGGCCGGCTTATCACCCCTCCCTGCGCGGAGGTAGTGTTTGAGTTGTAACTCTAAGTTCCCCACCCCAAGTCCACCCTCCTGCGAGAGGTGTAGTGAGTGTAATTATCTAAACATCGTTCAAGCTTCACCGGCGCAGTGTGCAGGGAACCCACACTTCCCCGCTCGCCCATCGTCTCCGACCGGGGTTGGTTTCTTCAAACCAACCAGGTGAGCTTCTGCCCGTGCTCCATTTACTTCTGTTCATTTCATATCCGTACAACTTGTCCGGTGGTCGGTGAGAGAGTGCTTGTTCCCGGACCCACCGACTCTTGTGTGGTCGCCGTGGCAATAGTGAATGAGTGACCTAGTGCCCCCAAGGCACCCAGCCGCCCTTGATTGTAGGCATCATACCTTCGGGAGGGTGAACCTTAGTTGTGCTGGCCCTCTACCAGCAAGGGTCTTTCTCCACCACCTCGACTCGGCATCATCGAGTCACCACGGGTAACGGGTGCGCACGGTGAGACGGCGTCTTCAAAGTTTGCTCGAATCTTGTGATTATGTTTGCGAATTAAGTCCAAGGAACCTTAGCCACTTGCTGCATCATTGTGTCACATCAACTTGGTATCATTAAGAGGTCATGCACGAATCTGTCCCGTTGGACAGGTCTGCGCAGTCGTGGTGCAGTCGCGGTGCAGTCGCCGGTACGCTCGCCATAGAAATACAAACGAGGCGAGACCACCTCAGGAGCTTCGAGGACTTGGAGAAGAACCAACTCTCAGAATATAGTTCAGGCTGAATCGCGCCGTTGAAGTCGGGGCAGCCTCTGTCAAACGGACCTCAGGTTCTGGCTTGAATCTGGCGCAGCCGCACGAGAATGGGCAATGTGATCTGTGGTGAAGCCGGAATGAGACGATTCCACCTCGCACGTGAAGAGGACTTGAAGGCGCACAAATTCTTTGAAGGAAGCTCGGACTGGTTTGCACTGTGGATGAAAGTGTGGACGCTGCAAACTCAACCAGAGTTTCTGCTACAAGTCTATGAGCAGCAGAACAAGGAGATCTTCAACGTCGACGATGAGGATGATGCCGTGGGATGCCGGAGTCACCGTGGACGCACCTGGAAGGGGATGGGGCGTGGGTTGCAGAGAGGAGGGGTGGATGGAGGCGGTCTCTCTTGGTGGAGGTGGGGAAGGGGACGCAAGTGGGCTTGGGGAGTGGGGTGGTCGGCCAAAGCCAAAGGGAAAGGGGGGGGAGGGGGATGTGGCCGCACCAAGTGGGGGGGGAAAGGGAATTCAAATCCCCTAGGGGAGATGAAAGGGTGTGTGGGGGAGAGGAATGGGTACTTGGGGAAGAGGGAAGGTTGCTTTGGAGATTGGAAGGGGGTCTAGGGAGGTGAAAGATTGCTTGGGGATATGGTGTGAGTAATGGTGGAATTAGTGGACCTTGGGAAGGTGAAGGGTTGGGATGAGGTGGAGGATGAGGTGGCAAGAGAGGGAGGTGAGGGGGCCAGGTCACCCAAGGGAGAGAGAGAGGGGAGGAGAGAGAGAGGGGGGCCGCCCCCTTTAGAGAGAGAGAGAGGTAGAGAGAGATAGAGAGGGGAATCCACCCCTTAGAGAGAGAGAGAGGGAGGTAGGGAGAGATAGAGAGGGGAATCCACCCCTTAGAGAGAGAGAGGTTAGAGAGAGAAGAAAGAACCCAGGAGAATCCACTCCTAGAGAGAGAGAGAAGAAATAAACCTAGGAGAATCCACTCCTAGAGGGAGAGAAGATATTGGAGAATCCACTCCAAAGAGAGAGAGGTAGAAGGGGGGTAGGGGCCTCACGTTGGAGGTAGTTTTCCAAATATTTTGAATCTCACTTCATTACTGATGTGACACGCCTAAGGATGATGATGCTCTGATATCAACTGATGTGAAACATTGACGGGAATGCAGCAAGTGACAATGATCCCTTGGACTTAATTCGCAAACGCATTCACAAAAGTCGAGAAAGCTTCGAAGACGTCGTCTCACCGTGCGCAGCCGTTACCCATGGTGACTCGATGATGCCGAGTCGAGGTGGGGGAGAGGGACCCTTGCTGGTAGAGGGCCAGCACAACTAAGGTTTTCCCTCCCGAAGGTAGGATGCCCACGATCAAGGGCGGCCGGGTGCCTTGGGGGCACAAGGTCACTCACTCACTATTATCCACGATGACCACTCAGGATGGTGGCTCCGGGAACGGGCACTCTCTCACCGACCAGCAGACAAGTTTTACGGATATGAAATGAACAGAAGTGAATGGAGCAAGGGCAGGAGCTCACCTGGTTGGTTTGAAGAAACCAACCCCGGTCGGAGACGATGGGCGAGCGGGGAAGTGTGGGTTCCCCGCACACTGCGCCGGTGAAGCTTGAATCCTGTTTAATTAGTTACACTCACTACACCTCTCGCAGGAGGGTGGACTTGGGGTGGGTAACTTAGAGTTACAATTCGAACACTACCTCCGCGCAGGGAGGGGCGATAAGCCGGCCAGGCGGGAAGGGGAGAGTCGCCGAAAACTCGAGCGGAGAAGCCGATGTCGAATCTGCCTGCACTCTACGACGAATGACTGACAGTCACTGTTGAGGTCGTAACTTCTAATCCGGAATTCTGCTGATGATGAGTCCAGAGGGGAAATCTTCGTAACTGGAGCGAAGATGCCTCTGAATTTTGCTGAATTCTTCTGTTGCAGTTGCGGGTCCGGGATGAGGTTTGATCAGGGAGATAGAATCTGGGCGCGGCAGCTTCCTATTTCTGACAGACGTTTGAAGAGAGTGCCCCGACTGCTCCTAGACTCCAATTCACGAACCGCTGGAGTTTATGGAACCGTGGACGAGCCCTCTTCCCAGCAAAACTGATGGGGAAGCCGTCTAATGTAGGAGAGGACTGGGGGACTCAGAAGAGTGGAGTCAGGTCGTTGCAGACTGTGGGGGGCAGACCCGCACAGCCGAGGGAGAAAAATGGTAACTCTGTCCCACGGAGGCCGAATGTAGTTCCGCTTCTTGATGCTGAAAGAGGACTGGGCGAGGAAGAACGTTGTAGAAGGGCTCGAGGCCGAATTCCTCCGTGGCTCGTCGTGGTATAGTCTCTAATCTGGTTCAGGTACTCTGCAGGGATGACTTCTGCGCCATCGGGGGAGATCAGACCTCCCGGGCAGCTCCGACCTCGGATTGAGACGAAACTGCCTCGCCTGCGAAGATGACTGGGAGAGATTTCCGTTGATGTAGGCCATGCCCCCAGAAGATCTGGGATGAGGTCGTGGGCGACGCTGCAACAGGGTGCTGATCTGGAAGTCTTCAGCTGTAGGCAAATGAGAAGAGAGAAAAGGGTGGGGGGGTGGTTTCTTTGGTGGAGGGGTGAGGGGGATGGATGCTGTGGTGGAGGGGAGTGATTTGGGAGGTGGGAGGGGTGGTGAGGTGGAGGCCAGGGGCGGAGCTAGCAGGGAGAGGGGCTGGGTGCGCAAATGGCCAAGGGGGAGGTGGTGGGGTGATGGGGGCGCAAGTATCTTGGGGAATAGGGAGGACTTCCTTTGGAGTTGGTGAGATGGGTAATGGTGGTGTTAATGGAAGTCTAGGGAATAGGAAGGGGTTGCTTGAAAATGGGAAAGGTTGCCTAGGATAGGGGAGTCTTCCTTGGGAAGGTGAAAGGGTGTATTGGGAATGGGAAGGGTTGCTTGGGAAGTGGGGGAAATTGAAGTGGAGTTAAGGCCTTGGGAAGGTGAAGGGGTGAGAGGCTGATGTGGCAGATGAGGTGGCAAGAGAGGGAGGTGAAGGGGCAGGTGCGCCCAACGGAGAGAGAGAGAGGAGGAGAGATAGAGGGGGCCGCCTCTTTAGAGAGAGAGAGCTAGAGAGGGAGAGGGCTAGAGAGAGAGAGAAGCACAAATCTTGTGGCAAACTTTTTATATCAAATCTTCATTAGCTTCAACTGTTGGGATTGGGGTCCTATTTATAGGAAACCCACAATTCAACATAAGTCCCTGACTTTTGGACTAATGACAACTAACCAAGGGGAAAGGGGCGCCCCTGGGCCAAGCCCATATAACTAGGCCCATTAACCAATCTAACTGACATAATGATAATAAACTTAGGTAGATGACTCATTAACCTAGGGACTTGACTCAAATAAAAGAAAAATTACAATGATATGACTCCAGAAAAATATGAAAATTACATAACTCGACTCAAGAAATCAAGACGAACACAATCGCGATCATCGGGACCCATGGAGAAATGGGAAGTGGTAAGCGATGTCCCCATCATACTCCCGGGGTGCAGAGAACTCGACTCTGTCGAGTAAGGGTCCACCCTGCTGCGGTACTGCTCTGATAGGTCAGGATCCAGCTGCTGGAGATCCTCCCGAATCACCCAGGCGTCAACCGAAGGTGGTCGTCCCTTCCACCTAACCAGATATCGCTCATACGCCTTGCTCCGTGTGGTAGTGATATGTTCATCTAATATCCGCTCCACTTGATCACGCTGGTTTCTCTGGCTAGATGTAGCTCTTGTTGGTGTGGGGGCTCTCTCAAGGGGTGGGATAGGCTGGATCTCCTCACTGGGTGTCACCGTGGGACCCTTATAGGGCACCAGGTCAGCCACATTGAAAGTGGGGCTTACTCCGTACCCTTCGGGGAGGTCGAACACATAAGCATTTGTGTCAAGGCGTCTCAACACCTGAAAGGAGCCTGCTCCACGAGACCTCAGTTTTGAGACAATCTCAGTCCTCACCATCACAAAATCACCGACATGGATTTCTTGGTGGCGACAGTGGGAATCGGCTAATTCCTTAAGAACCTTGCTGCTCTTGTTGTTGTGTTTGTGAATGTTACCATGCAATGTCATGAATGATGATCCTATAGGGATGAAGGGAGGGCCTGGACAACCAAATTCAGCCCTATCAAGTGTTAGTTTGGTTTTGACAGACTTAGGAGGACCAGGGCATCCATGAATTGACCTATCATGCTTAGAAACCATGTGGACCTTGATGCACTTAGGTGGACCGGGGCAGCCACAAATGGCCCTATCATGCATGAGGTGGATGAAGAGTGGGGGAGGACCAGCATGTCCAAATGTGGCTCTATCAGGTATGGGTGCAATGAATGCCGGAGGACCTGGACTTCCATGTAGACTCCTATCATACATAAGATGGATGATGAATGGGGGTGGACCTACATATCCAAATGTGAATCTGTCATGCACTGGACCTAGTGTGTATGTGACACAAATGAGATGACTAGCCTACCAGGTGGGGCAAAATGTTGTGGCACATGCATTACAATCAAGATGGTCCCATCTTTAGGTGGGGGTAGATTTGGGGGTTTCCACTCATAGGGGTCGAAGGGGTCCAAGAAGGTGGACATTTTGGGATAGGTCACTTCCTCATTTCCTAGGTGGATGTCACCCTCGGTCATGGCTCTCATAGTGTGAACTAAGTAGTGGAATGGGTGGGTTGGGTTCAACATGGTGGGTGAGGGTAGGAGGGAGTGGGTGGTGGGTAAGGCGGCTAGGTTCCATGGGTTCAATGTCTTCCATAGGGAGAGATCAAAGGGGTCATGGAATGTGTTACCAAGGAAGGGGTATTCTATCTCCTCAAGGTCTTCAAATGATGGTGAGTCCTCCTCCTCAAATGAAGTAATTGAACCGAAGTCCTTGGCGGGTTGGTTGGACATGAATGGAGGGCTTGGCATCCTACCCGAAATAAGCAACTCTAATTCGCGGATAGCATCGGGCTCTTAGGGTGTTGGGAGGAATAAAAGAAGGTCGCTAGTGTAGCAACCCATAGTGTATATCGAGGAGATGGATCCGACACATAGGTGTAGGAGGTCAAGGCTCCTAGGTCGGTCGGTTATTGTAGTCATTATGCCAGTTAGTTCCATTTGCCAAACTATACCCTTAAGAAGATCCCCTAATGTTTCCACTTGATAGGATGATTGGATTGTGGTGTGATAGGTGGATAAGGGTACCATGGGAAGGTTTTGCTCTATGGGTGGATAAACATAGGACATGATGGGGTGAAGTGGTCTCTCCTTTAGCCATCTAGCTAGGGGCCCCTCTATGATTATGGTGCTACTTGTGAAGGCTTGTGGCTCTTGGGGGTCCAAGCTATGTGAAGGGGACATTTGTGATTCTTCCTCACCATAGATATGAACTTGGGTTTCCTCAAGGATGGGGATGGGTTCCGAACTAGCATCTACTCCCATGTGGATGGTTGTGGTCTCCTCTCTCAAGGGAATGGGAAGGTCTATTGGGGGTGGGGTGATGACGGTTGGTGCATGGTGTACCCGGGGTGGTGAGTGAGGCCGGACTTGGGTTGGGGTTGGGAGTGGAAGTAGCGGGGGACTAGGTTTGGGTAGGATAGGAGTTGGAAGTGGAAGGTGGGTTGGGTGAGTAACTTTGGATTGGGGAATGGTGGCTGTCACGGGCCTAGGTGGAGGGGTGGACATGGGGTCCACGTGGGTTTGAGTGATGAGGGTGGAGTGAGCCATGATGCTTCTTCCACCTGGGAGGGGAACTTCTCGGCCTAACCCATGACACTGTGATTCATATTCCTATTCCCAATCTAGTGGAGCCTCATAGTCTTCGGTTACCTCTTTAAGTTCCTTTTGGAAAGGGGTGGAAGGAGGATTTTTGAAAGTTTGTGGGGTGTGGGTTTGATGGAGAATTTTAGGTTGGGTGATGGCCGTCATGGGCCTAGGTGGAGTGAGGGTGGGGGCCACTTTGGTTTGAATGGTGGTGGTGATCGGGATAGGAATCATTTGGGGTGGTGGAGTTTGGGCCTTAAGGGAGGTCTTGGGTTGACTGGGAGAGAAAGGTGGAGTGGGAGTGCTCCTTGGGTTGTGGTTCTCAAGGTAGGAGTGGGAGGGTTGGGGAGTGAAGATCTTCCTGATCTCAACCCTTATCTCTTCCAATAAATCTAGGTTTGCCTCCCAAGTCCCGTCAATGTTTCACATCAGTTGGTATCAGAGCAAGTTCAAGACTTGTCTCTACTAAGTCTTGTCCTAGGGCACATTGCATTGAGGTCATCCGAGCATCCAAACCATGTATCTCACCAGGCACCCCGATGACTACTTCATTATCGGGCCGGAGTTGCCCCGCTTCGATGGGTCCCGAAACCCTCACACATATAGGAAATGGGAGACCTCCATGGATAGATACTTCCACCACTACTACATGACCGAGGAAAGAAAAGTGCACATCGCCAAGACGACCCTTGGTCCCTTCGGCGAGACAGAATGGAGAAAGCTTGAGATTCGAAGGGGGATTGAGAGACAAGAGCCCATTCACTCATGGGAAGAGATGAAGGTAGAACTTAGGAAGATCCTCATTCCAAAACCTTCCCACTCCTCCAACTCAAGCACCCATAGCCCAATGAGCACTCCCACTCCCCCTTTCCCTCCCCGTCAACCCAAAACCTCTATTAGGACCCAAACCCCACCAACCAAAGGACCCCTAGATTTGTTGGAAGAGATAAAGATTGAGATTAGGAAAATCTTCACTCCCCAACCTTCCCACTCCTACCTTGAGAACCATAACCCGAGGAGCACTCCCACTCCTCCTTTCTCCACCACCCAACCCAAAATTCTCCATCAAACCCACACCCCACAAACTTCCAAAAATCCTCCTTCCACCCCTTTCCAAAAGGAACTTAAGGAGGTGACCGAAGACTATGAGGCTCCACTAGATTGGGAAGAGTAATATGAATCACAGTGTCATGGGTTAGGCCGAGAAGTTCCCCTCCCAGGTGGAAGAAGCATCATGGCTCACTCCACCCTCACCACTCAAACCCACGTGGACCCCATGTCCACCCCTCCACCTAGGCACGTGACAGCCACCATTCCCTAATCCAAAGTTACTCACCCAACCCACCTTCCACTTCCAACTCCTATCCTACCCAAACCTAGTCCCCCGCTACTTCCACTCCCAACCCCAACCCAAGTCCGGCCTCACTCACCTCCCCGGGTACACCATGCATCAACCATCATCACCCCACCCCCAATAGACCTTCCCATTCCCTTGAGAGAGGAGACCACAACCATCCACATGGAAGTAGATGCTAGTTCGGTACCCATCCCCATCCTTGAGGAAACCCAAGTTCATATCTATGGTGAGGAAGAATCACAAATGTCCCCTTCACATAGCTTGGACCCCCAAGAGCCACAAGCCTTCACAAGTAGCACCGTAATCATAGAGGGGCCCCTAGCTAGATGGCTAAAGGAGAGACCACTTCACCCCATCGTGTCCTATGTTTACCCACCCATGGAGCAAAATCTTCCCTGTCACGCCTCGAGCGCGGAAGATACCCGGAGACGCGTGACGAGTTTATATCAATCATGTCAATCAGAGTGGTCGTGTATTCGACACAAAGACAGAGATGCGCAAAATAGCAAGATAACCCAATCCTTTATTATTAATAGGCTATTACAAATCCAATACTCAGTTAAATAAAAAGGAAAAGTACATAGTTAACTCAAGAAACTATAGAAAAGACTAATTGACACTTGAGCAGCTCTATCACTTTCACTCTTGACCATTCCCATCCGATTGACTTCCATCGTCGTCGAACTTACCTGAAAAGTAAAAAGGGACAAACGGAATGAGCGAACGCTCAGTAGGAAATTATATCTCAAGTACTAGCAAGGGGTTTAAGTAATTACATCTTTCATGAATGCAATAAAGCTATGCATGCTCGCATAAAACGACAAGATAGAGAGAATGTAATATCAAGGAAATAAGATGAACAAATCATGAACTTTCAATAAGATAATCAAGACATTTGAGATATTCAAGCAAGTACATTTAACAAGTCATGTCAAGAACTTTGGCTATCATGTAGCAAGCAAGTAAATTACCTTTTTTTTTTTCGGGCCACGCATTTCATGTCAAGTCAAGTACGATTCAAGTACAAGATATTGTGTGGAATGTCCAATCAAGCAAGTCAAGTACTCGGTATAATGCCAGATACCTTATCATTTTAACTCCCATGGGCACAAGTACTTTCGGGTGCTCCTCCCAGGACCAGATCGGGCCCTATATGCGCGGGCATTTATCATGTATTTTGACATCCACTCTTGTTTATATAGCCAATATAGAATTTCAATAATCAAGCTTGTAGACGTGTATGACAACTTTGACAGAATGGAGACCAAAAATATGACAAAGGACATAGAATGGCGATAATAACGGTATAATCACGATCTCGATAAAACTAGGTAGAATATGGTTCCCTTGACTTGGGTACCATGACAAATCAATATGGACATTCTATATATAGAATTGAAGTCCACATGAACATTATATCAAGGTAAGATACCCTCATTCTTATCATAGAATTGAGGTTTACAAGAATGACATGATATGGCATGATATCATCATCCCATTAAGAATTTCTTATGATATACTCTTTGTATAATCATAAGGGCCGGTATACCATGTTTCTTTAGAGTGACATGGCATCAATGGTGTAATGGGTTTTTAGGGTACAACCAGCTCAGTCGGCCTTGAGGGAATCCAAGGCTACGAGGTGTCTTACGGAGGTCTCTATGACTAACTCGCTAGTCCAAAGGAACGGAATGTCCAATGGAGAGCTTGTATGTCTGATGCGGGACAACTGACTCGCTAGTTAACCTAGGATGCTAAAGAACGCGACCAGCACGCGCACGAGACAAGGCAAGCCGGTGTGACCGACTAACGTGAACTCCCTCCGGGCGGAGGCGTCTCTCAACAGAACTCCGAACCACGGCCGTCCCACGGAGGGAGGCGTAACGGGGTCACAACGGGCGAGAAGCCGCTGGACGACACGGGAGTCTAGTCCGAGCTCGGTGCTCGACTAGGGCCAAGGGAAAAAGGGCCGCTCTCATCTCTCTCAACCAGCAGTAATAAATGAAACTAGCTAGACCCTACACTCACTCACGCGGCACAATCAATCATATACGTGATAAGCAAGTACTACGGGCGGGAGCGAGACACGTACCTCCACGCCTAGGCGTGGGGAAGGAACCCCGGCCGAGTCCAACCACCCCGATACACGCGTGAGAAAACTAATACAAACATCAAAAGGGCCCACTCCTCGCAGGGAGGTAATAGGCTACAACCACTACTACACACGGGGCGGCCGGCGCACGGGTTGACGGGCAGCAGCCGAGGTCGGGGATGAAGCCGGATGCCGACCCTCGCAATGCCGATCGCTCCTGTAGTAGCCTTTGAGGAGGAGGTCCACGTCGCCGCGGGCACTGCTGGGATGCCGGACCGGATGGAGGGGCCACGCTGCTGCTACAGCCTCGAGGGAGGATGTCGGTCCGACGAGAAGTTGCTGGCTGGTCCCTATGACAGCGGGCAGAGATGGCGCTGGTACACGGCCGTCCGGACAGCGTTTGTGGCGGCGTCTTCTCTGGTGGAAGGCTGACAGGGGCGGCTCTCCAGGGGCAGTGGTGGCAGATGGGGTCCTGTGGAGGAATTGGGTGCGAAGGGGGTGACAACAGGGGTGCACAGACAGCACTTCAGGGCAGTCTGATCTGTGACCGTGGGTGGGGTGGTGATGGCGCAAGGGTACAGAAGGAGTTCCGGCCCGAGATGATTACTGGAGGTGTGGTGGGATGTGAGGAGTCGACCTACCAAGTTGCGGATCGATCCGAGGACGGGAAGTGGTACCCCCTTTGGAGGCCCTCTGCTGACAGTCCCGCTCAGGTACTGTAGCGCAGGATTGCGCACTAAAAGTGTGCTTGAAGACAAAAGTTTACCCCGATGGAGTTTGAAGGCGAGGCCAGAGGGGTTGGATTCGTGACTGGGAGGGGAACAAATGTTATGAAGGGACTGGCGGTGTTTGGTGGTAGGAGAGGCATGCAAACGGTGACCCAAGTCGTCTCGGATCACAGGTGAGACTGTCAGGGAGGCAGACAGCGCGACGAAAGTGTCTGTAAAGACAACTTTCTCTGTGGGTGGAATTTTTGGCCAAGGCCAGTGGGGTTGGAAAGATGACTGGAAGGGGTACGAAAGTCGTGAAGAAACTTGGATGAGACGCTGCCGGGAAACGGACGCACCGGACCGATCTCTGGACACCAAATCTGCTGTCAGCACAGGGACGCCCGGGGAAGAGGAAGACGATCCTGCGTGCACCGTCGCTCCACCGAACTCGTCGCCGTGGACGATGGTTGAAGGCTGCTGGCGTTGGAATCCCTTGGGGGAGGTCTCCTACCCCTGGGCGTCGCACCCAAGGACTGGAGAGGAGGTGAGGGCGTCACACCCTCAAGGAGGAGGAAGAAGAAGGGGTCGCCCCTTTTCGCAATGTGGCACTCCACACGAACACTCAAGCATCAAATTCTTCATTATCTTTTTGAAAAGAAAATACAAGGTCTTTTATATGGGATGGGGAAATGCTAGGTCTAAACCCTAGCCAAGGGGAAAGGAGATGGGGGGGGGGGCGGCCACAACCGGGGAAGGCATTCAAATCTCCTAGATTCTAGGAGTGAAAGGTGGGGGGGGGCGGCCAAAAGAGGGAGAGGGCAAGGGGGGAAGGGCGGCTGCTATTCCCTCCAAGAGGGGAGGGAATGGTCCGCCCCCCAACCCTAACCCTAGGTGGGGCGCGCCTCCCAAGGTGGGCCCAGGGGATGGGAAAAGTGGACAGCCCTCGTGGGCCAGAGAAGTGAACCAAGAAGTGGCCCAATAACCCCCCCTAGCCTCTAGCAAGCCTACAAAACACAAATAAAGCCTACTTGGCCTAAAAAAGGTCCATGACTGAAAGAAAATTGTCCACACACGGACTAAACCAAGGCCCAACATGGCCCAAAGCATAAAATAAGTGATGATAGCTCCGCTAATCTGTCAACTGGTCGCCGAGCCAAAGGGATGCCGGCGAGATCCGTGTACTCCGTCGTAAAGGGTGACGCGTGTCCTCACCAATTCTCCCCGGGTGGGAAGAACTCGACCCCGTCGAGTAAGGGTCACGGTCGCTCAGGTAGCGTTCCAGCAAGTCCGGGTCAATCCGCTCCAGCTCTCCCCGCGTGATCCAGGTGTCGTCTGTCTCAGGGCGCCCTCTCCAACGCACTAGGAAGCGCTGGTAGGCCCCGCTCCTGGTGGTGGTCACCTGCTCATCCAGTATACAATCGATGTGCTCGCGTCTCTGTAATGGGGCTGGAGGAGGTGGACTCTCAGAAGGTGTATCGCTCACAACAGGAAGGGGAGGCCCAAGAAGCTCACTGGGAATCACTGCTGGATCCCGATAGGCCACCAGATCAGAGACGTTGAACGTCGAACTGATCCCATAATCATCTGGCAGCTCAATCTCATACGCGTTAGACCCAATCCGCCTCAGAACTCGGAAGGGTCCGGCACCGCGGTCCTGGAGTTTCTTTACGGCCCCCGAAGGGAACCGTTCAGGTCTGACCCTGATCATGACATACTCTCCCTCGCGGAACTCACGCGTGCGTCGATGCACATCAGCTAACTCCTTATATCGTGCGTTGCTGGCCTCAATGTGACGACGTACATGCTCATGCAACTGCCTAACATGCTCAGCAAAGGACTCAGCTGACTCTGAGACACGGGCCTGGACAGGGGATGGGACCAAGTCTATCGGTTTTCTAGGCCTACGACCAGTGACTATCTCAAAAGGACTCAAACCAGTAGACCTATTGACCGAATCATTGTAAGCAAACTCCGCTAGAGGGAGAACTAAATCCCAATCCCGGTCACGCTCACGCACTAGACACCTCAAAAGATCCCCCAAACTCCTATTCACAACCTCTGTTTGACCATCGGTCTGGGGGTGGTAAGCAGTAGAAAACTTCAGCTGTGTGCCCATCATGTGCCATAGGGTCTTCCAGAAATAACTAGTAAAGCGAACATCCCTATCTGACACAATAGTACGCGGCAACCCAAACCTAGAGACACAATGGGTGAAGAATAGACGGGCAACCCTAGAGGCATCTGATGTTTTAGAACATGGGATAAACAAGGCCATCTTAGAGAATCTGTCCACCACCACGAAAATGGAGTCGTGTCGGCGGAGGGTACGGGGCAAGCCTAAGACAAAGTCCATGCTAATGTCCTGCCATGGACTATCTGGCACTGGGAGGGGAGTGTAAAGGCCGGTATTCTGTTTCCTCTGTTTGGCCAAGGCACAAATGCGGCACTGGGCCACAATCCTAGCAACATCCCGCTTCAGGCTAGGCCAAAAGAAGCGGTACTCAACGGCCTCAATGGTCTTATTCCGGCCAAAGTGGCCGGCTAGACCCCCAGCATGCAACTCCCAAGTAAGAAAATCACGGACCGAGGTCCGTGGGACACAAAGCCTGCTCCCATAGAAAAGGTAGCCATCCTGCAACGTATAGTCGGGGTACTCATGGGACGGACCTGACTGGAGGGTGGTGAACATCGGACCGAAATCCGGGCAATCGGCATACAGCTCCCTCATCCTATCCATCCCAACCACCTCCACACTCATGGTGGTCAATAGGTGAGTACGGCGGCTCAAGGCATCAGCAACCCGGTTCTCCACACCGGCCTTGTGCTTCAGCACAAATGTGTACTCCTGGAGGAACTCGACCCATCGGCTATGGCGAGAGTTGAGCTTCTTTTGGGCATGGAGATATCGGAGTGCCTCATGATCAGAATACAACACAAACTCCTGATGTAACAAATAGTGTCTCCAATGCCTCAAAGCTTGCACAACTGCGTAGAATTCCTTATCGTATGTAGAGTAACGCAGTTTCGCATCGCTCAGCTTCTCGCTAAAGAATGCAACGGGATGGGTCTCCTGACTAAGAACTCCTCCTATGCCTACCCCTGAGGCATCACAAGAGACCTCAAACACCTTCGTGAAGTCTGGAAGACGAAGGACGGGTGCCTGGGTCATGCGCTCTTTGAGGAGCGCGAAAGCGGCTGAAGCAGCCTTGGTCCACTCAAAGGCCCCTTTCCTAATGCAGTCCGTGATAGGGGCGGTGATGGAGCTAAAGCCTCGGATAAAACGGCGATAGAAGGTCGCCAGTCCGTGAAAGCTACGGACATCATGTAGGGTACGAGGCTCGGGCCACTCAACAATTGCCCTGACCTTCTCAGGGTCGGCAGACACTCCCTCACTAGAAACAATGAACCCTAGGAAGGTGACCTGAGAGGTCATGAACGCGCATTTCTTAGGGTTGGCAAATAAGCTCTCTCTCCTCAGAATCAAACAGACCTGCCGAAGGTGGTCTAAGTGGATCTCCCGGGTACGGCTGTAAATGAGGATGTCATCGAAGTAAACTACCACGAAGATTCCTATCAAGGGTCGCAAGACCTGAGTCATCAGCCTCATGAAGGTGCTGGGAGCATTGGTCAGCCCAAAGGGCATGACCAGCCACTCATAAAGACCATCCTTGGTCTTGAAGGCCGTCTTCCATTCATCTCCAGGTCTGATCCTTACCTGATGATAGCCACTTTTTAGATCAATCTTGGAGAACACAGTGGCTCCCGCCATCATATCCATCATATCATCCAGACGGGGAATGGGAAACCTATATTTCACCGTGATCTTGTTGATAGCACGGCTGTCTATGCACATCCTCCAAGTACCGTCTTTCTTGGGGGCAAGTAGGGCGGGGACGGCACAAGGACTCATACTCTCTCGGAGAGATCCCCTAGACATCAACTCATTCACCTGGCGCTGGAGCTCAGCGTGGTCAGTGGGGCTCATCCTATAGTGTGGCAGGTTGGGCAATGAGGACCCCGGGATCAAATCTATAGCATGCTGGATGTCTCTCATGGGAGGAAGACCTTCGGGAAGGTCATCGGGGAAAACATCGGAGAACTCCTGAATAATAGCAGCCACATCGGGTGGGGACTCCCCCTCTGCCTCTCCAGGCCTCTCGCGGACTACTACAGCAAAGATGGGATCTCCTCTCGCAAAGTCGCGCTCCATCTCCCGGGAGCTGACTAACATCAACCTCCTAGCCGGAGGACCAGTGGTAGCAATGGGTGGGACTGGGTCCTGGGCTGGGGAAGGGGCACTAGGCCCCAGGACATCAGTGCTCGGAGTGCTAGGACCGGTGGGTCCCCGAACGGGAGGACGTGTGGGCTGGGAAGGGTGAAGGGTGATCCTCTGGCCGCTGTGATCAAAAGTGCATGTGTTCAAACGACCATGGAGGGTGGCATCCCTATCAAACAACCAAGGTCTCCCTAGAATGATACTACCTACCTCCATAGGCAAGACGTCACACCAGATCTCATCCTGGTAGGCGTGGAACTGTAAGGGCACTAGGCAACGCTGTCTGACCGGAATGGAGGTAGTGTCTACCCAAGACACACGGTAAGGGGAGGGGTGGTCCACGGGGGTCAATCCTAGGCGTTTCACTGTGCCCGTGGAGATGGCATTGATGCAACTCCCACTGTCTATAATCACCTTGCAGACTTTCCCTCCTAGTCTGCAGAAAGTATGAAAGATGGTGGTGCGACGCCAGTCATCACTCACCAAAGGCTGGGTCAAAATACACCTAACAACTCCCAGCTGAACATCATCCTGGTGCTGCGTACCCTGGGTGTCGACCTGCTCGCTCTCTAACAACTCATCGAAAAACTCCTCCGCGAGCTCAAGGTCGGCCTCATAGCTAACAGGTTCAACCTCAGGTACGGTCTCCCCTGCGGATGTCTCTCCTAGAGCCACGGTCTGCTGTCGGGTAGGGCACTGAACAGCGTAATGACCGGCTCCTCCACAACGATAGCAATCACCACGAGGCCTAGGGCCTTGCGGTGCTCCACCAGTCATCGGCCCTTTCCCCTTGTCATCACGACGAGCCGGGGGTGGTGGAAACTGGGACCTAGTAGGAATGGCAGGCTGCTGAGGGCGAGGAACCTCGGTGGCAGGGGCCTGGGGTCGAGGGAGGAAGTCCCTCGGGGCGGGAGGTCGAGGCCTAGGGGCAAGGTCCTGGCGAGGGGTCTCCCTAGCAATATCCTGAGGTCGGGTCAAGGGTCCCCTAGAAAACTGCCCCGTAGTGGCGCGAGGATCCGCTCCTCGAGAATAGGTGGGTGTGGGGCGCTGGGCGGGAGCAAAATCTAACTCGAACTGCTCCATCTCGCGGGCCACTTGGTAGGCCTCCTCTAATGTCTGCACATGACGGCGGAGTAACTCCATATGAAGGTGCCGTTTCAAACCCCGACGGAATCGAGCTACCGTCATGATAGTCTCTTCCCTGACCCCACATCTCAGCAGGCACTCATCAAATTCGGCAATGTACTCCATGACAGGCCGATTCCCCTGGGTAAGACTCTGCCACCGATCAATGAGCCGGTGGCGGTGGGATCGGGGGACATACTTCTGCTCTAGTTTCGCCCTCATCTCCTCCCAGGTCTCAATCGGGGGCTCATGCCGTTGCCCAATCAAACTCTCAACTGTAGCCCAGTAAGTCTGGGCCCTGCCAACCAGCTTCATCTTGGCAAACCTGACTTTCCTATGCTCGGCCATGTCTACCCACTCGAAATAGCGGTCCATGCTAGTGGCCCAGTCACTAAACAGGTCAGGGTCCAAGGACCCATCAAAGGAGGGTGGATCTACTCGCACAGATCGGAGGATACGCTCCTCATCCTCATCCCGATGGTACCGTCGGCCCTGTCGTCCACGGCCATAACCCTCACTCTCATTGTCGGACCCAAAGTCCTCTACCTCACGTGCGTGGACCTGTCGACCACGGTTATGACCGTCGCCTCCCCTAGGCTGGTTGGGTCGAGGAGCAGGGTCACGTTGGCCATGGGCCTGCTCGGGAACATCTATGGGTGGGACTCTACCCTGGGGGCGATCAACTAGACCCTGAATGGTCCGGTTAGAGGCCTCAATCCGGTCCTCCATATCTCCCATTCGGTCCTCCATGACCTTCAACTTGCCCTCTATCCGGTCGGTCTGACCCCTAATCTCATGTCTCATGGACTCCATGATGGTCTGCATCATCTCCTGCATGGAGAGATCGCTGGGTACGGGGTTCCTAGGATCAGCCATAGGGGGCGGGCGGTGGTAGGAAGTACCACGCCGGGTGGGCATGCAAGACCCTAGGGAACAAGGGTGAAATAGACACGACCACAAAATGGGACACAGACTCAAATGCAAGATGAGACTCAATTGGCCTAGGACTACTAAGGATGCAAAGAACCTAAGACAAATCTAATGACTCAAATGGCCTAAGACCCCAATTTGTAAGAACAAACTGGTTCCCTATGCTCTGATACCAAAATTTGATGCGGGACAACTGACTCGCTAGTTAACCTAGGATGCTAAAGAACGCGACCAGCACGCGCACGAGACAAGGCAAGCCGGTGTGACCGACTAACGTGAACTCCCTCCGGGCGGAGGCGTCTCTCAACAGAACTCCGAACCACGGCCGTCCCACGGAGGGAGGCGTAACGGGGTCACAACGGGCGAGAAGCCGCTGGACGACACGGGAGTCTAGTCCGAGCTCGGTGCTCGACTAGGGCCAAGGGAAAAAGGGCCGCTCTCGTCTCTCTCAACCAGCAGTAATAAATGAAACTAGCTAGACCCTACACTCACTCACGCGGCACAATCAATCATATACGTGATAAGCAAGTACTACGGGCGGGAGCGAGACACGTACCTCCACGCCTAGGCGTGGGGAAGGAACCCCGGCCGAGTCCAACCACCCCGATACACGCGTGAGAAAACTAATACAAACATCAAAAGGGCCCACTCCTCGCAGGGAGGTAATAGGCTACAACCACTACTACACACGGGGCGGCCGGCGCACGGGTTGACGGGCAGCAGCCGAGGTCGGGGATGAAGCCGGATGCCGACCCTCGCAATGCCGATCGCTCCTGTAGTAGCCTTTGAGGAGGAGGTCCACGTCGCCGCGGGCACTGCTGGGATGCCGGACCGGATGGAGGGGCCACGCTGCTGCTACAGCCTCGAGGGAGGATGTCGGTCCGACGAGAAGTTGCTGGCTGGTCCCTGTGACAGCGGGCAGAGATGGCGCTGGTACACGGCCGTCCGGACAGCGTTTGTGGCGGCGTCTTCTCTGGTGGAAGGCTGACAGGGGCGGCTCTCCAGGGGCAGTGGTGGCAGATGGGGTCCTGTGGAGGAATTGGGTGCGAAGGGGGTGACAACAGGGGTGCACAGACAGCACTTCAGGGCAGTCTGATCTGTGACCGTGGGTGGGGTGGTGATGGCGCAAGGGTACAGAAGGAGTTCCGGCCCGAGATGATTACTGGAGGTGTGGTGGGATGTGAGGAGTCGACCTACCAAGTTGCGGATCGATCCGTGGGACGGCCGTGGTTCGGAGTTCTGTTGAGAGACGCCTCCGCCCGGAGGGAGTTCACGTTAGTCGGTCACACCGGCTTGCCTTGTCTCGTGCGCGTGCTGGTCGCGTTCTTTAGCATCCTAGGTTAACTAGCGAGTCAGTTGTCCCGCATCAATGTCAATGAGAATTGAGTGTGATCGATAAAACAATCGCGAAACGTGGGACTATACTCACGGAATGGAGAATAGTGCCGATATATATATTATATAACATATGAAACCATCGGTTAACAGAAACAATGGAAAATCAGTTTTACAGTAAAGTAACGACTTAAGCAGAGTCGTTTATCAAGTAATTAACGCCTAACAGAAGGGCGTTTATCTATTTTCTATATTTGCAAAATTTTAATATTTCAATAATTTATCTAAAACGCGCCCTGGGCAGGGGCGTTTCTTCACGATGTGACGACTATACCAGAAGGCGTCCTTTTTATTCACAATATTGGACAGGATATAATTAATTTCAGGAATTATCAAAAACGCGCCCTGGGCAGGGGCGTTATCATTAAATTCTATTTTACAGAATATATATTTTTCAGGAATTTAACAGATACGCGCCCTAGGAGGAGGCGTTTCCTTTCAATTCACGCCCTATGATGGGGCGTTAACAGTTGAAAAATGACTTTGTACAGGTCGTGAATTCAATAAATATCAGAAAGCACGATTTGCACGATAATCAAGGATAACAATCATATAATCTTGATAATAAAATCAGTAGGGTTGAGGACAGAGGATCATGCATTAATGTAATCAGGATTTCATATATAATCAGTTCTTAACATGGTTAATTCATGATTAAGTGAAATTAACGCCCGTCAAATATTAAATTGACGACCTGGGCAGGGTCGTGGCTTGTAAATTAGCGCCCTTGACAGGGGCGCCTCTTTCAAAATATTTCAGAAAACGCATGGAAACTATAATAACCGTATGCATGACATGCTTATATATATATATATCTTGCATTAATTTCATTTGGGCTACAGTAACTTGAGAAAACCTACCTTAAAGTTTGATTTGAAGACAACCGTGAGGGGTTTTGACTAGAAGAAGATGATGCTCTGTTATGCTCCTGAAGACAACAACGGCTACTAGATGATGGCCTGTTTGGCTTGGATGAAAAATTGTAGAAGAAGAACTGCAGTTTCCCTATAAGAAAATAAAGAAACTGTATCAGTTTCTTTGTGATCTGAACATCATACGAAGGTAAATAACTTTTACCCGGATGAAAGAACTCTGTTTTTCTTCAGAGCGTAGGAGCTTCTTAACCTGTAAGAATAGAGATAGATGAAGAACATTAGTTCTTCACATACTACGTTCATAATGAAAGGAATCAGAAGAAGAAGAAGAACATATGTTCTTCACGCACCTGCAGTTCGAACGTCCAAATAGCGTTTTAGGGTTAGATAGTAGATTATTTATAGGGTTATGGAAATCCTATTAGAGTTAGTGTTCGTGTGAGGGTAATATATCCCTAATAGAGTCCTTACCCTAGTAGACACTTACTGGATTAGGTTAATCTTTCCCTGGATAAGCTCTGGGTTCGAATGGTTCACAAATAGAATTAACGACTTCGGTCAGGGCGTCGATTCTTGAATTGACGACCTGGTGCAGGTCGTTTCTTAAGACGCGCCTTGTGTAAGGGCGTTCCTGGTTTTAAAACACGCCCAAGATAGGGGCGTTACTTTGCCTTACTTTTTTTTGGCGTCCAGAATTTTGACGCCGTGTGGTCAGGGCGTCACTTATTGAATAACGCCTTATCCAGAGGCGTTTCTAATTTGAATAGCGCCTTTATCCGAGGCGTTATTTTATTTCGTTTTATTTATCTATTTATTTGATTTATTTTAAAATCTTTATTATTATTAATATTTTATCAGGGTTGTTACACCCTCCCCCACTTAAAAAGAATTTGGTCCCCAAATTCAATTGCATATTATGTATACACGCGGAGAGTGTAGAGTATATACCTCTTAGAATAACTCGGGAAATCATTTCTTCATAGATTCCTCGGTCTCCCATGTTGCTTCGTGTTCAGAATTCTTATTCCATTGCACCTTAAGCATGGGAATTACCTTATTCCTTAGAGCTCGTATTTCACGATCTAAGATCTTCATAGGCTTCTGTTCATAGGTGAGATCTTTCTGGATCACCAGATCTCCATGTTCAATAATATGAGATGGATCGTGTACATACTTCTTCAACATAGATATGTGAAACACATTATGCACTTCGGACAATTGAGGAGGCAATGCGATGCGATAAGCAACCTCGCCAACTCTTTCGAGTATCTCAAATGGTCCGACAAATCATGGCGTAAGCTTGCCCTTAACACCAAATCTTCGTATGCCACGTCCAGACGATATTTTAAGAAATACATGATCTCCAACTTGGAATTCAAGATCTCTTCTCCTTGTATCAGCATAAACCTTTTGTCTGGTCTGAGCAACTTGCAATCTTTCTTGGATTACTTGTATCTTCTCAGTTGTATCCCTTACCATGTCTGGACCTAACAGTTGTTTCTCTCCAACTTCGTTCCAGCATAAGGGTGATCGGCAACTCCTTCCATATAAAGCTTCGAAAGGTGCCATTTGGATACTAGCTTGGTAGCTATTATTATATGTAAATTCCACTAGTGGCAAATGTTCATGCCAGCTTCCACCAAAGTCAATGATGCAAGCTCTTAGCATATCCTCAACAACTTGATTAGCTCTCTCGGTCTGACCATCCGTTTGTGGGTGAAAAGCTGTACTAAAGTTGAGCCTTGTTCCCAACGAATGTTGTAATCCCTTCCAAAAATAAGAAGTGAAACGGGGATCTCTATCAGACACGATTGAGACAGGAATTCCATGTAACCTGACTATTTCTTTGATGTATAGTGCAGCTAGCACATCAATTGACCATCGGCTTTTTATTGGCAAGAAATGTGCCGATTTAGTTAATCGGTCAATGATAACCCAGATTCCATCATGTCCTCCTTTTGATTTAGATAGACCCATGATGAAATCCATACCAATATCCTCCCACTTCCACTTAGGAATATCTAGAGGATGAAGTTTACCAGCAGGCTTTTGGTGTTCCGCCTTGACTTGTTGGCATGTGAGACAGCGTGATACATAGTCCGCTATTTCTCTTTTCATATTAGGCCACCAAAAGTTCCTCTTTACATCTTGGTACATTTTGGTTTATCCTGGATGAATAGTGTACCTTGATCGGTCTGCTTCATCTAAGATCTTCTTCTTTAATTCCGGACAGTCGGGTATACAAGTTCTACCTTTGAATAGTAATCTTCCATCAGAAGTTAGTTGAAAATCAGATTGTCCTTCTACTCTGCCTTTGATTTCCACTAATATAGGATCATCATCCTGAAGTGCTTGTATTTCAGATAATAAATCTGACTGTATGCTTACATGAGATAAGGTGACAAATTTGGCTTCCTTGTCCAAGCTTATATTGAGCTCGGAGAATTGTTCTAGCAACCTCCATTCTTGTATCATACAATTGACTATCATTGCTCTCGGCTTTCGACTAAGGGCATCAGTAACATAATTACCCTTTCCAGGATGATATTGTATATTGAAGTCGAAGTCCTTGAGGTATTCTAGCCAGCGTCTTTGTCTCATGTTTAGCTCCTTTTGTGAAAATAGATATTTGAGACTTTTGTGATCGGAGTATACAGTAAACTGCACTCCATATAAGTAGTGTCTCCATATCTTTAGGGCAAATACCACCGCGGCCAGTTCTAAGTCATGGACGGGGTAATTCTCCTCATGCTTCGTGAAGAGTATGCTATGACCTTTTCTTGTTGCATTAGGACACATCCGAGGCCAATGCCAGAAGCATCAGTGTAAACCTCGAATTTCTCTCCTTCTATTGGTAGAGCTAACACCGGAGCTGTAGTGAGATGATTCTTGAGAGTTTGGAAACTTCTTTCACATTCCTCACTCCATTCATATCGGATCTCCTTGCGAGTTAACCTTGTGAGGGGCACGGCGATCTTGGAGAAGTCTTTGATGAATCGCCGATAATATCCTGCAAGGCCTAAGAAACTTCTGATCTCGCTAGCATTGGTTGGTTTTTCCCAGTTACTAACAGCTTCGACCTTTGACGGATCTACTGATAATCCATCTTTTGAAATCACATGTCCTAGAAAAGCCACTTCTTCAAGCCAGAATTCACACTTGCTGAGTTTTGCATATAATTGATTTATCCTCAAGACTTGCAATGCAATCCTCAAATACTTTTCATGTTCTTCCTTAGTCTTGGAATATATCAATATATCATCAATGAAGACTACTATGAATTGATCTAGATAGGGCCTGAATATGCTATTCATTAACTGCATAAAGGCAGCAGGGGCATTTGTTAGTCCAAAAGGCATAACAACAAATTCGTAATGGCCATACCTGCTTCTGAATGCAGTCTTATGAATGTCATCATCCTTGATTCTTAATTGATGATATCCCGACCTGAGATCAATCTTGGAAAAATATTTGGATCCTGAAATCTGATCAAATAATTCATCGATTCTCGGTAGTGGATACTTGTTCTTGATAGTGAGATGATTCAACTGTCGATAGTCGATGCACAATCTCATGGATCCGTCCTTCTTCTTCACAAATAAGACTGGTGCTCCCCACGGGGAAGTACTTGGCCTAATAAACCCTTTTCGAATTAATTCCATCAACTGCTCCTTCAATTTTTTGAGTTCCGCAGGGGACATTCTATAGGGTGCCTTTGAAACTGGACCAGCACCAGGGACTAAGTCAATGGTGAAGGCCACTTCTCTTTGAGGGGGTAATCCCGGCAAATCTTCCGAAAATATGTCTGGAAATTCTTGCACTACCTGAATGTCTTCTATCTTGATTTCCTTAGCTTCTTTAACAGTGACAAAAGCAAGGAAGGATACACATCCTTTCCTGACGAGCTTGCTTGCTCGAAGAGCCGAAATAAGAGGGGATTTGCTCCGACTCTTGGGGCGAGTAAAGACTAATTCTGGAAAATCTTTGAAAGCAATTTGGCTATTGCGGCAATCAACCGTTGCCTGGTATTTGGATAACCAGTCCGCTCCCAGTATAACATCATACTCCTTTAGATCGAGGCATATGAGATCTATAGGTAAATTCCTACCTTGAACCATTACCTCACAGTTTTGGTAGTGATGAGTAATATCATTTTCACTTCCAAGAGGAGTAGTTAGAACTATTTTTATCCATTCTGGTTCTAACGGTAACGGGTCGGCAAACTTCTTAGAAATAATGGAATGCGATGCACCCGTATCAAATAAGACATAAGCACTTTTGGAACAAACTGTTAATGTACCTTCTACTAGTCCACCTTCTTCTTGCTCGGTCTCCTTTATTGCATGAAGTCGAGCGTTCTTTGTCACCGGGCGTTTACCATCACCGGCTTGGTCATTCATTAATGGACACTCGGGAATCCGATGTTCGCGACTCCCACAACGGAGACAAGCTCCTAATTTTCTCCAGCATTCTTCGGTCTTGTGACCAGCCTTGTCACAATGCTTGCATACTACGTTTGAAGGTGTAGTGGTGATAGAGAAGGGCTTAGATTTCTTGAACTTGGAATCTTGAGAGGATGAACCTCCATTATTGGGACTCTTCTTGAAATTGAGTTTGAAAGAACCCGAACCTGTGACTTGCTCCTTCTTGTCTTTTCCACGGATCCTATCAGATAGTTTCGTGGCATCTTCAAGTAATTGAGCTCGGCGCACTATTTCAGAATAAACTTGGATGTCCATAGGCGCCAGTTGAGTAATATAGTGGGGCCTAAGCCCATTAAGAAATCTACGGGCTTTCATCTTCTCCGTGCTAATAAGATGCTTAGCATATCTAGACAACCTGGAGAACTGAGCTTCATAATCTGCTAATGATAAAGATCATTGCTTTAATACAGCGAATTCTGCAGCCTTCTTTTCTTGGACTCGGTCCGAGAAATATTTAGCATTGAAGTATTCCACAAATTCTTCCCATGTTACTTGAGTAGGATCGATGGTTGCTTCAATAGACTCCCACCAGCATCTAGCATCTTTCTCTAACTGGAAGGTAGCTAATAGAACTTTGTTCTGATCCGTGCATTGCATGACACGGAATATGCGTTCGGTTTCCCGAACCCAATGCTCGGCATCGTCCGGATCGGTCGATCCTATGAACTTCGGGGGATTCATGTTCTTAAATGTTTGGTGTAAGCTTCCAGCTCGTGGAGCACCACCTTGTGCTACCTGTTGTAGCACTTGAGTCATCCCTTGGAGGGTACGCTGCATGTTGCGCCATTGAGCACGTTCGGCAGCCATTATCCTACAATTACAATAGCTACGTTAGTATTATATCACTGTGATCTTATTAAAAGACTCATTGACTCTTAACCCTTGGTTCTACCCAATCTCACTTGGTTAAAAGGTTTATACTTATCCTTGGACTTGGGTTTTTCCTAGGAATTGAATACCTTAGGCTCTGATACCACAAAAACTGTCACGCCCCGAGCGCGGAAGATACCCGGAGACGCGTGACGAGTTTATATCAATCATGTCAATCAGAGTGGTCGTGTATTCGACACAAAGACAGAGATGCGCAAAATAGCAAGATAACCCAATCCTTTATTATTAATAGGCTATTACAAATCCAATACTCAGTTAAATAAAAAGGAAAAGTACATAGTTAACTAAAGAAACTATAGAAAAGACTAATTGACACTTGAGCAGCTCTATCACTTTCACTCTTGACCATTCCCATCCGATTGACTTCCATCGTCGTCGGACTTACCTGAAAAGTAAAAAAGGGACAAACGGAATGAGCGAACGCTCAGTAGGAAATTATATCTCACGTACTAGCAAGGGGTTTAAGTAATTACATCTTTCATGAATGCAATAAAGCTATGCATGCTCGCATAAAACGACAAGATAGAGAGAATGTAATATCAAGGAAATAAGATGAACAAATCATGAACTTTCAATAAGATAATCAAGACATTTGAGATATTCAAGCAAGTACATTTAACAAGTCATGTCAAGAACTTTGGCTATCATGTAGCAAGCAAGTAAATTACCTTTTTTTTTTTTCGGGCCACACATTTCATGTCAAGTCAAGTACGATTCAAGTACAAGATATTGTGTGGAATGTCCAATCAAGCAAGTCAAGTACTCGGTATAATGCCAGATACCTTATCATTTTAACTCCCATGGGCACAAGTACTTTCGGGTGCTCCTCCCAGGACCAGATCGGGCCCTATATGCGCAGGCATTTATCATGTATTTTGACATCCACTCTTGTTTATATAGCCAATATAGAATTTCAATAATTAAGCTTGTAGACGTGTATGACAACTTTGACAGAATGGAGACCAAAAATATGACAAAGGACATAGAATGACGATAATAACGGTATAATCACGATCTCGATAAAACTAGGTAGAATATGGTTCCCTTGACTTGGGTACCATGACAAATCAATATGGACATTCTATATATAGAATTGAAGTCCACATGAACATTATATCAAGGTAAGATACCCTCATTCTTATCATAGAATTGAGGTTTACAAGAATGACATGATATGGCATGATATCATCATCCCATTAAGAATTTCTTATGATATACTCTTTGTATAATCATAAGGGCCGGTATACCATGTTTCTTTAGAGTGACATGGCACCAATGGTGTAATGGGTTTTTAGGATACAACCAGCTCAGTCGGCCTTGAGGGAATCCAAGGCTACGAGGAGTCTTACGGAGGTCTCTATGACTAACTCGCTAGTCCAAAGGAACGGAATGTCCAATGGAGAGCTTGTATGTCAATAAGAATTGAGTGTGATCGATAAAACAATCGTGAAACGTGGGACTATACTCACGGAATGGAGAATAGTGCCGATATATATATTATATAACATATGAAACCATCGGTTAACAGAAACAGTGGAAAATCAATTTTACAGTAAAGTAACGACTTAAGCAGAGTCGTTTATCAAGTAATTAACGCCTAACAGAAGGGCGTTTATCTATTTTCCATATTTGTAAATTTTCAATATTTTAATAATTTATCTAAAACGCGCCCTAGGCAGGGGCGTTTCTTCACGATGTGACGACTATACCAGAAGGCGTCCTTTTTATTCACAATATTGGACAGGATATAATTAATTTCAGGAATTATCAAAAACGCGCCCTGGGCAGGGGCGTTATCATTAAATTCTATTTTACAGAATATATATTTTTCAGGAATTTAACAGATACGCGCCCTAGGAGGAGGCGTTTCCTTTCAATTCACGCCCTATGATGGGGCGTTAACAGTTGAAAAATGACTTTGTACAGGTCGTGAATTCAATAAATATCAGAAAGTACGATTTGCACGATAATCAAGGATAACAATCATATAATCTTGATAATAAAATCAGTAGGGTTGAGGACAGAGGATCATGCATTAATGTAATCAGGATTTCATATATAATCAGTTCTTAACATGGTTAATTCATGATTAAGTGAAATTAACGCCTGTGTACAGGGCGTCAAATATTAAATTGACGACCTGGGCAGGGTCGTGGCTTGTAAATTAGTGCCCTTGACAGGGGCGTCTCTTTCAAAATATTTCAGAAAACGCATGGAAACTATAATAACCGTATGCATGACATGCTTATATATATATATATCTTGCATTAATTTCATTTGGGCTACAGTAACTTGAGAAAACCTACCTTAAAGTTTGATTTGAAGACAACCGTGTGGGGTTTTGACTAGAAGAAGATGATGCTCTGTTATGCTCCTGAAGACAACAACGGCTACTGGATGATGGCCTGTTTGGCTTGGATGAAAATTTGTAGAAGAAGAACTGCAGTTTCCCTATAAGAAAATAAAGAAACTGTATCAGTTTCTTTGTGATCTGAACATCATACGAAGGTAAATAACTTTTACCCGGATGAAAGAACTCTGTTTTTCTTCAGAGCGTAGGAGCTTGTTAACCTGTAAGAATAGAGATAGATGAAGAACATTAGTTCTTCACATACTACGTTCATAATGAAAGGAATCAGAAGAAGAAGAAGAACATATGTTCTTCACGCACCTGCAGTTCGAACGTCCAAATAGCGTTTTAGGGTTAGATAGTAAATTATTTATAGGGTTATGGAAATCCTATTAGAGTTAGTGTTCGTGTGAGGGTAATATATCCCTAATAGAGTCCTTACCCTAGTAGACACTTACTGGATTAGGTTAATCTTTCTCTGGATAAGCTCTGGGTTCGAATGGTTCACAAATGGAATTAACGACTTCGGTCAGGGCGTCGATTCTTGAATTGACAACCTGGTGCAGGTCGTTTCTTAAGACGCGCCTTGTGTAAGGGCGTTCCTAGTTTTAAAACACGCCCATGATAGGGGCGTTACTTTGCCTTACTTTTTTTTGGCGTCCAGAATTTTGACGCCGTGTGGTCAGGGCGTCACTTATTGAATAACGCCTTATCCAGAGGCGTTTCTAATTTGAATAGCGCCTTTATCCGAGGCGTTATTTTATTTCATTTTATTTATCTATTTATTTGATTTATTTTAAAATCTTTATTATTATTAATATTTTATCAGGGTTGCTACACCCTCCCCCACTTAAAAAGAATTTGGTCCCCAAATTCAATTGCATATTATGTATACACGCGGAGAGTGTAGAGTATATACCTCTTAGAATAACTCGGGAAATCATTTCTTCATAGATTCCTCGGTCTCCCTTGTTGCTTCGTGTTTAGAATTCTTATTCCATTGCACCTTAAGCATGGGAATAACCTTATTCCTTAGAGCTCGTATTTCACGATCTAAGATCTTCATAGGCTTCTGTTCATAGGTGAGATCTTTCTGGATCACCAGATCTCCATGTTCAATAATATGAGATGGATCGTGTACATACTTCTTCAACATAGATATGTGAAACACATTATACACTTCGGACAATTGAGGAGGCAATGCGATGCGATAAGCAACCTCGCCAACTCTTTCGAGTATCTCAAATGGTCCGACGAATCTTGGCGTAAGCTTGCCCTTAACACCAAATCTTCGTATGCCACGTCCAGGCGATATTTTAAGAAATACATGATCTCCAACCTGGAATTCAAGATCTCTTCTCCTTGTATCAGCATAAGCCTTTTGTCTCGTCTGAGCAACTTGTAATCTTTCTTGGATTACTTGTATCTTCTCAGTTGTATCCCTTACCATGTCTGGACCTAACAGTTGTTTCTCTCCAACTTCGTTCCAGCATAAGGGTGATCGGCAACTCCTTCCATATAAAGCTTCGAAAGGTGCCATTTGGATACTAGCTTGGTAGCTATTATTATATGCAAATTCCACTAGTGGCAAATGTTCATGCCAGCTTCCACCAAAGTCAATGATGCAAGCTCTTAGCATATCCTCAACAACTTGATTAGCTCTCTCGGTCTGACCATCCGTTTGTGGGTGAAAAGTAGTACTAAAGTTGAGCCTTGTTCCCAACGAATGTTGTAATCCCTTCCAAAAATGAGAAGTGAAACGGGGATCTCTATCAGACATGATTGAGATAGGAATTCCATGTAACCTGACTATTTCTTTGATGTATAGTGCAGCTAGCACATCAATTGACCATCGGCTTTTTATTGGCAAGAAATGTGCCGATTTAGTTAATCGGTCAATGATAACCCAGATTCCATCATGTCCTCCTTTTGATTTAGATAGACCCATGATGAAATCCATACCAATATCCTCCCACTTCCACTTAGGAATATCTAGAGGATGAAGTTTACCAACAGGCTTTTGGTGTTCCGCCTTGACTTGTTGGCATGTGAGACAGTGTGATACATAGTCCGCTATTTCTCTTTTCATATTAGGCCACCAAAAGTTCCTCTTTACATCTTGGTACATTTTGGTTGATCCTGGATGAATAGTGTACCTTGATCGGTGTGCTTCATCTAAGATCTTCTTCTTTAATTCCGGACAGTCGGGTATACAAGTTCTACCTTTGAATAGTAATCTTCCATCAGAAGTTAGTTGAAAATCAGATTGTCCTTCTACTCTGCCTTTGATTTCCACTAATATAGGATCATCATCCTGAAGTGCTTGTATTTCAGATAATAAATCTGACTGTATGCTTACATGAGATAAGGTGACAAATTTGGCTTCCTTGTCCAAGCTTATATTGAGCTCAGAGAATTGTTCTAGCAACCTCCATTCTTGTATCATACAATTGGCTATCATTGCTCTCGGCTTTCGACTAAGGACATCAGCAACATAATTACCCTTTCCAGGATGATATTGTATATTGAAGTCAAAGTCCTTGAGGTATTCTAGCCAGCGTCTTTGTCTCATGTTTAGCTCCTTTTGTGAAAATAGATATTTGAGACTTTTGTGATCGGAGTATACAGTAAACTGCACTCCATATAAGTAGTGTCTCCATATCTTCAGGGCAAATACCACCGCGGCCAGTTCTAAGTCATGGACGGGGTAATTCTCCTCATGCTTCGTGAAGAGTATGCTATGACCTTTTCTTGTTGCATTAGGACACATCCGAGGCCAATGCCAGAAGCATCAGTGTAAACCTCGAATTTCTCTCCTTCTATTGGTAGAGCTAACACCGGAGCTGTAGTGAGATGATCCTTGAGAGTTTGAAAACTTCTTTCACATTCCTCACTCCATTCATATCGGATCTCCTTGCGAGTTAACCTTGTGAGGGGCACGGCGATCTTGGAGAAGTCTTTGATGAATCGCCGATAATATCCTGCAAGGCCTAAGAAACTTCTGATCTCGCTAGCATTGGTTGGTTTTTCCCAGTTTCTAACAGCTTCGACCTTTGACGGATCTACTGATAATCCATCTTTTGAAATCACATGTCCTAGAAAAGCCACTTCTTCAAGCCAGAATTCACACTTGCTGAGTTTTGCATATAATTGATTTGTCCTCAAGACTTGCAATGCAATCCTCAAATACTTTTCATGTTCTTCCTTAGTCTTGGAATATATCAATATATCATCAATGAAGACTACTATGAATTGATCTAAATAGGGCCTGAATATGCTATTCATTAACTGCATAAAGGCAGCAGGGGCATTTGTTAGTCCAAAAGGCATAACAACAAATTCGTAATGGCCATACCTGCTTCTGAATGCAGTCTTATGAATGTCATCATCCTTGATTCTTAATTGATGATATCCCGACCTGAGATCAATCTTGGAAAAATATTTGGATCCTGAAATCTGATCAAATAATTCATCGATTCTCGGCAGTGGATACTTGTTCTTGATAGTGAGATGATTCAACTGTCGATAGTCGATGCACAATCTCATGGATCCGTCCTTCTTCTTCACAAATAAGACTGGTGCTCCCCACGGGGAAGTACTTGGCCTAATAAACCCTTTTCGAATTAATTCCATCAACTGCTCCTTCAATTCTTTGAGTTCCGCAGGGGACATTCTATAGGGTGCCTTTGAAACTGGACCAGCACCAGGGACTAAGTCAATGGTGAAGGCCACTTCTCTTTGAGGGGGTAATCCCGGCAAATCTTCCGGAAATATGTCTGGAAATTCTTGCACTACCTGAATGTCTTCTATCTTGATTTCCTTAGCTTCTTTAACAGTGACAAAAGCAAGGAAGGATACACATCCTTTCCTGACGAGCTTGCTTGCTCGAAGAGCCGAAATAAGAGGGGATTTGCTCCGACTCTTGGGGCGAGTAAAGACTAATTCTGGAAAATCTTTGAAAGCAATTTGGCTATTGCGGCAATCAACCGTTGCCTGGTATTTGGATAACCAGTCCGCTCCCAGTATAACATCATACTCCTTTAGATCGAGGCATATGAGATCTATAGGTAAATTCCTACCTTGAACCATTACCTCACAGTTTTGGTAGTGATGAGTAATATCATTTTCACTTCCAAGAGGAGTAGTTAGAACTATTTTTATCCATTCTGGTTCTAACGGTAACGGGTCGGCAAACTTCTTAGAAATAATGGAATGCGATGCACACGTATCAAATAAGACATAAGCACTTTTGGAACAAACTATTAATGTACCTTCTACTAGTCCACCTTCTTCTTGCTCGGTCTCCTTTATTGCATGAAGTCGAGAGTTCTTTGTCACCGGGCGTTTACCATCACCGGCTTGGTCATTCATTAATGGACACTCGGGAATCCGATGTTCGCGACTCCCACAACGGAGACAAGCTCCTAATTTTCTCCAGCATTCTTCGGTCTTGTGACCAGCCTTGTCACAATGCTTACATACTACGTTTGAAGGTGTAGTGGTGATAGAGAAGGGCTTGGATTTCTTAAACTTGGAATCTTGAGAGGATGAACCTCCATTATTGGGCCTCTTCTTGAAATTGGGTTTGAAAGAACCCGAACCTGTGACTTGCTCCTTCTTGTCTTTTCCACGGATCCTATCAGATAGTTCCGTGGCATCTTCAAGTAATTGAGCTCGACGCACTATTTTAGAATAAACTTGGATGTCCATAGGCGCCAGTTGAGTAATATAGTGGGGCCTAAGCCCATTAAGAAATCTACGGGCTTTCATCTTCTCCGTGCTAATAAGATGCTTAGCATATCTAGACAACCTGGAGAACTGAGCTTCATAATCTGCTAATGATAAAGATCGTTACTTTAATGCAGCGAATTCTGCAGCCTTCTTTTCTTGGACTCGGTCCGAGAAATATTTAGCATTGAAGTATTCCACAAATTCTTCCCATGTTACTTGAGTAGGATCGATGGTTGCTTCAATAGACTCCCACCAGCATCTAGCATCTTTCTCTAACTAGAAGGTAGCTAATAGAACTTTGTCCTGATCCGTGCATTGCATGACACGGAATATGCGTTCGGTTTCCCGAACCCAATGCTCGGCATCGTCCGGATCGGTCGATCCTATGAACTTCGGGGGATTCATGTTCTTAAATGTTTGGTGTAAGCTTCCAGCTCGTGGAGCACCACCTTGTGCTACATGTTGTAGCACTTGAGTCATCCCTTGGAGGGTACACTGCATGTTGCGCCATTGAGCACGTTCGGCAGCCATTATCCTACAATTACAATAGCTACGTTAGTATTATATCACTGTGATCTTATTAAAAGACTCATTGACTCTTAACCCTTGGTTCTACCCAATCTCACTTGGTTAAAAGGTTTATACTTATCCTTGGACTTGGGTTTTTCCTAGGAATTGAATACCTTAGGCTCTGATACCACAAAAACTGTCACGCCCCGAGCGCGGAAGATACTCGGAGACGCGTGACGAGTTTATATCAATCATGTCAATCAGAGTGGTCGTGTATTTGACACAAAGACAGAGATGCGCAAAATAGCAAGATAACCCAATCCTTTATTATTAATAGGCTATTACAAATCCAATACTCTGTTAAATAAAAAGGAAAAGTACATAGTTGACTCAAGAAACTATAGAAAAGACTAATTGACACTTGAGCAGCTCTATCACTTTCACTCTTGACCATTCCCATCCGATTGACTTCCATCGTCGTCGGACTTACCTGAAAAGTAAAAAGGGACAAACGGAATGAGCGAACGCTCAGTAGGAAATTATATCTCAAGTACTAGCAAGGGGTTTAAGTAATTACATCTTTCATGAATGCAATAAAGCTATGCATGCTCGCATAAAACGACAAGATAGAGAGAATGTAATATCAAGGAAATAAGATGAACAAATCATGAGCTTTCAATAAGATAATCAAGACATTTGAGATATTCAAGCAAGTACATTTAACAAGTCATGTCAAGAACTTTGGCTATCATGTAGCAAGCAAGTAAATTACCTTTTTTTTTTTCGGGCCACGCATTTCATGTCAAGTCAAGTACGATTCAAGTACAAGATATTGTGTGGAATGTCCAATCAAGCAAGTCAAGTACTCGGTATAATGCCAGATACCTTATCATTTTAACTCCCCTGGGCACAAGTACTTTCGGGTGCTCCTCCCAGGACCAGATCGGGCCCTATATGCGCAGGCATTTATCATGTATTTTGACATCCACTCTTGTTTATATAGCCAATATAGAATTTCAATAATCAAGCTTGTAGACGTGTATGACAACTTTGACAGAATGGAGACCAAAAATATGACAAAGGACATAGAATGGCGATAATAACGGTATAATCACGATCTCGATAAAACTAGGTAGAATATGGTTCCCTTGACTTGGGTACCATGACAAATCAATATGGATATTCTATATATAGAATTGAAGTCCACATGAACATTATATCAAGGTAAGATACCCTCATTCTTATCATAGAATTGAGGTTTACAAGAATGACATGATATGGCATGATATCATCATCCCATTAAGAATTTCTTATGATATACTCTTTGTATAATCATAAGGGCCGGTATACCATGTTTCTTTAGAGTGACATGGCATCAATGGTGTAATGGGTTTTTAGGGTATAACCAGCTCAGTCGGCCTTGAGGGAATCCAAGGCTACGAGGAGTCTTACGGAGGTCTCTATGACTAACTCGCTAGTCCAAAGGAACGGAATGTCCAATGGAGAGCTTGTATGTCAATGAGAATTGAGTGTGATCGATAAAACAATCGCGAAACGTGGGACTATACTCACGGAATGGAGAATAGTGCCGATATATATATTATATATCATATGAAACCATCGGTTAACAGAAACAGTGGAAAATCAGTTTTACAGTAAAGTAACGACTTAAGCAGAGTCGTTTATCAAGTAATTAACGCCTAACAGAAGGGCGTTTATCTATTTTCCATATTTGCAAAATTTCAATATTTCAATAATTTATCTAAAACGCGCCCTGGGCAGGGGCGTTTCTTCACGACGTGACGACTATACCAGAAGGCGTCCTTTTTATTCACAATATTGGACAGGATATAATTAATTTCAGGAATTATCAAAAACGCGCCCTGGGCAGGGGCGTTATCATTAAATTCTATTTTGCAGAATATATATTTTTCAGGAATTTAACAGATACGCGCCCTAGGAGGAGGCGTTTCCTTTCAATTCACGCCCTATGATGGGGCGTTAACAGTTGAAAAATGACTTTGTACAGGTCGTGAATTCAATAAATATCAGAAAGCACGATTTGCACGATAATCAAGGATAACAATCATATAATCTTGATAATAAAATCAGTAGGGTTGAGGACAGAGGATCATGCATTAATGTAATCAGGATTTCATATATAATCAGTTCTTAACATGGTTAATTCATGATTAAGTGAAATTAACGCCTGTGTACAGGGCGTCAAATATTAAATTGACGACCTGGGCAGGGTCGTGGCTTGTAAATTAGCGCCCTTGACAGGGGCGTCTCTTTCAAAATATTTCAGAAAACGCATGGAAACTATAATAACCGTATGCATGACATGCTTATATATATATATCTTGCATTAATTTCATTTGGGCTACAGTAACTTGAGAAAACCTACCTTAAAGTTTGATTTGAAGACAACCGTGAGGGGTTTTGACTAGAAGAAGATGATGCTCTGTTATGCTCCTGAAGACAACAACGGCTACTGGATGATGGCCTATTTGGCTTGGATGAAAAATTGTAGAAGAAGAACTGCAGTTTCCCTATACGAAAATAAAGAAACTGTATCAGTTTCTTTGTGATATGAACATCATACGAAGGTAAATAACTTTTACCCGGATGAAAGAACTCTGTTTTTCTTCAGAGCGTAGGAGCTTCTTAACCTGTAAGAATAGAGATAGATGAAGAACATTAGTTCTTCACATACTACGTTCATAATGAAAGGAATCAGACGAAGAAGAAGAACATATGTTCTTCACGCACCTGCAGTTCGAACGTCCAAATAGCGTTTTAGGGTTAGATAGTAGATTATTTATAGGGTTATGGAAATCCTATTAGAGTTAGTGTTCATGTGAGGGTAATATATCCCTAATAGAGTCCTTATCCTAGTAGACACTTACTGGATTAGGTTAATCTTTCCCTGGATAAGCTCTGGGTTCGAACGGTTCACAAATGGAATTAATGACTTCGGTCAGGGCGTCGATTCTTGAATTGACGACCTGGTGCAGGTCGTTTCTTAAGACGCGCCTTGTGTAAGGGCGTTCCTGGTTTTAAAACACGCCCAAGATAGGGGCGTTACTTTGCCTTACTTTTTTTTGGCGTCCAGAATTTTGACGCCGTGTGGTCAGGGCGTCACTTATTGAATAACGCCTTATCCAGAGGCGTTTCTAATTTGAATAGCGCCTTTATCCGAGGCGTTATTTTATTTGTTTTATTTATCTATTTATTTGATTTAATTTAAAATCTTTATTATTATTAATATTTTATCAGGGTTGCTACACCCTCCCCCACTTAAAAAGAATTTGGTCCCCAAATTCAATTGCATATTATGTATACACGCGGAGAGTGTAGAGTATATACCTCTTAGAATAACTCGGGAAATCGTTTCTTCATAGATTCCTCGGTCTCCCATGTTGCTTCATGTTCAGAATTCTTATTCCATTGCACCTTAAGCATGGGAATAACCTTATTCCTTAGAGCTCGTATTTCACGATCTAAGATCTTCATAGGCTTCTGTTCATAGGTGAGATCTTTCTGGATCACCAGATCTCCATGTTCAATAATATGAGATGGATCGTGTACATACTTCTTCAACATAGATATGTGAAACACATTATGCACTTCGGACAATTGAGGAGGCAATGCGATGCGATAAGCAACCTCGCCAACTCTTTCGAGTATCTCAAATGGTCCGACGAATCTTGGCGTAAGCTTGCCCTTAACACCAAATCTTCGTATGCCACGTTCAGGCGATATTTTAAGAAATACATGATCTCCAACCTGGAATTCAAGATCTCTTCTCCTTGTATCAGCATAAGCCTTTTGTTTGGTCTGAGCAACTTGCAATCTTTCTTGGATTACTTGTATCTTCTCAGTTGTATCCCTTACCATGTCTGGACCTAACAGTTGTTTCTCTCCAACTTCGTTCCAGCATAAGGGTGATCGGCAACTCCTTCCATATAAAGCTTCGAAAGATGCCATTTGGATACTAGCTTGGCAGCTATTATTATATGCAAATTCCACTAGTGGCAAATGTTCATGCCAGCTTCCACCAAAGTCAATGATGCAAGCTCTTAGCATATCCTCAACAACTTGATTAGCTCTCTCGGTCTGACCATCCGTTTGTGGGTGAAAAGCAGTACTAAAGTTGAGCCTTGTTCCCAACGAATGTTGTAATCCCTTCCAAAAATGAGAAGTGAAACGGGGATCTATATCAGACACGATTGAGACAGGATTATGCACCAACCATCATCACCCCACCCCCAATAGACCTTCCCATTCCCTTGAGAGAGGAGACCACAACCATCCACATGGGAGTAGATGCTAGTCCGAAACCCATCCCCATCCTTGAGGAAACCCAAGTTCTTATCTATGGTGAGGAAAAATCACAAATGTCCCCTTCACATAGCTTGGACCCCCAAGAGCCACAAGCCTTCATAAGTAGCACCGTAATCATAGAGGGGCCCCTAGCTAGATGGCTAAAGGAGAGACCACTTCACCCCATCGTGTCCTATGTTTACCCACCCATGGAGCAAAACCTTCCCATTGTACCCTTATCCACCTATCATACCACAATCCAATCATCCTATCAAGTGGAAACATTAGGGGATCTTCTTAAGGGTATAGTTTGGCAAATGGAGCTAACTGGCATGATGTCTACAATAACCGACCGACCTAGGAGCCTTGACCTCCTACACCTATGTGTCGGATCAATCTCCTCCATTTACACTGTGGGTTGCTACACTAGTGACCTTCTTTTACTCCTCCCTACACCCGACGGGCCCGATGCTATTCACAAACTAGAGTTGCTTGTCTCGGGTAGAACATCTAGTCCTCCATTCATGGCCGACCATCCCACCAAAAACTTTGGCCCGATCATATTATCTGGGGAGGAGAGTCTGCCATCCAATGGTTATGAGGACCATAAGGACCTAGAGTTCCTCTCCTTAGGTGACCCTTACCATGACCCCTTCGTCCCCTTCCTATGCCCCCTCACCTTACTCACCGCCAACCTTTTCCAACCCCAACCGACCTTATTAGACCAAACCCACTCCATTTTTCTTGACCCCTTTGACCCCTATGAGTGGAAACTCCCACACCAAGCCATTTGCACAGGAGGAACCATTTGGATGAAAATACATGTGCCACTACATTGTGCATCATTTGGTGGTGCTACTAAGCCTAGTCATGTCATACATGTCACGCACATTTTTAGCCCAATGCATGACTGGCTCACATTTGGATGTGCTGGTCCTCCCTCATTCATCATTGATCATATGCACGTTAGGAGCATCTACGGGTGTCCAGGTCCCCCGGCATTCATCACCACCTTATGTAATAGGTTCTCCTACAGATACCAGGGCCCTCCCACCATTGTTATGAAGACTAGGTATTATAGGGCCACTAGTGGATGTCCCGGTCCTCCTAGGTTCATCAAAGTCCACGTGGCACCATTGCATGTTAGGTCCACATTTGGTTGTCCGGGCCCTCCCTTCATCGCTAAAGGATCATTCACAACTCTGCATGGTAACATCCGCAAACACGCCAACAAAAGCAATACGGTGTATAAGAAATCGGCCGATTCCCACCGACGCCACCAAGAGTTTCGCGTGGGTGACTTTGTGATGGTGAGAACTGAGAGACCTTTCCCTGGGAATGTCTCAAAACTGAGGTCGCGTGGATCAGGCCCCTTCCAGGTTCTGAGGAGGATCAGCACAAATGCTTACGTGTTGGACCTCCCCGAGGAGTACGGAGTAAGTCCCACATTCAATGTGGCTGACTTGGTGCCATACAGGGGTCCCACGGTGACACCTAGTGAGAATATTGAGCCTGTTCCACTTCTTGAGAGAGTCACCACCCATAAGAGAGTTCCACCAACCCAGAGGGGCCAACGTGAGCAATTGGAGCGGATATTGAATGAACATGTTACGGCCATCTGGAGCAGAGGGATGGGCACTACCTCGCTTGGTGGAAAGGACCGGCTACCTTTGGTGGACTTGAGAGCAACCTCGCTGTGGCTTCCTCCGCATACGATGGATCTTTACTCGACAGAGTCGAGTTCTCTGCACCCCGGGAGTATGATGGGGACATCGCTTACCACTTCCCACTTCTCCACGGGTCCGGATGATTGCCATTATGTTCAGCTTGATTTCCTAAGTTCAGCTATGTATTTTTATATCTTTCTTGAGTCATTTTGATGTAATTTCCCCTTTGTTTTGAGTCATGTCCCTAGGTCATCATGCTATTTACCTATGTTTGTTAGGCTAGGGGGTCATATGGGCCCAATCAAATGGGCCTGGCCCATGGGCGCCCTCTTCCTTCCCCAACCCCTTGCTTATTTGCTTTTAGCACTTTTTCCGGGGACTTTTTGTAAATGTTGGGATTCCTATAAATAGGACCCCAACTCCACTTGAGTTCAGTAATGAAAGTTTGAATGAATTTTGAGCATTAGTGCACCTCTCTCTCTCTCTAGCTCTCTATATCTCTCTAGCTCTCTCTCTCTCTAAAGGGGGCGGCCCCCTCTCTCTCTCCTCCCCCTCTCTCTCCAAATTTCACCCCTCTCTCTCTCTCTTCTCCTTGCCACATCATCCTCCACCTCATCCCAACCCTTCCCCTTCCCAAGGTCCACTTAATTCCTCCCATTACTCACACCATATCCCCAAGCAACCTTTCACCTTCCAAGACACCCTCTCCCTTTCCCAAGCCACCCCTCCATCTCCCAAGGGAGAATCCCACCTCCCCAAGCACCTCTCCACATCCCCAACACACCTCTTCCCTTTTCTAAGACCACATTAACCATCCCCACATTAAACCAAGTTCAAATCTCCCTCTCCCTCCAAGCCACATGCGCCCCCCCCCCCTTTCACCCTCCACCCTTGGCCGCACCCCCCTTCCCCTCCACCTGCTAGCTGTGACCCAACCTCCTTCTCCAACCTCTCCACCATCTCTACCCACCACCATCCAAGCCCCACAGCCATTAGCCCCCTCCCCATTGCAGTCCCTTCAACCCTTCTCCACCAAATAGCCCCTTTACTCTGTTCAACCCGCAGGTAGTAGATTGGGGCCCGACTTGCAGAGCCGGCTCCGGAGTCATATGATGTCATCTGGAGGTGCACCTTACATCTCTGGAAAGGTCTACGAGTCTTCTTCACAAGCGAGGTGGAATCGTCTCATTCTGACTTCGCTACAGTTCGTGGTGACCATTCTCCCCCGACTGCGCAGAGCTTCCCCAACAGAGTACTTGAACCAGAAAGGGAGCTGTGCCACGACAAACCACGAAGGAATTAGGCTGAGGGCTCTTCTACAAAGTTCTTCCTCGTTCTGTCTGTCTTCAGGATCAAGAAGCGGAACATCGATCGGAGACCGTGGTCCCAAGTTACCATTTTTCTCCCTCAGCTGCGCGGGTCTGCCTCCCACAGTCTGCAACAACCAACCTCCACTCTTCGGAGTCTTCCCATCCACTCCGGCATCAGACGGCTTCCCCGTCAGTTTTGCTGCGAAGAGGGCTTGTCCACGGTTCCAGAAACTCTAGAGGTTCGTGATTTGGAGTCCGGGAACTGTCGGGGCAACCTCTGCAAGTTGCTGTCAGAAATAGGAAGCTACTGCGTCCAGATTCAGCCACTCTGTTCGAAGCTCTTCCCGGACCAGCACCTTCTTCATAAGAATTCAGTAAAATTCTGAGGCATCCCCGTCCCAGTTACGAAGCGTTCGCCTCTGATCTCGTCATCAGCAAGATTCCAGAACGAGATCTACGGTCTCGACCCTGACTGTCAGTCAGCCTTCGCAGCCTGCCGGCAGATTCGGCGTCGGCCTCTCCGCCCGCTCTTCGGCGAATCTCCCCTCCCCGCCTGGCCGGCTCACCGCCCCTTCCTGCGTGGAGGTAGTGTTTGCATGTAATACAAATCATCCCCACCCCAAGTCCACCCTCCTGCGTGAGGCGTAGTGAATGTTATTATTAAACAGGGATCAAGCTACACCGGCGCAGTGTGCGGGGAACCCACACTTCCCCGCTCGCCCTCGTCTCCGAACGGGGTTGGTTTCTTCAAACCAACCAGGTGAGCTCTAACCTTTGCTTCATTTCCTTCTGGTACTTGTTCATTTAATATCCGTAGAATCCGCTCCGTTGAGCAAGCGAGAGAGTGTCCGACCCCACGTGCTCCACTTACGAGCGGTCACCGTGGAGTGTGTGAGAGAGGGACCTAGTGCTCCAAGTGGCACCCGGCCAGTCCCTTAATTGTGGGCTTCGTACCTTCGGGAAGGCAACCCTAGCCTTGCTGGCACTCTACCAGCAAGGGTCTTGATCCATCACCTCCCCTTAGCATCATTTAGTCACCCCGGGCTCGTGTGTGTGCGACGGCGAATTGGCCCGATCTGCCAACTGAATTGCTATGTGGTTGTGATTGCGGAATAGGTCCTAAGTTTCTGTTTGCTTGCTGCATACCCCGTGGTCATTTCACATCAGTGGGCCGCCCCCTTTAGAGAGAGAGAGAGGTAGAGAGAGATAGAGAGGGGAATCCACCCCTTAGAGAGAGAGAGGGAGGTAGGGAGAGATAGAGAGGGGAATCCACCCCTTAGAGAGAGAGAGAGGTTAGAGAGAGAAGAAAGAACCCAGGAGAATCCACTCCTAGAGAGAGAGAGAGAGAAGAAATAAACCTAGGAGAATCCTCTCCTAGAGGGAGAGAAGATATTGGAGAATCCACTCCAAAGAGAGAGAGGTAGAAGGGGGGTAGGGGCCTCACGTTGGAGGTAGTTTTCCAAATATTTTGAATCTCACTTCATTACTTTCAAAGAGAGGTTACATGACACTTATATAGACTCCACAAAGAAGACCAAAAGACAACTCACTTAACACCTACTTCCTATCACTCATAACTCCCTTAGGAAGACTAAAAGACACAAATTGAGAAAGGACTCTTACATAATAGTTGGGGACATAATTACTACAAAAGATAAAACATGGCCCATTTGGCCCAAACATGCAGCCCACTTATCAAGAGACGATTAAACATAGATATATATAGTTGATACTTTTGTTGACGCCGATTCCGTCAAACCCTTCCACTTGGAGAAGGTTCGACCTCGAACGTTGATTTTGGAATCTCGAGCTACAGGACCCCGGCTTGTTGGGACAAACCAGACAACTTGCTCTGATACCATTTGATGTGAAACTGACATCACCAATCGCTGTCCTATAGGACAGAACTGCGAAGCTCTGAAAGGTACGCCACGCACGGGGCTCCGAACGCAACGCCGCTATCACCAAAATGTTGCTGGAGAAGTCCAGAGATGCTCCTGAAAGTTTGGCATTGTTCTGAGGTCGCTGGAGGGCGTGGCCGGCAGAAGAAGAGGTCATGCACGAATCTGTCCCGCTGGACAGATCTGCGCAGTCGTGGTGCAGTCGCCAGTACGCTAGCCATAGAACTCCAAACGAGGCAGGACCAACTCGGTCGGATGGCCGACAGAAAGGTATAAGTACCCTCAAAATATGGGCTCCATTGGATCACCGAGCCGGGCGTGGTCGCAGATGTGGTGAGCCTCTGATTTCTGGGCGAACAGCCCGACAGGGAGATGCAGGCCATGGTGGAACTTTCTGCACCAAGATCAGAATGGGACGAAACCACCTGGGTTGGTTTTGTGTCGTCAAGGGGCACAATGTTGCTGAAGACGTTATGGGCCGATGACGAACAGGTTGGGCGTGGCACGCTCTGCAAAGTGGGCACACAGTCTGGGCAGACTGGGTTGCCCCTGACCTGCGCAGTCGTGGGGGAACGAACACCACGCACTGTGCCGAAGTCAGAACGAGGCGAGACCACCTCAGGAGCTTTGAGGACTTGGAGAAGAACCAACTCTCAGAATATAGTTCAGGCTGAATCGCGCGTTGAAGTCGGGGCAGCCTCTGTCAAACGGACCTCAGGTTCTGGCTTGAATCTGGCGCAGCCGCACAAGAATGGGCAATGCGATCTGTGGTGAAGCCGGAATGAGATGATTCCACCTCGCACGTGAAGAGGACTTGAAGGCGCACGAATTCTTTGAAGGAAGCTCGGACTGGTTTGCACTGTGGATGACAGTGTGGACGCTGCAAACTCGACCAGAGTTTCTGCTACAAGTCTATGAGCAGCAGAACAAGGAGATCTTCAACGTCGACGACGAGGATGATGCCGTGGGATGCCGGAGTCGCCGTGGACGCACCTGGAAGGGGATGGGGCGTGGGTTGCAGAGAGGAGGGGTGGATGGAGGCGGTCTCTCTTGGTGGAGGTGGGGAAGGGGACGCAAGTGGGCTTGGGGAGTGGGGTGGTCGGCCAAAGCCAAAGGGAAAGGGGGGGGAGGGGGATGTGGCCACACCAAGTGGGGGGGGAAAAGGAATTCAAATCCCCTAGGGGAGATGAAAGGGTGTGTGGGGGAGAGGAATGGGTACTTGGGGAAGAGGGAAGGTTGCTTTGGAGATTGGAAGGGGGTCTAGGGAGGTGAAAGATTGCTTGGGGATATGGTGTGAGTAATGGTGGAATTAGTGGACCTTGGGAAGGTGAAGGGTTGGGATGAGGTGGAGGATGAGGTGGCAAGAGAGGGAGGTGAGGGGGCCAGGTCGCCCAAGGGAGAGAGAGAGGGGAGGAGTGAGAGAGGGAGGCCACCCCCTTTAGAGAGAGAGAGAGGTAGAGAGAGATAGAGAGGGGAATCCACCCCTTAGAGAGAGAGAGAGGTAGGGAGAGATAGAGAGGGGAATCCACCCCTTAGAGAGAGAGAGAGGTTAGAGAGAGAAGAAAGAACCCAAGAGAATCCACTCCGAGAGAGAGAGAGAGAAGAAATAAACCTAGGAGAATCCACTCCTAGAGGGAGAGAAGATATTGGAGAATCCACTCCAAAGAGAGAGAGGTAGAAGGGGGGTAGGGGCCTCACGTTGGAGGTAGTTTTCCAAATATTTTGAATCTCACTTCATTACTTTCAAAGAGAGGTTACATGACACTTATATAGACTCCACAAAGAAGACCAAAAGACAACTCACTTAACACCTACTTCCTATCACTCATAACTCCCTTAGGAAGACTAAAAGACACAAATTAAGAAAGGACTCTTACATAATAGTTGGGGACATAATTACTACAAAAGATAAAACATGGCCCATTTGGCCCAAACATGCAGCCCACTTATCAAGAGACGATTAAACATAGATATATATATTTGATACTTTTGTTGACGCCGATTCTGTCAAATGCTCTAAGATTTTTAGAATTCCTAGATCTATGTATGTCTATCCTGTAGCAACCCTAATAAATGAATAATTGAAATGAATTAAAACATATATATTACAGAAGTAATATATATAAAAGGAATAAGGTTAATTGGACGAAATAAAACAAATTAAAAATAACGCCTCTTATTAAGGCATTAATTTATAAAGAAACGCCTCTACCAATGGCGTGAATAAAGAAAGGACGCCCACACCTACGGTCGTCAGTTCTCACGCGACCAAATGGGTAAGTAAAAGAAACGCCTCTATCTTGGGCGTGTTTTAAAACAAGAAACGCCCTTTTTCAAGGCGCTTTTTAATAAACGCCCTAAAGCAAGGCGTCAATTAATGAATACACGCCCTGACCTAAGGCGTTAATTCAGTTCGTGAACCGATCGAACCCAGAACTTATCCAAGGAAAGATTAACCTAATCTAGTAAGTGTCTATTAGAGTAAGGACTCTATTGGGGATATGTTACCCTCAATCAAACACTACCTTTAATAGGACTTCCATAACCCTATAAATAATCTACTGCTCGAACCCGTGAACGCTATTTGGCGTTCGAGTTCCCTGAAGGTAATTACAGAGCAATAGCTCTTCCTTCCCTCTGTCCCTTTTTGATTTGGTGGACGGTCATTAATTCGACTTCTTCCTTCTTCCAGGTTGAAGAAACATTGGGGTTGTAAGGTAATAATCTTTCTTTTACCTTCGGTCAGGAAGTATGAAGAAATACTAATATTTCTTCTTCTGTTCTCGTAGGAATTACAGGACCGAAGAACTAGAGCTCCTCTTCTCACAGTTCAAATCATCAAATTATCATAAGGTAGGATTTTCTCAAGATACTGTAGCCCAAATAAAATTAGTGAAAGATATTATATAAGCATGGCATGCATACGGTCTATATATATATGGTTTCGGTGTGTTTTCTGAATTTTTTGAAAGAAACGCCCTGGAATAGGGCGCTATTTTAAAATAAACGACCATAACAGCGGTCGTCAATTTATTAAGAAACGTCCTGTACACAGGCGTTAATTTTACGAGATCATGTTAAGAACGGATTATATATGAAACCTTGATTATTAATGCATGATCCTGTCTCCAAATCTAATGTCCTGCAATTTCTTGAATTCACGGCCTGTACAAGGTCGTTTTCCACGTATTAACGCCTCATCAGAGGGCGTGACCTTAAAAGTAACGCCCCTTGCTTAGGCGCGTATTATCCAGAGTCCTGGTATGTTCTGAAACATAGAGTTAAGCCAGTAACGCCCCTTCCCAGGGCGTGTCTTATATAAGTCCTGCAACTTATTTATATTCTGTCAAATCCGTAATTCATGAGACGCCTGCAGCAGCAGTCGTCAAATATGAAGAAACGACCCTGTCCAGGGCGCTTTTTAGATAGAGTATCGAAATAATGAAATTCTGCGAAACGGAACTTATATAAACGCCCTGATACTAGGCGTTAGTTACTTGAAAAACGCCCCAGACAAGGGCGTGTTTTTTTCATAAATTAATGAGATTATTGAAAATTCTGTAAAATAGAAATATGTAAACGCCCCTATGTTAGGCGTTAATTACTTGAGAAACGACTTGACCTAAGTCGTTATTTTACTGTAAACTGATTTTTCCTCTGATTTGCTAACCGATGGTTTATATCTTATACATATATATATATATCGGCACTATTCTCCACTCCGTGAGTATAGTCCCACGTTTCATGTTGATTTATCGATCACACTCAACTCTCATTGACATACAAGCTCTCCATTGGACATTCCGTTCCTTTGGACTAGCGAGTTAGTCATAGAGACCTCCGTAAGACTCCTCGTAGCCTTGGATTCCCTCAAGGCCGACTGAGCTGGTTGTACCCTAAAAAACCCATTACACGATCCTTGCCATGTCAATCTAAAGAAACATGGTATACCGGCCCTTATGATTATACAAAGAGTATATCATAAGAAATTCTTGATGGGATGATGATATCATGCCATATCGTGTCATTCTTGTAAACCCCAATTCTATGATAAGAATGAGGGTATCTTGCTTGATCTAATGTTCATGTGGACCTCAATTCTATATAAAGAATGTCCATATTGATTTGTCATGGTACCTAAGTTAAGGGAACCATAATCTACCTAGTTTTACCGACATCGTGATTATACCGTTATTATCGCCATTCTATGTCCTTTGTCATATTTTGGACTCTATTCTATCAAAGTTGTCATACGTATCTACAAGCTTGATTATTGAAATTCTATATTGGCTATATAAACAAGAGTGGATGTCAAAAACATGATAAATGCCTGCGCATATAGGGCCCGATCTGGTCCTGGGAGGAGCACCCGAAAGTACTTGTGCCCATGGGAGTTAAAATGATAAGGTATCTGGCATTATACCGAGTACTTGACTTGCTTGATTGGACATTCCACACACATCTTGTACTTGACTCGTACTTGACATGAAATGAAATGCGTGGCCCGAAAAAGGGTAATTTACTTGCTTGATACATGATAGCCAAAGTTCTTGACATGACTTGTTAAATGTACTTGCTTGAATATCTCGAATAAACTTGTTATCTTGTTGGAAGTTCATGAAAGTTCATTCTCTCTATCTTGTCGTTTCATGCGAGCATGCATAGCTTTATTGCATCCATGAAAATGTAATTACTTAAACCACTTGCTAGTACTTGAGATATAATTTCCTACTGAGCGTTCGCTCATTCCGTTTGTCCCTTTTACTTTTCAGGTAAGTCCGACGACGATGGAAGTCAATCGGATGGGAATGGTCAAGAGTGAAAGTGATAGAGCTTCTACAAGTGTCGTCTAGTCTTTTCCATAGTTTCTTGAGTCAACTATGTATTCTTTTCCTTTTTATTTAACAGAGTATTGGATTTGTAATAGTCTATCCATTATGAAATAAAGGATTGGGTTATCTTGCTATTTTGCGCATCTCTGTCTTTGTGTCGAATACACGACCACTCTGATTGACATGATTGATATAGACACGTCGCGCATCTCCGGGTATCTTCCGCGCTCGGGGCGTGACAGTCTTTGTGGTATCAGAGCCTAAGGTATTCAATTCCTAGGAAACCCAAGTCCAAGGATAGGTTTCAAAACCTTTAACCAAGTGAGAGTGGGTAGAACCAAGGGTTAAATGATCAATGAGTCCTTTATAAGATCATAGTGATATAATACTAACATAGCTATTATAATTGTAGGATAATGGCTGCCGAACGTGCTCAATGGCGCAACATGCAGCGTACCCTTCAAGGGATGACCCAAGTGCTACAACGGGTAGCACAAGGTGGTGCTCCACGAGCTGGAAGCTTACACCAAGCATTCAAGAATATGAATCCCCCGAAGTTCATGGGATCGACCGATCCAGACGATGCCGAGCATTGGGTTCGGGAGATTGAACGTATATTCCGTGTCATACAATGCACGGATCAGGACAAAGTCTTATTAGCTACTTTCCAGTTAGAAAAGGATGCTAGATGCTGGTGGGAGTCGATTGAAGCTACTATTGACCCAACTCAAGTTACATGGGGTGAATTCGTTGAATATTTCAACGCCAAATATTTCTCTGATAGGGTCCAGGAAAAGAAGGCCGCCGAATTTGCCGCATTAAAGCAAAGATCTTTATCGGTGGCTGATTATGAAGCACAGTTCTCTAGACTGTCTAGATATGCTAAGCATTTAATTGGCACGGAAAAGATGAAAGCCCGTAGATTTCTTAATGGGCTTAGGCCCCACTACATTACTCAACTGGCGCCTATGGATATTCAAGTTTATACTGAAATAGTGCGCCGAGCTCAGTTGCTTGAAGATGCCACGGAACTATCTGATAGGATCCGTGGGAAAGACAAAAAGGAGCAAGTCACAAGTTCGGGTTCTTTTAAACCCAACTTTAAGAAGAGGCCCAATAATGGAGGTTCTTCCTCTCAAGATCAGAAGTTCAAGAAATCCAAGCCTTTCTCTATCACCACTACCCCTTCAAACGTAGTATGCAAGCATTGTGACAAGGCTGGTCATAAAACAGAAGAATGCTGGAGGAAACTAGGAGCATGTCTCCGTTGTGGGAGTCGTGAACATCGGATTCCCGATTGTCCGTTCATGAATGACCAAGACGGTGAGGGTAAACGCCCAGTGACAAGGAACGCGCGTCTTCATGCAATCCAAGAGACCGAACCAGGAGAAGAAGGCGGATTGGTGGAAGGTACATTAAAAATTTGTTCCAAATATGCACATGTCTTATTTGATACGGGTGCATCGCATTCCATTATTTCCAAGAAGTTTGCTGACCCATTACCTCTAGAACCAGAATTGATGAAAATATTGTTGTCTACTCCTCTCGGAAACGAGACGGATATCACGCATCATTACCAAAACTGTGAGGTGTTGGTTCGAGGAAAGAATTTTCCTATTGATCTTATCTGCTTAGATCTAAAAGAATATGATGTTATACTAGGAGCAGATTGGTTATCTAAGTACCAGGCAACGGTTGATTGCCGTAATAGCAAGATTGTTTTCAAGGAATTTCCGGAACTGACTTATACTAGTCCTAAGAGTCGAAGCAAATCCCCTCTTATTTCGGCTCTTCGAGCAAGCAAGCTCGTCAGGAAAGGATGTGTATCCTTCCTTGCTTTTGTCACTAATAAAGAAGCTAAGGAAACCAAGATAGAAGACGTTCAAGTAGTACGAGAATTCCCAGACGTATTTCCGGAAGAATTGCCGGGATTACCCCCGCAAAGAGATGTGGCCTTTACCATCGACTTAGTCCCTGGTGCTGGTCCGGTTTCAAAGGCACCATATAGAATGTCCCCTGCTGAACTCAAGGAGTTGAAGGAGCAGTTGATGGAACTAATCCGAAAAGGGTTTATTAGACCAAGTACTTCCCCGTGGGGAGCACCAGTCTTATTTGTAAAGAAGAAGGATGGATCCATGAGATTGTGTATTGACTATCGACAGTTGAATCATCTTACTATCAAGAACAAGTATCCACTGCCGAGAATCGATGAATTGTTTGATCAGATTTCAGGATCCAAATATTTCTCCAAGATTGATCTCCGGTCGGGATATCATCAATTAAGGATCAAGGATGATGACATTCACAAGACCGCATTCAGAAGCAGGTATGGCCATTACGAATTTGTTGTTATGCCTTTTGGACTAACAAATGCCCCTGCTGCCTTTATGCAGTTAATGAATAGCATATTCAGGCCTTACTTGGATCAATTCATAGTAGTCTTCATCGATGATATATTGATATATTCTAAGACTAAGGAAGAACATGAAGAGCATTTGAGGATTGCATTGCAAGTCTTGAGGACAAATCAATTATATGCTAAACTCAGCAAATGCGAGTTCTGGCTTGAAGAAGTGGCTTTTCTCGGACATGTCATATCCAAGGACGGTTTATCTGTGGATCCGTCAAAAGTTGAAGCTGTGAGAAACTGGGAGAGACCCACTAATGCAAGCGAGATCAGAAGTTTCTTGGGTCTTGCAGGCTATTATCGGCGATTTATCAAAGATTTCTCTAAGATCGCCGTACCACTTACAAGATTAACTCGTAAGGAGATCCGATATGAATGGAGTGAGGAATGTGAAAGCAGTTTCCAAACTCTCAAGGATCATCTCACCACAGCTCCGGTCTTAGCCCTACCAATTGAAGGAGAGGAATTCGAGGTCTACACTGATGCTTCTGGCATTGGCCTCGGATGCGTTCTAATGCAACATGGGAAGGTCATAGCATATTCTTCTCGTCAACTGAAGAAGCATGAGGAGAATTACCCCGTCCATGACTTGGAATTGGCCGCGGTAGTATTTGCCCTAAAGATATGGAGACACTATCTCTATGGGGTACAGTTTACTGTATACTCCGATCACAAAAGTCTCAAATATCTATTTTCACAAAAGGAGCTGAACATGAGACAAAGACGTTGGCTAGAATATCTCAAGGACTTCGACTTCAATATACAATACCATCCCGGAAAGGGTAATTATGTTGCTGACGCCCTTAGTCGAAAGCCGAGAGCAAAGATAGCAAATTGTATGATACAAGAATGGAGGTTACTTGAACAATTCTCCGAGCTCAATATAAGCTTGGACACGGAATCCAAATTTGTCACACTATCCCATGTAAGCATACAGTCAGATTTGTTATCTGAGATACAAACACTTCAGGATGACGACCCTATGTTAATAGAAATCAAAGGCAGATTAGAAGGACAATCTGATTTTCAACTAACTTCTGATGGAAGATTATCGTTCAAAGATAGAACTCGTATACCCGATTGTCCGGAATTAAAGAAGAAGATCTTAGATGAAGCTCACAGATCAAGATACACTATTCATCCTGGATCAACTAAAATGTACCAAGATGTAAAGAGGAACTTTTGGTGGCCCAATATGAAAAGAGAAATAGCGGACTATGTATCACGCTGTCTCACATGCCAACAGGTCAAGGCGGAACACCAAAAGCCTGCGGGAAAACTACATCCTCTAGATATTCCTCAGTGGAAATGGGAGGATATTGGTATGGACTTCATCATGGGTTTGTCTAAATCTAAAGGAGGACATGATGGAATCTGGGTTATCATTGATCGATTGACTAAATCGGCACATTTCTTGCCAATCAAAAGCCGATGGTCGATTGATGTGCTAGCTGCACTATACATTAAAGAAATAGTCAGGATACATGGAATTCCTGTCTCAATCGTGTCTGATAGAGATCCCCGTTTTACTTCTCATTTTTGGAAGGGATTACAACATTCGTTGGGGACAAGGCTCAACTTTAGTACTGCTTTTCACCCACAAACGGATGGTCAGACCGAGCGAACTAATCAAGTTGTTGAAGATATGCTGAGAGCATGCATTATTGACTTTGGAGGAAGCTGGCATGACCACTTACCTTTAGTTGAATTTGCATATAATAATAGCTACCAAGCTAGTATCCAAATGGCACCTTTCGAAGCCTTATACGGAAGGAGTTGCCGATCTCCCATATGTTGGAACGAAGTTGGAGAAAAACAACTATTAGGTCCAGACATGGTAAGGGATACAACCGAGAAGATACAAGTAATCAGAGAAAGATTACAAGTTGCTCAGACAAGGCAAAAGGCTTATGCTGATACCAGGAGAAGAGATCTTGAATTCCAGGTTGGAGATCATGTATTTCTTAAAATATCCCCTGGACGTGGCATACGAAGATTTGGTGTTAAGGGCAAGCTTACGCCAAGATTCATCGGACCATTTGAGGTACTCGAAAGAGTTGGCGAGGTTGCTTATCGCATCGCGTTGCCTCCTCAGTTGTCCGAGGTACACAATGTATTTCACATATCTCTGTTGAAGAAGTATGTGCACGATCCGTCACATATTATTGAGCATGGAGATCTGGTGATCCAGAAAGATCTCACATATGAACAGAGGCCCTTGAAGATATTAGATCGAGAAATACGAGCTCTAAGGAATAAGGTTATTCCCATGATCAAGGTGCAATGGAATAAGAATCCTGAACGCGAAGCGACATGGGAGACCGAGGAATCTATGAAGAAACGATTTCCCGAGTTATTCTAAGAGGTATATGTCCTACACTCTCCGCATGTATAATTATATATATATTGAATTTGGGGACCAAATTCTTTTTAAGTGGGGGAGGGTGTAGCAACCCTAATAAATGAATAATTGAAATGAATTAAAACATATATATTACAGAAGTAATATATATAAAAGGAATAGGGTTAATTGGACGAAATAAAACAAATTAAAAATAACGCCTCTTATTAAGGCGTTAATTTATAAAGAAACGCCTCTACCAATGGCGTGAATAAAGAAAGGACGCCCACACCTACGGTCGTCAGTTCTCACGCGACCAAATGGGTAAGTAAAAGAAACGCCTCTATCTTGGGCGTGTTTTAAAACAAGAAACGCCCTTTTTCAAGGCGCTTTTTAATAAACGCCCTAAAGCAAGGCGTCAATTAATGAATACACGCCCTGACCTAAGGCGTTAATTCAGTTCGTGAACCGATCGAACCTAGAACTTATCCAAGGAAAGATTAACCTAATCTAGTAAGTGTCTATTAGAGTAAGGACTCTATTGGGGATATGTTACCCTCAATCAAACACTACCTTTAATAGGACTTCCATAACCCTATAAATAATCTACTACTCGAACCCGTGAACGCTATTTGGCGTTCGAGTTCCCTGAAGGTAATTACAGAGCAATAGCTCTTCCTTCCCTCTGTCCCTTTTTGATTTGGTGGACGGTCATTAATTCGACTTCTTCCTTCTTCCAGGTTGAAGAAACATTGGGGTTGTAAGGTAATAATCTTTCTTTTACCTTCGGTCAGGAAGTATGAAGAAATACTAATATTTCTTCTTCTGTTCTCGTAGGAATTACAGGACCGAAGAACTAGAGCTCCTCTTCTCACAGTTCAAATCATCAAATTATCATAAGGTAGGATTTTCTCAAGATACTGTAGCCCAAATAAAATTAGTGAAAGATATTATATAAGCATGGCATGCATACGGTCTATATATATATGGTTTCGGTGTGTTTTCTGAATTTTTTGAAAGAAACGCCCTGGAATAGGGCGCTATTTTAAAATAAACGACCATAACAGCGGTCGTCAATTTATTAAGAAACGTCCTGTACACAGGCGTTAATTTTACGAGATCATGTTAAGAACGGATTATATATGAAACCTTGATTATTAATGCATGATCCTGTCTCCAAATCTAATGTCCTGCAATTTCTTGAATTCACGGCCTGTACAAGGTCGTTTTCCACGTATTAACGCCTCATCAGAGGGCGTGACCTTAAAAGTAACGCCCCTTGCTTAGGCGCGTATTATCCAGAGTCCTGGTATGTTCTGAAACATAGAGTTAAGCCAGTAACGCCCCTTCCCAGGGCGTGTCTTATATAAGTCCTGCAACTTATTTATATTCTGTCAAATCCGTAATTCATGAGACGCCTGCAGCAGCAGTCATCAAATATGAAGAAACGACCCTGTCCAGGGCGCTTTTTAGATAGAGTATCGAAATAATGAAATTCTGCGAAACGGAACATATATAAACGCCCTGATACTAGGCGTTAGTTACTTGAAAAACGCCCCAGACAAGGGCGTGTTTTTTTCATAAATTAATGAGATTATTGAAAATTCTGTAAAATAGAAATATGTAAACGCCCCTATGTTAGGCGTTAATTACTTGAGAAACGACTTGACCTAAGTCGTTATTTTACTGTAAACTGATTTTTCCTCTGATTTGCTAACCGATGGTTTATATCTTATACATATATATATATATCGGCACTATTCTCCACTCCGTGAGTATAGTCCCACGTTTCATGTTGATTTATCGATCACACTCAACTCTCATTGACATACAAGCTCTCCATTGGACATTCCGTTCCTTTGGACTAGCGAGTTAGTCATAGAGACCTCCGTAAGACTCCTCGTAGCCTTGGATTCCCTCAAGGCCGACTGAGCTGGTTGTACCCTAAAAAACCCATTACACGATCCTTGCCATGTCAATCTAAAGAAACATGGTATACCGGCCCTTATGATTATACAAAGAGTATATCATAAGAAATTCTTGATGGGATGATGATATCATGCCATATCGTGTCATTCTTGTAAACCCCAATTCTATGATAAGAATGAGGGTATCTTGCTTGATCTAATGTTCATGTGGACCTCAATTCTATATAAAGAATGTCCATATTGATTTGTCATGGTACCTAAGTTAAGGGAACCATAATCTACCTAGTTTTACCGACATCGTGATTATACCGTTATTATCGCCATTCTATGTCCTTTGTCATATTTTGGACTCTATTCTATCAAAGTTGTCATACGTATCTACAAGCTTGATTATTGAAATTCTATATTGGCTATATAAACAAGAGTGGATGTCAAAAACATGATAAATGCCTGCGCATATAGGGCCCGATCTGGTCCTGGGAGGAGCACCCGAAAGTACTTGTGCCCATGGGAGTTAAAATGATAAGGTATCTGGCATTATACCGAGTACTTGACTTGCTTGATTGGACATTCCACACACATCTTGTACTTGACTCGTACTTGACATGAAATGAAATGCGTGGCCCGAAAAAGGGTAATTTACTTGCTTGATACATGATAGCCAAAGTTCTTGACATGACTTGTTAAATGTACTTGCTTGAATATCTCGAATAAACTTGTTATCTTGTTGGAAGTTCATGAAAGTTCATTCTCTCTATCTTGTCGTTTCATGCGAGCATGCATAGCTTTATTGCATCCATGAAAATGTAATTACTTAAACCACTTGCTAGTACTTGAGATATAATTTCCTACTGAGCGTTCGCTCATTCCGTTTGTCCCTTTTACTTTTCAGGTAAGTCCGACGACGATGGAAGTCAATCGGATGGGAATGGTCAAGAGTGAAAGTGATAGAGCTTCTACAAGTGTCGTCTAGTCTTTTCCATAGTTTCTTGAGTCAACTATGTATTCTTTTCCTTTTTATTTAACAGAGTATTGGATTTGTAATAGTCTATCCATTATGAAATAAAGGATTGGGTTATCTTGCTATTTTGCGCATCTCTGTCTTTGTGTCGAATACACGACCACTCTGATTGACATGATTGATATAGACACGTCGCGCATCTCCGGGTATCTTCCGCGCTCGGGGCGTGACATATCCACTTAGACTTGTCCTTTGGTAATCAGTGTGGAGCGTGAGTGATAAGTTTCCATAGATCAGGATTAATCAATTTAACATAGCTACGCAAGTTGCTAAACCATGAATTAAAATTAGAGCCATTGAAAATCGATGGGTGAGCCATTGAGACAAATCAACAAACAAATCAATGCAACAAACTAAGCACACTCAAAAATTCACCAAAGAAGCTACATGATCTACTGCGGTTCGTTGGATCCGATGAAACAGTAACCTGCTCTGATACCAATTGATAGGATGCAAGGCCGGGATCTAGAAGGGGGGTTGAATAGATGCCCTTTTAAAAGGCTAGTCTCAAGTTAAAATAACACCCACTACGATTAAACTGAAGGAAATGACGATTGCAGGAAACTCAATTCAGAATGGTGGTAGTAGGAAACTCAATTCAGAATTGCTCTAGAACACTAGGAGTGTTAGAATCCATGCACTGCTGAAATAAGATCACTCATGAAAATGCTCAAGCTTAACCACTTTGCGCTCAAGGAACTCTTGCCATGAGAAACACTTAGAAGCAAATGCTTCTACTAAACACTCAGTCAAACACTTAACTGCTATAACGATTTCAAATAGAAATCACACAGAAGAACTTCTGATATAGAACACGCAGGCAACCTGAGAAAGGGGGATAGAAGATATGGAAATGTACGCACAGAACAAACCACGATGGACAGGATATTTTAGATGGTTCGGTCTGCTACCCATAGACCTACGTCCATCCCCCACTCAAACCCGAGTGAGGCTTCCCTTGCTAAAGCAAGACGCAGACTCAGTCTGCAAACAACGGTTGTCAAACAGCTTGAGACTGAGGGAAACAAATCCCTCGACCTGGTCTTGCTTCTCATAAGACCACCACCCTAGCTCTGCTACCCACAAAACTAGAACTAGAGGATGACCTCCCTTCCTCTGAATCCTTAGAGGGAACCCGTGAGTGACACCCCGTCACTCACAACCGGAGACCTCAATCTCCCTTCTCTTGTTTACTCAGGAGGAACCCCGATCCCTGAACAGGGAATTGGAAAAATACAAAAGGAATGGACAAAGCAAACAAACAAAAATGGAAAATAACAAGAGAAAACAAAGGCAGAAATAAACTGTAGATCCAAAGAGCAGATAGACTCTAGATCTAATCTACGAGTCACAGATTTGCAATTGATGCTATGGCTGCTTTCTTTCTCTCACCCTCTGGCCACTCCTCTCTTCTTCTTTCTCTCCTCTCTCTCTCTCTCTCAGATTTTCTCTTTTTCTCTCTTTTCTTTTGCTCGCACATTTGCTCTCTTCTTTCTTCTTCTGTTGGCTCATTTTTCTCCTTTGCAGCGGCCTATTTTCTCTCTCTACTCGAAGGAAGATACCTCCTATTTACATCCAAGATAGAGCCTCCAGAGAACTTTTTTGAATAAGGCAATTTTATTACCTTTAAATTCCCATTTGTCCACGTGGCAAGAGGCAGAAAGTTCTTTTGACCTAGTGCCTCAGATCATGTGCCAATCATTGCTTCTTGGGCTCACGTGCCATCTTATCGCTGGAGTTGGTTTTCCAATCGGGTTTGACTTTAAATTGCAAAATTGGGATTCGGATCTTCAGACCTGTTAGCGCCCGAATGTCTGCATCGAATTGATTACTGGGTTTGAACTGTGGCTGTGACCTTTTTTCTTGATTTGCTTAAGATTCACTGACCTTACTAACTAATGTGGAGATAACTACTTTGACCTTGTTGCCATAAGTTGTTCAGCTGCACCGACCTATCTCCTGAGCTGATTGAGGTGCATCGACCTTAACTTGTAATCCTAACTTACAAGCTCCAACCACCTTTGATATGCATAGACCTTAACATGTGCAGTGAACAAGGTGCACCGACCTGATGGATAGTACTCAACACATGTGCATCGACCTTAAGACTCATTGACATATATATGCACCGACCTTATAGCACATACTATACAAACGTGCATCGACCTATATGCAAATGTGCATCGACCTTCTAGACTCAATGACATATATGCATCGACCTTATGGCACATACTATGCAAACGTGCATCGACCTACATGCAAATGTGCATCGACCTTCAAGACTCAATGACACTCTTATTGTATTCCGGTGGAAGTGCTACAGGATTCCAGTCTACCGATCAGCAATGACCATAATTTGGTGATAAAGGAGGGGAAGTCCTTAGGCCTGGACACAAATTCAGGTAGCCAGTTTGCATCCCAGCATCACTTAGAGCATCAAATGTTGCCTATCTGTAAAGAGAATAGTAAGTTTCAGGAAATAAGTAACCCGAGTGATCATGGCAGTGGTAATTGTGAGCCTATTATCTCCACTGAGGAGATGAAATTGATTGAAAAGGATACTGCTGTAGTGGTGGAGTCAACATCTGGAATAGAAGATTCAGGTAAATTGCAAATGAATGAGCTATTAATGATCAACAAGCAGGTATCAGAAAAAGCATTGCAGGACAATGAATTCATGCAGTCACATTATCAATTGCATTGTGTTGAAATTGTTGGCAAGCAGCAAGATAAGGGGATAATCACTAGATCTAAAGCTAGATCCATGGAAGATTTTCCCTGGGAGCCTCAATGATACTGTCATCATTAATTTGGAATATTCGTGGAGTAGGGAATTCTAGAACCCGAAGATGTCTGAAAGAAGTTGTGCAATCCAATAAGGTCGATCTTGTGGCCATCTTGGAACCTATGATGAGTTTAAATAAAGCCCCGCCCCTGGGGAGGTACATACAGCTTGGGGTTTTTGCTTGTAGTAGCCTCCAAGACCCAAAAATTTGGGTTTACTGGCATGATAGTTTTAATTTGGAGGTTATTTCTTCCTCCTCTCAACATTTAACTCTTGGCTTGAAGAACGATAATTCTTTTTGTACATATTACTCTTTTGTATATGCTTCATGTGACCCTAACCAAAGACAGTCTCTATTCAATGATATTGCCTCTTTTGCTATTTCTGTCTCTATCCCTTGGCTGATAGGGGGGATTTTAACTGTGTTCTTCGCCCCTCAGAGAAGGTAGGGGGTGGAATGCCGGCCTTAGCTGAAATGAACAATTGCTTAGGCTCTGCTGGCTTGACTGATATTGGATTTATAGGAAATGCTATGACCTGGACTAATAACAGATTTGGTTCTGCTAATATCAAGGCTAGGCTTGATAGAGTGATAGTGAACAGCTTTTGTCTATCCTCTTTTCCTTAGTTGACTGTTAAACACCTTCCCAGAGGTCCTTCGGACCATGCTCCCTTGTTACTTTATATGGATAAATTGCTGAGCAATCCTGGTCGTTTCATTTTTCAGAAGATGTGGTGTACACATATTTCTTTTCAACAGCTTGTCTCAGACACCTGGCAGCAAACTCAAACTCATGACCCTAATCCTTTGACAAGGTTTTTTATCAAGCTAAAGACAGTTAAGGCGTCACTTCGTATTTGGAATAAAAAAATTTTTGGGGACATTAATTCTGCAGTAAGTTCTGCTAAAGCTGATGTAGAATCTAAGCAAAGCTATTTCGACTCTAATCCTTCTCATGATAATAAGGTTAGGCTGAATGCTGCCAATGCCTATCTTAGTCAAGCTCTATTCAGAGAAGAAATTTTTTGGAATCAGAAGTCCCGAGTTGACTGGATAGATTGTGGTGATAGAAATACCTCTTTTTACCATGCGGTTGCATAGTGTAATAGAAGAAGAAACATTATTAGAAGGCTCAAAGTTGGGGAATCTAATGAATGGTGTTCTGATCAGGAAAAGCTGAGGATACATGCTGAGAATTACTTCAAAAGCCTTTTCTCTTCTGAGAGTCACCTCCTGGACTCTGATTTGCTGAACTGCATCCCACAGGTTGTCACTGAAACTCAGAACTTAGTTCTATGTGCTCTGCCTAGTCTTTCAGAGATCCGTGAAGCTGTATGGTCCTTAAAAGGCTCCAGTTCCCCTGGTCCAGATGGATTCTCTGGGGAATTTTTTACAGCAGTATTGGAAATTATTGGACAGGATTTCTGCGATGATGTTACTGCTTTCTTCCAAGGCTTTCCTTTGCCAAGGGGAATATCTTCTTCTCTCATTACTCTTATCCCCAAGGTACATGAACCTAAATCATTCAATGATTTTTGGCCTATCAGTCTATGTAATTTCACTTACAAAGTTATTTCCAAGATCATTTCAGAAAGATTGGCTCATCTTCTGCCTAATATAATTTCAAAGGAGCAGGGTGCATTTGTGAAAGGGCGGTTTATCTTGGATAATGTATCCCTTGCTAGACAGCTGATGATGGATATAAACAGGAAAGTTAGGGGTCATAATATGATATTCAAGCTGGATATGGCAAAAGCATATGACAGAATGGAGTGGGATTTTGTTTTAGCAGTGATGAGGAAGTTTGGTTTCAGTACTAGATTCACTTCTCTAATTGGTATGCTTTTATATAACTGCTGGTTCTCTATTAACTTCAATGGTATTGTTTCTGGCTTTTTTAAATCCAGTAGAGGCATCATGCAAGGAGTTATCTTTTTATAATAGCTTCGGAGGTTTTAAGCAGAGGTTTATCAGCCCTATTCCAAACTGGGGGTCTTAAGGGCTATGCTGGGCCCAGAAGGACAATGCAGATTTCCCATTTGTTATATGCTAATGACACCCTAGTTTTCTTAAATGCTAGCAGAAGAAATATAGGGGCATTCCAACAGTTTATCAATATATATGAAGGTAGCTCGAGACAAAAGGTTAATGCAGCTAAGAGCTGCTTTATCTGTCAGCTAAGGCCCCCCTTTCCTTAATACAAGCTGTTCGGACACTAACTGGCTACAAGTACCAAGCTGAAGGAATCAAGTATCTTGGAATTCCTATCAAAAAGGGCAGATACCTGTGTTCAGATTTCAAGTTTCTTATTGAAAGGATTCAGACCAAATTAGAAGGTTGGCAATCCAAGTTGCTTTCTCAAGCTGGCAGAGCAGTTCTTATAGACTCAGTCCTTAAAAGTATGCCAGTCTATCTTGCATCAGCTTGTTTTATCCCGAAAAAGATAATCAATTTCATGGACAGCCAATGTGCAGCCTTTTTCTGGCAAGGGGAACAAGGAATCAAGCGCAGGCATTGGATTGCTTGGTCACATATTCAGAAACCTCGCATAGAGGGTGGCCTTGGAATTAGAGACTTATTAAGTGTTCAGATTGCCTTTGCTGTTAAGATGTTATGGAATATAGTTCATGGATCATCACTATGGTCTCAATATGCTAGACAGAGATTTATTAAAACTCATATCTCTAGCAGTAATAAACCTTTTCCTTCTAGTATGCCTCAATCTATCTTCAGACAGGCCAGAGATATCTTACTTGAAAGTAGTAGGTGGTTTGTAGGGTCTGGAGAAACAATTGATTTCCTAAGAGACAATTGGACTGGAAATGGTTCTGCTTTTAGTGCAGAACAGGCCAGTAATAGAAATAATGGGAATGTAATCCCTATTTTCTCTATTAGAGATGTACTCAGGAACACTCAGCATATGGCTTGGGGTTTTATTGGTAATGAGTTCCATGTCCCTAATATCCAGCTCAATAATGAGGCTGATATCTGTTTTTGGATGAGTTATGCTACATGTAACTTCTCTATTAAATCAGCCTACAATCTTATTCGTACAAGAGGTATGAAAAGGCCAGCCTGGGTAAAATTGTGGCATTCTGCTTTCAATCCAAGAGCAGCTCTATTTATATGGAAGCTAATCCAACGGGCAATTCCAGTTGATAGCAGGGTTATTGACTGTGGTATCCAAATGGCTTCTAAATGCAGTTGTTGTTCCCTTCCAAATCATGAAGACCTCAACCATGTATTCATTCATGGTGACTTGGCCTCAGAATTATGGGGCTGGCTGCTACCCCTAATCAGTAATAATATATGGCTGGGAGATCAAATTACTAGTAGATGCTGGGAATTCTTATCTGCAACCAGTATGCTTTCAGCCTTTAGCTTAGCTGGGATGTATTCAACCTTCCTTATGCTCTGGGAAATATGGAAGCAGAGATGTGCCTCAAAGTTTGAAGGGGTTCCAATCAATACTCTTACCATTAAAAGGAAGATCCTTTCTTCTGTTCAGACGGATTTGGATAAAATTAATTTTCATAGGCCTCTTTCTCCTGCCAAAGTCAGATGCTTAGCTTCCTTTGGTCTGTTTCCTCGGGTACAGGTTAGGCAACCTATTATGGTCACCTGCAAACTGGCTAAACAGGGGTACACTCTATATGTAGATGGGGCATCGAAAGGTAACCCCGGCAGATGTGGTGGAGGCGGATGCATAAGGAATAATTCTGGCAATCTGATTATAGGCTTTGCCTTATATTATGGTGTAGGAAATAATGTCATGGCAGAATGCAGGGCATTACATGATGGGCTAGCTATTGCTAAGTATAGTGGCATTAATCTCTTGGCAATTTTTTCTGATTGCTCCCTGCTTGTGGAGGCATGTCGGAGTGGAATATCTCCTAATTGGGCTGTTCACCCTTGGTGGAAGGATACCTTAACTCTCCTTCAAGAAAGTGGAAGTGAGATTAATCATATACAGAGAGGGGAACCAAGTAGCCGACTCATTGGCTTCATATGCTTGTGGCACTACAACTAATCAACTCTATACCAAAGCAAGGGAGTTACCACAGCTTACCAAGGGTGCTTTTAGAGTGGAAAAGGCTGGTCTGCCTTCTTTCCGTCATTTTTAGTTTTCTAGTTGTTTTTCTTCAGCTGGGGCTTATACCCATTTCGTATTGTTCGGGCCCTCATTATAAGCCCCTTATTTTTTTTAGGGGTTTGCCCCTTTGGTTGTATACACCGCTTACCCATTTTCAATAAAAATTAGGACCACAGGGAAAGCCTGGAGGAGTGAGAACACTCTCCCTCTCTGAGGGAGGGTGCACTCGACCTGTGCATTTTCTGACTGGTCAGTGTTTGGTTTAAAAAAAATGACACTCTTATTCTATCAAGCTGTGTGTCAGTGGGCAGAGGTGGATTCCTCTGGACAGGTTAAGCTGTAAGCCTCAACGGAGCAGAGGAGGATTCCTTTAGACAGCAAGCTGTGTTGCTCAGAGGGATTGTAGGGATTCGTCCCCAAAGCTGTGGATCATCGGTAAGTTGTTAGGCAGTAGTGAAGCCACACTCAGTTGAGTGTGAGGTGGATGTAGGTCTGAAGGACCGAACCACCTAAAAACCTTGGTGTTCCTTGTGGTTTGATCGTGTGATTTCATCGTTAGATGCATGGTAGGCACGGCTTCAATGCATACGCCTAGTTGAAGTATCTCTTGCACCAGTTTAGGGAGTCCAGATCAATTGTCCCTGCATCTAAATTTTAATTGGTCGAGAATATTAAGAGAGGAATTCATTAACCCCCCCCTCTGAATCCACCACATCTATCCTAACATTTCATGCCTCATCTATTGCCTTGTGCATTAAGTCTTATTTTTGATTGATTTATTTTATGCCTAATCTCTCTACCATGTGATGAACTCTTGAAGAACAGGTTGTCAGATAATGGGCAGGCTACTAGCCTTCTCATATGCACTTGAAGTAAGTCTATCTGAAAAGCATCTGTAGAAGAGGCCCATATCAAAGTGTGAAATGTCAAGGTAGTCCAATTAGTGAAATCTAAGTGGATCAGACCAACTGGAAGCTTACACTGAAAGGCCAGGTCGAAGCAACAGCTTGTGATCCGACGCCTCAGAGGATTTGGTTCAAAACTTCAAGGTTTTGAAAGCCTAAGTCAACACTGCTGAGTTCATAAATGCAGTACAGCATTTAGACAACATATTCAAGAAAATCTGAGTTAAAATAATCCAAAGAAAGGATCTCATAGGGTAATGGATTAGCTGATGTGATGAGGCGAGGTTAGATAGATGCATCGACGCATCTAGCAGATACCTCGATGCAGCCACAAACCTTCGAGCAAATTTAGAGTGATGCATCGACGTAACAAGGGAATACCTTGATGCAGCCAACGTCTCCAAAGCAACTTCAGCATGATGCATCAACGCAACCAACAAATATAGAGCAGATGCATCGACACATTAAGCAGATGTCTCGGTGCACTCACAACTTCAGAAGAGAGTTACAGAGCTGCGTTGCTAAAATCAAAGGGATGGCTCAACACATCAAGAGTCCATATGAAGGACTCTCAATTCAGAATATGGAGTCCGTTAGATTGGTCGATGCACCCAACAGATGCATCGATGCTACAGGATGTTGCAAACAGTTGATAAGTCCAAGACGTGATCTAGAGGGCAGTGAATAGATCAGTCACCCATTTTCTATTTCTAGCTACAACAGAACCTAGTGCGGAATAAAATCGAACTGCTGCAGGACGGTTGGAAAAATACTTAGAAAAGATCTCAGTAAAGCAACACGAGTGGATTGGCCCTCACACGATCCTAAGCAAACATCTAACGAGCGCAGTAATGAGATGAACACAGATCAAAGATCAACCACACAGAGACACAGGAATTTTAGGTGGTTCAACCTCTATCTAGAGGTTTACGTCCACCCCACACTCAACTGAGTGTGGCTTCACTGCTGACTAATAGCTTGCTGCTGATCCACAGCTTAGGGGACGAATCCCTACAATCCGCTGAGCTTCACAGCTTGCTATCCAGAGGAATCCACCTCTGCCCCGATGAGGCTTACAGCTTCACCCGTCCAGAGGAATCCTCCTCTGCTACCGCTGAGGCTTACAGCTTGACCTGTCCAGAGGTATCCACCTCTGCCTGCTGACACATAGCTTGACGGAACAAAAGTTTCGAAGAAAACAAAAGAGACAAATGAAAAATCAAAACTCTGATGGAAATGTAGCTCAAACAGTGAGCAAATCAGCTCCGGTTCTGAACCAGGAGACTGATGACAGAACTCTCTCAAACAGCTCTCTCAAATCTCTCTCTCTTTTTCTTTCTGGATCGAGCTTGCTCTCTTGTTCTCACTCAGCTTCTTCTCTCAAGTTTTGCTCAACTCTTCTGCCGCGATCTCTCTTCTCTTGAGCGAGCATCACCTTGTTAATAGGCAACAGCAGTGAGATAGAGCGCGTGCTCACCACGGTTCCCGCCCAATTTCCTTATCCACATCTGACATTCCTAGGCCACGTGGCAGCATCCCAGCTCGATTGCTTTCCACGTGTCATCATCTTGGCACCTCCTCCATTCTTGGATCATGTGCCATTCTTAAACTCCACGAGTAGATATCCTATCAAAGTCAGACTTCATGTCAGCTTCAAACAATCTGACAAATAGTAAAGAAATGTATATAGTTAATAGAGCTTTGAACTAAAAGTGCAAAGACTCGATATAGCATGTAGACACATATGCACGGAGTCAAGTGTTCACACATAAGTGTGTGCACAAACTTGATATTACTCTAAGACCAGAAGTGCACAGACTTGATGTTCCCGGTGCAAGAATTGCACCGACTCATTGTGCCTAGACTTAAGCATGCACGGACTTAGACTCGAGCAACAACTACAAGTGCATCGACTTGACTAATGCATGGATGACACTTGCACTGACTTGGTCGCATGCAGCAACAAGGCTTGCATCGACTTGACGTCCCTTGGATGCAAGCATGCACAGACTTTGTTCGCATGAGATGCGCATATGCACGGACTCAATACAGAATGAATTTAGTGTTGCACCGACTCTATTTTATGCAAAGTCTAAGTATAAAGATGCTGACAATAGTTATATGAAAGACGGACATATAAAATGCATCAAAATACATACGCCATCATGTCAAGATAAAGTCAACACCTCAGTCAACTAAGTCAAACAGTACAATTGCCATTCACTCAAAATAATTCAGCCCAAAGTAGTACACATACTGCTCATCAATCCAGAGGATACCCAACATTCTCCCCCTTCAATCCATCTCAGAGGAGACCCAACATTCTCCCCCTTTTTGATGATGGCAACCCCAGTAGCCCCAAGGACAATTCCAAAATTGACTACTATAAAGATGATGTATTTTGATGAGACATGAAGCATAGTCAGATGATATGCATGCAAATGCTGACACAATGAACGGACTCTCAGATGTTGTGCAGACTCTCCCCTGAATAAGATGCCCCCCCTGAACCTATGACTACCCCAAAAAAAATCATGAGCCCCTTCTCTTGCCCTTCTCTCACTTTTTGTAATAAACATATCTTCTCCTGTATGAACAACTCTCCCCCTTTACCATCAGAACACAATCTCTCCCTTTACCACAAGAAGGGAGAAGAGAAAGGCCATACACTCTCCCCCTTTGCCATCAGCAAATAAGGAGGAAGGGAGACGGAGGATAAGAAGGGATAATTCTGAAACCAAGGAGGAATAAGACTAAACAACATTCTATGCAATGGTTCAGAAAATGAGCAAATTATGGGACAACCCTTAAGATATAAGAGTCGAGCAATGGGCGTTCTTGATTAAATTCAGGTTTAATAGTTATAGAAGGTAGAGTAAATTCACTGGCTTTATGAAATAGGGTTATAGACTCCGTTTATAGCAATGAACCTAAGTCACATAACCATAATAGTCTAGGTCAAAACAATACCCTACTAATTTCAGAGACAGTGAACATCAAGGAAAGTCATCTGAATTTGTATTGAGGTTAAACAATTGACACTCAATTATTTTTGAATCTAAAGGGTTACAGCAATTGTTTTTCACTTCTAATTTTGAAGTTGAACTCAGTGAACATATAAGTGTCATTTATGCCATTGACATTAGGTGTACACGTGGGTTAGACACCAGTACCCCCAATTACTAGGCATAAACTACTATGTCTACCTCTGATTAAAAATTACCAAGATGATTTGCATCTTTGACATTAAGGGTACACGTTTATCAGACGCTAGTACCCCTAGTTACTTAGTGAAACCACCCCTATAGATTTGACCATGTAAACAGAGATAACATGAAGCACTTCATGACATAAGATCCGCTCCATTTCTTTGATGGAGGGTTTAGTTTCTCAGTGCAATTTGGTCATTGCTCTACCACTTTATTCATTTCATTTTTTTTAATGATCTTATTGTTGCTGCCCTTATAACTTCTAATGTGACTTGTTTAAAAATAATACATATTCTAGTTTTCCCAGCCTAGACTTCACTAAGTCTGACATGTTCAGATATTGTGAAGACCTTCTCTATCATAACCATGAAAGAGAGGCTAAGAGCTATAAATTTTTTCTATCACCTTATTTTCTGAAGAACAGTCTTTAAACTCTACAGTCTATTAAGGTTAAACCTTTAGTTCATTCAAGAAGCAACTGTGATTCTTATAAAAGAAGAGTTGTAATAATTGCAGCTTACTGTAATGAACCGATAGCAAGACTGTTATTCAATCAGAATAAGGGAGTAGACGATGAAGTATAGAATCAGCTCAAAAAGTTTCAATGAGAGAGGTTCCAAGCAAGATCAATTAATACCAACAATGTAGCTGATGCCAGATGATAAGGACTTCTGAGACTAAGGAGATAGTAGAAAAGGTTGTGCTCAGATCAGACTCTACTTAACTCCCCCTGACATCACGATGCATCAACTTTGATATGCAAGAATCATACAATGCACCGACCTTAACATGCAGGACATAGACAATGCACCAACTATGTATGCGAATGATACACCCAGTGCAACACATGCATCGACTATGTGCAAGACATGCATCGACTTAAACTCGACACAGAGCATGCATTGAACTTAAATGCTTACACAACGCATCGACCATATGCACAACGTGCACCGACTTAGACTCGGTGCAACGCATGCATCAACAATAGATTTACTGTGCAAGACATGCATATGACACTCAGCTGTGCGAAACAATTATTCAATCATCCAAAATTATTTATTCAAAAGTGAAAGAAAGGCTGACACAATCATTTCATGCAATTCAACAGACAATTCAAGAATGAAATCAGTCATTTACATGCTGAAATTTACAGAGCCCCAATTCTCTTCTGAGATATTTAAACCTTTCATTTTCGAGGGGTTTTGTAAAAATATCAGCAATCTGTTTATCAATTTCAACAAAATATAATTCAATTTCATTCTTGCTTACTGCATCTCTTAGAAAATGGTGTTTTATTTCAATGTGCTTAGTCCTAGAGTGATGAACAATATTTTTAGTTAGGCAGATATCACTAGTATTATCACATAAAATTGGAATACGTCCCAAATTTATCTGATAATCTGAAAGTTGGTGCTTGATCCATAGTACCTGTGCTGTATAATTTTCTGCAGCGACATATTCTGCCCCTGCAGTGGACAGTGCAACTGTGTGTTGCTTCTTAGAAGCCCAAGATACTAAACAACCACTTAGAAATTGGCAGTAGTCACTAGTGCTTTTCCTATCTACCCGACACCCAGCATAGTCTGCATCAGTGTATGCTAGAAGCTCTAGCTCACACTTAGCAGGGTACCAAATCCCAAGCTCTTAGGTGCATGATAGATACCTAAAGATCCTTTTCACTGCACTAAGATGAGACTCCTTAGGACTAGCCTGAAATCTAGCACATAGACACACTGCAAACTGTATATCAGGCCTAGATGCAGTAAGGTAGAGAAGGGATCCGATCATACCTCTGTACAGCTTGTTATCAACTGTTTTACCTTTGAAGTCATCATCAAGACTTGTTAAAGTACCCATTGGTGCTGTAATTTCTTTGAGGTTTTCAAATTTGAACTTCTTCAGCAGGTCCCTTATGTACTTGGACTGGGTAATGAATGTTCCATCTTGGGTTTGTGTCACCTGCAGTCCAAGAAACAATTTTAGCTCACCCATTGAGCTCATCTCAAATTCTTGTGTCATCAAATCAGAAAATTCCTTACACATCTTAGGGTTAGTTGAACCGAAAATAATATCATCCATATATATTTGAACTATGAGAATGTCTACATGACATACCTTGGTGAACAACGTTTGGTCAATCTCACCTCTTGAGAATTTCTTTTCAGTAAGGAATTTACTAAGCCAGTCATACCAAGCTTTAGGAGCTTATTTCAAACCGTAGAGAGCTTTGTTTAACTTATAAACATGACTAGGGAAATCTAAACATTCAAAACCAGGAGGTTGTCTTACAAAGACATCCTCTTTTATTTCCCCATTTAAGAAAGTAGATTTTACATCCATATGTTGGAGAGTTATTCCTAGTGAGCATGCATAAGCAAGTAAAATCCTAATTGCCTCTAACCTAGCTACAGGGGCAAAAGGCTCTTCGAAGTCAATTCCAAAGTCTTGATTGTACCCCTGAGCTACAAGTCTGGCTTTATTCTTAACCACATTTCCTTGCTCATCAATTTTATTTCTAAAAACCAATTTAGTCCCAGTGAAAGTCCCATGATCAGGAGGTGGGACTAGGTGTCACACATTGTTCCTGTCAAACTGATTCAGCTCCTCGTGCATGGCATTAATCCAATGCACATCATTTAGGGCACTATTAATGGTCTTGGGTTCAACATGAGAAACTAATGCAAAGGCATTCAATTCATTTTGAGCTCGAAAGTAACCTCTAGTCCTAGGGGGTTCATGCAAGTTACCAATTACATTATCTACAGGATGGTCTCTAAGAAATCTTACATTGACAACTTGGTTACCTTGACCTTCATTTACCTCCCCATGAACAGTGGGCTCCTCTACATTATTTTCTTCAGGTTCATCTTCTTGATCTGATTGGTCTGCAGATTGTCCTCCCTTCAGAATTTCTCCATCATCTTCTTTCCTGCACGGACAATTTTCAGATTTAGTCAGGGTTTCATCGAAGACTATATGTGGAGACTCTTCAACAGCTTTAGAATTCAGATTGTACACCCGATATGCTCTGGTGGTTTCAGAATATCCTAAGAAAATTTCTAGATCACTTTTAGGTTCAAACTTATCATGGTCTCTTTTATCATTGACATGAATAAAACACTTACAGCCAAAGGCCTTGAAATGAGCAAGTGAAGGTTTCTTACCCTTTAGGATTTCATAGGGTGTTTTCTGGGTAGACGGCCTTACCATGGCTCTGTTTATTACATAGCATGCAGTGTTAACTGCCTGTGCCCAAAACTGCCTTGGTAGACCACCTTTAACTAGTAGTGTACGAGCCATCTCCACAAGAGTCCGGTTCCACCTCTCCACTACTCCGTTCTGCTCTGGTGTTCTAGGTGAGGAGAACCGATGAGTTATGCCATTAGCCCTGCAAAAATCATCAAATTGTGAGTTTTCAAACTCACCACCATGATTAGATAAAATATTTTTAATTAAATTTTCATTTTTCTATTTGATTTTCAAATAGAACTCCTAAAATTCTCTGAATGCATCATTTTTATGAGTCAAGAAAAACACCCAAGTAAACCTAGAGAAGTCATCAACTAATACATATCCATATCTCCTACCTGATAAGCTGACTGACCTTGTAGGTCCAAAGAGATCCATATGAACCAACTCATAAGGTTTAGAAGACATGTTTTCAGTTCTAGATTTGAATGACTTTCTAGTCTGCTTAGACTATGTGCATGCATCACATATTTTATTTTCCTTTTTGAATGAAATTTCAAGGAGTCCTCTAACCATGCCATGTTTATTCAGTTTATGCAGAACAGTATAGCTAGCATGGCTTAATCTACGATGCCACAAAAATGCTAAATCATCTTTATTTGCAGTGAGGCAAAGATTAGAATGAGCTAAATTATCCAAATCTACCAAATAAATGTTATTCACTCTTTTTCCTGAAAATTTAACTACATCTAAGTCAAGGTTCAAAGATTTTGCAATTATGAGCATCAAATACTACCTTATGTCCTTTATCACAGAGCTGGCTGATACTAAGTAAGTTATATGCAAAATTATTAATCAGCATGACTTCTTCAATGCAGCAGGTAGTACACTTACCTACCTTACCTGACCCGATGATTTTACCCTTTGTGTTTCCTCCGAAGGTTACAAGGCCTCCATTCTTCTCAGTCAGCATGGAAAATTTAGCATTGTCTCCTGTCATATGCCTGGAGCAGCCACTATCCAGGTACCACATGTTGTGCTTGGCTGCCAGGCATACCTGCAATCACAATCACGGAGAAAAGTTTGGAACCCAAAAATGTTTGGGCTCCAGAGAAGATGAAAAGCTATTCAAACAAGACAACAAATTCTTTGGAATCCACATCTATTGAAACCTTGTTTGTTTGGTGGATTTTTCAACACTCTTTTTATTGTTTCCCTTCTTTTCAACATTGACAAATCGAGTCTTTCCTTTCTTCGTTTGTGTCCTGGCACCATGGTTATTAGCAGTGTGAGTTTGTTTGTGCCAGTGCCTAGGCCAATGAGCATTCAGAGAATTGTGGCCAATGTTGGTCCTAGGTTGACTAAAAGAAGTTTGTCTACTAGGAGCCCATGTCCTAGACTTCTTAACCCAGTTCATGGTTTGAGGTCTGTAACTCTGAGTCGGATATTGATGAAATTCAGATCTCCCTTGAATTCTATTCCATCCAGACCTATAGACTTGTTGTGGCTGTGCATAATGGAAAGTCTGAACTTTGGGCTGGTGGATCTGGATCGGTTGACCTTTAACAGAATTTTGTCTCCCTTGCACCCTAGACCCACCTGACTTGTGCATGGGTGAAGATTGGGTCTTTTTATGAGCAGGTGGAAACTTGTTGACTCTACCCTGGAGTTTGGATGTGCATGAAGGTTGACTCCTAACCTAAACTTTACCCTTAGGAGTAGGGCAATGTGTACTATCATGGCTAGACTCACCCATCTTCTGCTTGCCCTTGTCCTTAGCACTGGGCATTTTGGAATTAACATTTTTAACAGCAGAATTTACATTGCTCATCTTGATGAGGGGTCCCTTTTTCTTCTCAGCTACAAATGAAGTTGTTTTCAATGCTAAACTCTTTTTAGCTGTGGGGTTATACCCGAGACCCTCTTTTCTTAAATTCACTTTAGACCCCAACAAAGCATTCAAGTTCTTAGTGCCTTGCATCATATTCTCAATGGTTTTCTTTTTATCCTCATTTTCTATCTCTAGGTGTTCAATTGATTTTTTCAATTCATTATTAACACCTAGCACAACTTCATATTTTTCATTAACAATTTTCATCTCATTTTCATAATTTTACATTTTCAATTTCAATTCATCGATGACATTTTGCAGCATTTCATTTTCATTTCTAGAATCAATTAAAGCATGCTTCAAATCACCAAATTCAACACATGAGTTTTTCAACATGTCATTTTCAGATTGTAAACAGGCAATTTTATCAGACATGATTTTATCATTCATCAATGAATTCACTTTCTTCTTTAAGTGCCTGTTTTCTTTCCTAATATCGTCTACCTTATCAAGCAAATCACCGTAGGCATCCTCCCAATCAGAGATGGTGTAGTGCTCAAAGGAAGAGGATACCTCATCGGAGTCTTCTTCTTCATTGTCACCATCTTTAGCCATCAGGCAGATTGGCTTTTCTTCATCTTCACTCTCCGAGGTATAGCTCAAGGTGCCCTCATCCTCATCGCTCCAGGTACTCACCATGGCTTTCCTATTAGGATTCTTCTTCTTAGCTTTCTCCTTAAGCTTCTGGAGCTCCGGACAGTCTGCCTTCATGTGGCCGGCCTTCCTACAGTGGTAGCAAACATTAGTGTCAATTTTCTTTGCAGGGTTAGACTTATACCTCGTTTGTCTCCTGCCACCATACTATCTTCTGATGAAATTTCTTCCTTCGTTCCTTAGGAACCTTCTGAACTTTCTGGTCAGCATTGCTAATTGATCTCCTTCGAACTCTGACCCAGAGAGACTCTGATCGCTTGACGATCCACTATAATTGGATCGACTGGAACTAGCCTTCAGCGCTATAGGCTTCTTCTTCTTTTCCAGCTCCTCAGTCTTCGAAAGATTCATCTCATAAGTCATTAATGAGCCAATCAACTCATCAACCTTCGTGTTCTGCAGATCCCTGGACTCCTTGATAACAGTTGCTTTGGTGTGCCAAATCGAAGTCAGAGATCACAATATCTTTCTCACTATCTCGTAGTCCGAGTAAGTCTTCCCCAGACTTCTGAGACCGTTGGTGATGATTGTGAGGCGCGCATACATCTCTGTAATCATCTCACCAGGTCTCATTCTGAAAGCTTCATATTCTGAGACCAGCAGATTCACCTTGGTCTCCCTCACCTGCGAAGTCCCCTCGTATATGACCTCCAGTTTGTCCCACATCTCCTTTGCCGTAGCGCATGACGAAATCCTGGAGAACTCTGTGGGGTGAAGGGCGCACTGAATTGCGTTGATGGCGCTCCAGTTGAGAGTGGACTTCCTGATCTCCTCTCTCATCCATACGTCCTTGTTCGGGTGCAGCTCGAACGGTCCTTTGCTTACCACCTTCCAGATTTCATAGTCCTTTGCCCTCAGAAAGACTTGCATACGGTTCTTCCAGTATGCATAGTTGGATCCATCGAAGTATGGGGGCTTGGTGGTGGAGTGTCCCTCAGTCGTCATCCCTTTTGCATCCATGGCCGTTGACTCTTCAGGACGTTTATCCCTGCAGAAGAGTTAGGCTCTGATACCAACTGATAAGTACAAGACGTGATCTAGAGGGGGTTAATAGATCAGTCACCCATTTTCTATTTCTAGCTACAACAGAACTTAGTGCAGAATAAAATCGAACTGCTGCAGGATGGTTAGAAAAATACTTAGAAAAGATCTCAGTAAAGCAACACGAGTGGATCGGCCCACGATCCTAAGCAAACATATAACGAGCGCAGCAATGAGATGAACACAGATCAAAGATCAACCACAAAGAGACACAGGAATTTTAGGTGGTTCAACCTCTATCAAGAGGTTTATGTCCACCCCACACTCAACTGAGTATGGCTTCACTACTGACTAACAGCTTGCTGCTGATCCACAGCTTAGGGGATGAATCCCTACAATCCGTTGAGCTTCACAGCTTGCTGTCCAAAGGAATCCACCTCTGCCCTGCTGAGGCTTACAGCTTCACCCGTCTAGAGGAATCCTCCTCTGCTACCGCTGAGGCTTACAGCTTGACCTGTCTAGAGGTATCCACCTCTGCCCGCTGACACACAGCTTGATGGAACAAGAGTTTCGAAGAAAACAAAAGAGACAAACAAAAAATCAAAACTCTGATGGAAATGTAGCTCAAACAGTGAGCAAATCAGCTCCGGTTCTGAACCAGGAGACTGATGATAGAACTCTCTCAAACAGCTCTCTCAAATCTCTCCTCTCAAATATCTCTCTCTTTTTCTTTCTGCATCGGGCTTGCTCTCTTGTTCTCACTCAGCTTCTTCTCTCAATTTTTGCTCAACTCTTCTACCGCGATCTCTCTTCTCTTGAGCGAGCATCACCTTGTTAATAGGCAGCAGCAGTGAGATAGAGCACGTGCTCACCACAGTTCCCGCCCAATTTTCTTATCCAGATCTGACATTCCTAGGCCACGTGGCAGTATCCCAGCTCGACTGCTTTCCATGTGTCATCATCTTGGCACCTCCTCCATTCTTGGATTATGTGCCATTCTTAAACTCCATGAGCAGATATCCTGTGAAAGTCAGACTTAATGCCAGCTTCAAACAATCTAACAAATAGTAAAGAAATGTACATAGTTAATAGAGCTTTGAACTAAATGTGCATAGACTCGATATAGCATGTAGACACATGCACGGAGTCAAGTGTTCACACATAAGTGTGTGCACAGACTTGATATTACTCTATGACCAGAAGTGCATAGACTTGATGTGCCCGGTGCAAGAATTGCACCGACTCATTGTGCCTAGACTTAAGCATGCACGGACTTAGTCTCGAGCAACAACTACCAGACGACTTAACTAATGCATGGATGACACTTGCACTGACTTGGTCGCGTGCAGCAACAAGGCTTGCATCGACTTTATGTATGCATGCACGGACTTAATGTGCTTTGAACTACGCATGCACGAAGTGTTGCACCGACTCTAATGCGTGCGAGGTCGATTGCTGCACCGACTTGGTCGCGTGCAGCAATGACGGTTGCATCAACTTGACGTCCCTTGGATGCAAGCATGCACAGACTTTGATCGCCTGAGACGCACATATGCACGGACTTAATACATAATGAATTTAGTGTTGCACCGACTCTATTCTATGCAAAGTCTAAGTATAAAAATGCTGACAATAGTTATATGAAAGACTGACATATAAAATGCATCAAAATACATACACCATCATGTCAAGATAAAGTCAACACCTCAGTCAACTAAGTCAAACAGTACAGTTGCCATTCACTCAAAAGAATTCAGCCCAAAGCAGTACACATACTGCTCATCAATCCAGAGGAGACCCAACATTCTCCCCCTTCAATCCATCTCAGAGGAGACCCAAGAACAGTTTCAACACTTCATTTGAAGGCCCATGTCTCGACATGTTAAGAAGATCAACTGCCATAGTACATATGAAGTCTATGCACCAAGACAAAAGGCTGCCAGAAAATTGCTTTGAAAAAAGTCAGAGTTAATTGCCTCGACGCATCAAGGTTGATGCACCGATGCATCAAGATAGAAGCCCGTTTGACGGGATCGTCGGTTCGAGATTCAAGATTCATGGTTGAACCTGACGGGATCGGCAAGCGGCTTCAACAAAATTATCAAATAAATATTTATGTTAATTGGGCCACATGTATAGGCCTAATATGTGTGTTTTCTTTTTATAGGATTTAAGCTATATCCATGAAAGAGTCTTTTTTTAATAGTGTCTTTTAATCTTCCAATTAGAGGTATAATGAGTGTTAGGTATTAGTTGAAGTTTTAATGAGTTGTCTTTTGGTCTCCTTGTGGAGTCTATAAAAAGAGTCCTGTAACCTTTATTTTAAGCAATGAAGTGAATCAAAAATATTTGGAAAACTACCTCCAACATGAGGTCCCTTACCCTCCTTCTATCTCTCTCTCTTTGGAGTGGATTCTCCAATATTCTCTCTCTCTCTCTCTAGGAGTGGATTCTCCTGGGTTCTTTCTTTCTCTCTAACTTCTCTCTCTCTCTCTCTCTAAGGGGTGGATTCCCCTCTCTCTCTCTCTCTCTCTCTATCTCATTATCTCTCTCTTTCTCTAAGAGGTGCGCCCCTTTCTCTCTCCTCCCCCTTCCCAACCACTTTCTCTCTCTTCCCCTCCCCTAATAACTCTTTCCCTAGTTCCCACACCCTTCCATTAACTCACCCCAACCCCAAGAGCTCTCCTCCAATCCTCTCCCCACCTCCCAACCCCCAACAACCCCACTCTCCTTCCCCATGCATCCCACCACCTTCCCAAGGCTAAAATAACTCCTCCCAAGGCCCAAATTTAAAATTCCCTCCCCTCTCCCATTCCCCCCACACCCTAGGTCGCCCAACTCCAGCCCCAACCCAGCCAAGGTCGCCCTCCCCTTCCCTCCATCTCATTCCACCACCATTTGCCACCACAAGGTTTCAACTTCATTGCAGGTCGCAGGCAGCAAATTTGGTCCTAGAAGCTACATCATCTCCGGCATTTCCCTGAATCTTCTGGTGGCAAGGCATACATCTCTGAAAAGGTGGTCTAGAAATCTTTCCAAGCGAGGTGGTTTCGTCTCCATCCGAGCACCGGGCTGATCAGAAGGTCCATTCTCCCTCGACTGCACAAAACTGCTCGGACAGAAGACCAGAGCCGGAGTGGAAGATCTGCAGCGGCCAACCTCCTGGGAATCTGAGTAGGAGTTCTTCATCAACAATCTTCTACTCTGAGTCTTCTTTCATCCCCAAGAAGCAGAGCTCCGTTTGGCATCCAGATCCATAAGTTATCAATTTTCTCCCACCGGGCATGCAGTTCTGTTTCCACTCTGTCGGCATCAACCACCTTCAGTGTTCAAGCTCTACCGGCCATCTCCGACCATATCTGGCAGCCCCGTCACATTCGTTGCAAAGACGACTCGTCAACGGAACCAACGACTTCAGCGGTGCCTGATTTCGAGCTCAGGAGCGGTCGCAGCATCCTCGTCTTCCCACTGCTGAGAACCTGTTACAGTCTGTGCAACAAACCTACCACTCTGTTCAACCGCCTGCCCCGACCAGAATCAGCATCCACAGAAATCAAGAAAATTCTGGTGTCTCCCCGGTCCAGCTACGAAGAGTTTCCCACTGGTTTCGTCTTCAGCAAAAATCCGGAGTGGCCGTAGTGTCAAGAGAACCTACTGTCTATCCTGAAGCGCAGAGAGTGGACAGCATCGGCATCGGCGGCCTTTTCATCACTTCTAGCTCGAATTCCCCTCCCCGCTTGGTGTCACATCACCGTTAGTAAACTGCCTTTGAAGAACGTCAGAGTTATTGCCTTGATGCATCAAGGCTGATGCACCAACGCAACAAGTAAAAAAGTCAACAAATGAAGTATTGCATCGACGGATCCAAGCTGATGCACCGACGCACCTAGTCAGAAGCTAAGTCAAAAATAGCTGTTCGAAGGGGATGTCTTCACGATGACTCGACACATCAGTGAATGCATCGACCTCCTGCAAGAAGCCTCTGTTGTTGGTTATTTCAGTCGAACGAAATAGAAGAACGATCGATCGATTCCGTCAAGGATTTTTATACGGGCAACGAACTTAAGAAGATTAAGTTTTATTACATGATTAAGGATCAAATCTCAGTATGTCTTGACTAATCACGGATCTATCTGAGAACGTGATGAGCTGAAGGACCTCACATGACTGCGATCATAGGAACTTTTATTTTGGCGTGCAAAACATCATCCCACATGGCTGGCTTCTGGAAAAGTTCATCTTTAGAATATTCTTTATCCACGTGGACGAATTCACCTCTAGCTACTGATCGGAGAGAAGGACAATACTCTATCCTATATATTTGAGCACCCTCATTCAGAAGAAAAAGTGAGGAAAAAATTGTAGAAAAATAGAGCAGCAGTAGTGAAAAGAAGTGTGGTCGTCCAAGAGGAAAAAGAGAGAGACCACCAGAGAAGAGCTGAGAAAGAAGTGTGAGAGAAAAGAAAGGAGAAGAGAGAGATCGAGATCAAAACAACTGAGTGCAGCCAGTCTTACTGAAGATCTTTGTGTTCATCAGTTCTTGGATCAAATCTAGAACTGTAGTGCTCTTGTGGAGCTCTATGTTTGTTGAGTTCTTTCGTTTTTATTTTCCTTGTTCTTTTTCAGTTTTCACATTGATCTTCTAATTCTCTGTTTGGAGAGCGGGGTTCCATCTAAGTGTTTCAGAAGAAGGGAGATCTAATCTTCGGGTTTCCTTCTGAGTGATCAGAAGAAGGGAGATCTAATCTTCGGGTTTCCCTCTATAGCTTCAGAGGAAGAGAGGATCTAATCCTCTGGGTTTTGGTGAGCAGTGGGTTGTTGTTCACGTCCCTTCTGCATTTGCAAAAGAAGGGAGATCTGTTCTCCGATTACTGTGGGTAGCAGTGGGATTTGATCTTGTGGGTAGCAAGATCAAGTCAGAGGGATTTATCTCCCTCGATTTCAAGCTGTTTCGCAGCGGATGTTTGTAGACTGAGTCTGCGTCTTGCATGAGCAAGGGAAGCCTCACTTGGATTTGAGTGAGGGATGGATGTAGGTCTGTGGAGAGTAGACCGAACCATCTAAAAAACTCTTGTCCACCGTGGTTTGTCTTGCGTTCTATTCCATATCCTTTATCCCCCTTCGCAGGTTGCTTGTGTGATTTATATTTGAAGTTCATCTGTGTGTTATCCGTTCGTAATCAAATCAACTGCGAAGTGTTTATCTGTGTGCTTAGTAAAATCACATGCTGTGTGTGCGATTAAGTGCTTCGGTTCACTGTTGTGAAATCTGCTCAGTACCAGTCTGGTATCTAAGTGTCCAACGTTACTTCTGTTTGAGAAAGTATTTTGGTAAGTGTGTTCTGCATCTCTACCTCGCTGTTCAGTTGTTCATCCAATTCTAGTGTAGTTTAAATTTTGTGGGCGAGAGTTTTGTATTCTAGCCATTTTTTTGAAGGAGATCTATTCACCCCCCCTCTAGATCCCAACCGTGCACACTATCAATTGGTATAAGAGCGGGCTCTGATCTTTCAGATCCATCGATCTACAGAGGATCCTGCTAGTTTTAGGTGCATTTCTGCTTGTGCTCAGTGTATTGCTTGAATCGTGTTTGAATTGCATCTATGGCTCATCCACCGATTTTCAATGGTTCTAATTTTGATTCCTGGCTTAGTAGCATGCGTAGGTATGTTAGAACGATTGATCCTGACCTATGGAAGCTAATTTCACAAGGTCCACACAGATTACCTAAGGATAAATCTAAATGGGCTGATAGTCATAGGTCTAAGAATGCTAATAATCTTAGAGCTCTAAACTTAATAAGGGCTGCTATTGATTCTGACTTACTCCCTTGTTTCTCTGCATGCAGCACCTCTAAATGAATACTGGAAAAATTGACAGTTGTAAATGGGAGAAGGCATGATAGATGCATGATGGCTGACGAAGGTGATCACAGTAGTGATCAAAATGAGATTGAAGAAGAAGTAATTAACCCTTTCAAAAACTATTCCATAGAAGACTGGGTGAATGCATATAGTGATTTACTTGAATCTCATGAACTGCTAAGAAAATAACACAAGATGTTGAAAAAGAAACGGAATGCTAGCATGAATACCTGCTTAGAGAATGATGATTTAGAAACTTACAAAACTGAAAATGAAAAATTGAGAAAACAATTTGAAGCCTTCGGAAACACTAAATCAGAATCGAATGCAATAAGATCTGAAAATAAAACTCTTAGGAATCACATTGCTGAAAATGAAGAAAGACTCAAAAGAATTCAAGAAGAAAATAAATTGGTTTCTGAAAAGTTTATGGCAATTAAAATAGTTAATCAGGAACTTCAGAAAAACTTGAAAAAGTCTGAAACCCAACACAAACAAGAAGTCAATTCTGATGATTAGACCCTAATTGATGAGTTAATTCAAAATTTTGATCTAATCAAGGAAAATGAGTTGTTGAAGCAGTTGAATACTACTATGTCTAAGAGGCTTCTAGTACTAGAAAGAGGAAAGTCTGTCTACACAGATGAGTCTGAAAGATTACAAAATCTGGAAAAACAAATTGAGGACTACAAATCTAAAAATAAAGTTTTAAAAATCCAAGTTGTTGAATTTGAAGAGGAGACCCTTAACTCAGAGTTGTTGATTGCCTGTTTAGAAAATAAGATTCAGGACTTGAAAAATTCATTGTCAAAATTTGTAAGTGGCAAAGAAAATTTGGACAAACTGTTGGGAACAAAGGTTAATTTCAGAAAAGAGGGGTTGGGCTACAATCCGATCAATAAAAAATCTTTTGAAAATAAATTGAAGTCATCATTTCTCAAAGCATCCAATGTAGCCACCACCTCAAAGGTTAAACAACCCAATGTCCAGAGAATTTAGAAACAAATGGAAAAAGTGATAAAGAATGATAACTTGTAGAAAAAGACAAGAAATATTCTTGCTAGAACTGTACATGTTGTACACAACTCAAACACACACACACATGCACACAAAAAGGTAATGTCATGTCATTATTGTCATAAGATTGATCATTTAATGCATGAGTGTAGATTGATGGAACAAGATAATCTGAATGCAAGTGTAGTGCATGCTAGGAAATCTCATGTTAGAAATCATGCATTTAAGAAAAAGAAAATTCACTATTTTTGTTGTGGCAAGATAGGCCACATTGCTGCACATTACTGGTTTGCCCAGGGAAGAAATGTTCATTCTAAATTTGTTAATTTCCCTGCCAAGAAAAATGCTTTTGATAAAAATGAATTTGGTTCCATAGGTAAAAATATTGTGTGCTTCCATTGTGGAAAGAATGGCCATACAGTCAAGGACTGTTGGCATGTTAAAGGAAAGAGAGTTTCCCATGATAGATATGATAACAGGGTTGGTTATAGTTAGAAACTCCATACTCATGTTCACATGCATAAGAAGAATATAAAGCCAATGGTTTCATGTCATTACTGTGGAAAATTTGGGCACTCTATGTTTGATTATCGATTGATGAAATTTGATGACTTACAAGCCCGAAAGTCTTGGAGAGCACCCACCAAAGGTGCTACTAACCCTTCAGGACCCAAGGAGACTTGGGTACCTAAAAATGGAAAATGAAGAACTATTATGAAGGTGTGTCTTGGGGGCTGAGGAATAAAAAGGGGTTCAATAAACCAAGGCACCTAAGTATGGTAAAACCCCATCTCTGCTTTTTACTGGTTTGATCATGTAAGTTTTCAATAATCTGTTTCAGATAGCTGAATATCATGCTTGATCTATTAGTTAAAATTCTCATGCATATATATTTACACTTGCATTTGATATTTGCATTGTTGTGTTTATAAGTCTCATGTATATATTAGATTGAGAATGAATTGCATCTCATAGTCTGAAAAATCTAAATTACATATGGTTGATACTTGCATGAATCATAATGCACATCTTATACATTCACCAAAGATCTGTTGTATACATTTTTCATCTGCATACATATGTGCTTGATAGACTGTCATCAAAAATTAAGATTCACATAGGACTGCATTTGCACTACATTGTCTTGCCTGACCTCTATGGTATATAAATGGTGAGTTACTGAAGGGCAGATGCGATCTGTCTTAAAGTTCTTACTATGTGTGAGGTAGTCTTTAGACCAAGTCCTCTGCCTGGTACCATAAGTCAAATTGCACATAGAGCAGTCTAATTGTTCATGAACAGAACTCTTTAAACTCCCTGCACAAGTTGTCATTGCATATGCTAAATTCAGAGTTGTCATACATGGCATGTAAATAGGGGGAGTGAAACAAAGTTATGCTGTGTCCATTGCATATGTCAATAGTTGTCCCATGCATAGCCCATGGATACATTGATTTCAAAACTGAACATGCATGTACACACATAGGAGAAGTTTCTACATTCTAGAGTTTGCTCATATACAGTAGGTTGCTCATATGCACAATAATGGTTGATCATTGTTTGCATTCATTCTTCATGAATATCATATCCTTACCCCGATATACCTTGCTTGATAGCACATGCATATCATTCATGTTAAAGAAAAATCCAAAAGATCATTTGAAAAATAGGCATATAGTAAGGGGGAGCTCACGTCTTGATCATAATTAATTGATTTGTCACAAAATTCACTCACTGTTTGATTGGGTCGACCAAATTGCTTATTTCGGTAAACCAATGTCACCTAAAAGTGTGTCATACCTGCTACTTGATTAGGTTTCAATTGCTGTATCCCTTGAATTCCTATCTGCCTGATGCACTCATGGCCACCTCTGTCACATGTCTGAGCTTCAAGTTTGTCACACATGGTGCATGTTCATGTTGCTGTTTCTATTGATATACTGGCTACTTCTAAAAATTAATAATTTGGGAAGATTTCAATCCGTGTACCTTGACCATAAATCTAAAAAATATTTCATCTAGGAATCTTCTGTTATATAGGATTATGAATGTCTAAAAAGATCAAATTGGTTTAAGTTTAATGTATTCATTGAGTTTGGTTATGAATATCTTGAAAATATCTGATTCAACTTTAATAAACTTTAACCAACTGCTTCATGTTGAGTCATGTAAAATCTTCTGAAATCTGGAAATGTTGAAATCATGACTTTCTTTGGTTGAAATACATGAAGCCGGTATTATTTTTAAACATCCGAATGCTCTAAAAAGTTCCTAAGGGTAAATTTATGTCAGAGCAATGACAATGGCTACTGAGAAACCATGTCTAAAATAGACTGTGTCATGAAATGCCATAGTTATCTCTGCTGAAAAATTATTACAAAATCAGATAAATGTATGGCAGAGCAATGACATGGTGTGGTGAGTAACTCGGTCACTTCACCTAAGACGTGTTGTGCCTCATGTCAAAATCTACACTATTGTTATCTCTATTCAATTTGAAGCATGACAGTTAGTCATACCAAGTGCTTAGGGATACTAACGTCCAAACAACGTGTATCCTCTGGTTACAAGGTATGTACTTAACTCAATTGCTCCTGAATTTTTGGATGAAAATTGTTGTATGAACAAAAGAAAAATCTGAAACTAACTGAAAAGAAAAATTGCTGAACCTCAGGAACCAAATCTGAAAGTTTCATGGTTGTTTAACCTAAATACTAATGAATGTAACTCCTAAAGAAGTCATTAAAATTGAATGAGTAAGATGAATGGAGGTTAAACAAGATGTAAATATGAGGGCTTGGTTCATTTTTATTAAACCTTGATTTCAGATATGAGTACAGAAACTTTATGGACAAAATTTGTATACATCATACTTAAACCATGCTGTTTAATAAAATTCATTCATAAACTTTTATAATGGAAGAGTCTGAAACATCTTCTCCTTCAGATTTATGAAATTGGTATTTCATTGAAAGCCTTCTTCAATTATTTAATCATTTGGAAGTTCAGTTGAAATCTCTGTGCCCAGTTTCTATTTCTATTGAATCTCTAGCATTCAGAATGCTCATGTCATCCATTCCACTTCACTGCACATTCAATTCTATATCAGATTTTGTTCATTGATGTAATCTCACATGACCTATACTTGTGCATGATTATCCCTGTGTTTTTGCTGATATACTTCCATTCCAATCCCTCTACTCTATCAAAGGGGGAGATTGACTCATTAGCATAACCTTCTGAGTGCTGCACATGAAGAGAGTAGATTGACTCATTAGCACAACCTTCAGAGTGTTATGTGTTTTCCGGTTTTAAATGGTCTGTTAGACACATCTGATTGATTGCATTGTACACAGCTCATCTTGGCATTCAATGTGTCTACACTTGCATGAATAAGGCTGCATGTGTGTCTAACAGACCATTTAAAACCGGAAAACACATAACACTCTCATGCTTCGGTTTATAGTTAAGTTGCTTTAGCTACCTGATTGTGCTTCCACTTCTTGCTATTACTTGGAATCAAACTACTCTATTGCCTTCAGTTCTCTGCTGACCATTCAGTGTAACTTCATCTGCTACAAACCAGTTTGCACTATTTTTGGCTTACCCTCCATGACAAATTTATGATCATGTTGATTATTAAGCATTACATTCCCTCTGCTAGACTCCTATCTACTGCATTATCAAACCATTTTTTTGATGATGTCAAAGGGGGAGAACTAGGTTTGATCTGAATTTAGATGGTCATGCCAATTTGTCAAAAAGGGAGAATAGTGATTATGTGATATTGGTTGTAATAATCATTGTGTTGCCATGACTCATATCATTGTGATGCCATGACTCATATGACTCATATCTTTGTGATGCCATGACTCATAGTGTAGTGTTGCCATCATCAAAAAGGGGGAGATTGTTGTACCCCTATGGCTTATAGTATGATTTATGGTTTTCATGATGTCGAACAGCATGAGTGTAGCATCCTGAATTTTAAATATTAATATCGCCATATTATTCAGTTATTTTCTTAGCTCAGATTCTAAAAATTTTATTAAAAATGTAGAAATATATATATTTTGGGTAAAATTTAATCTCCAGCGATTTTGTCTTCAGGAAGGAACCCGGAATAAAATTGATTAAGGCCCCAGTTCACAATTCAAGCTGAAAAATCGTTGTTTTAAAGGACCAAACTAAACACTTTTAATCGGACCTGAAATCTTGCCCAATTGGGCCCCTGATTGGAGCCAAACCCTAGCCCAACTACAGAGGTTCATTTTCCCTCCGAAAACCCTAACTCTAGAGCCTTCTATTGGTGGCGGCGGATTAGAGTCCTCCCCGAATTTTTTGCCGTTTTTCCTCTTTGGACTCTCCACCCAAATTCGATCGCTTAAGGCATCCATAGACTCTTTAAATAGAGGTCTTTAGACCCCCAGAAACCCTATTTGCTTCGGCGGCTGGCGGCGTGATCGATCGTGGCCGGACGGGGGCGAATTTGGGCGTTCTAGGAGCGACCGGATTAGGGTTCCGGCGACCCCCTTTCCTCTTCCTCTTTCCAGCGATAAAAAGATAGGTGTCTCTCAGGCTGAACTAAGAATTAATTATACCATCTTGTTCGTCTTTCTGACCTCTTTCTTTTGATACCAAATTGCCCAAATTCCATGCATCATGTTGACCTAATTTTATCGTTTAACCCGAGGTACATCCGAAGGGTCAATTTCCATATTAATCCATTTTATGTTTAGTAAATCACTTTAAACTTTAATTAAAGCATGTGATCTTATGCGTCTTTTAATGCTCTTTCCAATGGTATCTATTTTCCAAATTATTGTTCACCCTAACGCTTACAATCGGAGTTCTAACCGTGGTGTGTCGAGGTTCGCCATCAATGGAGACTCGGGTTGGTAAACGGTCCTACCAGGAACCGCTAGGCATATAGCGGTCACCCGATAGACCACTTGCCACCCTACTTTTTCAAAAATATATATATATATTTATATATATCAAACGGTCGTACGACAGACCGCTTTATCTTATTGGCGATCTCCATATAGACCGTTTTCGGCCTCTGGCAGGGAGTTTTTTTGATGCCTGATTTATGCGCTTTTACCTTGGTTAGCATGTTATTATGATCAGTAACTATGCAGAATGTAGTATTAACTAGGTATCATGAAAATATACGTTTATTTTCACTATCTACATGAAAATTTCCTCTGATAATCACTGTTGGACAACTATGTGAATTAATAGAATAAAATTGGTTATCAGCTTCGTAATCTTAAACCTTTCCACTTATAAATTGCTTGTTTTATGATTATGATATCATTGTTTGACAGTCATGCCACTCCGGTGGAAATGACTGACCGCACCGTTCCATTTTCCATGTTTTATATAGCCTCAATCTTGTAATAGTTGGGACTCTCCATCTGATATTCATTCCGTCGGACTAGGACCACTATTATGAGACCTCCGTAAGTCCCCGTGAGCCTGGGATTCCCACCATCACGCTGGGCGGGTTGTACCACAAAGACCAGAACCCACGGACTTGTTTTGACTTACGTTTTGGGCCAGTCTGACATCCGGACTATTCTGAACCTCTAGCGGCCCACCTTGAGGCCGCTAAGAGACCTTTCGCGGCCCAGGGTTAGACCGCTAATCTTTTCTTGGCCTAGTTAGAAGTGGGCTTGGGTTAGTCAGTTTAATCTTGAACCCAGTCAATTCTGACCTGACCAAGTTCTCTCTCTTGACTTTGGCTCCATGGGCCGACCTCTGGTTTGGACCCATTCTGTCCCAGGTTGAATTGAGGACCTTCCTTTGTCAAAGTGAAAAGCCTTGCAATACTCAACCATACGCAGTCTAGGGCTAGACCGTTAGTCTCGTCCTAGTGGCCCAGGTAATGACCGCTAACTTCGAGATTGAGCGTGTTTTCCGTGTTTCTGTTGTCATAGGAGTCGTATCAAGGATGCCCTTGGACTGCGATGTCTTGCTTTGATTCATGGTCATTTTGGACTCTCAAGTCATTTCCTTATGATATTTTATTCCAATTTCCCTTGGGATGTCTCTTGATCTTAAAGGTAAGTTCATAAGCTTAAACGTTGGAATTCTTGGCCATTTACTGTGGTGAATGTCTAGATTGGGATCTATGATCCAACCCTTCAATGCCAACGCATCATAAGGGCCTGGTCTGGTCCTTGGAGGAGCGCCCGAAAGTACTTGTGCCCTGGGGAGTTTGTAATGACAAGGTGTGGCATTGCACCGAAGTGCATGACTAGCGTGATTGGTCTATGACATTCTACTTCACTCAATTACTTGCAAATTCTTGCGTGACATGGCATGCGTGCTTGTTATGGCCAGTTCAACTATATCTTACTTGAACCCTCGTGAAAGATTCTTGTTATACAGGCAATTATTCCTCCATGAGATCTATCTTTCTATTCTCCCATCTGTTATTTATCGCTTGTCATTTACTTATTATTGCTCTTTTGTCATATTGTTATACATGCTAAACTGATTAATTACTTAAATTATGCCATGTGATAGAGACATAAAATTCTACTAAGCTCGTTGCTCACCCCTGCTTTCAATCTTTTCAGGTAGTACGGATGAGGACATGTGCACCGATGGGGACGGGAACGACTGATCTTGGAGCGAGCCTTTTAGTTTATGTTTGAGTCGATGCCTTAGTTGATGTCGGATCCTATTAAGATCAGAGTCGTTGTAATTCTCTTTCTTTTGTTTGATGTAGAGTTAGAAAGTCCACAAGTTGTCGGTTGTGATAAAAATACCTTTCTTCTGTTGTGCATCCCTTGGTTTTGATGATGACAATAGGATATGTTTGATTAATCAAGTTCTATCTTGTTTCATAACAAATACAAGTGGTTTGATTGTTCCTTCAAAGTAATGGACTCATGATTATTTGATGATGACAAACAATATTTTTGATTAACTCAATATAAATCTGATAGTTCAAGTCACTTCTGATAAGTTAAGTAATTTCAGGTCCACTGAAATCCAAGTGGAATCAACAAATCAGAAGAAGTGTCAAAGGCCGCTTGTCGACCAAGGAAGTGGTTATGGTCGACCAACGAACCCAGTCAGAAACACTTCAAGTCATCTGTCTTCTGCATGTGCCTTGGCTGTCGACCAAAGCCCTACTTCTGGTCGACCATAGAACAGACAGAGCATCAGACAGAACTGACGGCCATCTGGAAATTGCCCCTTGTCGACCAGCGACAAGGCTGTGGTCGACCACGGGACGCGAGTGTCAGCCAGAATGAAACCGCCATCAGGACACTGCTCGCTGTCGACCAGGGACAGTGTCATGGTCGACCACGGGTGTTATAGCGTCCAGAACCGAACTCTAACCGAATTCTGTTTTGGTTCCTTAAAACCTGCAGATTGTTGTTGCAGGTTGTTGGGTAGTTCAACTGATGAGATTCCGCACGGGAATCAAGGAGAGAATATTGCTTAGAAGCGGTCAAACTTATTGTAGTGATCGATTTAACCTTCTCCTGCTTTCTAGCAGATTAACGCTCGATCTGGATTTTGAGCGGGAAGAGCTTCAGGCTTGAAAAAGGATCTGCATAAAAAGTAGAAGGCAACTGATCGCGGAGGCAGGCACACAGAGAGAGCATAGAACAGAAGCTAAGAAACACACCTACATCACAGGACGAAGTGGCTCTCCATCAACCAGAAATCTGCAGAAGACTAAAAGCATTCTCATTGCTGCAGAAGGAAGACTGGGCTTGAAGCTGTGCGACCTCCAGCAGCAAAGCAGCTGAAGGCATCCGATTGGAAGTTCGACAGGGAGTCTACTCTTGTTATTTATGTGTTTAAGTCCCAGGCTGAATTCTTTACTTTGTTACAAAAGACTATATTCAGTCCTGTTGCATCATCCCACCTTCTCATCATTTCTATTCATCTTACACCAAGTGTCAAGCTGTGAGGCAGCGGATTCAAGCTGTGTGTCAGCTGGTACAAGCTGTGTGTCAGCAGGAACAAGCTGTGTGACAGCGGTGTCTTGTGTTTTGGATTGAGATCAGAGGTTCTCATAAGTGAAGCCTTGCTTGAGTTAAGCAAGGGGTGGATGTAAGTCTCGGGAAGAGACTGAACCACCTTAAAAATCCTATCTTGTGGTTTGCTTATATGTGTGCGTGCTTCTCTATGTGTTTGTTTTCTTCATTGATATCAACATTAGTTCTGTAATTCGTCAATCACCTGCAACTCATTTAGTCAATAGATATTCAATCGAAAAAGGGGGAAAGATCTATTCACCCCCCCTCTAGATCTATTCAGTCCGTACTCAACACGTGGTATCAGAGCCAGACTCTCCAAAAATGTGGTCTAACAACCAGGAGAGGCCTGCCGGACTGAACTCTAGAAGTCTAATGGCTGAGGGACACTCAGTAACTAGACCACCATATTTCGATGGAAATGATTTCTCATACTGGAAAAATCGTATGCAGGTGTTCTTGAGAGCACAAGATCATGAGATGTGGAGAGTAGTAAGCCGAGGACCCTACGAGCTGCCCGAAGATGAGGATACCTGGACCAGAGAACAGGTCAGAAAATCAACCATCAACTGGGGAGCCATGAACGTAATGCAATGCGCACTACACCCCACGGAGTTCTCACGAGTTTCACAATGTGCAACGGCCAAGGAAATGTGGGATCGACTAGTAGTAATCTATGAAGGTACTTCAGAGGTAAGGGAGTCAAAAGCAAATATGCTAGTTTCAGAATATGAAATGTTTAGAATGAAAACTGACGAAAATATTTCTGAAATGTATGCTAGACTAGTGCAATTAACGAATAGTTTAAAGAGTCTAGGGAAAACCTACAAGGAACAGGAATTAGTGAGGAAGATCCTAAGATCCCTCACTCCTATGTGGCATACCAAGGCCACAGTAATTGAGGACTCAAAGAACCTCACCACTATGACTGTGGATGAACTAGTGGGATCCCTAATGGCCTATGAGGTTAATCTGAAAAGAAAAGAAGATGAGGGCAAGAAAAAGAACCAGCTCGCCCTAAAAACTAAAATAGGCACCTCTGAACTATCTGACACTGATAACTCATCTAGCACAGGTGAGGAAACTGGTGAGCTAGCCATGCTAACAAGAAAATTCAAAAGGTTTCTGCGGAAGGAAGGTAAGGGATTCAGGAATCCTAAGGGCATGGTAAGAAAGTCATCTCAGTTTAAGTTTGATAAAAATAAAACTTCATCTAACAAACTTGTCTGCTACAACTGCAGGAAACTAGGACACATAAAGGTTGAATGTCCAGAGACTCCTAAGAAATCAAGCTTCAAGTGGAAAGGCAAGCAACTAAAAGCAATGATAAGCACATGGAGCGAGGAGGAGGAAAGCAGTAAGGAGGAAACAACTTCCGAGGAAGAAGAAGGAAACATCTGTTTGATGGCCAAAGGAGATAGCGATGATCTTGAGGTAATCCCCCTGTTTCAAGATTTTTCTAGCTCAGATTGGGAAGAAGTCTACTCAGACTTACTTGATGCATATGAAAGAATTAGAAAGGAAAATAAGAGTTTGAAGAAAAAGCTTAATCAGGTCAATAATGACAGCAACCCATTTGCCAACAGAACTGAACTAGAATTAGAAATCACCACCTTGAAAAATAAGCTGAAACAATACGAGACAGATGAAGAAAATGTCAAATGGCTGTTAGAAGAAAATGAGTCACTGAAAAACACAATTGATGAGGTAAAATTAAAGACTCAAGAAAGTGAACAGCAAACTAAGGTAACTCAAGAAAGAAACAACTCACTCAAGGAGGAAAACTGTCAACTTCTGGAAGAAATAGAAAGAATCCAGAGTGAACTGAAAAACAAACAGGAAACCTTGGAAAAAATGACTAAAGGTCAAGAAAACTTAAATGCTGTCTTGGGAATAAAAGTAAACTTTCAAAAAGAAGGGTTATGATACAATCCTACGGCTAAAAAGGAATTCCAAATAAAAACCGTAACTGGGATTGCTGACTCAAAAGGAAAAGGGCCACTAATCAATCTATACCAAGACAAACAAGAGGATGTAGCTGAATGCTCCTCCAAAAGGAATAATGTCACCAAGGAAGAGAGAAACATTAAAGAAAAAATAGTCAATCAACATAAGCTTAAAAATAATAGACAAGAAACTCAAATTCACAGAAATAACCAAACAAACCAAGTACTAAATCAAGTTAAAGGACATAAATCTGGAAAACAAGATGTCTGGAGACAGGCTGGTCGACAACCGACCCCTCCTCTGTCGACCAGAGGATCTGCCAGAACAGGCGCTGGCGTCTGGAGAAGCAGTGGTCGACCACAGACATACCAGATGTCGACCAGAGGAACTCCCAGAACAAGCGCTGGCCTCTGGAAAAGCAATGGTCGACCACAGACACACCAGATGTCGACCATGACCAGACACGCAAACAGAAACCACAGATTTTCTCAGGTGAAACAAAATGAAAATTGGAAATCAAAAAGATGGATTCAGATTAAAGAAACATTAGAACAAAAGCCACCCAATCTGAACAAAGTCAGAGATGAAAAATTAAACTGCTCTAAGAAAATCTGGGTTCCCAAAGGATTGTTACAGCAATTTCACAATTTTACAAGTTATCTTGGACCCGGGTACCATTGGGGTCCAAAAATTTCTGTGTAATTCATGATGCAGGAATGTCTGGCAGCCATGCACAATAAGTGGTACTTAGATAGTGGTTGCTCAAGACACATGACGGGAGACAAGACCAAGTTCTCCCAACTAAGCTCAAAAGATGGAGGTTATGTGACCTTTGGAGGAAATAACAAAGGTAAGATCATCGGGACAGGTAAAATAGGTAAGAACTCCTCAAACAGTATTGAAAATGTACTGCTGGTAGATGGACTGGAATATAACTTGCTGAGCATCAGTCAGCTTTGCGACAAAGGCCATAAAGTAATATTTGACTCCAAGATCTGCAAGATTATTGAACCAAATTCAGATACAGTCAAGTTTATGGGCCAGAGAGTAAACAATGTCTACATAATAGACTTGGATGATCCAGCCCACTCCAACCTGTGCCTAACCGCCAAGAAAGAGGACCTGACCTGGCTGTGGCACCGAAGGCTAGGGCATGTTAGCTATAGGGTGTTGCATAAACTGGTGAAGAATAAAATGGTTCTTGGTATGCCTGAAATTTCGTTTGCTCAAAATGTCAAAGTATGTGAATCATGTACCCAAGGTAAGCAAACAAGAAAATCATTCAAAGGTAGAACTGAAAGTCAATCTTCTAGACCACTAGAACTTGTGCACATTGACCTTTTTGGCCCAACAAGAACTGCTAGTCTTAGTGGTAAGAGATACGGTTATGTACTAGTTGATGATTTCTCTAGATTCACATGGGTAATATTTCTATCTCATAAAAGTGATGCTTTTTCTGAGTTTCAGGAATTCTACAAAAGAATGAAGCAGGATGGCAAGTCCAAAGTGTGTACAATCATATCTGACCATGGGGGAGAGTTTGAAAATTCTGACTTTGACTTATTCTGCAGAAACAAGGGCATAACCCACAGATTTTCCTCACCAAGGACTCCAGAACAAAATGGTGTTGTGGAGAGAAGGAACCGCACTCTTGTCGAGATGGCTAGAACCATGCTGGTTGAAGCTAAACTTCCAAGGAGATTTTGGGCAGAGGCAGTCAACACAGCATGCTACATTGTAAACCGAGCAATGGTAAGACCGGCTAGTGAAAATACACCATATGAAATGTTCAAAGGTAAGAAACCATCCCTAGCTCATTTTAGAATTTTCGGGTCAAAATGCTTTATTCATAACAATGATAAAAGGGTCTTGGACAAATTTGAACCGAAGAGTGATCCAGGAATATTCTTGGGCTATTCCGACCGGTCAAGAGCCTATAGAGTTTTCAACACCAAAGATCAAATTGTTGAAGAATCCCCTCATATTACATTTGATGAAATTAATGATCTTGGCAAAAATGAGCAGGTCAGCAAGGAAGAAGAAGATAGGGAATTTCTAGAAGACAACGAAGAACCAAATGAAGAAGAACAATCTCAGGAAAGAGATCAAGGTATTACTAATGCTCCACCCGAAGGAGAAGGCATCTCAGGTAACAATCTTGAGAACTTAAGACTTCTTAGAGATCATCCCATAGAAAACATCATTGGTGGAATCCATGATCCTAGGAAGACTAGATCTCAGTTAAAAGAAATCAATGAACTAGATCAGCTTGCACTTGTGTCCCAAATAGAGCCCAAATCAGTAGAGGAAGCATTAAAAGATGACTCATGGATAAATGCTATGCACGAAGAACTAAATCAATTTGAAAGAAATCAGGTGTGGAGTCTTGTCCCTAGACCTTCATCTCACCCCGTTATTGGAACCAAGTGGGTCTATAAAAATAAGCTAAGTGAAGAAGGGGTTGTAATGAGAAACAAGGCTCGGCTGGTGGCTAAAGGGTACAACCAGGAATTTGGGGTTGACTTTGAAGAATCATATGCTCCAGTTGCTAGATTAGAAGCCATCAGGATATTGTTAGCCTTTGCAGCATCTCATGGAATCAAACTACAACAAATGGATGTAAAAAGTGCATTTCTAAATGGAATAATAAAAGAAGAAGTCTATGTGGAACAACCCCCTGGTTTTGAAAATGATGAACTTGCTAATCATGTTTTCAAATTGCATAAAGCTTTGTATGGATTAAAGCAGGCTCCTCGGGCCTGGTATGAAAGGTTGAGCTCCTTCCTCACCAAGAAGGGATACATAAGAGGTAAAATTGATCAAACATTGTTTTCCAAGACCCAAGGTAAGCATCTACTAATTGTACAAATCTATGTGGATGATATTGTGTTTGGGTCTACCGAAGCTTCTTTATGTACTGAATTTGCAAACTTAATGACCAATGAGTTTGAAATGAGTTTAATGGGTGATTTACAGTTTTTTCTTGGATTGCAGATCATACAATGTAGAGAAGGATACTTCATAAATCAATCCAAGTACATAAAGGAGATGTTGAAGAAGTTTGGCATGGAAAGCTGCAAACCAATCGAGTCACCCATGGGTACAAATGCAACATTGGAAGCTGATGTAAAAGGTAACATGGTAGATGCCAAGAAATACAGAGGTATGATCGGATCCCTGCTATATTTAACTGCTTCAAGGCCAGATATTCAGTTTAGTGTATGCATGTGTGCTAGATATCAGTCTAGCCCTAGAGAATCACATTTAGGGGCTGTCAAGCGTATCCTCCGATACCTTGCCGGCACCCAAGAATTGGGTTTATGGTATCCTACATACTGCAAACTAGATTTGATTTCATATTCAGATGCTGATTATGCTGGTTGCAAAATTGATAGGAAGAGTACTAGTGGTTATTGTCAAATATTAGGTGGATGTTTAATATCATGGGCTTCTAAAAAGCAGCATTCTGTGGCACTCTCCACTGCTGAGGCTGAGTATGTCGCAGTAGGGAGCTGTGGTACACAGGTTATGTGGATAAAACATCAACTCCAAGACTACAATGTAGATCTTGGATGTGCACCTATTTTCTGTGACAACACTAGTGCTATTAATTTGTCTAAAAACCCCATTCAACACTCTAGGACAAAACACATTGAGATCCGTCATCACTTTCTAAGAGATGAGGTCTCCAAAGGAAATTTCATGCTTCATTTTGTAGAAACTGAAAAATAACGGGCAGACATTTTTACAAAACCCCTTAACAATGACAGATTTTCAACTCTAAGAAGGGAGTTAGGAATTTGTAGAATTTCTCCTGAAAATTCTTGAAATAATCATATTCATGTGTTCACTGTATAGATTCTGTCATTTCTGTACTAAGTTATGTCAACTAGGTCTCTAGTACTGGTCAAGTTTTGAGTTTGGAGGTCTAGTGTCGGTTGCTACTTCAGCAAGTTCTGCAGAATCCTGGTTCTACTACGGATTATCTCTTGTGGTCGACCACAGGCGAGGCGCTGGTCGACCAAGGCATCAGGACAGGAAATAGTTGGTTCTGTGACTTCGCAGCTGTCGACCACAGGCGGTCCCATGGTCGACAACAGATTTGTCAGAAAGCAGACCACAGGTGACTACTCATCAGGCAGTGTCTGTGACAGCACAGAGGTCGACCAAAGGCAACTCCATGGTCGACAGAGGATCTGAACAAGGGAAAATGGATCTAAAAAATGCTGCTGGCTCTGCTAGGAAATCCTCTGAACTAAGTGAACTTTTGTGCTCCATTTCTTCACTCATTCATCCTTATCCATGCTTCCCATCCCTTGTGTCTCTATATCTCTTCATGGCCAACATTTTTTCTTCAGCAAGGACTCACAAATTGAGGGGGAGAAAAAGTGTAAACTCATTCCTTGATAAAACATTGAAAAACCTAACCATATCTTTCAATAAAATCACCAAGGTAATCATTAAGAGTAGAGGTTGAGTGTAGTAATGAGAATTTGAACTGTACTACTGCAATAAATTCAAACCATAACTATGACTCTGTCACAAGATTTTGAGGACTTATGATTTTTAGTAATGAGACTGTTTCTCTACCTATGTCTGTGTTGAACAGTAAAATTAAACTCAAATATAACATGTATGTACATGGAATACGCCATAATTCTGCCTTCTTGGTAGAGCAATGGATTGAGTTCTGAGAAACTACTGTTCTCCATCTCAAAGCAAAAAAAAAAAATTGGCTGAACAATAGATGGGAGACAAGTGTGTCATGAAGATCCAATCTAGCTCTGCTGCTTTCAAAAATATTGATTGGGCATACTGAGTAACTGGGGATATTGGCGTCTGATATACGTATATCCTCACGGATAAAAGGTATGTCCCAGTTATTAGTGGAATGGTTAGGCATGCTAAGTAGCCGGGGTTTCTGGCGTGTAAAAAGCGTGTCTCCTCGTGTAGAAAAGCATGTGATAAACCTGACCACAGCTCTCAAATGATTCAAAAAATTATCACAAAGGCAGAGAAAATGGTTGACCTAAAGCATAGCATGCAAACAAAAGTACAAAACACTGTTCAGCTAGCATAGTTAGTCAAATTATCTCTTGAAATATATTATAAGTTCAAGGAGCCATGTGAAAGATATTGGATATGGGGAGTCAATTTATTGGTGCAATACTTTCAAATTCATTGAACCACAATACCCACTCTATTTGGTCACAAGGTGGTCTTTGTATAAGGGTGGAAAGGTTCCATAAGTGTTCTATTAAAGAAAGGGAGTACACTTTAACATCTTCCAAAAATTTGAGTTATGCTGATTAAATCCTGACCGCTCGTTTTCTGCATCGTGATGGTTCACTATCCTAGTTTTTTAAGACCCAGCCCTACTGCCCTACCCTATAAATTGCCACGGCTGGGTCCCTAATTTTCTCTCATCCGCCGGCTTGTACCTCTTTCGAATTCTTCCTCTCCAGTTCTCTCTCGCCTCTCTCTCGCATCCCTCCACCATGTCTCCAAAGCACGCTCCGCGGTCTACCAAGAGAACAAGAGAGAAGGCCCCTGCCGAATCCTCGAAGCCGTCCAAGCGTTCCAAGCCGAGGGCCGCGCAAGGTCCGCCATCGGTCCCTCAAAAGTCGACCACGGCTGAGGCGGCTGACTCAGGCAGGAAGGTACCAGCTTCAGAAGAACCCATCGTCCATCCAGTTTCAGGAGTTATCAAGCCACGGACCGTTCTGCCACCAAGGATTGTTGATTTCTCTGATGAGAAGCTGATGGAGATGTTCCCAGAACTACTGCCAATTTTTGAAGCCCAAGAGTGGACAGCGTTTGTCTCGGCACATACTCAGTATTCGCCTCAGCTTGTGCAAGAATTCTACCACAACTTGCAAATAGTGGATGGTCAGGTCTACACCGTAGTTCAAGGCATCGTCGTCCGCCTCGACGTCAAACTGCTCCACAAAGCGTTGACGATTCCCAGACATGGCGCCGTCTTCCATCCTGAGGATTTTGACTTCCGAGCTGCATACACTGTCGTCACTGGCCAGCCAACTCCAGAGGTTCTCCCTAAGTATCTGAATGCCAACACCTTCCCTCCTCTTCATAGATTGCTTCATCACATTCTTACCACCATTATCCAACCAAGAGGAGGCGCCAGAGATCAAGTAAGTCGCCTCCATCTATTTTTGCTCCATGGCCTCATCACTTGTCAACCCATTCGCCTCATAACGCTCATCCTAAACACCTTCCAAAACATCCTACATTATCCCCAGAATTCTCTTCCATTTGCTGCCCACATATCTGCCATTCTGGAAGCAGCAAAAATACCATTTCCTCACGCTCCGCGCATTGTAATTCCCAAATGGCACGTCTACAACTTTCACTTCGTGACCACATTTTTGGGGTTTAAGAAGGTAGGAGACCAAATTCAGCGCACTCTACCATCCAAGGGCAAATCCAAGGCTCCATTGCCACCCTCTTCTCCACCACATACACCTATACAGGTTAGCCCTACTGTCACACCTCCACCTGTGGTGCCTCAAGCTACCCCTACTCCCACCACTACTGCCCATCCTCCATCTTCCCTTTATATAGTGCCCTGGCATCCAGGCACTGCTGCCACTCATGCTCAATCCACTTCTGTTCCACCTACCCAAGCTCCATCTCATTCTGTTCCCCCTACCCAAGTTCCACCTACTTTCACTCCATTTACTTCTGCTCCACCACCATCTTTCACCTCCAACATTGAGTCTCACGGAGTGCTTCTCTAGATAGCATCTCAGTTGTCCTCTCTCAACACCCAATTCCAATCCTTTCAAGAGAATATGAATGCTGCCACCGGGCGCCTGGAGCAGAAAGTCCAAAGGCTGGAACAACAGATGGAGGCCAGGTTCATCAAGCAAAAGGAACACACTGACCATGCTAGTTCTCGGTTCAACAGACTAGTTGCCACCTTAGGTCAAGTGTCAGAAGAAATGGGAAACCGCATAGAGTTCACAACCAAGCAGAATGAACAGTATCACAATGCTACTATCTCCGAGATCCAGAAGCTCAGGCTCTCTTATGCCCACATTGTTGACAAGCTGGATCGCATGGAAGATAACGTGAAGCCAGAGACTTCCTCATCCTCCTCAGAGGGATTGTTCAAATGATCTTCTTTTTGCTGTTGACAAAGGGGGAGATAGGACTTTATGTGTCATTGTGTGTCTAGTTGTGTGTCTAGATGTGTGTCTAGATGTCAAGTTTACTTTGTCTACGTGTCCTTAGTGTCTTTATCCTTTTTGAGTCTCTCATGTAATTAATGCTATAGTTTTTGAAAGGCACATCAAACGAATTGTCTGAATGAAATCTGTGCTATGATAGCCTTGAATGCAATATCAAATGAATTTTATAATTTGTTGTTTGTCACAATGACTCATGGTTGTCATCATCAAAAAGGGGGAGAATGTTGTGCATCCCTTGGTTTTGATGATGACAATAGGATATGCTTGATTAATCAAGTTCTATCTTGTTTCATAACAAATACAAGTGGTTTGATTGTTCCTTCAAAGTAATGGACTCATGATTATTTGATGATGACAAACAATGTTTTTGATTAACTCAATATAAATCTGATAGTTCAAGTCACTTCTGATAAGTTAAGTAATTTCAGGTCCACTGAAATCCAAGTGGAATCAACAAATCAGAAGAAGTGTCAAAGGCCGCTTGTCGACCAAGGAAGTGGTTATGGTCGACCAACGAACCCAGTCAGAAACACTTCAAGTCATCTGTCTTCTGCATGTGCCTTGGCTGTCGACCAAAGCCCTACTTCTGGTCGACCACAGAACAGACAGAGCATCAGACAGAACTGACGGCCATCTGGAAATTGCCCCTTGTCGACCAGCGACAAGGCTGTGGTCGACCACGGGACGCGAGTGTCAGCCAGAATGAAACCGCCATCAGGACACTGCTCGCTGTCGACCAGGGACAGTGTCATGGTCGACCACGGGTGTTATAGCGTCCAGAATCGAACTCTAACCGAATTCTATTTTGGTTCCTTAAAACCTGCAGATTGTTGTTGCAGGTTGTTGGGTAGTTCAACTGATGAGATTCCGCAGGGGAATCAAGGAGAGAATATTGCTTAGAAGCGGTCAGACTTATTGTAGTGATCGGATTTAACCTTCTTCCTGCTTTCTAGCAGATTAACGCTCGATCTGGATTTTGAGCGGGAAGAGCTTCAGGCTTGAAAAAAGGATCTGCATAAAAAGTAGAAGGCAACTGATCGCGGAGGCAGGCACACAGAGAGAGCATAGAATAGAAGCTAAGAAACACACCTACATCACAGGACGAAGTGGCTCTCCATCAACCAGAAATCTGCAGAAGACTAAAAGCATTCTCATTGCTGCAGAAGGAAGACTGGGCTTGAAGCTGTGCGACCTCCAGCAGCAAAGCAGCTGAAGGCATCCGATTGGAAGTTCGACAGGGAGTCTACTCTTGTTATTTATGTGTTTAAGTCCCAGGCTGAATTCTTTACTTTGTTACAAAAGACTATATTCAGTCCTGTTGCATCATCCCACCTTCTCATCATTTCTATTCATTCTTACACCAAGTGTCAAGCTGTGAGGCAGCGGATTCAAGCTGTGTGTCAGCTGGTACAAGCTGTGTGTCAGCAGGAACAAGCTGTGTGACAGCGGTGTCTTGTGTTTTGGATTGAGATCAGAGGTTCTCATAAGTGAAGCCTTGCTTGAGTTAAGCAAGGGGTGGATGTAAGTCTCGGGAAGAGACTGAACCACCTTAAAAATCCTATCTTGTGGTTTGCTTATATGTGTGTGTGCTTCTCTATGTGTTTGTTTTCTTCATTGATATCAACATTAGTTCTGTAATTCGTCAATCACCTGCAACTCATTTAGTCAATAGATATTCAATCGAAAAAGGGGGAAAGATCTATTCACCCCCCCTCTAGATCTATTCAGTCCGTACTCAACATCTTCATTATTATTGGTTATTTGGAATTATTAGCCCTGTTATGTGATCTCTTGTGGCAATGAATGCTCTCATTGACATGAATGATATAACTGCTGCGTTCCGATTTTCCGCGTCGGGGCGTGACAATTTTTGTGGTATCATAGCCTAAGTTTTCTTTAGACCCTAGGTTTTTAGTGGTGTCATAGAACCCGTCACATTGGTAAAGTCAAGAATCTAACCCAGTGAGTTGGGTAGAGACTTGGGTTAAGCTAGTTAACTAGCTCTAAGAATATATAGTCAATAAAATACCCTCAATTAATTCTGGTTATATTGTAGGAATTTTCCCGTGATGGCAGTAGAACATGCGTAGTGGCGAGATATGCAACGCACGGTGTAGGGCCTGACCCAGGCCTTACAGCAGGTAGCTCAAGGCGGTGCACAGCACAGAGCGGGCAATCTACATTGAAACTTTCAAGGCTTGAATCCCCCACGTTTTAGTGGATCCTCAGACCCAGACGAGGCTGAGAATTGGCTGAAGGAGACAGAGTGTATCTTCAAGGTTATCTAATGTGGAGATCAGGATTGCGTCCTCTTGGCAACTTTTCAGCTGGAGCGCGATGCACGCGTTTGGTGGGAAGGAGCGGAAGCCACGCTCGGCAATCGACGTGCAACATGGGATGAGTTTAAGAAGCTATTTAACAACAAGTATTTCTCGGATCGGGTGCAAGAGAAGAAGGCGGCGGAGTTCGCTGCATTGAAGCAAAGAAATCTATCTATTGCAGAGTATGAAGCACAGTTTGCTAGATTGTCTAAATATGCACCACATTTAGTATCCACGGAGAAGATGAAGGCCAAACGATTTCTAAATGGATTGAAGCTTCAGTACATTAATCAATTGGCACCTTTGGAGATCCATGTTTATGCAGAGGTTGTAAGAAAGGCCCAGGTTCTCGAAGACACTACGGAAATGACTGACCGGATAAGAGGTCGGGACAAGAAGAGGGAGTAGACTACCAGCTCCGGGAATTTTAAACCCGTTAATGTCCAGAATAGGCCCAATGGTGGGCCGAGTTTTTCAAAGAATAAGAAACTGAAGGAAGGCGGGAAGAAGGCCGGACCGACTACTCCACCTAAAGCAGTTTGAAAGTATTGTGACCGTCCAGGTCACAAGATGGAGGAATGTTGGCACAAGCTGGGTGCTTGTCTGAGATGTGGTAGCAGGGACCATCGAATCCCTGAGTACCCCCTTATTAATGAACAGGCGTCAACTGACGCACCGCAAGGAAGCCAAAGGCGGCAGGGCAAGCTTCAAGCCCTCCAAGAGGCGGAGACTGAGACCGAGGCTACCGAGGAAGGAGGTATTATCGAAGGTACCCTTACAATTCTTTCCAAGCCAGCATTTGTACTTTTCGACACCGGAGCCACTCATTCTTTTATATCTCTGAAATTTGCTAAGACTTTATCTGTGAAACCAGTATTATTGGATTCTCATCTTATGATATCAACCCCTATTGGTTCGGGGTCCGAGATTAAACATTATTACCCTTCTAGTGAAGTTTTGATTAATGATTGTAACTTATCTACTGATTTGGTATGCATGAAGATGAAAGATTATGATGTGATTCTAGGAGCATATTGGTTAGCTAGACATGGTGCTAGTGTCCACTGTAAATCAGGAGTGGTATCTTTCGCTGGACGTCCTGGACTTTTCTTTTCTGGCTCTAGATAATCTAAGTTTATGCCGCTTATTTCGGCACTCCGGGAAGATAAATTGTTAAGGATGGGGTGCCTGACATTCTTGGCTTTGGTTTCTTTGACTAATAAGAAGGAAGTAGAGTTGGAGGATATCTCGATTGTTCAAGATTTTCCGAAAGTGTTTTCTGAAGAATTACCAGGTCTTCCCCCTGAGAGGGAGGTGGTTTTCTCCATTGATTTAATTCCTGGCGCTTCACCTGTTTCTAGGGCCCCCTATAGTATGTCCCCTACTGAGTTAAGGGAATTGAAGAATCAGTTGTTGGACTTGCTAGAAAAATGGTTTATTCGCCCGAGTACTTCCCCGTGGGGTGCTCCTGTACTCTTTGTAAGAAAGAAGGATGGTTCGTTGAGGTTATGCATTGATTATCACCAATTGAACCAGCTCACCGTGAAGAACAAGTATCCTTTACCCAGGATCGATGAGCTATTTGATCAGATATCTAGAGCCCAGCATTTCTCGAAGATCGATCTCAGATCGGGGTATCACCAGTTGAGAATAAAGGACGATGATATTTTTAAGACGGCATTCTGTAGTAGGTATGGGCATTTTGAATTTGTCGTAATGCCGTTTGGACTAACAAATGCTCCTGCAGCTTTCATACAGCTGATGAATAGTGTGTTCCGACCCTACTTAGATCAGTGGGTCATAGTATTCATTGATGATATTTTGGTATACTCCAAGAGCAAGAAGGAGCATGAAGAGCACTTGAGGATGGCATTGCAAATCCTAAAGGATCATCAGTTATACGTCAAGTTCAGTAAATGTGAGTTCTGGTTGCAAGAGGTATCTTTTCTAGGGCATATTATCTCTAAAGATGGGATTTCAGTGGACCCTTCTAAAGTAGAGGCAGTACGTAATTGGGAAAGGCCTGTTAATGCAACTGAGATCAGGAGTTTCTTAGGCCTAGCAGGTTATTATCGGAGGTTCATTAAGGACTTCTCCAAGATTGCAGTACCCTTGACTAGGTTAACTCGGAAGGAGAATCGATTCGAGTGGTCAGAAGACTGTGAAAAGAGTTTTCAGACTTTGAGGGAGTGTCTGACCACTTCCCTAATTTTGGCATTACCTTTTGGAGAAGGAGGTTTTGAAGTATACACTGATGCTTCAGGAATCAGCTTAGGTTGCGTTTTGATGCAACGAGGGAGAGTGATAGCTTATTCTTCCAGGCAGCTAAGGAAGCATGAAGAGAATTACCATGTTCATGACTTGGAGCTAGCAGCTATTGTGTTTCCTCAAAAGATTTGGATGCATTACTTATATGGAGAAACTTTCACAGTATACTCAGATCATAAGAGCCTTAAGTATTTATTTTCTCAGAAGAAGTTGAACATGAGGCAGAGAAGGTGGCTAGAGTACCTAAAGGATTTTGACTTCTCTATTGAATATCATCCCGAAAAAGAGAATGTTGTAGCAGATGCTTTAAGTAGGAAGCCGATAGCTAGATTAACAAGTTTGATGCTTCAAGAATGAAAGTTGCTAGAGCAATTTGCAAGCTTAGATCTTAATGTCACAGAAAAGGAGGATCGGGTTATGGTTGCTCATATCCAGCTTTATTCGGAATTATTGGTAGATTTTAGGCAGCTACAGGATAATGACCCGTGACTAGTAGAAATCAAAGAGCAGATGGCTAGTCGCCCAGACTTTGCGTTAGCTGATGATGGTAGATTGATGTTTCGAGGAAGAACTTGTGTTCCTGATTCTGCTAAAATGAAGAGAAAGATTCTCGAGGAAGCTCATAAGTCTAAGTATACTATTCATCCAGGAGCTACGAAGATGTATCGAGATCTGAAGAGAACCTTGTGGTGGCCGAACATGAAGAGAGAAGTGGCCGAATTTGTAAGCAGGTGTTTAGTATGTTAGCAAGTCAAAGCTGAACATTTTAGACATGCTGGAAAATTAAAGCCCCTTGAAATACCACAATGGAAGTGGGAGAGTGTAGGAATGGATTTTATTATGGGTTTGCCCAGAACTCGTGGCAGCTTTGATGCAATTTGGGTGATTGTCAATCGTCTGACAAAGTCCGCGCACTTCCTACCCATTAAATCTAAGTGGACTGTGGATGTATTGGCTGCCCTGTACATGAAGGAAATAGTGAGGTTGCATGGAGTCCCGATATCCATCATATCCGACAGAGACCCCATGTTTACCTCTCATTTTTGGAAAGGTCTGCAAGCATCGTTGGGAACTCGTTTGAATTTCAGTACTACTTTCACCCTCAAACTGACGGGCAGACTGAGAGAACAAATCAGATTGTCAAAGATATGCTGAGAGCTTGTATGATTGACTTTAGAGGCAGTTGGCATGAACATTTACCTCTGATTGAGTTTGCCTACAACAACAGTTATCAATCCAGTATACAGATGGCACCATTTGAGACTTTGTATGGAAGAAGCTGTAGATCCCCTCTTTGTTGGGAAGAGATCGGTGAGAAGTAATGGCTCGGACCGAATCTTGTTTCGGAAAATATTCAAGTCATTAGAGATCGATTGAAGATTGCTCAGTCCAGGTAGAAGAGCTATGCTGATAACAGAAGAAGGGATTTGGAGTTTCAGGTCGGAGAGCATGTGTTTCTGAAGGTTTCTCCATCAAGGGGACTCAGAAGATTTAGAATTCGAGGCAAGTTAAGCCCAAGATTTGTAGGCCCATTCGAAATCTTGGAGAGTATAGGTGAAGTTGCCTATAAGTTGGCATTACCACCACAGTTATCAGGCATTCATAATGTGTTCCATGTGTCTATGCTGCGGAAGTACGTCTACAACCCTTCGCACATCATCCAACATGTTGATTTGGAATTGAAAGAAGATCTATCTTATGAAGAGAAACCTGTCAAGATTTTGGACTACAAGCAGTAGCAACTCAGGAACCGATCCATTCCGATGGTCAAGGTCCAGTGGAGTCGGTGCAGAATGGAGGAGGCAACGTGGGAGTTCGAAGAAGCAATTAGGAAGTTGTATCCTGATTTGTCCTAATGTTAGTTTTTCAGTAGAGTCGATGAATTTGGGAACCAAATTCCTTAAAGTGGGGGAGGGTGCAGCATCCTGAATTTTAAATATTAATATCGCCATATTATTCAGTTATTTTCTTAGCTCAGATTCTAAAAATTTTATTAAAAATGTAGAAAAATATGTATTTTGTGTAAAATTTAATCTCCAGCGATTTTGTCTTCAGGAAGGAACCAGGAATAAAATTGATTAAGGCCCAATTTCACAATTCAAGCTGAAAAATCATTATTTTAAAGGACCAAACTAAACACTTTTAATCGGACCTGAAATCTTGCCCAATTGGGCCCCTGATTGGAGCCAAACCCTAGCCCAACTACAGAGGTTCATTTTCCCTCTGAAAACCCCAACTCTAGAGCCTTCTATTGGCGGCGGCGGATTAGAGTCCTCCCCGAATTTTTCATCATTTTTCCTCTTTGGACTCTCCACCCAAATTCGATCGCTTAAGGCATCCATAGACTCTTTAAATAGAGGGCTTTCTACCCCTAGAAACCCTATTTGCTCCGGCGGCAGGCAGCGTGATCGATCGTTGCCGGACGGGGGCGAATTTAGGCGTTCTAGGAGCGGCCGGATTAGGGTTCCGGCGACCCCCTTTCCTCTTCCTCTTTCCAGCGATAAAAAGATAGGTGTCTCTCAGGCTGAACTAAGAATTAATTATACCATCTTGTTCGCCTTTCCGAGCTCTTTCTTTTGATACCAAATTGCCCAAATTCCATGCATCATGTTGACCTAATTTTATCGTTTACCCCGAGGTACATCCGAAGGGTCAATTTTCATATTAATCAGTTTTATGTTTAGTAAATCACTTTAAACTTTAATCAAAGCGTGTGATCTTATGCGTCTTTTAATGCTCTTTCCAATGGTATCTATTTTCCCAATTATTGTTCACCCTAACGCTTGCAATCGGAGTTCTAACCGTGGTGTGTCGAGGTTCGCCAATGATGGAGACTCGGGTTGGTAAACGGTCCTACTAGGAACCGCTAGGCATATAGCAGTCGCCCGATAGACCGCTTGGCCACCCTGCTTTTTCAATATATATATTTTTTTATATATATCAAACGGTCGTACGATAGACCGCTTTATCTTATTGGCGGTCTTCATATAGACCATTTTCGGCCTCTGGCAGGGAGATTTTTTTAAGCCTGATTTGTGTGTTTTTACCTTGGTTAGCATGTTATTATGATCAGTAACTATGCAGAATGTAGTATTAACTATGTATCATGAAAATATACATTTATTTTCACTATCTACATGAAAATTTCCTTTGATAATCACTGTTGGACAACTGTGTGAATTAATAGAATAAACTTGGTTATCAGCTTCGTAATCTTAAACCTTGCCACTTATAAATTGCTTGTTTTATGATTCTGATATCATTGTTTGACAGTCCTGCCACTCCGGTGGAAATGACTGACCGCACCGTTCCATTTTCCGTATTTTATATAGCCTCAATCTTGTAATAGTTGGGACTCTCCGTCTGATATTCCTTCCGTCAGACTAGGACCACTATTATGAGACCTCCGTAAGTCCCCATGAGCCTGGGATTCCCACCAGGACGCCGGGCGGGTTGTACCACAAAGACCAGAACCCATGGACTTGTTTTGACTTACGTTTTGGGCCAGTCCGCAATCCGGACTATTCTGAACCTCTAGCGGCCCACCTTGAGACCGCTAAGAGACCCTTCGTGGCCCAGGGTTAGACCGCTAATCTTTTCTTGGCCTAGTTAGAAGTGGGCTTGGGTTAGTCAGTTTAATCTTGAACCCAGTCAATTCTGACCTGACCAAGTTCTCTCTCTTGACTTTGGCTCCATGGGCCGACCTCTGGTTTGGACCCATTCTGTCCCATGTTGAATTGAGGACCTTCCTTTGTCAAAGTGAAAAGCCTTGCAATACTCAACCATACGCAGTCTAGGGCTAGACCGTTAGTCTCATCCTAGCGGCCCAGGTAATGACCGCTAACTTCGAGATTGAGTGTGTTTTCTATGTTTCTGTTGTGATAGCAGTCATATCAAGGATGGCCTTGGACTGCGAAGTCTTGCTTTGATTCATGGTCATTTTGGACTCTCAAGTCATTTCCTTATGATATTTTATTCCAATTTCCCTTGGGATGTCTCTTGATCTTAAAGGTAAGTTCATAAGCTTAAACGTTGGAATTCTTGGCCATTTACTGTGGTGAATGTCTAGATTGGGATCTATGATCCAACCCTTCAATGCCAACGCATCATAAGGGCCCGGTCTGGTCCTGGGAGGAGCGCCCGAAAGTACTTGTGTCCCGGGGAGTTTGTAATGACAAGGTGTGACATTGCACCGAAGTGCATGACTAGCGTGATTGGTCTATGACATTCTACTTCACTCAATTACTTGCAAATTCTTGCGTGACATGGCATGCGTGCTTGTTATGGCCAGTTCAACTATATCTTACTTGAACCCTCGTGAAAGATTCTTATTATACAGGCAGTTATTCCTACATGAGATCTGTCTTTCTATTCTCCCATCTGTTATTTACCACTTGTCATTTACTTATTATTGTTCTTTTGTCATATTGTTATACATGTAAACTGATTAATCACTTAAATTGTGCCTAGTGATAGAGACATAAAATCCTACAGAGCTCGTTGCTCACCCCTGCTTTCCAATCTTTTCAGGTAGTACGAATGAGGACGTGCACACCGATGGGGACGGGAGCGAGTGATCTTGGAGTGAGCCTTTTAGTTTATGTTTGAGTCGATGCCTTAGTTGATGTCAGATCCTATTAAGATCAGAGTCGTTGTAATTCTCTTTCTTTTGTTTGATGCAGAGTTAGAAAGTCCACAAGTTGTCGGTTGTAATAAAAATACCTTTCTTCATTATTATTGGTTATTTGGAATTATTAGCCCTGTTATGTGATCTCTTGTGGCAATGAATGCTCTCATTGACATGAATGATATAACTACTGCGTTCCAATTTTCCACGTCGGGGTGTGACAATGAGTATGTTCTTGATGATGTAGAATACTGTGTCATGTCATGAGTCTACATGTGCATAGATTTCATGCCTCATCTATTGCCTTGTGCATTGAGTCTTATGTTTGATGGATTTATTTTATGCCTAATCTCTCTACCATGTGATGAACTCTTGAAGAACAGGATGTCAGATAAAGGGCAGGCTACTAGTCTTCTCATCTGCACTTGAAGTAAGTCTATCTGAAAAGCATCTATAGAAGAGGCCCAGATCAAAGTGTGACATGTCAAGGGAGTCCAATCAGTGAAATCTAAGTGGATCAGACCAACTGGAAGCTTACACTGAAAGGCCAGGTCAAAGCAACAGCTTGTGATCTGACGCCTCAGAGGATTTGGTTTAGAACTTCAAGGTTCTGAAAGCCTAAGTCAACGCAGCTGAGTTCATAAATGCAGTACAACATTTAGACAACATATTCAAGAAAATATGAGTCAGAATAATCCAAAGAAAGGATTTCATAGAGCAATGGATTAGTTGATATGATGAGGCGAGGTTAGACAGATGCATCGACACATCTAGCAGATACCTCGATGCAGCCACAAACCTTCGAGCAAATTCGGAGTGATGCATTGACGTACTAACGGAATACCTCGATGCAGCCAATGTCTCCGAAGTAACTTCAGCATGATGCATCGACGCAACCAACAAATATAGAGCAGATGCATCGACGCATCAAGCAAATGTCTCGGTGCACTCACAACTTCAGAAGAGAGTTATAGAGCTGCGTTGCTGAAATCAAAGGGATGGCTCGACACATCAAGAGTCCACATGAAGGACTCTCAATTCAGAATATGGAGTCTGTTACATTGGTCGATGCACCCAGCAGATGCATCGATGCGACAGGATGCTTCAAATAGTTTCAACACTTCATTTGAAGCCTCATTGTTGACACCTATTTTTAGCCTGCAAGTTGCATCATTTCTCTTATTCATCATTTTTGATGTCCCAGATTAACCATTCTTTTACAGCCTTCCTTGGATAGATTTCGAGCCCATTTCATTGTTTCGTAGCCTTTGGACTTTGGAGATCATGATTTCTTAGAGTCCTGGGGCTTACTTTATCAGCTTCCGACCTTCCAAGTCGACTTGCGGCCCATTTAGGTCGACTTCCATCAAGCATTCGGCCCCTTTTGCTACACAGTCCTGAACGCGGCCCTTTTTTCATCCCCTTCTGTTCCTCTGTACATTTTTAAAGCCCTAGATTTTCTTCTTCTACGCCATTGGCCAATTCTCCATCGATTTCAAGTTATTTGCATTTTTCCGACGCACTACGCTGTTCACCCGCGAACCCAGTGTTTTTATCTTTTCTCGCCCTATTTTCTCCCTCTTATGCTCGTCTTCTCATATTTCTCCCTTCATGAAAGTTGTTCCATTTTTTTATCTACAATTTCATCTTCTACGCCTTTCACTAGTTTTGCACAATTTTTGAGATATTCTCTAATTTCCAAAATCGACCACATTCTACCAAAAAAAAAATGTTCTTCTATCAGCCTAGCGGTCCTAGGAAGACTGCTAGGTGATGGTGGCGGTCTTACCAAGACCGCTACCCCCTAAACAGTGCCCATTTTGCCCCGTTTCACCCCTTAAAGCCTTGTGGTCATCCCAGGACCATTTGGTGATACCCTTGTGATGAGAATCAACACCGGACACTAACATTTTATTTTATATTTGTATCCTTTTGTTTACATTTATATCCGTGGGTTAATTGGTTTGCAATTGTATGATAATTATAAACTAAAGGGTTAGTCATTAGAAATCTTTGGGTTTCTTTGCAAAATGGCCTTTGGGTTTCTATGTAAAATATCAGTATGTCCAGCAGGGTCCTCCACCCTCTTTCCCATTGGTCCACCTAGGTTCTAGGGCCCATGTGGGCTGGTCCAAGGTCAAGGGTGGAACATGGACCATGGGGCAAAGTCCAACTTAGACTACACCTTAGTCAAGGGGGTGCCCCCTCCTTTGTCCTCTCTTGTAATTTTTTAGTTTTCTTTCTTTTGACCACATGGGAGAAGAAAATGATATCCCTTATTTGCCCCTCCCCAAACCTAGATCTGAGGATAGTTTAGGTCATTTATACAGGTCTATATAATCCATGTATTTTTCATATTTTGGAAATTAATGTGAAGAAAAATCAAGAAGTGTTCTTGGAGCCTTGGGCGCCCCTCTTTCCTCTCTCCCCCTTGCAGCAAAGATTGTTGCCAATTCTTGGGTGTGAAGCCTAAATATTGGAGTGAATCCAATTTCTATCTCTTCCCTGGAGTGTGAAGCTCCGCCACCGCCGCCTCCGTTGTCATCGGAGCCGCCAACAAGCCGCCACAGGCCACCTTCCACCTTGATGTCCTGAATTTCAGGATTGCTGGACAGCAGCTTGGTAAAAAGGCTGGTATGGGAGATCCAACTTTCTGATCGTGATGAGGTTTTGAGGGTAGGTTCCTCCCATCGTCCACCATTCCCAGTTTAATTTTCACGCACATCAGACTCCGCTTGCCCCCCTTCCCAGCCATTTGTTGCTCCCCCTCACAGACTGCCTGTGTGCAGATCTGTGAGATAGTATGTGGTAGCCGATTTTTCCCACCCCCCAAACGTTGTCATAAAAATACAAAATAATTATGTCCGTGACCACCACCCTCTCCCCTCTCTCCAAACAAATCTCCAAGTCCTAGATCCTCCATTTGATTTTCGGTCAAACCACATAAATAGGCAGATCCCGTTCTGCCCTATCTGTGCTGTGTTCCGGGATAGAGAACTCAGTCAGCTTGCAGTAGTTTTCATTTCCAATCCAGCTGTTGTATGGATCTGAAATTCTAGTATGTTGAAGATCTCTGAGTCCTCTTTCCAACGGCGCTAACCTCGCCCCGATCCGACTTCGGATCTGGTCATGCCAACCATTTTCGTGGAGGCGCACATTTCTGCTCCGAGACTGGCCAGCAACAAGGGGTCACCGGATAATTCCAGAACAAATACTTCGAGATAGCTTCAGCAATTGCCACTCCCGGGGGTCGACCAGGGACCCTCCGCCACCGTCCCAGTGCACCACCGCCTTTAGAAGATCCAAGGAGGCCGACGTCCCTTTGGATGTCCGTGTTCGCTATCCTACCGGGCAGCAAATCGCAGAACCGGAGCCGCTGCCCGCCACTGCCCGGAACCCGCCGCCTTGCTGCCCGTCAACCCAAATTCGGTGCTCCTGGCATTTTTGTGTAGCCCTTTACCTCCCTGCATGGAGTGGGCCAGAAAAGTCACTTCTGTAATTAATTTAATTACTATACCGGGAGTACGAAGCTTGGCCGGGAACGTCTTCCCCACGCCCGGTAGCGTGGAGGTACACTCGCCACCCTCCTACTTTGGCATTTGCTTTACTCGTATATATTTCTATATGCTGCTGCATGAGCGATAGGTCCTAGCTCGTTATAAATTTTATCACCGCTGCGAGAGTGAGTGAGTGGAACCCGTCCCGTGACTCGATCCGAGCACGGGAAAAGCCGATACCCGAGACTCATTGCCGATTTCTCAACCGCGCAGTTCCACGCGTTTCCCTCGCTTAGGGACGTCCGCGAGCTAGAGTCCACTGTTGTCTCGAGTCGCATCCCGTCCCGCATCAAATTGGTATCAGAGCGGGTTAGAGTCTAGGGTATTCGGTCCAAGGTGTCGCATTGCATTCTTATACCCAGTATATCAAAAGGTGTTCCCAGAATGATAGGTTACGCCTATCGAGAAGGTAGCACACTTGTTTGAGTGTGATCTTCGGATCAAACATCCACCACGTATCGGATACTAGTTGAGTCTAGGTTTATAGTCGAGTCTGCATTCCAACTTTGCATTGTTGTTGTAGGGTCGTGTCTAGTCGATTTGTCTTGTCACCAAGTGTCGACATGGCCATCCTATAGCTCTCCCGTGTCCCATGGATCTCCAAAAGCCCACGTCATATGAATGGTGGCGACACACCCAAGGATAGGGAATCCAACCCCACCACCTCCGTAGGCCCGAAGCCCTAGACTTCTATGGCTCCAACGTCCCGAGCGACTATCTACAATGGGAAGCCGCCATGGAAAAATATTTCGAGTGTTACACGATGTCCGGAGCCGTGGAAGTTAGTTTTTCCAAAGGGAGGCTTCGCCACAAAGCCGTCTGGAAATGGGAGAGCGTTGAATGCATGAGGGAGATGAACATGTAGTGGCCAATCGAGTCATGGCGAGAGATGAAGGGTGAGCTTAAAAAGATATACCTGCCCCGCCCAGTCGCCTCCACCCAGCCACACCCAGTCACCTCCCACCGAGAATGTCATAGTCGGAGGCAAAGAGCCCCGCATGTCGATGAGCCTAATCCCAATACTAGGCTGTGTGATTATGGGCGAGTCCATCACGATACCCCTACCCCAAACCCCACTATTGCCGAACTTTTCAAAATCATGTCAGATAAGGTGGATAGGATGTGTATCCAGATTGACGGACTCATGCTCGAGTATAGGGAGGTCGTAGCCGGTAGCCTCAACCCGGTGCCACCCCAAGGACCTCTTCCCCTCAAGGAGGATATTCCTTCCCCACCCATGAGAGCTCCATTGCCACCACCCTCACCTTCCGATCATTATTCGGAGCCACCTCAGCCAAAGCCACCCATGTTTCTAACGGGAAAGCTATTCATCGCCGAGCCACTACTTAGTTGGCTCAAGATATGCTTGGTCCCTAGACCACCTTGCTACCCATCCATGAACCCCACACTACCATTAGTGCCAGTCAACTCATTCCATACCACATTCTGGTCTTGTCACCATGTTGATACATTGGATGACCTTCTTAAGGGATTAGGCTGACAATTAAAGTTGACGTGTATGTTGGCCCAAGGCTTCGGCCAACCCAATAGTTGTAGCTTCACACATCCAGCCTTAGGGTCTATTACCTCCGTGTGCACCGTGGGTCATGTCACCACAGAGGTTCTTTTTTTCCTCCCCATGCCGGCCGAGCCTGATTTCATTCCACTTTTCCCGAGAGAGGAACCATACCTTCTACATGAGACCACCGTCTCATCTACCCCAGTGCATGAAGGTGACCATTTACACCTTCAATTCTAAACATGGGACCGTGACATGTGGGAACCTAGCTCAAGGGGTCACACCTTCTTTGATCCTTTCGACCCCTTCCCAAGTGAACCTTATGACCCACCTTTTCCATTTCACCTTATCAGGGAAGTCTCCTATCACACCCCTTCCCCACGGGCCGGGCTATCTACACCCATCAAGCCCGTTCACTGGCGAGATATACATACATATAGGGGTGATGAAAAAGGTGCATTCAATTCTCCTGGCCCACCCAAACCTCCCAAACCTCCCTAGTCCAATAGGAAGTCCTTGCATGCATGGTACATTTTAGGGAGTCTAGGAGTCCCCCATTTTGCCAACCACCGGTTACCTCGAGTGTATGCTTGGCACACATTCGGATGTCCTGGTCCACCATTGCATATGTATGGGTCGATCTAACAGTAGGTTTGTTAAGGGTCATGTGTGAGTCCGTGTTTTCTTTATTTGTACAGTTTGTTAGGAGTCTGCATGCGTCTAGTCTAGTCGGTCTCATGTCAGCTCGCGATGTCAGTCCCCTCGACTGTGAGGCAAGTCGGATCTAATGCGTACGTTGTAGACTTACCAGAATTTGGGATCGGCTCTACCTCAATATTTCAATCTAGTCACATACAGGGACCCAACGGTGATTCCTAGTAAGTCATTGAGCCGTCTCCTACCTTTGAGAGTGACCCACCCCGAAGTGTCCACCACTAGCCTCATTCCTACATCAGCATGTGCATATGACTATATACGGGATGAGCAGGTGACGATTACTTGGAGTGGAGCGTACTCCGCGCTACCTGGTACGGTGACAGATCCGTAGGAGCCACACGAGCAGTCGCACCCCTTACTCGACGGGGTCGAGTTCTTCCCACCCGAGGAGAATTGAAGGGAATCAACACCGGGCACTAACATTTTATTTTATATTTGTATCCTTTTGTTTGCATTTATATCCTTGGGTTAATTGATTTGCAATTGTATGGTAATTATAAGTCAAAGGGTTAGTCATTAAAAATCTTTGGGTTTCTTTGTAAAAAGGCCTTTGGGTTTCTATGTAAAATGTCAGTAGGTCCAACAGGGTCCCCCACCCTCTTTCCCATTGGTCCACCGAGGTTCTAGGGCCCATGTGGGCTGGTCCAAGGTCAAGGGTGGAACATGGATCATGGGGCAAAGTCCAACTTGGACTACCCCTTAGTCAAGGGGGCACCCCCTCCTTCGTCGTCTCTTGTAATTTTTTAGTTTTTTTTCTTTTAACCACATGGGAAAAGAAAATACCATCCCTTATTTGCCCCTCCCTAACCCTAGATCTGAGGATAGTTTAGGTCATTTATACAGGTCTATATAATCCATGTATTTTCCATATTTTGGAAATTAATGTGAAGAAAAATCAAGAAGTGTTCTTGGAGCCTTGGGCGCCCCTCTCTCCTCTCTCCCCCTTGCAGCATAGATTGTTGCCAATTCTTGGGTGTGAAGCCTAAATATTGGAGTGAATCCAATTTCTATCTCTTCCTTGGAGTGAGAAGCTCCGCCGCCGCCGCCGCCATCGGAGCCGCCACAGGCCACCTTCCACCTTGCTGTCCTGAATTTTGGGATTGCTGGATAGTAGCTCGGTAAAAGGGCTAGTATGGGAGATCCAACCGTCTGATCGTGATGAGGTTTTGAGAGTAAGTTCCTCCCATTGTCCACCATTCCCAGTTTAATTTTCACGCACATCAGACCCCGTTTTCCCCCTTCCCAGCCATTTTTCCCCCTCACAGACTGCCTATGTGCAGATCTACGAGATAGTCTGTGGTAACCGATTTTTCCCACCTCCCAAACGTTGTCATAAAAATACAAAACAATTATGTCCGTGACCACCACCCTCCCCCCTCTCTCCACAAAAATCTCCTAGTCCTAGATCCTCCATTTGATTTTCGGTCAAACCCCATAAATAGGCAGATCCCATTCTACCCTATCTGTGCTGTGTTCCGAGACAGTGAACTCAGTCAGCTTGCAGTAGTTTTCATTTCCAATCCAGCTGCTGTATGGATCGGAAATTCCAGTATGTTGAAGATATCTGAGTCCTCTTTCCAACGGTGCTAACCTCGCCCAGATCCGACTTCGGATCTAGTCGTGCCGGCCATTTTCATGGAGGCACGCATTTTTGCTCCGAGATTGGCCAGCAACAAGGGGTCACCGGATAATTCTAGAACAAATACTTCGGGATAGCTTCAGCAACTGCCACTCCCGAGGGTCGACCAGGGACCCTCCGCCACCGTCCCAGTGTACCGTCGCCTTCAGAAGTTCCCAGGAGGCCGACGTCCCTTTGGACATCCGTGTTCGCTATCCTACCAGGCAGCAAATCGCAGAACCGGAGCCGCTGCCCGCCACCGCCCGGAACCCGCCGCCTTGCTGCCCGTCAACCCAAATTCGGTGCTCCCAGTACTTTTGTGTAGCCCTTTACCTCCCTGCGTGGAGTGGCCAGAAAAGTCACTTCTGTAATTAATTTAATTACTGTACCGGGAGTACGAAGCTTGGCCGAGAACGTCTTCCCCATGCCCGGTAGCGTGGAGGTACACTCGCCACCCTCCTACTTTGGCATTTGCTTTACTCATATATGTTTCTATATGCCGCTGCATGAGCGATAGGTCCTAGCTCGTTATAAATTTTATCACCGCTGCGAGAGTGAGTGAGTGGAACCCGTCCCGTGACTCGATCCGAGCATGCAGAAAAGTCGATACCCGAGACTCATTATCGATTTCTCAACTGCGCAGTTCCACGTGTTTCCCTCGCTTAGGGACGTCCGTGAGCTAGAGTCCCTTGTTGTCTCGAGTCGCGTCCCGTCCCGCATCACCTTGCGGTCCTCCCATGACCGCTTGGCTCCCTAGCGGCCCTGCGATAGACCGTTTGCCAGATAGAGAGTCCAGAACTTCCTAAACTCCGATTTCTTCGCCTGAGGACTCTTTGGAGACCTTGTTTGATCCATTTTCTCCAAGAATATCCCTCCAGATCAAGGATAATCTACTTTGGAGATATATTCCCACTACTATCTACGAGTTTTATCAATCTAAATCCCTATGTTAGGTGTTTATCTCGGATTTGAACCTTCTGGATTCCTACAACTCTATAAAAACTGCCCAATTCGTAGTGTGTGACGGGGGGCTCTTCTTCGGTTTGGGGCGAAGCCATGCTTCTACGCCGACTAAGTTCTTTGACCCTGGCTTGAAGAGGGAAGTATTGACTTTCAATTCCACGTTCAAGGGCTTGATTTCATCATCTCTTCTCTTAGTTCTAGTCCTCCCAATTCTACAAATCATCACAGATTATTGTTTTTCTGCTACACATGCACTTTTCTCCGTTTTACGTAGCATATTCCCACAGTTGTGCAACGTGATTTTTCCTCTTCTTTGTCTTATTTTCATCGTAATACGCACACCTATTATTTCCACCCTTCCACAAGGGTTAAAAACCTCCCCTCGGTGCATTCTCCCTCAATCTTTATCCCTATTTTATCACTGCGGGATAGATATTACACTCATAGTTTCTAATGGGTTTTCCTCTTGTTGTGTTGGCTTTGTTTTGCAGGAGAGCATGAATAGAACGTGAGGCCCTCTTCCTCTTGTCGGCTGGAAGGAGAGAAGGTTGAATCCACAAAGTTTCCCGCACCCCGTTCCTTAAGCGCAATCAAGTCTTCATCCTTTTCCAAGGTACACAACGCCGTTCCTCTCCTTTCTCCATCCTTTTGGCGTTGTTAATCCTTGGTGGCGATCACGGTCAGTATCTCTATCTTCATCGCCTCTTTATTCATACTTTCATGCCTTTCATGATTCACATATGTTATTAACATAGTTGGGGGGCAGGGCAGAACAAAACATAAACAACCCTTATTTTTTTGGTGATCACGGTGGGAGACCTAGTGCCCATCACGTTATTCATGCTCTCTTCTGAGTTGGGTGTGGGTGTGTACATGTTTAGATAGTATTTTCTCCATTTTTCTGCTGTTCGGGGTGTTTTTTGGTCTGTCAGGGGGTTGTGGTCCTCTACAGGGCCGCCAGACGCTGCTAGCGGCCATCATTGGGCCGCCAGGGCCTTTCTGTTGGCCCTGCGGTCTTCCACTAGACTGCAAGGGGATAAAAACGGTCATCTGGTAGACCACTACCCACCCTCTGGCAGGTCTGCGCACAGGCTCACGGGGGCGTCTTTCTTGGGCGATTTAGTTGACCTCTCACGGTCGGATTGCTCTGTTCTTGGGCCCGTTGTGTAGCCCTTTGTATTGTCTTTCCATCCATATATAATATACATCATTTGGGTTATGTTTGCATAGTTTAATTGTATCATCATTTTTGAGTTTTCTACATAAAATCTGTAGGCAGGTCCAGGGACAGACTCACAGGTATGTCTTTGGTCGATGATTTGATTGGCTTCCTGAGATCTGATTGCTTGCTTCTTGCTTCCATCTTGTTCCCCTTTGTATTGTCTTTCATTCCATATATCATTTTCATTATTTGGGTCACGTTTGCATAATTAAATATTATTTCCATTTTTACATTTTGTGCATAAAATCTGCATGCAGGTCCACGGGCAGACTCACAAGTGCATTTGGCATTAATGATTTAATTTCCTTCTGAGTACTGTTTGTGCTGGTTCCTGGTCCTGCCTTGTTATCCTTCGTATTATCTTCATTTTCATATATTGTTTGCACTCATATCATTGTGTTTGCATAATTAAATCTTGCCTTCATGTTTCACTTTTATGCTAGATTTCTACATGCACCCCGGTGCACATAGGGCCATGCATTGCATATCATAGCCGCATTCCTACCTTGGTAAGTGATCCTCTCACCTCCATATTCCTTGGGGTCGACTAGGTGTGTCACGCCCCGAGCGTGGAAGATTACACGGAGGCGTGACACGTCTATATAGATCGTGTCAATCATGTAAATATCAGAGTGGGCAAATAACTAAGATTTAACTCGAAATTAATACAAATAGTATGAGCTGACAATTGTCACAACTAATCAAAGGACAAATACATATGTTCCCAGAGTCCAACGACTAGGCTTCAAATCTTAAGCAGTTCTAATCAAGTTGACTAATACAAATGACATAGATGAATTGATACAACTGACATAAGTGAACTAATACAATAACACAAAGGACATGACAATTTGATAACTTCACTCTAACACTCATCACTCAGTCTCATTCCTTTCCGAGTGTTGGTTGACATCTAAATTACCTGAAAATATTAGAAAACAACTAGATGAGCGAATCGCTCAGTAGGAATTACATCTCAAGATTTAACATGCTTTAAGTGGTTTACAAGTTCAATTAATGTCAGTAAAGCTATGCATGTAGATGAGTAGATATCAAGGATTTTAAGAATCGACAAGAGCAGTGAAGGAATAATGAGTGAGAGTGTAAGGATTCCAACTTCAATGCAGCAATAGCAAGAGATTCAAGCAAGTAATAACTGGAATTAACAAAATCTTTCCAAGAGAGTAAGAACTCATGTCAAGCAAGTAATAGAAAGTAATATAAATTCAAGCATGTAAAACTGGAATTGGCTATATATCAATTTCATTCAAGCAAAAACTTTACCCTTCTGCGGGTCTCAAGTCAAATCAATCAAGTAATATCACGAGAATGAGTGGAATGTCTAAAGCCTAGCAAGCAAGTATTCCGGTGCAATGCCAAACACCGTGGTCAATAAACTCCCATGGGCACAAGTACCTTCGGGTGCTCCTCCCAGGACCAGACCGGGCCCTATATGCACAGCATTAATCATGTTTGTTGACATCCACTCTCATTTATAGCCAATATGGAATTTCAAAGTTTGACCCGTATGATATATAAGGCGGAATTATGGAATGGAATCCAAGGGCGCATTGATGTGTAGGGATGAACTAGGAGTGAAAATCAGTAACGTTTGACACACGGAAAAAAAAAACTAGATAAGAGAGATGCCGTATATACTTTATATCTATTTGCTAAACATGCAATTGAGAGGGGTCTTGGGTTTGCATGTTTATGTTGTTATTCATGTAAGTTCTTGAGATTTTAGTCTTTCTTAGTCCTTTTCATACTTTTCGGATTTTCATTTCAATTTCATGTCTTCTGCAAACTTGTTCATCCTTAAGTGCTTTACATTTTCTTCTTCAACCTTTTTCTCTAATTCCTCTCCGTTTTCAAGTTATTGCATATTTTTCCACTTGCTGTCCTGGCACATTACTGTTCATCCGTGTTGATACCTTCTTTTGTTCCCTAGTTTTCATGCCCTTCCAATCCTCTTTTTGTTAGGGATATGGAGTACCCAGACGAGGAGGACAACCAGCAGAGGAGGAAGAAGGAGAGAAGAAGAATCACACAAGAACACACATGAATTTTTTTTTTACGTGGTTCGGAGGCAAGATGCCTTCCTACGTCCACGGCCGCAGCAGGATTCCACTAAGATAATCACAGACTGGTTACAATACAAGGAGAGAGTCCATCCTTTTATACTAGGAGATTAGGGCGTCATAAGTCAGGGCATTAAGGACAATAATACCCCTGATCAACAGAAATCCTCTTCCGGGATACATCATACGCGCATGCTCGCCTGTCCCCCCGAATGCTCTCCTGGGACCGAGTATGCCCTCCAACGACTGCAGATGCTCCCCCACCATCAGTCAAGTTAATGCATTGCCAAGACAAGTGTCGACACTTCTTCATGCAGGTCAGCCTGCTCCAAGTGACATCAAAATGCCTTGAGCCCGTAATGCATGCTCCCATGACATTGAGGATGCTCCCCTGGAGATGGCATAAGCTCGCCATGCTTCCCTGATGCTGTGAATGCTCCCCTGGAGCAGTGGATGCGCTCCTGAGGCAGAGTGTGATCCCATGCAGAGGCGCACGAACAAAAGAGTTCTGACTCCACACTCTAACACTTTTCTCTCTGAGTTCTTCACAAAAGTTCTTCTTCTCTTGTAGATATAGATTTTCTTCTTCTACCACTTCCTCCAATTCTTCTTAGTTTTTAAGTTATAATTAATTTTCTACGTTTCTGTTTTCTACTCAGTCACTGTTCACCTACGCCTATAGATCTCGGTTTTTCACATTTTTCACCTTCTTCCTCTCATTTTCTCTCTCTGCACTCTTCATAAGACTTCTTCCTAACCCTCCAATCTATAACTTTCTCTTCTTTCACATATTCTCATTCTCTCTAGATTTTTCGTTATTCTCCTTCTTAGAACCCCCTATTTTCAATATAATTTCATTGTGCTTTCAACTTGGTCTTTTTCCACGTTTTTCATCCTCTTGGCTACAATTTCTTCTTTCACTATTTTCAGGTTTTAGTTTCTCTAATATAACATTTTTAACATGGTGGTTTCAGTTTCACAGAAATTGACATAATGACAGGCTCTTTACCAAGGCATGAACTATATCAAATATAGATATTAGCTAATACATGCTAATCGTCCTAGATTTAAGCTAACACATGCTAATTATTCTAGGTATGAGACTAATACTTACTAATACTTACTAATACTTGCTAATTATTCTGGATATAAGGCTAATACATGCTAATTATCGTAGGTATGAAGCTAATACATGCTAATCGTCCTAGATTTTAAGCTAACACATGCTTTATAAACACTGAATATCGCATGGAAATGAGCCTAAGACTAAATGCCTAGACTAATCATCCTAGATTAGCTACTAGTTTAGTTAAAAGTTGAGAACACCTACCTTGTTGGAAGATCTCTAGAAGTAGCAGAACCCTTCTAGGTGACTGTGTAATCCCTGCAGAGCTTTGCCCCAACCTTAGCTAACCTAGAATGGGGGTAGCAAAGGGTATGTTATAGGGTCTGGTATGACCGGATAGGGGGGCAAGATCTGGAATAATGGGGCTTTACAGCTTGTACAGGCTGGAGAGATAAGGGATAATGTTTGGACAGCCAATCCATGGCCCAGATCGTAAAGTCTGTCTCCCACATTCATACACGATCCCTCTTCAATGTGCACACTTTCAAAGTCTGTACATCCTCAAAGTCTATACAGGCTTCCTCAAAGTCTGTACATCCTCTCCCTCTCAAAGTCTATACATTGGCTTCCCCTCAAAGTCTGCACATCACAAAGTCTGTACATTGCTATTGCTAGCCTATTCACAAAGTCTGTACATCACAAGTCTGTACATTGGCTTCCTCTCAAAGTCTATACATTGGCTTCCTCTCAAAGTCTATACATCACTTCCTCTCAAAGTCTGTACATCACAAAGTCTATACATTGGCTATTGCTAGTCTATTCACAAAGTCTGTACATCACAAGTCTGTACATCCTCTCCCTCTCAAAGTCTATACATTGGCTTCCTAAAGTCTCAAAGTCTATACAGGCTTCCTCAAAGTCTGTACATTCCTATCTTTACCTACGTTACATCCTCAAAGTCTGTCCATTCCTCAAAGTCTATACATTCCTATCTTTACCTACGTTACGTCCTCAAAGCCTGTACATTCCTCAAAGTCTATACATTCATATCTTTACTTACGTTGCTGGTCACTCAAAGTCTATACATTGCAGCTCAAAGTCTATACATTGGCCATTTGCTGCAACTCAAAGTCTATACATTGCAGCACTGTCTCACTTAGCGTCTTATTTTAACAAGTCTATACGCTGGCTGCTGCACTCGCAAGTCTATACATTGGCTGCTGCATGCTGACACAACCGCTAAGTCTATACATTCTTGTTGTTGTGTTCGTGCATTCACAAGTCTGTACATCACTGTAGCTGCATCGTCTCATGCAGCGTCTCATTCAAAGTCTGTACAGCGTTCGTCTCAGCCAGCGTCTCATGCTGCGTCTTAGGCAAGTCTGTACATTGCACTGTAGCTGGCATTATTTCACCTGAAGTCTGTGCATCGTCTCAGCCACCGTCTCATTCAGCGTCTCACGCTTGCAAAGTCTATACACTGGTCGGTGGAAGCAAGTCTATATATTCGACTGTTTCAGCAAGTCTGTACAGCGATTGCATTCATATTGAAAGTCTATACATCCCTGTAGCTTTCACGAGACGAAGTCTGTACATTGGACTATTGGGTAAAGTCTATACATCCTCTAGCTGGAACTGTGCAAAGTCTGTACATTGGCATCTTTTCCTACGTTGCACTTCCAAGTCTGTACGTTGCTAGCTTATAATGTATAATTAATTGGCACAAAAGGTAAATGGTGAATGCTAGATTTGAACCCAGGTCATTGGGTTGAAAGATAAGTTACTTAACCAACTACACTAGGAAGCCACTTGTTAAGTGAATAATCTTTACATATGATAACTTCGTGTTCCAACTTCTTACTTAAGCTTCCTCTAGAGTTTATCTAATATTTTTTTTATTTTGGAAATATTATTAATAAATATATATATATATTTTTATACGGGTTGCTACACCCTCCCCCACTTAAAAGAATTTGGTCCCCAAATTCAATTACATTATACGGAGACAAGGAGGGTGAGAATTACTTATAGACTAGAATAATTCTGGAAATCTCCTTCTCATAGACTCCTCGGTTTCCCATGTAGCTTCTTGTTCTAAGCATCGATTCCATTGAATTTTTACCATAGGGATCGTCTTGTTCCTTAGAACTCGGATTTCTTGGTCGAGGATCTTTACTGGCCTTTGCTCATAGGTGAGGTCCTTCTGTATCACCAAGTCAGTGTGATCGATGACGTGTGAGAAATCGTGCACGTATTTCTTTAGCATAGAAACATGAAATACGTTGTGCACTTCTGACAGTTGTGGAGGTAGGGCGATACGATAAGCCACTTCGCCTACCCTTTCCAGTACTTCGAATGGACCGATAAACCTTGGTGTTAATTTGCCTTTAACACCGAATCTTCTAATGCCTCGGCCGGGAGATACCTTGAGGAAAACATGATCTCCGACTTGAAATTCCAGGTCTCGCCTTCTGTTATCGGCATAAGATTTCTACCTAGACTGTGCTATCATTAACCTTTCTCTAATGAGTTGTATCTTCTCAGTAGAATCTTGCACCATGTCAGGACCTAGAATTTGTTTTTCACCGACTTCATCCCAGCATATGGGAGATCGGCAACTCCTGCCATATAATGTTTCAAAAGGTGCCATTTGTATGCTGGCTTGATAGCTGTTGTTATATGCAAATTCGGCTAGTGGTAAGTGGTCATTCCAACTACCGCCGAAGTCTATAATGCATGCCCTTAACATATCTTCCACAACTTGATTAGTCCTCTCAGTCTGTCCATCTGTCTGGGGATGAAAAGCAGTGCTGTAGTTGAGTCTCGTCCCCAAGGAGTGTTGCAGGCTCTTCCAGAAATAAGAGGTGAAGCGCGGGTCTCGGTCAGATACGATCGAGACGGGAACTCCATGCAATCTAACCACTTCCTTCATATACAGGGCAGCAAGTACGTAGAATGACCATCGACTTTTGATGGGTAAGAAATGGGCCGATTTAGTTAACCTGTCGATAATTACCCAAATTCCATCATATCCGCCCCTAGACTTGGGCAAACCCATGATAAAGTCCATGCCAATGTCTTCCCACTTTCACTTGGGAATATCCAGCGGATGTAGCTTTCCGGCGGGTTTTTGATGTTCCGCCTTCACTTGTTGGCATGTGAGGCAACGAGACACAAAGTCTGCTACCTCCCTTTTCATGTTAGGCCACCAGAAAGTTCTTTTCAAGTCTTGATACATCTTAGTGGCTCCAGGGTGGATTGTGTACCTCGATCTATGAGCTTCTTCAAGAATCTTCTTCTTCAATTCGGGACAGTCGGGCACACATGTCCGTTCATGAAATAGTAATCTTCCATCAGGTGCCAGCTTGAAATCTAGTCTCTCGTCCAGCTTGCTCTTTATCTCCACTAGCGAGGGATCCTCTTCTTGTAACTTCTTGATTTCAGGTAGCAAATATGGATGTAGGCTCATATGAGATAGAATAATACACATGTTCTTCTCATCTGTGCTGATATCAAGCTCAGAGAATTTCTCCAGCAGTTTCCATTCTTGTATCATGCAGTTGGCCAATATTGTTCTCGGCTTTCGACTAAGGGCATCAGCTACGGAATTACCCTTACCAGGATGGTACTGTATAGTGAAGTCGAAATCCTTGAGATACTCGAGCCAACGCCTTTGTTGCATGTTCAGCTCCTTTTGGGAGAATAAGTACTTGAGGCTTTTATGATCGGAGTACACAGTGAATTATTCTCCGTAGAGATAGTGCCTCCAGATCTTTAAAGCGAATACTACTGCGGCCAGTTCTAAGTCGTGAACTGGGTATTTCTCTTCATGTTTCTTCAATTTTCAGGAAGAGTATGCAATGACTCTCCCATTCTGCATCAATACACATCCGAGGCCAATACCAGAAGCATCGGTATATACCTCGCATTTTTCTCCTTCCATTGGTAATGATAAGATTGGAGCAGTGGTCAAGAGATCCTTCAAAGTTTGAAAACTCTTTTCACAGTCTTCCTTCCACTCATAAGGCACTTCCTTGAGGGTTAACCTGGTCAGGGGAACAGCAATTTTGGAGAAGTCATTTATAAAATGCCGGTAGTAACCAGCTAGACCCAAGAAGCTCCGAATCTCAGTTACATTTGTGGGTCGTTCCCAGTTCTTCATGGCTTCGACCTTTGATGGGTCAACAGCAATTCCGTTCTTCGAAATGATATGGCCTAAGAAGGATACTTCCTCGAGCCAAAACTCGCATTTGTTGAATTTGGCATATAGCTTGTTTCCCCTTAATATCTGCAATGCCTTCTTGAGGTGTTCTTCATGATCCTCTTCGGTCTTTGAATAGATCAGAATATCATCAATAAAGATCACAATAATATGGTCTAAATAGGGCCTGAATATGCTGTTCATTAACTGCATAAAAGTTGCGGGGGCATTTGTTAGTCCGAAAGGCATAACAGTAAATTCGTAATGCTCATACCTGCTTCGGAATGCAGTTTTATGAATGTCTTCTTCTTTGATCTTCAATTGGTGGTAACCAGAACGAAGATCAATCTTGGAGAAATATAAAGCTCCAGATAGTTGATCGAACAGCTCATCAATCCTTGGCAGTGGATACTTGTTCTTGATTGTAAGGTGATTTAGCGGCCGATAATCTATGCATAATCTCATCGACCCGTCCTTCTTTTTGACGAATAGCACGGGTGCTCCCCATGGGGAAGTACTCGGCCTGATGAAACCCTTGTTCAATAACTCCATTAGCTGCTCTTTTAGTTCCTTCAGCTCAACAGGGGACATTCTGTATGGTGCCCTGGAAATAGGACCAGCACCAGGGACAAGGTCGATTGTGAACGACACTTCCCTTTCCGGGGGTAAGCCGGTTAAATCTTCTGGAAAAATATCAGGAAAATCCTGAATTACACGGATGTCTTCAAGTTTAACCTTCTTGACTTCCGTGGCAGTCACGAATGCTATGAAAGCCATGCATCCCTTATTCATAAGTTTACTAGCTCGGAGTGCTGATATAAGAAGTGATTTACTCCGAGGGCTATTGTAAACTAGCTCTGGGAAATCTACGAAAGTTACCTTGCCATGCCGACAATCTACAGTTGCTTGGTATGTGGATAGCCAGTCGGCACCTAGTATGACATCATAACCCTTTATATCTAGGCATATCAGGTCAGCAGGTAAATTATTTCCCTTAATCATCACTTCACAGTTTGGATAGTGATAAGTGATATCAGACTCATTCCCAAGAGGTGTAGATATGACCAAATCTAATAGTTCATGTTTCTTAGAAAATGAAGCAGCAAAGTTCTTAGAAACGAATGAATGAGTTGCTCCGGTATCGAATAAAACTTGAGCAGTTTTTGAACAAATAATGAGAGTACATTCCACAATTCCACCTTTAGTTGGTTCCATCTCTTGGAGAGCTTGCAGACGGCCTTGTTTTTTTACCGGACGCTTCTCGTCTTTGGTGTCTTGTTCCTTCATCAGTGGGCAGTCTGGGATTCGATGCTCTCGGCTCCCACATCGCAGACAAGCTCCTAACTTTCTTCAGCATTCCTCGGTCTTATGACCAGCTTTATCACAATACTTGCAAATCTCTTTTGATGGTGTGGTGGTGGAGAATGGCCTGTCATTCTTCTGGAATTTCTTCGCCTTAGAGGGCTCCCCTCCCATGAAGAATCGCTTCTTGTTGAAGGATTGTTTGAATTTTCCCGGGCTTGTGACGGGTTCCTTCTTGTCTCTTCCTCGGATTCTCTCAGATAATTCGGTGGCGTCTTCCAGCAGTTGAGCACGCCGAACCATCTCCGAATAGACTTGGATGTCTATCGGGGCAAGTTGTGTGATATAATGGGGCCGAAGCCCGTTGAGGAATCTTCTCGCCTTCATCTTTTCCGTACACACCAAGTGGGGTGCATGTCTAGATAATCTGGAGAATTGGGCCTCATACTCGGCCACTTTCAAGCCCGTTGTTTTAGAACGGTGAATTCCGTGGCTTTCTTTTCCTAGATATGATCGGAGAAGTACTTGTTGTTGAAATGCTCCGTGAATTTATCCCATGTGACATGGTATTCTGGCAGTGTTGCTTCTATGGATTCCCACCAGCATCGAGCGTCCCGCTCTAGTTGGAATACGGCAAGTAAAACCTTCTCTTCATCCGCGCATTGCATCACACGGAAGATTCGTTCCATCTCCTTGAGCCAATTCTCGGCATCCTCGGGGTCGGACGAACCCGTGAAGCTCGGTGGGTTCATGTTACGAAAACTTCGGTGGAGATCTCCCGCTCCACGATTTGCTCCGCCTTGGGCCACTTGCTGTAGTGCCTGTGTGAGGCCTTGCACGGTGCGCTGCATCTCGCGCCATTGTGCTCTTTCCGCAGCCATGATCCTACAAAAGAGTTAAGTATGATAAAGATCGGATTTACTTGTAAGGTCGAAAGTCATTGTAGAACTTAACCCATGGCTCTATCCATCTTACCGGGTAAGGTATATCTATCCTTGAACTTGGGTTTTACCTATCCTTGGACATAAGTTTTTACTTGGATTTCAATTTCTAACCATTTATATATATATATTTTCCCTAGGTTTGAAAACCTAGGCTCTGATACCACGAAGACTGTCACGCCCCGAGCGCGGAAGATTACCCGGAGGCGTGACACGTCTATATAGATCGTGTCAATCATGTAAATATCAGAGTGCGCAAATAATTAAGATTTAACTCGAAATTAATACAAAGTACGAGCTGACAATTGTCACAACTAATCAAAGGACAAATACATATGTTCCCAGAGTCCAACGACTAGGCTTCAAATCTTAAGCAGTTCTAATCAAGTTGACTAATACAAATGACATAGATGAATTGATACAACTGACATAAGTGAACTAATACAATAACACAAAGGACATGACAATTTGATAACTTCACTCTAACACTCATCACTCAGTCTCATTCCCTTCCGAGTGTTGGTTGACATCCAAATTACCTGAAAATATTAGAAAACAACTAGATGAGCGAATCGCTCAGTAGGAATTACATCTCAAGATTTAACATGCTTTAAGTGGTTTACAAGTTCAATTAATGTCAGTAAAGCTATGCATGTAGATGAGTAGATATCAAGGATTGTAAGAATCGACAAGAGCAGTGAAGGAATAATGAGTGAGAGTGTAAGGATTCTAACTTCAATGCAGCAATAGCAAGAGATTCAAGCAAGTAATAACTGGAATTAACAAAATCTTTCCAAGAGAGTAAGAACTCATGTCAAGCAAGTAATAGAAAGTAATATAAATTGAAGCATGTAAAACTGGAATTAGCTATATATCAATTTCATTCAAGCAAAAACTTTACCCTTCTGCGGGTCTCAAGTCAAATCAATCAAGTAATATCACGAGAATGAGTGTAATGCCTAAAGCCTAGCAAGTAAGTATTCCGGTGCAATGCCAAACACCGTAGTCAATAAACTCCCATGGGCACAAGTACCTTCGGGTGCTCCTCCCAGGACCAGACCGGGCCCTATATGCACAGCATTAATCATGTTTGTTGACATCCACTCTCATTTATAGCCAATATGGAATTTCAAGGTTTGACCCGTATGATATATAAGGCGGAATTATGGAATGGAATCCAAGGGCACATTGATGTGTAGGGATGAACTAGGAGTGGAAATCAGTAACGTTTGACACACGGAAAAAAAAAACTAGATAAGAGAGATGCCATATATACTTTATATCTATTTGCTAAACATGCAATTGAGAGGGGTCTTGGGTTTGTATATTTATGTTGTTATTCATGTAAGTTCTTGAGATTTTAGTCTTTCTTAGTCCTTTTCATACTTTTCGGATCTTCATTTCAATTTCATGTCTTCTGCAAACTTGTTTATCCTTAAGTGCTTTACATTTTCTTCTTCAACCTTTTTCTCTAATTCCTCTCCGTTTTCAAGTTATTGCATATTTTTCCACTTGCTGTCTGTGGACGCACTTTTCGATCGGCTCGTTGGTTTGGTTTCGGCTGGGCTGGTGGCGTTGGTCTGTTAAGTGCGTGGGCGTACCAGTCACCGAGGTGACAATTTATTCGGGCTCCGAAGAGCCCATGGTGCGCTCGATCTGACTCTCGATCTGACTTCGTCAGGCGATTGTGTGGTCCGTGTCGGGACCGAATCCCGTCGCACCATCAAGGTTACGACGTCATTTACATCCCACATACGAGAGAATACTCTTGATTAATCGCCGAAATTAGGGGCCCCACGGCCGAAAAGAATAATACTGATTGCGAGAGAGAGATAGGGGTAGATCACACTGGGAGTCGTGTTCAGACCACAAATCGTCGGCCGTGTTGGTCACTCGTGGACCTTTTCATGTTCGGACACCGGTCCGTGATGGGAACGCGATGGGAAAAATCGGGACGAGTCCGTTCAAATGTATGCCGAGCGCCCGGCAATTTCAATGATAACTCGGAAGGCGTCCGGAACGAGAAACAAATCCGATCCGGTCGGGATGTCGGCCCGAGGCTAGGTCGGGGCCGGACCATGTCGGGATGATTCCCAAGATCCAAGCCCGGCCTGAGAGGGCGGCATTGTTGTTCCTTTTGCCCCGGGTCCCGGGGAGAGATGGGGCTGTGGTGTGGGCCCTAGCATCTTTTATCTGGGATTCTCTTGATTATGTGCATCTCTTTTCTCTATTGCTTATTACTTCTTTATGCTTTTGCTCCGGATGATTTCTCTTCTTTTATTCATTATTGTCGTTATTTTTATTATTACTATTTTGATTATCTTTTATTACCCCCACCACCTCCTTAATCGTTATCAATGTTGCATATTCAGAGTCCTTTAATTAGCATAATTTTCATTAATTTATTTGCTATTGTTAATGCCCTTATCATGCTATATATATATATATGTGTGTGTGTGTGTGTAGTGTACCGACGAAGGGAATAGGGTGTACCGCTGGGAGACCCTAAGGGAAGTGTGCCGGTGAAGGGTGGAAAAGGTGTACCACTGAGGGAAAGAGTGTGCCGCTAAAGGGTGTGCCACTGGGGCAATCAGGGGTGTACCGCTGGGGGTTCAAGGGGCGTGCCGCTGAGGGGCAATAGGGGTGTACCACTGGGGGTTCAAGGGGCGTACCGCTGAGGGGCAATAGGGGGTACCGCTGGGGTTGAAAGGATTGTGCCGGGGAAAGAGATGGAGGAGCGTACCGCTGGGAGGCAACAAGGGCGTACCGCTGAGGGAAAGAGGTGTACCGATGAAGGGGTGTTGGAGGATAGAGGTAGTGTGCCGGAGAAGAGGCTTTGAAGCGTGCCGCTGAAGGCTGGGAGGAGTGTGCCAGCGAAGGGATTTGGTGAACATGCCACTGGAAGATGACTAGGGTGCGCCGTTGAAGGGCCAATCAGGGCGTGATGGTGGAGGTTCAATCAGTCTTCAATTCTTTATTTTAAGGCTTTTCTTTTCTTCTTGTTTTAATTTGTATGCAGTTTTATATAAACTTCTCCCTTGTTTTGTTCTGTTCGGCCTCTCTGCCATAAGTCGGAAGTTCGACCTGTCGTGGCGTTGATCAGTTCGGTTCTTATCATGGTACCGGCAGTGGCTTGATTAGTTGGAAGGCTTCATCATTAATTATTCTGTTCGTTTGTTGCCTCCTTTTGCCTTATTTAACATGTTGTTATTTTCTGACAAAAATTCGGCAGCATCTCCCCTTGACCCGGGGCGTAAGGGAGATAAAGGGAACGCGCCCACATGGAGTGGCGGAACCCGACAACTGGAGGTGGGCGCCCGAGGGCAGCAACACCTTTATGGGGCCTCGGAAAACCCAGAGAAAATCGTGAACGGAGGGCTTCTAGTACTAGGCAGAATGGGCTGGGGGTTGGCGGCTGAGAGCGTACCGCTGAGGCACCAGGGGAAGGTGTACCGCTGGGGGCCAGAAAGTGTGTAGCTGAGGGCCTAAGGGGTGTACCGGCCAAAGGCAACGGGGTGTGCCGCTGAGGGCCAGAAGGCTGAAGTGGGGACGATCGTCCACCCCCCCCCCCTTCTCCAACACTTCCCCCCTGTTACATCAAGACCTTCTTCTCTCTTACTCTCTCTTCTTCCCGGTGGCCGTCGGAGGGAGCTCACGTCGGAACGCCTCTTCTTCCCTTTCTCTCTTCTCCTCTGGTCTCTTCTTTCTTCTCTGTGGGTGTGTCTCTATCTGCCTCTGTCTCCTTCCTCTTCCTCTTCGTCCCGTGGCCAGTTGAAGCGGGAGTGGCTTTATACTCCCTGCCGCCGGAGCTTTGAGCACGACCGTCGGAGGCGGGAAGCAGCTCCGTCATGATGATCAAGCTTGACTCTTCCGTCCTGGGTGTCAGGGGACTAGCCTGCGTGGCCCAGTCACTGGTCGACACCTCGGATCGGCCACTGCACGCTGAAGATGCGTAGGGCATGGGCACCACGTCGCTCGGCCGTTGAAAGTGCCTCACGCTGTGCCGTTGGCGGGCTGCACAAGCGTGCCGCAGGAGAGCCAAAAAGGCGTGCCGCTGGAGCCTCCTAAGGGCGTGCCGCTGAAGCCCTTGGGGCGTGTCGCTGAAGCCCATTGGGGCGTGCCGCTGAAGGCCCATTGGGGCGTGCCGCTGAAGGCCATTGGGGGCGTGCCGCTGAAGCCCTTGGGGCGTGCCATTGAAGGCCCTTGGGGCGTGCCGCTGAAGGCCCTGGGGGCGTGCCGCTGAAGGCCATTGGGGGCGTGCCGCTGAAGGCCTTGGGGCGTGCCGTTGAAGGCCATTGGGGCGTGCCGCTGAAGGCCTTGGGGCGTGCCGTTGAAGGCTAAAATTGGGCGTATTTCTGACCCCGTTCTGAGCCCGTTATGGACACGAGTCGTGGCCTGCTTGGCTCTTCTCGAGGCTCACGGATTGTGGGCCTTTTTGTGCTTGGTTTCTCTTCACTATCGTGACTCCTGGAGGCGACTCCACGACAATCTCTCCCGGGGCTTATTTACTCGGGCCGTTGTTCATACTGGGCTGAGTAGGATATCATGGGTGTGCAATTTTTTGGTGTCCACAAATGCCCCCCACCCATGGGTAGTGCGGGCGAAGGATGAGCCGGGGGGTGCCCGTGGGTGTACTTGCCTCTTTTCTCTTCGTCGGTGCCGGCGGGGTGTCGGGAGCCGACTTGGTTTATTGTTTGTTGGTCCCTTTGTTGGTGCCGACGGGGTGTCGGGAACTGAAGCAGTATATTGGTCCCTTTATCAGTGCCGGTGGGGCATCGGGAACTGAAGCAGCATATTGGTCTCTTTGTTTCTTCATCAGCACCGACAGGGTGTCGGGGGCTGCCCTGGCTTGTTGATCTCTTTGTCTCTTCGTCAGTGCTGACGGGGAGTCGGGGGCTGACCTGGTTTGTTGTCTCTTAGTCTCTTCGTCAGTGCCGACAGGGTGTCAGGAACTGACCTGGTTTGTTGGTCTCTTTGTCTCTTCGTCAGTGCCGACAGGATGCCGGGAGCTGACCTGGTTTGTTGATCTCTTGGTCTCTTCGTCAGTGCCGACAGGGTGTCGGGAACTGACCTAGTTTGTTGTCTCTTAGTCTCTTTGTCAGTGCCAACGGGGAGTCGGGGACTGACCTGGTTTGTTGGTCTCTTGGTCTCTTTGTCAGTGCCGACAGGATGTCGGGAGCTGACCTGATTTGTTGTCTCTTAGTCTCTTCGTCAGTGCCGACAGGGTGTCGGGAACTGACCTGGTCTGTTGGTCTCTTCGTCTCTTCATCAGTGCCGACAGGATGCCGGGAGCTGACCTGGTTTGTTGTCTCTTAGTCTCTTCGTCAGTGCCGACAGGGTGTCGGGAACTGACCTGGTTTGTTGGTCTCTTTGTCTCTTCGTCAGTGCCGACAGGATGCCGGGAGCTGACCTGGTTTGTTGATCTCTTGGTCTCTTCGTCAGTGCCGACAGGGTGTCGGAAACTGACCTGGTTTGTTGTCTCTTAGTCTCTTCGTCAGTGCCGACGGGGAGTCGGGGACTGACCTGGTTTGTTGGTCTCTTGGTCTCTTTGTCAGTGCCGACAGGATGCCGGGAGCTAACCTGATTTGTTGTCTCTTAGTCTCTTCGTCAGTGCCGACAGGGTGTCGGGAACTGACCTGGTCTATTGGTCTCTTCGTCTCTTCGTCAGTGCCGACAAGATGCCGTCAGCTGACCTAGTTTGTTGTCTCTTAGTCTCTTCGTCAGTGCCGACAGGGTGTCGGGAACTGACCTGGTCTGTTGGTCTCTTCGTCTCTTTGTCAGTGCCGACAGGATGTCGGGAGCTGACCTGGTTTGTTGTCTCTTAGTCTCTTCGTCAGTGCCGACAGGGTGTCGGGAACTGACCTGGTTTGTTGGACTCTTTGTCTCTTCGTCAGTGCCGACAGGATGCCGCGAGCTGACCTGGTTTGTTGATCTCTTGGTCTCTTTGTCAGTGCCGACAGGGTGTCGGGAACTGACCTGGTTTGTTGTCTCTTAGTCTCTTCGTCAGTGCCGATGGGGAATCGGGGACTGACCTGGTTTGTTGGTCTCTTGGTCTCTTTGTCAGTGCCGACAGGATGCCGGGAGCTGACCTGATTTGTTGTCTCTTAGTCTCTTCGTCAGTGCCGACAGGGTGTCGGGAACTGACCTGGTCTGTTGGTCTCTTCGTCTCTTTGTTAGTGTCGACAGGATGCCGGGAGCTGACCTGGTTTGTTGTCTCTTAGTCTCTTCGTCAGTGCCGACAGGATGCCGGGAGCTGACCTGGTTTGTTGGTCTCTTTGTCTCTTCGTCAGTGCCGACAGGATGCCGGGAGCTGACCTGGTTTATTGTCTCTTCTGTTCTTTTCTTTCTCTCTCTTTTTTTTTGAACCACATTACCGATACAAGCGCCCTTTCGGGTTTTTGCCGGTACCGGCCCCCTCTTGCTTTTGCCCACACGCCCTTTCGGGTTTTCACGTGGCGGGTTACCCGATTTTGCCCGTAGCGCCCTTTCGGGTTTTCGCCACAGCCGGGTTGTTACCATTTTTACCCTTGTCCCCGTATAGGGGCAAGTCCGGCGGGGCATCTCTATTTTTTAACCCCATTTTATTTTCTTCTTTTCTTTTTTTTTGAAATTGAGTGATATGCGAGTGTCGGCTAGGGCATGAACCCTTGCGCCAGAAGGTAAGGCTTATTCATTGGCAAGAAGAAAATGCCAGCGCAACGGGAGAATTCGTGCCGATTCGGACGTAAGGTTCGTAATGGCAATATTGTGCGGAGTGAGTGGCTAGGGCACGAGGCCTTGCGCCGGAAAGGGACTTATTCGTTGGCAAGAAGACAATGCCAGCGCAACGGGAGAATTCGTGCCGATTCGGACGTAGGGTCCGTAATGACAATATTGCATGATGGGAGGTGGCTGAGGCACGAAGCTACGTGCGCGAGAAGGCCTTGGCAGGGTAGGTTTGCAGGGGTAGAGTCATTTTTGCTTGTGTGGACGCCCGTACGACCCGGATTGTGGGACTGGAATGTTTCCCCGGAGGCCTTTACTGCCGCACGTCATTGACTTACTCCTCCACCCATGAGATTGGATGAGTATGCAAGTGTGTGCACAAAATAAATATATATATAGGTATACACACATATATATTTATTTATTTATGTATATTTATATTTATATTTATTTTTTTGCGTCCCCCTTCTTCTTTCTATCCCCCCTTTTTTTCTTTTCTTCTCTCTTTTTTTTTCTTCTCTTTTTTTATTTCCATCTCTTCATCTCCTTTTCTTTTCTCCCCCCCTTCTTTCTTTTTACTTCGTCTTCCCCATTTTCCCTTTTCGTTTTCCTTTTCTTTCTTTTGTATCCCCTTTTTTTCTTTCCTTTTTATTCTTCTCTTCTCTTTTTTTTGCCTCTCTTTTATTTTCTCCCCCTTTTTCTTCTTCTCTTTCTTTTCTTTTCTTTTTCTTTCTTCTTATATAAAAAGGGGGGTGGGGGCGTTTCGAACGGTCACCCGTTTCGAATCCCCCCCCTCTTCCCTCTTTCTCTCTCTTTGGTGATCGAGCGGACGGAAGCCCCCCCCCTCATCATTCCTCTTCTTCTTCGAGCGCGACCGCCGCCGCTGTCGTCGTCGTCGACCTCGCCGTGGTGAGGGGAACACCGCGGGAGGCCCTCCTCCTTCCTTTCTCTTTTCTCCTTCCCTCTTCCTTCTTCCCCCCCCCCTCTTTCTCTGTATCTTCTCTTCGTCGTCGGGGCACGGCGGAGCCCTGGGCTTCGTATCCTTCTTCTCCTTCTTACCGGCCTTTTCCCCACTCTCCTCTGGCGTCGCGGTGGGAGGAAGCCCATCGGGTGCCGGTTGTGCCGGCGAGGAGGTGTTAAGGGTGCCGGGGAGAGCGCCCTAGGGCGCACCGGGGAAGATGTCCCCATGGGCGTACCGGCGAGGGCCCGAATGAGCGTGCCGGGGAGCAGGTGGAGGCGTGTGCCGGCGAAGCCTTTGTGGGAGCGTGCCGGTGAGCACTGGGCGTACCGGTGAGGGGCCATTCCAGGGCGTGCCGGGGAGGAGCCTTGAGGGCGCGCCGGGGGAAGCGGTTTCGGAGTGTGCCGGGGAAGGGTGATGCGGGACCGACTGACTCGCTAGCTAACCTACGACACTAGAGAGTGCGACCAGCACGCGCACGTGACAAGGCAAGCCGGTGTGACCGACTAACGTGAAATCCCTCCGGGTGGAGGCGTCTCTCAACAGAACTCCGAACCACGGCCGACCCAAGGAGGGAGGCGCGACGGGGTCACAACGGGCGAGAAGCCGCTGGACAACATGGGAGTCTAGTCCGAGCTCGGTGCTCGACTAGGGCCAAGGGAAAAACAAGGTCGCTCTCGTCTCTCTCAACCAGCAGTAATACATGAAACTAGCTAGGCCCTACACTCACTTGCGCGGCACATTCAATCGCATACAGAATAAGCAAATAACAAAGGAGGGAGCGAGACACGTACCTCCACGCCTAGGCGTGGGGAAGGAACCCCGGCCGAGTCCAACCACCCCGATACACGCGAGAGAAATAAATAGTACAAACGCCAAACGGGGCCCACTCCTCGCAGGGAGATAACAGGCTACAAACACAATAGCACACGGGGCGGCCGGCACACGGGCTGACGGGCAGCAGTCGTAGTCGGGTAGACGACGCCGGTAGATGACCGCCGGGGTCTCCCTCGTCCCTGAGATGGATGTAGAAGTGGACGACGTCGCCGAGGGTTGCGTTAGGATGCCGAGTCGCTGCTGGTACCACGAACCGGTGCTGGCCTCTTGAAGGATGACGCTCCACCTTGCTTGCTGCTTGCTGGTTGCTGCGACAGGGGGGCGGAGATGGCGCTGGTACACGGCTGTCCGGACAGCGTTTGTGGCGGCGTCTTCTCTGGTGGAAGGCTGACAGGGACGGCTTCCAAGGGGCAGTGGTGGCCGATGGGGGTGCTGTGGGAGATTTGGGTGCGAAGGGCGCTGTAAACGGGGAGAAACAGTCTGCCTACGGGGTAGTCAGTTCTGTGACCTTGGGTGGGGTAGTAATGGCGCAAGGGTACAGAAGGAATTCCGGCCCGAGATGTTTACTGGAGGTGTGGTGGGGTGTGAGGAGTCGGCCCACCAATTTTCAGGTCGATCCGTGGACGGGAGAGGGTACCTCCTTTGGAGGCCCGTTGCTGGCAGTCCCGCTCGGGTACTGTAGCGCAGGATTGCGCACTAAAAGTGTTCTTGAAGACAACTTTCAGCCCCGATGGAGTTTTGAGGCGAGACCAATTAGGTTGGATTCGTAACTGGGAGGGGAACAAATGTTAAGAAGGGAAGGGGATCAGAAAACAACGGGAAGGTGGCGTAAATGGGCGGACAAAAGGGCTCTGGTTCAGGCGGGACTGTCAGGGTGACAGCCAGCGCACCAAAAGTAGGTATGAAGGGAACTTTCGCTGTGGGTGGAGTTTTGAGACGAAACCGGTGGGGTTGGAACGGTGACAGGAAGGGGTACAAAAGTCGTGAAGACCTTTGAGAGAGACGCCGCCGGGAAGTAGACGCACCAGACCGTTCTTTGGACACCAAATCTGCTGTCAGCACAGGGACGCCCGGGGAAGAGGATGAAGATCCCGCGTGCGCCGTCGCTTCACCGAACTCGTCGCCGTGAATGTTGGAAGAAGATTGCTGGCGTAGGGATCCTTGGAGGAGATCTCCTACCCCTGGGCGTCTCACCCAAGGACTGGAGAGGGGGTGAGGGCGTCGCACCCTCAAGGAGGAGGAAGAGGAAGGGATCGCCCCTTTCAAGATGGTGGCTGCGCACAAGGCTTTTCCAACTTAATTCTTCATTATCCTCAATGGAAAATACATAAGAGCTTATATATGCTAGGGTTGAAACCCTAGCCAAAGGGGGGGGGGAAAGAGCCGCACATGGCTTGGGGGAAAGGGGGGTGCGAACCAAGGCAAGGGGGAAAGAGGGGCGCTCATCTTCCTAGATTCTAGGAGAGGGGGGCGGCTGCCACCTTCCAAGAGGAGGGAAGGGAGTGGGGCGCCCAAACCCTAACCCTAAGAGGTGGGGGCGCAAGTGCCTAGGTGGGCCAAGCCCTGGTTGGGCAGCCATGCCAAATGGGCCAAGACTTGAACCAAGAAAGTGGCCCAATAACCTCCCTAGCCTCTAGCAAGCCTACAAAACACAAATAAAGCCTAATTGGCCTCAAAAAAAGGTCCATGACTGAAAGAAATTGTCCACATACGGACTAAACCAAGGCCCAACATGGCCCAAAGCATAAAATAAGTGATGATAGCTCCGCTAATCTGCCAACTGGTCGCCGAGCCAAAGGGATGCCGGCGAGATCCGTGTACTCCGTCGTAAACTGTGGCGCGTGTCCTCACCAATTCTCCCCGGGTGGGAAGAACTCGACCCCGTCGAGTAAGGGTCACAGTCGCTCAGGTAACGCTCCAGCAAGTCCGGGTCAATCCGCTCCAGCTCTCCCCGCGTGATCCAGGTGTCGTCTGTCTCAGGGCGCCCTCTCCAACGCACTAGGAAGCGCTGGTAGGCCCCGCTCCTGGTGGTGGTCACCTGCTCATCCAGTATACAATCGATGTGCTCACGCCTCTGTAATGGGGCTGGAGGAGGTGGACTCTCAGAAGGTGTATCGCTCACAACAGGAAGGGGAGGCCCAAGAAGCTCACTGGGAATCACTGCTGGATCCCGATAGGCCACTAGATCAGAGACGTTGAACGTCGAACTGATCCCATAATCATCTGGCAGCTCAATCTCATACGCGTTAGACCCAATCCGCCTCAGAACTCGGAAGGGTCCTGCACCGCGGTCCTGGAGTTTCTTTACGGCCCCCGAAGGGAACCGTTCAGGTCTGACCCTGATCATGACATACTCTCCCTCGCGGAACTCACGCGTGCGTCGATGCGCATCAGCTAACTCCTTATATCGTGCGTTGCTGGCCTCAATGTGACGACGTACATGCTCATGCAACTGCCTAACATGCTCAGCAAAGGACTCAGCTGACTCTGAGACACGGGCCTGGACAGGGGATGGGACCAAGTCTATCGGTTTTCTAGGCCTACGACCAGTGACTATCTCAAAAGGACTCAAACCAGTAGACCTATTGACCGAATCATTGTAAGCAAACTCCGCTAGAGGGAGAACTAAATCCCAATCCCGGTCACGCTCACGCACTAGACACCTCAAAAGATCCCCCAAACTCCTATTCACAACCTCTGTTTGACCATCGGTCTGGGGGTGGTAAGCAGTAGAAAACTTCAGCTGTGTGCCCATCATGTGCCATAGGGTCTTCCAGAAATAGCTAGTAAAGCGAACATCCCTATCTGACACAATAGTACGCGGCAACCCAAACCTAGAGACACAATGGGTGAAGAATAGACGGGCAACCCTAGAGGCATCTGATGTTTTAGAACATGGGATAAACAAGGCCATCTTAGAGAATCTGTCCACCACCACGAAAATGGAGTCGTGTCGGCGGAGGGTACGGGGCAAGCCTAAGACAAAGTCCATGCTAATGTCCTGCCATGGACTATCTGGTACCGGGAGGGGAGTGTAAAGGCCGGTATTCTGTTTCCTCTGTTTGGCCAAGGCACAAATGCGGCACTGGGCCACAATCCTAGCAACATCCCGCTTCAGGCTAGGCCAAAAGAATCGGTACTCAACGGCCTCAATGGTCTTATTCCGGCCAAAGTGACCGGCTAGACCCCCAGCATGCAACTCCCAAGTAAGAAAATCACGGACCGAGGTCCGTGGGACACAAAGCCTGCTCCCATAGAAAAGGTAGCCATCCTGCAACGTATAGTCGGGGTACTCATGGGACGGACCTGACTGGAGGGTGGTGAACATCGGACCGAAATCCGGGCAATCGGCATACAGCTCCCTCATCCTATCCATCCCAACCACCTCCACACTCATGGTGGTCAATAGGTGAGTACGGCGGCTCAAGGCATCAGCAACCCGGTTCTCCACACCGGCCTTGTGCTTCAGCACAAATGTGTACTCCTGGAGGAACTCGACCCATCGGCTATGGCGAGAGTTGAGCTTCTTTTGGGCATGGAGATATCGGAGTGCCTCATGATCAGAATACAACACAAACTCCTGATGTAACAAATAGTGTCTCCAATGCCTCAAAGCTTGCACCACTGCGTAGAATTCCTTATCGTATGTAGAGTAACGCAGTTTCGCATCGCTCAGCTTCTCGCTAAAGAATGCAACGGGATGGGCCTCCTGACTAAGAACTCCTCCTATGCCTACCCCTGAGGCATCACAAGAGACCTCAAACACCTTCGTGAAGTCTGGAAGACGAAGGACGGGTGCCTGGGTCATGCGCTCTTTGAGGAGCGCGAAAGCGGCTGAAGCAGCCTTGGTCCACTCAAAGGCCCCTTTCCTAATGCAGTCCGTGATAGGGGCGGTGATGGAGCTAAAGCCTTGGATAAAACGGCGATAGAAGGTCGCCAGTCCGTGAAAGCTACGGACATCATGTAGGGTACGAGGCTCGGGCCACTCAACAATTGCCCTGACCTTCTCAGGGTCGGCAGACACTCCCTCACTAGAAACAATGAACCCTAGGAAGGTGACCTGAGTGGTCATGAACGCGCATTTCTTAGGGTTGGCAAATAAGCTCTCTCTCCTCAGAATCAAACAGACCTGCCGAAGGTGGTCTAAGTGGATCTCCCGGGTACGGCTGTAAATGAGGATGTCATCGAAGTAAACTACCACGAAGATTCCTATCAAGGGTCGCAAGACCTGAGTCATCAGCCTCATGAAGGTGCTGGGAGCATTGGTCAGCCCAAAGGGCATGACCAGCCACTCATAAAGACCATCCTTGGTCTTGAAGGCCGTCTTCCATTCATCTCCAGGTCTGATCCTTACCTGGTGATAGCCACTCTTTAGATCAATCTTGGAGAACACAGTGGCTCCCGCCATCATATCCATCATATCATCCAGACGGGGAATGGGAAACCTATATTTCACCGTGATCTTATTGATAGCACGGCTGTCTATGCACATCCTCCAAGTACCGTCTTTCTTGGGGGCAAGTAGGGCGGGGACGGCACAAGGACTCATACTCTCTCGGAGAGATCCCCTAGACATCAACTCATTCACCTGGCGCTGGAGCTCAGCATGGTCAGTGGGGCTCATCCTATAGTGTGGCAGGTTGGGCAATGAGGACCCCGGTATCAAATCTATAGCATGCTGGATGTCTCTCATGGGAGGAAGACCTTCGGGAAGGTCATCGGGGAAAACATCGGAGAACTCCTGAATAATAGCAGCCACGTCGGGTGGGAATTCCCCCTCTGCCTCTCTAGGCTTCTCACGGACTACTACAGCAAAGATGGGATCTCCTCTCGCAAAGTCACGCTCCATCTCCCGGGAGCTGACTAACATCAACCTCCTAGCCGGAGGACCAGTGGTAGCAATGGGTGGGGCTGGGTCCTGGGCTGGGGAAGGGGCACTGGGCCCCAGGACATCAGTGCTAGGAGTGCTAGGACCGGTGGGTCCCCGAACGGGAGGACGTGTGGGCTGGGAAGGGTGAAGGGTGATCCTCTGGCCGCTGTGATCAAAAGTGCATGTGTTCAAACGACCATGGAGGGTGGCATCCCTATCAAACAACCAAGGTCTCCCTAGAATGATACTACCTACCTCCATAGGCAAAACGTCACACCAGATCTCATCCTGGTAGGCGTGGAACTGTAAGGGCACTAGGCAACGCTGTCTGACCGGAATGGAGGTAGTGTCTACCCAAGACACACGGTAAGGAGAGGGGTGGTCCACGGGGGTCAATCCTAGGCGTTTCACTGTGCCCGTGGAGATGGCATTGATGCAACTCCCACTGTCTATAATCACCTTGCAGACTTTCCCTCCTAGTCTGCAGAAAGTATGAAAGATGGTGGTGCGACGCCAGTCATCACTCACCAAAGGCTGGGTCAAAATACACCTAACAACTCCCAGCTGAACATCATCCTGGTGCTGCGTACCCTGGGTGTCGACCTGATCGCCTTCTAACAACTCATCGAAAAACTCCTCCGCGAGCTCAAGGTCGGCCTCATAGCTAACAGGTTCAACCTCAGGTACGGTCTCCCCTGCGGATGTCTCTCCTAGAGCCACGGTCTGCTGTCGGGTAGGGCACTGAACAGCGTAATGACCGGCTCCTCCACAACGATAGCAATCACCACGAGGCCTAGGGCCTTGCGGTGCTCCACCAATCATCGGCCCTTTCCCCTTGTCATCACGACGGGCCGGGGGTGGTGGAAACTGGGACCTAGTAGGAATGGCAGGCTGTTGAGGGCGAGGAACCTCGGTGGCAGGGGCCTGGGGTCGAGGGAGGAAGTCCCTCGGGGCGGGAGGTCGAGGCCTAGGGGCAAGGTCCTGGCGAGGGGTCTCCCTAGCAATATCCTGAGGTCGGGTCAAGGGTCCCCTAGAAAACTGCCCCGTAGTGGCGCGAGGATCCGCTCCTCGAGAATAGGTGGGTGTGGGGCGCTGGGTTGGAGCAAAATCTAACTCAAACTGCTCCATCTCGCGAGCCACTTGGTAGGCCTCCTCTAATGTCTGCACATGACGGCGGAGTAACTCCATATGAAGGTGCCGTTTTAAACCCCGACGGAATCGAGCTACCGTCATGATAGTCTCTTCCCTGACCCCACATCTCAGCAGGCACTCATCAAATTCGGCAATGTACTCCATGACAGGCCGATTCCCCTGGGTAAGACTCTGCCACCGATCAATGAGCCGGTGGCGGTGGGATCGGGGGACATACTTCCGCTCTAGTTTCGCCCTCATCTCCTCCCAGGTCTCAATCGGGGGTTCATGCCGTTGCCCCATCAAACTCTCAACTGTAGCCCAGTAGGTCTGGGCCCTGCCAACCAGCTTCATCTTGGCAAACCTGACTTTCCTATGCTCGGCCATGTCTACCCACTCAAAATAGCGGTCCATGCTAGTGGCCCAGTCACTAAACAGGTCAGGGTCCAAGGACCCATCAAAAGAGGGTGGATCTACTCGCACAGAGCGGAGGATACGCTCCTCATCCTCATCCCGATGGTACCGTCGGCCCTGTCGTCCACGGCCATAACCCTCACTCTCATTGTCGGACCCAAAGTCCTCTACCTCACGTGCGTGGACCTGTCGACCACGGTTATGACCGTCGACTCCCCTAGGTTGGTTGGGTCGAGGAGCAGGGTCACGTTGGCCATGGGCCTGCTCGGGAACATCTACGGGTGGGATTCTACCCTGGGGGCGATCAACTAGACCCTGAATGGTCCGGTTAGATGCCTCAATCCGGTCCTCCATATCTCCCATTCGGTCCTCCATGACCTTCAACTGGCCCTCTATCCGGTCGGTCTGACCCCTAATCTCGAGTCTCATGGACTCCATGATGGTCTGCATCATCTCCTGCATGGAGAGATCGCTGGGTACGGGGTTCCTAGGATCAGCCATAGGGGGCGGGCGGTGGTAGGAAGTACCACGCCGGGTGGGCATGCAAGACCCTAGGGAACAAGGGTGAAATAGACACGACCACAAAATGGAACACAGACTCAAATGCAAGATGAGACTCGGTTGGCCTAGGACTACTAAGGATGCAAAGAACCTAAGACAAATCTAATGACTCAAATGGCCTAAGACCCCAATTTGTAAGAACAAACTGGTTCCCTATGCTCTGATACCAAATTTGATGCGGGACCGACTGACTCGCTAGCTAACCTACGACACTAGAGAGTGCGACCAGCACGCGCACGTGACAAGGCAAGCCGGTGTGACCGACTAACGTGAAATCCCTCCGGGTGGAGGCGTCTCTCAACAGAACTCCGAACCACGGCCGACCCAAGGAGGGAGGCGCGACGGGGTCACAACGGGCGAGAAGCCGCTGGACAACATGGGAGTCTAGTCCGAGCTCGGTGCTCGACTAGGGCCAAGGGAAAAACAAGGTCGCTCTCGTCTCTCTCAACCAGCAGTAATACATGAAACTAGCTAGGCCCTACACTCACTTGCGCGGCACATTCAATCGCATACAGAATAAGCAAATAACAAAGGAGGGAGCGAGACACGTACCTCCACGCCTAGGCGTGGGGAAGGAACCCCGGCCGAGTCCAACCACCCCGATACACGCGAGAGAAATAAATAGTACAAACGCCAAACGGGGCCCACTCCTCGCAGGGAGATAACAGGCTACAAACACAATAGCACACGGGGCGGCCGGCACACGGGCTGACGGGCAGCAGTCGTAGTCGGGTAGACGACGCCGGTAGATGACCGCCGGGGTCTCCCTCGTCCCTGAGATGGATGTAGAAGTGGACGACGTCGCCGAGGGTTGCGTTAGGATGCCGAGTCGCTGCTGGTACCACGAACCGGTGCTGGCCTCTTGAAGGATGACGCTCCACCTTGCTTGCTGCTTGCTGGTTGCTGCGACAGGGGGGCGGAGATGGCGCTGGTACACGGCTGTCCGGACAGCGTTTGTGGCGGCGTCTTCTCTGGTGGAAGGCTGACAGGGACGGCTTCCAAGGGGCAGTGGTGGCCGATGGGGGTGCTGTGGGAGATTTGGGTGCGAAGGGCGCTGTAAACGGGGAGAAACAGTCTGCCTACGGGGTAGTCAGTTCTGTGACCTTGGGTGGGGTAGTAATGGCGCAAGGGTACAGAAGGAATTCCGGCCCGAGATGTTTACTGGAGGTGTGGTGGGGTGTGAGGAGTCGGCCCACCAATTTTCAGGTCGATCCGTGGACGGGAGAGGGTACCTCCTTTGGAGGCCCGTTGCTGGCAGTCCCGCTCGGGTACTGTAGCGCAGGATTGCGCACTAAAAGTGTTCTTGAAGACAACTTTCAGCCCCGATGGAGTTTTGAGGCGAGACCAATTAGGTTGGATTCGTAACTGGGAGGGGAACAAATGTTAAGAAGGGAAGGGGATCAGAAAACAACGGGAAGGTGGCGTAAATGGGCGGACAAAAGGGCTCTGGTTCAGGCGGGACTGTCAGGGTGACAGCCAGCGCACCAAAAGTAGGTATGAAGGGAACTTTCGCTGTGGGTGGAGTTTTGAGACGAAACCGGTGGGGTTGGAACGGTGACAGGAAGGGGTACAAAAGTCGTGAAGACCTTTGAGAGAGACGCCGCCGGGAAGTAGACGCACCAGACCGTTCTTTGGACACCAAATCTGCTGTCAGCACAGGGACGCCCGGGGAAGAGGATGAAGATCCCGCGTGCGCCGTCGCTTCACCGAACTCGTCGCCGTGAATGTTGGAAGAAGATTGCTGGCGTAGGGATCCTTGGAGGAGATCTCCTACCCCTGGGCGTCTCACCCAAGGACTGGAGAGGGGGTGAGGGCGTCGCACCCTCAAGGAGGAGGAAGAGGAAGGGATCGCCCCTTTCAAGATGGTGGCTGCGCACAAGGCTTTTCCAACTTAATTCTTCATTATCCTCAATGGAAAATACATAAGAGCTTATATATGCTAGGGTTGAAACCCTAGCCAAAGGGGGGGGGGAAAGAGCCGCACATGGCTTGGGGGAAAGGGGGGTGCGAACCAAGGCAAGGGGGAAAGAGGGGCGCTCATCTTCCTAGATTCTAGGAGAGGGGGGCGGCTGCCACCTTCCAAGAGGAGGGAAGGGAGTGGGGCGCCCAAACCCTAACCCTAAGAGGTGGGGGCGCAAGTGCCTAGGTGGGCCAAGCCCTGGTTGGGCAGCCATGCCAAATGGGCCAAGACTTGAACCAAGAAAGTGGCCCAATAACCTCCCTAGCCTCTAGCAAGCCTACAAAACACAAATAAAGCCTAATTGGCCTCAAAAAAAGGTCCATGACTGAAAGAAATTGTCCACATACGGACTAAACCAAGGCCCAACATGGCCCAAAGCATAAAATAAGTGATGATAGCTCCGCTAATCTGCCAACTGGTCGCCGAGCCAAAGGGATGCCGGCGAGATCCGTGTACTCCGTCGTAAACTGTGGCGCGTGTCCTCACCAAAGGGCTTCCGAAGTGTGCCGGGGGACGAGCGGTCTGGGTGTGCCGGGGAAGAGGCTTAGGCCGTGTCCGTGAAGCAGGCGCTGGGACCGTGCCGGTGAAGCCATCAGGGGCTCGTGCCGGGGAAGGTAGCCTCAGGGCATGACGGGGAAGAGGCTTAGGCCGTGTCGGCGAAGCAGGCGCCAAGCGTGCCAGGGAAGCACCGAGGGGACTGTGCCGGCGAAGGGCTGCTCCGGGGGTGTGCTGGGGAAGCACCCAGGGGGTGTACCGGTGAGGAGGCCTTGGGCAGCATATGGGGGGGATTTTTAGCTAAGGAAGAGGACTCCTTTGACCGGCAGACTTCTGGTGTTGCCTCTCGGGGCCCACCATGATTTGTTGGGGCCGTCACTCCTTGTGGATGCGCACCCGTGTTTTCCCTTACGTCTCTGGCCTAGGGGAAACTCTGCCGAAATTTCGTCAGAAATTGGCAATATCTTATTCATTTGACCTGTAGTGAAGCCTCTTTACAGTCTTTCATTTCGTTTTGCATGCGGCTTATTCTGATTTTTGATTTGTGTGTCTTTGCAGACAAATGGCTGCCCCAAGTGGTTGTTCTGCCCCTGCCGCTGCTGTCGGTGCCGACCTCATTCCGCGGGGTCTCGTGCCAGCGGTCACGTGGCTCAATGTGGAGGACCTGGACCGTGAACATGCGGAAATAGCTGCCTTGGCAGAGTCATCGGGGTCCGATAGTGAGAGCATGGACTTCAACCGGCTTGTCAGAGTTGAGAGCGGCTTCACATTTGATCGGGCCACCGAGGAGTACCGGAAGGACTTCCCGAAGGATAGGCACCTCATTCGATTCCTGAAGCATCTGCGCTCCCGAGATGGGCGAGACTTCCGCACAATAAAGGCCGTCGAGCGGGCCATCCTGCATGCCCGGGACAGTCTGCTGTACAGCGTCCCCAGAAGCATTCCAATGTATCTGGTGGGAGAAGCCCGGGAGTGGAAGCCCATCTTGGGAATTGAAGGAGTGCTTCCAGCCGAAGACAAACTGGTGTGAGCGCCTCAGTTCGTTCCGGCCAAATGAGATATGTCTATCGGCAAGGTGCACAGTGAGTCGCCCCGCTTCGGCTTATTCTTGGCTACCCTTAAATGGGGCTATAGGGAGGAGCCGTTTATATTGGACTGCTTGGCCATAAGGTTCAAGTATGAATTATCACTGGGCTGGTTCGGGGAGCTGAAGCTTCAAGACACCCACAGTTTTCGGGAAGGGGCAGTGGAGTTCACTGAATATGTACTATTCAACTATGCTCCGTTGCTGATCTGGGTTGGCATTTATCACAGTGTATACACCTCTCGGTATGGCTATCCCATCTCCAAGGGCCTCTATTGTGGCATGATAGAAGTGTTCAGCGCAGAGACCAACACTTTCTACACGGCGGAGGGTGAGACTTCCCTAGACCTGTGGAGTCTCAGCCAGTTGAGCGGCTTGCCCATTGACGGGGAGCCATATGAACAAGTGTGCCTCCCTGACTTGATCAAGGACGAAACCAACGGGGATGGCTATTATTCTCTCGGGTATTCGTACCGGTATCTCATGAAGGCGTACCGAGAATTATATCAGCTGTCACATGGTGGGAGGCAGCCCACCCGTGGGGATAGAAAGAGGGTACGCATGGCCCTGTGGTTGGAATACTTCTATGACGGGCTGAAGCAATATGAAGAGTTTCCCCGTGTTGGCACCGCTGTTGCTCGCAAGAAGCGTGTGAAGCCGAAGCTTGGTGTGAAGATCCCCTCCAAGGGGCGTCGGAGCGGGCCTAATCCGATGGGTGTCGACCCGCTAACTCACTGCGCCGCCTATCTCACGTACTGGCTATGTTCGTTTGCCATGCCGTACGGGGATGAGACGGTTATTCGGCCAGACGCCATCTACCCAGCATGTCAGATGGCGTGGGGCGTCAAGCTTTCCTTGTGCCCGGAGACCCTCTGCTTGATTTACAAGGCCCTGGGAGACATCAGCACCCATCAGTTTCGAGGCAGGCCCGGTATGTGTGCCCACTACATTTCTTCAACGCGTGGGTTTGCTCGTTGTTCCCCGAGTTCGCCCCGCGAGCTCTCCAGGATTGGGGACTAATGCCGAGGATGCTGGAGTTTGCCAGTGCAGAGCCAGCTTCTACCTCCATGCGGATGTTTGATATTCGGGGCCGGTTGACAACGGTTCCCCGGGATGCGGCTGGCACTATTCATTTCTGGACGTTGGCCGCGCACTCTAGCCCTCTGGTGAACAATAAGAGGGAGTGCAAGGACGATCAGGTGGAGAAGTACGTCCACCCCATCAGCCAAGAGAATGTGGTCCGCCCGCTGCTGGAACCGGAGCTGAGGGACTGGGCGCTATCCATTCGCCCAAGCGTGTTGGTGTTCAGGAAGGGGGATAATGTGCTGCTGGAACCGTATTATCCCTTCCGGTTTGGTCGCAACTTCGGGTATGACCAGCATATCCCTGTTTATCATGCACAGTTCGGCCTGCCTTCGCGGAACATCCGGGGAAGTTCAGTTGCTGAACATGCTAAGAGCTGGTGGGACTTTTTCCACCGGGCGGACACTGCCTCTTTCAGGGTGCCGGCCCCGGGTCGCATTCCCCGAGTGACCCAAGACTACATAAAGTGGTGGAACGCCCGGACGGCCTTCTATCGGTTGCATAAGACCGACTGCTGGGATGGGGCCGAGAGGAGGTTCCTTAGTCGGCAATCGGTGCCAGTACTTGATATTGAGCCAGATCATCTTCTTCGGCTCAAGAACAAGCAGGAGAAAGAGGTAGCGGCATACATGGCTGCTCGTCGGGAAGCCCGGGACGCGAGGCCGACGCCGAAAGTGGAGTTGCCTCCGGTGGCGAAGGACGACTATAAGAAGACATTGCGGGATCTTTGCCGGATAGGGAGTGATCGTCTGGAGCTCATTAATTACCCGCTCCCCATGGAGGAGGAGGGCACCCCCGCAAAGAGCTGGCGTCCAGAGATGGACCTGATCTGCCCATACCACACATTTATGAGGCGGGAGGAGAGGAAGCCCGAGAATTATAAGGACACCACATGGCTGTATGTTCTGCTGCGGGTGAATGGGCTGAAGATCGAAGATCAGACGGCCGCCATCCTGGGCAAGCGCCTGCACATCCCGTATTATTATGCCGACGGGTGGGGCATAGACCACTTCAATCTTTTCTGCCACCTCTCCTCGAAGAAGCACGCAGATCTGGGTAGCCTCACAGACCGGTGCCAGAAGGTCGAGGACGTATGCTGGCTGGTCCGAGAGGCGGCGCGTCGGGACAAGGAGCCGTCCCTGAGCTACTGGCCGATAACACTTCGGTTGTACACCGGTCCTCACGGTATTTAACCTTTCCCACTTCTTCTATTCTCGTGGTCGTGTCCTTGGCAGGTTTATCGGGTGCTAACCATGTGTGTATATGTATTTATTCTTCTTACCAGACCATCCCGATAGCACCCAGATGGCGACATACCGCAATCTTCTTCGATTCGTCCAGAAGCCCGCCTACTTTGAAGCCGCACTGCCGGCTCCGACTACGGCTCCTCTGCCCAAGGCAGCGAAGAGGCCCCGGGCAAAATCGCCTGTGAAGAAGGCAGTGGATGCCGCGAAGGCGGCTAAGCAGCGGGACACAAAGCGGAGAAAAATAGAGGCGGCCAGGGCCCCGATCGCCATTCCTCCGGTGCCACGGGTCCCATCTTTTGAGGAGTTCGAAGTCGCCCGACCCGAGCCAAGCCAACCTGCCGGTCAGTACCTTCGACCATCAGCGTGTCTTTTAAGTCTTTCTCCTTTTTTATATTTTCATTTTGGAGCAAAGCCCTGACACCTGACTATTTCTTTTGTCTCAGCCCCTGTGGAAGAGCCCGTGCCCGCACCTATTCCTGACGCGGGGGAGCCAGTTCCTGTGCCCGCCCCTGTCACGGGTGAAGCTGCGATCGTAGCAAAGGCGACCTCGGCGGTGGCTCCGGCTTCCTCACCGCAGGCCAAGGGAAGGTCCAGAGCAAAGTCGCCTGTTAAGAAGGCGTTGGCTGCTGCCAAGGTGGTCGGGCGGCAAGCGGTGAAGCGGAGACGGGCAGAGGGGTCCCCGATCCCAGCGGCCGCCTCTCCGGTGGCCCCTATCTTGTCCTTTGAAGAATTCGAGGTCACTCGGACTGAGCCGAGTCACCATGCCGGCGGGGTTCAACGGTCACCGACGTCACCCGAGATTGATTTGCCTCCTGGGCCATCCTTGGATGCGCGCACGGCGACAATGCGCTTCTTTCTTACAAGCGACACGGAGGAACCGACGCCTATGCTGACCCCGAGCGAGAGCGAGGCCGCGGTCCCCGAGGCAGCGGTCTCAGAGGCCGCGTCGCCCATCAAAGAGGCCATCCGCGAGCCACCTCCTGTTGCAGCAGCTGAAGGGGGTATTTGCCTTTGTTGGCCTAATTGACTTCTTTTATCCTTTGGGAGCCGATTAGGTTTGATATAACCCGCGTTTTCTTCTGCGTGACAGGCACAGCAGAGGCAGTCGCTGGGCTATTCGGGCCCCGCCTGCAACTCCCGACGACGCGTCTATATGTGAGGAGGAGGCTGAAGTCCGGCGTACCGGCCTCATCTAGCCCGAGGGAGGGTGCGCCGGCCATTGACCTCGAAGTGGAGGCCCCTTTGCCGGCAAGGGGAGAGCCTGCGGTGGTCGAGTCATCGTCGGGCGAAGAGGTAGACTACAATTACCCCTCCGATGAAGCGGCTGCTGACGAGGGCGTGTCCGGGGCATCGAAGCCGTCCGAGCCGGTCTTCAGGGCCCCCTTACTTGCTGGCTCCCCAAGCTTTATGGGGAAGACTGCTGTAAGTGTGAGCTTGCTTGGGCCGGCTCCTTCCTCTCCTTCGTGGTTACCTAATGATCTTTTCTTGTCAATTCCGGGTTTCAGGGGCTTAACTTGCCGGAGGCTGTGGAAAAGGGTACCCCGGTTGCGCCGATCGACCGTCAGGTGGGGGTCGATGTGGGCTCGGGCAAACTAGCCCTTCTATTCGAGGCTCTTCAGCAAGAGTTGGCCGCAGGGACTTCAAGTGTTTCTGAAGCGGCGGACAAGCCTCTGGAGGAAGGAGAGATTACGCCCGAAGGCCGCGTCTTCACGGTGGCCGAGGTAAGCGGGGCTTTATGGCTCTTCCCACTTCTCGTCGTCGCGTAATTTATTCCCGGCGATGGGCGGCTAACCGTATTTCATGTGGGCAGGTGGAGCCAACGACCGGAAGGACGCCTGGCCGCTCTCGGAAGGCGATCACCAAGCGGAGGCCGATTACCGGTCAACCACCAGCAGGGGGACCGACTCTGGCATCTATTCCGGAGGTGGAGACTCTTGCTGTGCTCGTGCAGGCGGGAGGCGTCCCTCACCTACTGGTTCCACTTCTACCTCTTCTGAGGCTGCCGGCCCAGATGGAGGACCCTTTCTTGAGACAAATATTCGTGGGGCTCCGTGCACATTTGGAGGGATCCCACACGCGAGGGAAAAGTCCGTGGGTGATGGCGTCGGGTCTGGCTTTACTCGAAGCCCCTCCTTCAGCCGAAGCAGCCGTACCGGCACCCCTGCCCATTGAGGCAGTGGCAGAAGCGAACCAAGCAGAGGTAGAGGAGGCAGGAGAACACCGAGTGATGGCGGCGATAAGTGCTTCGGTGATGAACTTGGCCATTTCCTTAGCAGTGGTTGGCCAGGAATCTTCTGTCGAGCCACGCCGGCCAGGCGTCTTGACTCTTGCTCTTCCATCTTCTTCGATCGCGGTGGACGCTGATTTGTGGGCGGAGATGGACAGCACCATGGAATTTACTCCCCCAGCCGTGCCTTCGGTCAGTCACACCTCGTCAGAGGCGCCCGTCCATCAAATGCTGGTAACGCTGCGGACGATGCTATTTGTCGACCTTTCCTTATCATACCGGGAGGTACACACCATAGTGACGCAGCTGATCGGGGCGTTACAAGTGCTGGGCTGTCCACTGGAGGAGTGGTCGCGACGAGTCTTGTTGCCATTAAAGTATATCAAACGTCGTGAGTTTCTCGAGACCCAGGCTCCCGACGCGCGCGCTGCGCTAGACGCCCAAGCGGACGAGTATTTGCAGGTCTTGGAGGCACAGCGCCATGATGAAGAGCGCCATGGGAAGGCCTTGGAGAAAGGCCAGGGCAGCGTCTGCTCCCTCAAGAGTCGGATCGAGAAGCTAGAGGGCTACCTTGCTGCGGCTAGGGTTGACCTTGCCGAGGCTGAGAAGGTGGTCGAGAGTGAGAGCGAAGCTCTCGCCGTCGCCCAAGTTGAAACGGTGTCCGTGGAAGCTGAACTCGCCCGTCTCGAGGAATTGAGGGGCCGGTTACGTGATATGATGAACTTCCCTTGCGTTGGGATCCTCCCCCTCGAGGACATCTTCAGGGGTGTCAGCTGAGCGTCGCCTCCCTTAGCTCTCTCCTTTTTGTAACACAGGGGTATGCCCCGAAGCATATGTAATCTGATCCTTCTTTAAATAGAACAGAACAGTTACAGTTTCACGTGTTCTTTGTGTATGCATTCATCCCAGAGGGACCTCTCTTCCCCTTTTTTCTCTTCTGTGTATATTGTTTTCTTCTTCCTCTTCCCTCCCCTCCTCCTTTTTTGTGCTGAGACACATTGGCAGGGTGTGAATCTTCGCGAGGATTTGCTTTGGGAGAACCAGACAGGAACCCATGTCAGGGCACAGGAGAGTGCTCGCCTCCCCAGGGGGAAGGACGAGGGAACCACTCCACCATACCGAACGGGCGACTCCCTAGTTCTGCCACAATATTGAAAGCTCGTACTGGCCTCAGGCGGGGGGGCCTCGGTTAGAGACCGTTTTCTGGTCGTTCAGAGGGGACGGAGAGAAGAGTTGGTCTAGTCAGTGATCCGGACGGGAGGTCCGAGCCAAAGGGGTACTCACCGCCCGGGGAGGACGGAGAGAAGAGTTTGTCTAGTCAATGACCCGGACGGGAGGTCCGAGCCAAAGGGGTACTCACCGCCCGGGGAGGACGGAGAGAAGAGTTTGTCTAGTCAATGACCCGGACGGGAGGTCCGAGCCAAAGGGGTACTCACCGCACGGGGAGGACGGAGAGACGGAGAGAAGAGTTTGTTTAGTCAATTTCTTTTAGTACTTCCGTGGCTACGGGGCGACGGCTAGAAATGGGAGGAGTTCCCCCTTTCTCGGCTTCCACTCTTCCCTTGCTCTTGTATCTTTCCCCCCCTTTTTTTACTTCTTTTTTTTTCTCTTCTCTTCTTTTTCTTTTCTCCTCTTTCTTTCTTTTTTTTTCTCTTCTCTTTTTTTTTCTCTTTTCCTCTTCTTCTCTTCTTTCTTTTCTCTTCTCTTCTTCTCTCTTTTTTTTTCTTTTCTCCTTTTTTCCTCTTCTCTTTTTTACTCTCTTTTTTTCTCTTTTTTTTCTTTTTTTTTTACCTTCCTCTTCCCCTTTTTCTCGCCGTTTTTTGAAAACCATGGATAGTGGTCAAGTTGTTTGGGCATCAATCACGCAAATCCGCCCAAAATAGGGTGGAGGGTTATATTATTGATTGAACGGGGGCGCCGGAGCGTGGTACAGTCTCAAGTGTCTTCCATTAAGAGGCGGGAACTGAACTTCCCCGCGATGGTTGACGATTGCATAGGCCCCACCTTCGTAGACTTTTTGGACTACGTAGGGCCCGAGCCAGTTCTCATTCAGCTTACCCTTAGGGTTGGCAGCCATGAGGTCTCTTATCTTGACCATGACGAGGTCGCCCTTTTTGAATTCGCGTTCCTTGACAAGCTTGTCAAAGGCGCGTGCAATCCGGGCCTGATAGATCTGAATGTTCTGTTGGGCCTGGAGCCGCTTTCCTTCTAGACTGGAGAGTTCATCAAGCCTTCGTTCCACGTTGGTTTGCCCTTCAAGGACAAGGCCATGCTGAATGGCAACCCTGAGGGACGGTATCTCCAGTTCAACGGGGACGATTGCCTCCGAGCCATATACGAGAGAAAAGGGCGAGCAGCCTGTTGGAGTCGTGTATACGGTTCGGTACTCCCAAAACGCCTCGTACATTCTTTCTTCCCAGTACCTTTTGTTAGAGCTGACCGTCTTGGCCAGGAGAGTACAAAGTGTCTTATTAAAAGCTTCGGCCAGCCCATTAGCCTGTGGGTTGTAAGGAGTCGATGTCCTCCAATCAATTTTATATTTTTCTGCCAGCCGGTAGACCTTCTGGTTGCGGAAGTGGCTACCGTTGTCTGACATAACTCGGTCGGGAGCGCCAAATCGGAATATGATATTACGGCGGACAAACCAGACCACGATCTCTCCGGTGACCTCCCGCAAGGCGACAGCCTCTGCCCAGCGGGAGAAGTAGTCGGTTGCCGCCAAAATGTATTTGCAGCCTGTGGAAGATGCAGGTAAGGGACCCACGACGTCCGTTCCCCACTGGGCGAACGGCCAACTGGGCGCGGTTGGGTGTAACTGCACGGGGGGCCTTCTGGGTATGGTGGCATGCTCCTGACATTTCTGACACGACTTAGCATATTTGCAGCAGTCGTCGAACATCGCAGGCCAATAATAGCCAAGCTTCTTTATTTCAATCTTCATTTTCGGCCCGGCCTGGTGTGCGCCAGCTGTCCCGGCGTGGACCTCCTTCATGACCCTCCAGGCTTCTTCAATGGACAAGCATCGGAGGAGTAATTTCTGCTTGGCGTCGGCCACCATTCGGAATAATATTCCATTTCGGAGCTCATAAGAGTCCTTAATTCTGATCAGCCTGAGCTTCTCCTCTCTCTTCTTGGGCAGCTGCTGGTACTTGAACCACTGCATCAGGGGGTCTCTCCAGTCGGGTAGGCCGACGGCTTCTGCTGTGGTGACTTCTAGCACTTCTTCTTCTGGTTCCTCTTCTATCATGCTGGGCATCTGGCGCTGATTTATTACTTGGATACTGAGAGATCCATCTGGAGGCACTGCCAGTGAGCTCGCCAATTTTTCCAGGGCGTCGGCTTGTGCATTCTCCCCTCTGGCGACATGGCCTATCTCAAGGAGGTAGAACCGCTCCATGAGTCTCTTCACCTTAGTGTGATAAGGGAGCAACTCAGGTTTTCGGACATCGAACTGTCCCTGGACCTGCTTGACGACCAGCAGCGAGTCACCGAATACTTGGAGCATTTTGATCTCCATTTGGAGGGCCACCTATAGGCCGATGATCAGAGCTTCATACTCTGCTTCATTATTTGTGCAGGGCTTGGTAATGCAGCAGGAAGTGTGCATCACTTCTCCGTCTGGCGATTTGAGGATGATGCCGGCTCCGGCCCGTACCTTGGCGTGTCTAGACGGGGCCGCTTCTGTTCTCGAAGCCCCGTCAAAGTATAGCTGCCAGATAGCTTGTTGGACATGATCCACCTCCAGTGTCTCATCTTCGGGTAGCTCTGTGGCCAACGGGGAGTCTTCGGGCACAGGGTGTGCTGCGAAGAAATCCGCGATGGCTTGTCCCTTAACGGCCTTTTGTGGCACGTAGGTGATATCAAACTCCATGAGCAGCACGGCCCACTTGCCAAGGCGCCCCTTCGGGACAGGCTGGAGGAGGATGTGCTTGATAGGGTCAGCTCTGGATATTAGACTTACTTCATGAGACAGCATGTAATGCCTCATCTTCTTGACTGCGAAGACCAAAGCAAGGCAGACTTTCTCTATCGGAGTGTACTTGGCCTCCGCTCCCACCAATCTCCGGCTGAGGTAGTAGAGCGCCTGCTCCTTTCCCTCATCATTATTCTGGGCAAGCATTGCCCCCAGTGAATATTCGGTAGCCGCTATGTAGAGAATAAGCGGTCTGCCTTTGACAGGTGCCCCCAGGACTGGCGGGGTCTTCAGGTATTCTTTTAGCTGGTCGAACGCGTGCTGGCATTCGTAACCCCAGCTAAAGGGTGCATTTTTAATCATCAGTCTGTGAAAGGGTTGGCAACGCCCCGACAGGTTGGAGATGAACCTGCGGATATAGGCTAGACGGCCCTGTAGGGACCTCAGCTCTCCCAGACTCTTCGGAGGGGGCAACTCCTGAATGGCTTTTATCTTGAAGGGGTCAATCTCGATCCCTCTGTGCCGGACAATAAAGCCGAGGAACTTACCACTGGACACGCCAAATGCGCACTTCATAGGGTTCATCTTCAGCCCATACAGCCGGAGCCTTTGAAAGACGACCCTGAGGTTGCTCAGATGTTCAGCTCTCTTCTTAGTCTTGACAACTAGATCATCAATGTAGCATTCGACCTTGCTATATAGCAGCTCGTCGAAGATCTTGGTCATTGTCCGCTGATATGTAGCACCAGCATTCTTGAGGCCGAAGGGCATCCTCTTGTAGTGGAATATCCCCTTGGGTGATCTGAAAGCCGTGTGAATCCGGTCGTGGTCGGCTATCCAAATTTGGTTATAGCCGGACGATCCGTCCATAAAAGACAGGGCCTCGTGGCCGGTGGTTGCATCAATCATCACTTCGGTGATAGGCACCGAGAAGTCATCTTTTGGGCAGGCTTTATTCAGGTCGCGAAAATCCACGCAAATCCTGATCTGTCCATTCTTCTTCTTCACCGGCACAATATTGGCCAGCCAGGTGGTGTACTGGTTCTCCGCCACGAAGCCGACATCTATGAGCTTGTCGACCTCCTTGCAGATCTGGCTGATCAATTCCGGCCTCATACGCCGGGGAGACTGCTTCACTGGTTCCACTGTGGGATCAATGGCCAAGATGTGCTGAGTCACCTCGGGGCTGAGCCCAGGCATTTCTTTATAATTCTAGGCAAAGTAATCCCAGAATTCTTGCAGCAACTTTATGTATTGTTCTCTCTCCTGTAGGGGCATAAGAGCACTCAGAAAGGTCGGCCTGGGGTCACCTTCTGTGCCAAGGTTGATCTCAATCAATTCGTCGACTGTGGCCTGGCCGCGATTTTCAATTTCCGGCGGGGCTGGCGACAAATCGACGAAGTCTTGATCTTCATTGTCTTCGGGCTCGAGGATGCCATCCCCCTCTTCTTGTTCCTCATGAGGGGGCACGGGGGCTGCATCTGTCGCGCACTCCTCCTGGACCGTAGCTGCCGGGTCCGCGGGGTCCACTGGTGCAGAAAGGCACAAGGCCACCTCGGGATCTTCTGTATAATCATCGTAGACAGCTCCGGCGGGGGCCGGGGCAGCCGCATCTTCAGGCGCCTGGTACTGGATGGATAGTGTATAGGCTCCTCTTCTGGGGCTGTCCGCCGCGTGGGGGTGTGGTGGGGCTACCACATAGTCTCCCATTCTGAGCTCGTCCCTATCAATGAGGTCTTGAGCAATGTCCTTGAAGACATAGCAGTCTTCAATGGCGTGGCCCAGTATCTGGTGGTAGGGACAAAACAGTGGGTCCCCACTTCTTTGGGTGTCCTGCGGCCTCTTGGACCGTGGGAGGGAGACCTTGCTGTAGTGGCAGGCCCAGTCAAAAATACCCCGAGTCTTCTCTCTTGGGAAAGAGTAGGGCTTTTGCAGCTGCTGTTGGAGTGTCAGGCCTTGCCTGGTTGGCCGCCCGGTTAATGGGCTTGCCGTGTCTCTTGTCTCCCTTCTTGACTAGACGGGGACATCGGGACTGGTATCTCGGGGTCGAGACGTATAGCCACCCCACGGGCGGAGAGAGCCCTGGATGAGGTCGGTAACTAGCGAGGTCAACTCAGCCAGCCGTGCTTTTAACATCTCGATCTCCCGTTACTGCCTATGGTACAAGGCGTACATGATGGGGTCATATCGAGGGGAATTTGGGGCATGACCCATGCTTCTGCTTCTTGCTTCGCCAGCAGGCCGAAGTGAGGGCGCCTCGGCGGTGTGCTCTTGTGAGGCTAGCCTGTCGGAGAGGGAGGGGGTTTTCCCCGTGCAGCAACGGCGGAGAGGGTTCCAAAGGAACACTTCTTCGTCTTGTGCCTCCTCAGCCGGAGGCCTGGGATATACTTCTTGGTGGGCTTCCCGCAAATCTACAGCTTCCGCAGGGTCGTCGCCGGACAAGGCTGAAACTGATATCACATCAGTTTCGTAATAATCTTCTGGTGAGAAGCCCAGACCAGGGTGCTTGGTGATTTGCAGCAACCGCCGATCCAGGTTTGGTGGGTTCCACATTCTTTCGAATATTTCCTTCCGGCTGGAGGGTTGATAGGGGGAATCTTTTACTTTCTGACCATTCTGGCTGCCTGGTCGGTCATATGGGGAAGTCCCACAATGGGGACGTGCGGGTCATGCAACTCGTCAGGAAACCGGCAATCATCGTTTTCCATGACTGGCTTTTCCCCGGCAACATAAAAGATGGTGGATGGCCCCTCCGGGTTAGGCACTTCAAAGGTCCTCAGCCGCTCGGCCGCTTGACAGTCAATCTCTGTAATGGGCTTGAAGATCCCTGGCGGGACCCTGACATCCTCCAGCAGGTCTTCGAGGCAAGGCGTCCCCGGTGTAGAGTAGATAGGGAGAGGGGTTCCCTTAAATACCCCCCCCCCTCTTGTGCAATGAATGGTACATGTGGGGGAGCCACATAACCTGGGGGCGGCGGAGGAAACCAACTGCCCGACTCCACTTTCTTCTTCCCTTTGTCTTGGGCGGCTTGGGGGGCCTGCTTCGCCTTCTCTAGATATAGATTGGCATCTGACAAGTGACACTCAAACACCTCGAACGGGTGGAGGTCGGCGAAGATTCTGACTTCCTTCCCTTCACAGGGGTACTTGATGCATTGGTGCAGGGTGGAGGGCACCACTCTGTTCTGGTGTAGCCAGGGCCGACCAAGCAACGCCTTATAGGAGGTGTTGGAGTTGATGACGTGGAACTGGACCTTGGTGGTGAAGTCATCAAAGGTCAGGCTGAACTCTGCGAACCCCATGGGCACCTCACATTTCTGGTTAAAACCAGCAATCTTGACATTTCTGACTTCAACCAGGTGTACATCGAAATAATGCTTTTGGTACACCCGGTATGGGAGTATATTCACTGCTGCCCCCGGGTCGATCAGGACCCTGTTGATAGGCTGGCCGTTCAACTGCCCTTTCATGTAGAGGGGCCTGTTATGGCTGTAGGTCGGCAGGAGCATGTCATCTTCTGTGAAAGCCACAGCTACTTCAGGTGAGGTTTCTGCCAGGCAAGCTTCAAGGTGCGCTAGCGTCTGGAGTGTGGCAATAATGGCTTGCCGTGTTTCTTCGTCCAAAGACAGCATCTCTCACATGGTAAATCGGGTCGGGATCTTCTTGAGGTGTCTGACTATTCGGTCGGCAGCCCGCACCTTGAGTAATTTCATCTCTTTGGACTTGTTGCGCCTGTTCCCACCCTGGAGTTGGGGTGTCAGGTCAGAGGATGCCAGCTTTGTGGGCTCCGTTGCAGCCTGCTGAGCCGGCGGGGCCTGCTGGGCTTCCTCTGCCCCCCGCATGAATTCGGCGAGGTTTGTGATATCACTGTTGTCCACTTCTGGCTGAGGAAGAGTTGCCGCCGGTAGAGCTTGAGAGCTGCTTACTTTTTCGGTCGAAGGAGACCCCTGGGAGCGCGCCTTCCCGCCTGCTCGGGCTAACAGGAATTCGACGAATGAAGGGGTGCCTCAGCTCCTAGCCCCTACGGGATAGAGACCCGCCGGAGGAGGGATCTCGGTGCCTCGGACCTCAGGGTCGGGGACCTGGTATGGTTGTTCCCCCCTGAGCATGATGTTGAGGTTATCCTGAGGAGGGCGCCCCCACTTCCTTCCTGACCTGGTGGCATGTTGGGAAGTGGAGACTTCAGCTTGATTCGCTTCCGGCGGCTCATGGGGTGGCTCTTCTTCTGTTTCCTCCAGGGAAAGGGCAGTGTCGAATAAAGCCGAGAGAGTGTTGCAGGCGACGACGACCTCCTTCTTCTTCTTACCCCTGGGTCTTCTCTTCTTCTTCTTCTTTCCTGCTGCGGCGGATGGCTGCTCTTGGGGAAGTTCAGCCCATAGGAGAGGCTCTTTCTCCGCTTCAGCTTCTGCCCCTGGAGCCAGTTCGAGTGATTTGAACTCCTCCCATGGGACGTACTCCTTCAGCTCCACGGGCTGGATTTTGGGCTGCTCATAATCTTCAAGCCCATCAATAATAGCCTGGAGTCTTTCAACCTCTGGGCTGGTCTTCTTGTGCATCCGCAGTGGGATAGAGCTCTTTTTATTGTGAGTGGGCCGCCTCATGACTAGCCGGGGGGCCGTGTCGTGGCGAACTGGGCTTGCTGGGGGCGGTGCAGGCCGGGGTGTTGCGTCCCTCAGACGAACTCCGGGGCTGGGTCGAGGGACGTGTGCTCTTCTATTCTTTCTAGTTGCAGTCTGCCAACCTCCTTGATCCTGAGCCAGGGTCATGATGAAGGTCTCATAAGTGGCGCGGGCGCAGGCCTCCACCCACTCCTCAGGCAACTCCTGGTATAGCGAGACCATGTTGACAGTGGAGGTTGTGCTGGGCAACTCATGCGGTTGCGGGGGGTCTGCTCTATTCTCCCCCATGTCCAGCTCCCCATTCTTGATTAAGGACTCAATAACATCCTTGAAGACATAGCAGTCTTCAATGGTATGTCCGAGCACTCGGTGGTACGGGCAGAAGCGCGGGTCATCCTTTTTCTTTAGGTCGCCGGGCCTTTTCGGCTCTGGCAGTGTGATTTTGTTGTAGCTGGTTGCCCATTCGAACAGAAGCTTAGACTTGTCCTGGGTAAAGGAATACAGCTTATTTCTCATCTTCTCCCTTAGTGAGGGGCCTTCCCGCCGTTCTGTGGCTCTGGGCGGAGGAAGGTCGGCAGCCCCCTTGGCTTTCTCTTTCTATTTTTCAAAAGCCTGGAAATCTAATGTGTGCACCTCAGGGGGAGCCGGCTTCTTCTCGGCCTGCCTGGCTCTTTGGCTTGACATGGCCGGGGTGGAGGAGTATCGGGCCAAAAATGCCTCGATCTCCGCTACCACGTTGTTCAGGCGGTCAAATGTCTTGACCTTGGTGCCGATCATCCTTTCCAGGATTTCTTTCTTCAAGTTCTGTTTGTAGATCTGCACCGCATCCTCCTGGTGTGGGGGACGCCTGCACCTCATGCTGAGGTTCCTCCATCTCTTAATATAGTCGAGGGTCGACTCGTCATTCTTCTGTCTTGTGGCATAAAGTTCGGCCACGGTGACCTCTCGTTCTGCAACATAGAATCTTTCTTTGAACTTCTTTTGCATGTCGGGCCAGTCGGCGACAAACCCGGGTGGCAGGCCGGAGTTCCACTCAAAGGCAAGCCCGGTGAGTGTCGAGCCGAAGAACTTCAGGAGGTAGGCCTCATCAGCAGCCAAGTCCCCCATGACATTCACATAATAAGCAATGTGCTCCCTGGGGGACCCTTGCCCGTTGAACTTTTCGAACTTGGGTGGCTTGGTGACGCCGACCGGCAACTTCTTCGCAGCATGGTGAGCCGGGTAGGGCACCCGGTAGACGTCGAACGGCGTCTGATCCCCGTCACCTCTCTCGGCCAGTTTCATGTCTATCATCTGTTCCAGCATCAACCGGCTAACCGTTGCCGGGTCGACCGGATTCGGATAAAAATGGGCGGGCTGTGCGCTCGAGGTAGCCAGCACGGTTGCCTGGGGGGCCATAAGGGACCCTTGGGAAAGCAAGGCTTGTGGCGGGACTGGTGCGGTGCAGTGTGCCTGCTGCAGGGACGCGTCCCCGAGAGGGTTGAAGGTTGCTGGAAGGGCTACTTCTAAAAATTGTCCCCTATCCCTAGGCGCTTCTGGTAAAACCTCGGTCTGCCAGGACGTCGGGGGCGGTGTGTTCCGTTCATTCAATTGCTTTTTGAGTGATTCAATTTCCTGCTGGAACCGCTGCATCATGAGCAGCATTGCCGGGTCAACCGTGGGGAGGCTGGGCATGCCCCCTGTCTCTTCGGCCGGGGCGTCCTCGGATGATGTCGAGGGTCCGCCACTCGTGTCGCCGGTGGTGACCACATTGGCCGTGAGGGCCGAGAGGGGCTCTTCAGGTAAGGTCCCTTCGGCGCCTGTGGGTGCCACGCCGCCTGCCACTCTCCCTCTTCTAGTGAGGGGTCCCAGCCTGACGGTGATTCTGGCCACTTCTTCCGGATCGGTGGGCAAGGCCCCGTACCGACTGTGAACTCCTGCCATGTTGCAAGTGAATGTTTGCCATCTCTTGTTCTTGCTTCTCTTTGTCTCCCTCCTGGACGATCTTCCTGGGAACACCAGCCTGTCGAAGACCAATCGTCGGGACGGCGCTTCCTCCCGTATAGGGGACTGGCGCCGCTCCTCCGAGCGATTCCTCGACTCCGCGCTGGGTGCGGGTCGGGCTCCTTCTTCTGGGAAAGCGGAGGCCATTGCCCCCATCAGTCTCTGGCGGCCGGCGGGGGTGCTACCCGGGCCTCGGAGGTAATTCCTCATAGCCTGCTCGATCCCTTCCCACTCCTGGTCAGGGAGGGCAGCCTGCGGTTGCATGTCGATGATAGTGGCAGGGGGAGAGTAGGCCCTGAGTGCTGGGCGGGCAGCATTGTGTCGGCGCCCTCGGGGACGGCGGTGGACATTCTCGGACGGCACCGGGATGACGGGTGTTGGTCGGAGAGTTGGGGTCATCACCTCGACCCTGCCATCTCGTCGGGCCCTCCTCGGGCGGGAAGTGCTGGGCCCTGCCTGGGCGGGTGCAGTGGGTTGGGCCTCCTTGGGTACCCAGACTTGCTTTAGTTTGGCCGGCCTGTGAGCCGGCGCCTTTTTCTGTGCCGCAGCTGGGGTTGCGGGCGTGGCCCTCTCTTTCAGCTTCTCCAGTCCTTGAAAAGAGTTGCGGACTGGGACGGTCGGGACGATACGGTCCGGTGTCACTTGGGACCTCTGCCCGTCCAGACGGACTCGGAGGGCCCCAACAGTCATGGACTTTTCAGAGTTGGACGAGCGGCGCTCCGAGCCGGCACCGGTGTTGTTCCTCCGAAGCCTTCTTCGGTGGGATGCTGACCCTTGGTGGGAAGGGCCGGTAGTTTGGTGCACGTGGTGCATGTTGCAGCTCAGCGTCGTTGTGGGGACGCTGTTGTTGTTCTTGGCCGTAGCTCGGCCGACAGCAGCTTCGACGGCCCCCGGAGCGGGAGCGTTGATCTGGGACTCCTCGGGCGCCTTCACCTCAAGAACGTTGACAAAGGCCACCCCCAAGAAGTTGGGGAAGCCTACGGTGGGAGGGAAGCTCCCGAAGCTGAGGGGGACCGCCAGGTAGCCCCCTCGGATGTGGTTCTCGACGGGCTGAGGGCCGCAAGTGACAGCCATGGTTGGCACCATGATGCAATTCTCTCTCCTGCATTTGAGAAAGTAACGCAATTAGTATTACAAGAAGGGGGCCGCGGGGCCCCTAATTTCGGCAAAGAGATGAAGGGTGGATCGGTCCCACCGGGCGTGCGAGAACTATGGACGCACTTTTCGATCGGCTCGTTGGTTTGGTTTCGGCTGGGCTGGTGGCGTTGGTCTGTTAAGTGCGTGGGCGTGCCAGTCACCTGACAATTTATTCGGGCTCTGAAGAGCCCATGGTGCGCTCGATCTGACTTCGTTAGGTGATTGTGTGGTTCGTGTTGGGACCGAATCCCGTCGCACCATCAAGGTTACGACGTCATTTACATCCCCCATACGAGGGAATACCCTTGATTAATTGTCAAAATTAGGGGCCCCGCGGCCGAAAAGAATAATATTGATTGCGAGAGAGAGATAGGGGCAGATCACACTGGGAGTCGTGTTCAGACCACAAATCGTCGGCCGTGTTGGTCACTCGTGGACCTTTTCATGTTCGGACACCGGTCCGTGATGGGAACGCGACGGGAAAAACCGGGACGAGTCCGTTCAAATGTATGCCGAGCGCCCGGCAATTTCAATGATAACTCGGAAGGCATCCGGAAGGAGAAACAAATCCGATCCGGTCGGGATGTCGGCCCGAGGCTAGGTCGGGGCCGGACCATGTCGGGATGATTCCCAAGATCCGAGCCCGGCCTGAGAGGGCGGCATTGTTGTTCCTTTTGCCCCAGGTCCCGGGGAGAGATGGGGCTGCGGTGTGGGCCCTAGCATCTTTTATCTGGGATTCTCTTGATTATGTGCATCTCTTTTCTCTATTGCTTATTACTTCTTTATGCTTTTGCTCCGGATGATTTCTCTTCTTTTATTCATTATTGTCGTTATTTTTATTATTACTATTTTGATTATCTTTTATTACCCCCCCACCTCCTTAATCGTTATCAATGTTGCATATTCAGAGTCCTTTAATTAGCATAATTTTCGTTAATTTATTTGCTATTGTTAATGCCCTTATCATGCTATATATATATATATATATATGTGTGTGTGTGTGTGTAGTGTACCGGCGAAGGGAATAGGGTGTACCGCTGGGAGACCCTAAGGGAAGTGTGCCGGTGAAGGGTGGAAAAGGTGTACCGCTGAGGGAAAGAGTGTGCCGCTGAAGGGTGTGCCACTGGGGCAATCAGGGGTGTACCGCTGGGGGTTCAAGGGGCGTGCCGCTGAGGGGTAATAGGGGTGTACCGCTGGGGGTTCAAGGGGCGTGCCGCTGAGGGGCAGTAGGGGGTACCGCTGGGGTTGAAAGGATTGTGCCGGGGAAAGAGTTGGAGGAGCGTACCACTGGGAGGCAACAAGGGCATACCGCTGAGGGAAAGAGGTGTACCGATGAAGGGGTGTTGGAGGATAGAGGTAGTGTGCCGGAGAAGAGGCTTTGAAGCGTGCCACTGAAGGCTAGGAGGAGTGTGCCGGCGAAGGGATTGAGTGAACATGCCACTGGAAGATGACTAGGGTGCGCCGTTGAAGGGCCAATCAGGGCGTGATGGTGGAGGTTCAATCAGTCTTCAATTATTTATTTTAAGGCTTTTCTTTTCTTCTTGTTTTAATTTGTATGCAGTTTTATATAAACTTCTCCCTTGTTTTGTTCTGTTCGGCCTCTCTGCCATAAGTCGGAAGTTCGGCCTGTCGTGGCGTTGATCAGTTCGGTTCTTATCATGGTACCGGTAGTGACTTGATTAGTTGGAAGGCTTCATCATTAATTATTCTGTTCGTTTGTTGCCTCCTTTTGCCTTATTTAACATGTTGTTATTTTCTGACAAAAATTCGGCAGCATCTCCCCTTGACCCGGGGCGTAAGGGAGATAAAGGGAACGCGCCCACATGGAGTGGCGGAACCCGACAACTGGAGGTGGGCACCCGAGGGCAGCAACACCTTTATGGGGCCTCGAAAAACCCAGAGAAAATCGTGAACGGAGGGCTTCTAGTACTAGGTAGAATGGGCTGGGGGTTGGCGGCTGAGAGCGTACCGCTGAGGCACCAGGGGAAGGTGTACCGCTGGGGGCCAGAAAGTGTGTCGCTGAGGGCCTAAGGGGTGTACCGGCCAAAGGCAACGGGGTGTGCCGATGAGGGCCAGAAGGGTGTACCGGCCAAGGGCCAACGGGGTGTGCCGCTGAGGGCCAAAAGGTGTGCCGGCCAAGGGCTGGAGAGCTGCATCGCTGGAGGATTAAAAGAGCTAAGTGTGTGGGCTGGGAGACCTACAGGCTATTCAGGGAAAGAAGGGGAATTCAAGGCCGAGGAAGGGCTGCTGGAAATGAGTGAAGGACCCACAAGGCCAGGCTTCAAAGGGGAGGCATCACCTTGATACGGTGACTCGAAAGAAACCGGAGAAACGGAGAAAACGGACAACACATTGCATGCATTGTGAGGGCGGGAGTAACCATCAGACATAGTAGGAAAGACCCAAGAAAGGTGACTTTTCATTCATGGGAAGCAAAGGGGCCGAGGCCCTACGTATACATTGACGGACATGCCCGAGCCAAGGTCACGGGCAATAAAGAAAACCCAAAAGCAAAAGAAAGGGAAGAGGAAAGCAAGGAAAACCACGGAAAGGAAGGTGTTGGGGCTGAAGTGGGGACGATCGTCCACCCCCCCCTTCTCCAACACTTCCCCCCTATTACATCAAGCCCTTCTTCTCTCTTACTCTCTCTTCTTCCCTGTGGCCGTCGGAGGGAGCTCACGCCGGAACGCCTCTTCTTCCCTTTCTCTCTTCTCCTATGGTCTCTTCTTTCTTCTCTGTGGGTGTGTCTCTGTCTGCCTCTGTCTCCTTCCTCTTCCTCTTCGTCCCATGGCCAGTTGAAGCGGGAGTGGCTTTATACTCCCTACCGTCGGAGCTTTGAGCACGACCGTCGAAGGCGGGAAGCAGCTCCGTCATGATGATCAAGCTTGACTCTTCCGTCCTGGGTGTCAGGGGACTAGCCTGCGTGGCCCAGTCATTGGTCGACACCTCGGATCGGCCACTGCGCGCCGAAGATGCGTAGGGCATGGGCACCACGTCGCTCGGCCGTTGAAAGTGTCTCACGCTGTGCCGTTGGCGGGATGTACAAGCGTGCCGCAGGAGAGCCAAAAAGGCGTGCCGCTGGAACCTCCTGATTTTTGTGCTTGGTTTCTCTTCACTGTCGTGACTCCTGGAGGCGACTCCACGACAATCTCTCCCGGGGCTTATTTACTCGGGCCGTTGTTGATACTAGGCTGAGTAGGATATCATGGGTGTGTAATTTTTTGGTGTCCACACTGTCCTGGCACATTACTGTTCATCCGTGTTGATACCTTCTTTTGTTCCCTAGTTTTCATGCCCTTCCAATCCTCTTTTTGTTAGGGATATGGAGTACCCAGACGAGGAGGACAACCAGCAGAGGAGGAAGAAGGAGAGAAGAAGAATCACACAAGAACACACAGGGATTTTTTTTTTTACGTGGTTCGGAGGCAAGATGCCTTCCTACGTCCACGGCCGCAGCAGGATTCCACTAAGATAATCACAGACTAGTTACAATACAAGAAGAGAGCACATCCTTTTATACTAGGAGATTAGGGCGTCATAAGTCAGGGCATTAAGGACAATAATACCCCTGATCAACAAAAATCCTCTTCTGAGATACATCAGATGTGCATGCTCGCCTGTCCCCCCGGATGCTCTCCTGGGACCGAGTATGCCCTCCAGTGACTGCAGATGCTCCCCCACCATCAGTCAAGTTAATGCATTGCCAAGACAAGTGTCGACACTTCTTCATGCAGGTCAGCCTGCTCCAAGGGACTTCAAAATACCTTGAGCCCGTAATGCATGCTCCCCTGACATTGAGGATGCTCCCCTGGAGATGGCATAAGCTCGCCATGCTTCCCTGATGCTGTGAATGCTCCCCTGGAGCAGTGGATGCGCTCCTGAGGCAGAGTGTGATCCCGTGCAGAGGCGCACGAACAAAAGAGTTCTGACTCCACACTCTAACACTTTTCTCTCTGAGTTCTTCACAAAAGTTCTTCTTCTCTTGTATATATAGATTTTCTTCTTCTACCACTTCCTCCAATTCTTCTTAGTTTTTAAGTTATAATTAATTTTCTACGTTTCTATTTTTTACTCAGTCACTGTTCACCTGCGCCTATAGATCTCTGTTTTTCACATTTTTCACCTTCTTCCTCTCATTTTCTCTCTCTGCACTCTTCATAAGACTTCTTCCTAACCCTCCAATCTATAACTTTCTCTTCTTTCACATATTGTCATTCTCTCTAGATTTTTCGTTCTTCTCCTTCTTAGAACCCCCTATTTTCAATATAATTTCATTGTGCTTTCAACTTGGTCCTTTTCAACTTGGACTTTTTCCACGTTTTTCATCCTCTTGGCTACAATTTCTTCTTTCACTATTTTCAGATTTTAGTTTCTCTAATATAACATTTTTAACATGGTGGTTTCAGTTTCACAGAAATTGACATAATGACAGGCCCTTTACCAAGGCATGAACTATATCAAATATAGATATTAGCTAATACATGCTAATCATCTAGATTTAAGCTAACACATGCTAATTATTCTAGGTATGAGACTAATACTTACTAATACTTACTAATACTTGCTAATTATTCTAGATATAAGGCTAATACATGCTAATTATCGTAGGTATGAAGCTAATACATGCTAATCGTCCTAGATTTTAAGCTAACACATGCTTTAGAAACACTGAATATCGCATGGAAATGAGCCTAAGACTAAATGCCTAGACTAATCATCCTAGATTAGCTACTAGTTTAGTTAAAAGTTAAGAACACCTACCTTGTTGGAAGATCTCTAACAGTAGCAGAACCCTTCTAGGTGACTGTGTAATCCCTGCAGAGCTTTGCCCCAACCTTAGCTAACCTAGAATGGGGGTAGCAAAGGGTATGTTATAGGGTCTGGTATGACCGGATAGGGGGGCAAGATCTGGAATAATGGGGCTTTACAGCTTGTACAGGCTGGAGAGATAAGGGATAATGTTTGGACAGCCAATCCATGGCCCATATCGTAAAGTCTGTCTCCCACATTCATACACGATCCCTCTTCAATGTGCATACTTTCAAAGTCTGTACATCCTCAAAGTCTATACAGGCTTCCTCAAAGTCTGTACATCCTCTCCCTCTCAAAGTCTATACATTGGATTCCCCTCAAAGTCTGCACATCACAAAGTCTGTACATTGCTATTGCTAGCCTATTCACAAAGTCTGTACATCACAAGTCTGTACATTGGCTTCCTCTCAAAGTCTATACATTGGCTTCCTCTTAAAGTCTGTACATCACTTCCTCTCAAAGTCTGTACATCACAAAGTCTATACATTGGCTATTGCTAGTCTATTCACAAAGTCTGTACATTACAAGTCTGTACATCCTCTCCCTCTCAAAGTCTATACATTGGCTTCCTAAAGTCTCAAAGTCTATACAGGCTTCCTCAAAGTCTGTACATTCCTATCTTTACCTACGTTACATCCTCAAAGTCTATCCATTCCTCAAAGTCTATACATTCCTATCTTTACCTACGTTACGTCCTCAAAGCCTGTACATTCCTCAAAGTCTATACATTCCTATCTTTACCTACGTTGTTGGTCACTCAAAGTCTATACATTGCAGCTCAAAGTCTATACATTGGCCATTTGCTGCAACTCAAAGTCTATACATTGCATCACCGTCTCACTTAGCGTCTTATTTTAACAAGTTTATACGCTGTCTGTTGCACTCGCAAGTCTATACATTGGCTGCTGCATGCTCACACAACCACTAAGTCTATACATTCTTGTTGTTGTGTTCGTGCATTCACAAGTCTGTACATCACTGTAGCTGCATCGTCTCATGCAGCGTCTCATTCAAAGTCTGTACAGCGTTCGTCTCAGCCAGCGTCTCATGCTGCGTCTTAGGCAAGTCTGTACATTGCACTGTAGCTAGCATTATTTCACCTGAAGTCTGTGCATCGTCTCAGCCACCGTCTCATTCAGCGTCTCACGCTTGCAAAGTCTATACACTGGTCGGTGGAAGCAAGTCTATACATTCGACTGTTTCAGCAAGTCTGTACGGCGATTGCATTCATATTGAAAGTCTATACATCCCTGTAGCTTTCACGAGACGAAGTCTGTACATTGGACTATTGGGTAAAGTCTATACATCCTCTAGCTGGAACTGTGCAAGTCTGTACATCGCTGCTTTGCCAAAGTCTGTACATTGGCATCTTTTCCTACGTTGTACTTCCAAGTCTGTACGTTGCTAGCTTATAATGTATAATTAATTGGCACAAAAGGTAAATGGTGAATGCTAGGATTTGAACCCAGGTCATTGGGTTGAAAGACAAGTTACTTAACCAACTACACTAGGAAGCCACTTGTTAAGTGAATACTCTTTACATATGATAACTTCGTGTTCCAACTTCTTACTTAAGCTTCCTCTAGAGTTTATCTAACATTTTTTTTATTTTAGAAATATTATTAATAAATATATATATATATATTTTTATACGGGGTGCTACAAGGTGATCTTATCCGAGACCTCCGTAAGTCCCTGTGAGCCGTAGATTCCCACACAGACGTCGAGCCGGTTGTACCTTTCCACCCCTTAGGCTTGCATTTTGCATACGTGTGAGGGAGTTAAGCTTAGTCAACCCAAAGTTTAGACCTTATTCCCTATAGGATTCCTATCTTGAGGGAATTGTGCTTAACATAAAATATTAAAAGGCCCATTAAAACTTTGACAAATAAAAAATTTTCCCATCATTTTAACTTGTTTGACTTGGGTGAAACCCTTCACATTATTTTGTGTTGTTTGGGCTTGTCCAGGCCCATTTGTGGTGTTTTATGTTGCATCCCCTTATCATCCGCATATTCTGTTGTTGATAGGCCCATTTAGGTCAGCCCATTTTGTGCGTCCATTGTTTAGTCCCATTGTCATAGGTCCGTCTTCACTTGGTCTTTGCATTAGTGGGTCAGCCCCCTCTTGTTCTCAAGCCCATTAAGCCCTTTCCTCCCTCCTTGTATTAAACCTCCATTTGCCCTCATGGAGCATTATCATCATCCTTTGCATCCCTCTCTCTCTTCTTCTTCCTATTCCAGCGGAATCCTCTTCCCACACGGGCCCATCTTCCCGTGGTCCCTCCGACCTGTCTGATGAACAGGCCAACCTTATGGCCCATCTCTCATGCCTTGTTCGTCAAATGGACCCAGCCTAGGCCCAAAAACTGATTGTAAATCACCTTAATGGGGCTCCTTCTCTTAATGGGCCTCATTCTCCTAATGGGCCTCTCTCTCTTAATGGGCATTCCTCGCTTAATGGGCCTCATTCTCTTAATGGGGCTTCTACTTCCTATGCTGCTGGCTCAGTTTCTAATGGCTGATTTTGTCTTAATGGGCCTTGTAGATGCGAGATGAACCTTTTTGGTGCCCCCAAGAGGTATTATCCCCGCAACGCCAGAGGGCGGCTAGGGTTTTATCCTTGTAAAAGGGCCCTCTTGGGTTAAGAGGTGAAGACCTTCTTTATAAGCACTCAGTTGCTTTCTCACCATCCGATGTGGGATTAATCCTATGACCCTAGGTCCACCACAAGCCCCCCCTTGAGAAGGCAAGCGAGTGCGAGCTCAGGGTTCCCACAGACGGTGCCACTTTATAGATGCGAGATGAACCTTTTTGGTGCCCCCAAGAGGTATTGTCCCTGCCACGCCTTAGGGTGGCTAGGGCTTTGTCCTTGTAAAAGGGCCCTCTTGGGTTAAGAGGTGAAGACCTTCTTTATAAGCACTCGGTTGCTTTCTCAACATCCGATGTTGGATTAATCTTGTGACCCTAGGTCCACTACATGCCTCATTCTTCTTCTCCTTATGCTCATGTTCCTTCCAGGCCCCCTTCCGCTCCTGGAATGGGCCCTTCTTCTTCTCTACCCGGATCGTCTTATCCGGCCCATTATCATCCCGGTTCATATTCACAATCTCTTGCTTAGGTTGGCCCACTTTCTTCTCGATCTTTCCCTACCCAGGAGATGATTGCTCAAGCCCAACGTCAGCTTGATGAACTCCAACGCCGAATTAATCCCAAATCCTCCTTAGGCCTCGCTTTGGTAGGGAGTTTGGGTTAAGTTAAGTTACTTAGGTTAGTCCAGGATTAGCCTATTTTTGATTTGATAGCAAGAGTATTAACCCAGAAGTAAGTAGGTGGACTAACTTAGTTTCAATCTATTGTGATTTGGTAGGTAGTGGGTTAACCCAATATTATTTATAAGTAAAATATCATATTTATCTCTCATTTTACAATTTTAAATATCTCTCTCATTTTCTCTCCCTCTCTCCCCTCCCCTCTCTCTCACATCACTCTCTCTCTCTCTCCATGCTACACTCATTAGTTATCATTTTTACGAATTTTTATTATTTTTAGAATTATTTTATTATTATAGCATTAGATTTATTAATTATTTTTTATGATTTTTATCAGTATTATAATTATCTTATTATTATACTATTATATTTATTAATTATTATTATTTTAGAGAGAGAGAGTATTGATTATGGGTGTGAGAGAGAGAGGATGCATTTATTAAGTATTGATTGTTGGGTTAACTCACCTTAACCCACCTCTGGAGGTGGATTTCGAAGTCCAGGGTTACTCCGGGTTTAATACTCATCCTCCAGGTTTAGTCCAGGTTTAAGTATCAAAGCAATTTAGACTTCAAAAAGAGTTAATCCTGGATTAAATGATGGCTACCCCAGGTTTAACCATATATCAAAGCGAGGCTAAGTGTTCCATTCTCATTTCAAGGTCTTTGGCTTCCGCCATCTTCCCAAATCCCCGCATATCGTCGTTATGGTGGAGTCGGTGACCCGTATGTGCACTTGAAGGAGTTTCTGTATCAGTCGGTTGACCAATGTTTGATGGCTTATCTATTTGGTCTGTCATTAGAAGGCCCGGCTCGGGGTTGGTTCTTCTCTCTCCCGCAAGACCAGGTTGTGAATTTTCAAGCCGTTCAAGAGAAGTTCATTCAACAGTTTCAGGACCAGGTTGGGCCCAAGTATTCTATGGTGGATTTGTCCTATGAGAAGATGAAGCCAGATGAGGATTTCTCGACCTTTGCCGACCGCTGGCGTCGCCTTACCGCGCAAGTCCCGGGGCACATTCCGGAGCAGGTGCAGATTAAGATGTTGATTTCTAATGCAACGCCTGAGTACCGCTTCATTTTAGCTTTGAATGATATTACCTCATGGCAGCAACTTTATAGCCGAGCCCGCTTCATTCGCCAACAACTCCACGATCCCCTTGACCCCGAGTCTTCTCCACCTTCTACATCTCTATACACCCCGCCATCTACATCTACCTCTAGATATCAACCTTCACCCTCCACGAGTCAACCTTCCACTTACATCGCACCCTCCATAAGTCAGCCCTACGCCTCTACATATCAACCTCCATGAGTCAACCCTCTGCATATCAACCTTCCATGAGTCAGCCTCCCGCCTCCTCATACCCACATCCACCTCCACCCCTGGTCAAGGAAACACCACATCCCGAGTAGGTGGATGCCGTCTATATACCCCCTCATCCCACTCCACATATGCCTTCACCAAATCCCACTCGCCATGCGCCATTGCCTAATCCTTCCACTAGCCATGCGCCTTTACCTACGCAACCTCCACTTCCATCTCCACAACTCTCGTCTCCATAACCTTCCCCTCGGCATCCACCTTGCCCGAAGCGGGCTCCTCATCCTCTATTTCCAGAGTGTTTTACAGATATTTTCCAGGCTTTGATGGCCACTCGCGCATTGCCGCTCCCTCCGGTTGTGTCTTGCCGACCCGCGGTTGGTAATATGCTCCAGTTCTATGATTATCATCGTCAGTAGAGGCATTTGGTTGAGGATTGCCCCGAGTTTCGGGAGTTTGTTTATGACCTGGAAGATAAGAAAAGGATTGATTGGACCGTCATTCGTAAGGTTATTCTACATCTTCGCAGCAAGTAGCAGCAGGCGCCATCCAGGCAACTGTCTCCATCACTACAAGGCCAGGGGCACCCCTGTGATTCTTCATCTAGTGCCGCACCCACTCCCTTATCCGCTCCGGCACCACCTCCACTACCCTTATTACCTACGCCATCTCCACCACCCTCACCATCGCCTAAACCTCCATCCTCTCCTCCATCTCCCTCACCTACCCAAGCCCTTGCTCAGGCTAGTGTCTCCCCTTCTTCTACCACTACCACCACTCCCACTCCCAACACCACCCGACGCGTCGTGTCGATATGCCGACGATGGGCACCACGGCCTTCCCCTTTGCCTTCATTACCACCTCCATTTCCATCACCTCCCTCTTCATCACCCCCATTGCATGCATCACCTCCGTCTCCATTGCCTTTGTCCATCCCATCTCCAACATCACCAGCTTCTCCATCATTGTCTTCGCCTAAGCCTGAGCAAGCTACACCTTTACCCTCGACAGCACCTTTACCTACACTTCCTCCTTCGCCTTTCAAGCCTACCATCTCCACTTTTCCTTCCATTTCCACCTCTCAGAGCGGGTGTGTGCTACCTTTGGTGCCCCTAGGGTCAGGTCCCTGGGAAGATGATAAGCCGAGTCAGGTGGATCTGGCGCCGGTTATGCAGTTCAAGATTCATGATTTTATCTATCGGATGTCGATCCGTATCTTGATCTCGGGCAATTTTGGGAATGATAAGCTTCCACTGCCTATGATGGTTGTTACGAAAACTTCCCTTGCCCTTGTGCCAGTTTCTTCTCAAGCGAGGCTGGTGGCAATCTCTTTGCTCGCTGGAGGTTTCGTAATTGATCTTGGTATTACCTCTCGCTCTATTACTGTTCAAATGATTGGCCGAGAGGGGTGCTCTACCCGCATGGTGCTAACTCATATGGCTGCCAAGAGTTTGATGAATTCCATGTTCAAGGGGCAATTGGCCATATTCTTAGGATTTTTCAAGGACATTCTGCACTCTTTATGCGATCTCCCTCACTTTATTGGTACGCTGGCCATGTCAACGCCGCGCATTACTCTCCCTCAGTTTCGTCCTTCTCTACTAGCAAAGGAGTTATGCTTCATGTCGGATTGTCGAGTGGAGTTGCCGAATCTCATGCTGCTAGTGCCAAGTGACAAAACTCCATGGTTTTCTGATGCTCATCCATCTAAGGAGTTCATTGTTCAAGAATGTCCACATATTGTTAGCACTGGATGTCTAGGGGCAACTGCCCCAGCGAAGCTGCATGTTCCTAACCTAACCAGGTCATCTGCCAGATGGGCCCGCTATTTGAGAAGACATTGCAAGTGGAGAAGTCCGAAGGTCCAAGCCCATGCCAGGCGGGTCCCTATTCGAGAATTTTTTGCTAAGAAGCAGTGGCAACGCAAGTTCAAGGGCCGCATTTTGCACACTCAGGGGACCACTCCTCCTTCTTCTTTCTTTCAATCATCATTTCTTCTGCTTAGCTCCCACCCTTGGGTAGTGTATCTTCTTTCCGCCAATCTTATTTCCTCTCCTCTCGAGTCCACAAACCACCATTCTTCTCATTCTCATCCAGATCCTCTGAATTTTCCCTCCTCTCACAATTCTAGGCCTCGGCCTATGTCATCCTCTCATCCCAATTTTGGGACATCACCTGATTCTCCTTCCCCGGGACTTCCAGGTGTTGTCTCTGATTCTTCTCTGACCCTATCGAATGATCACTATTCTCCTTCTCCGACCATGTCGGATGACCACCATTCTCCATCTCCGACCATGTCAGATGACCACTATTCTCTTTCTCCGACCACGTCGGATGATCATTCTTCTTCCTCTCCTTTGCAACAATCTCCTCATTATTTTTCTACTTTTTCTATCTCACCCTTTCGGGGTTCTTGCCCTTTTTCTTGCAGTTTTTGAGACTTTAGCCCGTCTTGATCTCAGTTAATCTCTATTCATTCTGTATTCTGTTCTTTGTTATCAGGGTCTCTGTGCCTTAACGAGGGAGTTCTATCCCTCGTCTCTCTTCCTTTTTTTTATTCTTCTTCGTCCAGTATGATGTCCGCCGCTCCTCCGTGTCGAGGAATCTTAGAACCTTGTTATTCTCCCATCTTTGTCATGTCAAGCCAGGAATACAAAGCTCGTGCTGCTCAAAACTTGATGATCAAGATCGCTTCAGGACGCTGCTTCCACGCTATGGATTGCAAGGTATCCTTATTTTGAGCAAAAATATGTTGTCATTATCAATATTTACTCCTGCGCATGATTATAATGTTGTTTCCTCAACATGGTTGAGTGGCTTTAGAAAGTTTGTTTAGTTAGGCTTAGTCAATAAAGAGTTCGCTTCTGCAGCATTCTTAGGCTGGAGATAGCTCTGCGCTGGGAGTCTAGTTTCTTTCCCCGATCGTTGAGGGTAACCTTTGGGCATGGGTTTTTCACACACTACACGGCAAGCCATAGCTAATTTTTCTCTGAGGCAACATCGTTGCTGCTTTGGCCATACTTTGGGTATGCACAAAGGTCTTTTCTTTTCTCTGCTCGGCCGAGTGCAAGGACAAGAGATGGATGGATGAGATGACCAACCTAGGCACTCCCTAATATGAGAGAGATCTCAAATAGGGGCAGTCTTGACCCTCAGAAATGAGCTTTCATGAGAAATCTAGCCAATAAAGGCTATCAAAATGGATGAATCAATGGCAAAATTTTGTATCAAAGGCATGGCAAGAGTGGCAGTACAGTTCCCTGCGGGACGTCATGAGCCTGGTCGCATGCGTGCCTGATAAATATGGGTCTAAAAATCAAAGACGCAAAGCCCCGGCGCAACAGACTATATCTTTTAGGGATAGTGCCCAAGAAGGAATTCAAGTCCTGATGTTTCCCATCCCGCATAAAACTTGTCTCCAATTTTTCTTTTGCTTCTCCCCCTTAGACTGGGTTGAATCCCAGGTATGGCCTTAGTAGGGGCACCGTTCTTTAGAGACGGTTGGTTGTGGCGAGCCACCCTCACATGCACGTCCTGCTTAAGGGTAGCCTTTAATGAGGGGGGAGGAATGACGACCCTTAGCTAATAGTTTAAGCCTGTCTCTGGGTGCTGCAGATAGCTTTGTTCAAAATTTAAAAAAAATCAAATATGCCAAAAATCCAAAAAAATTTAATATTGTTCAAAAACCAAAAAAAATCAAATATTGTTGAAAATCCAAAAAAATAAAAAAATTGTCAAAAATCCAAACATATTTGTCTTTTTGTTCCTTTCTATCTATTTTGTTTTGAGGACAGGTATGATTCATTTGTTAAGTGTGCAGGTTACAGGTTACAGGTGCTCAAGCTTTCCTTGCTCCTTATCATTTGCTCTATCTGCCCCATGTTCATGACTTCTGATCTTGTTCTCTCCTTCTTCAATCTTATCTCTCGATCTGTTCTGAAGCTTGTGTCCTTCTCAACTTTTCCTTAGCTCGCTTCATTTCATCATATCTTCATGAGAGGGCTTTACATCATGATTATGAACCTGGCAGTTCTTCTTCATTCGGATCTTGGGTTTTGATTGAAGAGCGTGTTTGTCATGTCTTTTGTCCCGCCGTGTCCTTGTCACATGTGTTTATGTCCCTCCGTGTCCTTGTCACACGTGTTGTTTTGTCCCTCCGTGTCTGTCATGTTTTCGTTCCACTATGCTTTCATCCCACTGTGTCGCCATGTCATGTGTTGATTGTTCTCATCCCACACATGTGTTGTCTGTGTCTTTGTCCCACCATGTCCTCGTCCCACACGTGTCTTGTCCCACCATGTTCTTGTCCAACCACGTGTGCTGTCCCACCGCGTTGTATCGTCTTGTCCCACTATCCCACGCTTATTGTTTGATCATGCAATGTTTTGTCTATATCATGATGTGGTGTTATGTCTCGTTCATCTTTATTATGTTATATTTCGTTCATTATGTTATGTTATGTTATAGTTCATCTCCTTGGTTATTTTGTTGTTTGGTCTTATATATTGAAAATAAAAAAAATACTGTTTCACTTGGCAGGTAAGTCAGGTATGGCTTTCTATCCCTTCTCTTTGTTACATTACTATATGGTATCTACCTTATTATAGCCTCTCAAGGACCGGTTGGTTGTCTGTGTGTTCTGAGATCTGATGTTCCCCTTTACCAAAAATGATGATGATCTAGGAGCATACGGTTAATCATTGGATAAGCTGTTAGTTTGAGTCGGGTGGGAGACGATGGACTCTATCTCGCACTCCATGGTTGCAAGAAGAGTCTTGACCCCGTATTACTCAGTCTAACAATAGTATCCTTGAGTACTTTCTATTTTATGCTTTCTTTACATTTGATTTGATGATTTCTTGATTTTAGCCCAGCATGCATCATGTCATTTTGAGCACTCACGCCTCGTGATCCTCTCAAGGTTTCTCCTCAGTAATGGTTAATTGCACTTCAGTTCTCTTGGGTAAGAGATCTTCATTCCACTTCGAATTTGAACTTTCTCTCTGATCTGCCCGCTCGGTCTAGTTGGCCAACGTGATTCCTGTCTGGATTTTATCTCAGTATTTTCTCCTTTTTCAACTTTTCAGCTGTGTTCTTCTGATCCCCTCATTGTTCGTGGATTGTGTCCCCCAATGAGGTTAGTCGTGTTTCCTTTCCCTCCCTTAGATTAGTTCTTCAGGCATGTCTCATCCTTGTCAGCCAGTCCTTGTGGTTAGTTCGGCATTTTCGAGAGAATTCTTATAGCTTGTTAGTTGTAACGGGTGTCTTTTGCCTTGATACCCGCTTTTCAGTTCTCTCCGCTTCATCTCTGCTTCATCTCCATTTCACGTCATTGTCGCTTTCACTCCATCTCCATTCTATTTCGCCTCTGCGTTGCTTTCGCTCGTTCCCTTGCAGAGCGAACATCAAGGAGGGATATATGTTGACGCCCATTTTTAGCCCGCAAGTTACGTCATTTCTCTTATTCGTCATTTTTTAAGTCCCCGATTAACCATTATTTTGGACCCTTCCTTGGATAGATTTCGAGCCCATTTCATTGTTTCCAAGCCTTTGAACTTCGGAGATAATGATTTCTTAGAGCCCTAGGGCTTACTTTATCAGCTTCCAACCTTCCAAGTCGACTTGTGGCCCATTTAGGTCGACTTTCATCAAGCATTCGGCCCCTTTCGCTACACAGTCCTGAACAGGGCCCCTTTTTCATCCCTTTTTGTTCCTCTATTCATTAGGTGCCCTTCACAAACATTGTTCATTTTTTAAAGCCCTGGATTTTCTTCTTCTACGCCATTAGCCAGTTCTCCACCGATTTCAAGTTATTTGTATTTTTCCGGCGCGCTACGTTGTTCACCCACGAACCCAGTGTTTTTCTCTATTCTCACCCTATTTTCTCCCTCTTATGCTCGTCTTCTCATCTTTCTCCCTTCATTAAAGTTGTTCCATGTTTTTTATCTACAATTTCTTCTTCTACGCCTTTCACTAGTTCTGCACATTTTTTGAGATATTCTCTAATTTCCAAAATCGACTGCATTCTACCAAAAAAAAATGGTCTTCCATCAGCCTAGCGGTCCTAGGAAGACCGCTAGGTGATGGTGGCGGTCTTCCCAAGACCGCTACCCCCCAAACAGTGTCCATTTTGCCCCGTTTCACCCCCTGAAGCCTTGCGGTCATCCCAAGACCGTTTGGTGGTACCCTTGCGGTCCTGCCATGACCATTTAGCTCCCTAATGGCCCTGCGATAGACCGTTTGCCAGATAGAGAGTCAAGAACTTCCTGAACTCCGATTTCTTCGCCCGAGGACTCTTTGGAGACCTTGTTTGATCTATTTTCTCAAAGAATATCTCTCCAGATCAAGGCTAATCTACTTTGGGGATATATTCCTACTACTATCTACGAGTTTTATCAATCTAAATCCCTATTTTGGGTGTTTATCTTAGATTTGAACCTTGTGGATTCCTGCAACTCTATATAAACTGCCCAGTTCGTAGTGTGCAAAAGGGGGCTCTTCTTCGGTTCGGGGCGAAGCCATGCTGCAACGCCGACTCAGTTCTTCGACCCTGGCTTGAAGAGGGAAGTATTGGCTTTCAATTCCACGTTCAAGGGCTTGATTTCATCATCTCTTCTCTTAGTTCTAGTCCTCCCAATTCTACAAATCATCACAGATTACCATTTTTCTGCTACACATGCACTTTTCTCCATTTTGCATAGCATTTTCCCACAGTTGTGCTACATGATTTTTCCTCTTCTTTATCTTATTTTCATCACAATACACACACCTATTATTCCATAGGGGTTAAAAACCTCCCCCGGTGCGTTCTCCTTCAATTTTTACCCCTATTTTATCACTGCGGGATAGATATTACACTCATAGTTTCTAATGGATTTTCCTCTTGTTGTGTTGGCTTTGTTTTGCATGAGAGCATGAATAGAACGTGAGGATCTCTTCCTCTAGCCGGCTGGAAAGAGAGGAGGTTGAATCCACAAAGTTCCCCGCACCCCGTTCCTTAAGCGCGATCAAGTCTTCATCCTTTTCCAAGGTACACGGCGCCGTTCCTCTCCTTTCTCCATCCTTTTGGCATTGTTAATCCTTGGTGGCGATCACAATCAATATCTCTATCTTCATCGCCCCTTTATTCATACTTTCATGCCTTTCATGATTCACATATGTTATTAGCATAGTTGGGGGCAGGGTAGAACAAAACATCAACACTCATGTCTCGGCACGTTAAGAAGATTAACTGCCAGAGTATATATGAAGTCTACGCACCAAGACGAAAGGCTGTCAGAAAACTGCTTTGAAGAAAGTCAGAGTTAATTCCATTGACGCATCAAGGTTGATGCACCGAGGCATCAAGATAGAAGCCCCTTAGTAAACTGCCTTTGAAGAACGTCAGAGTTACTGCCTCGATGCATCAAGGCTGATGCACTAACGCAACAAGTAAAAAAGGCAACAAATGAAGTACTGCATTGACAGATCCAAGCTGATGCATCGACGCACCTAGTCAGAAGCTAAGTCGAAAACAGTTGTTCGAAGGGGATGTCTTCACGATGACTCGACACATCAGTGAATGCATCGACCTCCAACAAGAAGCCTTTGATGCTGGTTATTTCAGTCGATCGAAATAGAAGAACGGTCGACCGATTCCGTCAAGGATTTTTATACGGGCAACAAACTTAAGAAGATTAAGTTTTATTACATTATTAAGGATCAAATCTCAGCATGTCTTGACTAATCATGGATCTATCTAAGCACTTGATGAGCTGAAGGAACTCACATGACTGCGATCATAGGAACTTTTATTTTGGTGTGCAAAACATCATCCCACGTGGCTGGCTTCTGGAAAAGTTCATCTTCAGAATATTCTTTATCGACGTGGATGAATTAGCCTCTGGCTGCTGATCAGGATTACGGAGAGAAGGACAATACTCCGTCCTATATATTTGAGCACCCTCATTCAGAAGGAAAAGCGAGAAAAAAAATTGCAGAAAAATAGAGCAGCAGTAGTGAAAAGAAGTGTGGCCGTCCAAGAAGAAAAAGAGAGAGACCACTAGAGAAGAGCTGAGAAAGAAGTGTGAGAGAAAAGAAAGGAGAAGAGAGAGATCGAGATCAAAACAACTGAGTGCATCCAGTCTTACTGAAGATCGGTGTGTTCATCAATTCTTGGATAAAATCCAGAACTGTCGTGCTCCTGTGGAGCTATATGTTTGTTGAGTTCTTTTGTTTTTCTTTTCATTGTTCTTTTTCAATTTTCACATTGATCTTTCGATTCTCTGTTTGGAGAGCGGGGTTCCTTCTGAGTGTTTCAGAAGAAGGGAGATCTAATCTTTGGGTTTCCTTCTGAGTGATCAGAAGAAGGGAGATCTAATCTCCGGGTTTCCCTCTGTAGCTTCAGAGGAAGAGAAGATCTAATCCTCTGGGTTTTGGTGAGCAGTGGGTTGTTATTCACGTCCCTTCTGCATTTGTATAATTAAGAAGGGAGATCTGTTCTCTGGTCACTGTGGGTAGCAGTGGGATTTGATCTTGTGGGTAGCAAGATCAGGTCAGAGGGATTTGTCTCCCTCGGTTTTAAGCTGTTTGGCAGCGGATGTTTGTAGACTGAGTCTGCGTCTTGCATGAGCAAGGGAAGTCTCACTCGGATTTGAGTGAGGGATGGATGTAGGTCTATGGGTAGCAGATCGAACCATCTAAAAACTCTTGTCCACCATGGTTTGTCTTGCATTCTATTACATATCCTCTATCCCCCTTCGCAGGTTGCTTGTGTGGTTTATATTTGAAGTTCACATGTGTGTTATACGTCCGTAATCAAATCAGCTGCTAAGTGTTTGTCCGTGTGCTTAGTAGAATCACAGGTTGTGTGTGCGATTAAGTGCTTCAGTTCACTGTTGTGAAATCTGCTAAGTGCTAGTCTGGTATCTAAGTGTCCAGCGTTACTTCTGTTTGAGAAAGTATTTTGGTAAGTGTGTTCTGCATCTCTACCTCGATGTTCAGTTGTTCATCCAATTCTAGTGTAATTTAAATTTTGTGGGTGAGAGTTTTGTATTCGAGCCATTTTTTAGAAGGGTATCTATTCACCCCCCCTTTAGATCCCAGCCGTGCACCCTATCACATAATCACTATTCTCCATTTTTGACAAATTGGCATGACCATCTAAATTCAGATCAAACCTAGTTCTCCCCCTTTGACATCATCAAAAAAATGGTTTGACACGTCCTGTGTTTTGGCAAGGTGGTTACTTGTGAGAAGTCGTGCCCATTTCCTTTGTTGTGTAAGAGTGTTGGCATTTTTCGGAAGGATATGTGCCAGTTGGGTAGTGTTTGTGAAGACTCGTGGATGGTGTTGTGATTCTCGATGTGTTGAGGATCAGAGCCTGCAGAGTTGTAGAGGATTGTCAGGATGGCAGATTTTGAGTCATCTACATTGGCTGAGCATGTGGATCAGAGTGCGCAGATCGTAGCGTTGGTTGCTACGAGTGGATTCCCGAGGATTTGTGTGGAGCATCGAAGGATTGGTTCCTTGATATGAGATTGTCTCCGGTGGTGTGAGATGTGTTGTTGCCGTGCCGTTGCTTGAGATATTGTGGTTCATGGCACTGGCAGGATGGAGAATTGGGGAAATGTGTGGCAAGTGCGCCGCGTGAGTACCCTGTTCTTGTGTTGGAATTTGTGTTTTTAGATGAGATTGTGGTCCTTGAGAAGTGATCTCTGAGAGATTATGGGTCCCAGTTGGTAGCTACGAGCGACTAGTAAGGTTGACCGAGTGGTCGACTATGGTAAGATGTGTATTATCTGGGGACCCGTATGCATTGGTCGCGGCGTTGTCGACCAAGTTGCTGTGATAGCAAGTGGCACTTGGTTTCCTTCGAGTTGTGTGCCGTGAATTGCTCAAGTTGTGTCCCGTGGCTTTGTGGTAAGAGCGGAACTGGGATTGGCAGACGTCCATTTGGAGTAATTGAGATGAGATAAGATTTGATCAGACAAGACGATGGTCGATGCCTGTGCGTGGAGGTCCTTGAAGGGACGTTGGCATCGGAATGGTGACCCTTGGTCTGGTGACCAGCATGGGAGGATGTCCCTTTAAGTCTGAGTCGAGTGAGGTGAAGACCGAAGATTCCAGGATTTTGTCATTTGGTTTTTCCATGCTCCCCTGAGAGGGTAGAGTTGGCATGAGGATCGGTCTGGACATGGTGTCCGAGTGAGGATCGATTCGTGATGCAGTGGTGTTGGTCTGTGTGTAAGTCAACGGATGGCCTGACGGGATTTGGAATATGCCCTTTGGGCCTGGTGAAGGACCAATAAGGAAGTAAGAAGCTGGTGAGTCAAGGGTTTCCCGTTGACGAATGTCTGTTGATCAGCGGATGGTCTTTTCATAGACAAAAGATGATGGTGGTAGTGAGTCGAGAATGGCGAGAGTCGTGTTCAAGCGAGGCCTTTGGTGGCCATTTCCGTGATAGGCTTTTTTCAGATGGGATCTGGGCTTTGTCGAAGTTTGTCTTCTGGCAGGGTTGGTCCCACGCTATTGTTGGCGTTCGGCATGCCAGGTGTGAGTTGATCCTTGGCATGGAGTCGATGAATTTGTGGCAGTCAGCTGGTAGAGAGGCTGATGTTTGATTGGTCCGCCGACCATGGGTGGATCAGTGGTTGTTTCTTGTAACGAGGACTGTGTCTCCTCGGTGGGCAAGATTGTGGCAACGGTGCCGTGAGTGGATTTCGTTGTGACTGAGGTGATGTCAGACTTGTGCTTTTGTGTTATGCCTACTCTGATGATCGATGTATGCAGTGTGCGGAGCGAGGTGTTGCTCTTGATTATGGTCTGGCTGTATCCCTCAGGATCGGTGCTTTCGTGAGAATCGAGGTTTTCTGTGCTGAGTCTCTGACAGCGTTGTCAGTTGGTTAAGGTGTTCTCCCCGTGTGGCTTGGCGTTTGTCCTGAATTTCGAGTATGAAATTTCTTTAAGGGGGGAGGGCTGTAACGCCCCAGATTTTTTGGATATTTTTCGGATCTGGATCTGTGGGTTTCGAATCGCTTTAGTGGGTCCCGGATTGACTTTTGCGGTTTACGCATGTTTTTATCTGTCGGACCTCCAGAACCCCATGTAGGACGAACCTTTGTGTTCTCTGACTCCGGGACGTACCGACACTTTGTGCATTTTCCGAGGATCGTGGGGAGTATTTTTCCCTATTTTTAGGTATTTTTTGAAAATTCTAGATTTTCTATATTAACCCAACCCTTTTTCTCTCTCCCCATCTCTCATTTCTCACCCTCTCCCTCTCTCTTCTCTCACGCTCTCTCTTTCTTCCCTCTCTTCTCCGGCAACCGATGGAGCGAGGCGGGGGCGAGGCGGAGGCGACGCGGGCAAGGAGCGAGTGTGGACGGAATGAGGATCGGGGCGGTGGCTCGCGGTGGAGCTCGTGGCGAGTTCGTGAATCGGCGGAGCTTTCATGGCGTTTTCTTGGCGGATTGGCGTCCTCGGCGCGCGGAATCTTCAGTGGAGGTAGGGGGATGGATCCTTAACCCTTGTACTTCATTTCCCTCGAGTTTGGTAGCCCAAGGCGAGCCGAGTGGGTTTATTTCTTCGCCGGGGTTAAAATGCATGATTTTGGGGTGTGAGCCGAATTTAGCGTTTTAATTGTATTTTTGGGGTTTAAATGGGTCCTCTTGGTGCTAGAGAGGTTGGGGAATGGTTTCCCCTTATTTTCGCTTTCACATGGGTGTGAATTGGGCGTGGAATGGGATTTTTCACCGAATTCACCATTTTTGAGCTTGCGAGTAGGTAGCGGTCGCTCCAGAGACTACCACTAGCCCTGGCGGTCTTCTGGGGGGCCGCCACTTACTCGTTATGTCAGTTCGGCTTTGCGGTCTCGCGATGGACCGCTAAGTTGCGCTAGCGGTCCAGGCACGACCATTTTTCTCGCACTAGCTGCCAAGGGGCTGGCCGCTACGTTGTCGCTTCGGTTCCGTGGGGTGACGGCCTGGCGGCTGACCGCTAGCCAGGGGTTGCGGTCAAGCCAAGGCCCCTACTTAGGGGGTTGCGGTCTAGGAGGTGACCGCCCCTGACCGGGTATTTCTAGCAGGTTGCTAGCGGCCCAATGGTGGATCGCTACGTGGTGGCTTGCAGTCCAGGGTGGACCGTCAAGCGGTGTGACGGTCCAGGGAGGACCGCCACCCTGTTTTCCATGCTAGTTGTGTTCCGTTCGTGTTGTGTTGGCTCCCGGTCGACCCGGTTGTGACCCAGTGGTCAACCTTCGGTCTCGTGGATGTTCCGGACACCCCGTGGGTTCTGTGTCAGTGTTTTGGGATGTCTAGAGGTACGGTGTTATCTCGATTAGTGTGCCCATAGATTTGGTGGGTCCGGATGACCCCATGTGTTATGGGGATTTGTGTTCTCGCTAGAACTAGTCGCCATGTATCGGCATGTGTGCGGTGGGTTATTCCCGCACGTCATTGGCTTTCCGGTAAGTGTCTTCCGAGTGGGCCGTGGGTTTGGCCCTTGGACTGTGAGTCCAGTCACCCAGCCTGGGGCTGGAGGTTTCTCGCTTTTCCCTTGGATAGGGGATCGACTCGGTGGCTTGTGAGCTACCTTGAGAATTGTGCTACCATGGTTTCAGACCTAGAGATTAGGCGCACAGCCTGAGTCTGGGCTTTGGGGAAGAACCATGTAGAGGATCTGACCAAGGGCGCATGGTCTGTGTGTGCACACGTGGTTGGGGGCGTCGGACCTGCGCTGACGAGTGTGACCCCAGCTAGTCCTTGTTCGTGGTACTGGTTGTGTGTCTCAGTCTCCGCCTGGGGTGTCATAGGGAGACACTAGGGTGCGGTGTAAGACGTCAGTGGACGCATCCGGCCTTGCTTCTAGTGGGCAGTGCTCCCGTCACGTGACGTGAGTTTCTAGTGACTCGAGTTTCCATTTCACGTCTGCAAGATGTGGTTTTACTCATAGTTTCCGGGTGGTTTCCCGAGGTAGAGGTCTAGGGTTTCCGGTGAGCGTCACCGAGGGTTTTCTCTAGTCAATGTGGGGTTCACGACGGCGAGGTCGTGATCGTGTCTACCGAGACCGCGTGGTCTTGGGTTGGGCCTTTGTCTGTGAGATAGGCCTCCACGACAGTGGTGTCGTGTTGGTTCTCCTGGCAGTATAGCAAGAGGTTTTCCTGTTAGTCTGGTAGTCCCCCGACTATGAGATCGGGGCATGTTTTTCGGTACAGTAGGAGTAGCTATAGTGCCGAGTTTTTACCAGCCACCGTGTTTGTTGTTCCTACTGTTGTTGTTGCTTTCCACTACCGCCGTTCTTTAGTGTTGGGGTTCCGCGGGACCCCTACTCAGCCAGTGATAGGAGACTCACCCCTGCTTTTCAAGTGTGGTGATTCATCCCCGAGGTTCGAGGCTGCTGCGCGGAGGTTCTTAGTTGCCAGCTCGTCGGGCCGAGTGTTCACTCGATGTTGGGTACGCTTCTCTGCCTTAGACTGTACTTTTGTTGGATTGGACTCTCCAGTTAGATTATTTATTTCTGTTAATTTTTGAATTGTCCTGCTTTATTTCCTATTTCTTTGTACCTCCACACTCCTTTTAGCCCTTCCGAGCCCTCCGGCTCGTGGGCGGCGGGCCAGTATTCGAATGGTATCGGGCTCTTCCCGGTATCCAGATCTTGGGTCGTTACAATCTCCTTCTCTTGCACCCCCTGTTTGAACTAAGTGGTTACAGGGACTGCATTCTATTCTGGTCGCACCATGCATAGAGATCTCATTCTAAAGAACACGCACTTCACAGTGACCACGTTTGTAGTTATACCAGAGTTCTGGCCGATCCTTCTTTTCCAAGGTAAGTAACACGATCTCAGTAGGTTTACTTACTATTATTTATGTTGCTTTTCCTTGGTGGCGATCACGGATTTTACTTTTTTTATTTATTATCACATGTGTATATTTAGCGGTGTCATTTTTGTGCTCACAGTGTCTGTATTTATTATTGCATATCTATTGTGATACTTTGTTAGCATGTGTATGTGTATAACACGCCTGTATTAATTGTTCAGTATCTGTTGAAGATACTCACATATTGTAAAAGCGTGTTGTATAATGTATTTTACTATGTATTCAAAAGCATATTGTCTCTTTTAACAAAAAGTATGAATTTTATATTACTTTTTATATCCTCAAAATTTAAATTTCCCTACTTTTTCTTATGTCGCATTTAAGGGTTTCCATTGCAGAAATATTTCTAGAAACACTGCAGGCCAAACGACTAGAGGAAGATAGAGTCAGACAAGCATGCAAGAGGGAATCAAAGTAATAGATGCAGCTCTACCACATGAGATTTACCCTACCTACTACCTGGATAAGATGTGATGAACTATGTTTGACAAAGACTCAATGATCTATGGTGAAGCTCAAGGTCCAAAGGGTCCATACAAATCTCCGTGAGGTATTAGCTGAGATCTGACCATTGGAGGATGATGTATCTAACAGTCACCAAGATTTCATCCTATAACTACCTAAGGATTACAACAACACAAGGCAATAGAGGAACGAACGAGCTTACATGGTCAAGCATTCAAGCAATCGCCTACAATCAAAGCTATCTCAGCGTCCCGTTTCCTGTGCTCCAACGACCAGAAGAACTTCACTGCATTTAATGCTCATCTTTGAAGTTCTTCATTCAACGAAGCATTAAAGAGGAGGATATTGTAAGGATCACATAGGGATTGGATACAACATGAGAGAGATGATTGCACAGCGGAAATAAAAAAATTTCTATTTAATATCCTCGTGTCCCCTGATCTGTTTCGACAAAATTAAGCGGTTGAAGATCATATCTTCACCTTACACGGAGTCGGATCTATGACCGATGGTTGATTCCTATTGAGCAATACCATAAACCGCACAGGTGCCCAGCCTCCAACGATATCCACATAGTTCTCTGGTTGAAGGATCATCCTCACCTCCTCTCTGGTGGGCTGATCCCTTGGTCGGCTCCTTGTCACGAGTGCTCAGGGTGGCATGCGACCTAGTGTTCTGACAAGAGAAAGAGGGGGCGGCCAGAGAGAAGAGAGGGAGAAGGGGCACTGCCACAGTGTGGAAAACCCTTTGAGCTTGGCCTAGGGTTTCCCTCTAGCATGTATTTATATTAATCCAATCCACTTTTCACAAAAGTCACTGGATTAATATAAACACCCACTTAATATCCTCCAATCCAAGAACCTATATAGTGTGACCCTCTAGGCCCAAGTGTCGGTCCAGTTTTCAGCCTAAAAGTCTAATAACCCTTTATTGGCAAAACATAGTTTATTTAATATCCCATATTAAATGATCACTTCATCGAATTATCATCTCATGATAATTGACCGGGCTTCTGATCAACTTGGGTGCCAAACAACACCGCATGATCTCAGAAGGCAATGGGGTTCAACAACCTGCTCAAGGAACCCTTCTGTCAACAATTACCACGTTGTTGTGCCCCTGTGGTTTTGATGATGGTTTTGTTGATTGATTGTTGGTGTGAGTTAATCAAATGTTCAGTCATCCTGCTGCTTAATTTAGAGTCATATTTGATGATCAGTCATGCTACATGTTAAACTGACGCATAAAGCGTTCATTGCTGTGGTTTTAATGATTTATCTGGTTTTGATGATTGGTGTTTGATGTTAATCATTGTGAGTCATCCTGCTGAAATGTTCATTCAGGACTTCATATGCTCATTCAGTTTATCTGCTGACATTGTGCTTTGATGATAGCTTCATGATTGTGATTTGTATATCATCTGGAGAATGCACGTGTATGACTGATATATTGTGTGTGTTAGACTTATGGTATGTGCATGATCTATACATCACCTTCAATCTTCAAGTCTATACACTGGTTTATTCTTCAAGTCTGTACATCCACAGTTAGACTTAAAGTCTACACTCTAGTCTTCAATGTCAAGTCTGCACATCGGTCTTCGATTTCAATGTCCATACATTGGGCTTTTACATGAAGTCTACACATTGTTGTTTGCAGTGAAAGTCCATACTTTGGACTGTTCATCAAAGTCTGTACATCATACTGCTATAGCAAGTCTGTACAGTGAGTGATTCATTGGTGAAGTCTGTACACTTAACTGTACTTCAAGTCTAGACATTGCACTGTTCCCTTCATCTTCGTGTTGTTTTCAGTATGTGTCAATTTCGTCTTCGTGTCGTTTTTACCTCGTGTCGTGTTACCCCGTGTCAATTACTGTTCGACTTCGTGTTGTTTTCAACCCGAGTCGGTTACTGTTGTTCCTCGTGTCATTTTATTCATTTTATACTGTTCACATAGCTTCATCACGTGTCGTGACAAGCCGTGTCTATTTTTCAGACCCCGTGTCTGTCTTGAGTTGTTCCTACACTCCGTGTCGATTTCATCTTTTGTCTTTGTCTTGTGTTTTCATGACCTCGTATCGTTTTTCCTCTCATAACCTCGTGTTAGTGTTTCTGTGACTTCGTTCATGTTTCGTAACCACACTTCGTGTTGGTTACTGTTGTTTCTGTGACTTCGTGTCATGTTTCCACACTTCGTGTCGTTCATGTTTCGTAACCACACTTCGTGTTGGTTACTGTCGCTCTTAGGACTTTGTGTCGTGTCTCCCAGACCTCGTGTCATGTTTTACTTCGTGTCGTTTTCCGTTTTCGTCTTCGTGTCGTGTTTCACTTCGTGTCGTTTTTGTTCCACTGCGTGCAGAACATTGCAGCACTTCGTGTTGCTTTCTGTGCCACCACCTTGTGTCGTTCTCTGTGTAGTGTGTGTTTTTGTCACCACTATACTTCGTGTCGTTGTTCTTCACTTCGTGCTGTTTTCACCGTCTTCGTGCTGGTCTTTCTCATCAGACCTCGTGTCGTTCTCGCTTTAACCACACTTCGTGTTGCTTTACGTAGACCTCGTGTCTTGCTTGTTTGCAACCACTTCGTGTCGGTTTCTGCTGTCAGCCCATGTTGTCCTCGTGTTGTTTTTCACCTCGCGTCGATTATTGTTTTCATCTTCTGCGTGTAGTTCTCTTTGTAGTGTTATCTCTGTTACAAGTTGCATATCGTGTTATCATTTATGTCTGTATGGTTTTACTTCGTGTCGTTTCTCCGTCTCAGGTCTTCGTGTCGTTCGTATGTTGAAACCACACTTCGTGTTGGTTTCTGTTCTGTCTCCATGTATCTTGTGTCGTTCTTCTTTTTACCTTGTGTTGTTTTATAACCTCACTTCTTGTCGTTCTCTTCGTTGTGTCTGTTCTGTCACAGTGTATCTCGTGTCATTCTTTCCTTACCTCGTGCTGTAGTCACCCTGTGTATCTCGTGTCGTTCTCAGTGCATCTAGTATTGCTACTACATACTTCGTGCAGATCTAGTTATTGTGGCCCTCAGTTTTAATGGCTTTTCATCTCCTTGCAGGTCCGAGGAAGAAATATTTCCACGTGACTGGGCAGCACGTGATCCGAGGCTATAATGAAGCCTGCTGAGAGACTACCACATGGTCCGAATTCTTAGGGCTGGAAATGTGGAGGTCACACGTCGTGGCTGATGTTGCTGCTATATATATGAGACCTTCGTCCACAGATGAAGGTGATCGAGTTGGCGAGAAGAAAAGCGTATACAGAGAGCCACGATCCAGATAGAAGAAGAAAAGAGAAAGAATAAGAGCAGAAGGAGAAGAAGAGAGGTAGAGAGCTCGAGAAGAGTGTGAAGAGAAGAAGAAGCAGAGAGTGAGAGGAGAGCAGAATAAAGAGAAAGAGAGAGATAAAAGTGTGAGCCGAAGAGTATAGAGGAGCAGAGATCGAGAGAGTGAAAGAGAAGAAGAAGAAGAGAAGAGAAGAGGAAGAAAAGCTTACCTGAAGATCTGTCTACTGGACCGTGGATCAAATCCAGGCCAGTCAGCTCCGTTGAGAGCCACATTGTGCATTTCGTTTTTCAGCTTTCTATTTTGCTGAAGTCATTTTTCGTTTATTGTTCTTTCCTTTGTTTTCTGGTTTACTGTGTTTCCGATACTCTGTAGAGTGGTCGGGGTTCCTCCTGTTAGTTCAGGAGAAGGGAGATTGACATCTCCGGTTGCAAGTAGCTGGGTGCTACTTGTGGGTTCCCTCCGGTTTGGAGGAAGGGAGATCTGATCTCCAGTTGCAAGTAGTTGGGAGCTACTTGTGGGTTCCCTCCGGTTTGGAGGAAGGGAGACTTGTCTCCGGTTCTGGGCTTGTGGATTCAAGTCCAGGGGTCCCTCTGGTTGGAAGAAGAGAGGTCTTCGACCTCTGGTTTGCTGGTGACTGGAAGTCACCGGTTGGTTCCCTCCTGGTCTGGAGGAAGAGGGGAGGTTGTTCCCCTGGTCAAGCTGTGTGGCAGCACCTGTTGCAGACTGAGTCTGCGGTTTCTAGCGTGAGCTAGTGGAAGCCACACTCGGGTTGAGTGTGGGGTGGATGTAGGTCTGCAGGACCGAACCACCTAAAAACCTCTTGTGCACTGTGGTTTATCTTGTCTATTTGTGCTTCCGCTAGGTGATTGCATAGGGGCGCTCCATGTGTTTGGCTTCTGGTTGTGCAGAAGAGTTAATTAGTTTTCAGTTTGACTAAATCTGTCTTGTTAGCTCTCTAGTGATCTCACTGTGTGCTTGTTTGTTTCTCTACTCCCAATTAGCCTTCAAGTTTGTTTAGTTTGCGAGCGAGCATTTTTATTGAGCGAAATTTTAACTGGGCGAATTGTTTTTTAAAAGCCATATTCATTCACCCCCCCTCTGAATACAACACCGAACCTAACAGTTGGTATCAGAGCAGGTGTCTGCTTACAAGGTCCAACGACCTGCAGATCGATCTTGCAATCTTAGGTGCTAATTTGTTTTTAGTGCATCAATATTCTTGTTGCGTTAATCTGTGTGTTCTCATGGCCCATCCATCGATCTTCAGTGGTACGCATTTTGATGCATGGTTCGCTGGTTTGAAGAATTATGTTAAATCTGTGAATCCAGACCTGTGGAAAGTAATTTCACATGGTCCTCATGAACTACCAAGGAAAAAGTCCAAATGGACTGACAGTCACAAATCCATGCATGAAGAAAATCAGATAGCAATAAATCTAATGAAGGCAGCTACTGATAGAGCTTTTCATTTATGTTTCTTTGACTGCAGTTCTGCTAAAGATATTCTGGATACACTGAAGCGAACTCAGGAAATAAATGTGGACAGCTGCATGATGGCCAACAGAAGAAATCAAAGTGCCAGCGATCAAGGCAGCAATCAAACTGAAGGAGATGATGATGATAAGGTAAATCTCTTCGAGAATTTCTCTCTAGAAGATTGGGGGAATGCATATGCTGAATTATTTGAATCTCATGAACTGTTAAGAAAACAGTATAAAAAATTGAAGAAGGGTACTGGTTTAGATAGTTCAAGCTCTCCTTGTAGAAATTGTGTTGAATTGAAAAATATTCATGATGCATGTATGTCTGATTTTCAAATAGTGAAGAAACAAGTTTCGATATTGAAAATTGAAAATCAAGATCATATAAATGTCATATCTGAACTAAAAGAAAAATTCAACTCAGATAACGATAATCAGACTTTTGGTAACTATCATGACCAGTATGAAAAACTGCTGAAAAACTTTGAAAGTGTAAACGCAGATTTAAACAAGCTGAGATCTAAAAATGACTCCCTGAGAACATCTGCTAATAAAAATGATAACAAGTTTGAGAAACTTGAGCAGGAGAAAAACTTGCTTGTTGAAAAACTTGAAGCCATCAAATCTGTGAATGTGAAATTACAGAAAAACATTGAAGAGAAGGAAAAAGATTTGAAGGATTTCAAGGTTGGAAGAAAACTTGAAATTAGCTCAGAAGATCAGACCTTGATAAATGAGTTAATTCAGAATGACAAGCTTAAGGAAGAAAATGAAAAATTAAAAATGCTGAATTCCACTATGTCTGAAAGACTTCTTACTTTGGAAAGAGGGAAAACTATTTGCAACGAAGATTCTAATAAACTGAGCAATCTGGAATAGGAAATTGAAAAATACAAAACTGCTAACAATGTGTTAACTGAATGTGTGAATTGCAGTGAACAAGAGATTGCCAGTTATGAGCTACATATTTCCTCTTTGGAAGATGAAATTCAGGATTTGAAAGTTTCTTTGTCTAAATTTGTTGATGGGCAGAAAAACCTAGACCAACTACTAGGTATAAAAATCAACTCTAGGAAGGAAGGGCTGGGCTGCAATAAGATAAACAAGAAGGAACTTCAGAACAAAGTTATGACATCTTTTGTAAGTAGTTCAGATGTAGCCACCACCTCCAAAGACAAACAGCCCATTGCTCAGAAAATATTGGGAGCAAAGGATAACTTTAAAAAGGAAGGACTGGGTTACAATCCAGTCATGAGGAAGGTTGATGGAGGCAAACTGAAAACTGTTTTCATAAAATCCTCTGAACAGGAAAAGCCTTCTACTTCATCTCCAATTCAGTACAAGGCTAAGAAATCAGGAAAACAGGATAAAGATCAGAAAAGGACTGTAAATCAGGAAACAAATGAAAAGGCTTCATCAGTGCATGCTGATCACAGTCCGCACACACACTTTCATGCATCTAAAAAGAAGATCATTTGTCATTACTGTCATAAAGTTGGACATCTGATGCATGAGTGTAAGTTGATGGAGAAGGATGATAAGAATGCTAGGAGATCCCATGATAAAAATCCTTCACCTCAGAAAAGGAGTGTCACATGCTCTAATTGTGGAAAGTTAGGACACTCTATTACTTATTGCTGGTTTGCTAGTGGTAAGAAAATCTCTTATTCATATCATGCTAAATCCCTACAAACCAACATGTTTTTAATAAAAACAAATCTGTGTCAATGAACCAGCATATCATCTGTTTTAACTGCAACAAAATTGGTCACAAGGCCTCTGAATGCTGGTCAGGCTCTTTTAAAAGAAATTCTATTTCATGCTTTGAATATGGAAAGCATGGCCACAGAGCCATTAATTGTTGGTATGCTCAGGATAGACAATTCAATTCTAAAACTGTTAAATTCCCTGCAAATGGAAATGTTTTTGGAAGAAATGTTTTTAGAGGCAAGCACAATGAGTGCTTCAATTGTGGGAAGTATGGCCACACAGTCAAAGACTGTTGGCATGCTCAAGGGAAAAATTTCATTTCTGGAAAGTTTAAATTCCCTTCAAGTACTAATGCTCTCAGAAAGAACAAAGTTGTTTTCAAAAAGAAAAACTTTGAATGTGTTGTTTATGGAAAACAGTTTGGTCATGCGAATAACAGAAATTTCCATGCTTATGTACATAGAATTCATGCTAATAAGAATGTGCATAAATCAGATCTGAAAACTACTCCTGGAAATGTGCTGAGAAAACCTGCTAGAAATAATAATGTCATGTCAGGACCCAAGACTTCTTGGGTACCTGTTTGTGCAAAATAAACTTTGTTTTGCAGGTGTGCCTTGGGACTGGAATAAAGGGGGTAATGATCCAAGGCACTCAAGAATGAAAACCCCACTCTCACACTGTTCAGGTAATCTCTCTACATTTCTCATTTTGAAATTAATTGCATATTTGATTTGATGTATTCTTGCAAATCTGCCACTTGTAGTTATCTGGTAATTGTTGAAATGCATAAACTCTGAAAACAAATTGCATTCTGAAAAATCAAAACTGCATATGTATGAGGCTTGAAATTTGTCTGATGCATTGCTCATTGAAAATCTGTCCATTGCATTCTGAAAAATCTGATTAGCTGAAATTCGATCCATGCATGTTGCCCATGTTGAATTATCATGGTTGACCACAATGGTATATAAATGGTAAGGTATCAAAAGGCAGGGAAGTCTGTCTAGAGGGTCTTACTATGTGTGAGATGGTCTTTTAGACCAAGTGCTCCGCCTAGTACCATGGGTCACCTTGCTGGTTAGGACAGTCTGAATATGCATGAATCAAAATCATATGTTCAGTTTTCAGTGCAAACATTGCATGCTTTCAGGGGGAGTTAATTGCATGTCCTTGCATAGCATTCAGTGTTGAGTCTTTGCATGCATATAGTTAATTGCATTGCATTTTACTGCATTGAAAATACCAAAAAGGATAATTGAATGCATAGTGTCAGGAGGAGTCAATACAATGCATGAAAGCAGTCATGTGCATACATTTATGTCAGAGTTTATTGCATGTAAACTTTGAACATCCTGAACTTGTCTGACCTCCTGATATCTTGCCTTGTGTGTATATCCCTTTCATTGATTCTATTTGACCAAACCGTGATCATAATTTGAAAACGCTGAGTTTCAAAATCTCTCCTATCAATTGGTAACAATTGGTATCATTTGATATCAGAATTATTTCAGTCCTTCATGAAGATTTCAATGGGCTATCTCGATCATAAATCTGAAAAAATCTTGAACTAGAAATCTTCTATTATACGCTTTTATGAATGTCTGAAATAACTCATGTGGTTTAAGCTTAATGTATTCATGGAGTTTAACTTCAAAATCTCTTAACATATCTGAATCATGTTTGATAAATCTTAACCAACTGTTTCATGCTATGTCTTGCAAAAACTTCTGAAATCTGCACTTTTGAATACATGACTTTATTTGGTTAAGTACATGAGATTAATATTGTTTTGAAGCAAATGAATGTTTCTGAATTGTCTAAAGGGTAAGTAATTGTCAGAGCAATGACCTTGGTCACTGAGAAACACATGTCCAAAGGATTGTGTCATGAGGTGCCTTAGTTAACTCTGTAAAAATTCATTGAAAATCAGGCAGAGCAATGGCATGCACACTGAGAAATACAATTCACTCATTAAAAATTGAGTTGTAGTGTGTCATGATGTGTAAATGCTAACTCTGTTCACATAAGGCATGACAGTTAGTCACACTAAGGGCTTAGGGATATTGGCCTCTGATCAAGGTATATCCTCTAGTTACAAGGTGTGTACTGAACTAGAGTGCACGTAAAATTTGTAGCAAGGAAAATTGTTGAATAAATTGAAATATCTGAATATTTATGCCAAAATCAAATTGCTACAACCCTAGACAAAATCATATGACTTCATAATTGCTTGATTTCAATACTAGTACATGTAATTCTGAAAGAAGTCAATAGATTTGATTGTGTAAGACAAAGGGAGGATAATCAAGATAAATATGAGGGCTTGGTTCATTTTTATTAAACCATGGTTTTAGATATCAATACAGAATTTTATTGATAAACTCTGCATACATCATGTTTAAACCATGCTGTTCAACAAATGTCATTCATAAGCCCTTATGATAGAAGACTTTGAAAACTTATGCTTTAGATTTATGAGATTGATATCTCTTTGAAAATCAGGCTGAACTTCTTGTGTTTGGAACATCCTTGAAAAATCTGTTAATTGAAACTCTTCTGCTCATGGTATTGACTCATTAACCTGAACCTCTTCTTGTTTGCCCCTGTGGTCTCCTTCTCATAAGAGTCCACTTATTGAGGAGGAGCTTCCATGTCATGCATCACTTGCATATCAATTGGCATCTCTTCAGGGGGAGCATTCCTTGTCACACTGAATCATGTTCATATCATTTGTGACCTTGCATTCACATACTTAGGGGAGTATTGCATTACTTGTTGCATCTGCATTTTTGCATTTAACCCTTCCCATGGTTTATTTTGTTTGTATCAAAGGGGGAGATATTGTTTGCCAAAAAGGGAGAATCATGTTCTTGAAAGGAGGAGAAATTGACTGAACTCTTATACATGCTATAATTTCTCAAATTATTTTTCTTTTTGATGAAGTCAAAGGGGGAGAATAATTTGAGTCAGTCTTCAGAATGCCTCAGAATGCCTCACATCATCAGAATGACTCAATGTATTGAAAGTGTTGCCATCATCAAAAAGGGGGAGATTGTTGTGCCCCTGTGGTTTTGATGATGGTTTTGATGATTGGTTGTTGATGTGAGCTTATCAAATGTTCAGTCATCTTGCTGCTCAGTTTAGATTAACATATTTGATGTTTCAGTCTTGTTACATGTTAAACTGATGCATAAAGCATTCATTCATTGCTGTGGTTTTGATGATTGATATTGTGCTTTGATGATAGCTTCATGATTGTGATTTGTATATCATCTGGAGAATGCACGTGTATGACTGATATATTGTGTGTGTTAGACTTATGGTATGTGCATGATCTATACATCACCTTCAATCTTCAAGTCTATACACTGGTTTATTCTTCAAGTCTGTACATCCACAGTTAGACTTAAAGTCTACACTCTAGTCTTCAATGTCAAGTCTGCACATCGGTCTTCGATTTCAATGTCCATACATTGGGCTTTTACATGAAGTCTACACATTGTTGTTTGCAGTGAAAGTCCATACTTTGGACTGTTCATCAAAGTCTGTACATCATACTGCTATAGCAAGTCTGTACAGTGAGTGATTCATTGGTGAAGTCTGTACACTTAACTGTACTTCAAGTCTAGACATTGCACTGTTCCCTTCATCTTCGTGTTGTTTTCAGTATGTGTCAATTTCGTCTTCGTGTCGTTTTTACCTCGTGTCGTGTTACCCCGTGTCAATTACTGTTCGACTTCGTGTTGTTTTCAACCCGAGTCGGTTACTGTTGTTCCTCGTGTCATTTTATTCATTTTATACTGTTCACATAGCTTCATCACGTGTCGTGACAAGCCGTGTCTATTTTTCAGACCCCGTGTCTGTCTTGAGTTGTTCCTACACTCCGTGTCGATTTCATCTTTTGTCTTTGTCTTGTGTTTTCATGACCTCGTATCGTTTTTCCTCTCATAACCTCGTGTTAGTGTTTCTGTGACTTCGTTCATGTTTCGTAACCACACTTCGTGTTGGTTACTGTTGTTTCTGTGACTTCGTGTCATGTTTCCACACTTCGTGTCGTTCATGTTTCGTAACCACACTTCGTGTTGGTTACTGTCGCTCTTATGACTTTGTGTCGTGTCTCCCAGACCTCGTGTCATGTTTTACTTCGTGTCGTTTTCCGTTTTCGTCTTCGTGTCGTGTTTCACTTCGTGTCGTTTTTGTTCCACTGCGTGCAGAACATTGCAGCACTTCGTGTTGCTTTCTGTGCCACCACCTTGTGTCGTTCTCTGTGTAGTGTGTGTTTTTGTCACCACTATACTTCGTGTCGTTGTTCTTCACTTCGTGCTGTTTTCACCGTCTTCGTGCTGGTCTTTCTCATCAGACCTCGTGTCGTTCTCGCTTTAACCACACTTCGTGTTGCTTTACGTAGACCTCGTGTCTTGCTTGTTTGCAACCACTTCGTGTCGGTTTCTGCTGTCAGCCCATGTTGTCCTCGTGTTGTTTTTCACCTCGCGTCGATTATTGTTTTCATCTTCTGCGTGTAGTTCTCTTTGTAGTGTTATCTCTGTTACAAGTTGCATATCGTGTTATCATTTATGTCTGTATGGTTTTACTTCGTGTCGTTTCTCCGTCTCAGGTCTTCGTGTCGTTCGTATGTTGAAACCACACTTTGTGTTGGTTTCTGTTCTGTCTCCATGTATCTTGTGTCGTTCTTCTTTTTACCTTGTGTTGTTTTATAACCTCACTTCTTGTCGTTCTCTTCGTTGTGTCTGTTCTGTCACAGTGTATCTCGTGTCATTCTTTCCTTACCTCGTGCTGTAGTCACCCTGTGTATCTCGTGTCGTTCTCAGTGCATCTAGTATTGCTACTACATACTTCGTGCAGATCTAGTTATTGTGGCCCTCAGTTTTAATGGCTTTTCATCTCCTTGCAGGTCCGAGGAAGAAATATTTCCACGTGACTGGGCAGCACGTGATCCGAGGCTATAATGAAGCCTGCTGAGAGACTGCCACATGGTCCGAATTCTTAGGGCTGGAAATGTGGAGGTCACACGTCGTGGCTGATGTTGCTGCTATATATATGAGACCTTCGTCCACAGATGAAGGTGATCGAGTTGGCGAGAAGAAAAGCGTATACAGAGAGCCACGATCCAGATAGAAGAAGAAAAGAGAAAGAATAAGAGCAGAAGGAGAAGAAGAGAGGTAGAGAGCTCGAGAAGAGTGTGAAGAGAAGAAGAAGCAGAGAGTGAGAGGAGAGCAGAAGAAAGAGAAAGAGAGAGATAAAAGTGTGAGCCGAAGAGTATAGAGGAGCAGAGATCGAGAGAGTGAAAGAGAAGAAGAAGAAGAGAAGAGAAGAGGAAGAAAAGCTTACCTGAAGATCTGTCTACTGGACCGTGGATCAAATCCAGGCCAGTCAGCTCCGTTGAGAGCCACATTGTGCATTTCGTTTTTCAGCTTTCTATTTTGCTGAAGTCATTTTTCGTTTATTGTTCTTTCCTTTGTTTTCTGGTTTACTGTGTTTCCGATACTCTGTAGAGTGGTCGGGGTTCCTCCTGTTAGTTCAGGAGAAGGGAGATTGACATCTCCGGTTGCAAGTAGCTGGGTGCTACTTGTGGGTTCCCTCCGGTTTGGAGGAAGGGAGATCTGATCTCCAGTTGCAAGTAGTTGGGAGCTACTTGTGGGTTCCCTCCGGTTTGGAGGAAGGGAGACTTGTCTCCGGTTCTGGGCTTGTAGATTCAAGTCCAGGGGTCCCTCCAGGTCTGGAGGAAGAGAGACCTTGTGTCTCTGGTTTGCTAGTGACTGGTGTCACTAGTGGTTCCCTCCGGTTGGGAGGAAGAGGGGAGGTTGTTCCCCTGGTCAAGCTGTTTGGCAGCGTTTGTTGCAGACTGAGTCTGCTGTTTCTAGCGTGAGCTAGTGGAAGCGACACTCGGTTTGAGTGTGGGGTGGATGTAGGTCTGTTGGACCGAACCACCTAAAAACCTCTTGTGCACTGTGGTTTATCTTGTCTATTTGTGCTTCCGCTAGGTGATTGCATAGGGGCGCTCCATGTGTTTGGCTTCTGGTTGTGCAGAAGAGTTAATTAGTTTTCAGTTTGACTAAATCTGTCTTGTTAGCTCTCTAGTGATCTCACTGTGTGCTTGTTTGTTTCTCTACTCCCAATTAGCCTTCAAGTTTGTTTAGTTTGCGAGCGAGCATTTTTATTGAGCGAAATTTTAACTGGGCGAATTGTTTTTTAAAAGCCATATTCATTCACCCCCCCTCTGAATACAACACCGAACCTAACAGTTGGTATCAGAGCAGGTGTCTGCTTACAAGGTCCAACGACCTGCAGATCGATCTTGTAATCTTAGGTGCTAATTTGTTTTTAGTGCATCAATATTCTTGTTGCGTTAATCTGTGTGTTCTCATGGCCCATCCACCGATCTTCAGTGGTACGCATTTTGATGCATGGTTCGCTGGTTTGAAGAATTATGTTAAATCTGTGAATCCAGACCTGTGGAAAGTAATTTCACATGGTCCTCATGAACTACCAAGGAAAAAGTCCAAATGGACTAACAGTCACAAATCCATGCATGAAGAAAATCAGAGAGCAATAAATCTAATGAAGGCAGCTACTGATAGAGCTTTTCATTTATGTTTCTTTGACTGCAGTTCTGCTAAAGATATTCTGGATACACTGAAGCGAACTCAGGAAATAAATGTGGACAGCTGCATGATGGCCAACAGAAGAAATCAAAGTGCCAGCGATCAAGGCAGCAATCAAACTGAAGGAGATGATGATGATAAGGTAAATCTCTTCGAGAATTTCTCTCTAGAAGATTGGGGGAATGCATATGCTGAATTATTTGAATCTCATGAACTGTTAAGAAAACAGTATAAAAAATTGAAGAAGGGTACTGGTTTAGATAGTTCAAGCTCTCCTTGTAGAAATTGTGTTGAATTGAAAAATATTCATGATGCATGTATGTCTGATTTTCAAATAGTGAAGAAACAAGTTTCGATATTGAAAATTGAAAATCAAGATCATATAAATGTCATATCTGAACTAAAAGAACAATTCAACTCAGATAACGATAATCAGACTTTTGGTAACTATCATGACCAGTATGAAAAACTGCTGAAAAACTTTGAAAGTGTAAACGCAGATTTAAACAATGTGAGATCTAAAAATGACTCCCTGAGAACATCTGCTAATAAAAATGATAACAAGTTTGAGAAACTTGAGCAGGAGAAAAACTTGCTTGTTGAAAAACTTGAAGCCATCAAATCTGTGAATGTGAAATTACAGAAAAACATTGAAGAGAAGGAAAAAGATTTGAAGGATTTCAAGGTTGGAAGAAAACTTGAAATTAGCTCAGAAGATCAGACCTTGATAAATGAGTTAATTCAGAATGACAAGCTTAAGGAAGAAAATGAAAAATTAAAAATGCTGAATTCCACTATGTCTGAAAGACTTCTTACTTTGGAAAGAGGGAAAACTATTTGCAACGAAGATTCTAATAAACTGAGCAATCTGGAACAGGAAATTGAAAAATACAAAACTGCTAACAATGTGTTAACTGAATGTGTGAATTGCAGTGAACAAGAGATTGCCAGTTATGAGCTACATATTTCCTCTTTGGAAGATGAAATTCAGGATTTGAAAGTTTCTTTGTCTAAATTTGTTGATGGGCAGAAAAACCTAGACCAGCTACTAGGTATAAAAATCAACTCTAGGAAGGAAGGGCTGGGCTGCAATAAGATAAACAAGAAGGAACTTCAGAACAAAGTTATGACATCTTTTGTAAGTAGTTCAGATGTAGCCACCACCTCCAAAGACAAACAGCCCATTGCTCAGAAAATATTGGGAGCAAAGGATAACTTTAAAAAGGAAGGACTGGGTTACAATCCAGTCATGAGGAAGGTTGATGGAGGCAAACTGAAAACTGTTTTCATAAAATCCTCTGAACAGGAAAAGCCTTCTACTTCATCTCCAATTCAGTACAAGGCTAAGAAATCAGGAAAACAGGATAAAGATCAGAAAAGGACTGTAAATCAGGAAACAAATGAAAAGGCTTCATCAGTGCATGCTGATCACAGTCCGCACACACACTTTCATGCATCTAAAAAGAAGATCATTTGTCATTACTGTCATAAAGTTGGACATCTGATGCATGAGTGTAAGTTGATGGAGAAGGATGATAAGAATGCTAGGAGATCCCATGATAAAAATCCTTCACCTCAGAAAAGGAGTGTCACATGCTCTAATTGTGGAAAGTTAGGACACTCTATTACTCATTGCTGGTTTGCTAGTGGTAAGAAAATCTCTTATTCATATCATGCTAAATCCCCTACAAACCAACATGTTTTTAATAAAAACAAATCTGTGTCAATGAACCAGCATATCATCTGTTTTAACTGCAACAAAATTGGTCACAAGGCCTCTGAATGCTGGTCAGGCTCTTTTAAAAGAAATTCTATTTCATGCTTTGAATATGGAAAGCATGGCCACAGAGCCATTAATTGTTGGTATGCTCAGGATAGACAATTCAATTCTAAAACTGTTAAATTCCCTGCAAATGGAAATGTTTTTGGAAGAAATGTTTTTAGAGGCAAGCACAATGAGTGCTTCAATTGTGGGAAGTATGGCCACACAGTCAAAGGCTGTTGGCATGCTCAAGGGAAAAATTTCATTTCTGGAAAGTTTAAATTCCCTTCAAGTACTAATGCTCTCAGAAAGAACAAAGTTGTTTTCAAAAAGAAAAACTTTGAATGTGTTGTTTATGGAAAACAGTTTGGTCATGCGAATAACAGAAATTTCCATGCTTATGTACATAGAATTCATGCTAATAAGAATGTGCATAAATCAGATCTGAAAACTACTCCTGGAAATGTGCTGAGAAAACCTGCTAGAAATAATAATGTCATGTCAGGACCCAAGACTTCTTGGGTACCTGTTTGTGCAAAATAAACTTTGTTTTGCAGGTGTGCCTTGGGACTGGAATAAAGGGGGTAATGATCCAAGGCACTCAAGAATGAAAACCCCACTCTCACACTGTTCAGGTAATCTCTCTACATTTCTCATTTTGAAATTAATTGCATATTTGATTTGATGTATTCTTACAAATCTGCCACTTGTAGTTATCTGGTAATTGTTGAAATGCATAAACTCTGAAAACAAATTGCATTCTGAAAAATCAAAACTGCATATGTATGAGGCTTGAAATTTGTCTGATGCATTGCTCATTGAAAATCTGTCCATTGCATTCTGAAAAATCTGATTAGCTGAAATTCGAATCATGCATGTTGCCCATGTTGAATTATCATGGTTGACCACAATGGTATATAAATGGTAAGGTATCAAAAGGCAGGGAAGTCTGTCTGGAGGGTCTTACTATGTGTGAGATGATCTTTTAGACCAAGTGCTCCGCCTAGTACCATGGGTCACCTTGCTGGTTAGGACAGTCTGAATATGCATGAATCAAAATCATATGTTCAGTTTTCAGTGCAAACATTGCATGCTTTCAGGGGGAGTTAATTGCATGTCCTTGCATAGCATTCAGTGTTGAGTCTTTGCATGCATATAGTTAATTGCATTGCATTTTACTGCATTGAAAATACCAAAAAGGATAATTGAATGCATAGTGTCAGGAGGAGTCAATACAATGCATGAAAGCAGTCATGTGCATACATTTATGTCAGAGTTTATTGCATGTAAACTTTGAACATCCTGGAACTTGTCTGACCTCCTGATATCTTGCCTTGTGTGTATATCCCTTTCATTGATTCTATTTGACCAAACCGTGATCATAATTTGAAAACGCTGAGTTTCAAAATCTCTCCTATCAATTGGTAACAATTGGTATCATTTGATATCAGAATTATTTCAGTCCTTCATGAAGATTTCAATGGGCTATCTCGATCATAAATCTGAAAAAATCTTGAACTAGAAATCTTCTATTATACGCTTTTATGAATGTCTGAAATAACTCATGTGGTTTAAGCTTAATGTATTCATGGAGTTTAACTTCAAAATCTCTTAACATATCTGAATCATGTTTGATAAATCTTAACCAACTGTTTCATGCTATGTCTTGCAAAAACTTCTGAAATCTGCACTTTTGAATACATGACTTTATTTGGTTAAGTACATGAGATTAATATTGTTTTGAAGCAAATGAATGTTTTTGAATTGTCTAAAGGGTAAAGTATTTGTCAGAGCAATGACCTTGGTCACTGAGAAACACATGTCCAAAGGATTGTGTCATGAGGTGCCTTAGTTAACTCTGTAAAAATTCATTGAAAATCAGGTAGAGCAATGGCATGCACACTGAGAAATACAATTCACTCATTAAAAATTGAGTTGTAGTGTGTCATGATGTGTAAATGCTAACTCTGTTCACATAAGGCATGACAGTTAGTCACACTAAGGGCTTAGGGATATTGGCCTCTGATCAAGGTATATCCTCTAGTTACAAGGTGTGTACTGAACTAGAGTGCAAGTAAAATTTGTAGCAAGGAAAATTATTGAATAAATTGAAATATCTGAATATTTATGCCAAAATCAAATTGCTACAACCCTAGACAAAATCAGATGACTTCATAATTGCTTGATTTCAATACAGATGCATGTAATTGCGAAAGAAGTCAATAAGTTTGATTGTGTAAGAGAAAGGGAGATTATCAAGATAAATATGAGGGCTTGGTTCATTTTTATTAAACCATGGTTTCAGATATCAATACAGAATTTTATTGATAAACTCTACATACATCATGATTAAACCATGCTGTTCAATAAAGTCATTCATAAGCCCTTATAATGAAGACTTTGTAATATTCTGATTTGGATTTATGAGAATGATATTTCCTTGAAAATCTGATTGAATTCCTTCTGGTTGAAGCTCATCTGAACTTCTTCTGCTCATGTCCTTGGCTCAATGACCTGAACTTCTCCCTGTTTGCCCCTGTGGTATCCCTCTCACTTATCTCATAAGAGTCCACGTATTGAGGGGGAGCTTCCATGTCATGCATCACTTACATATCAATTGGCATCTCTTCAGGGGGAGCATTCCTTGTCATGCTGAATCATGCTCATATCATTTGTGACCTTGCATTCATATACTCAGGGGGAGTATTGCAAAGGGGAGAATTTGTCTAAACTTTTATGCATGCTTTAACTTCTCAAATTATTTTCTTTTTGATGAAGTCAAAGGGGGAGAAAATTTGAGTCTTCAGAATGACTCACATCATCAGAATGACTCAATATATTGAAAGTGTTGCCATCATCAAAAAGGGGGAGATTGTTGTGCCCCTGTGGTTTTGATGATGGTTTTGTTGATTGATTGTTGGTGTGAGTTAATCAAATGTTCAGTCATCCTGCTGCTTAATTTAGAGTCATATTTGATGATCAGTCATGCTACATGTTAAACTGACGCATAAAGCGTTCATTGCTGTGGTTTTAATGATTTATCTGGTTTTGATGATTGGTGTTTGATGTTAATCATTGTGAGTCATCCTGCTGAAATGTTCATTCAGGACTTCATATGCTCATTCAGTTTATCTGCTGACATTGTGCTTTGATGATAGCTTCATGATTGTGATTTGTATATCATCTGGAGAATGCACGTGTATGACTGATATATTGTGTGTGTTAGACTTATGGTATGTGCATGATCTATACATCACCTTCAATCTTCAAGTCTATACACTGGTTTATTCTTCAAGTCTGTACATCCACAGTTAGACTTAAAGTCTACACTCTAGTCTTCAATGTCAAGTCTGCACATCGGTCTTCGATTTCAATGTCCATACATTGGGCTTTTACATGAAGTCTACACATTGTTGTTTGCAGTGAAAGTCCATACTTTGGACTGTTCATCAAAGTCTGTACATCATACTGCTATAGCAAGTCTGTACAGTGAGTGATTCATTGGTGAAGTCTGTACACTTAACTGTACTTCAAGTCTAGACATTGCACTGTTCCCTTCATCTTCGTGTTGTTTTCAGTATGTGTCAATTTCGTCTTCGTGTCGTTTTTACCTCGTGTCGTGTTACCCCGTGTCAATTACTGTTCGACTTCGTGTTGTTTTCAACCCGAGTCGGTTACTGTTGTTCCTCGTGTCATTTTATTCATTTTATACTGTTCACATAGCTTCATCACGTGTCGTGACAAGCCGTGTCTATTTTTCAGACCCCGTGTCTGTCTTGAGTTGTTCCTACACTCCGTGTCGATTTCATCTTTTGTCTTTGTCTTGTGTTTTCATGACCTCGTATCGTTTTTCCTCTCATAACCTCGTGTTAGTGTTTCTGTGACTTCGTTCATGTTTCGTAACCACACTTCGTGTTGGTTACTGTTGTTTCTGTGACTTCGTGTCATGTTTCCACACTTCGTGTCGTTCATGTTTCGTAACCACACTTCGTGTTGGTTACTGTCGCTCTTATGACTTTGTGTCGTGTCTCCCAGACCTCGTGTCATGTTTTACTTCGTGTCGTTTTCCGTTTTCGTCTTCGTGTCGTGTTTCACTTCGTGTCGTTTTTGTTCCACTGCGTGCAGAACATTGCAGCACTTCGTGTTGCTTTCTGTGCCACCACCTTGTGTCGTTCTCTGTGTAGTGTGTGTTTTTGTCACCACTATACTTCGTGTCGTTGTTCTTCACTTCGTGCTGTTTTCACCGTCTTCGTGCTGGTCTTTCTCATCAGACCTCGTGTCGTTCTCGCTTTAACCACACTTCGTGTTGCTTTACGTAGACCTCGTGTCTTGCTTGTTTGCAACCACTTCGTGTCGGTTTCTGCTGTCAGCCCATGTTGTCCTCGTGTTGTTTTTCACCTCGCGTCGATTATTGTTTTCATCTTCTGCGTGTAGTTCTCTTTGTAGTGTTATCTCTGTTACAAGTTGCATATCGTGTTATCATTTATGTCTGTATGGTTTTACTTCGTGTCGTTTCTCCGTCTCAGGTCTTCGTGTCGTTCGTATGTTGAAACCACACTTCGTGTTGGTTTCTGTTCTGTCTCCATGTATCTTGTGTCGTTCTTCTTTTTACCTTGTGTTGTTTTATAACCTCACTTCTTGTCGTTCTCTTCGTTGTGTCTGTTCTGTCACAGTGTATCTCGTGTCATTCTTTCCTTACCTCGTGCTGTAGTCACCCTGTGTATCTCGTGTCGTTCTCAGTGCATCTAGTATTGCTACTACATACTTCGTGCAGATCTAGTTATTGTGGCCCTCAGTTTTAATGGCTTTTCATCTCCTTGCAGGTCCGAGGAAGAAATATTTCCACGTGACTGGGCAGCACGTGATCCGAGGCTATAATGAAGCCTGCTGAGAGACTGCCACATGGTCCGAATTCTTAGGGCTGGAAATGTGGAGGTCACACGTCGTGGCTGATGTTGCTGCTATATATATGAGACCTTCGTCCACAGATGAAGGTGATCGAGTTGGCGAGAAGAAAAGCGTATACAGAGAGCCACGATCCAGATAGAAGAAGAAAAGAGAAAGAATAAGAGCAGAAGGAGAAGAAGAGAGGTAGAGAGCTCGAGAAGAGTGTGAAGAGAAGAAGAAGCAGAGAGTGAGAGGAGAGCAGAAGAAAGAGAAAGAGAGAGATAGAAGTGTGAGCCGAAGAGTATAGAGGAGCAGAGATCGAGAGAGTGAAAGAGAAGAAGAAGAAGAGAAGAGAAGAGGAAGAAAAGCTTACCTGAAGATCTGTCTACTGGACCGTGGATCAAATCCAGGCCAGTCAGCTCCGTTGAGAGCCACATTGTGCATTTCATTTTTCAGCTTTCTATTTTGCTGAAGTCATTTTTCGTTTATTGTTCTTTCCTTTGTTTTCTGGTTTACTGTGTTTCCGATACTCTGTAGAGTGGTCGGGGTTCCTCCTGTTAGTTCAGGAGAAGGGAGATTGACATCTCCGGTTGCAAGTAGCTGGGTGCTACTTGTGGGTTCCCTCCGGTTTGGAGGAAGGGAGATCTGATCTCCAGTTGCAAGTAGTTGGGAGCTACTTGTGGGTTCCCTCCGGTTTGGAGGAAGGGAGACTTGTCTCCGGTTCTGGGCTTGTGGATTCAAGTCCAGGGGTCCCTCCGGTTGGAAGAAGAGAGGTCTTCGACCTCTGGTTTGCTGGTGACTGGAAGTCACCGGTTGGTTCCCTCCTGGTCTGGAGGAAGAGGGGAGGTTGTTCCCCTGGTCAAGCTGTGTGGCAGCACCTGTTGCAGACTGAGTCTGCGGTTTCTAGCGTGAGCTAGTGGAAGCCACACTCGGGTTGAGTGTGGGGTGGATGTAGGTCTGCAGGACCGAACCACCTAAAAACCCCTCTTGCCTTGTGGTTTGATTGCTTATGGTTTGCTTCCGCTAGATGAATGCATAGGGGCGCTCCAAGTGTTTTGATCACATGTTCATTAGATGATTTGATCAGATTTTGTTCTAAGTGTTTAATCTGTTGAGTGAGCGAAATTCTAATTGAGCGAAAGTTATTATTGGGTGGAAGTTTTTATAGGCTATATTCATTCACCCCCCCTCTGAATACTTGCACCGAACCTAACACACGTTACTATAGTCCTTCACTCGTACAATGCTCTCGAGTGTGGTAAACTGTCAAACCCAAGAACACACACTCACTTGGATTAGATGCCACAAAAAAATATATTATCAAAAAACTCCTTTTTTGATATGTTGTCTTGCGCTAGCCAGGGACTCCCAAGCATCTGTCCCTAGAGCATTCTCTTTCAATTATTGAGAGTGAATGATCTCATATTGATCACAGAATCACCTTCGAAGGTATTCCACTGGATGTGATCACATAACTGATTAAGACCATATGATTAGAGATCTATAAGCTAAGGTTAAAACCCAGAAGTCCACTGACAAGATGTCTTTGGTGTCTCAGGTCAAAGGACTAATCACACTACTGTGATAATGAATCTAGCTAGTTGACAGTTAGATAATATTACCATCCAGTGATTCATGTCTGATCAGTTCAGTGAACTCATTCACCAATGAGCACCTAATGGTTCACCTTAGTGTCTCCACACAGGTGCCTATGAGACCAGTCACCCTCATCACATGAGTAGGAGCAACCTATACTAGTCTTACTGGATATCCGATGTCTTTCTCTGATATCCTCGACTAGGAAAAATTAAGAATATGCATTTAAAGGATACTAACCTCATTGTTATAATGTCATTATAATTAATATCCCTTACGCATATTCATAGACTTCATCATGAAACGTTAAATGAATTATACAACATGAATATTAAAAACCTTTATTAGATTGTAATGAATGAAAAGAGGAGGAAAGAAAAATATCGTTACAACACAATATATGTTGGTTATGTATGTCCTCAAGCCATACATAGATAATAAAGGCTTTTAATATTCATTGTATTCATTCTTTGTTATTCTTTCTGAAGGACAGGTGTTTCGACCAGTTGTTGCTTTGTGAAACTGGCATCGTGGGTGACTGGTTGGTCCACTAATACCGTGAGAATCAACTGGGTGACTAGCTCTTGGAAAGCTAGTTGGTGCGAGATCACCAGAAAAGCTAAGTTACTAGGAGTGACTGTTGGTTGGCTGAGATTTAATCAAAATCAGCTGGGTTGATGATTTTTGAAAAATTAGTAGGATCTGCTGAGTCCTGCAAGATCACCTGAGGAGCTGGCCATAGTAAAACAGCTGGTGTAACCTTGGTGAAAGTTAGTGAAATACCCTAGGTGAGTTACAAGGGGACTGGACGAAAGAAAGCCTGAGTACTGATCGAAGTAGTATAAATATCATGTCTATTGTGATTTGGTTGCATTATTATCTTTTTTATTTCACTGCGCAACCCAATAAATTTCAATTCATGATTATTTTTTCAAGACACACCTATTCACCTCCTCTCTAGGATGTATCCGACTACTAACACAAGGGTTCCTATTCGTTAGGGTTGTCAATGGGCCGACTCGATTGGGTCGAGCTTAGGTAGGCCCGATCTAGGCCCGACTCATTACTTTTAAAGCCCAAGCCCAGCCTGGTCCCAAGCTATGTCAAGCCAGAGCCAACATTTTCACTAAAATGTAAGGCCCGACTTCAGCCCGACCTAGCCCTAGCCCATGGGCCAAACTAAAAGCCCAAGCCTGACCCACGGGCGTTAACGAACCAGACTTTTAGGCCTGTCTAAGGGCCAGTGGGCTACAAAAGGGCTCGTGACACGGCCAAAAATAGGGCCGAGTCCGTGAGCCCGTCCGGTCAGCCCAGCCTATGACAGCCTTACTATTCGTGAGAGAGGCCACAACAGTGCGACGGAAGCCGCCGCAACCAACTCTCTCCCTTCTCTTGTCTCCTCTCTTGCTTCCTTTCTCTCTCTTGTATAGACCAGGAAGAAAGCTACACCTGCGCTTTATCCGTTGAGCATGAGATCATCACGATCCATGTCATCTCAGCTACGTCTCTAAGCCTCGCTTTGATATATGGTTAAACCTGGGTTAGTCATCATTTAATCCAGGATTAACTCTTTTTGAAGTCCAAATTGCTTTGATACTTAAACATGGACTAAACCTGGAGGATGAGTATTAAACCCGGAGTAATCCTAGACTTTGAAATCCACCTCAGAGGTGGGTTAAGGTGAGTTAACCCAACAATCAATGCTCAATAAATGCACCCTCTCTCTCTCACACACCCATAATTAATACTCTCTCTCTCTAAAAATAATAATAATTAATAAATATAATAGTATAATAATAAAATAATTGTAATATTAAAAAATCATAAAAAATAATTAATAAATCTAATGCTATAATAATAAAATAATTCTAAAAATGATAAAAATTCATAAAAATGATAACTAATGAGTGTAGCATGGAGAGAGAGAGAGTGACGTGAGAGTGAGGGGAGGGGAGAGAGGGAGAGAGAATGAGAGAGATATTTAAAATTGCAAAATGAGAGATAAATATGATATTTTACTTATAAATATTATTAGGTTAACCCATTACATACTAAATCACAATAGATTGAAACTAAGTTAGTCTACCTACTTATTTCTGAGTTAATACTCTTACTATCAAATCAAAAATAAACTAATCCTGAACTAACTTAAGTAACTTAACTTAACCCAAACTCCCTACCAAAGTGAGACTAAAGGGTCATCATCGGTATCCTAAGGTCTTGGAGTGTGCAGTTCTTTGGGGGTGAGTTTGGTGCGCCTGCCCTATCACCTCCGCGTTCTCACGTGAGTCTTCTGCATCCGCCGATAAGATATGCATCAGACTTTGATTACTTATACTTAGGGGTTGTCGACAACAAGTATCGATACCCTCACTAATATGTTCTTCCAGAAATTAATAGAATGCAACTTCACTAAACAAACCCAAGGTCTTGGCACGTGGCCGAGTCCTACCATTCTCTAATCTTCCACCAGGATACCAAAGATTGGAACAGCTATGAAGAATTTCCTTTTATCACAAGTGTGTCGCCCTTTGTGGTATCTTAAGCTACCAGCGCTGAGGTGAGGTGACAGGGCTTCGTACCATGATTTGGTTGAAAGCCCCTCACATTATTTGCTGTCGAAGAACTCATGGGTGGTCTCTTTAATTAATTTATCCCCTCAGACAGCGAGGCCGCCTAAACTATCCATCCGCTGGCTTCCCCTTCCTTCACATGGTTGCCACTGCCGGTAACGTGATAACGTGTTCTTCCTTTCAACGTGTTCTGCTTTCTAATGAGGAGGCAACTTACGCATAGGCAGCAACAGCCACGCGCGTAGCCTCTCCCCCACCTATAAAGACAATTCCACTGTCTGGACACCACAGCATGACATGCACCATCTTCACCTCTGCTATGCCTTGCAGGCGCAAGTTCACCACTTTAAGGAGTGCGACAACATATGAGTGCCGTTATCTATTTGTCCAGGGAGGGCACAATGATAGTGATTGCCTAGAAATTTTCTCTAATAAATATTCTGACAGAAGGATGGCTCTTCTCACATATTATATATATATATTGACGAGGGCATGGCTGTTTACAAAGAGTTACATAATCATTAAAGAGGAAGTAGAGATGATGGAAGGCCAACAAAGAGGGAATCAGGGAAGGCCAGCAAAGAACAAATGAAGGAGAGACACAGAAGGAAGGAAGGCCTAAAGGAAGGAAAGCCAACCCCCCCCCCCCCCAAACTCACAGTCCATCGAAGATCATCAAGAGGATGGGGGAAAAACTGCTGGAGCTGGAGATGTAAATGGTAGCCCATAACCCATTTTTTTGATTGATAATTAGCTTAAAAGGTCAGTTAATGGATATACTTTTAAACCGTCATACATAACGGAGAAGGTAACTGAGGTAAAGTTCAAATCAAGATGCATAACGGATAAGGTAATGGATACACTTTGTATCAAGCCCAGTATTCAATAACTTATGCGATATATATTAAATTATATAATATCTAAAATACTTATTACATTTTATACCCATAGAATAAGATGCCGAGGTGCATAACCAAACGTCTCCCAAACTCCTTAAGAGGAATTTAGAAGTATGAGTATGGTTGTGAAGTTTGGGTGTTTCGAATGTGATAATATTTTTTTAAATAAATTTTATTTTGAGATTTTTTTGTTTTTAAACTTGCAACTAATTGTATGAGTGGACAAAGATTTTGTATGATCCCTTAGCTAACACTCTATCCAAGCTAATTTTATACTAGTGGAATCTCTTTAAAATCCGCCATTTTCTAAGAATATATATAACACATGTTACTGATTGGTATTCAAATACTTGTACGATACTTCTAGTGTTAAGGGATAAGGATATGGGTTAGGATAGTGTAATTTCTTAACAGATAGAGGCGAGGCAGACTATGGAAGCTTCTAGTACGTTATTGAAATATAGTCACGGATACACCCTGCACCCACACTGGACACAATCCGTCGGCATCCCTAGCTAGGTACTTGTGATCATCTGAGTCTCGTTGAAGAGAACTACACATTAAAGTACAGAAGAACAAATGTCACGGTGATTAAGCTGGTGGCTACAGCAAGATGTATGTTGGCAAAAGTCATTAATTAGTGTCACTTATGAGCCACTTTGCACTCATAATAGTTCCAGATCTTTTCACTCGATGACTCGAGTTTTTAGTTGGCAGTTCAGTTCAATTCTGTGATATGGTGTCAGGTTTGGTTCACCGTCTCATTGGGTTGCCCCATTTGGCCTTGGCAATTTCAAGGTGCAATTTTTTTTATCTGTCGGGTACAACTTACACCCACATTTGTCTCCCGTCGGTGACAGTGACGGACTGGACACCCTAACTCCCTCTTTCTCAAAGGAGAGGTCTCGAATTCGATCCTAGATTCCCCAAACTTCGTGCCTGTATTAATTTTGGACCACTCCCTCCAATAACCAAGGCTCTACTTAAAAGTTTTAATAAAAAAAAAGGTTACTGAGATCATCGCTGGGCAAAATCATTTTTATCCTATTGCAAATAAAACTATCACGAACCCTAAATAACTTCTAGAAAACAAGGGTTTTTTTTTCAATGGTTCAAATCACACCACCACCAAAGTTTGCCGTCTCGGTCACGGCCCGGGATGGTACGATACGGCTGGGACGGTCAGCGTACCGGTACACTCGGTGAGAAGGTGAAAAAACGTGATTTTTTGATTTTTTTAAATTTTATAAAATAAATTTTTAATAATAATTTATTTAAATTATAAAATAATATATACATTGAAAAATAATAGAATGTTAAGTTATTTTTTTTGATCATAGATGCATATTAAATTACATACGATTAATTACATAGAAATAATATATTACACCTCTCAATTAAACATGTTACTTGAAGAGACAAACAAAGATATCATAATATATTAAAGTGAATATATACATAATAATGACATCATTTAACTCCACTCATAAGGTACAAAATGTCAAAACTCACTCATCTGACTCATCTGTGAATTTCGAATCCCAATCAGAATCAGATACATGAGACTCATGACCCTTATAATCTAACTCTATCCTAGTGGGCGGATGTGCATGTGGGTGAGCGTGAAAATATGTAACCATCTGCACAAATAATGGGTCATGTGCAGCGGTGGATGGTACATGAAATTCTCTAAAAAAAACCCTAACTGCATGTATACATTCAAGTTTATCATTTGCTACTAGTGTGACTGGTGCTGGTGCTGCTCGAACTCTAGACGTGGAGGAAGATCCTGATCCGCCCGGTGCTGATGGTGGGGGTACCCTGGACGTAGAAGACAATGCCTCGGCTCTGTTACGAGAAACATGTCTGATGCGACACGCCTAAGGATGATGATGCTCTGATACCAATTTGATGAGACACGACCCCTCAGACCTAGAATTGCAAGCAACCGAACCGAACGGCGGACCCACTCAAGTGGGTTCACCCGCGTCGCGCACAGCCGGGTCCGTAAGCGGACCGGCGATGATGGGGAGGGTCCGAGGTTGGACCTCAAGGTTCCAAGGGTATGGCCAGCTAGGGATGGTCCCCAATGGGCCAGGGATGCCCAATTTCAAGGGCGGCCGGCACGCCGAGGGCGTGGGTTGTAGTGTCACACTCTCAACTCACTCCTCGGTGTTCACACAATTCAATGGCGTTTGAGATCGGGCGCTCACCTCACCGCCGATGGTCAACTAGAAACAATACTAAGACAAGCAAAAGTAAAACTAGCAGAGGAAGTGGCCAGAAGCTCACCTGATCGGCGTGAGGACGCCAATCCCGGCCGGAGACGAGGGCGAGCGGGGAAGCGTGGGCTACCCGCACGCCGCGCCGATGACGCTTCTGCCGCTTACCTGCTAGTACAATCACTACGCCCTCACAGAGGGGGTGGACTAGGGGTGGAGAAATGAGGTTACAAACCAAACACTACCTCCACGCAGTGAGGGGCGCTAAGCCGGCCAGGGCGGGAAAGGAGCTATGCTTGATTAGCGCCGATGAAGCACCCCACCGAATCTGCCCAGGTCTGGGACAGCAGGACAGGGGGTCAGTGTAGTCGTCGCTGTGCACTCCGCCGAACTCAGAATTTGACGAGACCAGCACTGAAACGACTCTGACGGATCCAGGCACATCTGTGAATTTTTGTGGGCAGTTCTGAAGTCGTCACCGGCTGGGGCAGGCTCTGGAACAGGGCCCCTACGCTCAGATTCGTACTGTTCCCAGGGTACAGCAGCAGATGGATGTAGTCACCACGACCGCTCCTAAATTCCGATTGATGCGAGACCAAGTAGAGGACGACCGTGGATGAGTCTTCTTCAAGCAGCAACCAAGCAGAGCACCAGAAGATGTTGGGGTGGCGAGGAGGAGTCTGTTGAGTGAGGGGGGGTCAGGGCAGGACCTGAACGATCTGTTCTGCGCGCCCGGGAGAGAAAAATTGGAAAAGGCTCTTCCTGATGCCGAAAGGGATGCCGCTTGTTGGTGATGGTAGATGCCTTGTGTTAGCAGCTCTCGGCCAAGTGGCGCCTTCAGAAGTTGAGGGGTGTGGCCGTGGTAGCTTCTGCACTGCAGCTCTAGTCCAGGTTCTGGTCCCAGTTGCGCAGTCGGACGAGAATGGGCACCACGATATGTAGTGAAGTCGGAACGAGACGATTCCACCTCGCCTGCGAAGAAGACTGTTCCGGCGATGTATGGTGCACCTCCAGATGACGTCAGACAGCACCGGGGCAGTCTATGCAAGTCAGGATCCAACTGCTGCCTGCGAACTGAGATGGATAGGGTGATGAAAGGTGATGGGAGACGGAGTAGATGGGGTGGGAAATGGGGTGGATGGGTGTGGGGGTGACGCCTGACTATGTGGAGGTCTGTTAAGGGGTGATTCAAGGTGTGGGAAGGGTAGAAAGGGGGCTGGGAGGTGGTCTAGCAAGTGGAGGGAGGGGGAGATACGAATTTGGGTTGGGAAGAAGAGAGGGAGGAGAGATCTCTCCTTTGTTTTGAATGGTGGGTTAATGGAGGGGTTAATAGGGGCCTAGGGAATGGGAAGGGTTGCCTTGGGGAGGGGAAGGGGTGCTTGGGAGAAGGGATTCTCCCTTGGGAAAATGAAAGGTTGTATGGGGAAGGGGAAATGTTGCTTGGGAGGAGGGAGAGGTGCCTAGGAGAAGGGGATTCCACCTAGGGGTTGGAGGGGACTTAAATGGGAGGTATGGGGAAGGGGGAGGGGTCTTAATTAGAGGTGAATAGGGAGGAGAGAGAGTGAATTTTGAATTTGGGGGTGGGGAGGAGAGAGAATGGTGTTCGCCCCCTTTAGAGAGAGAGAGAGAGAAATAGAGAGAGAGAGCTAGAGAGAGAGGCACAAATTCTTGTGGCAATTTTATCAATACTTCATTAGCCTCCAAATGAGGGATTGGGGTCCTATTTATAGGAATCTCACATTTTCACATAAGTCCCTGACTTTTGGACTACTAACACTTAACCAAGGGGAAGGGGGCGCCCCTGGGCCTAGCCCATATAATTGGGCCCATTAACCAACATAATGACTCTAGACTTAGGTAAATAGCTACCTAACCTAGGTATTGGACTCAAATAAAAGGAAAAGTACATGATAAGAAAATGAAAATTACATCATATGACTCGAAATATAGTGGCGGACAAGATGTAGCATAGTTGGCGAGCATCTGGATCCTCGAATAAAATGGAAAGCTGGTGATGTCCTCATCATACCCTCGGGGTGCGGAGAACTCGACTCCGTCGAGTATGGGCCCACCGGGGGAGCGGTCCTCCAAAGCAGCTCAGGGTGACCCTCAACCTCCAAACTCAACCCGCATCTGCGACCAGGGGACGGTTCTTCATCCTCTCAAGGTGGCTGGGGCACACCCTCTTGCTGGCGATGGAACCCTGCTTGCATAGTATTGCCCCTATGTGAACACGTCGGGCTCTCAAGGCTATTTTGTGGTGGCTCTCCGGGGTGTCCCTCTTAAAGGAAGGTATAGGCTCAAAGTACTCACTAGGATCCACCGCAGTGCCCATATAGGGTGCCGGGTCTGCCACGTGAGAAGTGGGGTATATTCCATAACCCATTGGTAAATTCAATCCACAAGCTATGTTGCCAAAGCCATTAGGAATAGGGAAAGGTCCAAGTCTCACCAAATCGCCTACTTGAAATTCCAAGTGGCGCTCGCGAGCTCTTATCCGCTCTTTGTGAACCTCACCGCTTATTGCGAATTGCTTGCGTGTATGCGTATGCTATACACTATGATGCGGTGTGGGTGTGAAGAGCTTGGTGTGTAAAGGTGGACCGGGGCAACCATAAATTGACCTATCATGCTGTGATGCCATGTGGACCTTGATGAACTTAGGTGGACCGGGGCAACCACTAGTGGCCCTATCATGCATAAGCTTCATAACAATGGTGGGAGGGCCATAGTATCTGTAGGAGAACCTATCACACAAAGTGGTGATGAATGCCGGGGGACCTGGACACCCGTAGATGCTCCTAACATACATATGATCAATGATGAATGAGGGAGGACCAGCACATCCAAATGTGAGCCAGTCATGCATTGGGCCTAAAGTGTGCGTGACATGTATGAGCTGACTGGGCTTACTAGCCCTACCAAATGATGCAAAATGTAGTGGCACATGCATTCCCATCCAAATGGTTTCTCTTATGTATATGGCTTGGTGTGAGAGTTTCCACTCATAGGGGTCAAAGGGGTCTAGGAAAATGGAGTGGGCTTGGTCCAATAAGGTCAGTTGGGGTAGGAAAAGGTTGGTGGTGAGTAAGGTGGGGGGGGGGGGTATAGGAGGGGATTGAAGGGGTCATGGTAAGGGTCACCTAAGGAGAGGAACTCTAGGTCCTCATGGTCCTCACAACCATTTGATGGCGGACTCTCCTCCTCTAGTAAAGTGATTAGACCAAAGTTTTTGGTGGGATGGTCGGCCATAAATGGAGGACTAGATGTTCTACCCGAGACAAGCAACTCTAGTTTGTGGACAGCAACGGGCTCGTGGGTGTATGGAGGAGTAAAAGAAGGTCGCTAGTGTAGCAACCCACAGTGTAAATGGAGGAGATGGATCCGACACATAGGTGTAGGAGGTCAAGGCTCCTAGGTCGGTCGGCTACTATAGTCAACATGCCAGTTAGTTCCATTTGCCAAGCTATGCCCTTAAGTAGATCCCCTAATGTTTCCACTTGATAGGATGATTGGATTGTGGTGTGATAGGTGGATAAGGGTACTATGGGGAGGTGTTGTTCCATGGAAGGGTAAGCAAGGGGCAGGATAGGGTGAGCCCGATTTTCCACAAGCCATCTAACCAAGGGCCCACTTATGATCAGTTCACTCCAAATTGGGGGTGGCATGAAAGGTGAAGTTTCTTCCTCTTTTTGGCCATGACTTTCCTCCAAGATGGGGAGTGGTTCTGGGGTGTTCCCTACTAGGGGGTCGGGTGTGGGGATCATGGTTTCCTCTACCAAAGAGGTGAGTAGGTCCTTTGTGGGTGGGGTGATGATGACTGGCATGTGGTGCTCTTTGGGTGGTGGGTAATGGGGGACTTGGGATAGAATGGGGAGGGGTAGTAGTGGAGGCCTAGGTTGGGCATCTTGTAACTCATAGGGGAGGGTGCACCCAATTTGACTCAATGGGTTTTCTTTGGGAAGGAATGAGTCCTCTTGACCCAATTGGGCTTCATATTCTTCTTCCCAATCTAGGGGAGCCTCATAGACTTCGGTCACCTCCTTAAGTTCCTTTTGGAAAGGGGTGGGAGGAGGATTTGTGGGTTGGGTGGTGGCCAATTTGGTTTGAATGGTGGTGGTGATCGGGGTTGGAATTATTTGGGGTGGTGGAGTTTGGGCCCTAAGGGAGGTCTTGGGTTGACTGAGAGGAAAAGGGGGAGTGAAGATCTTCTTAATCTCAATCCTCATCTCTTCCCATGGGTATCTGGGTCCTTTGGTTTCCCATCCAAATTCATCCCGAGGTGACCAAGCTCTAGGGTCGTGGTTCCTTTTTGTTTCGAAACGATCAAGTCGAGTGGTGAGGGTATCAAGATAGTTATGAATCTTGTTAGTGACAGTGTAAAATCGGTCCATGGATATTTGGGGCATCTCCCTAGGGTGGTCATGCAATGGAGTGATGGAAAACATGATGCAAGGGAGACTCAATTGATAATGCCCTAGGACTAGACTCGTAGAGACAAGTCTAAAACTTGCTCTGATACCAATTGATGCGACACGCCTAAGGATGATGATGCTCTGATACCAATTTGATGAGACACGACCCATCGGACCTAGAATTGCAAGCAACCGAACCGAACGGCGGACCCACTCAAGTGGGTTCACCCGCGTCGCGCACACCCGGGTCTTTAGGCGGACCGGCGATGATGGGGAGGGTCCAAGGTTGGACTTCAAGGTTCCAAGGGTATGGCCAGCTAGGGATGGTCCCCAATGGGCCAAGGATGCCCAATTTCAAGGGCGGCCGGCACGCCGAGGGCGTGGGTTGTAGTGTCACACTCTCAACTCACTCCGCGGTGTTCACACAATTCAATGGCGTTTGAGATCGGGCGCTCACCTCACCGCCGACGGTCAACTAGAAATAATACTAAGACAAGCAAAAGTAAAACCAACAGAGGAAGTGGCCAGAAGCTCACCTGATCGGCGTGAGGATGCCGATCCCGGCCGGAGACGAGGGCGAGCGGGGAAGCGTGGGCTACCCGCACGTCGCGCCGATGACGCTTCGGCATTTTACCTGCTAGTACAATCACTACGCCCTCACAGAGGGGGTGGACTAGGGGTGGGGAAATGAGGTTACAAACCAAACACTACCTCCACGTAGGGAGGGGCGCTAAGCCGGCCAGGCGGGGAAAGGAGTTATGCTTGATTAGCGCCGATGAAGCACCCCGCCGAATCTGCCCAGGTATGGGATAGCAGGACAGGGGGTCGGTGTAGTCGTCGCTGTGCACTCCTCCGAACTCAGAATTCAACGAGACCAGCACTGAAACGACTCTGACGGATCCAGGCACATCTGTGAATTTTTGTGGGCAGTCCTGAAGTCGTCACCGGCTGGGGCAGGCTCTGGAACAGGGCCCCTGCGCTCAGATTCGTACTGTTCCCAGGGTGCAGCAGCAGATGGATGTAGTCACCACGACCGCTCCTGAAGTTCAATTGATGCGAGACCAAGTCAAGGACGATCGTGGACGAGTCTTCTTCGAACAGCAACCAAGAAGAGCACCAGACGATGTCGGGGTGGCGAGGAGGAGTCCGTTGAGTGAGGGGGGGTCAGGGCAGGACCTGAACGATCTGTTCTGCGCGCCCGGGAGAGAAAAATTGGAAAAGGCTCTTCCTGATGCCGAAAGGGACGCCGCTTGTTGGTGATGGTAGATGCCTTGTGTTAGCAGCTCTCGGCCAACTTGCGCCTTCATAAGTTGAGGGGTGTGGCCGTGGTAGCTTCTGCACTGCAGCTCTGGTCCAGGTTCTGGTCCTGGTTGCGCAATCGGACGAGAATGGGCACCACGATCTGTAGTGAAGTCGGAACTAGACGATTCCACCTTGACTGCGAAGAATACTGGAAGACCTTTCCGGCAATATATGGTGCACCTCTAGATGACGTCGGACAGCACCGGGGCAGTCTCTGCAAGTCGGGCTCCAACTGCTACCTGCGAACTGAGATGGATAGGGTGATGAAAGGTGATGGGAGACGGAGTAGATGGGGTGGGAAATGGGGTGGATGGGTGTGGGGGTGACACCTGACTATGTGGGGGTCTGTTAGGGGGTGATTCAAGGTGTAGGAAGGGCAGAAAGGGGGCTGGGAGGTGGTCTAGCAAGTGGAGGGAGGGGGAGATGCGAATTTGGGTTGGGAAGAAGAGAGGGAGGAGAGATCTCTCCTTTGTTTTGAATGGTGGGTTAATGGAGGGGTTAATGGGGGCCTAGGGAATGGGAAGGGTTGCATTGGGGAGGGGAAGGGGTGCTTGGGAGAAGGGATTCTCCCTTGGGAAAATGAAAGGTTGTATGGGGAAGGGAAAATGTTGCTTGGGAGGAGGGAGAGGTGCCTAGGAGAAGGGGATTCCACCTAGGGGTTGGAGGGGACTTAAATGGGAGGTATGGGGAAGGGGGAGGGGTCTTAATTAGAGGTGAATAGGGAGGAGAGAGAGTGAATTTCGAATTTGAGGGTGGGGAGGAGAGAGAATGGGATTCGCCCCCTTTAGAGAGAGAGAGAGAGAGAGAGAAATAGAGAGAGAGAGCTAGAGAGAGAGGCACAAATTCTTGTGGCAATTTTATCAATACTTCATTAGCCTCCAAATGAGGGATTGGGGTCCTATTTATAGGAATCCCACATTTTCACATAAGTCCCTGACTTTTGGACTACTAACACTTAACCAAGGGGAAGGGGGCGCCCCTGGGCCTAGCCCATATAATTGGGCCCATTAACCAACATAATGACTCTAGACTTAGGTAAATAGCTACCTAACCTAGGTATTGGACTCAAATAAAAGGAAAAGTACATGATAAGAAAATGAAAATTACATCATATGACTCGAAATATAGTGGCGGACAAGATGTAGCATAGCTGGCGAGCATCTGGATCCTCGAACAAAGGGGAAACCTGGTGATGTCCTCATCAATGTCCCTCCCGTAACTGTGTCCGAAAGTAATCTCGAACATCCTCTAGAACTAAGTAGCATGCACGGCAATCATGTCCCACTCCCGCAAGGTGGTCTGTAAATCTGTGTATGTCAGTGACGCGATATCCGCAGTATCTACAGTGCACATGTCGATCACCCTCAACAGTGTACCCATGCTCCCACGCAGGGTGACGTCGTCCGTCCATGATGACCTGCAAATGTTGTAAAATTTTCCTTTAGTAACTTGAATGATAAGTGCAAAACTTAAGATATGAAGAAAATTACGATTAATTTGTAGGTACTTATAAATATAAATAAATGATACATACTCCTAATCATATGGACTCAAACTTGACCACATCCCATCTCCAAACAATCTGACATTATATGTGCTCCGCAGATAGGATAAATAGTCTTCATAAAGCATGGAACATGCATAGTTCTCCCAGTACATGCGTACGTAGTATTCATACTGTTGGGAACCTTGTGAGTACACGACCGACGGTGGCGCAGCTGAGGGCTGACCGTATCCTTCGGTATATTGCGGCATTAAAGCATGGACATGAGGATATGGATACGATGGGAAGAATGAACTACTGCTCTCAAAATCGTCATGATACATCGGCTGTTGCTGCCATGACTGTGGAAACCCGATAATTTAAAATGATAAATAATTTTTTTCAAATAAATTATACAATTAAATTTTTCATGAAATAATTAAATTACATTTTTCTAAACTAGAATAGTGACTTTACTTGAATTTACTTAAGGTAAATTGAAAAATAAATGCTTTAACCCTTAGATAAATCATTGCAAGCCCAATAAAAGTCCATATGATGGATTAGAATTACAATTGGCCCATTAGATAATCCATAATGGGCTGGATTAATGGATTAAAGGATTAATAAAGGATAATTAGACCTTAAATTCGTAACACATGTTAAATGCCTTTTGAAAAGGATTATAATAACCCCATTTCTAAAAGATTGACTCAAGAATCAACCCTTACCTAACAGTCCACCTTGGACCAGCCGTTTTTACATTGGTTTCACACCAAATGGAGGCTAGAGTAAGAAGAAAAATTGAAATTTTCTACCAATTCGGAGTTGGAAAGTTTGACATTATTAGGCAAGGAATCTCGACAAATTTGGCCAAGTTTGGCTATAAATAGAACCCCATTCGACCCTCAAATCATCCCTGGAGGCCTAGGCTATGCTACTCTGAAGATTGAAGGCGAATTGAAGGGAAGATTTGGGAGAAATCAAAGGGTTTCATATTATTTGGGCATTTTCTTACCTCTCATTAGATCCGCCAAAAGATAGGAGTCTCTCAGGCTAAACTCTAATTAAAGCAAGTCATCTTGTTCATTTTTCTGTCATCTTTCCATTGATAGCTCATTTATTAAATTCCGTTATGAAATGAGCAAGTTATGGTCATTTTATTGGAGGGGTATTCCCGTTTTTTCATCAGGTCCAGAACGTGCTATACCTCAGTAGCGCGTTCTGAACGCGCTAGCCCGATATAGCGCATTCATACAGAGTATTTTTTCGCCCTCAGGGGGGTCAAAAACATAATTTTAAAAATATATATATATATTTACCAGAACGCGCTATCCTAGGGTAGCACGATCTTCAAGATCGCGCTAGCATAAACTAGCGTGTTCATAAAATACATCACGATCTTCAAGATCGCACTAGCATAAGCTAGTGCGTTCATAAAATACATAATTTTAAAATATATATATATATACTTTCCAGAACGTGTTACCTGAGGGTAGCGCGATCTTTCATATCGCGCTAGCATAAGCTAGCGCGTTCATAAAACAAACAAACAAATAAATAAATATATTACTAGTTCTATACTATATTCACACACAACTCGAGCCCACATTCTATGCCCATTGGGTCCTGATCCAAGAGTGAGCTCTCCAACATATAATGCCATGGAAGTTTTTCTAACTTTCAATATTGGACTAAACTTTAGCCACCATACAATGGGATTATAGTACTTGGAATCCATCTTAATTGTAAAGTATTCGCATGTTAAAATTACTTTCAGCATCTTAAATATTAAATTCAGAATGTTAAATTTATTTTTACAGAATAAAAGTATTTTTAGTGTGTTAAATACTATTTACAACATGATAAGTCTATATTACTAGAAAATTTAGGTATAAAACCCATTTGAAGCATGTAAAAGTATACTTATAAGTAAATTGATCTTTCAAAAAATTTTATCAGCATGATAATATTTATTTCTGTCATATTATCAGAAATTGAGTTATGAAAATTACTTTTAGCATGATTAAATCTATTTTCTTATCGAATAAGTAGGAAATTAATGCATGAAAAATATTTACATCATGTTAAAAATAATCTCAGCATGATAAAATTAATTTCAACATGTTAGAATTATTTTTAGCTTGTTAGGACTATTTTCAGCATACTAATGTTATTTAAAACTATTTTTTAGCATGTAAAAATCTATTTTTATCATGCTATTAGTAAAGTAATGTATAAAAAATTAGTTTCAGCATGTTAAAAATTATTTCTAGTCTGATAAATTTACCTCCTGCATATTGAGATAGGAAATTATTTTTTAGCATGATAAGTTAATTTAAAACTAATTTTTACATATTTTCCTATAAAGAAATTAGTAACTAAATGTATAAAAATTATTTTCAGCATGATAAAAATTACTTTCAGTAAGATAAAATTATTTACAGTATGTCAGAATTATCTTAGCATGTTATAATAATTTCAGCATGCTAAAGCTATTTAAAAACTATTTTCAACATGATAAACCTATTTTCTCAACAAATAATTAGTAAATAAATGTAGAAAATTATTTTTCAACATGAAAAATTTATTTTGTTATCAGAAAATTTAGGAAAACAGCATGGTAAACTTATGATTATCATCTCATCAGTAAGTTAGTGTACGAGGATTATTTAGCATATTAAGTATTCATATTAATTTGTTAAATAAAAAATTTCAGCATGATAAAAGGTTAATTCTTGCATGAAAAGTCTATCTTATCATCTCAGCAGTAAAGTGACACATGAAAATTATTTCCAGCAAATAAAACTTATTTTTAGTACATAAGCTCTATTTTCTTATCAAATAACTAGTACATTGATGAATAAATAGTAAATACCAAAAATCAGGATTTTAAAATTCAAAAATTATACTTCCTACCTAAAACACTTAATCATGAAAAATACACATCAGATTAGACTATGAAATTTAAAATAATTCTATTTACTTGACTTCCTTCCTAGTTTACCGTGATCCTTGAATTCTACGACTTAATGTCGTTAAACATGATGCCTAAAATGAGTTTTCCACTCTCCTTTGCAATTATCATAATTTTTGCCATATCTGTACTTGTTTACAAATGAGCTTGTTCTTGAAATTCTTTGGCTATATTATGAAATTATATAGAAAAATGCCAGGGGCTATAGGTCCCAATGAAATGACATTTAAATGCTAGTGTATAAAGGGGTTCTGATCTGATCCCACGGGCGAGGCAAAGTCCAAATATAAACTGGTATTATAATGATCAGGTCCTGACATTCACCAATACAGGGTCTATTACAGTTAGGGGCAATCATACTGTCGTGAGAACCCCTAAGTGTGTAGCCAAATAGTGATATTCCATGAGGGGCTGTCATATCGTCGTGATCTCCCCTTAGTGCATTGGCCAATCCTATTGAGTGTTAGTAGAAGTGATTGTTCTACTTCTATATTGTTTAAAGTTCAAGTGATTATTCTACTTCGATATTACTTAAAGTTTATCGTGAATGTTCTTGAATTATCTTAATGATAGTACCCATCGTCTCATCATGAAAGTTCTTGATATATTTCTGGAAATGACTATCGTCTTGTCTACTATCAAGATCTTGAAATTATTTTGTTATCTTGAAATTACTTGAAATTTCCTTATACAAAATTTTCTACTTGAAATTCATGATCAACTACTTCCTGACACAAATTGTTTAAATTGTTAAATACTTAAAGATTGCATGGCTTTAGAGATATAAAATTCTACTAAGCTTTTTGCTCACCCCTTGTTTTAGTTATTTGTTGCAAGAAAGGAAAATGAACAAGGGAATGGACAAGAGTGAAAGAGTGATTTACCTAGGTTTATGTAGATCAATAGTTACTCTTACAAGAATTATGAAATTTGAAAAAAATGTATCATGCCCTTTTTAGGCTTATGAATGATTATGTAAAACCTTAATTGATGGAATAAAAGAGTTATTTATCTCTATCTCTTTACCTTATAATTAAATTTGTACATGCTCTGATCGACACGAGTGCCTCGTAACTGCTCGCGCCCTCGATTTTCCGCGTCGGGGCGTGACAATGACCGTCCATACTCACTTCCAGATCCCTAAGAGTCATGTGTGCTCATCCTCTCAAAATCAGACGGCATACCTTGATAGCTGGTACTGTCTGTAATAGAACTTCCATAGTAGGGATCCCAATAATCAACTGTCTGCCTCACCCCTGACGGTGGAGCACAGTGGTCCTCATCTTGCGTGGCATGTGTAAAGTGTTGCTCCTCTGTCCATACCGCACGTTCACGGCTCCCATGTCCTCTGTCTTGACCATAGCTATACTCTCTGCCACCAGCACCAGTATCCCCACGACGACTTCGTTGACCAACTTGAGAACCGCCACGACTATGGGATGAAGACCCTGTCGATGTACTATCCTCATCGGAGTCATGACTCCCAATGATGCGGGGCTCAAAAGATGGCTCGGGAGTGTCGTCATCTGCATTTGGATCTAATGTCTCCAAGTCTGCAATGTCCATCGGATTTACTAGTGGTTGTGTGCCCTTTTTGCTCTTGAATAATGTGGTCCATAACGATTGCTTCTTTTGTAGAGCAAGCGGTGACTTATCTGTTGCATGTTGTGTCCCTCTGGATGCCTGAGAAGTGGAGGTTTTGTTAGATAAGAAGTTCGAGTAATTTCGTACTGTGTAAATATAAACGTATGAGTATATCTGAGACGACTGAATGGGTGTCTTAGACGTTGAGCGCCGTAGTGCAGCTGACTGAGATGGCTGTTTGGATGCTACCGAAGGCTGCACAATTGAGCCAAAAACATATTCAGTTAGCAAGTACATAGCATATAAATATTCTTGTAGTCCTATAAATTCATCTCTCTAAATGATGAACCCCCCCTAGCCTCTCTAGAAGTGGATATCCTTCTGGGTTCTGTAGATATTGACTGTTGTGGTGCAGCAACCCGAGACTAGTGTTCATTTGTCGGATCGGCCTGTAATATATTTCTTACATCATCATGCATAGATATATGCCTACGCTCTTTAATCAAATATGTGATTCGATTTGTATATATTATTTCACCTGAGCTAGTGGTGGACGTGGATTTTCTAGAGGTTGTATCAATCGCTCCCATTCTGCATCATCGTACGCATAAGATGTGTCTCCGCCCCTAATGATGAGGTCTTCATCCAAATTAACTTTCTCATCACTTCTCGTTGCTGACTCGTCTCCAACCGTCTGCACATCGATGTCATCTCCCTCCCCCACTGCCTGCTGCACAGCTACTGCGAGAAAAGTATTAGGTTGTGGTGTCTCACCTGGTTCTTCACCCTCCTCGTCAAGTTCCGCCTCATCACGCTCGGTTGTGGTTCTTGAAACCCATGAAACTATAGGGTCATCATCGTCTCGCAAGTACACAACATCTATTAGGTCGTAATCTCCCTCTCCTCTCTTTGCATCCATCTACACATGCTTAACCTTTAACTTCATATTATAATGAACATAGACCATGTTGTGTCCCTGTGATTTTGATGATGTCAAATACTGTGACTCATCATGAGTTAGTGAATGGGTTTCATATTCTTGATGATGTCAAACACTATGACTCATCTATGAGTCAGTACATTGGTGCATTAGTTTTGGTGCATTGGGTTCATATTTTAATGATGGCATATGTATGATGTCATATATATGTGCACATCCTTGAACTGTGTAAAGAACAGGTTGGTAGACAGAGCGACTATCCAGATCAAGCAAGAGCAGAAGGTATATTCAAGTTCAGAAGAACAAGTTCAGTGAATGGAGAATCCATGAGTTTGACAGATTTGATAAAGATTCATGAAGACTTTTAAGCAATCAAGAAAGTTCAAAGAGCTGAACACAACTTTGATAAAGCATGAAGAAGAGGAGTCAAGCCTGGATCCGACTCCAGAACACTCGGGCTATGCTGTTTCAGCAAAGAAGAAGAGAAGCTAGAAGAAGAGTCGACTCCATTCGACTTTCGAGTCGACTCTAGAGACACCCACCAGCTAAAGTGACTAAGGGTGACAAATAGCATCATACGGGTGACAAATAGGTCTTAAGGATGACAAATAGACCTATAGAGATGACAAATAACTTGGACGGTGTTGGCACTATGGAATGCTTAGATATCACGTAATGTAGATCTAGAGGGGTGGTGAATAGATCTTCCCCCAAAATTATATCAACCTAAGCAACAAGTGCGGAATTATATCTGCTTAAGCGGAACACTCAGCACAAATACCAAAATCATAGAGACAGAAGAATTTTAAGGTGGTTCGATCTCCTCCAGAGATCTACGTCCACCCCACACTCAAATCAAGTGTGGCTTCACTGTTGATACACACCTTCTAAACCGCTGATCCACAGCTTCGGGGAATACTTCCCAAAACATGCTGAGCCTTACAGCTTAAGCTATCAGAGGAATCCTCCTCTACTGCTGAGCCTTACAGCTTATGCCACAATCGCTGACTCATAGCTTGCAATAACTATAGTTCAAAAACAAAAAAGAAAAATCAACGAGAAAAATAATGTAGCTCCCAATGTAGAGCAAACTAGCGATGGTTATGAACCATACGCCAGGAACATCAACAAATCACCCTTCTCTCATAACTAAACAAATTCTCTCAGATTCTCTCAGAACTCTTCTTCTCTCACGATCAGCTAGCTCTCACTTTGCACTCTCTTCTTTTTCTTCTCTTGAGATCTGATCTTCTCTTGTATATCTCGCTTTTCTTCTTATGTGTCTCTCAATATAATCTGGCGATAATGCCTCTTTTATATACGGCAGGCAAAGGGCGTGTGGACGCCATGTTTCCCGGCTAAACACTGATGTAAATCTGATCCCCATCTATCCACATGTCAAGATCGTTGAGTTATGGCATTCCACGTGATAGAAACACTGGCTCGCTTATTTCCTTGGATCACGTGCCAATCATAAGCTTCATGGAGTCTCGTACTAGATACTAGCCTTTCTGGGAACACGTGCCTACTTCAGTTTGAGCTCACGTGCTGCTTAGATCCTGTTAGATGGAAAAAAGACATTTCGTCAAACATCTTGTAATCAGTCATTTGTAATATGCACAGACCTAAGATGTGCGAATGGGACGGTGTGCACAGACTTTCATATGCTTGTATGCAAACATGCACCGACTGACTACACTATATACATCGACCATCTAAATATCAATGCGAGTGTGCACCAACTTAACTCAGCACACGGTTAAAATCTGCACAAACCTTATTGTGCTAAATGCAAAACCTACACAAACTGCGCATGAGCCAAAACTGTACAGACTTTACGTGCGTAAAATTGAAACCTGCATAGACCTTCATGTGTGCAAGATAAAACCTGCACAGACCATACATGACATGAAGCAAAAATGTGCACAGACCTTATCTGCTATAAATGAGATGTGCACAGACTTGTAGTGCAAAACTATATAGTAGTTGCACCGACGTTGCGTGCAGATGATCAAGGCAGATGTGCAAGCTATGCACCGACCTTGTATGCTTACAGTAAAAACCTGCACCGATCTTGTGTGCTCGCAACAAGGACCTGCACCGACCCTTTGTGCTCACAGCAAGAACCTGTACAGACTTTATTCACGCATGTACAAAAACATGCACAGGCCGTTTTATGCCTTAAGACCAAACATGCACAGACGTTAGGTTCACTGAGAGTGAATGTGCACAGACTGTAACACCCCGGGATCCGATTCCCAATTTATGGGTATATATATATATATATATATATATATATTTTCTTTCATCGGACCTCAAGCCATTACTTCATACGTATCACGGAAGCACAATATATAAACATGCGTACATTCGCATGAGAGAGAGAGAGAGAGAAATCACAGTTACAAAAATGTAAATATCATCTCAACCATTCATAATTTCTAAAGAAGAGTACATGACCATTATTCCAAAATAAACCTGAGCCCATACATGCTCATTGCCCCATAGCTATACATAAAAGAGAGACCTTCATCCATAGCATACCCAGTCGAACTACGCACTGGCACTACTCCTCAACTACAGCCTCCTCCTCAACCTCCTTCTCTATGTCTCCTGAAAACGTGTGTCACAAAAGGGGTGAGTGTGACGCTCAGTAGGCAGCATAAACAAACCGGGGTTAACTTGCATTTATATAACCAAATTATATACATAATTTAGATGTTAATAATAGCATAATCCATTCATTATAGTCTGCTAAAAATAACTCGTAAGAGAAAAATACACATTCTTAAGCTGACATATAAGGTACCCATGCATGCGCTAAAACCACGGTGAATAAGTATTTACACATTATCACATTTTCATATTTTCACACTTTCACATATCACTTTTCCACGTTTTCGCATTTCGCATTTTCACATTTCACATTTTCACATTTTCACATTTTCACATTTTGTTATTCATGGAAACAAACAGCTGCCACAATCATAGGAGGCCCACACACACACACAACGAACGAAAGAGTACTACGCAGACCCGAGAGCGAACTCCCACCTAGATTCTCGGTGGCCTCGAGGCATTACGTAACACCACATTACAAAGCCCCCCCCAGGGACCGAAGACCGAATTAATAGGATTTTAAACCAGGGCCGTTCTCCCCACAGGACCAAAGTCCTATCTCACAGAAGACTGTTGTTTCCATTTATATCATTTACATCGTATTCGCATTTACATACATACCCATTTTACATATATTAGTATGATACTTTATCATAACAAGCATGCTTTCAATGATTTAAGTGGGCTAAACATACTCACAGTCGTGCTTCTAATATTCTAAACATGCTCACGGATGTGCTTCTAGTAATCTAAACATGCTCATAGATGTGATTCTATAGTTTAAGATGGCTAAATACACTTGCGGTCATGTTCAGGTTACTATATGAAAAGAACATGTCTATTCTTCTAGGCCACACATGCACAGAAAATGATTTATATCTGAAAGTACAAAATTCTTGTGGGCATGAAATTTTTACTATGGGTTACTAACTTAGCTATCTGCCATTTTCTAATTTTTTAGATTTTTATGAATTAATATGCCCCCTCAAAATTCTCCTTTTCTCAATTTTTGGAAATTGGGTCTGTGCAGCATGTGCACCGACCCCACTAGAACATGCACAGACCTCACTGGAGCATGCACAGACCTTACTGGAACATGCACAGACGCTGCTTGTGGCCAGGGCCAGACATGCACAGACTTCACTGAAACATGCACAGACTTTACTTATGATTTGAACGAAACCTACACCGACCTCACTAGAATATGCACAGACTTCACTAAAACATGGACAGACTTTACTTATGTTTTGAACTAAACCTGCACCGACCTCACTAGAACATGCACAGACTTCACTGAAACATGCACAGACCTCACTTATGTTTTGAACTAAACCTGCACCAACCTCACTAGAACATGCATAGACTTCACTGAAACATGCACAGACCTCACTTATGATTTGAACTAAACCTGCACCGACCTCACTAGGACATGCACAGACTTCATGCACAGACTTTACTTATGATTTGAACTAAACCTGCACCGACCTCACTAGAACATGCACAGACTTCATGCACAGACCTCACTTATGATTTGAACTAAACCTGCACCGACCTCACTAGGACATGCACATACTTCATGCACAGACTTTACTTATGATTTGAACTAAACCTGCACCGACCTCACTAGAACATGCACAGACTTCACTAAAACATGCACAGACTTTACTTATGCTTTGAACTAAACCTGCACCGACCTCACTAGAACATGCACAAACCTTACTATAAAACATGCACAGACCTTACCCTTACTAGAACATGCATAGACCTTACTATAAAACATGCACAGACCTTACAAAACATGCACAGACCCTGCTTGTGGCCCAGGGCCAGACATGTACAGACTTCACTTAAACATGCACAGACTTTACTTATGATTTGAACTAAACCTGCACCGACCTCACTAGAATATGCACATACTTCACTAAAACATGTACAGACTTTACTTATGCTATGAACTAAACCTGCATCGACCTCACTAGAACATGCACAGACTTCACTAAAACATGCACAGACTTCACTTATGATTTGAACTAAACCTGCACTGACCTCACTAGGACATGCACAGACTTCACTAAATCATGCACAGACTTTATGTATGATTTGAACTAAACCTGCACCGACCTCACTAGAACATGCACAGACTTCACTGAATCATGCACATACTTTACTTAAAACATGCATGGACCTTCCCATGGCTAATACAAACTTGCACAGACCTTACTCAAAACATGCACAGACCTTCCCATGGCTAATGCACACTTACACTGACCTTACTCGAAACATGCACGGACCTTCCCATGGCTAATGCAAACTTGCACAGACTTTACTCAAGACATGCACAGACCTTCCCATGGCTAATAAAAACTTGCACATACTTTACTCAAACATGCACGTACCTTCCCATGGCTAATGCAAACTTGCACGGACCTTACTCAAAACATGCACAGACCTTCCCGTGGCTAATGCAAACTTGCACAGACCTTCCAAAGGACTGTGGAGACTCATGAAACCAAAAATTGATTGAAAAATAGATCCCAAAATGAATATGATGGTCGTCCCCACCTGCCCTTAGTCCCTCTTTTAGAGTGTAGAAAATATATTTTTTCTCAAAAACCATTATAATGCGTCATTGACCCCTAAGTTTGAGGTTAGGTGCCTACCTTTAAGATGTTAACCGACGATCCGAGGATAATATCCACACCCCAGACCACCTCAGCTTTACCCTTCGATCCGGGGATGAGATCCACACCCCAGACCCACCAAGACTTTACTGTAGCTCCACCCTCCTACGCAAGGGCCAAGGTCCCTCACCTCTCTTCCTTTCACAAGAGGACCCGTAGGTGGCAGAAAATGGAAGATAAGTGTTACTAAAGGTTGACCACCCATGAAACCCACCTCTTTATATAGCCTCCAAGCCCCCCAGGGTCCTATCCACGATCCACAAGCCTCCAGGCCGCTCCCAAAGGTCGCTGGTTTAAAGAGGGGTTAATGCTAAGCATCCCTTCAGTTGAACAGAGGTGACCCTTCGTCTACCCGGTCATAGATGCGAGTGGGCACATCTTTCTGTTGGGAATTAGGTTGAGATGTCTTCATATGAAATGAAGATGACTTCGAGATCTAACTCTGGGTTATGGTTTCATTGAATTTTGTGAACTCTAGCATGAGATATGATTTTCTCAATATTAACATTTATTTCCCGTGTTTCAGTCGCGACCCTTCATCTACCTGATCATAAATGCAAGTGAGCGCATTTTTCTATTGGGATTTGGGTTGGGGTGTCTTCAGATGAAATCAAGAGGCTGATCTAAATTTTGGTGATTGTTTCATCGAATTTCGTGAACTCTACCATGAGATATGATTTTCGCAATATTAACACTCATTTCCCGTGTTCCAGTCGCCACCCTTCATCTACCGGATCATAAATGTGAGTGAGCGTATTTTTCTGTTGGGATTTGGGTTAGGGTGTCTTCAGATGAAAGCCAGAGAACTTCTTGATCTAAATTGTGGTGGTGGTTTCATCAAATTTCATTATCCCTATCATGAGTTATGATTCTTCCATTAATTACATGTAAATTCACCCAATAGTCACACCTCCTCATGATAGCTGGCAAAAAGGGCTCAGAACCATGGGTTCTGGTGCGAATTGAGTTTCCATGTTAATGGAAGAGTTTAGGCTAAGGGCCCAAACTTTCTAAGGAGCCTAGTTTCATCCCATTTGGTTGACTGCGGACCAAGATATCCTTATTTTAACGGGTGACTATATTTTCTGTAATAATTTCAGCCCATTATCATAACTCCTTCTTATCTCCTATTAGGCCCATTTTTCAGAAGTTATACTCTTCATTAAAGTTGTTCCTTACCTAATGGTCGTTGCATGGGCTTTGGTTTCATCTAATTCTGACCTCCCTATAGTAAGTTACCAATTTCCTAAAGATCCTTCACTAATATGTCCAGATTTCTAGCTCATTGAGTTCACGGGCCCGAATTATTCTCAATTGGGCCACTGCCCAAATTGGTGGTCGTAACACAGACCTTGGTGTACACAATGCAGTATGTGCACAGACTTTGTTGTGCAAAATGTGCACAGACTACATTATGCATATTTGAAAAACATGCACAGACTTATGATGCGTTGTATGTAAAAGCATGCACAGACTTAAATCGTGCAACTAGCGCTGACCACTGAAATATGCACTGATGCTATATGTTGAACCAACCAAATATGCACTGATGTTGTGTGCATTTATCACAACATGCACAGACCTTATACGCCTAGTAAAGAATATGCATAGACCTTGTTTATCACAAGGCAAATCTGCACAGACCTACTATGGCCATCTAATGATTCTGACCTAAATAAGATTCATCAAAAATTCACCCTGCTACCAGGGTAAAAGATGAAGTCAACATGGTTAACTCAACTATTGCCAATCACTCAAAACACAATCGAAACACAATCAAATCACAACATTCTCCCCCTTTTTGATAATGGCAACACCCAAAGTCATTGTGTATTTTGATGAGTCAAGTTTAATCCAGTATAGGACAGATATCTCATAAACACAGTCAAAAGAATGTAGCAGATGCCCCCTCTTTCTCTCCCCCTGAAAACCAATGCATTCAATTTTCTCTCCCCCTTTGCCATCAACAAACAAGGAGTGAGGAAGGTAGGATGAACAAGGAAAATAGGAGAAAATGAATAGAGTGACACCCTGAACAACAGTTCATTAATAAAGCAATTTATGTCTCAAAGTCTTCAGAGAATAAGAATCAAGACTTTGCATTCATGATAGATTTTTGGTTTAAGAGTAATAAAAGGTAGAGTGAATACACTATACTCTTTTAATAAGGTTGCAGAATCCGTTAATAGCAATAAACCAGAGACACATTAGCCATGAAAGACTTGGTCATAGCTGTATCCTACTCACTTCAAAACCAGTGAAAATCTTTGAGAGTGACTAGAGAATGTATTGAGGTTAAACAACTTGACACTCAATAAGACTTTGATAACAAGGGTTACAGCTGACCTTTTTAGTGTTGATTCTTTTTGACTTATTGAGCAGTTAGGTATCAATTATGCTTTTGACATTAGGGATACACGTTGGTTAGACGCCAGTACCCCTAGTTACTAGGCACAAAGTACCAACACTGTTTCTAATCAAAAATAACAGTCATGATTTTCACCTTTTTGTATGAGGGTACACGTTTATCAGACGCCAGTACCCCCAGATACTCAGTGAAACCAATCCTATAGATTTGGCCATAAGAACAGAGGTGACATGAAACACTTCATGACATGAGTTTTCTCCATTTCATTTATAGAGTACTCAATTTCTTAGTGCATTCAGTCATTGCTCTGCCATTTTACTTATGCAATTCTTTTCTTTAGGCACATTTCTTTTAGCTGCCCTTTTTAGTTCTTCAGAGTGTTTTGTTTAAAAACAATACAAACTTTCAATTTCCTCAACGTAGATTACACTTTCTTATCAATTTTCAGACACAAGCATACTTTGTCTATCACAACATGAGACTAAAGTTGAGAGCTATTAAAAGTTTCCCACATCCTTATTTTCATAATACAGTCCTGAAACTTTAATGTTTATTAAGCTTAAACCATTATTTCATTCATGAAGCAAACATGATTCTTATAATAGAAGATGTGAGATTTATGTTGCTTAAGGTAATGAACCTTTTGACAGACTGTCATCAATTAAGGATAGATGTTCTGAGAAGAATATGAGGTCCAAAGAGTTTTGAAATGGGATATTTACAGAGGACTGTTCAGAATTAAGATAGATGAAGATCAGAAAAATTCCCCCTGACAGAACAATACAGCATGGATATGTAATCTTGTTCTAAACAAAAGCTCCCCTTGTCTATATGCATGTTTATTCAACATTAAGACATAGCTAACCACAGAACACTAGACCCAACATTTAAGAAATGCAGTGCCATGCATGTATTCTATTGATTTATGGTACCTGGCGGAGGATAGTCCTCAACACATTGTATGGGCTTTCAGACAGACAGAATCTGTCTTTCCACCACATATCATTTTATATATCTCTAAAATCAAGATGACTCAACTATGACACAGATAAAGCTATTGGCAAGTAGGCATGAACCATTCACAAGACAAATCAGAACATTTATTCAAAGCATTTTCAATTGATAGGCACACATCTAAAATCTTATTCACAATAGATTTGGTAGGCGGACACACATCAGATCACAACCCTTCCTCAGGCATGAAAAAGAATTATTTATCATGTTGAAATTTACATAAACCTAGCTCTCTTCTTAAGAATTTAAATCTGTCATTACTCAAAGGTTTAGTAAAAATATCAGCAAGCTATTTTTCAGATTCTATAAAGTTCAGTTCAATTTCATTCTTGCTTACTTCATCTCTTAGAAAATGGTGTTTGATTTCTATGTGCTTAGTCTTGGAGTGATGAACAAGATTTTTAGTTAATGCTATAGCACTAGCGTTATCACACAGAATTGGAATGCATCCCAATTCTATCTGATAATCAAGGAGTTGGTGTTTGATCTAGAGCACTTGGGCTGCAAAATTTCTTACTGCGACATATTCTGCCTCAGCAGTAGATAGAGCAACAGTGTGTTGCTTCTTAGAAGCCCAAGATATTAGACAACCACCTAGGAAATGGCAGTATCCACTAGTACTTTTTCTATCTATCTGACACCCAACATAATCAGCATCAGTGTAGGCTATAAGATCTAGCTCACACTGAGCAGGATATCAAAGGCCTAGTTCTAGGGTGCCTGACAGATACCTAAAAATCCTTTTAACAGCACTAAAATGTGACTCTTTAGGACTAGCCTGAAATCTAGCACATAAACACACAGTAAATTGAATATCAAGCCTAGATGCAGTAAGGTAAAGAAAGGATCCGATGATACCTCTGTACAGTTTGGTGTCAACCAATTTACCTTTTGGGTCATCATCAAGACTAGTTGATGTACCCATTGGTGCTGTTATTTCCTTCAAATTTTCAAACTTGAATTTCTTCAACAGGTTCTTGATGTACTTGGACTGAGTTATGAATGTTCCTTCCTTAGTCTGAGTTACCTGCAGTCCAAGGAATAATTTTAGCTCACCCATTGAACTCATCTCAAATTCCTGTCATTAGATCAGAAAATTCCTCACATAAGGTTGTGTTAGTTGATCCAAAGACAATGTCATCCACATAAATTTACACAATGAGAATGTCTGGATGACATACCTTTGTGAATAAGGTTTGTCACCTCTTGTGAACTTCTTATCTGTGAGGAACTTACTGAGCATGTCATACCAAGCTCTAGGGGCTTGTTTCAGTCCATATAAAGCTTTATTCAACTTATATATATGATTAAGAAAATCTATACATTCAAAACCAGGAGGCTATTTTACAAAGACATCCTTATTTATTTCCCCATTCAAAAATGCAGATTTCACATCCATATGCTGAAGGGTGATACCTAATGAGCATGCATATGCTAATAGGATTCTGATGGCCTCCAACCTAGCAACATGGGCATATGACTCTTTGAAGTCAATACCATACTCCTGATTGTACCCCTGAGCTCCTAGTCTGGCCTTATTCCTAATGACATTACCCTTCTCATCTATTTTATTTCTGAACACCCATTTGGTCCCAATGACAGACCCATGATCAGAAGGTGAAACTAGGTGCCATACCTTGTTCCTGTCGAATTGATTTAATTGCTCGTACATGGCATTGATCCAATGCACATCACTAAGAGCACTGTCAATATTTTTGGGTTCTATGTGTGACACTAACGCAAAGGAGTTTAATTCATTCTGAGTTCTGAGATAGGCTCTGGTCCTAGGGGGTTCATGTAAATTACCAATTATATTATCTATAGGATGATCTTTAAGAAATCTGACATTGATAATTTGATTACCTTGAACCTCATTTACCTCCCCCTGAGAACCAAGCTCCTCTGCATCACTATCTTCAGACTGGTCTGCAGGATTTTCATTTTTTAGAATTTCTCCATTATTCTGTTCCCTGCACAAACCATTCTCAAGCTTAGTCATTATTGTTGTGCCCCTGTGGTCATTTGATATTCATGGTTTTGATAATGGTTAAACACTATAAGTCATTGATATTTTCCACTCTCATTTGACTGAAATACTTGATATTCTTTCATGACAGATATGCCAAGGAATGGAGTGGAGATGGCAAAAGTGAAAGCCTAATAATGATTGCGCCCAAGCAAGGATGAAAATCCCTTCAAGAAGAGTCAACACTTGGTACAAAAGAGTTGATGCACAATGAAGCATAGACAAGTCACATAGCCAAGGTCGATGCACAATGAAGCATAGCCAAGAGAACACAAGGTCAAAGACTCAGTAGAAATCCTCAAGATTCTGCCAAGTTTGATGCCACATACGTGAATGGGCTGCTAAAGGGATTAAGGGACTGAACGGAAGAAATCTGGGATTTCCCCAGCCAGCGGTCGGCCGCCGGTCCAGGACCGGTCGACCGGCATCCAGCGGTCGACCGCCCAGTAAGGGGCGGTCAACCGGTTTTTCCAGCAACCAAATGTCCAAAACCTGTAAAATTACGGTCGACCGCCAGCTTCTACCGGTCGACCGCTAGCCCCGATGCAGCAATGTTTGACTTTATTTTCCACCTCGAGGCTAGCCCCTTTCCTTGTAATTGTTTAATCCTAAAGTCACCCAATCCCCCATGGATTATGGATCTGGTCTGGGGGGTGTCTATTGACCATCCAAAGAGATATAAAACTCATGCAATAGGGTTAGAAACCCTAGTTGATCATTTGGATCAAAGGAGATTAAGGGAGGCTTGTGGAGGCTGTTCAAGGAAGAAGGTACTGTAGCCGTGAACAGTACTCCGTGCAGAGTTCTTCATTCATTCTAAGGGATTCAAGCCAAGATCTGAAGCCATCAATCTCCAAGCAAGTGTAGAAGCAAGCAAGCTCTCAAGGGAGATCAAATCTACATCCTTAAACCTCTTCATCAACTCAAGGGGATCAAAAGGAAGATCAAAGCTACGTCCATAACTCTCTCCATCAACTCAAAGGGGTTCAAGGAAGATTATCTCACAAGGAAGAAGATACCATTGAAGCATCAGATTCAAGCTCCAGCAATTTCAGACAAGATCTATTTCATTCTAACATATCTCTATATCTTGTTTGAGCATTTTCATCTTGTTCTCTTTCTATTTTGTTCAAACCATTGAAACTGAAGATCATCCCTACCGGTGGTTAGTAGGAAGGAAATCAAAAGTTGTCCGATCTGCGGTGTTGATGTCCTTACCTGTGGTTAGTAGGAAGGCAATCGGAGGTCTTTCTGATTTGCGGTTTGGTGCACTGCACTAGTGGAGCCTCACCGGGTTTGGTGAGGGGTGGACGTAGGACAGGGGATTCAGTCCGAACCACCTTAAAATCTCATGTGTTGTGTTTTGATTATGCGATTACTTTGTGTTAGATGCATGCTTAGGTTCAATCTCTATATTACTTATTCATCCTGCTAAGCCAATCGTTATGTCCTTTGCTAAGCTAGTTATATTCCGCTGCGATTCTCTTTATCTAGCTTTAAAGACGGGTGTTCTGCGAAAAGAGGGGCAGATCTATTCACCCCTCCCCCTCTAGATTCGCTATCCACTACTCAACAAGTGGTATCAGAGATTAATCTCTCATTATGGGGTCCAACGACCTTAAGGGAAATGGTGGATTAGCGTCCAAGGGTTTTTTACCTGAAGGTCATTCTGTGAATAGGCCTCCTTATTTCACTGGAACTAATTATCCTTATTAGAAACATCGCATGCAGGTGTTCATTCACACACAAGACTATGAACTTTGGTGAGTGATCAGCAAAGGTCCATATGAGCTTACGGATGATGAGGACTTGTGGACCAAAGAACAAATAAGAAAATTCACTATCAACTGGAGTGCTAAACACATCATGCAATGCTCACTCCATCCAGTAGAATTCTCAAGAAGCAAAATAAATGTGGGACAAGTTAGAGGTAATTTATGAAGGAACCTCTCAGGTACGAGAAACAAAAGCCAACATTTTAGTTTCTGAATATGAAATGTTCAGGATGAGGCCTGATGAGTCAATTCAAGACATGTATGCTCGCTTAACTGTACTTACTAATAGTCTAACAGATTTGGGAAAGAAATATTCAGAACATGAAATTGTGAGGAAGATTCTCATATCACTAACTCCCGCATGACACACGAAGGCTACCATGGTTGAAGAATCGAGAGATCTCGCAACTACTAAGGTAGATGAACTCATTGGGTCATTGATGACCTATGAGATCAACCTTAAGAACAAAGTGGCTAAGGTGCCTAAGAAAAGGTCTTCAGCTCTTAAAGTAGAACCCAGCGGTCAAAGCACCTCTGATGAAGGTGAGGCTTCTGCAAGTGAGCGAGACGAGGATGATGTAGCCATGCTCACACGTAAGTTCAGAAAATTTCTGAGAAAGGAAGGTAAGAGCTTCATGAGAGGAAGGTCACAGGTAAGGAAAAGTTTCAAATCTAATTCTGAAAACTTTAAGAAAACTGAAAAAAGCATTTGTTATTCTTGCAACAAACTAGGGCATTTCAAAACTGACTGTCCTGAAAAATTCAGAAAAGCTGACAAATGGAAGGGCAAGAAGAAGAACAAGGCCATTGTGTCCACATGGAGTGACGAGGAAGAAAGTGGTGGTGGAACTAGCTCCTCGGACAAGGAAAAAGAAGATATTTGTCTCATGGCCAGAGGTGACGAAGAAACTGAGGTAAATTCTCCTTTTGAAAATTACACAATTGATGATTGGGAGGAAGCATATATACAGCTCATGGAAAAATATGACATGTACAAAAGGGAGAATAAATCATTGAAAAAGAAAACTAACTTGTTTGTGCATGATCATGATATGAATGATAAGACTGCTCTACTTGAAACTGAAATTGAAGATCTTAAGAAAATGATTGAGGATTTGGAAGAGGGAAGAAAAGAAATGGCTGACTTAGAAACTGAAAATGAAGACTTAAGAAATGAGATTGATAGCATGAAGCTAAGAATGCAAAGCTATGAAAATGACAGTAAATTGAGTAATGAGAAGTATGAAGCTGTCAAACAAGTCAACACTCAACTTCTTCAAAACATTGAAAACCTACAAAAAGAGTTGAAGGATAAACAACAATCTTTAGAAAAGTTTGTGGAAACCTAGATACATTGCTAGGTACTAGAATGAACTTCAACAAGGAATGGTTGGGTTTTGAACCAACAAACAAAAGGCCAATTGGGTTAAAAACTGTCACATTTGTTTCCTCTTCTAATGCTTCCACCTCAAACACAACACCCAATCAAAGTCAACAAAAATATAGTGATAAAGGAAAAGAAAAGGTTGAAGTGGAAACCACTGAACTCCCTAAGATGAAACCTTAAAAGTCTAAGAGGAGTCAACCGCCCCCACAGCATAGGTCGACACTTCCTTGGCCATCGCCCATTCAGGCCGCCAAACAAATTCAGCCTCCTAGATGCCATTATAACTGGGTTACACATTCATACAGGTCGACACCACCTTATTTTTGGGAAAATTGTGATTCCTTTGTTCACCAATCTTATAAGCTTCAAACCCCTAGGTGGCAAAACAATTACTTTCAACCCAAAACCAACAAGTGGCCTCAATGGGTTAAGAAGTAAACTTCCTCAAATGCCGACAAAATCCAACAAATAGCCTCTAAACAGAAAGTGAGTGTCAAAGCTGAAAAGAAAAACCAAATCCCTACTCCAAGCAAACAAAACATGAATACTAGGAAGGTTTAGATTCTAAAAGAAATGGTTTCATGTTTTAAAAATCTGAAGAGCTTGATGGGACCCAAATTTTGTTGGGTTCCAAACACCATTGCTTAATTGTTTGTGTTGTGCCCCTTGTGCTTTGATGAATGTGGTGTTTTAATGATAGCAACACGAATGAGTCACCATTTTGTTTTGCTAATAGCTTGACATTGAATTATAACAATCTGAATGCATATAACTGATATATTCTGTGGAGAATGCATGAGAGTGCATAAAGTGTTTTGTGCTTGAATTAAGATCGGTGCATTGTAGCCTCTGTATGTTCTATGCATTTCGCAGCGTCAACGCAGCAAGTGTGTCTCATGCATCATGCGTCGACCCCCCCAGATTTCCAAGTCTATACTTTGGCCTCAGCCTTCAAAGTCTGTACATTGTCCTTTGCCTTCAAAGTCTGTACAGCCTTTCTTATGAAAGTCCATACATCGCCCTTGGAGTCCAAAGTCTATACATCATGTTTTGACTAAGTCTGTACAGTCATTTACATAGTGAAGTCTACACATTCGTTTGCATTGCATGAAGTCCATACAGTGGGTAAAGTCTGTACACTGTCCATGTTTCATACAGCGTCTTAGGCAAAGTCTGTACAGGGTCAACGCATCTCACTGGCTCATGTTACTGTGTCAACTTGCTAAGTGTGTACATCGTCAACGCATGAAGCCTGTACATCAGTCTTAATATTCTAAGTCTGTACAGTCAGGTCATATGCTCCTAAGTCTATACATCGGACTGGTCTGCATAGGCTAAGTGTATACATCGTCCAGTACAATCATGCACTGTTCATGGAGTCTGTACAGCCTTTTGCATTGGACTTAAAGTTTATACATTCCACTGTTCCTTTCATCTTCGTGCTGTTTATGTTCACTACACTTCGTGTTGTTTCCCCTCACTAACACGAAAAGACTTCGTGTCGCTGGGCTAAGCTATATTGCCCAGCGGTTTACAGTGGAGGATTCCACTGGACAGCAAGCTGTGTTGCTCAGCGGAGCGAGGAGGATTCCTCGGACGGCAAGCTGTGTTGCCCAGCGGTTGTAGGCAAGCTGTGAGGCCCAGCGGTTTCAAGCTGTGAGTCAGCAGGAAGCCACACTCGGATTGAGTGTGGGGTGGATGTAGGTCTGGAGGACCGAACCACCTAAAAATCCCGTGTGCATTGTGGTTTGATTCTTTGAGAGTGTGGCGCTAGATGAATGCATAGGGTCGATATGGTTTGATTTCTCTATCTGTTGTTGCTTCCGCTAGATGGATGATTAGATGTGTTCCACCTATCTGTGTACTGGTTCAACAGAAGACTAGTTAGATTCTTTCAGGTTGTCTTATTTTGTCTTGTGTTCTTTCTAGTGAGCATTAGATTTTAATTGGGCGAAATTTTATAAAGGGTATATTCATTCACCCCCCCTCTGAATACATAGCACCGAACCCAACAATTGGTATCAGAGCGGGTCTCTGATCTAACAGATCTAACAATCTGCAGAGGATCCTGCTAACTATTTAGTGCATTTCAGAGTGGGTCATTTGGAATCGTCTTGATTTACTGTCTTAGTGCATTTCTGTCTGGTGCATTTCATAAGTGTGCCTCTTGTGTTCTGTATTTAGCTTCACTGAGTTAGTGCCGTGTCTTGCTTATCTGGTTTTATTGTCTAGTGTTTTGTGCTTTGAATTTGGTTGTTATCTGATTCGATGGCTAATCCTCCGATATTCAGAGGTGATAACTTTGACTCTTGGTTCGAAAACCTCCATCGGTATGTAAAGTCTACTGATCCAAAACTGTGGAAGGTAATGACTCACGGACCATACAAACTGTCGAAGGATAAATCTAAATGGACCAAGAAGGACGAGCTGAAAGACTCTGTCAATAATAGAGCTGTAGTTTTATTAAAAGAATCAATTGACAGATCTCTAATTGAATGCATTTCATCTTACAGGTCTGCCAAAGACATTTTGGATAAACTGAAGCTAATCAGGAATCACAGCAAGTGCTTAATGGCTGATCATAGAAATGCTGATGATGAAACTTCATCCGAGGTAAGTTCTGAATCAGAAGGATACTCTTTCGATGAATTGATAGAGATGTATGAAAACTTGTTAGAAGTTTCCAAGAAATTGAAATCTGAAAATAAAAAATTGAAAAAGAAATGTGATAGAATAAATCTGAAAGATTCATGTGAAAACTGTCTAAATATGAAAAAGTCTTATGATACTTGCATGCTAGATATTCAGAATCTTAAGAAACAAAATGATTCTCTAAAATTTGAAAAACAAACATGGTTGGATAAAATATCAGAAATAGAGAATCAGTTGAATGATAAGAAAAAGGAGCATCTAAAAGGCATGCAGGAACTCACTGAAGTTAATTCAAAATTGGACAAAATGAAATTGGAGAATGAAGATCTTCAAAAGAAGAATAAAACTCTTATGGTCAGAATGAATGAAATCAATGAGGTTTCACAGTCCTCTTCTGCTAAATCAAATTGTAAAACATGCTCAGCTTTAAGAGAACGTAATGAAGATCTCTTTAGTGAGAATGAATGGCTAAATAAACAAATTGCCTCACTTAAAGATGATCACAAAAATCTGCTCGCTGAGAAAATTAAAGCAGAAGAAAGAGAAGATGAACTGATTAAAAAATTGGAGCACATGTCTGGAAGAGAGAGATGTGCTAATAATGAAATTCAGGATAAAAATCTTGAGGAAGAAAACACTGAATTAAAAGCTGAAGTTGAAAAACTAAAGTGGTTGAACACTGGCTTGTCTGAAAGACTTCTCACTATAGAAAAAGGAAAAGCTATCTATGATGGAAATTCAGAAATTTTGAACAGTCTAGAACAAGAAATTGAGAAGTATAAAACTGCAAACCAAGTTCTAAGCGAATGTGTTAATTGCAGTGAACAGGAAATAGCCAGTTATGAACTTCACATTGCTAGCTTGGAAGATAAAATTCATAATCTGGAAAATTCAGCTATTGAGTCTGCCAAGATTAAAGGAAAAATAAAAACTGTTGGGAAGAGGAAGGATGATAACTCTAAAGGGGGAACAAATTGCTGTTCTGATGTTAAGAAAATCACTAAAAACCAGCTATATACAACTTTTGTTCAAAGCACTGATGTAGCTGGTACTTCAAGGCAATCCCCAAAACAAAATGAAAATCAGAAGTCACCTTCAAAATCTGTCTTTCAGTTTAAAGCTCAGAAAATTGAAAAACAAACAAAACTTGTTGAGGATAATCAGAAATTGACAAGAAAGAGTCAAACAAAAAGGGCAAAGAATAATTCTGGTTATACTCTAAAATTTGTTAGCTCTGCTGAATCTGATGGGTCAATGCAAAATGCTCATGCTTCTTGTACTCATTCACATGCATCTGTGAATTCATCTGATAGAAACCATGCCCCTAGGAAATCTAATGCTTCATGCTATTATTGTGGTAGGTATGGTCATTTAATGAATGAGTGCTATGCTTTGAAATCTGATGACAGAATGCATGCCAGATACACCCCAAATCATCATGAGTACAAAAGAAATAAACTCAAATTCAATCAGCATATCATTTGTTTCACTTGCAACAAGCCTAGGCATAAGGCTAATGAGTGCTGGTCAGGAAATCATTGGGGTAAAAATGAATCAAGAAGCAAGCATCTTAAATACTTTGAATGTGGTAAGCATGGACATGCAGTCAAAGATTGCTGGCATGCTCAGGGAAATAGATTAAACTCTAAATCTGTCAAATTCCCTACTTTCTATAATTCTGCTAGAAATAACTTGAGAGATAAAAAGAAAAACTTTGCATGTTTTGAATGTGGTAAGCTAGGCCACAAAGCTGCCAACTGTCGGCTGGCTGAGCATGGAAAGAAAAATTTTCAAGTCAAAAAAAGAAATACTCATGCTCATACACATAATTTTCATACTCATATACATGCACATGGGAATCATGTTTCTGCTAACATGAAGAATAAAAACAAAAATTCTGTGGCTTCATGTTATTATTGTGGAAAAAGTGGACATTCAATGTTTGAGTGTAAACTGATGGAATATGATGATCATGTTGCTAAAAGATTGTTTAGAACACCTGTTAGGGCTCATACAGGACCCAAGGCAGCTTGGGTTCCTGCAGGATCAAAATAATCCAGTTGTTGCAGGTGTGCCTTGGAAATGAATAAAGGGGGTTAATCAACCAAGGCACTCAAGAATGAAAACCCCATGACTACATTTCAGGTTAGTTCTGAAAACTCTGCTAAAATTCTGTCTTCTAAATTTGTGTGCTCTAAATGCCTGCATATCATGATTAATTCTTTTGTGCATCATCTAACTGAATCTAATTGAAAATCTGAAATGCACATGGAAATAATTGTAGTTTACCTCTGAATGCATTACATATCTATGTCATGATGCATGATATGTCAAACTCCCTGCATGTCGTATTGCACTGATTTGCATGACCATCATGGTATATTAGATGGAACAGTGCTGAAGGGCAGATGGAGTATGTCTGGATGCTACTGCCATGTGTGAGGTGGTCCTTGGACCAAGTCCTCCGCCCAGTACCATGGGTCAAGTCATATAGAGCAGTGTATTGCATATCATGTTGATCTGTTGGTGCTAAATTGAATTATCTTGAAGAGTTGATTGCTCTAGCATGATGCTCTCTGAATAAAGAATGCTCTGACGTTTGAATAATCATCTTGCATAAATTGCATCAATTCAGGGGGAGCTTGTTGAGTCTTATGTGAGTCACTGCATATAGACAAGGGGGAGCATTATCACATTGTTGACACTATTTGAAATTCTCACTCTACACTCCTTCAAATCATCAATTGATTTTTTTTTTAATTCATACCTTCTTGAATCTGAGAATTTGACTACTAATCCTCAATCTGTTGAAGAAGGAGTGTCTCATTTTGTCTGACTGAAATTCAACTCTGCCATTGGCTTTAAAATTTTATTCTCTCTTGCTGATTGATTCTTTCACCAGCTAGTACTCTTCCTTCATATACCTCTCAGCTGGTGTGACTGAATTGGCTCTACTATTGATTTGTTGGTCAGCTGAACTTTTCTTTCTGATCTGAGGAACTTAAGCTGCATGTCATGCAATTCAGTCTGAGAACATTGTAGAAATTTCTATCATATAGGTTTAAGAATTATCACTGAATCAGACGGATATAAGATTAATGTATTCTCAGATTTGTAGTTAAATGAATTGAAAATATCTGAATGATAAGGTTTAATAAACTTTAACCACATGCTTCACGTAAACCTTAGACTCTCTCATCAGATATCTAAAAATTTGAATTCAGGGCTTCTTTGGCTAAGATGCATATAGTGTGTACTATTGTTAAACATTAATTTGAAAATGTTGACTAAATGAAGAAATTGTGAATTCAGAGCAATGACTCGGTCTCTGAGAAACTGAGTTCTTTATCAATGAAATAAAGTAACTCATGTCATGAGGTGCCATAGCTATCTCTGATAAAAATTTAGTGAAACAAAACCTGACGGAGCAATAGCTTATCTGTGTTGACTAGCTGGGGAGTCTGGCCTCTAATAAAGGTGTCTTCTCATGTAAAAAGACACTCATATTGCTAACTCTGCTCTCAAAGTGAGAGGCAATGACAGTTATCACACTGAGTAACTGGGTCACTTCAACTAAGACTTGTTGTGCCTCATGTAAAAAGGTGTTGATCAACTTAAATTGCTCAGGAAAAATATAATGTGCTTCAAATGAAATTATCTTGAAAAAATCTGTCAACTCATGTTCTTGAAAAGTGTTTAACTTCTGTACTAATCTGTATATCTTTCAAAGGTGCTATTGAAATCATATGTGTAAGATAAAAGATGATTGATTTTGGGTGTTATCTGAATATTTGGTTCACCTTTATTAAAACTTGGATTCAGATATGAGTATTGAGTTTAATTTGACAAATTTGGTATACATCAAAATTAAATCAGATTGGTTAAGTTGCCACTTCATAACCCTTTATGATAGAAGAGTCTACATCTTTTAAGACTTATTGAAGTGATGTATGCATTAAAATCCCTCATGATCAGATTTTCCAGATAGCTTGATCAGATTCAGTTTGATTATTCATTGATATGTCTTGTGATGATTGTTGTCTATTATTGCCCTTCTATCACCAATCACTTTACTCTCCACACTGTTGGAATCTTCCATCTTGTTCTGCAATAAGTTCTGATTATGTGGTCTTTTCACCAGAATTCAGATTCTTTGTAAAGGCAGAATTCAGATTGATTATTGGATAACCTGAATCCATTCCTGTGCTTCAGGGGGAGTTATGGTTTCTTTGCATCTAGGGGAGAGCAGTTAAACTTGCATGCTGATAGGGGGAGTGATGTTTCAATGTCATAAGTGTCTTTGTGTGCTGCATTGAGTCTCTCAAACCATTCCCTTTCTTTTTGATTATGTCAAAGGGGGAGAATAGTTTGACGAGTCAGTGTGACTCATTATGTTGCCATCATCAAAAAGGGGGAGATTGTTGTGCCCCTTGTGCTTTGATGAATGTGGTGTTTTAATGATAGCAACACGAATGAGTCACCATTTTGTTTTGCTAATAGCTTGACATTGAATTATAACAATCTGAATGCATATAACTGATATATTCTGTGGAGAATGCATGAGAGTGCATAAAGTGTTTTGTGCTTGAATTAAGATCGGTGCATTGTAGCCTCTGTATGTTCTATGTATTTCGCAGCGTCAACGCAGCAAGTGTGTCTCATGCATCATGCGTCGACCCCCCCAGATTTCCAAGTCTATACTTTGGCCTCAGCCTTCAAAGTCTGTACATTGTCCTTTGCCTTCAAAGTCTGTACAGCCTTTCTTATGAAAGTCCATACATCGCCCTTGGAGTCCAAAGTCTATACATCATGTTTTGACTAAGTCTGTACAGTCATTTACATAGTGAAGTCTACACATTCGTTTGCATTGCATGAAGTCCATACAGTGGGTAAAGTCTGTACACTGTCCATGTTTCATACAGCGTCTTAGGCAAAGTCTGTACAGGGTCAACGCATCTCACTGGCTCATGTTACTGCGTCAACTTGCTAAGTGTGTACAGCGTCAACGCATGAAGCCTGTACATCAGTCTTAATATTCTAAGTCTGTATAGTCAGGTCATATGCTCCTAAGTCTATACATCGGACTGGTCTGCATAGGCTAAGTGTATACATCGTTCAGTACAATCATGCACTATTCATGAAGTCTGTACAGCCTTTTGCATTGGACTTAAAGTTTATACATTCCACTGTTCCTTTCATCTTCGTGCTGTTTATGTTCACTACACTTCGTGTTGTTTCCCCTCACTAACATGAAAAGACTTCATGTCGTCTGAGATTACAACACTTCATGTTGATTTCCATGCTTGACAGGAAAGCTTGTATGAGGTAATACTTCGTGTTGTTCTATCCTTGTCATCTATGTCTTTGAGTCCTAGTCATGGTTGTTTAACTCCGTGTCGTGTCTCTATCTGTCTTCGTGTCGTGTTACTGAAGCAGCTCGAATAGTTCTAACGAACTCCGAGTCGTTTCTCTGTGAACCTCGAGTCGTTTCCTTTTTCTCTGGTTTTCACTGCTTCACCACGTGTCGTGATAGCCGTGTCTGTGCTGTCTCCGTGTCGTCCTTAGTTCGAGTCGGTTCTTTGTTATTTCCGTCTTCGTGTTGTTCTTCCTAGACCTCGTGTCATTCTTGTGTTGAAACCACACTTCGTGTTGGTTTTTGTTCTCGTCCTCGTGTCGTTGTTCAGTCCTTGTCATCTTTAGACTTCGTGTCCTTCTCGCCTTGACCACACTCCGTGTCAATTCCTGTGTTTCGTCTTCGTGTTGTTTTCAACTCGTGTCGGTTTCTGTGTTTCATCTTCGTGTTGTTTTCAACTCGTGACAGTTTCTGTTATTTGTCTTCGTGTCGTTCTCGTCTCACTTCGTGCTATTTTCATCTGACCTCGTGTCATGCTCTCCTTGTCTCGTACTGTAGTAATCTTGTGTTCTCGTGTCAGTTACTGTAGTTACTCGAGTCGTATTCCTACTTTCTTTGTGTTATCACGTGTCGTGTCACCTTATGTCATTCTCTGTGCTGGTTGTTATGTCGTGTTGATTTCTGTATCCGTGTCGTTTATAGTTATTATGTCTTCGTGTTGCCTTTCCTAGACCTCGTGTCTTTCTTGTTTTATAACCTCACTTCGTGTCGTTCTCTTTATTGTGTCTGTTCTGTTACAGTGTATCTCGTGTCGTTCTTTTCTTATCTCGTGTAGTAGTCACGTCGTGTTGTTATCATATACCTCATGCAGTTTTAGTTCTTGTGGCCCTCAATTTTAATGGTTTTTATCTCCTTGCAGGTCAGAGGAAGAACATTCCCCAGTGACTGGCAGCACGTGATCTGAGGCTGGAATGAAGCCTGCTGAGAGACTGCCACGTGGTCCGAATACTTAGGGCTGGAAATGTGGATGTCACACGTTGGGGCTGATGCTGCTGCTGCTGCTATATATATGAGCCTTCTTCCACAGAAGAAGGCCGATCGAGTTGGCGAGAGGTAAAGTCCATACAGATAGCCACGATCTAGAAGGAGAAGAAGAGAAAGAAGAGAAGAGCAGAGCGTGAGAGATTAGCGAAAGAAGAAGAGAAGTGCAGAGAGGAGGAAAAAGAAAGAAAGAGATCGTGAGAAGAAGAGACAGAGAGAGATTGTTTGAAGATCTGTCTTCACTGGACCGTGGATCAAATCCAGGCCAGTCAGCTCTTTAAGAGCCACATTGTGCTTTACGTTTACAGCTTTCCGATGCTGTTATCTTGTCTTTTGTTTTCCATTTTACATTTCCTTTCAAGCTGTTAGTCAGCGGATTGCAGAGGTGCTGCCTCTAGACGGCTAAGCTGTATTGCCCAGCGGTTTGCAGTGGAGGATTCCACTGGACAGCAAGCTGTGTTGCTCAGCAGAGCGAGGAGGATTCCTCGGACGGCAAGCTGTGTTGCCCAGCGGTTGTAGGCAAGCTGTGAGGCCCAGCGGTTTCAAGCTGTGAGTCAGCAGGAAGCCACACTCGGATTGAGTGTGGGGTGGATGTAGGTCTGGAGGACCGAACCACCTAAAAATCCCGTGTGCATTGTGGTTTGATTCTTTGAGAGTGTGGCGCTAGATGAATGCATAGGGTCGATATGGTTTGATTTCTCTATCTGTTGTTGCTTCCGCTAGATGGATGATTAGATGTGTTCCACCTATCTGTGTACTGGTTCAACAGAAGACTAGTTAGATTCTTTCAGGTTGTCTTATTTTGTCTTGTGTTCTTTCTAGTGAGCATTAGATTTTAATTGGGCGAAATTTTATAAAGGGTATATTCATTCACCCCCCCTCTGAATACATAGCACCGAACCCAACAGTTTGTGCAGGAGTGTCTTGCAGCCATGCATAACAGGTGGTATCTTGATAGTGGCTGTTCAAGACACATGACTGGAGACAGAATAAAATTCTATTTCTTGATGGAAAAGGAAGGAGGACACGTCACATTTGGAGGGGACAACAAAGGAAAAATCATTGGAACAAGTAATGTAGGTAAGAACCTCTCCAACTCCATTTGTAACGTGCTGCTAGTTGAAGGTTTGAAATATAACTTGCTCAGTATAAGTCAATTGTGTGATAAAGGTCACAAAGTGCTGTTTGAATCTCATGAATGTAGAATCCTTGAACCATAATCTGACAAGGTAAAATTTTCTGGTAATGGAGTCAATAATGTTTACATGATTGACTTAGATGATCCTGCTCACTTAAACCTTTGTCTTGCTGCACCAAAATCTGAGCTTGTATGGTTATGACATCGTAGACTAGGACATGCTAGCTACAATGTCTTACATAAACTTTTAAAGTATTCAATGGTGAATGGGTTGCCTGAAATATTTTTTAAACAAGAAAATAAATTGTGTGATGCATGTGCCCTAGGTAAACAAATAAGAAAATCTTTCAAGGGAAGATCTGAAAATATGTCATCCAAACCACTCGAGCTAATTCATATAGACCTGTTTGGTCCAACCAGAACTGCTAGTTTAAGTGGTAGAAAATATGGATATGTCTTGGTGGATGATTTCTCTAGGTTCACATGGATTTTCTTTCTCACACATAAAAATGATACTTTTGATGAGTTTTAGGCACTCTATATGAAGATAAAGTAGGATGGTGAGTTTAAAATCTCCAAGCTTCAATCTGATCATGGTGGTGAATTTGAAAATACTGAATTCTATAATCTTTGCAGAGCTGAAGGTATTTCACATCGGTTTTCATCACCAATAACTCCGGAGCAAAATGGTGTAGTTGAAAGAAGGAATCGAACACACATAGAAATGGCAAGAACAATGCTTGCCGAACCGCAACTTCCAAGGAGGTTTTGGGCTGAAGCGGTAAACACGGCTTGTTACATTATCAACCGATCTATGGTAAGGCTACACACCAAAAAGACTCCTTATGAGTTGCTGAAAGGTAAAAAGCCTTCTCTCACACATACGAAAGTGTTTGGGTCAAAATGCTTCATCCACAATAATGACAAAAGAGATTTAGATAAATTCGTGCCCAAGAGTGATGAAGGTATATTCCTTGGATATTCTGATAGATCTAGGGCTTATAGAATTTTCAATGTTAAGAGTCAAACTGTGAAAGAAATACCCCATGTTTCCTTTGATAAATATCATGATGATTCTAAAAATGATAACTATTGCAAGGAAAATGATGAAGATGGGAAATTCCTAAGCATGAAGGAAAAGAATGATCCTCCACAAGAAGAAACAAGAGAAGATGATGACCTAGCTGAATCAAGCAATGCAAGGGATCAAGCTCCAAGAGAAGGTAATGATTCTACAGACATTAGAATTTTTAAGGACCATCCTTTAGAAAATGTCATTGGTAGCTTGAATGATCCACCTAGAACAAGGTCACATTTTAGAATTGTGGAAGAACTAGATCAACTTGCTCTTGTCTCCCAGATTGAACCCAAGAATATTGAGGAAGCATTAAAGGATGAAAAATGGAGAAGTTCAATGCAAGATGAGTTAAACCAGTTTGAAAGAAATAAAGTTTGGCATCTTGTTCCTAGACCATCATCACAATCTGTCATAGGCACTAAATGGGTCTTTAGGAACAAACTCAGTGAAGATGGCAAGATCATCAGAAACAAGGCTAGATTGGTGGCTCAAGGGTATAATCAAGAGTTTGGGGTAGACTTTAAGGAATCTTATGCCCCAGTTGCTAGACTTGAAGCCATCATAATTTTACTTGCTTTTGCATGCTCCCTTAGAATAAAGTTGTACCAAATGGATGTAAAAAGTGCTTTCTTGAATGGATTGATCAAAGAAGAAGTCTATGTTGAGCAGCCCCCTGGCTTTGAGAACACTAACCATACAGATTTTGTATACAAGCTAGACAGGGCGCTTTATGGACTGAAGCAAGCACCAAGAGCTTGGTATGAGAGACTAAGCTCGTTCCTCATTGAGAAAGGGTACACACGAGGTAAGGTAGATCACTTTTCACCAAGAAGTAAGGTAAGAACATCTTGATTGTTCAAATTTATGTTGATGATATTGTGTTTAGTTCTACTAAATCTGAAATGTGTGAGGAATTTGCTAACCCCACGACTAGCGAATTTGAGATGAGCCTAATGGGAGAACTCTAACTTTTTCCCGGTTTGCAGGTCAACCAAGGAGAAGATGGGTGCTTCATAAGTCAAGCTAAATACATCAAGGAGCTGTTGAACAGATTTGACATGACAAGTTGCAAAATAATTACAACTCCTATGAGCACCACAACATCACTGGATTCGGATGAAAATGATAAATTAGTGGATGCAAAGATCTATAGAGGTATGATCGGCTCTTTACTTTATTTGACTGCATCCTGACCAGATATCCAGTTTAGTGTTTACCTCTATGCTAGATTTCAAGCTAGTCCTAGGGAATCCCACTTGACTACCGTCAAACGTATCCTTAGATATCTTGCCAACACTCAAGATTTGGGATTGTGGTATCCGTCATCATGTGATTTATCTCTTATATCTTATTCTGATGCAGACTACGCTGGATGCAAGCTGGATCGCAAGAGTACTAGTGGCTACTGCCAGTTTCTGGGCGGGTGTTTAATTTCTTGGCCCTCCAAGAAATAACACTCCGTTGCTCTCTCAACCGCAGAGGCAGAATATGTTGTTGCGGGGAGCTGTGGCACCCAGGTATTATGGATTAAACACCAACTCCAAGACTACTTAGTGGATCTTGGTTGTGTCCCGATTCTGTGTGATAACACCAGTGCTATCAACCTTGCAAAAAATCCAGTCCAGCACTCTAGGACCAAGCATATTGAAATTAGGCATCACTTCATTAGAGACGAGGTCTTTAAGAAGAACTTTGAACTGTATTTTGTTGATACATTAAATTAGATTGCTGATATCTTTACCAAGCCCTTATGTAATGACAGATTTATAACACTCCAAAGGGATATTGGTCTTTGCAGACCTCGGGCTACTAAAAATTAAAATAATGATCTTGTTCAATTTAGTTGTGTGTTTTTGAAGATTGGTTTCCATGCATTGTTTATAAGTAATTATGTCATTTTGCATATGGTGTAGCATTGCATGTAGTCATGATGCATAATAAAGTTGAATTCATGTTCACGATGCATTGCATGGTTTATGTAGCATCATTCTTGCATGGCCATGGTATATTAAATGTTGATATATGGAAAGGCATGTTATGCTTGCCTAGAAGCACTCAATATGCGTGAGGTTTCACCTCCGCCAAGTACCATGCGTCACTGTCGCATATAGGCCATATAGTAAGGGGGAGTTATCTCTTTGAAGCATTCATGCATATGTTTCATCTTCATTCTGTTGCCATTAATAAGTGTACAACCATGTGTTGGGTCATGCATTTCATCTCTGCCCACTTCATGTTTGACCAGGTCAACCCATGTCTTGACAATTATCATTGCACTTGATTGCAAACATAACTCCTTGAGTGCATCCATTGCATATCCTTAGGGGGAGTCTTGTTGCTTTTCTTAATCTTTTGCTATCTAAACTTCAATGGCCTCCAGTTTGAAAATGAGATCATGAGACAGACAGACCAATGGTGTAAGAGCTTTCTATTATATGAACTGATGATTGTCCATCCAATGAAAGTGGTTCAGATTTAATGATTTCCTTGAAGTTCTGAAATATTTGTTATGAAATCATCTATGTTCTGTGGCTTTTAATAGACCTTAACTAGAGATTGCTTGTTGTGCCTTGAATGACTATCCTGAATTTTGAAAATTCAAAATTCATGACAACCTTAGTGATACTCTAGAGCTAAGTATTATTTTTAAACACCTTGATGAGCTGGAATTCCTGAAAGTCAATTTGACAGAGCAATGATATTGTTGCACGGAGAAATATGTCACGTCATCAAAACAAGTGACAAATGATATGTCATGATGTGCCCATATTATCTCTGTCTTGATTATATTGGACTCTAGACAGAGCAATGGAACAGTTGTTGAGAAATATATCTCCTCATCAAAGAAATGAGGTCAGATATGTCATGAGGTGACAAAGCTATCTCTGTTCAATCTGCAGGATAACAGTCAATCTTACCAAATACCTAGGAATACTGGCATCTAAACAACGTGTATTCTTACGGATAGGAGTCATGTACTAGACTCGATTGCTCGTAAAATATGAGTCTTGTGCCTTCAAATGTAAAAGATCATGAAAAACAGTGCTGAAATCATTAAATTCCATGCTTTAGTCATGCTTGTTTAAACTCAATACTAGTTTGTGCTATTCCCTTTGTAGTTATTGAATTTGGATGTATAAGACAAGGGAAGGTTAAACACTGCCATGATATGCACTTCTGATTCATTTCTATTAAAACATGGATGTAGATACTTTTCAAACTCTATTGTTGATCTCGGATTTCATTATCTTTGAACCATGTATATTGCTCACGGCATATTTCCGGTTTGCATATAATGGCTTGCTCTCAACTCCTATTCAGCTCTGGTCTTTCAGACATTTGTCACAATCTCTACCTTATCCCTCCTTTTTGCTGTTGTCTAAGAGGGAGAAGAAAATTCTTTTTGTGCGTTGTCCCAGGGGGAGAATTTTTTTTGTGAGTGATGTGGGAGAATAATGTGTGAGATGGGGGAGAATAATTTTTGTCATTGATGATGGGAGAGAGAGAGAATTCATGCTCATCCTGTTCATCTTATGCATACATTCATGCACGCATTTGCATAGCATTCACATGCTTTGATCATCCATGCATACATATCCGCATTCACATGTTTTCATCATCATGGATCTTGAGCCGCATATGTTATAAAATTTACCATCTTGGACATTACTGCCACATAATGACTCACAGTGTTGCCATCATCAAAAAGGGGGAGAATGTTGTGCCCATGTGGTCATTTGATATTCATGGTTTTGATAATGGCTAAACACTATAAGTCATTGATGTTTTTCACTCTCATTTGACTGAAATACTTCATGTTCTTTCATGACAGATATGCCAAGGAATGGAGTGGAGATGGCAAAAGTGAAAGCCTAATGATCGTGCCCAAGTAAGGATGAAAATCCCTTCAAGAAGAGTCAACACTTGGTATAAAAGAGTTGATGCACAATGAAGCATAGACAAGTCACATAACCAAGGTCGATGCACAATGAAGCATAGCTAAGAGAACACAAGGTCAAAGACTCAGTAGAAATCCTCAAGATTCTGCCAAGTTTGATGCCACAGACGTGAATGGGCTGCTAAAGGGATTAAGGGACTGAACGGAAGAAATCTTGGATTTCCCCAGCCAGCGGTCGACCGCCGGTCCAGGACCAGTCGACCGGCAGCCAGCAGTCGACCGCCCAGTAAGGGGCGATCAACCTATTTTCCCAGCAACCAAATGTCCAAAACCTGTAAAATTCCGGTCGACCGCTAGCTTCTACCGGTCGACCGCCAGCCCCGATGCAGCAATGTTTGACTTTATTTTCCACCTCGAGGCCAACCCCTTTCCTTGTAATTGTTTAATCCTAAAATCACCCAATCCCCCATGGATTGTGGATCTGGTCTGGGGGGTGTCTATTGACCATCCAAAGAGATATAAAACTCATGTAATAGGGTTAGAAACCCTAGTTGATCATTTGGATCAAAGGAGATTAAGGGAGGCTTGTGGAGGCTGTTCAAGGAAGAAGGTACTGTAGCCGTGAGCAGTACTCCGTGCAGAGTTCTTCATTCATTCTAAAGGATTCAAGCCAAGATCTGAAGCCATCAATCTCCAAGCAAGTGTAGAAGCAAGCAAGCTCTCAAGGGAGATCAAATCTGCATCCTTAAACCTCTTCACCAACTCAAGGGGATCAAAAGGAAGATCAAAGCTACGTCCATAACTCTCTCCATCAACTCAAAGGGGTTCAAGGAAGATTATATCACAAGGAAGAAGATACCATTGAAGCATCAGATTCAAGCTCCAGCAATTTCAGACAAGATCTATTTCATTCTAGCATATCTCTATATCTTGTTTGAGCATTTTCATCTTGTTCTCTTTTCATTTTGTTCAAACCATTGAAACTGAAGATCGTCCCTACCGATGGTTAGTAGGAAGGTAATTGGAAGTTGTCCGATCTATGGTGTTGACGTCCCTACCTATGGTTAGTAGGAAGATAATCGGAGGTCTTTCCGATTTACGGTTTGGTGCGCTGCACTAGTGGAGCCTCACCGGGTTTAGTGAGGGGTGGACGTAAGACTGTGGATTCAGTCCGAACCATCTTAAAATCTCATGTGTTGTGGTTTGATGCGATTGCTTTGTGTTAGATGCATGCTTAGGTTCAATCTCTGTATTACTTATTCATCCTGCTAAGCCAATCGTTGTGTCCTTCGCTAAGCTAGTTATATTCCGCTGCGATTCTCTTTATCTAACTTTAAAGAGGGGTGTTCTGCGAAAAGAGAGGCAGATCTATTCACCCCTTCCCTCTAGATCCGCTATCCACTACTCAATAATTGTTTCATCAAAAATCACATTTGGAGATTCTTCTACTGTCTTAGAGTTTAAATTGTATACCCTATAGGCTCTAGATGTTTCTGAATATCCTAGAAAAATTCTAGGATCACTCTTAGGTTCAAATTTATCAAGATCTCTTTTAGCATTGACATGCACAAAACACTTACAACCGAAGACCTTGAAATAAGCTAGTGAAGACTTCTTACCCTTGAGAATTTCATAAGGAGTTTTCTAGGTAAATGACCTTACCATGGCTCTGTTAACTACATGGCATGCAGTGTTAACTATCTCAGCCCAAAATTTCCTTTGTAGGTTACCTTCCACCAGCAGTGTTCGATCCATCTCCACATGGGTCCGGTTCCTCCTCTCTACATTGTCATTTTGCTCTGGAGTCCTTGGAGAGGAGAACCTGTGAATTATGCCATTATCCATGCAGAAGTCATAAAACTATGAGTTGTGAAACTCACCGCCATGATCAGACAGTATATTCTGAATAGAATTGTCATTATTCTGTTTTATTTTCAAATGGAACTCTTGAAATTCATCAAATGCTTCATTTTTGTGTGTGAGGAAAAACACCCAAATAAACCTAGAGAAGTCATCAACTAATATGAAACAATATCTTCTATTTGATAAACTAGCTGACCTTGTGGGTCCAAAGAGATCCATATGAATCAGCTCATATGGTTTAGAAGATAGGTTTTCTGTTCTAGACTTGAATGACTTCCTAGTCTGTTTGGACTGAGTGCATGCCTCACATACAACATTATCAATTTTAAAAGATATTTCAGGAAGTCCTCTAACCATTGAATGCTTATTCAGTTTGTGTAGCACTGTATAGCTGGCATGACCTAGTCTACGATGCCAAAGATAGGCTAGATCATCCTTTTTAGCAGTGAGGCACAGGTTTGAATGTGCTACATCATCCAGCTCAACTAGGTAAATGTTATTGACTCTTTTACTAGAAAATTTAACATTGTTAGAATTAGGCGCATAAATGTTGCAACTTGTAGAGTCAAAAAACTACCCTATGACCTTTATCACAAAGCTGGCTAATGCTTAACAGATTATATGCAAGACTTTCTACCAGCATGACTTCATCAATACAGCAGGTAGAACACTTACCTACCTTACCTGATCCGACAATCTTACCCTTGGTGTTGCCTCCAAAGGTGACAAGGCCTCCATTCTTTTCAACCAGCATACAAAATTTGGCCCTGTCCCCCGTCATATGCCTGGAGCAGCCACTGTCCAAGTACCACAGATTTTGATTGGCTGCCAGGCATACCTGCATCAAGGATCAAGTAAAAATGTTTGGGCCCCAAAGCAACAGAAGAGTCATCAAAGCATGATAGCAAACATTTGGGTATCCACATTTGTTTTGGAATTGCTTGCTTTGTGGATTTGTTTGTCTTATTTTTGTTGTTGCTATTTTTATAGTTATTAATTGTATGAAAAAACATTGGGTGAAATGTACCCTAAGTTTGTCCTCGGATGACCATAGGAATTATGTTTCGTTGGGTTCCATGTCCCAGATTGCCCAAACTAGTTTCTAACTTGAGGTCTATACTTCGGAGTGGGATTTGAGTGGTATGTAGACCTTCCATAAGCTCTATCCTTTCCAGACCTATTGAACTGATATGGCTGAGCATAATGGTATGCATGATAAGTCTGAGCTCTGGGATGGTTTCTGGTAATCTCTGGTCTCCTGACTGTCCTAGGTTCATCTGGAATATGCATGGAAGTGGAATGTGTCTTCCAGCTATTTTTCTGTGGAGACCTATTAGACTTATTCTGGGATTTTGAGGTTGCAGATGGTTTACCCCTAACCTGATATTTGCCATGAGATGTAGACATATATGTGTGTGAGTTGCTGGACGTCTCCATCTTCTGTTTACCCTTGTCCTGAGCACTGGACTTTTTCTGAGTAGCAGCTTTCACAGAAGATTTGTTAACATTATTTTCACTACACATTTTAATTAGAGGGGTGGTCTTTCCCTTTGCTGCTGTGAATGAAACAGTTTTGAGTTCGAAGCTTCTTTTAGCTGTGGGATTAAAACCAAGACCTTCTCTTCTGAAATTCACCTTTGTTCCTAAAAGAGCATTTAAGTTTTCAGTATCTTGGGTCATGCTCTCAAGGGTTTTCTGTTTGTTCTCATTTTCTTTTTCAAGATATTCTATTGATTTCTTTAACTCAACATTGACATTCAACATAACTTCATACTTTTCATTAATAATTCTCATATCATTATCACAACTTTGAAATTTCAGCTTTAAGTCATCAATTATAATTTTTAGCATCTCACTCTCCTTCCTAGCATCAATCAAAGCAGATTTCATTTCATCAAATTCACCAACAGATTGTTTTAGACAATTATTTTCTGTTTAAAGATATGCAACTCTATCTGACATGGTAGTATCATTAACAAGTGAATTTACTTTTCTTTTTAACTATCTATTTTCTTTTTTAACATCATCAACCTTATCTAGTAACTCACCATAAGCATTTTCCCAATCAGTAAGAGTGTATTTTTCGAAGGGAAATGTTACCTCATCATTTTCGTCTTCTCTATCGCAGTCCCTGGCCATCAGGCATATTTGGCTTCCTTCTCCTTCACTCTCGGAGGTGCAGCTGAAATTGCCCTCATCCTCATCACTCCAAGTACTTATCATAGCTTTGCCATTTGTGTTTCTCTTCTTTCATTTTTCCTTCAGTTTCTGGAGCTCCAGACATTCTTCCTTCATGTGGCCAGCTTTCCTACAATGATAGCAAACAGTGGTGTCAGTCTTTTTGGCAGGATTAGTTTTATACCTTGTCTACCTTCTGTCACTGTGCTATCTTCTTCCAAAATTTCTTCCCTCCTTTCTCAGAAACCTCTTGAACTGCCGAGCCAGCATAGCGAGCTGATCAACTTCAATCTCTGATCCTGAGGAGCTGTGGTCGCTGGATGACCCACTTTTACAGGAATTAGCCTTCAGTGCAATAGGTCTCCTCTTCTTCTCCAGCTCATCTGTCTTTGGCAGGTTCATCTCATATCTCATGAGTGAACCGATCAACTCATCAACCTTGGTGGTCTTTAAGTCCCTGGACTCCTCAATAACGGTAGCCTTGGTATGCCAGATCGAAGTTAGGGAACACAGAATCTTCCTCACCAGCTCATATTCAGAGTAAGCTTTGCCAAGGTTTCTAAGTCTATTTGTAATACCCAAAATTCTTTTAGAAATTTCATTAGAAATTTATTTGAATTTAATTAGAAATTATTTGAATTTATTTGAATTAATGGGAATTAATTTGAAATTAATTAGATTAATTCTATAATAAATAGAATAAGTCACATTTCGACTATTTTATAAAAATTCATAAAAATCATATTCTTTTAGAATCAATTGCGTTTAACAATTTGTTCTTCTGTGGCCAACCCTAATAAAATCATTAACTAGGCCGAATTAGTGGGATTAGTCAAATTTTCACTCTTACCTAACCAAATTCGTGCTCAATAGTAACCACCACCTTAAAACATCAAATTCGAGCTCATTTCTTAACCAAATCAGGTGATTCCAGGGGCAAATGAAAGGTATTAAAGAGAGGATCATTTCTCCTCCCACAATGCCATGGAATTTTTATCGTATGGGAAGCTTTTGGTCGCGCATGGGCTAGGTCAACAATTTCGGTAGCGTTATGAACACGCCACTTGATGGGTCGATTTCTCCCTTCCGGGAAGGATCCAGAATGAGTATGACCTATTAAAAGAAAGCCCTATGTGTCTATTTTCATTTGGGAGCAGTGGTGGTCGCAGAGGATTCCGATCTAGTGAGATCTCTCGCGTTTATTGGATGAGTGTCCGAGTTCACGGGTTTTTCTTAGGCCCTCTTCCTTCCTTCGATTGAGGTAGGTAATCTTGGCCAAAACATGCAAGTAATTATACCACTTTGTTCCTCTCTTAGTTAGCTTTCCATTGGTAGTAAAAGCCCCAAATTCTATTTGGTGTGGAGGGAGATCTCGTGGAAATAGTGAAGGGCTGTTAAACGGGCATTCTTCGTTCTAACTTCTAAATCTCTCTTCGATTCAGGTAGATGATAACAGACCCAACTCTAATTAATGTATATGGTTGTAATCATCAGCATGTTATCTATCATTTGGCGTAGAAAGCCCTAATTTTTATAGACCATGCTTAGAGTATTTCGTGTTTGATTAGAAGCATGCTAAGACTAGGTTTTTAAGTGTTCTTCCTAGATAGGTTGTGATTTTGATTGGTTTTCCGATGAATTTAGTATTCCAAACCCTTGTAATATGACCCTAATATGTCCATCAAGAACCTAGGGGCATGGGGTTAAGATCTCAGTCAAATTAGACCCCAATTGGGTGAGATTCAACGGTTTCTGGAAGTCACGTTCGCGTCTGCGAACGCAGGGGTCGACCCATGGGGTCGACCCATGCAGCAGACAGAAGTCTGTCCGTGCGAGGGTCGACCCCAGGGGTCGACCCACACGCAGACAGACCCCTGGATTTTCCAGGGGTCGACCCATAGACTGACAGGCCCCAAGGGTCGACCCAATGGGTCGACCCATATGCTGTCAGCCCCGGTAGACATGTTTTCGGCCCGAGGATCGATCCGGACCGTGAGGGGATCGACCCATTCAAGCCTAGTCCAATTGAAAATCATATTTTGAGGAACCAATGACCCATACATGCAACCCTATGATCTCAAATTAAGCCCGGTGTTCCTCAATCCAAAATTGAAGAACAATGATCCATGCACTCAATCAAAGTGTAAAAACCATTCCGATTACTATCTTCACTTCAACGCACACAAATGGTTAATTAGAAACCCATACAATAAAATGGTAATTTTGAAAGTAAATTGCTGTCTTGTATTACTGTATATTGTCATTATTGGCTTGTTCTAGTATCTTGAGTTACCATCTTGTAATTAACTTATCTCTTGAAATTGAGATTATAATAATTCACGAATTAAGGTATTTTGAAATGGCTGTTAGGAAATCAATTAAAAGCCCTTATACCCCAGTAGAATGGACTAATAGCACACTAACAATCTATATGGCATTACGGCCATTAAGCCTAAATTGTTGTCCCTTAGTACGATTCTACTCGGACACACTATCCGACAAGTTAGAATCCGCCATTTTGAGACCCGTATGACCCGATTACAACTTGGATATTCGTGATCGAATCGTTGTGGTCCGTATAAGTATCGTAATTGTGTCTTAAGGTCACGTACTGCTTACTTACCTGAACGGCACACTGTCAACCGTTCATTCTTGACCTCGTGGACTGAGATTTGGTCCAGTTCTTGTAATGCGGCCAGTAGTAGCCGTATGTCCTGTCAAACGGCCCAGAAGTGACCGTATACCGAGTTTTTAAGTTAATGAATCCAAGGACATGTTAGTCCTTAAATCTCGTACTTTTGACAGAAATTCCTCTGATTAATTGGCCATTAAACTTGATTAAATGTCTAGACAAAACTTGGGATCTTGAATCCAACAAATCAATGCCAACGCATCATAAGGGCCCGGTCTGGTCCTGGGGAGAGCGCCCGAAAAGTACTTGTGCCCATGGGAGTTTGTAATGACATGGTGAGGTATTGCACCGAGTGCATGATCAGCGTGACGTCTACGACAGAAAATCTTTTGTTATACTTGTTACATTATCGTGCTTGACTTGATGTTTAAAACACTTGCTTGTTGGCCAATTCTATATTTCAATTTCCTATTGAACATTCTTGTACTTGATATTCTTGTTAAATTCTTGTCATCATATATTTCTTGACCTTGCAAGATCTTATATTACGCTGTTTTATCATCTCGTCAGTTATTTCTTTTCTTGTCATTGCATATGAAAATGTAACTAATTGGTTAATCATGTAAACTTGCCTGTTATTATCTACTGAGCGTTAGCTCATATAGTTGTTTTCCCCCTTTCCAGGCTATTTTGGTGATGATGCGCATACTGAAGGGGTGGGACATGAGTGATACCCTTGAGTGTACCTATTAGTAGATGCCGAGTTGACATAGTTTTTTACATTAGTTACTCCTTAGTGTTGTGTTAGCACTTTATTTACCTTTTGGGAGTTAGTTATTATATTAGAATCAGTTTGGAAGTTATGGTTGATCATGTTTGAGCATTGATGGTTATTGTAATAAACTTGGAGTCTTTCTTGATCAATAGAAGTACTTCTTTCTATAGCACCTGTACGATTGTTTAGTTTAGCATATTAATATTATCTCTAGCTAGTTTCTAACTGTATGTCCCGATATTCCGCGTTGGGGCGTGACAGTTTAGTTGGTATCAGAGCCTAGGTTTAATATTCCTAGGTTTCCCTAAAAGTTCTAGGTTTTCCAAGTTCTAGGGTTCTAACTGTTATCATAGGACCCCTAACCTTGTTAAAGTCTAAGGACATGACCTGGTGAGATTGGGTAAACTTGGGTTAAGTTCATATCTTAATTGTGTTCTTATCTATTTTTAATGAACCTAAGTAATCTATTCCACGTGTAGGCCTTTGCAATGGCAGTTGATCGTGCGGAATGGAGGAACTTGCAACGTACGGTTCAAGGCCTTACTCAGGCCTTGCAACAAGCGGCCCAAGTAGGAGCTACACACCATGGCACTGGTGATTTATATCAGAACTTTCGGGGAATGAATCCGCCGAGATTTGGTGGCTCGACTGACCCTGATGAAGCCGAGCATTGGCTGGATGAGATGGGAAGGATATTTGAAGTAATGCAATGTAGCAATCAAGAACATGTCCTTCTCTCGACCTTTCAACTGGAACGTGATGCAAGGACATGGTGGGAATCGGTAAAAGCGACCCTCGGTGAGCAGCAAGTTACATGGGAGGAGTTCGAGGAATTCTTCAATGGCAAATATTTTTCTGATAGAGTGCAAGAGAAGAAGGCAACGGAGTTCGCGACTTTGAAGCAGCGAAGTCTATCTGTGGCAGAATATGAAGCTCAGTTTTCTCGGCTTTCTCGTTATGCTACTCACTTAATATCCACCGAGAAAATGAAGGCTAAGCGCTTTCTTAATGGACTGAGGCAGCATTATATCAATCAATTGGCACCGATGGAAATTTTAACTTATTCCGAGATGGTGAGGAAAGCTCAAGTCCTAGAAGATATTCTAGAAATGACAGAGAGAATCCATGGAAAAGGCACAAAGAAGGAACAACCTACGGGTTCCGGGAATATCAAACCCGGGTATGGCAAGAAGAGGCCTATTAGTGGGCCTGGTTCGTGGAGTGGTTCTGGATCGTGGAAGGGCAAGATGCCGAAGCATGAAGATAAGAGGCCTGGCCCTATTGTTCCATTCAAGGGCGTGTGTAAGTTTTGTGATCGTCCTGGTCACAAGATGGAGGAGTGATGGTGCAAGCTGGGCGCCTGTTTACGATGTGGAAGTAAGGAGCACCGTATCCCTAATTGTCCTCTTTTATTGGAGCAAGCTACCCTGGCAAAACCACAAGGCATCAAAAGGCCGCAAGGCAAGCTCCAAGCTTTGCACGCAGATGAAACAGGAACCGCCGAGGATGGTGGACTCGTCGAAGGTACTCTTATTATACTCGACAAGCCAGCATTTGTTCTTTTTGATAGTTGTGCCACATATTCTTTTATTTCTCGGAGATTCGCTAAGTCTTTAGCTGTGGAACCTATTTTGATGAATTCTCCATTATAAATATCAACACCTATTGGTTCTAGATCGGCAATACAGTATTTCTATCCTTCTAGCAAGGTTAAGATTGACGAACAGAATTTTCCAGCTGATTTAGTTTGCATGGACATGAAGGATTATGATGTAATCCTAGGAGCAGATTGGTTGGCTAGATACGAGGCAAATGATCACTGCAGTTCTAGCTCTGTGTCTTTTACTAGGCACCCTGGACTTTCTTTTGTGGGAGTTAAGCACCATAACTCCGTACCACTTATCTCGGCTCTTCGAGCTGATAAGATGATGAGACGAGGATGCGAGGCTTTTCTAGCCTTTGTCTGTGCAACCCCTGAGCAGCAGATTGAGATTAAGGATATTTCTGGTGTCCGAGATTTTCCTGATGTCTTTCTAGAGGAACTACCAGGACTTCCGCCTGAGCGGGAAGTTATCTTCTCTATTGATCTCATTCCTGGCACATCTCCTATTTCCAAGGCTCCTTATCGTATGTCTCCTGCGGAACTGAGAGAATTAAAGCAACAGTTGATGGAATTGCTCGAGAAGGGTTTCATTCGTCCAAGTACTTCCCCTTGGGGAGCCCCTGTATTATTCGTCCGGAAGAAAGATGGTTCGATGAGGTTGTGCATCGATTATCGGCAATTAAACCAGTTGACTATCAAGAACAAATATCCATTGTCGAGGATTGACGAATTATTTGATCAGATAGCGGGAGCTCATTACTTTTCTAAGATCGATCTTCGATCTGGATATCATCAGTTGCGGATTAAGGAAGAGGATATCTATAAAACAGCTTTCTGCAGCAGGTATGGTCATTTTGAATTTGTCGTTATGCCTTTTGGTCTAACGAATGCACCAGCAGCTTTCATACAGTTGATGAACAATATATTTCGGCCCTATCTTGATCAATGGGTCATGGTGTTCATTGATGACATCCTGATTTATTCTAAGAATGAAGAGGAGCATGCTGAGCATCTGAGGATGGCATTGCAACTGTTGAGAGATCATCAACTATATGCCAAGTTCAGTAAATGTGATTTCTGGCTGCAAGAGGTGTCCTTTCTAGGACATATTATCACAAGAGAAGGTATTTCTGTTGATCCTTCGAAGGTAGAGGCAGTAAAGAATTGGGACCAGTCTACTAGTGTGACTGAAGTGAGAAGTTTCCTAGGCCTGGCAGGCTACTATCGAAGATTTATTCAAGATTTCTCCAAGATTGCGATATCTCTCACCCGATTAACCCGCAAGGAGAGCAAGTTTGATTGGTCAGAAGCATGTCAGCGAAGCTTTCAGACTTTGAAGGAATGTTTGACTATAGCACCTGTATTGGCTTTACCTTCTGGTGAAGGAGGTTTTGTGGTATACACGGATGCTTCAGGTATCGGTTTAGGCTGTGTACTCATGCAACACGGGAAAGTGATTGCCTATTCTTCTAGACAGTTGAGGAAGCATGAAGAGAATTATCCTATTCACGATTTGGAACTTGTAGTAGTCGTGTTCGCATTGAAGATATGGAGGCATTACTTGTATGGAGAAACATTCACAGTGTTTTCAGATCATAAGAGTCTGAAATATTTATTTTCTCAGAAGGAACTCAATATGAGGCAGAGAAGATGATTGGAGTACTTGAAGGACTTCGACTTCTCGATTGAGTATCATCCTGGAAAAGGTAATGTTGTGGCAGATGCATTAAGCTGGAAGCCTATAGCTAGATTGTCAAGTCTCATGTTACAAGAGTGGAAACTACTGGAACAATTAGCTAGTCTGGATCTGAATATTGACAATGATCGGGTTATGATTGCACAGATTCAACTTAAGCCCGAATTGTTGATGGAAATCAAATCTTTGCAAGATAATGATCCCGAGCTAGTAGAGACCAAGGGAAGCTTGAGCAGTAGACCTGACTTCACGATGGCTGACGATGGAAGATTGTTATTCTAGGGTAGAACTTGTGTACCTGATGAAGCTGAGTTAAAGAACAAGATTCTTGAGGAAGCACATAGATCCAAATACACCATTCATCCTGGAGGCACTAAAATGTTCAAGGATTTGAAGAGATCCTTTTAGTGGCCGAATATGAAAAGGGAAGTTGCAGAGTTCGTGAGTAGATGCTTGGTTTGTCAGCAAATCAAGGCTGAACATTTCAGACCGGCAGGAAAATTGAAACCACTCGACATACCCCAATGGAAGTGGGAAGGCATTGGCATGGACTTCATTATGGGTCTACCTAGGACTCGTGGTGGATTGGATGCAATGTGGGTGATTGTCGATCGATTGACAAAGTCAGCTCATTTCTTACCCATTAAGTCCAAACGGACAGTTGATGTATTGGCTGCTTTGTATTTGAAGGAAGTGGTAAGGCTCCATGGTATACCAGTCAGCATTGTGTCTGATAGAGATCCCAGGTTTACTTCACATTTCTGGAAGGGACTACAAGCGTCTTTGGGTACTCATCTGAATTTCAGTACTACCTTTCATCCACAGACAAATGGACAGACTGAAAGAACCAACCAGATAGTGGAAGATATGCTTAGAGCCTGCATGATCGATTTTGGAGGCAGTTGGAGTGACCATTTAGCTTTGATTGAATTCGCCTACAACAACAGTTATCAATCCAGCATTCAAATGGCTCCTTTTGAAGCATTGTATGGAAGAAGTTGTCATTTCCCATTGTGTTGGGACGAGGTAGGTGAGAAGTAATGGCTTGGACCGGATCTTATTTCAGAATTATCACAGAACATCTGTATTATCCAAGACCGGTTACAAGTGGCTCAATCAAGACAGAAGAGTTATGCCGACAATAGAAGAAGGGCATTGGAATTTCAAGTTGGCGAGCATGTATTTCTGAAAGTCTCTCCTACAAGAGGGATTCAAAGATTTGGCATTCATGGCACGCTGAGTCCGAGATATATTGGTCCGTTCGAGATTCTGGATAGAGTGGGAGAGGTTGCTTACGGATTGGCATTACCGCCTCAATTGTCAGGCGTACACAATGTTTTCCACGTGTCTATGTTACGAAAATATGTGTACGACCCCACTCATATCATTCAGCATGTGGATTTCGAATTGAAGGAAGATTTGACCTATGAAGAAAGACCTATCAAGATTCTGGATCGGAAGCAACAGCAACTCCGGAATCGTTCCATACCTATGGTCAAAATTCAGTGGAGTCGGCGTGGAGCTGAGGAAGCTACTTGAGAGTCTGAAGATACTATGCGGAAGCGGTATCCTGACTTATTCTAGGTGAGCTAGTCTTTCCCTATCTCTGTATTAAAGTGCAGTGAATTTGGAGGACCAACTTCTTTAAGTGGGGGAGGGTGTAATACCCCAAATTCTTTTAAAAATTTAATTAGAAATTTATTTGAATTTAATTAGAAATTATTTGAATTTATTTGAATTAATGGGAATTAATTTGAAATTAATTAGATTAATTCTTTAATAAATAGAATAAGTCACATTTCAACTATTTTATAAAAATTCATAAAAATCATATTCTTGTAGAATCAATTGCTTTTAAAAATTTATTCTTCTATGACCAACCCTAATAAAATCATTAACTAGGCCGAATTAGTGGGATTAGTCAAATTTTCACACGTACCTAACCAAATTCGTGCTCAATAGTAACCACCACCTTAAAACATCAAATTCGAGTTCATTTCTTAACCAAATTAGGTGATTCCAGGGGTAAATGAAAGGTATTAAAGAGAGGATCATTTCCCCTCTCACAATGCCACGAAATTTTTATCGTGTGGGAAGCTTTTGGTCACACATGGGCTAGGTCAACAATTTCGGCGGCGTTTTGAACACGCCACTTGATGGGTCGATTTCTCCCTTCCTGGAAGGATCCAGAATGAGTATGACCTATTAAAAGAAAGCCCTATGTGTCTATTTTCATTTGGGAGCAGTGGTGGTCGCAGAGGATTCCGATCTAGTGAGATCTCTAGCGTTTATTGGAGGAGTGTCCGAGTTCGCGGGTTTTTCTTAGGCCCTCTTCCTTCCTTCGATTGAGGTAGGTAATCTTGGCCAAAACATGCAAGTAAATATACCACTTTATTCCTCTCTTAGTTAGCTTTCCATTGGTAGTAAAAGCCCCAAATTCTATTAGGTGTGGAGGGAGATCTCGTGGAAATAGTGAAGGGCTGTCAAACGGGCATTCTTCGTTCTAACTTCTAAATCTCTCTTCGATTCAGGTAGATGATAACAGACCCAACTCTAATTAATGTATATAGTTGTAATCATCAGCATGTTATCTATCATTTGGCGTAGAAAGCCCCAATTTTTATAGACCATGCTTAGAGTATTTCGTGTTTGATTAGAAGCATGCTAAGACTAGGTTTTTAAGTGTTCTTCCTAGATATGTTGTGATTTTGATTGATTTTTCGGTGAATTTAGTGTTCCAAACCCTTATAATATGACCCTAATATGTCCATCAAGAACCTAGGGGCATGAGGTTAAGATCTCAGTCCAATTAGACCGTAATTGGGTGAGATTCAATGGTTTCCGGAAGTCACGTTCGCGTCTGCGAACGCAGGGGTCGACCCATTGGGTCGACCCATCACAGACAAGAGTCTGTTGTGCGAGGGTCGACCCATGGGGTCGACCCAGACAGCAGTTGCGTGAGGGTCGACCCATGGGGTCGACCCAGATAGCAGACATGCGGGGGGTCGACCCATGGGGTCGACCCATGCAACAGACAGAAGTCTGTCCGTGCGAGGGTCGACCCTAGGGGTCGACCCACACGCAGACAGACCCCTGGATTTTCCAGGGGTCGACCCATAGACTGACAGACCCCAAGGGTTGACCCAATGGGTTGACCCATATGCTGTCAGCCCCGGTAGACATGTTTTCAGCCCGAGGATCGATCCGAATCGTGAGGGGATCGACCCATTCAAGCCTAGTCCAATTGAAAACCATATTTTGAGGAACCAATGACCCATACATGCAACCCTATGATATCAAATTAAGCCCGGTGTTCCTCAATCCAAAATTGAAGAACAATGATCCCTACCCTCAATCAAAGTGTAAAAACCATTCCGATTACTATCTCCACTTCAACGCACACAAATGGTTAATTAGAAACCCATATAATAAAATGGTAATTTTGAAAGTAAATTGCTGTCTTGTATTACTGTCTATTGTCATTATTGGCTTGTTCTAGTATCTTGAGTTACCATCTTGTAATTAACTTATCTCTTGAAATTGAGATTATAATAATTCACGAATCAAGGTATTTTGAAATGGCTGTTAGGAAATCAATTAAAAGCCCTTATACCCCAGTAGAATGGACTAATAGCACACTAACAATCTATATGGCATTACGTCCATTAAGCCTAAATTGTTGTCCCTTAGTACGATTCTACCCGGACACACTATCCGGCAAGTTAGAATCCACTATTTTGAGACCCGTATGATCCGGTTTCAACCTGGATATTCGTGACCGAATCGCTGTGGTCCGTATAAGTATCGTAATTGTGTCTTAAGGTCACGTACTGCTTACTTACCTGAATGGCACACTGTCAACCGTTCATTCTATAAGGTTTCGCACAGCACCTACGGGCGACGCAGCGGATAACAAAAATTTCATTTGCCCGATCCCGGTGTTATGGAAAGCTTAATGTGTGCTCTAATCGGTGTTTCTAAGACCCTAATTACGGGTTGCGTGTTTCACCTTGCGCGGAACGACGCTGTCCGCGATGCCCGATGCAGAATATCGAGCCGCACAGCTGTACGGCCTCTAGAGCAGATCCACACAGACCCTTGCACAGCGACGGTACCTCCCCGGCGTAACTTTCCCCGACTCTATCACCTTCTGGAGAGAGAGAGCAAGAGGGAGAAAGGGGGGAGGCTAATCCTCCTCTTAGGCTTAATGCTTGATTAGCCTAAGAGGTTGGAAGAGAAGGCTGGAATGAGCTTCACGTAGGTTGCCATATATATAGAGTTTTGGCCCTTTTCTAAAGACCTCCAAAGGACCAAAATTGTATATATGACCTTTCCTTTATTATACATATGTATTAAGCCCCATTTACACTCCTTTCCAAAAGGAATTAAAGAGAATTAATACATACACTTGTACAATAATATTCCGTCACCCAAGAATCCATTGTGTGTGATCCTCTAGGCCCTTAGTCACTCTAGTTTAAGGCCCATTAACTTCTAATTCCCAATTAGAAGTAAATTAAACGTATTCTTCGCTTCTACCAGAGCCGAAGAATAGTTTAATTTATTCCGAACCTTTGATCACGTTGGGTCAAGCAAATCTGCGTGATCCTAGAGGACGCCGGGTTTAAACCAGCCTGTCTGGTACCTGTAAGTCCACAGTTACCGCATCGATATAATCCCTAGCTCATTCTATGAGTCTGGTACGATCGAGGGTATGGTTCCTGTCAAACCCCATGATCGTGCCATTTGACTATGACCTCCTTAAAGTGTATGACGTCCGTCCTAAACGAACTCATACGACCCTGGCCAGCGATTTAACGGAGCGTCAATGTCATGACCCATTAACTGTCTGATATATACCCGACAGTGAGTGATCCCTTCTTGACCATTGATGATCTTCACACGTATCCTGGAGTGGTTAATGACTCGGCAACTCATGACTTATGGTTAAAGTCACTTAGCCAAGTGATTAAACCATTCCAATCCTTGTGTAAGATCCGATCAATGCCTCAGGTCAAAGGACCAACGATGCTACTGAGACAGTTGTGTTGGGTTCTGTGTGCCCCCTCGTTGTCTTTGACAATGGTTTTGATGATTCCTCTATATTGTGTGCTTTATGCTTTATAACATTTGTTAAGCTAACATGATGTATTCTTGTTTTGCAGGTGGTTCAAATACAATGGTCTTCAAGGAAATATCCTTAGTGTGGTTTGAACTTCACCTATAATTCATGTTGACTCGTGTGTTGTACATTAGACCTTGGAGCCTTCAAGTTTTCCATGAAATGTTCTTCATGTTGTTCACACCATCTGGATTCTTGATAATGAAATAATTGATATATGGATTATTCATGTTGCATGGTTGAGTGGGTTGTTCAACTCACTCTCAAGTTGCATTTTGATATCAAGAATTTCATGTTAATTGATCAAGTCTTTTAGGATGGTATTGCATACCTGTGTGACAAAAGTGAGTTCAGTCTTCATTGGATTGAACTTGGGTGCTATGCATCTGATTAAAGGCTGTATGTGAATTTATGGAATGAACTAAGTATCCATGAGTTGTTTGATTGAGTTGAATGAGTTACAAAATGTTCAATTGTCCCTTGTTAAATTGGGTTTCATGTATACACATCATTCTATTTAACTATGGGACTATTGATTCAATTCTTGGAATGAACTATGTATTTCTGGACTGAATTTGGATTGGTTTGAATTAATCATTAATTTGAGTTTCAGATATACAGGTAAGGTTTTATTCTCAATCTCTTCAAGACATGGTAAGAGTGATGGTTTGGTTTGAATAGAACCTCGGGTTATATGCTCATTGCTTGCTTAGAGTAGTTGGGTTTGCATGTGTCTCATGCATGCCCTTTCTCAACTCTCATTGTTTGATCTGGCTCATTTGGGTTTCAATGTTCATTAACCAAAATCTTGTTTGAATGGTGAGTTGAAGTACCTGATTGCAAATGGTCTTGATGGATTTCACATCTTCACCTCATGCTATTCTATTGGCTTAGTCATGCCTTCAACCGGGTTGAATAAGGGTCCTTGAACTATCTGGGCTTAACTCTCTTGAAAATGAATTGGTTGATGGTGCAGGTGTAAATCTGCCCATAAACCTTTGTTACAAAGATAAGAATCATTTCTGGATGTATTTTCTTATGGAAAGTTTGGGCTTATTTCATATATCATACTTCACATGTTGAATTTGCATTTCGCTAGTTGAAAACTAGCTCTCATTGTGAAAATAATGAAAACTAGCTCTCATTGTGAAAATAATGTGGTTAATGCTTACATTTGTTGGATGATGTCTACAAATGCTAACATCTTGTTTTCAATGCATATTCATTTGTTTTACATGTTGAATGAGGAGGAATGATTGTTGGTTGGACAAAAATTGATGTTATCCGGCTTTAGAATGAGTTCTCTTGTGAATTCATCAAGATGTGTTAGTTACATGCAAACTAGGTTATTTAACTTGCTTTTAATCATTTAATTTCATGTTGAATGGTTGAATTCATTGGCTTGCATGTTTATAACTTTAGATGACCTCTTGGAATCACATCTTGATGTTTGGAGATAGTTGGGTCGACCCCCCACACTGGATGGGTCGTCCCCTGGGCAGAACAGGGCACTTTCAGCCTCTGGCTGAAAGTGGGTCGACCCCCCTTCAGAAGTGGGTGGACCCCCCTGTGACAAAACCTGCCAGACAGCATTCTGTCTGGCAGGTGGGTCGACCCCCCTCCAAAGTGGGTCGACCCCCCCCTGTTCGCAACACCGCGCGTGATTTCCGTAAGTCACCGTAACCCGACCAAATCACATCCAAATGGGCTGAAAATTTACACACTTGCCCTTGGGTTAGTAATGAACATATTAAGGTGGTTTTGCTAGGGTTTTGCAAGGGTATTGTGGTCATTTGTTCAACTCTTATCTGCCCTATATGTAGCTTGCGATTTTGGATCGAAAAACACACCCAATGTGCTAACATTCTCTATTTGCTGCAGGGAAGAAGAAAGGGGAAGAGGAAAAACGTGAAAGAGGGCACCGCCCTCTACTGGAGGATAAAGAGAAAGGGTTTGCATCGGTGGAGAAGGAAGATATAGCCTCCATCGACCGCATCTCGTGATCCCAAGCTTGATGCTAGAGGAAGGGGTTGCTACTCCTCTCACCGGCCGCCGGCTTGGGCGCATCCATCAAAGGGGCTAAGTCTTTCTCTTCTGTTTTATCATTGTGAAGCACTCTTCTATCTTGTCTCCTATTTGTGTAAAGGTTAAGAGGATATATAAATCATTCCCTTCTACATTCTTGTTTGAGATTTGGGGTTATTGTTCCATCTGCTTTTATAGTGAAGAAGGAGAATGAAAAATAGTTGAGGGACATTAAAGGAGTTGGGTGGAATGAGTTTCATATATAGATACATTTGTTTTTATTCCTTTGTCATGCCCCCTTCTACCAAGATATGCCTTGGAGTATAGTGCTTTATTTCTTCTATTTGTTCTTGGTGGTTGCAGACATGGTTGGAGTTTGAATTTGATGAAATATATGCAAGATCCTCAAGGAGGATGACCTACTACACCAACCAGCTGCGGATAAGCATTTCTCCAATCCGAGCTTCAACAAAAGATCCTCTTAAGCTACTGGAGAACAAATGGGAAAACATTCCATATCATTTCCCATTCCCTTAAAATGGTTTTCATGATATATATATTTTGCAACGGGCATTTATTGTATATCTTCTTTGTTTGTTAAACTCAGAATATATCTTTGTGTGTGTGTACGGAGCTGCGTCTCCGTGTGGTTTACTGTCCGGGGTGTGTTTCCCCTACCCGTGTGTGGTTATTGCTGCGGAAGCAGCGTGTGTGTTGGGGTTCATCCCCGTGTTGCTGCCGTCGCGCAGCGTGGTAGTGAAGCCTCACCCGGTTGGGTGAGGGGTGGACGTAGGGAGCCCGTCGTGGTCCCGAACCACCTTAAAAATCTGTGTCTTGTGGTTTGCCTGTGTGTTTGCCATTTCTTCTATCTCCCTTCACAGGTTCAATACATAGGTTTTTATCTCACTACGCTATCACACATTGCTACCTCCGTTATTTGTATTTGAGCTGAACTTCCTTGTTAATCACTGTTTAATCTTTGTTAAACTTGAACTGTCTAAATTGTTACATTGTCAATTCGAGTGAGATCGGAAAGCGTGAGAGAACTCTTTAATCTCACTCCTGCTTAAGAAATCAACGTTGCAATTTTAATTCCGCTGTGGTTGTCAAGGAAAGTTTTTTTTTTTAAATCCGCCTTCTCGGTAAAGGGGACAATTCAACCCCCCCTTCTTGTCCGCCATCTCTATCTGGGCCAACAATTGGTATCAGAGTTAGTCTCTGATTTTTATTCTACGGACCTCACGGTCTAGGAGAAACGGTCGATTCATGATGGCTAGTTTGAACTCTGTTCCTATATTTGATGGTTTTGATTTTGATTCATGGCTTGAAAAATTATGTGCTTGGTTTGTAAAGACTGATCTGAGTCTTATGGATTTAATCACTCAAGGCCCACATGTCTTACCCAAAAATGAATCAAGATGGACCAATGAGCATAAAAGAATGAACACTGATAATATTTTTGTTTTGAATGTTCTTAGAGCTGCAGTGAGCGCTGACGTACTTCCTTTTGTTTCTTCTTGTAGGTCAGCCAAAGAGATTTGGGATGGGCTACGCGAAGCCCAAAAAGATAGTTGCAATATTTGTAATTGCCTGGCGGCAAATGAAGAAATTGAGCGAAAAAGTGAAGAGACTTCAAAGGTAAACTCTAACTCTAATTCTGACTCTGATGAAGATGATGAATTAAGTTTTAGTGAACTAATGGAGGCGTATGATGAGCTTGCTGATAGATACAAAGTTTTAAAATCTGAAAATAGAAAAATAAAGAAGAGACTTGATGATGGTTCAAATGTTAACTCTCCATGTGCTAAGTGTGCTCAAAATGAACATTCTTGTGTTGATAACTCTTCATGTGGGAAATGCTTAGAGTTTGAGAAACTTGTCAAGTCCTACATGATTGAAGTTAATGACTGCAAAGAATCTATTTCTATTCTGAAATCTGAAAATGAAATATTGATGAGTAGAATTTCAGAATTTGAAAACATTGAAAAGGAAGCTAAAGAAAAATTGCATTGTTCTAACAGTGATCAATTCCTTATTGATGAATTCATACAGACTGAAAAACATGTCAAGGAAATTGAAAACCTGAAAGAACAAAACGATTTGTTGCTTGATAAAGTTCGCATGTTTGAAAAAGGAAAACATGTTGTTATGAGTGATAATCTTGAAAATCTTCATATGTTGGAACAAGAAATTGCAAGTGTTAAAACTGTCAACTCTTTGTTGAATGAAAAACTTGCATTGTGTGAGAGCGAAATGAAGCGCTTGAATGAATCCTTGTGTTTGCATGATAATGAAAATCAAAAAGAGAAAAATACTTTTGTTAAGTCTTGTATGCATGAAAACCTTCCTTCTGTTAAACACTCTCATGCATCAAGAAAAAGGATGAATGTCTCTTGCTATTACTGTGGCAATTTTGGCCACGACATGTATGACTGTTCCATCTTGAAATCTGACGATGAACGTGCTTTAAAATCAAGAATGGAAATGTGTGAAACCTCTCATGATCATGAAAAACCCACAAAGAAAAATTTCCATGATCATTGCTATTATTGTGGTCTACATGGTCATACTTTTGAAAACTGCTTCATAAAAGAAAATGATGATGCATGGTCTGTAAAGAATAATTTTTCATGTTATTACTGTGGTGAAAGTGGACATGTAATGGATACATGTTCTCTAATGAAAAATGATGAAAATCGGTTTATGAAAAGAAATTCCTCGCATTGCTTTTACTGTGGTCAGAATGGTCATTTGATGGATGACTGTTCTATTATGAAATTGGATGATGATTGGCATGGTAAGAAACATAGGAAATCTTTAGTTCATGCCAGGACTAACCCCTCGGGACCCAAGATGGTTTGGGTATCCAAATCACCAAAATGAGAATCTGTTTTGTAGGGGCACCTTAAGGTCAAAAGATGTCAATTTATAAAGGACCCTCAAGGTGAGAATGAAAAAGGTTGATTTTGAGAATTTCCTTACTTAGGTTCACTTTGATAAATCTGAAAATGAAACTTTGGGTCCCCTTGTTAAAAGGCCCGAATGCACTTCTTTGCAATCTTGTGAATAACCTTAGTTTTGAATGCTTGATACTACAAATATTCAGCTTGCTTTTCATACTCACATTCTTTGCTTTTGCAAATAAAAAATGGGTTTGGATGTTTTACACTGCACATATCATATACATCTTTACACATTTGTAAATATAAGTTTGCATGTGCATACATATTTCACATACGCATCCACAGCTCATATCATGCATACTCATGCATATCATTTGCATATTCTTCATACTTGTGTGCTTGAATGTCTTGATTACTCGGTATATGAAATGGTGTTAGTGGAAAGTTAGACTACGTCTAGCCGGAGGCTTTCAATATGCGTGATGGTGGTCTTCGGACCTAAGTTCTCCGCCGAGTACCGATAATCTACTTGCTTGAAAAATTCAATTCAATGAATGCTTGATTGTATATATGATACACCCAATTTTTTGACTCCTTCTATGACTCATTCCTTGCTATTTGAAAATGCATTGGTTTGGACATGTCTGTATATGGCATATATTAAGGGAGAGACTTTTATAACCGTGCATACATTTAGGGGGAGACATAATTTTGAATTGACTAATTCATGTCTTACATTCACTACAACCACCCACACACACTATTGCACCTTTTTGAGATAAATGATTCAACTAGATAAGGATTACAGTTTTCTATTCTACACTTTTCTGAACTATTGATTCTCTACATGGAAGTCACATATCTCGTGAGGAAAAAGCTGTTCACCCCTCTAAAAAATTGTATAAGTGGAACGTGGATCCGAGTAGCCGGGAATCTCCCCTGAAATAAAGGAGGAAACTCGCGCTGAAAGGAGAAACTAATCCACCTTAAGATAAGTGTGATTAGCCACCGAGTAGCCGAGAAGTGTCCCTGAGACAAAGGATACAACTCGCGTCGAAAAATGTCTTTTACACATCATAAAAAGTGACGAAACTGAGTAACCGGGAATTGCCCCTGAAACAAAGGGCATGACTCGCGTCAAAAGGTTAGTCACACCATTTTAGTTATAAAAAATGGGGTCATACGTAGCTACCAATAGTCGAGCATTGTGTATGAAAGTGTATGGATGATAAGTTCCTTTTAGTGTTTTCTAGAAAATATGATTATCCATATTGTCTTGGAATTCATTGCTCAATCTTCACATTGCACATGGGTTTGATTGTAAGAATGTTCTTTATGAATCTGTCATATTTCATAGTTTATGCAGCACCTTATTGTGTAAGCACGACTCTCTTAATATTGTACATGTTCATCATGCTCTATGATCGATTGCATTATCCTTAATCCGTCCCGAAGGGACTTGCATGAGTCTATACTAATTATGCTTGCTTGAGTGCTTGAATGCTTGACCTAAATTGATCATATCATGCTTACTTCATTTACATGCATCTATAGATCATACTTGTCCATAATAGGTTAAATAACCCATTGTCAGTTGGTTTTTGGTTCTTGACAATTGGAGAAAATAACGTGCTTTCTTAAGCACAACACACTTGTGCATACCATATAGTTTTATCTTTTGCATATAGTTCATATTCTGCATTCTGCTTTACATTGCATATATCTCAGTTTTCTTAGATTACTTGTGCATATAATAATTTGTTCATTCATATTGCAAAAATCATAAAAATAGTTCCAAATGCACTGAATTCATATCTCTCTTGATTGCTCCTCAAATTCCCGCCCTTATCTTCATGGAAAGTCCACTGCTGGGCTCGTGTGCTTATTTCTTATTCATGTTGGAATCTTCTGATCTGCTCTTTTGTCCCCCATTTTTTGATTATGCCAAAGGGGGAGAGAAAATTGTATAGCCACAATATATTGTCATCATCAAAAAGGGGGAAATTGTTGGGTTCTGTGTGCCCCCTCGTTGTCTTTGACAATGGTTTTGATGATTCCTCTATATTGTGTGCTTTATGCTTTATAACATTTGTTAAGCTAACACGATGTATTCTTGTTTTGCAGGTGGTTCAAATACAATGGTCTTCAAGGAAATATCCTTAGTGTGGTTTGAACTTCACCTATAATTCATGTTGACTCGTGTGTTGTACATTAGACCTTGGAGCCTTCAAGTTTTCCATGAAATGTTCTTCATGTTGTTCACACCATCTGGATTCTTGATAATGAAAAAATTGATATATGGATTATTCATGTTGCATGGTTGAGTGGGTTGTTCAACTCACTCTCAAGTTGCATTTTGATATCAAGAATTTCATGTTAATTGATCAAGTATTTTAGGATGGTATTGCATACCTGTGTGACAAAAGTGAGTTCAGTCTTCATTGGATTGAACTTGGGTGCTATGCATCTGATTAAAGGCTGTATGTGAATTTATGGAATGAACTAAGTATCCATGAGTTGTTTGATTGAGTTGAATGAGTTACAAAATGTTCAATTGTCCCTTGTTAAATTGGGTTTCATGTATACACATCATTCTATTTAACTATGGGACTATTGATTCAATTCTTGGAATGAACTATGTATTTCTGGACTGAATTTGGATTGGTTTGAATTAATCATTAATTTGAGTTTCAGATATACAGGTAAGGTTTTATTCTCAATCTCTTCAAGACATGGTAAGAGTGATGGTTTGGTTTGAATAGAACCTCGGGTTATATGCTCATTGCTTGCTTAGAGTAGTTGGGTTTGCATGTGTCTCATGCATGCCCTTTCTCAACTCTCATTGTTTGATCTGGCTCATTTGGGTTTCAATGTTCATTAACCAAAATCTTGTTTGAATGGTGAGTTGAAGTACCTGATTGCAAATGGTCTTGATGGATTTCACATCTTCACCTCATGCTATTCTATTGGCTTAGTCATGCCTTCAACCGGGTTGAATAAGGGTCCTTGAACTATCTTGGCTTAACTCTCTTGAAAATGAATTGGTTGATGGTGCAGGTGTAAATCTGTCCACAAACCTTTGTTACAAAGGTAAGAATCATTTCTGGATGTATTTTCTTATGGAAAGTTTGGGCTTATTTCATATATCATACTTCACATGTTGAATTTGCATTTCGCTAGTTGAAAACTAGCTCTCATTGTGAAAATAATGAAAACTAGCTCTCATTGTGAAAATAATGTGGTTAATGCTTACATTTGTTGGATGATGTCTACAAATGCTAACATCTTGTTTTCAATGCATATTCATTTGTTTTACATGTTGAATGAGGAGGAATGATTGTTGGTTGGACAAAAATTGATGTTATCCGGCTTTAGAATGAGTTCTCTTGTGAATTCATCAAGATGTGTTAGTTACATGCAAACTAGGTTATTTAACTTGCTTTTAATCATTTAATTTCATGTTGAATGGTTGAATTCATTGGCTTGCATGTTTATAACTTTAGATGACCTCTTGGAATCACATCTTGATGTTTGGAGATAGTTGGGTCGACCCCCCACACTGGATGGGTCGTCCCCTGGGCAGAACAGGGCACTTTCAGCCTCTGGCTGAAAGTGGGTCGACCCCCCTTCAGAAGTGGGTGGACCCCCCTGTGACAAAACCTGCCAGACAGCATTCTGTCTGGCAGGTGGGTCGACCCCCCTCCAAAGTGGGTCGACCCCCCCTGTTCGCAGCACCGCGCGTGATTTCTGTAAGTCACCGTAACCCGACCAAATCACATCCAAATGGGCTGAAAATTTACACACTTGCCCTTGGGTTAGTAATGAACATATTAGGGTGATTTTGCTAGGGTTTTGCAAGGGTATTGTGGTCATTTGTTCAACTCTTATCTGCCCTATATGTAGCTTGCGATTTTGGATCGAAAAACACACCCAATGTGCTAACATTCTCTATTTGCTGCAGGGAAGAAGAAAGGGGAAGAGGAAAAACGTGAAAGAGGGCACCGCCCTCTACTGGAGGATAAAGAGAAAGGGTTTGCATCGGTGGAGAAGGAAGATATAGCCTCCATCGACCGCATCTCGTGATCCCAAGCTTGATGCTAGAGGAAGGGGTTGCTACTCCTCTCACCGGCCGCCGGCTTGGGCGCATCCATCAAAGGGGCTAAGTCTTTCTCTCCTGTTTTATCATTGTGAAGCACTCTTCTATCTTGTCTCCTATTTGTGTGAAGGTTAAGGGGATATATAAATCATTCCCTTCTACATTCTTGTTTGAGATTTGGGGTTATTGTTCCATCTGCTTTTATAGTGAAGGAGAATGAAAAAGAGTTGAGGGACATTAAAGGAGTTGGGTGGAATGAGTTTCATATATAGATACATTTGTTTTTATTCTTTTGTCATGCCCCCTTCTACCAAGATATGCCTTGGAGTATAGTGCTTTATTTCTTCTATTTGTTCTTGGTGGTTGCAGACATGGTTGGAGTTTGAATTTGATGAAATGTATGCAAGATCCTCAAGGAGGACGACCTACTACACCAACCAGCTGCGGATAAGCATTTCTCCAATCCGAGCTTCAACAAAAGATCCTCTTAAGCTACTGGAGAACAAATGGGAAAACATTCCATATCATTTCCCATTCCCTTAAAATGGTTTTCATGATATATATATTTTGCAACGGGCATTTATTGTATATCTTCTTTGTTTGTTAAACTCAGAATATATCTTTGTGTGTGTGTACGGAGCTGCGTCTCCGTGTGGTTTACTGTCCGGGGTGTGTTTCCCCTACCCGTGTGTGGTTATTGCTGCGGAAGCAGCGTGTGTGTTGGGGTTCGTCCCCGTGTTGCTGCCGTCGCGCAGCGTGGTAGTGAAGCCTCACCCGGTTGGGTGAGGGGTGGACGTAGGGAGCCCGTCGTGGTCCCGAACCACCTTAAAAATCTGTCTTGTGGTTTGCCTGTGTGTTTGCCATTTCTTCTATCTCCCTTCACAGGTTCAATACATAGGTTTTTATCTCACTACGCTATCACACATTGCTACCTCCGTTATTTGTATTTGAGCTGAACTTCCTTGTTAATCACTGTTTAATCTTTGTTAAACTTGAACTGTCTAAATTGTTACATTGTCAATTCGAGTGAGATCGGAAAGCGTGAGAGAACTCTTTAATCTCACTCCTGCTTAAGAAATCAACGTTGCAATTTTAATTCCGCTGTGGTTGTCAAGGAAAGTTTTTTTTTAAAATCCGCCTTCTCGGTAAAGGGGACAATTCAACCCCCCCTTCTTGTCCGCCATCTCTATCTGGGCCAACAAGTTGGATCTTCAGTTGACATTAGGTATAATCAACCATCTGAAGATCCAATAGCGGATCAGTCCAGTGTACATCCTCCAAGGGCATACACCTACACATATGTGTTGGTGCCCCGCACCAATGACCATGAGACTGGTCACTGACACATCATGTGTACTGGTTTAATAGGTAATCAAAGTCCCTGAGTGATTACCCTCCAACCAGGAACAATTTAAGGTATGTGTTCATGTAAAGTCAGTCTCATAATCGAGATCCCATCTCGAGTTTACTTTACAACAACATATCCTAGGGACAACGTAAAGTAACACAATCGCATATTTACGCTCAAATACCACTTTATTAATAATGAACAAGATCGTACAACTATTGGGCCTACCCGACCCGAAATTGGCCTGTAGCACACCAACACTAACAATCTCCCACTTGAACTACAGCCAATTGTCCACAACTTTGAGGCCCATCTTATCCTGATGACGCTCAAATACAGTCTGTGTCAAAGGCTTAATCAGTGGATCTGTTATGTTGTCTTCTGACGGTACACGCTCTACCGTCACATCTCCATGATCAACAATCTCCCGAATAAGGTGAAAGCGCCTGAGAATATGCTTTGACCTTTGGTGAGATCTCGGTTCCTTCGCATGGACGATGGCCCCATTATTATCACAAACTAATGGGATGGGAGCTGTTATCTCGGGAACTACGCCAAATTCCAAGATGAATTTCTTCATCCAGACGTCTTCTCCAACTGACTGCCCCTCCATTCAACATGAATACAAATTCAGACATGGATTTGCAGTTATCTGTATCTGACTGGAAACTAGAATCTGTGTAAGCTCTAAGCTATAGGTCCTCTCCTCCATAAAACAGAAAAAGATCCTTAGCCCTTCGCAGGTACTTAAAGATGCCCTTTACTACCTTCTAGTGCTCTTCGCCCGGATTTGCCTGATATCTACTGACAATGCTTAAAGCATTGGCAACATCAGACCATGTACATAGCATTACATACATGATTGACCCTATCGCCGAAGCATAGGGTACCTTATTCATGTGTGCCACCTCCTCAGAAGTTTTCCCCTTGGATAGGCAAATTCCATGTCTCATGGGAATGAGACCTCTCTTGGAATTTTCCATCCTAAACCTTTTGAGGATAGTGTCTATGTACATGGATTGGGATAATCCTAGCATCCTTTTAGATCTATCTCGATAGATCCTTATGCCCAGCACATAGGATGCTTCTCCCAAATCCTTCATGGCGAAGGTCTTGGACAACCAAGACTTGGTTGATGTCAACATCTCTACATCATTCCCAATGAGTAAGATGTCATCAACATAAAGGACCAAGAAGGTCATAGAGCTCCCACTGACCTTCTTGTAAACACAGGGTTCATCTTCATTCCGAATGAAGTTGAAAGATTTGACAGCCTCGTCAAATCTTAAGTTCCAACTTCAAGATGCCTGCTTTAATCCATAAATGGACCTTTGAAGTTTGCATACCTTATTAGGATGTAGCTTGGAGGTGAATCCTTCAGGCTGTACCATGTACACCTCTTCTGACAGATTTTCATTAAGAAAAGTTATCTTCACATCCATTTGCCAGATCTCATAATCCAGATATGCAGTAATGGCAAGGAGGATTCTAATTGACTTAACCATGGCTACCGGCGAAAACGTCTCGTCATAGTCAATGCCTTGCCTTTGACGATATCTTTTCGCCACTAGTCTAGCCTTGTATGTGTCAACCTGTCCATCTGCACCGATTTTCCTTTTGAAAATTCATTTGCAGCCGATAGGGACCTTCCCTTCCGGTACATCAACTAAGTTCCAAATTTTGTTGGTGTACATAGACTGGATTTCTGAATCCATTGCTTCTTGCCATTTCTCGGAGTCTACACTACGGATCGCCTCCTGGTATGACTGGGGATCATCATCCTCATCGATACATACCATAGAGGACCCTTCTGAGACATGTCCAACATATCTCTCAGGTTCTCTCGGTAGTCTACCAGATCTCCGTAGTGTCAGTGTTTCACTTTGAATAGGATCAACCGATACAGTCTCATCTAATAAGTTTGTGTCTATGGGTTGTGGTTCTTGGACCTCGTCCAATTCTATCTGGCTCCCACTGTTTTTCTGGAGTAGATATTCTCTTTCCAGAAATACAGCTCTCTTGGCCGCTAAGACCCTTTGCTCAGAAGGGTGATAGAAATAATATCCAAACGTCTCCTTTGGATATCCCACAAACCTACACTTATCGGTTCTCGACTCAAGCTTATCACTATCGTTCTTCTTTACATGGGTAGGACACCCCCAAATTTTAATGTGATTAAAATTTAATTTCCTGCCCTTCCATATCTCATATGGTATAGAAGGAACTGTTACTTGAGATCCTATTCAATAAATATATTACAGTATCTAACGCATAGCCCCAGAGAGACAAGGGTAGTCCTGACATAGACATCATAGATCGGACCATGTCTAACAAGGTCCTGTTTCTCCTTTCGGATACACCATTATGCTGTGGTGTATACGGTGGAGTCCACTGAGAAACTATTCCATTGTCTTTAAGATAAGAAGTGAATTCATGGCTTAAGTATTCACCTCCTCGATCCGATCGAAGAGCCTTAATACTTTTGCCTGTCTGTTTCTCTACTTCATTCTTGTATTCCTTAAACTTCTCAAAGGCTTGTGACTTATGTCTCATTAAATACACATAGCCATATCTAGAGAAGTCATCAATAAAAGAAATGAAATAAAGATAACCTCCTTTTTCTTCTATGGACATGGGTCCACACACATCCGAGTGTATGAGCTCGAGAAGGTCAACATCCCTCTCACCATGTCCACCAAAGGGAGCCTTGGTCATTTTTCCCATGAGACACGACTCACAGGTATCAAATGACTTGTATTCGAACAAATTCAAATACCCATTTGAGTGTAAGTGAGAGACTCTTTTCTCACCTACATGACCAAGTCTGCAATGCCATAGATATACAGAATTCACTTCATCAGCATTGGAAACTTGCATAACATCAAAACGTGTATCTAATACATATAGACCATTGACTAATGAACCATTGGCTACCATCAAACCATTATTCATTATAGAGCACCCAGTGCTATTAAAAGTCAATGTATATCTAATGTTATACAAAACAGAGATTGAAATAATGTTCTTAATAATATTAGGAACATAATAATAGTCATTCAGCTCCAGAATGACTCCTGAAGGTAAACTGAGGCGTGCAGTCCCGACAGCTTTGGCAGAAACTAAAGCTCCATTGCCCATCCTCAGTTCAATCTCCTTTTTACCTAGTCACCTTCTATTTGCCAGCACCTGCACAGAATTGTAGATATGCGATGCACATCCAGTATCCAATACCCATGATGTGGATTCCATATATGACAAATTAAGGTCTATGACAAAAATACCTTCATTTAGAATTGCCTTGCAATTCCTTTTCCAATGCCCAGTTTCCCCGCATCGAAAATATTTGTCTTCCTTTTCATTCTTCTTGCCCTTCCCTTTGTCAACTTTGGCGAGTTGCTTACCCGTGGCCTTTTTCTTTCCCTTCCCTTTGTTACTCGTGGTGGATATTTGAGAGGCCTTCCTTTTCTTGTTGGCCCGGCCAACAATCATTACTGATGAAGATGGTTTATCTTTCTGCATGGTTCCTTCAGCACTCTTTAACATATTGAGCAACTCCGAGAGAGTTGCATCAATTCTATTCATGTTAAAGTTTATGATGAAGGAAGAAAAGGAATCGGGCAATGACTGGAGTATAAGATCAATACATAGTTCAAGATCTAACTTGAACCCCAATAAATTGAGTCTTTCAATCCACTCCATCATTTTCAGTACATGGGCCTGTACTGATGAACCCTCAGACATCAGTGTCCTGAAAAGCCTTTTGGAGATGTCATACCTCTCAATCCTACCCTGCTCCCCGAAGAGCTGGCGTAGATTGAGAAGTATACTTCTACAATCAGTCTTTTCGAATTGCCTCTGTAGCTCGGGAGCCATAGAGGCCCACATGTAACATTGGGCAAGGGAGGAGTCCTCAGACCACTTGGCATAAGCCAGTAACTCACCCTCGTCAGCATCAGGAGCTGGCTCAGAATGAACCATGTCCATCACGTACGCAATCTTTTCGGCGGTAAGGACTATGCGTAGATTACACAGCCAATCCGAGTAGTTCGGTCTAGTTAAGCGATTTGCATCCAAGATGCCGCGGAGGGGGTTGGACGACGACATTGTAATCTGGATAAGAAATAAAAGATAACTTAGCATGTGTTCAAATTCTAACTTAGATATGGTTTTCTATCTTAGTTAGTCCCACTATTTTTCGATTGAACTATATAACCCTCAGTATATAGAATGGGAGATCAGCGAGATCAACCTAGTGGGTCGGAATCCCAATGAGACTGATGAACGACCTTGTGGAAAGCACAACAAGCCATACACCATCTTAAGGGCAGTCAACAAGTATTTGCATCTAATGCAATATCCGATATTCGGCCCCCGAGAAATCATCCCTTTGTGGAAAGCACAACAAAGGATATTCTCGGTTAGATCTAACTATCATTATAACATAGCAATGAGCTCATGACCCGACCCTTGTGGAAAGCACAACAAAGCCGAGTTCAATTCCTCACCCCATTGAGGCCAAGCCTTGGAGTTTAATCCCGCCCCCAAACTCATGGACCTTGTGAAAAGTACAACAAATCCATGAAATGAAGACGTTCATTCACTCCATAATGATGGAGGGCCACGACGACTCCTAGAGCCACGCTTACCAGATCTAAAATTTAATCGCGAGGGAATTTAATTTTATCTTGATCTCACCCTAGGTGGTAATATAAATATATCCAATATATTTACTGTACCTAGTAGTTTGCACAAAGTAAAGGCATCCAATGCAAAAATAAACGCAAGTGATCATGGACTTTAACCCTAATGTAACTAAGACATCTGGCCCGCTTCCGAAGCAGCTGGATCGTCCTCGTCGGGTGTGCTCCACGCTTTCAAACTCCGACGTCGCATTAATTACAACTTTTACATGGCACGCAGGCCGAAAAAATTAAATTACATGTGACTCAAATTCCAGCAGCCCTTGGGGCGAGTACAACAATTGAGGAAGATAGAAGTACATTGGAATTTCAATAGAGAGAGAAAGGAGGTTCGCAGATCCCAATTAATTACATTAATCCAAGTCCATGATCACTTGCCAACACATTCAAATAAAATCAATCAAGGGTTATTTTCTGAAAATAATCCTTACTTTTGAATTTAAAAATGGGATGTGCAAACAAAAATAGGCTAGCTTTGTTTAATTTTAAAAATCGAAGCATGATTAACTAAAATTAAACAGACAAGCAGGCCAATACAAGGTAAATAAAGTAAAGCACGTAAAGAACCATCATTTTCTACAGGGGCATCTAATTGAGATAATTAATTAAATTTAAATTTAAATTTAATTATCCAATAATCAAATTTAAATTCAAAATTTAAACATGTCAATAATTTAAATTTAAATTTAAACTAATTATCCAATAATTTTGTTTGAAAGTAAATTTAAAATAATGCAATTATCCTCAATCAGCAATTTTCTAAAATTCAAAATTTGAATTTAAAAACTATCTAATAATTAAAAAATTCAAATAATTAAATTTTTCACATTTAATTCAATAATAATCAAATTTTAAATTTTTTAATTATCTAATAATTAAAAATTCAAAAATTAAAATTTACTGAAGTAACTTCAATTATAACCATTTTATCTTAAGGTAAATAGTAATTATCTCACCTCGGTAAATTCAAATTGATTAAATAAAATTTAACATTTGACATTTACTTTTGAGATAACATAATTAACCTACTCGATAAAATTTAATTTAATTTACTGTGCATTTACATATATATATATATATATCTAATATATATATATGTTATAAATCAGCACTAATAAATTAAAAACAAGTTAAAAACGTAATTTTTTTTTAAAAAAATTAAAAAAAATAAGTAAGCCGGGGGGCCCGCCCCGCGCTCGTGGGCTGCACCCACGCGCGCGGGCGCTGACCCGCCCGCGGCGGGCGTCGCCCGCACGCGGGTCGGCGCCCGCAAGGCGGGCGCGCTGACCTGCGCGCGGGGCGCCCGCCACGCAGGCGCCCCGGGTGGGCGGTGCCCGCCAGGCGGGCGCCCGCCTGTCCCGCGTGGGCGGCGCCCGACGGCGGTCCAATATATTTTTTTTTTTTACAAAAAAGATTTTGCTCTCCTGATGCCCAACATCCAGGAAAAATAGAAATGTCCAGCACTCCCGTCTCCAAATAATAATTGAAGGATTTTATTACCCCTAAAATATGATTCTAAAGGGCAATAAAAACACCGACCAGAGCGCGAACCTGGCTCTGATACCACTGTAAGGTTTCGCACAGCACCTACGGGCGGCGCAGCGGATAACAAAAATTTCATTTGCCCGATCCCGGTGTTATGGAAAGCTTAATGTGTGCTCTAATCGGTGTTTCTAAGACCCTAATTACGGGTTGCGTGTTTCACCTTGCACGGAACGACGCTGTCCGCGATGTCCGTTGCAGAATATCGAGCCGCACAGCTGTACGGCCTCTAGAGCAGATCCACACGGACCCTTGCGCAGCGACGGTACCTCCCCGGCGCAACTTTCCCCGACTCTATCACCTTCTGGAGAGAGAGAGAGCAAGAGGGAGAAAGGGGGGAGGCTAATCCTCCTCTTAGGCTTAATGCTTGATTAGCCTAAGAGGTTGGAAGAGAAGGCTCGAATGAGCTTCACGTAGGTTGCCATATATATAGAGTTTTGGCCCTTTTCTAAAGACCTCCAAAGGACCAAAATTGTATATATGACATTTCCTTTATTATACATATGTATTAAGCCCCATTTACACTCCTTTCCAAAAGGAATTAAAGGGAATTAATAGATGCACTTGTACAATAATATTCCGTCACCCAAGAATCCATTGTGTGTGATCCTCTAGGCCCTTAGTCACTCTAGTTTAAGGCCCATTAACTTCTAATTCCCAATTAGAAGTAAATTAAACGTATTCTTCGCTTCTACTAGAGCCGAAGAATAGTTTAATTTATTCCGAACCTTTGATCACGTTGGGTCAAGCAAATCCACGTGATCCTAGAGGACGCCGGGTTTAAACCAGCCTGTCTGGTACCTGTAAGTCCACAGTTACCGCATCGATATAATCCCTAGCTCATTCTATGAGTCTGGTACGATCGAGGGTATGGTTCCTGTCAAACCCCATGATCGTGCCATTTGACTATGACCTCCTTAAAGTGTATGACGTCCGTCCTAAACGAACTCATACGACCCTGGCCAGGGATTTAACGGAGCATCAATGTCATGACCCATTAACGGTCTGATATATATCCGATAGTGAGCGATCCCTTCTTGACCATTGATGATCTTCACACGTATCCTGGAGTGGTTAACTACTCGGCAACTCATGACTTATGGTTAAAGTCACTTACCCAAGTGATTAAAGCATTCCAATCCTCGTGTAAGATCCGATCAATGTCTCAGGTCAAAGGACCAACGACGCTACTGAGACAGTTGGATCTTCAGTTGACATTAGGTATAATCAACTATCTGAAGATCCAATAGCGGATCAGTTCAGTGTACATCCTCCAAGGGCATACACCTACACATATGTGTTGGTGTCCCGCACCAATGACCATGAGACTGGTCACTGACACATCATGTGTACTGGTTTAATAGGTAATCAAAGTCCCCGAGTGATTACCCTCCAACCAGGAACAATTTAAGGTATGTGTTCATGTAAAGTCAGTCTCATAATCGAGATCCCATCTCGAGTTGACTTTACAACCACATATCCTAGGGACAACGTAAAGTAACACAATCACATATTTATGCTCAAATATCACTTTATTAATAATGAACAAGATCGTACAACTATTGGGCCTACCCGACCCGAAATTAGCCTGTAGCACACCAACACTAACACATTCTTGACCTAGTGGACTAAGATTTGGTCCAGTTCTTGTAATGCGGCCAGTAGTAGCCGTATGTTCTGTCAAACGGCCCAGAAGTGACCGTATACCGAGTTTTTAAGTTAATGAATCCAAGGACATGTTAGTCCTTAAATCTCGTACTTTTGACAGAAATTCCTCTGATTAATTGGCCATTAAACTTGATTAAATGTCTAGACAAAACTTGGGATCTTGGATCCAACAAATCAATGCCAACACGTCATAAGGGCCCGGTCTGGTCCTGGAGAGAGCGCCCGAAAAGTACTTGTGCCCATGGGTGTTTGTAATGATATGGTGAGGTATTGCACCGAGTGCATGATCAGCGTGACGTCTACGACAGAAAATCTCTTGTTATACTTGTTACATTATCGTGCTTGACTTGATGTTTAAAACACTTGCTTGTTGGCCAATTCTATATTTCAATTTCCTATTGAACATTCTTGTACTTGAGATTCTTGTTAAATTCTTGTCATCATATATTTCTTGACCTTGCAAGATCTTATATTACGCTGTTTTATCGTCTCGTCAGTTATTTCTTTTCTTGTCATTGCATATGAAAATGTAACTAATTGGTTAATCATGTAAACTTGCCTATTATTATCTACTGAGCGTTAGCTCATATAGTTATTTTCCCCCTTTCCAGGCTATTCAGGTGACGATGCGCATACTGAAGGGGAGGGACAGGAGTGATACCCTTGAGTGTACCTGTTAGTAGATGCCGAGTTGGCATAGTTGTTTACATTAGTTACTCCTTAGTGTTGTGTTAGCACTTTATTTACCTTTTGGGAGTCAGTTATTGTATTAGAATCAGTTTGGAAGTTATGGTTGATCGTGTTTGAGCATTGATGGTTATTGTAATAAACTTGGAGCCTTTCTTGATCAATAGAAGTACTTCTTTCCATAGCACCTGTACGATTGTTTAGTTTAGCATATTAATATTATCTCTAGCTAGTTTCTAACTGTGCGTCCCGATATTCCGCGTTGGGGCATGACACTATTGGTGATAATCATGAGGCGAGCATACATCTCTGTAATAGTCTCATTCGGCCTCATCCTAAACGCCTCATACTCAGTGACCAGCATGTTGGCTTTGGTCTCTCTCACTTGGGATGTCCCTTCATATATAACTTCCAATTTATCCCACATCTTCTTAGCTGATGAACAGGATGAGATCCTGGAGAACTCCGTGGGATGAAGGGCACACTGGATTGCGTTGATTGCACTCCAGTTCAGTGTTGATCATCGGATCTGCTCTCGTATCCATAAATCCACATCCTCACATAATTCGAAGGGGCCTTTACTAACAACCTTCCAGAGTTCAAAGTCTTTTGCCCTCAAGAAAACTTGCATACAGTTCTTACAATATGCATAGTTTGAACCATCAAAGTACGGAGGCTTGGTTGTAGAGTGTCCCTCGACTGTCATTTTTTTAGCATCCATGATAGCTAACCTCTTCGGGATATTAAGCCCTGCAGAAGAGTCAGGCTCTGATACCAATTGTTGACACTATGGAATGCTTAGATACCACGTAATGTAGATCTAGAGGGGGGGTGAATAGATCTTCCCCCCAAATTATATCAACCAAAGCAACAAGTGCGGAATTAAATCTGCTTAAGCGGAACACTCAACACAAATACCAAAATCACAGAGATAGAAGAATTTTAAGGTGGTTTGATCTCCTCTAGAGATCTACGTCCACCCCACACTCAAATCAAGTGTGGCTTCACTGCTGAAACACAGCTTCCAAACCACTGATCCACAGCTTCAGGGAATACTTCCCAAAACACGCTGAGCCTTACAGCTTAAGCTATCAGAGGAATCCTCCTCTACTGCTGAGCCTTACAGCTTATGCCACAATCGTTGACTCACAGCTTGCAGTAACTAGAGTTCAAAAATGAAAATGAAAAATCAACGAGAAAAACAATGTATCTCCCAATGTAGAGCAAGCTAGCAATGGTTATGAACCATACGCCAGGAACATCAGCAAATCACCCTTCTCTCACAACTAAACAAATTCTCTTAGATTCTCTCAGAACTCTTCTTCTCTCATGATCAGCTGGCTCTCACTTTGCACTCTCTTCTTTTTCTTCTCTTGAGATCTGATCTGCTCTTGTATATCTCGCTTTTCTTCTTATGTGTCTCTCAATATAATCTAGCGATAATGCCTCTTTTATATACGGCAGGCAAAGGGTGTGTGGACGCCATGTTTCCCGCCTAAACACTGATGCAAATCTGATCCCCATCTGTCCACATGTCAAGATCACTGAGCTATGGCATTCCACGTGACAGAAACACTGGCTCGCTTATTTCCTTGGATCACATGCCAATCATAAGCTTCATAGAGTCTCGTACCAGATACTAGCCTTTCTGAGAACACGTGCCTGCTTCAGTTCGAGCTCACGTGCTGCTTAGATCCTGTTAGATGGAAAAGAGACATTTCGTCAAACATCTTGTAATCAGTCATTTGTAATATGCACAGACCTAAGATGTGTGAATGGGACGGTGTGCACAGACTTTCATATGCTTGTATGCAAACATTCACGGACTGACTACACTATATACATCGACCATCTAAATATCAATGCGAGTGTGCACCATCTTAACTCAGCACACGCTAAAAATCTGCACAGACCTTATTGTGCTAAATGCAAAACCTGCACAAACATGTATGCATATGAGCCAAAACTGTACAAACTTTACGTGCGTAAAACTGAAACCTGCACAGACCTTCATGTGTACAAGATAAAACCTGCACAGACCATACATGACATGAAGCAAAAACGTGCACAGACCTTATCTGCTATAAATGAGATGTGCACAGACTTGTAAGGCAAAACTTTACATGAGTTGCACTGACGTTGCGTGCAGATGATCAAGGCAGATGTGCAAGCTATGCACCGACCTTGTATGCTCACAGCAAAAACCTGCACCGATCTTGTGTGCTCGCAACAAGGACCTGCACCGATCTTGTGTGCTCGCAACAAGGACCTGCACCGACCCTTTGTGCTCACAGCAAGAACCTGCACAGACTTTATTCACGCATGTACAAAAACATGCACAGACCGTTTTATGCCTTAAGACCAAACGTGCACAGACGTTAGGTTCACTGAGAGTGAATGTGCACAGACCTTGGTGTACACAATGCAGTATGTGCACAGACTTTGTTGTGTAAAATGTGCACAGGCTACATTATGCATATTTGAAAAACATGCACAGACTTATGATGCGTTGTATGCAAAAGCATGCACAGACTTAAATCGTGCAACTAGCGCAGACCACTGAAATATGCACTGATGCTATATGCTGAACCAACCAAATATGTACTGATGTTGTGTGCATTTATCACAACATGCACAGACCTTATACGCCTCGTAAAGAATATGCATAGACCTTGTTTATCACAAGGCAAATCTGCACAGACCTACTATGGCCATCAAATGATTCTGACATAAATAATATTCATCAAAAATTCACACTGCTACCAGGGTAAAAGATGAAGTCAACATGGTTAACTCAACTGTTGCCAATCACTCAAAACACAATCAAAACATAATCAAATCATAATAGATGGGATAAAAAGGGCTGAGAAGAAGAAAAGTTAGAACAAAAGTCGACTCCCGATGAAAGTAGAGTCGACTCCATTCAAGCTTAACTTCAACTCCAGGCAAGTTCAAGACACTCAAGGCTTCAAGGGTGACAAATAGTCACACAAGGGTGACAAATAGCTCGCAGGGGTGACAAATGGGTCACAACGTTAACAAATAGTTTTCAAGGCTGACAACAGACGAGCTCAGGAGACAAATGGTTGTTAAGGCAGACAAATGGGTGATAACGATGACAAATAGGCCAACATAGGTGAAAAATAGAAGATAGTGGTAACAAATGGGCAGCTAGTGGTGACAAATAGCTAAGGTGACGACTCAACGCAGTGGAGAAACTAGCTAAGGCGATGGCTGTCAGCGATAAGGGTGAAAAATAGGTAATACGGCTAACAAATAGTCGTTAAGAGTGTAAAATAAGTTGCCAAGGGTGAAAAATGGCTAGGCACGTGGAAAACTCAAGGGATTCACGTGGAATCGATCCCCAATCATTTGCACGGGATCCTAGACACCTGACAGCACTCTGATCGATGCTTATCAATCTGAATATTCCCTCCTGCCACGTAGACAAATGGGAAAAATGGCAAAATCAGTTTCTAATATCCAAAAGAATTTCGAAGCCCCTATTTTGCTTATTCTCACCAAAAACTTTCTACCTTTGCTCTATATGTACATGTCTTCTTCATGAGAAGGAAGCTTCTACGAGGGCTGCATAAGGGAAAAGAGAGAAAGCTATGAAGAGCTGATTGAGAGGGAGCTTGTGAGAAGAAGAGAAAGATCTGAGAGAGAATTAGAGAGAAGATCTGAGAGAGAAGATTGTAAAAAGAAGAAGAAGAGAGATGCAGCCAGGTTCGTGAGAGTGAGTGCAACGGAGCCAAATTGAAGATCTACCGAAGTTTTTAGTTTGTGGATCAAATCTAGAACTATTCTGCACCCTAACACACTATTTTGTCAAGCCTTCTATGTGTTAGCCTATTTCTGAGCTTGGTATGTAAGGAGAATGTTGACCAATTCCTCTCGCACCCACTAGAGGATGATGTTTGTGATAGAACTTTCATTGCAATCTTCCTTAATGTCGGTGCACTTATGCCGTAATTGAGCCACCACTCAGTTGTTATTAAGGTAGATGATGAACATTATAATAATTAGATGAAATAAATATTGACCGAGCTACATAATGTTCATTGTTAAAGTACATTACCTGCGTCAAGTCTATCACGACTGGCAACGGCATTAGGTGTCGCAAATGAACTAATTACCTCTCTAAATATTTTCATCTGCATTATCTGGATAAAATATGTACATAATTATTTTTCATTTCCAAAAGGGTAAAGTATCCAAATATATCTCATTCAACGCATCAACAGGATCTGTTGGGCTGGGATACAGTCGGTCTATCACAATGTTGACTGATTCTATCAAAGTATCATCATAAGCGAGACCCCGAGCATACTGAAAGGCAGGGTGTAGGTAGTAAGCTGCAATCACAGGATATTTAGATTTTTTGTCATGTAACTACAAATACTGACATTAGAGACTATAAATGTTTACCTACCATGTGAGGATCACGGCTCATTTACTTGTCCCATCTGTCCTCCATAATTTCTAAGATGATGGGTCCATATTTCTTTGACGTTGCAAGAATCTTCCGCTTTGCAGCTTCAATTTTGCTATACACCAATCCCATGGTTGGTACTCTATCCCCATCCACACATCCCAATACCTCGTACAGTGGCTCTATGAATGAAACTGATATCTTGACTATGTCCGAAAAGTTGCTCGTGTTGACAATCCCTTCGACCTCCCCACCTTCACGTGAAGTGATAAAAGAGGAACTCAGCCAAGTCTCACCCCTAAACATCTGCTTCAACCCAACCTTATGCTTCAGAAGACTCTGCAATGCGATGTAGTTGGTGGCAAATAGTGTGATGCCGGGCCTCAACAGTTCGCCACCACAATGCTCTCTCATCCATGCCAATACAAGTGTGTGGTTGTAGATGTATTTCGTGACCTTCTGTGCCACACATCGACCACAGACTTGACTACACGAAGCTGACCAATCTCTTTCAGCATGAGGTCTACACAGTGTGCTACACAGAGGGTCTAAAAAAGGTGTCGTCTGGTCCTCATTAGCTCCTCCCAGCCTTCTTATAGTTCGAGCCATTGTTTGTCATCACTTGAACAATGTACTCCTCCATGATCTCGTTCACCACTTGTTCCATCAATGACAATATATATTGGTAACTGTGGACTTGACGTGATGCATCCACCGACCTGTGAAAGAATACATGTCTGTCACAATAAACAAGGAATTTGATCAGGCTACTTTTAGTGGTACCTGACCATCCATCACACATTAGTGTGACTCCGTATTTTGACCATTTCTATTTGAATGAGTCCACATAACTCTTGATCTCAGTGATGTGCACTACACTCGTCGTTAAAAACTGTGCCATAATTTTAATAATAACCACACTCACTCACTAACAACATGTAAAATCCAAGTAGAGTGGTAAGAACGGGTCGATCCCACGAAGAGGAATATTTTCAATTAAGCAAGTTGAAAAATCCTTATATTTGAGAAATCTGAATTTTGGGTGAGTTTTATGCTAAGGGAAAATAAAATTGCATGAACTTAAGACTAAAATAAACCTATCTAAAGAATATGAAAGGGTTGAGAAGATAACTTTGGAAGAAGATAGAGAGATAAAGAAGAACACAATTACAAAAGATTGAATTTTTATTGCTTAAGATGAAAGATTATAACTCTATGAAAATTATAAATTACAACTTGAAATAAAAGAACATGGGAAGAAATAGAACCAAGATAGTGAAGAATAGCGCCGCCCACGCCGAGCCGAGCCTTTGAGATGGATCATCCCGCCTTAGAGAGGTATGTCGTCTTTAGAACACCGAAGAAGAATCTCCGCCAAAGGGATGTGTGAAGAAAATAGAGGAGGGGAAGATAGAAGAACAGTGAAAAATAAAATAAAAATAGAGCTAAAGGAGAACTGAAATAACTTTCAAACTGAGAATAATTAGGAGATGTGGAAGAAGAGAAAGTTGAAGATCAGGAAGAGAAGAAGACGTTTGATGAAGAGAGCAAAGGGAAAAGAAGATTGGAGGATGGTGAAAACTGGCGAAGAACAGGGATGATTTGCGTAGGTGAACATTAAAAATGAGAAATCTGAACTTTGAAAAAGTGATTATAACTTAAAAACAAAGAGGAATTGGAGGAAGAGGAAGAAAAAGAAAATCTAGATCTAGGAAAAATGAAGAACTTTTATGAAAAGATTAGGATGAAAAGAAGAGCAGAAGGGGAAGAAAACTTGAGAAGAACAGAGTGTAGAGCCGTAGATGAATAGTAAAAATGAAAAGATAGAACCTTGAAAAACTTGAAATAGCTTGAAAATGAGAGAGAGTCAGAAGAAAAAGAAATTAAAGATCTTTTAAAAATGAAGAAGTTTGCTAAAGATAGTAAATCGAAACGAATAGCAGAAAAGTATGAAAATGGGCTAAGAAAGAGGCTAAGATCTCTGCTCGGTTGCCCTCGGGCGATTTTTATAGTGTGTAGGGGCTTTCCACGATCGGAGGCTTTGGGATCAAGTCAAAATCTGACTTTGTAGCATCAAATCTTGCTCGAACTAGGCTTCTTGCCATCAAAAGAGACCTCCTTGCATCAAACTTGGAAAGATAACTACAATTAGAACAGCCTGCTTCCGTTTCGAGTTCAAACTAAATTGGCATCCACTGCAGTGACATTAATTCATAAAATAACAACTTTTCAAACGGGCGTAATTTCTTTTTCCATATTTTCAACCTTTTTCTTCTTTTTCGTACCAAGAATGGGTGCCCGTTCAAACGGCCGCTTATTCTTTAATGGGCGACCATCCTCCAGCCGCAGAATCTTCCTTTCCTTATTTTATCATTTTCCTAACTTTTCGTGCAAAATATCCAGTGACTCCTTGAACGGTCGCTTATTCATTTTGAGCGCCTTCTCGAATGGTCGCTCATTCTTTTCTTCAGAGGAATTTCTCAAAAGGCATTCTTGATTAATCACCCTTCCACGTAGGCGCTCATCTAAATGGCGTCTGAACTTTGATCGCCCATTCCTGAAATAGTAAAAACTCATTGTAAATGCCAAAAATGGATTATGCAATTTATCCTTTTATGCAAGTTCATATCTCACATAGTCATTATGACTTCTAAACTAGGATAATTTCATGCAAACTCAATTTATTTGTGAGAATGAAGTTAATTATCCAGATTGCATAACTTTATTCTTTTAATGCCCAAAGATAATGTATATGATGTAAATTATGATATGAAATATGACACTTATCACTCAATAACTTGTTCATCAAGATATATGCCGGCCAACTCTCTCGCCGTAGGTGGTTGCACGTGTAACCCAAGAACTTATGCTTCTTGAAACATTGGCCTGTAGAAGGGGCTATTGGCCACATTAAAATGCAGTCCCGCGTGGTGCCACCATTTTGCAATGGCCTGTCTGAGTTTCCATTTTGGCCCCTTATGACCATATGCATCGTCCATCCTCGTTTGCTTTCCATTCTCTCGGGATAGTGCACCGGGCTCCACATCTTCAATATTGATCGATTGTGTCCTTTTTCTTTGTGAACCCAAGTCACCAGTGAAAAATTCCCTGATGCCCCGTGGTTGACGAGTGGAAGATGAATGTCACGTCCCAAACCGATAGCAGCAGAGCGTGTTGCTCGGAACATGGCAGTGAAAAGTCGTGTCGATCAGAGTAAACCACAAGGCACGATATAATTAGACAAAATATAATTTCCTTGAAAATTAAAATATAAGTTCATTACAACTTTTGACTCAGCTGATAGACTCAATAAAAGAATATTACAATGGTCTCTTGACGAATTAAACTTGACATAAGACTCGGCGGGATCATCTAAGTGGTCGAAGTTCTCTTCACTATTGCCCTTGCCCATCATGGTTGCATTCGTCTTCATTAATATTGTTACTTAAAAAATATGGAAACACACTAGGTGAGCAAACACTCAATAGGTCTTATATCTCTTGTTCCAAGCTAGCTTTAAGTAATTAATAATTTAACATGAATATGCAGATCATGTAAGGTACAATAATCAAGAGCTATAATGGTACGAGATAGATCAATAATTCAGAGATAATTTCAAGAACTATAAAGGCAATAGATAGGACAATACTTAGAGAGTAATTTCAAGGGCAATCATGATGAGGCGATGATAAGTATTTCAATAAGGTGCTCTCTTTCACAAGAGCATAACATGAGACTATCATTTGTAGGATTGGCCATATGTATAATATGAATTCAAACATTTGAGTCATGAACATGTCAATCTTTTGTGAAAATGTCATAGATCAATCTTGCTTTTCATTGGTGCAATGCCACACCCGATCAATCATAATACTGGCACATGTTTGGACTTTGCCTCGTCCATGGGATCAGATCCGGACCCCACCACTTTTTTTCTAGCATTGAGTGTCAAGTTCGTTGGACCCATAGCCCCTTTTAAATTCTAGACAAATTCCACGTCATTTAATGGCCAAAGAGTTCCAAGGATCAAGTCATGTAGGAACATTAGGGTAGATTTATGGAATAGAGATTCCAAGGACGGAACTTTGTATAAGGATAACATGGCGATAAATCTCGTATAAAACCAAGACATTCGTGAAACAGGGTAATTGGCGTCCACTCAGGCCGCCACCAACTACAGAATCCGCGTCCACTCTACTGGCTTCCAATTCCAGTCAGTGATAGACTCTCACAGAACACCCCAAACAGCACTCCGTGATGGCTAGGGCGTCATGTTTCTTCAGAGTGACATGACAATCAGAGGTTCCAAGGTTTTGAGGGTACAATCTGCTCAGATGTCTTGAAGGAATCCAAAGCTAGCGAAGACTTATGGAGACCTTAGAGAGAGAAATTCCAATCCGACGGACGGAATATCCGGCGGAGGGTCTTTTAATCTCCAAGAATTGAGGTGTAATGTGAAACAGTGTGAAATAGGGACTCCATCTCGGACTTGAGATAGTAGTGCTATAAGACCCGCGGTATGGGTCAAAACCCGATAAAATTATTAGAGCAAGAAATCGCATCCATTCAGACAGGTGTTATATCATAAATTAGTGTTTGCTTAGAAAGGCGCTCATTCTGCAATTTATTGAATTTTTGATAATTTTACATTAATTGGCATCCTTGAGAGAAGGCGCCATATCTTTAAAATAGCGTCCATGTGATGGATGTCAATTCATAATTTCCAGCCCTCTTTTTTATATATATTCAATAAATAATAGGATTTGGCGTCCTTTCAAGGAGGCGCTATATCTTTAGATAGCATCCATGGGATGGACGTCAATTCATGAATTTTGAGAATTTACACATATTTAACAATTTACATGATTTGGCGTCTCTGTGAAGAGGCGCTATTCCATGAGTACACGTCTGTTTGAACAGACGCCAATTCCTTCCAAGTACAATTTGATATACATCGGCCAGGTGTGTTTACAGATATAAACTACTATTCATTTCCTTATTAGGGGCATGAACAGTAGCACCTTGTGTTCTATGGGGAATTTGGGAAAACAGAAGTGTTGATAGTTTTTCCTTCTCCTTAGTGTGTGATGTGATGAATGTGAATATGTGAAAATGAAGGTGTGTGAAATATGTGAAAGTGTGTGAGCAAGTAATGACCTAACTCAAACAATCACAAAACCAAGAGCATGGGCATGTCATCAATGCTTATGAAGGAAGAAATAAAAACACACGCCGGGGCATGGAGCAAAGGAATAAAATAAAAACACACACCGTAGGTGTGGAGCAAATAAAGTGAAAGAAAGCAAGCAAAGATGATGACAAAGATGAACAATACCCATATAAGGATGTGTGATCGCCACCAAAGTAATTAAAGCAGTAAAATCACAATAATACCTTGGAAAGAGCCGGTTGAAGACACCCGCCCGCGGGAGAGAGAAAATCAGGTGCAGAGAACGATTAGCGGTCCTTCAGATAACCGCTAGCCAGCAGAAAATGGTCTTGCGATAAACCGTTGTTTGACTGAAAATGGGCTTACAGATGACCGCTAGCGCACCCAGAATAGCAGTTTGGAACTTAATCTCAACCCCTCCTGGCCGGCCAGAAAGGTTGGGCCTCGTGCAGTGAGTCCTGTAAACCTGCAAGAAAGTGTAGACAACAAGAAAAATAACCCAATTAGCCCTTGGGACAAGTGTAATAACTATAAAGCAACTAAGGTGAAATGCATAAAAGAAGGGTGAATACCTAGGAGGTTTGGGTTTTTTAACCCCTGTGGGGCGTGGAAAAAGATGGGAGGATGTTTTAAAAAGATGATGGAATGCAGAGAACGTGGAGAAAAGAGGAGGGAAGATGCTATGGATGCAAGGGGAAAGACCAAGACTAAGAAGAAAAAGACTCAAACTAAACCCAAAGGAACGTTATACTCCCTTGACCATAAGCTTGGTGGACGTGGAAGCAGTTTCTCCTTGGTTGAAAATAGCTCCAGAACGCAGCAGCACTTCGACGCAATCTCCAGAAATCTCCTCCTCAAGCCATGAACTCAAGGGTCCTATTTATAGGCCCTTAAACCCAAGGTTCGAGTTGGAGGGATAATGACTCAAAAATAACCCTGAAACTAGATGATCCTTGAAGATAATACTCCCAAGAGTCCATAGAAACAAACATAAGGTTCTGGGAGTCTCTGGTGAGAAAGAAATCAAAGGATGAAGGACTCTAGTTCATCCACGGCCGAGCAGAGGAAGAACAGCAGAGCATGACTATCTGTCTGCTCTAGCGGTCTTGTCATAGACCACTAGCCCCAAGCAACGGTCGTGCGATAGATCGCAAGGAACATGCTTCCAGAAGAAGATAAGATCAAAGAAACCCAGCAGGACTCCCTGCCCGTTAGTGGTCTAGGAATGGACCGCCAACGTCCAGCTAGCAGTCGTACGATAGACTGCTAGGGGAGAGGACGTGGCAAAAGAGATAAAGGCTAATAAATCCATAAATTAATCCACAAAATAATCCTCATTAGCCCTTATCTAGGCCCAATAAGGTGAAGTGACGAGAAATCAATGGAGCTAGGCCCAACCAAGGAGAATGACCCATAAAATTAGGCCCAAAAATGACCAAAAATGGCCCAATAAGCGGTGAATAACTCAGGATATCATAAAAATAGATAAGGAGATGACCCAACTCATTGGTCATAAAACGGGTGTCAACAAGAAGGCATGATAGTTACGAGAAAAATACAAGGATTTAGGAAATATGCACATCATTATTTTACCTCTCATGGTTTAACAGTTATAGATTTTTAAAGATGAGTGTATTTATTAATTAACAGGGAAATAACGTCAGGCAGATTGACGCTATTTGAATTATCGTCTAGGACCATCACGCCGTTCTTTAAAATAGCGGCCACCGATGTGGCCACTAATTCCTTATCATGCAAAAGTGTTGTAAATAGGTATTGAAACATGCAAACGGTACTCTAGCAGGGAACATAAGATCATATGAAAGCTACATGGCCTATCTAACATGAAGATTGAATGTTTTGCATGAGGATTGAATGTTTTGCTTAGGAGACTACCTACCTTACGAAGTTTAACTGGCGAAGATGTAGAATAGATGACCATTGCAGACAAAACAGGAAGCAGAAGGTAGAAGAGGAAGAAGAGGAAGAAGCCCATGCTTCTTCACGATTTTCTGCAACTGACGCCGCAACAACAGCAGCAGCAGCATGACCAGCAATGGCAGGAGCACGATCACTTTGCCATCACCCAGGGGCTCATATTTATAGGGATTCTTTTCCCTTCTAAATCTACTAGGATTCCCAGTTTTATTAAAACACAACCTCCTCTAATTTGATCCTATCCTTCCCAAAACACAGCTGCCCTCTCATCTGTCGGTCGATCTAACAAAACTTATCAAGCAAAACCTATTATGCCATGGGGTCGGCGCAGGCCCTTACGGCTAGCCTATTAGCGGTTGGGTTTTTAACATAAGGCTTAGTGGGCTTTTATCTTTGAGGATTGATTTGTGGTGCGTTTCAAAGCCCACTAATTTGGTATTAATGCCCATTACCTAATTTAGCTATTTCTCCTTTACATATATCAAAATTTTTATCTTTCATAATTGTTATATGACTAAGATTATTATAGTCATTATTATTTATTTTCTTTTTAGATTTTCGGGTTGCTACACCCTCCCTCACTTAAAAGAATTTTATCCCAAAATTCACATACTTTTCCTTTCCATAACAGTGGGGTAAAATCACCTTATTCAAAACATGTATTCTAACTAGATCCATTCCCATGGCATGCCAAACTACTAAGATCACCATATCCAATCATGCAATTATGAATAAGGCAGGGCTTAGAGTTACCTTCCAATGCTTGAAACCTACCTTGCCGCTTTCGTCCACCTTGTTGCTTGTCCCGCGACGCTTGCTCCTTTATAAGAGGACAATGGGCGATCCTATGGTCTTCACTCCCGCAATGGATGCATTTCTCGAGTTTATACCAACACTCTTCCGATTTATGCCCTCCCTTATTACAATGCTCACACTCTTCCTGGGCCTAAACATCTTGTTTGTCCTCATTCATGGGTTTCTTGTCCTTTCGGGAACCATTACCCCCATTTGACCTCTTCTTTCCATTTACGAGTTCTCCACTCTTGGATCCATTTGCTAACCTTTTTTTGGCAATCTTTCCTTTAATCTGCTCCTCTATATCCATCGCATCTTCTAAATTTCTAACGGAGCCAACTGAGGAATAAACTCCACCTTTAAACCGTTCATGAATTTTTTGGCTCTCATCCTTTTCGTGCCAACTAAGTAGGGTGCATAACGGGCTAGTCTAGAAAATTACGCTTCATAGTCCACTACCGATAAACTACGTTGTTTTAGTGATGCGAACTCCATAGTCTTCTTTTCTCAGATTCTCTCCGAAAAATACTTCTCATTAAAGTGTTCCAAGAACTCATTCCATGTTACTTGATTGTCGGGCAAAATTGCTTCGACCGATTGACACCATGCTCGGGCATCTCTTTCTAATTAGTAGGTTCCTAATAACACTTTCTCTTGGTCGGTACATTGCGTAACCCCGAAGGTCCTTTCTATCTCTCGAACCCAATTCTCGGTCATTTAGGTCAATAGACCCACTAAACTTCGGGGGATTCATCGCTTGGAAACTCTGATACAAATCTCCCATTCCATGATGTGCTCCGCCTTGCGCCACTTGTTGCAAGGCCTATGTCAAACCTTGGACAATATGCTGCATCTCTCTCCATTGGGCTCGCTTGGCAACCATCTTAGCCTACAAAACACGGTTTTTAAATAATGATTATTCATATCTTGACATTAATTCAACGTGGATGAAACATTTTTTTTATTATTATTGGTTAGCCCATGGCTCTACCCAAATCTCATGGGATTCCTATAGGGTAACTGACAAGGACCACAACCTATCACTTAAACTCAATGACCTAGAGGTTTAGAAAAACCTAGGCTCTGATACCACTTCTGTCACGCCCCGAATCGATAGCAGCGGAACGTGTTGCTCGGAACGTGGCAGCGAAACAGTCGTGTCAATCAGAGCAAATCACAAGACATGATATAATTGGACAAAATATAATTTCCTTGAAATTTTAAATATAAGTTTATTACAATTTTTGACTCAGCTGATATACTTAATAAAAGAAAATTACAACGGACTCTTGACTAACTAAACTTGACATAAGACTCGGAGGGATCATCTAAGTGGCCGGAGTTCTCTTCACTCTTGCCCGTGCCCATCATGGTTGCATTCATCTAAATTAATATCGATACCTGAAAAATATGAAAAAACACTAGGTGAGCGAACGCTCAGTAGGTCTTATATCTCTTGCTCCAAGCTAGCTTTAAGTAATTAAAAATTTAACATCAATATGCAGATCATGCAAGGTACAATAATCAAGAGCTATAATGGTACGAGATAGATCAATAATTCGAAGATAATTTCAAGAACTATAAAGGCAATAGACAGGAAAATACTTAGAGAGTAATTTCAAGAGCAATCATGATGAGGTGATGATAAGTATTTCAATAAGGTGCTCATTTTCACAAGAGTAAAACATGAGACTATCATTTGTAGGATTGGCCATATGTATAATATGAATTCAAACATTCGAGTCATGAACATGTCAATCTTTTGTGGAAATGTCATAGATCAATCTTGCTTTTCATTGGTGCAATGCCACACCCGATCAATCATAATACCGGCACATGTTTGGACTTTGCCTCATCCCTGAGATCAGATTCGGACACTGTCACTTTTGTTCTAGCATTGAGTGTCAAGTTCGTTGGACCCATAGCCCCTTTTAAATTCTAGACCAATTCCATGTCATTTAATGGCCAAAGAGTTCCAAGGATCAAGTCATGTAGGAACATTAGGGTAGATTTATGGAATAGAGATTCCAAGGACAGATTTTTGTATAAGGATAACATGGCGATAAATCTAGCATAAAACCAAAACATTCGTGAAACTAGGTAATTGGCGACCACTCAGGCCGCCACCAATTACAGAATATGCGTCCACTGTGGTGGTCGTCAATTCTGTGAACATGACAGGCACAAAGAAATAACGTCACCTGTAGTGGTCGGTAATTCAATATGGCATCCACTCTACTGGCTTCCAATTCTAGTCAGTGACAGACTGTCACGTCCCGAGATTTATGTAGCGAAAATAATCGGGAACGTGAACAGTCGGCATGGTAAGCCTCTTGCAAGTAATATAATCAGAGTACCAGACAATCACACAAAGTAATTGCATAAATAATTCACTAAAACCTTCATCTTTATTTCATATAAATAACCATCAGTATAGATAAGATCTTTGACTCTTAACATTCTTACACCATAGACTCAAGAAAATAAAAATTTACATAATGACTTGGCTAGACATTAGAAAACTAAGGCTTCTCTCATCCATATAACCTTCAATTGCTCTCGGACCCGCTACTTGTATAATCCGATCCGATTCACTAGTCCTTCCTGAAACATTGAGAAAATAGGTAATGAGCACACTTGCCCAGTAGGTATCTTCGTATCAACATGAAGGTGAGTTTAAGTGATTAGCATTTTAGCTCTAGAGAATAAGATAAATCATGCAAATACGGTAAAACATGTGAATAAAACCAAAGTAACAAGATACGATCATGAAGAGATACGAGAATATGATGGATCAAGTATATAACAAGAATGTAAATTTGGCCTTTCCATGAACAAGAATGCAACAAGATTGTACTTTTCATAACCATGGAGGTTATGCACTAGAAAGTCATGTAACAAGCAAGAAAGTACTTTTCGCTTAATAGCAAGTACTTTATGAATTTACGTGGATCTTTATTCATGTCTGTGGATTTTCACTTATTTATAAAGAAAGTACTCCCAGCGCAATGCGACGCCAGTAGCATCATACCCTATGGTTTATAGTATATTTCCGACAATCAGCCGAGGGGACTAGCATAGAGCCCTTGAACATAATCAGTACTCGAACTGCATCTTCAAGTATAAATCAAGCTACTTCCACGATTATAACAATAATGTGGCCAATAATGTACAAGTTCAACAATAATTCCATGATAAGGTAACCAAGGTATAGAACGTACCAATAATCGATCATGAGAATTCAAGAAATGCATTAATAACTAGGTTATGCTATGGAGAAAATTCAGCAGCATAACGATACATTCTTTATTTCCATAATTTATTAATGGCTTGTTTGAATCAAGATAAGTTCTAGATAATCAATGGATCATCTAGGATCATAGGATACTCAACCCAAAGGTAAAACCATGGGTTAAACATAATTAGATTTGATGAAAAAGAAGCTGGAACCATGCGGTCTAGGTCCGGGCCGCTAGGTGTCACTGGCGGTCATTCATTAGGCCGCTAAGGTCCAGAGCTTCATTAAAACACCGATAAAAGTGCTCTCTAGATAATGGGGTTTTAATGGTACAACCCGCTCGGCGTCCTAGTGAGAATCCCGGGCTCGTGGAGACTTATGGAGGCCTTGAAACAAGATTACCTAGTATGTTGGAAGGAATATCCAATGGAGATGTTTTCAAGTCCAAGAAAAATGTGCCTATAAGTGCAATGTGTAACTAATGACAACATATCGGGATATGTGCTATGTACTTAAGAAAATGACTCTGAGATAAGAGAGATCATGATAAAATAGTGATCAAATAAGTCCATAAATCTTATGAAAATGTGCCTATAAATACAAGAGTATAAGTTTTTGGCCATAAAAATAACATAGGTTAAAAATAATCCCAAGTACACAAAGAACATGAAATCTCCTGGAGTACAACGAGTTATAAGAAAATAACACTTGAAACAATAGTAATAACCTTCTTAACTAAGCTTAGCATATAATAATTTAGGCTAATCTGCAATATGTTTCAGGTTAACAATATTACAGAAATCAGAAAACTCAAATGGTCTAGTGGGTGACCGTTTCATGGGTGTTAACGGTTTGTCGTAGGACCGCTAAAGGTTTCTGGCGGTCTAAAGGATGACCGTTTCTTCCTATATTGCAGACAGATCCAGAACCGAAGTTCAAACCTAATCTATAGCCAAGAAAGGTGTGAAGTCATGCTAGAGCGGGATATGTAAAACATGCTGCAAGGGTATAACATCATAAAGATGCAGGGATTTTGCATAGATTTTAGCTAAGATCATTATCTTTGTAAGTAGTGTTTGGAATGACACATGCTTCATAACCTACATGCGTAATGATACCAAATCATTAAATACGACATGTACCATACATGAAATTTCATGAAACAAGAGGACTTTTACCCCTAACATTAAGTTTAAGCCTTTAATGAGATAACCTACCTTTGTTTTGTATTTTAGGCTTTGAATTTAGGGCTGGAAGTTAACCCTAATTTTTTGCTCATCCTGAACCGAAGTAGTAACTTCTTACCCCTCTATCTCCCGATTCTCTTGACCTAAAGATGTGAAATTTGGAGGGTAAGAAGAGGGTACTAAAAAGGAACAAATCGTTCTAAATAACCTCTATCTAATTATCTCATTTAGGGCTTCTATTTTTCTAATCTTCTTGGGTCGGTCGCACAGTTTCCTGAGTTTCTTTCACCAAACCAGCGTCTTTGCAGGCTTCTATTTCCCTGTAGGCTTGATCTCCTAGAACAGAATTTTTAGGAAAGTTAGATCTAACTAAAATGAACAAATTCCTAGACGATACTTACCTCTAATTCGACTTCTTTACCTTAGTTCCATGCGATCCAAAAGTAAGGGTCGCGTTGGTTGGTTATGGGGGCTATTTATAGGGTTTAGCTAGGGTTTCTTGGATTAGAACGATTCTAGAGTATTAATTAGGTATTAGATTGATCTCTGAGAGTTCCAAGCCTGATTATACTTCTATCCACTTCGATTTCTGAGAGTTTGGATGCTAAAAATCCAACCTTTTTATACTTCCTTTTATTCACGGAATCTGCAGAGCTTAGCGGTCATTTGGGGGACCATTTTCCAGTGGCTGGCGGTCTCGCGATAGACCATTTTCGATTTTGGGCGTAGAATTTGAAACTAGTTCAAACTCTTGTATTATTATCCACCTCTTCCTAAAATTTTCCTACTTATCTCCTTAATTCCGTAAATACATAAATTCCAAGCTTCTAGAACATGGGCCAAAGTTTAAAATTATAATTTGGACCAATTGGATGTCTCAAAATGGGCCTAATCCTCTTGGATTAGTATAAGGCCTAAATCATTAGTTTTAATTAACCACAATTCAATCAATAGCCTATTTAAATGCTTAATACTTATATTTTTAATCTCAAAAAATTCTTAAAAAATCCTCAGGCATTACACCCTCCCCCACTTAAAATAATTTGGTCCCCAAATTCCTTGTAATAAGATTTGCTAATGAGAGTGTACTTACATTCAAATATCTCTGGAAATCTTTTGCGCATGGCTACTTCAGTTTCCCATGTTGCTTCATGTGGCCATGACTTGGTCCATTGGATATTGACCATAGGAATAGTCTTATTCCGAAGTTGACGCACTTCTCGTTCAATGATCTTTATTGGCTTTTGTTTGTACGTCAAGTCCTTTTGAATTTCCATGTTGTCGTAAGTTATGACATGGAAAGGATCATGAACATATCTTTTGAGCATTGAGACGTGAAATACATCATGAAGTCCTGATAATTGAGGGGGCAAAGCTATTCGATACGCGACTTCACCAACCCTTTCGAGAATTTCAAAGGGGCCTATGAATCTCGGAGTAAGCTTACCTTTGATACTGAATTTTTGAATACCTCAACCTGGAGAAACCTTAAGGAATACATGGTCTCCTACTTGAAATTCTAGGTCACGCCTTCGATTATCAGCATATGATTTTTGTCTATCTTGAGCCATCTGGAGTCTTTCCCGAATAAGTTTTATCTTCTCGGTAGTATCCCTGATGATATTGGGACTGAGAAATTACCTTTCTCCTACTTCACTCCAACAATAGGTGAACGACAGCTTCTTCCATATAGAGCCTCGAATGGTGCCATTTGTATGCTAGCTTGGTAGCTATTATTATATGAAAATTCCACTAGAGGTAAATAGTCGTGCCAACTCCCTCCAAAATCAATAGCACAAGCTCTGAGCATATCTTCCACCACCTGATTTATCCTTTCAGTTTGACCATCAATTTGTGGATGGAACGCAGTGCTGAAGTTGAGTCGGGTTCCTAATGAATGTTGAAGACCCTTCCAGAACTGTGATGTAAACCGAGGGTCTCGGTCAGATATAATGGTAACAGGGACACCATGTAATTTGACAATTTCTCTCATATATAGTGCCGCTAATACATCCATAGACCATCAACTTTTGATTGGTAGAAAATGTGTAGATTTAGTCAATCGGTCTATGATCACCCATATGCCATCATGTCCACCTCTTGTCTTAGGTAAACCCATGATGAAATTCATCCCTATACTTTCCCATTTCCACTCGGGAATATTCAAGGGGTGTAATTTCCCAGTAGGCTTTAAATGTTCTACCTTTACTTGCTAACAAGTGAGACAGTGAGATACAAAGTCAGCTACTTCTCTTTTCATGTTGGGCCACCAGAAGCTTCTTTTCAAATCTTGATACATCTTAGTAGCACTAGGGTGAATAGCATACCGTGACTTATGAGCCTCTTCCATGATCAGTTTCTTAGTGTCGGCATGATTCCGCACACAGATTCGATCCTTAAATAATAGTCTTCCATCATTTGTGATAGAGAATTCCATCCTGTGATCAATATTATCCTTGATTTCAATCAATGTAGGGTCATTTTCTTGCAATTTGACTATATCTTCAATCAATATAGGTTGAGATCTTATATTGGCAATCATACGTCCTTCTCCTTCTCTATCAATATCAAGATTTAAGTGAGAAAAATCCTCAATAAGACATATCATACCTTTCCTGAGGCTTGCTAATGTTGCCATTGGTCTTCTACTAAGAGCGCCAGCTACTGCATTGGCTTTGCCTGGATGATACTGGATAGTAAAATCGAAGTCTTTGAGATACTCCAACCATCTGCGTTGTCGCATATTTAATTCCTTCTGGGTGAAGAGATATTTCAGACTTTTATGATATGAAAATATAGTGAATTTCTCCCCATAAAGGTAATGCCGCCAAATTTTTAAGGCGAACATAACAGCTACCAATTCCAGATCATGCACATGGTAGTTTTCTTCATAACGCTTCAACTGTCTTGATGAATAGCAAATCACCTTTCCATTTTGCATAAGAACGCATCTTAGGCCAATGCCAGATGCATCCGTATAAACTTCAAAACCCCCACCTTCCATGGGCAATGCCAAAATAGGGGCTGTAGTAAGGTGATCTTTAAGAGTTAGAAAACTCTCTTCGCAATCCTTCGACCATATAAAAGGGTTCTCCTTTCTAGTGAGTCTAGTCAAAGGGATGGCGATCTTAGAGAAGTCTTTAATAAACCTTCCGTAATAACCAGCCAGACCTAGAAAACTTCTAACTTCTATCACGGTTGTCGGTTGGCTCCAATTCTTAACAGCTTCAACTTTACAAGGATCAACAACGATACCCTCTCTTGAAATAATATGGCCAAGGAAAGGGACCTCCTTTAGCCAGAACTCGCACTTGCTAAACTTTGCGTAAAGTTTATGCTCTCTTAGTGCCTGCAAGGCTATTTTTAAGTGCTCTTCATGTTCCTCCTTAGTTTTGGAGTATATAAGAATATCATCATTGAAGACGACCATAAGTCGGTCGAGATAAGGTCTAAAGACATTATTCATAAGTTGCATAAATGCTGTCGGGGCATTGGTTAACCGGAACGGCATTACAACGAACTCATAGTGGCCATATCGGCTTCGGAAAGCCGTCTTGTATATGTCTTCATTCTTGATTCAGAGCTGATGATAACCTGACCTGAGGTCTATTTTGGATAAGTATTCTGCTCCCGAAATTTAATCAAAGAGCTCATTGATACGTGGCAATGGATATTTGTTCTTGATAGTGAGTTGATTCAGTCGCCAGTAATCGATGCATAGCCTGAGAGATCCATCCTTCTTTTTGACAAATAAAACTGGCGCACCCCAAGGGGATGTGCTAGGTCGAATGAAACCCTTATCTAATAACTCCTGAAGTTGTCTCTTCAATTCCTTGAGTTCTGTGGGGGACATCCTGTAGGGAGCTATTGAAACGGGTGCTACTCCGGGTAGTAATTCAATGGAGAAGTTTACTTCACTTTCGGGTGGTAAACTGGGTAAATCTGATGGGAATACATCGGGAAACTCATTCACAACGGGAATATCTTCTAAGATGATCTCCTTGGACTCGGTAATGATTACGGAAGCAAGGAAAGCTTCACATCCTTACGAAATGAGTTTGCAAGCGTGAAGAGATGAAATAATAGCAGGATGTTTCCTATACTTGATACCAAGGAAGGAAAACCTTAGAAGACCTAGTTTCTGAAAAGAGATAATCTTGGTGTGACAGTTTATATAGGCGTCATGGTCCATAAGCCAATCTACACCTAAGATAACATCATAGCCTTCCATGTCAAGGCATACGAGATTTGCTAGAAGATTATGACCTTCTACCATTACCTCATTATCGGGGTAGTAGGTTGTAAGTTTGGTTTCGGGACCTAATGGTGTAGTGATTGCTAGGTCCGAAGGTAGAGGAACTGATGAAACTGGTAAGATTTTTGCAAAAGCAGTAGATATAAAGGAATGAGAAGCACCAGTATCAAATAACACGAATGCAGGATGGGAATAGACTTGAATGGTACCTTCCATTAACCCATCATCCTTGGGTGCTTCTTCATCATCCATAATAGCATTAAGACGAGCCTGTCATTTGCGTCCACCATTGGAAATTTGATCCTTCATGAGAGGGCAATCCGGCATGCGGTGCTCCCGACTGCTACATCGTAAACAAGCACCGAGACGCTTCCAGCATTCTTCGGCTGAGTGGCCGAACTTCTCGCAGAAAGTACAAGCCGCCATGACTTACTTTTTTTCTTCTTTAACCTTCTTATTCTTGTGATAGCCACTACCACTCCCGTTCCGAGATCTCTTCTTCTATCACGGGATTTGTAAGGTTCCGTGATACTAAACATTCCCTTCTTTTCATGCCGATCAGACCTTCGGCTCGGCTCCTCTCCTTTACCTTTAAGTTTTTCGACCTTCTCCAAGGTCCTTTCACATAGTTGTGCCCGTTGGACCATCTCCGCATATGTACGGATGTTCTGAGACCCTAGTTGTTGAATAAAGCCAGGCCTTAAACCGCCCATAAATCGGTTAGCTTTCAATAAGTCGGTAATAACCAGATGAGGAGCATACGACGCTAGCCTAGAAAAATGGAGTTCATAGTCCGCTACTGTCATCATGCCTTGGCATAACGAAGTAAATTCCATAGCTTTCCTCTCCTTGACATGTTCGGAGAAGTATTTTGCTCGGAAGAGGGTGAGGAATCCCTCCCAAGTATGTGGTGCATCTTGAGGCAGAGCAGGAATTGACTTCCACCATGTACGGGCATCTTTATTGAGTTGAAACGTGGTAAGATGAACCTTCTCTTGGTCGACACATTACATAACCTCAAATAGGCGATTCATTTCATCAATCCAATTCTCTGCTTCATCTGGATTAGAGGAACCACAAAATCGTGGAGGATTTAGGCTTTTGAAGTTACGGTGAAGATCACCAGCACCAGCTCTTACGCCGGCTTGAGCCATGTTTTACAATACCTGGGTGAGACCCGCAATGGTCTGTTGCATTCCACCCCAATCAACGCGGTGAGCCATCGTAAGAAAGAGGTACCTGAGAAGAACGATGGGTTTGTTATTCTCCATAGAATTTAAAGGAAGTTAGCTTAAAGATATATTCTAAACAACTATCTCATCCCGGGTTCTACCCAATTCTCACATGGGTTGGAGATTTTTTTCTAGTTTCATAGGTGTGAGTCCTTTAGCCTTGGACTTAACCTATGACATGATATATACATCTTAGAAATAAGTAAGTCATTGGACTTACGCTCTGATACCACCTTAACTGTCACGCCCTGAGATTTATGCAGCGGAAACAATCGGGAATGTGAACAGCTCGCATGGTAAGCCTCTTGCAAGCAATATAATCAGAGCACCAGACAATCACACAAAGTAATTGCACAAGTAATTCACTAAAACCTTCATCTTTATTTCATATAAATAACCATCAGTATACATAAGATCTTTGACTCTTAAAATTCTTACACCATAGACTCAAGAAAATAAAAATTTACATAATTACTTAGCTAGACATTAGAAAACTAAGGCTTCTCTCGTCCATATAACATTCAATTGCTCTCGGATCCACTACTTGTATAATCTGAATCCGATTCACTAGTCCTTCCTGAAACATTGAGAAAATAGGTAATGAGCACACTTAGGTATCTTCGTATCAATATGAAGGTGACTTTAAGTGATTAGCATTTTAGCTCTAGAGAATAAGATAAATCATGCAAATACGGTAAAATATGTGAATAAAACCAAAGTAACAAGATACGATCATGACGAGATACGAGAATATGATTGATCAAGTATATAACAAGAATGTAAATTTGGCCTTTCCATGAACAAGAATACAACAAGATTGTACTTTTCATAACCATGGAGGTTATGCACTAGAAAGTCATGTAACAAGTAAGAAAGTACTTTTCGCTTAATAGCAAGTACTTCATGAATTTATGAGGATCTTTATTCATGTCCGTGGATTTTCACTTATTTATAAAGAAAGTACTCCCAGCGTAATGCGACGCCGGTAGCATCATACCCCATGGTTTACATTATGTTTCCGACAATCAGCCGAGGGTACTAGCATAGAGCCCTTGAACACAATCAGTGCTCGAACTGCATCTTCAAGTATAAATCAAGCTACTTCCACGATTATAACAATAATGTGGCCAATAATGTACAAGTTCAACAATAATTCCATGATAAGGTAACCAAGGTATAGAACGTACCAATAATCGATCATGAGAATTCAAGAAATGCATTAAAAACTAGGTTATGCTATGGAGAAAATTCAGCAGCATAACGGTACATTCTTTATTTCCATAATTTATTAATGGCTTGTTTGAATCAAGATAAGTTCTAGATAATCAATGGATCATCTAGGATCATAGGATACTCAACCCAAAGGTAAAACCATGGGTTAAACATAATTAGATTTGATGAAAAAGAAGCTGGAACCATGCGGTCTAGGTCCGGGCCGCTAGGTGTCACTGGCGGTCATTCATTAGGCCGCTAAGGTCCAGAGCTTCATTAAAACACCGATAAAAGTGCTCTCTAGATAATGGGGTTTTAATGGTACAACCCGCTCGGCGTCGTAGTGGGAATCCCAGGCTCGCGGAAACTTATGGAGGCCTTGAAACAAGATTACCTAGTCTGTTGGAAGGAATATCCAATGGAGAGGTTTTCAAGTCCAAGAAAAATGTGCCTATAAGTGTAATGTGTAACTAATGACAACATATCGGGATATGTGCCATGCACTTAAGAAAATGACTCTGAGCTAAGAGAGATCTTGATAAAATAGTGATCAAATATGTCCATAAACCTTATAAAAATATGTCTATAAATACAAGAGTATAAGTTTTTGGCCATAAAAATAACATAGGTTAAAAATAATCTCAAGTACACAAAGAACATGAAATCTCCTGGAGTACAACGAGGTATAAGAAAATAACACTTGAAACATGAGTAATAACCTTCTTAACTAAGCTTGGCATATAATAATTTGGGCTAATCTGTAATATGTTTCAGGTTAACAATATTACAGAAATCAGAAAACTCAAACGCTCTAGTGGGTGACCGTTTCATGGGTGCTAACGGTCTGTCGTAGGACCGCTAAAGGTTTCTGGCAGTCTAAAGGATGACCATTTCTACCTATATTGCAGACAGATCCAGAACCGAAGTTCAGACCTAATCTATAGCCAAGAAAGGTGTGAAGTCATGCTAGAGCGGGATATGTAAAACATGCTGCAAGGGTATAACATCATAAAGATGCAGGGATTTTTCATAGATTTTAGCTAAGATCATTATCTTTGTAAGTAGTGTTTGGAATGACACATGCTTCATAACCTACATGCGCAATGATACCAAATCATTAAATACGACATGTACCATACATGAAATTTCGTGAAACAAGAGGACTTTTACCCCTAACATTAAGTTTAAGCCTTTAATGAGATAACCTACCTTTGTTTTGGGTTTTAGGCTTTGAATTTAGGGTTGGAAGTTAACCCTAATTTTCTACTCGTCCTGAACCGAAGTAGTAACTTCTTGCCCCTCTATCTTCCGATTCTATTGACCTAAAGATGTGAAATTTGGAGGGTAAGAAGAGGGTACTAAAAAGGAACAAATCTTTCTAAAGAACCTCTATCTAATTACCTCGTTTGGGGCTTCTATTTTCCTGATCTTCCTGGGTCGGTCGCATAGTTCCCTGAGTTTCTTTCACCAAACCAGTGTCTTTGCAGGCTTCTATTTCCCTGTAGGTTTGATCTCCTAAAGCGAAATTTTGAGAAATGTTAAATTTAATTAAAATGAACAAATTCCTAGAAGATACTTACCTCTAATTCGACTTCTTTATCTTAGTTCCATGCGAGCCAAAAGTAAGGGTCGCGCTGGTTAGTTCTAGGGGCTATTTATAGGGTTTAGCTAGGGTTTCTTGGATTAGAACGATTCTAGAGTTCTAATTAGGTATTAGATTGATCTCTGAGAGTTCCAAGCCTGATTATACTTCTATCCACTTCGATTTCTGGGAGTTTGGATGCTAAAAATCTTACATTTTTATACTTTCTTTTATTCACGGAATCTGCAGAGCTTAGCAGTCATTTGGGAGACCGTTTTCCAATGGCTGGCGGTCTCGCGATAGACCGTCTTTGATTTTGGGCATCGAATTTGAAACCAGTTCAAACTCTTGTATTATTATCCACCTCTTTATCCTAAAATTTTCTTACTTATCTCCTTAATTCCGTAAATACATAAATTCCAAGCTTCTAGAACATGGGCCAAAGTTTAAAATTATAATTTGGGCCAATTGGATGTCTCAAAATGGGCCTAATCCTCTTGGATTAGTATAAGGCCTAAATCATTAGTTTTAATTAACCACAATTCAATCAATAGCCCATTTAAATGCTTAATACTTATATTTTTAATCCCAAAAAATTCTTAGAAAATCCTCGGGCGTTACACAGACTCTCACAGAACACCCCAAATAGCGCTCCGTGATGGCTAGGGCGTCATGTTTCTTCAGAGTGACATGACAATCAGAGGTTCCAGGGTTTTGAGGGTCCAACCTGCTCGGCTACCTTGAGGGAATCCAAGGCTAGCGAAGACTTATGAAGGCCGTAGAGAGAGAAATTCCAATACGGCAGAAGGAATATCCAACGAAGGGTCTTTCAATCTCCAAGAATTGAGCTGTAACGTGAAATAGGGACTCCATCTCGGACTTGAGATAGTAGTGCCATAAGACTCGCGGTATGGGTCAAAACCTGATAAAACTGTGAGAGCAAGAAATCACATCCATTCAGACAGGTGCTATATCATAAATTAGCATCTACTTAGAAAGGCGCTCATTCTACAATTTACTGAATTTTAGATAATTTTACATTAATTGGCGTCTTTGAGAGAAGGCGCCATATCTTTAAAATAGCGTCCATGTGATGGGCGTCAATTCATAATTTCCAGCCCTTTTTATATATATTCAATAAATAACAGGATTTGGCGTCCTTTCAAGGAGATGCCATATATTTAGGTAGCGTCCATGGGATGGACGTCAATTCATGAATTTCCAGAATTTGCCCATATTTAACAATTTACAAGTTTTGGCGTCTCTGTGAAGAGGCACTATTTCATGAGTACGTGTCTGTTTGAACAGACGGCAATTCTTTCCAGGTATAATTTGATATACATAGGCCAGGTGCGTTTACAGATATAAACTACTGTTCATTTCCTTATTAGGGGCATGAACAGTAGCACCTTGCGTTCTATGGGGAATTTGGGAAAACAGAAGGCATGATAATTACAAGAAAAACGCAAGGATTCAAGAAATATGCACATCATTATTTTACCTATCATAGTTTAATAGTTATAGATTTTTAGAAATGGGTGCATTTATTAATTAACAGGGAAATAACGTCAGGCTAATTGACGCTATTTGAATTAGCATCCAGGGCCATGACGCCGTTCTTTAAAATAGCGCCCACCGATGTGGCCGCCAATTCCTTATCATGCAAAAGCGTTGTAAACAGGTATTGAAACATGCAAACGGTACTCTACTAGGGAACATAAGATCATGTGAAAGCTGCATGGCCTATCTAACATGAAGATTGAATGTTTTGCATGAGGATTGAATGTTTTGCTTGAGAGACTGCCAACCTTACGAAGTTTAACTGGCGAAGACGAAGAACAGACGACAGTTGCAGACAAAATAGGAAGCAGAAGGAAGAAGAGGAAGAAGCCCACGCTTGTTCACGGTTTTCTTCAACCGACGCCGCAGCAACAGTAGCAGCAGCACGACTAGCAACGGCAGGAGCACGATGGCTCTGGCATCGCCCAGGGGTTCATACTTTTAGGGATTCTTTTCCCTTCGAAATCTACTAGGATTCACAGTTTTATTAAAACACAACCTCCTCTAATTTGATCCTATCCTTCCCAGAACATAGCCGCCCTCTCATCCGTCTGTCGTCCTAACAAAACTTATCAAACAAAACCTATTCTGCCATGGGGTCGATGCAGGCCCTTACGGCCAGCCCATTAATAGTTGGGTTTTTAACGTAAGGCTTAGTGAGCTTTTATCTTTGAGGATTTATTTGTGGTGGGTTTCAAAGCCCACTAATTTGGTGTTAATGCCCATTACCTAATTTAGCTATTTCTCCTTTACTTATATCAAAAATTTTACCTTCCACAGTTGTTATATGACTAAGATTATTATAGTCATTATTATTTATTTTCTTTTTAGATTTTCGTGTTGCTACAATGAACCACCACTTGTAGATGCCCCGATCCTTGCCGCCTTGCGGCTTTGCACTCTCGTCTCCTCGAGCTGTCTTACCTCATCTCTACTCTCACGTAGTGCCTCATGCAATTACGCTTCATATGGATCATTCACCGTGACATACACATTAGGCTACTCAGTACGCACTTGATGTTCTTCATCACTGGGTGTCCACGCGCATTCATCCTCGTCGTTGCCGCCTGCTCTTCCGCTGACTGCCGCTTCATCCCTTTTCTTCTTTTTTTCCTTTTGTTGCATCTCAGATTTCTTCTCCCGCAGGTGCCAAGCCATTGCAAGTTTCACATCTCTAAGCACATGGGTACATCCAGCAACCTCAGAGTATCCCACACCTGCTCCTCCTGCCAAGTGCCTCTTCAACCGAGACACACCTCCTCCCCTGTGTTCTATTTTACAGTAGTTGCAACGTCAACAACTACGGTTGCCATCTAACATAACTCCATGTGACCATCCAATGTCATTTGGACGTTCCTTAAGAGCCATGGAGTGCTTAAATGTATCTCTTAAATTTAAGAATTATAAATATCACAAAACGTGATAATGAACAAATAGAAATTATAAATATTTTAGAAATAATTGATTGTTACAAATGAAATTTTACATAGAACCATAGGATAAAATTTACTTAATACATCTAAATTAAATCTAATTTTTTGTGACAAATAAATTTTACATGGAACCATAGGATAAAATGTACAACTGAAAATTTTATCTAAAACATTAAATTTAATTCTAGACCACCTAAAACTAAAAAAATTAACTTAATACATCTAAATTAAATATAAATTTTTTGTTACAAATAAAATTTTACATAGAACCATCGAATAACATTTACAAATGAAAATTTTATCAAAAATATTAAATTTAATTCTAGACCATCTAAAACTAAAAAAATTAATTTAATACATCTAAATTAGATTTAAAATTTGAACTGCCCTCCGCCGCCCTCCTCCCACCCTTCTGCACCGGCCCCCACATCCCCCTCTGATGCGGGATGACTACGAGACTCGACGCGGACGAGTTGCGACCTTGGACTCTATAGGACGACGTGACGGGTTGGACGACACGACTAGCAACAACGATACAATGCGGCACGGTTGAGTAACTCACGACCTAAAGAGCTCCAGAAGAGGCGATGTGCCCCAAACAAGAAGTGCTAACTCACGGTCGTCCCCATCGAGGGAAGCGCGATGATCGGCACGGTTAAGTAACCGGCTTTGAGTCTCTGGTGGTCGGCTTGCTCTCACGCTCGGAACGAGTCGTGGGACGGGTCTCGCACTCACAACTCACTGCGGTGATGTATCGCGAGCTAGCTAGGAAAGTAACCTATTCACATGCAGCGGCATCTAGAACGCATACTAGCTAAGCAAATATGACAAAAAGGGGGTGGCGAGTGTACCTCCACGCTCGGGGCGTGGGAAAGACTTCTCGGCCAAGATCAGTAACTCCCATTACAAAAATAATTAATAATTACAGAAATAATGCTAAGCCCGCTCCACGCAGGAAGGTAACAGGCGACACGTGGGATCCGGGAGCACCAATCTCGGGTTGGCGGGCAGCAGTCAATGGCGCTCGGGCAGACGGGGTCGGTCGGTTCAGCTCCGTTCACTCGGGCCCACCGGATGGTACGTGGGACCCGCTACTGGTACGGCGACGTCCGGGGTGGCTCCTGGCTACAGTGACTGATGGGGATTCTCCTGGAGTGTCCCGGGTCGATCCCCGGGAGCGGCGGTCGCCGGAGTGGAGGCGGGTGATTTCTTGAGAATTATCTCCCAATGTTGTCCCGCAGCTGTGTTTCTGTCCAGATCTGCGCGCTCCGGTGAGATCAGCTAGTACGCTCAACTCCAACGTCGGATCGGGACACAAAAGGTACCGTTGGAAAGATGACTTGAAATAATACAACATACTAGAATTACAGACTCGTCCAACGGTTGGATTGAAAATGGGAGCGACTGCAAACTGACTGAGCATACTGCCCCGAAATAAAGAACAGACAGGACAGAACCTAACCTCCCTGGTCAAGGGGTTTGACCAGAATCAAATGGGCGAATTAGGACCAGATATTTTTATGGTGTGTATAGAGGAGGGTTATGGAGACGCACATATCTCATTTGTGAGATTTGGACAACATTTGATGGGTGAGAAAAATCGGCTACTAAGATCTATCCGACAGACCTGCACACAGGCAGATTTTGGGAAAGATGAACATGTGGATGGGAAAGGGGGCAAACGAGCTCTGATCGACCTAAAAATTGAACTGGAAATGACCTCTGATGGGGGGAGCCTACCCTTAAAGTTTCGCGACGATCCAACAGTCGAATCACCTGCTCCAGTCTTTCACCGAGCTGCTATCCTGAAACTCCGAGTTTGGGGCAACAGGATGAAGACCGGCTCGTGGAGACTGAACGGCGGCACGAATGGCGGCGGCGGCGGCGGTGAACGCTCACAGAAGATAGGGGAAGAAGATAAGTAGAAGAAATATGAGGGAGATAGAAGATTTGGGATCAGATCTAGAGAGAGTTGGGGGTGGGAGGAGGAAGAACACCAAGAACACTCAAGATGGAGAGGGGAGTGCACACCAATCAATATTCTCTTCAATTTTCTCATTAGTTCCACACAAAATACAATGAGAGACTATAAGTATTCAAACCCTAGATCTAGACCCAAGGACATCCACTAACACCAAAGGACATCCACTAACTTCAAAGGACATCCACTAACATTGGTCAAGGGTAGGTGGGAGACAAGCATGGGGGACAAGGAGGGGGCATCCTCTACCTTTGTCTCCTAGGTCTAATGGTCCAAGTCTTCTAGAAGCCCATCTTGGGCCTTGGATCAGCCTTTTAGGCCCACATGTGTAGAAGCCCACAAGGGAGAGAGAGGCCTAATGGGGCTCTTAAACGTTTGGAGGCCCAATTTAGAAATTGGGCTCCTTACATGAAGTGTAACTCATTTTACAACCTTGACCCATTACACTCATAAATACTCAAAATAAATACACACCAATACACTAAACATAAACAAAGTATCAACACTCAGGGAGGGACTTCATACTATCGCCCAGCCACAACGATGTCGATGTCGACCGAGTCGTGCTGTGGGTCCGGTACCGACTGCTCGCTGAGTCGGACCGTACTCGTGCTCTGGTGTCCTCACCAATTCTCCCCGGGTGGGAGAAGCTCGACCCCGTCGAGTAAGGGTCCAGGTCGCTCTGGTACCGATCCAACAGATCTAGATCTATCCTCTGTAGCTCTGCCCGGGTGATCCAGGTGTCATCGGACGCGGGCCGTCCCCTCCAACACACCAAGTAGCGCTGGTACACTCCGCCTCGAGTAGTCGTCACCTGCTCGTCCAGTATACATTCTATCTACTCTCACTGCTGAGGTAACAAGGCTGGAGGTGGACACTCTAGGGTGGTGTCACTCACAATGGGTGGAAACGGCTCAAAGGGCTCACTGGGTATCACCGCTGGGTCCCTATAAGTTACGAGATCCGAGACGTTGAAAGTCGAGCTGATCCCGTAATCCTATGGCAAGTCCACAACATATGCGTTCGATCCGACTCGCCTCACTACCCGAAAGGGACTGGCACCACGAGCATGCAACTTCTTCACAGCTCCTGAGGGAAACCGTTCAGGCCTGACCCTGATCATGACAGAATCGCCCTCCTGAAACTCACGCTGGTGCCTATGGGCGTCAGCCAATTCTTTGTATCGTGCGTTGCTGGACTCAATGTGACGACGAACATGCTCATGCAACTATCTAATATGGCTAGCAAAAGACTCGGCTGACTCAGACACACGGGACTGGATGGGAGATGGGACTAGGTCTATAGGTCTCCTAGGTCTATGGCCAGTGACAATCTCGAAGGGGCTCATACCTATAGACGTATTGACCGAATCGTTATAGGTGAACTCGGCCAAGGGTAAGACCAAATCCCAATCCCTGACTCAATCTCGGACAAGACACCTAAGAAGATCCCCCAAACTCCTATTGACAACCTCAGTCTGACCATCGGTCTGGGGGTGATATGCAGTAGAGAATTTTAATTGAGTGCCCATCATGTGCTATAGGGTTTTCCAAAAATAGCTAGTGAATCGTACATCCCTATCTAACACTATGGTACGGGGAAGGCCAAACCTGGAGACACAATGAGAGAAGAACAGGCGGGCAACTCTAGTGGCATCCGAAGTCTTGGAGCATGGAATGAACAAGGCCATCTTGGAGAACCGATCGACAACCACAAAGATCGAGTCATGCTTTCGGAGGGTGCGGGACAGTCCTAACACAAAGTCCATGCTAATGTCCTGCCATGGACTATCCGGGACGGGAAGGGGAGTATAGAGGCCGGTATTTTGCTTCCTTTGTTTGGCCATAGCACAAATGCGGCACTGGGCTACAATACGAGCAACATCCCTCTTTAGGCTAGGCCAGTAGAATCAGTGCTCAACCGCCTCTATGGTCTTGTTCCGGCCAAAGTGACCAGCAAGACCTCCCGTGTGCATCTCTGACGTAAGAAAGTCACGAACAGAAGTCCGTGGGATGCACAACTTGTCACCCCGGAATAGGTGACCCTCTTGCAGTGCAAACTCGCTATAATCACGTGAGGGACCGGCCTAAAGGATGGCATAGATCGGACCAAAGTCCGGACAGTCAACATAGGCGTCCTTCAGCCTCTCTAGCCCTACCACCTCAACACTCATGGTGGTCAACATCATCACCCGACGACTCAGTGCATCGGCGACCTTGTTCTCCGCCCCTACTTTGTGCTTGAGCACAAAGGTGTACTCCTGGAGATACTCCATCCAACGACTATGGCGAGCATTCAGCTTCTTTTGGGTATGGAGGAATCGTAAGGCCTCATGGTCAGAGAAGAGGACAAACTCCTGGTGCAACAAATAGTGCCTCCAATACCTCAATGCCTGGACAACTGCGTAGAATTCTTTGTCGTATGTGGAATATCGCAGTTTGGCATCATTAAGCTTCTCGCTAAAGAATGCAATGGGGTGGGACTCCTGACTCAAAATGCCACCAATACCCACACCAGAAGCATCACACGTGACCTCAAAGACCCTAGAAAAATCAGGTAAAGCAAGGACATGTGCCTGGGTCATGCGCTCCTTAATGTCCTGAAAGGCCGTGGCTGCAGCCTTAGTCCATACGAATGTCCCCTTCTTTATGCAATCAGTGATCGGAGTAGTGATAGAACTAAAGCCATAAATGAAGCGACGGTAGAATGTCGCTAAGCCATAGAAACTCCAGACATCATGGAGCGTGCGGGGCTCGGGCCACTCCCTGATAGCCCTAATCTTCTCCGGATCAGTGGAGACTCCATCTCTCGACACAATGAACCCGAGAAAAGTGATCTGATCGGACATGAAAGCACATTTCTTCGGGTTGGCAAATAAACTCTCTCGCCTTAGCACGACACAGACCTGCCTAAGATGGTTTAAGTGGTCTTCCCTAGTGCGACTGTAGATAAGAATGTCATCGAAGTAGACGACCAAGAAGACCCCTATCATAGGGCGTAAAACCTGGGTCATCAACCGCATGAAGGTGCTAGGGGCGTTGGAAAGCCCAAAGGGCATAACCAACCACTCATAAAGACCATCCTTGGTCTTGAATGCCGTCTTCCATTCATCTCCAGGCCTGATCCGCACCTGGTGATAGCCACTACGAAGGTCTATCTTTGAGAAGATAGTGGCTCCCGACATCATATCAAGCAAGTCATCCAATCGGGGAATGGGAAAATGATACTTCACCGTGATCTTGTTGATTGCACGGCTATCAATGCACATCCTCCATGTGCCATGCTTCTTCGGGGCCAATAATGCGGGGACAGCGCAGGGACTCTTGCTGTCCCTAAGGGACTCCCGACTCATCAACTCTTCGACCTGCCGCTGAATCTCAGCATGGTCCGTGGGACTCATCCTATAATGGGGAAGGTTGGGAAAAGATGAGCCCGGGACGAGGTCGATCTCATGCTGGATATTCCTCATAGGTGGAAGGCCTCCAGGGAGGTCTTCGGGGAAGACATCGGAAAATTCCCGCAATATTGCGGCTATCTCTGGGGGATGATCATTCTCAGACCTAGGGGCGACATCCTCTATGCCCCTGACAACGACAGCTAGAATGGGGTTACCCCCGGTCACCTCCTGTTCCATCTCTCTCGGACTGATCATCATCAACCTCCTGGGTGGAGGGTCCACTAAGCTAGGAGCAGTCAAAGAGGTAGAGGCTTGTGCCGAGGACAACGCGGGTGGACCGGCTTTCCCCTGACTAGGAGATGTTGTAGTATTGGGGCCAGCTGGTCCTCGGACAGACGGGTCCTTTGGCTGGACGGGGTGGAGGGTAATCCTTTGGCCACCATGGTCGAAGGTGCAAGTGTTCGACCTGCCATGAAGGGTGGCATCCCGGTCAAAGAGCCAAGGCCTACCAAGGATGGTACTACCCACCTCCATAGGTAGTACATCACACCATATCGCATCATGGTATGCCTGGAACTGTAGCGGCACCAGACACCACAGTCTGACCTGGATGGAAGTGGAATCCACCCAAGAAACTCTATAGGGTGTAGGGTGATCCACGGGCGTCAAACCAAGGCGCTTGACGGTGCCTGTGGAGATAGTGTTAATGCAGCTCCCGCTATCAATAATCACCTTGCATGTCTTCCCTTCCAGCCTACAAAATGTATGGAATATGGTGGTGCGACGCTAGTCGTCACTCACCTGCGACTGGGTAAGGATGCACCTGACTACACCCAAATGTATGCCATCCTGATACTGGGTACCAGGGACGTCGACCTGCTCGCCCTCCAATAGCTCATCAAAGAATTCCTTGGCCAATTCCAGGTCCGGCTTATAACTGACTGGCACCAACTCGGGGGTGGGGTCACAAGCCAGCGTGTCGGTAATAACAAGTGTTCCCCGGGTGGGACACTTGCTGGCAAAATGGCCAACTCCACCACAAGTGTAGCAATGGTCTCGTGTCCCAGTGCCCTGAGATGTTCCACCAATCATTGGCCCCTTACCCTTGTCCTCTCGATGGACTGGCGGTGTGGGAAGAAGAGGCCGAGCTGGTACGGCGGGCTGATAAGGCCGAGGGGCAGGGATGGGTGCCTGCGGGCGAGGGGGAGGGTCCCTCGGAGGGAAAGTGCGGAGCCTAGGAGAAGTGGGGTCTTGTCGAGGGGGTTCCGGGGGATGGGCCACCGAAAATCGGCTATAGGAGGTAGGCGTGGTGCGAGGGTCGGTCCCACGCTGATAAGTGAACCCCGGGCGCTGGATGGGAGCGAACTCCGCCTCGAACTGCTCCAACTTTAGAGCAACCTGGTATGCATCTTCCAAGGTGGTAACATTGCGGAAAAATAATTCATATTGGTAGTGGGGCCGCAAACCACGACGGAAGCACGATATAGGCATGGTGCTCTCCTCCGTAACGCCACATCGTAAAAAGTACTCGTCAAACTCCGCGATGTAGTCTGACACGGATCGATCCCCTTGGGTGAGACTCTGCCACCTATCAATAAGTCGCTGACGGTACGTGGCAGGAAGGTACTTACGCCTAAGCTTATCCTTCATCTCATCCCAAGAACCTACCTGAGGCTCATGACACTGAAAGAGCAAACTCTCTACATTGCTCCAGTAGGTTTGTGCTTGCCCTAACAACTTCATCTTGGCATACCTGACCCTCTGGTGGTCCGTCATCTCGAACCACTCAAAGTACCGGTCCATGCTGGCCTCCCAATCAAGATAGATCTTGGGTTCCAAAGGTTTGGACCCATCAAACGTGAGATTGTCTGCACAGACGGTCCTGAGGATCCGTTCGTCCTCATCATCCATGTGTGGTCGGTGACCATGCCGGCGCTGGCCATTTCCCTCGTAATCGTTGTCAGACTCATAGTCCTCAAAATGGGGGGCACGTTGCCGTTGCTCCTCAGCCCGAGGTGGTGCGAGCTGGGCAGCAGGCGTGGGCTGGGCAACATGTGCCTGAGGGGCCGGGAGAATGCCGGGTAGGTCTCGGCGAGGGGTTCTCTCCACACTCTCTAACCTTCCAACAAGACCTTGGACAAATCGGTCAGAAGCCTCGGCGCAGTCCTCCATGGCTTTGAATCGACTCTCCATACGCTCGGTATGCTCCCTAAGAGTTTGCTCGGACCTATCCATGCACTCCATGAGTAGAGCTATCATGTCCTCCAGGAAGCGGCCTCCCGGGTTGGCACCTCGGTGTTCACCCATAGTGTCAGGGTGATGGTACTAGGCACCTCCACGGGTGGGCATGCAATGAGACGTAAAGAGAGATAAGGGTGACTCACTAGACATATATGGATGGATCGATGCAAGTCGGGGATCCTAGACTTAACCCAGTCTCCAGTACGTGGCAGAGGCAATAATCCGAAGATCCGACCCGACGCGAGGAGCTACCTTCCAGATAGGCGTAACCTAACCTTCCAGTAACGTCCTTTGATATACTGGAGTATTGGGGTGTAATGCAATTTAAAACACTTTTTCTTTTGAAAATAATGACTACCCTAGACTCAAACCTGGCTCTGATACCAATTTGATGCGGGACAACTACGAGACTCGACGCGGACGAGTTGCGACCTTGGACTCTATAGGACGACGCGACGGGTTGGACGACACGACCAGCAACAACGATATAATGCGGCACCTAAAGAGCTCTAGAAGAGGTGATGTGCCCAAAACAAGAAGTGCTAACTCACGGTCGTCCCCATTGAGGGAAGCGCGACGATCGGCACGGTTGAGTAACCGGCTTTGAGTCTCGGGTGGTCGGCTTGCTCTCACTCTTGGAACGAGTCGTGGGACGGGTCTCGCACTCACAACTCACCGTGGTGATGTATCGCAAGCTAGCTAGGAAAGTAACCTACTCACATGCAGCGGCATCTAGAACGCATACTAGCTAAGCAAATACGATAAAAATGGGGTGGCGAGTGTACCTCCACGCTCGGGGCGTGGAGAAGACTTCTCGGCCGAGATCCGGAACTCCCTGTACAGAAATAATTAATAATTATAGAAATAATGCTAATCTCACTCCACGCAGGGAGGTAACAGGCGACACGTGGGATCCGGGAGCACCAATCTCGAGTTGACAGGCAGCAGTCGATGGCCCTCGGGCGGACGCGGTCGGCCGGTTCAACTCCGTTCACTCGGGCCCACCGGATGGTACGTGGGACCCGCTGCTGGTACGGCGGCGTCCGGGGAGGCTCCTGGCTGCAGTGACTGACGGGGACGCTCCTGGAGTGTCCCGGGTTGATCCCCGGGAGCGGCGGTCGCCGGAGTGGAGGTGGGCGATTTCTTGGGAATTATCTCCCAATGCTGTCCCACAGCTGTGTTTCTATCCAGATCTGCGCGCTCCGGTGAGATCGGCTGGTACGCTCAACTCCAACGTCGGATCGGGACACAAAAGATACCGTTGGAAAGAGAACTTGAAATCCTACAACATATTAGAACTACATACTCGTTCAACGGTTGGATTGAAAATGGGAGCGACTGTAAACTGACTGAGCACACTGTCCTGAAATAAAGAACAGACATGACAGAACCTAACCTCCCTGATCAAGGGCTTTGACCAAGGATCAAATGAGCCAATTAGGACCAGATATGTTTATGGTGGGTATAGGGGAGGGTTACGGAGACGCACATAGCTCATTTGTGGGATTTGGACAACATTTGATGGGTGAGAAAAATCGGCTACTAAGATCTATCCGGCAGACCTGCACACAGGCAGATTTTGGGGAAGATGAATAGGTGGATGGGAAAGGATGCAAACGGACTCTGATCGACCTAAAAATTGAACTGGAAATGGCCTCTGATGGGGGGAGCCTACTCTCAAAGTTTTGCGACAATCCAACGGTCGGATCTCTCGTAATAGTTCTTTCACCGAGCTGCTGTCCTGAAACTCCGAGTTTGGGGTAGTAGGATGAAGATCGGCTCATGGAGACTGAACGGCGGCACGAACGGCGGCGGCGGTGGCGGTGAACGCTCACAGAAGATAGGGGAAGAAGAGAAGTAGAAGAAACATGAGGGAGATAGAAGATTTGGGATCAGATCTAGAGAGAGTTGGGGGTGGGAGGAGGAAGAACACCAAGAACACTCAAGAGGCAGAGGGGAGTGCACACCAATAAATATTCTCTTCAATTTTCTCGTTAGTTCTACACAAAATACAATGAGAGACTATAAGTATTCAAACCCTAGATCTAGACCCAAGGACATCCACTAACATCAAAGGACATCCACTAACTTCAAAGGACATCCACTAACATTGGTCAAGAGTAGGTGGGAGACAAGCATGGGAGACAAGGAGGGGGCATCCTCTACCTTTGTCTCCTAGGTCTAATGGTCCAAGTCTTCTAGAAGCCCATCTTGGGCCTTGGACCAGCCTTTTAGGCCCACATGTGTAGAAGCCCACAAGGGAGAGAGAGGCCTAATGAGGCTCCTAAAAGTTTGGAGGCCCAATTTAGAAATTGGGCTCCTTACATGAAGTGTAACCCATTTTACAACCTTGACCCATTACACTCATAAATATTCAAAATAAATACACACCAATACACTAAACATAAAGAAAGTATCAACACTCAGTGAGGGACTCCATACTATCGCCCAGCCATAACGATGTCGATGTCAACCGAGTCGTGCTGCGGGTCCGGTACCGACGGCTCGCTGAGTCGGGCCGTACTTGTGCTCTGGTGTCCTCACCACCCTCCCACCTCCCACCGCTGCCCACCGGCCACAGCCGCCCCCTCCGGCCTCCCACCAGCCAGATCTGGCCGGTGAGAGGCCCGAGGGGGCGGCAGTGGGCGGTGCCCGGCGGTGCTCCCCCCCACCACCCTTCCTCCGTCACCCACTGCCGCCATCCGGCCGCAGTCGCCCCCCCCAACTCCCTCCTCCCACCCTCCTGCACCGGCCACAGCCGCCCTACCCCACGGCCCCCCCCACCCCCACCTCCCTCCTCCCACCCTCCTGCACCCGCCACAGCCCCCCCACCCCTACCACCACCCCACCTCCCTCCCACCCCCACCCTCCTACACTGGCCATAGCCCCCCCACCCCCACCTCCCTCCTCCCACCCTCCTGCACCGGCCCCCACGTCCCCCTCCCACCGCCGCCCACCGGCCACAGCCGCCCCCTCCGGCCTCCTACCGACCAGATCTGGCCGATGGGAGGCCGAAGGGGGCGGCTGATCTGGCCGGTGTGAGGCCGGAGGGGGCGGTGGTGGGCGGTGGGCGGCTGTGCTCCCCCCCACCACCCTCCCTCTGCCACCCACAGCCGCCCCCCCACCTACGCCTCTCCCACCTCCCACTGCAGGCCACAGCGGCCCCCTCTGGCCTCCCACCGGCCCTGGCGTGGACACGCGCGCGCGCGCGCACACACTCTCTCTCTAGGAAGATAAGAAATAAAAGTAAAAAAATCGGAGGACTAAATCTAAAATATGCTAAATACAAATAAAAGTCATAATTTACTATGTTCGCGGGTTAAACATCAAAATGCCCAGCATTAAGAAGATTCTGTTTCTTTGTATAAACATATATATGCATTGGGCGCCGTGGCCCGTCGGAAGGCCGGGAACATCAGATTAATATTTTGTTGCGGCCCGACAAAGGCCGGCCGCGGCCACAAATTAAGTTATTTGGGCGACGGCTTTGAAACCACCGGGTAAACTTCTTCCATTTTTTTTTCGTAGTGATCGACTGCTGCGCTGTCTCACCCGATACTAGCTAGGTAGCTAGCTATCGTCCATGAAATTAATACGAGTGGATTAATCTAGCTACAACCCAATGAATTGAATGTAGGTGGGGGATTCGAGAATCCATATGATCTTTTTTTAATTTTGTAAAGAAGAAAGCAATTAATTAAACCCATGAGACATCATGATGATGTCCACCGACTAAAGTCGTACGTGTTGCTCCCCCCCCCCCCCACCCACCTGCCTGCCAACTTAATTGATCTCATAAGAGAACATGTGTACGTGATGATCGAGTTGATAAGAGGAAGGACGGGGAGATCCCACCTTTTCTTAAAAAAAAAAATGTGCACCCGGTCAGTCTCTCAGCGCTCCATGCATCATCATTTGGGCGCGGCTGGCTGCTTAAAAACCCCTCACGGGCCGGCATCCATAGCTGGGATCTCCCACCAGCGTCGACGGGCTCCATGCATGGGAACTTGCAGGAAGAAGCACAAGTACCTGGCGAGGCCCAGCTGCAGTAGCAGCAGCAGCCACCGTTCTTGCTGCGACCACCACCACCACCCCAGCGGCTGGCCGCCGAAGAAGTGCCGCGCCTTGTGCTGCGGTGGTTCTACTACTCGTCTCAGCGTCTCCTCCTCCTCCACAACCGGCGACGACGACGTCGGGAGCTCCTCGTGCGTCGCCGCCGCCGACAAAGCGGAAGCCGAATTCGACGACGTCTACCCGGCCGAATCATCGAGGCTGGCGCACGAGCTGGTGCAGGAGAGACTGGAGCAGATATTGAAAAGAATTAGCAAGGAGAAGCAGGCGGCAGCGGCGGCGGGGATCGGCACTGCCTGCAGTACCGGCAGCACGTGCGTTGTGCTGGTGGCGCTGGAGAAGGAGTCGTACGATCCCCGGGGGGACTTCAGGAAGTCGATGCTGGAGGTCATAACGTCGAACGCGACAATGGAGGAGCCCCGGGAGCTCCGCCTCCTGTTGAACTGCTACATGTCCATGAACCCCAGGGAGCACCGGGTGGTCATCCTCGAGGCCTTCCACGAGGTCTGCGCCTCGCTTTTTTCAACCTCCATGCGTCGACAATTCTAGCTAGTACGTGATGCCATGGTGTGACTGCATATTCTTCCTTATTGCTTCCATATATATATATATATATCGCCCTTTTATTTCCTGATCAGATCACGGCGGAGGTCTCTTTGGATGTCATTTCAAATTATTATTATTTTCAACACCCTATCTTAATTTATAATGTGTATACACCTTCTCAAGTGTAAAATTTTTAGTCATCAATAATTTAGTGAAGATATCCGTAATTTGTTCCTGTCTGTATAAACTTCAGAACGGTTTCTTTTTTCTCGACCAAATCTCGGATATTGTGATGACATAACTCGATGTGTTTCATCCGTGCGTGAAAGATTAGATTCTTCGTCATAATAATAATTGACATATTGTCACAGAGTATAGTAGTTAATTTTTCTTAATTTTGTTGAAACTATGATAATATTCTTCTTAACCAGACAGCTTTACATGTAACATTTATAGCAGATATATATTCGACTCCGACTGAAGATAGAGCGATTATGTGTTACTTCTTTGACGACTATAAGATAAGGCTATGGCAACTCAGAATTTGGTATACATATTTATATGTGAAAAGGAATGATGAAAGATAAAAATAAGAAAATTATAAAAATATTTTTCTTTATGGTTACAAGTAAAGAATATATTTCTACAAACCTTAATCTCACGTGATAATACGAACGACGAGATTTGCGGCGTGATTCTGAGAAGGCGAAATCGTCAGTACTGGAGTAGTATTGTAGACACATTGTAGCAACACTATAGAAATTAGATTAAGGATGAATAGTTAATCTAATCTCGATTAAGTCATAAAACGTCATTGCATACATTATTAGATGATAAAATGAAATCATTGCGTCGAAGTTTGAATTCCTCGTTCTTCGTGAGTTGGTGAAATAGCAAAATTAGGTAGAAATTTGACTATGATTAAATGACTTGTAGTTTAATTTAGGGGAATGGCCTATAAATAGTGCTGGATCATGTCCTACTCGGAACACATAAACTCTGAGAGAAAATTGCTTGACGAGGAGGGAAGAGAAAATCAAAATTTGAAGGAGTATTCTTTATTCTTCATCTCCTTACTTTCAGATCTTCAAATAAGTAGACTTTCTCTCATGCAAAACTTAATTAGATGTTCATATATGTTCCTTTGCAAGTGTCATTCTATTCTATATATGTTTTGTGCATCATGATCTTGTATTTGAACCAAATTTTAGATTTTAAAGTCAAGATATCGAGTTTTTGCCATTTCTGGTTCGGACTAAGAATACGTCTTTCATAGAGACCGCGTTCAGAACGTGGCACCCCAACCGATCGCGACCTAATGAAGATGACCCCGGAGGAGTCTGACAGTCTTGCCTGAACACGGTCCCCTACCTGACCGCTATCAGAACTCGGTTGCCCCTATGACCATGACCAGGCTTGACCTCCTCCATAATGATTATCTTTCATCGTAATATTATCAAACTCTCTCTATAACGATTGCAACTTAATGGAGATTATCTTCTATGACCTTTGAAATTCTTACTTTAAAATATCCCAAGTATCTTTTAAATTTACAGACATCATAATATAGGGAAAGATAGATTTGTTTACCACTTGTTGGATCAATAGTAATGTCTTCCCATCTTTATTATTTTTCTCTTATACTCCTTTTACTTTGCTGGCGTCAATGATACAAGAGTTGCCGTATCCTTTAGTACCTTGTATCTGTCCTCGATGAGCTCTTAGAGATCTTGAGAGATAAAGAGTCTTTATTTAGAGACTCAAAAAATCATAATTTTTTCCATCAAAAATGGAAATAAAATTTTGAGAATAGTTAAAAATAAAGAGTGGTGGTAGGTGATGCCATGATTAGAATTTGAGAGAATGGAGAACTTGACCCTATACCAAAATTGATGGAGCAACGAAAGTGTGAAATGGGCACAAGATTGGTAAAAAAGTACTTGTATTAGAAGATGAATATGAATACAATATGATTTCTTACAAGATATAAGAGAGATCAATACAATATATAGAGGAGGGTAAATGTAACGTCCCGACTCGTAAACCCGGTCGAGTCTTAAAGACTCACGTCGGATTCTGATCGAAACGTCACAGTGGGACAACCCAAACGGTAATATTACGGTAGAGAATCTCACATAAATATTGATATATTATTACAGTGGAAATAAAATTTCTCGAATCATCAGCTTACAGTCATAAGACTTCATCCACATAGATCGAAATAAAGGTAACGATTTAACAAGTCATTTATTACAAAATCAAATTTCACACACATTTTTTTTCTAACATAACTACCTAAGATAATGACTCATAGTAAATCCCAAGTCGTGGTCTGAACACTGCGAGATCACTCCTCGCTTTCTTCTACCGCTTCTCCTGAAAATGTTCAACGGAGTGAGTCTACGAATAGACCCAGTACGAGACTAAGCATAGTCCCCAGTCATAACATGGGTAAACATATCCAAAGTGATTTACGGTGTTTCATTTTATAAATCATTCTTAGGCATAATTTCAAATAGATAACATGAGATTAACACATTTAACCAAATTTTAATTTTTACGATCATAAGTCATGATATTAACATTTTACAAAAAAAAGCATGTACATTAAAACTTTATTCTATCAATGACAAAGTAAATGAGAATTCAAAATTTACATTTTCATACAATATAATTTGAATCATTTATCAATAGAATGATTCTAGTACAAAGCGGAGTAGTCTCACGCATAGTGAAAGGATCCAGACAGACCTAATCTGTCCTTTCTCAAATCACTATTTGATATACCGGAGATTCATTAACAGTAAACATTTACAGTGTAATAACAGTAAAATGGAATAACAGTTCAGTAGGCAATAACACTAGTTTCAATATCAGTTAAAGGAGCAGTAACAGTAGTTTCAGTATCGATTCAATGAACAGTAATAACAGTTCCAATATCAATTCAATGAGCAGTAACAATCGTTTCAATAATGACTCAGTGAATAGTAGCAGTAGTTTCAATATCAATTCAGTAAGCAGTAACAGTCGTTTCAATTTCATTTTAGTGAGAAGCAACAGTGGTATAAATAGCCAAGACACAGTGTCCAAACCACCACTAGAAGGACAGTCAATCGGTACTCGGTCATCTAGGTAAATAGTGATGAGTCTTGGTTACTGCACAGAACCGGGAGAAGTCCTCTCCACCTTAAGCAGTGGTACTTGTCCACCTCCAGGATTTCAATCCCCGTTACCCTCGGGGTGTAATATCCCGGACCATTCGAATCCTTCTTCATGGGTCTCAGATCTGATTTCTCGGAGTGTCTGGCTCTGTTGAGTCTAAAATTTCATTTCGGACATCTTTTGTGTTCGGGTCGGCGCGATCCGGAGTTGTTTCGGAGGTCCGGAGCGTGTCCGCGACTTTTCCGCGTGTGTTTTCCGATTTCCGGTGTGTGTTTCGGCAATTCCTTCGGAACCTCGTTGCGGGTGAACCGGGTCATTCACCTAGGCGAGAGTGGTACCATTGCGATCGGTGCGTTCCGAGGATCACGGAAATATAATTTTTAATTTTTCGATATTTTCTGGAATTTCCAGATTTTCTATAAATATCTCTCATTTTCTCTCTCCCAACCCTTCTCTTTCTTCTTCTTCTTCCTCTTCTTCTTCCTCCCACCGTGACCGCCCCCCTCTCCCTCTCTCTCTCCCATTTCGACGCGGCGAGCCTCTCTCCGGCTGCAGACGGCGGCGGGGCGACGTGGGCGGCGGCGAGGCGATCTCGTGGGCGTGCGGTGCTTGTGGGAAGCGTGAAGGAGCGGGGTTTCTAAAAGCATTCTTCGTGGTTTGAGCTCGATTCGGCGGAGCTTTCGCTCCATTGAGGTAGGGGGACGAATCCCTATGTTCATCCCGTCATCCCCCGCGATTTGTAGGCCGAATGGGAGCCGAGAGGGGTGTTTTTGAGCGAGTTAGGGCAAAATCATGCTTTGGGGAGAGTTCGCCCGATCTATGGATTTGAGCCGCGATTCGGCAATTTTGATGGCCAAGAAGCATGCTAGGGGTCCCCAGGGGTCTTCCCCTTTGATTTCCTCCTCTCCTATGGAGGCATGGGGGCGTGGTTGATGTTTTTGGGCGTTTCACGCTGTTTCGCCGCCGGGTCGGTGTGACGGTCCTTCCAGTGACCGTCACACAGTGTGACGCGTCCAGGTGGGTGCGTTACAGCCCTGTTTTAGCCAAATGGGGGTCTGTGGGCTGTGACGGTCCCACGATAGACCGCCAGGGCGCTGTGACGCGCCTAGGTTGGACCGTCAGGGACGACTCGACCGTTGGTTTTGACCATTGGGGGTCAAGGCCTGTGACGCACCAGGACTGGCGCGTCACAGCCTTGTGACGCCCCTGTGTGGGTGCGTCAGAGCGGACGCATTCCCACCCTGTAATGCACTAGGGTTGGTCCGTTACAGTCTGTGACGCACCGAGTGGCTCGCGTCATAGTTTCTTCCTTCGTGTCCTGTGACGCACCAAGGGTGGTCCGTTACAGCCTATGACGCCCTGTGAGGGGTGCGTCACAGTCATTTTCTGCTCGCCTTGTGACACACTAGGATGGGTGCGTCAGGGCCTGTGACGCACCAGGAAGGCGCGTCATAGTTGTTTTTGCATCGAGGGTCTAACGCCCCTATGTTAGGCCGTCAGATGTCTGTGACGGTCCAGTCTTAGACCGTCAGAGACTGTGGTGCGTCTAGGGTAGACCTCCAGGCTCTGGACTGCTCCAGATGGTTTGCAGTCCCGTTTTCCCTTCCGACTATGGTCACCGTGCGACGGTGCTGGTACGTGGGAGGGTCCCCGTACGTCGTCGGACGCGGACGTGGTTTTCCGTTGACTTGAGAGTCTACTCCTTTAGTGACCCTCCACTAGTCTTAACCTACCAGTACGCGTGTGCTGGTCTCACCTGGGAGTAGGTGTACGGGCTTACCCTGAGGACGGTTTTAGACTAGTTTCCATCGGGCCCCACGTCTTGCAGCCAGAGTCCGGTTGAGGGGAAAACCGGTCAGAGGGCCAGACCAGGGACGCGCGGTCTGTGTGTGCACACGTGGTTGGGGGCGGTGGACCCACGCTGACGGGCGTGACCCCAACTAGTCACTTGTTGTGGTTACTTGTACGGTGTCTTAGTTCCCGCTGGGCCGGAGGGAGACACCTAAGGCGCGGACTAAGACGTCAGGGGACGCATTCGGTCTTGCTTCTAGTGGGAGGTACTCCTGTCGAGTCGGGAGTGACAGACTATCAGTCGTTGCGACTTCGGCCTTTGGGTTTTGTCGTGTTGGCCGTGGTGTTCGATCGTTTCACCGTGGCATGTGTGTCGGTCTTTGTGCCGTGAGACCGGTGTTTTGTAGATGGCAGGGCTTCCCTTTCCGAGGTTCTCGCTTACTGCTAGCGTAGCGATTTCTCTGTTTGCGAGGTAGGGTTCGAGTGATCCCTACTGAGTCTTGTTCTGAGACTCATTCCCTGTGTGTTTTCACCGTGTTTCAGGTGAGGCGCGGCTTCAGGGGAGCACGTCTGAGGCTCAGCGCGGTTCAGGTGCCTATCGTTAGTGCCAGAGGTCAGAGCCGGGATATGTCCCGTGTAGCTGTAATTTTCTTTCTTGTCTCTGTACTTGTTGTGGACTACTACTGTTGTTATTTTGTTATCTTGTGGACTACTCCCGCAAGTGTGCGGCCTTCCCGATAGGCGTAGCCTAACGTTCGGACAACACCTTTTAAGATACCAAATTATCAGGATGAAATGTAATTTTAAAACACTTTTTTTTTTTGAAAATAATGATGATCCTAGACTCGACTTAGACCACGATGCATGCAAGACTTATGCAAAGACTACCCTAGACTCGACTTGCTCTGATACCAAACTAATACGGGACGGGCACGGGGACCGACTCTTAGTGATATGGACCTCGGACTCTAAATGCGGACACGACCAGCAACATACGAGAATGAGAGACACTAGGCCCAACACTAAGAGCTCCTAAGGGCTATACATCGCTAACAGAAACGCAAGCTCACTCGTCGTCCCAAGCAAGGGAAACGTAGATCGTGCACGTTTAAGGAACCGACAGAGTTAAGGGTAGTCCGACTCACTTCCGTGCTCGGATCGAGCCACGGGACGGATCACTCTCTCGCTCACAGCGGTGACATGGACTCACGGGCTAGAATCCTACGCTCTCACAGCGGCATATGACCATATACTAGCTAAGCAAAGTAATGCCAAGAAGTTACGATCGTACCTCCACGCACCCGGCGTGGGGAAGACAACCCCGGCCAAAACTGGACTCCCAGTTAACAACTATTACAGCGGTACAATAGTTTTGACCCACTCCATGCAGGGAGGTAACAAGTCACATGTGGGGCCCGGGAGTCACGCGAATTGGGTTGACGGGCAGCATCTTGATGTCGTCCGTCGGTGCCGAAATCTGTGTTTTCGTGCTATCCGGACGACGCAATCTACGGGTTCGTGGGGCCCACGGACAGCTCTATCCTCCGGGTCTGATGGGGTGGGTCCCGCTGTGATGGAGACCCCTGGTGGCGCGCCTCCCTGGAAGGCGGTCGGGCGGGAATGACGGTCGGAGGCCGATCGGCTCCGATCTCCAAGCTTTGGAGTTGCTGCCCACGGACTGGTTGCTTCTATTTTCAAGCGTGCGATCCAGCGAGATCTGCTGCTGTGATCAATCCTAACGTCGGATCGACGCATAGAAGGTGTCGTTGGAAAGCTTTTTCAAAGTAGTTCAATCTAGGGCCAGAGAGACAAATTGGATCTGCATGGATCTGGCCTTAGTCAATTTTTGAAGTTGCTGTTGGACAGGGTCCGAAATCTCAGGGCAGCAGTGAAGTTTCCTGAGAACTGCCGTTGACTTGAGATAGACCTCAGATTCAGATCTCGAGCTTTTCATAAAAATTGTAGAGGGGAGAGAGAGGAAAATGGCAATCATTCTTATGATCGATTTGGTAGAGAGTGGGATGGGGAAAGATATTTTAAACTGGCGGGTGGTCGAATCTAGACAGGAGCCGATAGAACTGAAGGGGATCTGAAAATAATTTTTAGAAAATAGGTGGAGGCCTGTGGAAATTCCACGAAAATTCTTGGGTGGTGGGAAGGGAGGACATGACCTCCAGTAAATTTGGGGGCTCCAGCAAAATTCAAAAAGAGATCCAGAGATGGGAAACTCAGGGTGGCTGTGGATCTATACTGAAAACAGGCAGATCTGGAAGGAAAAGATGGACGAAAATGGAAAAATGGAAATTGGAAGTTGGAAGCCCAACCAATTTTTTTGGGACGTGGGGGGAACCTCTGGGACTCACCCTGAAAGTTTGAGCTCAAGAAGAGTCCTTGGTTGGGAGCAGAAATTCGTGGAAGGGGGATCTATCCTGGATGGACAGAACTCCGACGAACACGACGGTGGTGCGATGGCGGCACGGTGGCGGCGGTGGCGGCGGCGACGATCTCCAGAACCGATAGAGGAGGCTTCACACCTCAAGAATACAGCCTTCTCAGCTGCAGAAGGGGGAGAGAGGAGAGAGAGAGAGGGGCGGCCCTTACTTCTTGGAAGAAATTCCTGATTTTTTTTCATTCATTAATGCCAATCAAATGAAAATACAAGGTATTTATGTGAAATGACAAAAGACACTCATTAACCCTAGATCTAGGGTTGGGGAGGGTAAAAGAGGGAGTCCACAAACTATTTCTCCCATGTGGTTTGGACCAAATTAAAATAAAATTTCAAATCCTAATTTAATATACTAAATGGGGGCGCCCCCTTGACTTCTTGGTTCCCATTTTTGATTTTTATTCCCCTTTGTCCCCCACTTGGCCCACCCTTCTAGAAGCCCACCATTGGAAGGTTGACTGACCCCACATGGGCCCTAGGGATGAGGTGGATCAATGAGAAAGGGATAGGGGGGCCCGCGGAACCCGGGTGGTCCCAAATTACACATAAACCCCTGTTACAATCCAAATTACAATCCGAATAAAACACACAATACACAAAAATAAAGTCCCAATAAATTATAAATATCGAGACTCAAGGGGGAGTCTCTAAGCTGTCTCCGAGCCAGATGGAAGCCGCTGTAGCTCGGGTGGTGCTCCGCGTACGATACCGGTGGCTCGCCGACTCGTGCCGCTCGTGTGCTCTGGTGTCCGCACCAATTCTCCCCGGGTGAGAGAAACTCGACCCTGTCGAGTAAGGGTCTGCATCACTCTGGTACCGCTCCAGTAGGTCCAGATCTATCCTCTGCAACTCGGCCCGTGTGATCCAAGTATCCTCGGTGGCGGGTCGCCCTCTCCAACGCACTAGGTAGCGCCGGTAAGATCCACTCCTGGTAACTGTCACCTGCTCATCCAGTATATGATCGATATGCTCTCGCTGCTGTGGAAAAGGGGCTGGAGGTGGACACTCAGGTGTGGGATCACTCTCAATGGGAGGGGATGGCTCAAAAGGCTCACTAGGGATCACCGCTGGGTCCCTATAAGCAACTAGATCCGATACATTGAAAGTTGAGCTTATACCATATTCCTAGGGCAGGTCCACAACTTACGCATTAGATCCAACACGTTTCAACACTCTAAATGGACCGGCTCCGTGAGCTTGCAATTTCTTTACAGTTCCAGAGGGAAACCGTTCAGGTCTTACCCTGATCATGACATATTCACCCTCCTGGAACTCTCGGTGGTGTCGGTGGGCATCGGCTAGCTCTTTGTACCGTGCATTGATGGCCTCAATGTGATGACGGATGTCGTCATGCAAACTCCTACCATGCCTAGTAAACGACTCGGTAGACTCCGACACTCGTGCATGGAAGGGCATGGGAACAAGACCCACTGGCTTCCTAGGCCTACGACCTGTGACAATCTCGAATGGACTCATACCGGTAGACATGTTAACTGAATCATTATATGCAAATTCTGCCAGTGGTAATATGAGATCCCAATCCCCTACACGGTCCCTGACAAGACACCTCAAAAGGTCACCCAAACTCCTATTGACCACCTCGGTCTGACCATATGTCTGGGGATGATATGCAGTGAAAAACTTGAGGTGAGTACCCAACATATGCCACAGTGTCTTCTAAAAATAACTGGTGAATCTAACATCATGGTCAGACACTATGGTACGGGGCAACCCGAACTTGGACACCACATGAGTAAGGAATAGGCGGGCTACCCTCGAAGCATCCGAAGTCTTCGAGTAGGGAATAAAAAGGGCCATCTTCGAGAATCGGTCAACAACCACATAGACCGAATCATGCTTCCTGGAGGTACGTGGCAATCCCAAGATAAAATCCATACTAATATCCTGCCACGGGGCATCAGGCACGGGAAGAGGTGTATAAAGGCCAGAGCTTTGCTTCTTCATTTTGGCCGTAGCACATGTACGGCACTGAGCCACAATATGAGCAACATCGCGCTTCAAGCTCGGCCAACAAAATCTATGCTCAACAGTCTCGATAGTCTTGTTCCGACCAAAGTGGTCGGCTAGACCTCCCGCATGTAGCTCCCAGACTAAGAAGTCTCGAACCGAAGTTCGTGGAACATAAAGCCTGCCTCCTCGAAAGAGGTAACCCTCTTGAAGCACATAATCATCAAGGTCTCTCGAGGGTCTGGCCTGGAGAGTGGTATAAATCTGATCGAAGTCAGGACAGTCAACATAGGCCTCTCTCATCTTCTCTAACCCTGTGACCTCGGCACTCATTGTGGTAAGAAAACATGCTCGCCGACTCAAGGCATCGGCCACCTTGTTCTCCACTCTAGCCTTATGTTTTAGCACAAATGTGAACTACTGGAGATACTAAACCCAACGGCTGTGATGCGCATTAAGCTTCTTTTGGGAATGGAGGTACCTCAAAGCCTCATGATCAGAGTATAAGATAAACTCCTGATGTAATAGATAGTGCCTCCAATGCCTAAGAGCTTGAACAACTGCGTAGAATTCTTTATCATAAGTGGAGTATCACAATTTCGCATCATTCAGCTTCTCACTGAAATATGCGACCGGGTGAGTCTCCTGACTCAACACTCCTCCTATCCCAACACCCGACACATCACAAGAGACCTCAAACACCTTCGAGAAATCTGGCAATCGAAGGATAGGTGTCTGGGTCATGCGCTCCTTGATCTTCTTGAAGGCAGTAGCTGCGGCCTTTGTCCATACAAATGTGCCCTTCCGAATACAGTCCATGATCGGGGCAGTGACGGAGCTAAATCCGCGGATGAAACGACGATAGAACGTCGCAAGGCCATGGAAGCTGCAGACATCATGGACTGTACGGGGTTCTGGCCACTCAACAATGGCCCGGACCTTCTCCGGATCGGCAGAGACCCCAGTACTAGACACAATAAAACCCAAGAAGGTAAGCTGAGATGTCATGAAGGCACACTTCTGTGGGTTCGCAAACAACTACTCTCGCCTCAGGAGTAGACAGACATGCCGAAGGTGGTCTAAGTGGTCCACCGTGGTGTGACTATAGATAAGGATATCATCGAAGTACACTACTACAAAGACTCCAATGAATGGTCGAAGGACCTGAGTCATGAGCCGCATGAAAGTGTTAGGGGCATTGGTCAACCCAAAGGGCATAACCAACCACTCATAGAGACCATCCTTGGTCTTGAATGCGGTCTTCCACTCATCACCTGGCCTAATCCTCACCTGATGGTAGCCACTCTTAAGATCGATCTTCGAGAAGATAGAGGCACCGGCCATCATGTCTAGCATATCATCTAAGCGAGGAATAGGGAACCTATACTTCACGGTGATTTTGTTGATGGCACGACTATCAATGCACATTCTCCACGTGCCATCCTTCTTTGGGGCGAGTAATGCGGGAACATCACATGGACGCATGCTGTCCCGAACAGACCCTCTCTACATCAACTCATCGACCTACCGTTTTAGCTCGGCATGTTCCGTGGGACTCATGCGATAATGAGGAAGATTGGGCAATGAGGAGCCTGGAATCAGGTCGATAGCATGCTGAATATCCCGCATGGGTGGGAGTCCCTCGGGAAGCTCCTCGGGAAAAATATCAGCAAACTCCCGCAGAATAGGAATGACATCAAGTGGGAGTTCACCCTCGGAGTTCGGCTCCACCTCTCGGACCGTAATAGCAAATACAGGGCCGCCCCGACTAGCCTCCCGCTCCATTTCCCGGGAGCTAATCATCATCAATCTCCTAGTCGAGGGCTCACCTGGGCCAGATGTAACGGTCATAGCCCGAGCTGGGGATGGGGTACTGGGCCCGGGAATGGAAGGCTCCAGAGTACTAGGGCCAGTATGACCCCTAACTGATGGACTCTTGGGCTGATGGGGGTGGAGAGTAATCCGTTGGCCAGCATGGTCGAATGTACAGGTGTTCGACCGGCCATGGAGTGTGGCATCCTGATCAAATAACCACGGCCTACCAAGAATAATGCTGCCCACCTCCATGGGGAGGACATCACACCAGATATCGTCATGGTAGGCATGGAACTGCAGTGGGACCAGACACCGCAGCCTGATCGGAATGGAGGTGGAATCCACCCATGATACTCGATAGGGGCAAGGATGATCCACGGGTGTAAGACCAAGACTAGAGATAGTGCCCGTGGAGATTGCATTGATGCAACTCCCACTATCGATGATCACCTTACAAACTTGCTTGCCCAGCCTACAGAATGTATGAAAGATAGTGGTCCGTCGCCAGTCATCACTAGCCTGTGGCTGGGTGAGAATACACCTGACGACCCCCAAGTGGGTATCGTCCAGATGCTGGGCATCCTGGCCATTACCTTCGGCCTCATAGTACTCGTCAGCTAGCTCCGGATCTGCTTCATAACTGACTAACTCGAGGTCCGTAAGGGTGGTATCCTCGGCCTGTGTGTCCCCAATGACAAGAGACTGGCGGGTGGGACACTGGTTGGCAAAATGGCCAAACCCATTGCAGCGATAACACTGCTGTCGTGATCCACTAGGCTCCTCAATCATGGGTCCTTTCCCCTTATCCTCCCAACAGATAAGAGGTGAAGGCAACAAAGGACGGGTCGGAGGTGCGGGTGCCAGTGGACGGGCTGTGGGTGCCGTAAGATGTTGGGGACGAGGAAGGTCCCTCGGGGGTGGAGGGCGAGGCCTAGGAGCGAAAGGCTCAGGGCGAGTGAGCTACTGAGGTGGGGCCATGGGGGCCCTCGGATATGTGCCAGAAGAGCCACGGGGCTCGACACTACGAAGGGGAAAGGAGCCCAACCGATGGGGAGACTCGAACTCGGCCTTGAATTGCTCCAATTCGAGAGCAACCTGATACGCTTGTTCCAAAGTGGTCGCATTGCGGCGAAAAAGTTCGTATTGATAGTTTGGCTGCATACCTCTCCGAAAGCGTGATATGGTCATGGTGCTCTCTTCCGTAACTCCACACTGCAAATAATACTCATCAAACTCGGTGGTGTACTCGGTCACGGATCGGTTCCCTTGGGAGAGACTTTACCATTTGTCTATGAGACGTTGGTGATATGAGGCAGGAATGTACTTCTCCCTCAATTTCATTTTCATGTCATCCCAAGTGCCGATCGGGGGTTGACGTCGCTGATTTAGCAAGCTCTCCACATTGGTCCAATAAGTTTGGGCCTGCCCATGCAGCTTCATCTTCGCGTATCGAACTCTTCGATGGTCCGTCATCTCAAACCACTCGAAGTATCGGTCCATGCCGGCCTCCCAATCTAAATAGACCTTCGGGTCCAAGGACCTACTAAAAAGGGGAGGGTCCGCACACACGCTCCAAAGAACACGGTCGTCATCATCGTCATCACGATTCCGTCGTTGATTCTGACGACCATTTCCCCCTTGCTCATTATCGGATGCATAGTCAGCCACCTCATGCACCTGTTGCCTCCCAACATCTACCGCCTGAGCTCTTGGTGCAGCAGGTTGCTGAGCCGGCTCCTGTTGACCATTGGTCGGCGCGGGTTGCGCCGCCGCTGGGGCCCTCTCGAGGACGGCAATCCGCCCTACAAGACCCTAGATGGACTGGTCCGAAGATTCGGCCCAATCCTCGAGGGCTTTCATCCTCCCTTCTAGACGCATCCCTACGCCATCTAGACGCGTACTAAGGCCATCCATACGCGTGTCAAGACGATCCATAATGGCTCGGAACATCTCGGCCATCGAGGACTCATCGGAGCTACGGGCTCGGGAATCCGCCATAGGTGGTGGTGGCGAGTATTGGGTACCTCGACGGGTGGGCATGCAAAGACACACGAACTAGCAGACACAAACTGAAGTAAACACCGACTAATGCACCTAGACCTAAATCAATATCTGGTACGTGGCGGAGTTAATCGATCCGAAGATCACTCTCGCAAGTGTGCGGCCTTCCCGATAGGCGTAGCCTAACGTTCGGACAACACCTTTTAAGATACTGAATTATCGGGATGAAATGCAATTTTAAAACACTTTTTTTGTTTTGAAAATAATGATGATCCTAGACTCGACTTAGACCACGATGCATGCAAGACTTATGCAAAGACTACCCTAGACTCGACTTGCTCTGATATCAAACGGATGCGGGACGGGCACGGGGACCGACTCTAAGTGATATGGACCTCGGACTCTAAATGCGGACACGACCCGCAACTTACAAGCATGAGAGACACTAGGCCCGACACTAAGAGCTCCTATGGGCTATACGTCGCTAACAGAAACGCAAGCTCACTCATCGTCCCAAGCGAGGGAAACGTAGATCGTGCACGGTTGAGGAACCGGCAGAGTTAAGGGTAGTCCGACTCACTTCCGTGCTCGGATCGAGCCACGGGACGGGTCACTCTCTCGGTCACAGTGGTGACATGGACTCACGGGCTAGAATCTTACGCTCTCACAGCGGCATATGACCATATACTAGCTAAGGAAAGTAATACCAAGAAGTTACGATCGTACCTCCATGCACCCAGCGTGGGGAAGACAACCCCGGCCAAAACTGGACTCTCGGTTAACAACTATTACAGCGGTACAATGGTTTTGACCCAATCCACGCAGGGAGGTAATAGGTCACATGTGGGGCCCGGGAGTCACGTGAATTGGGTTGACGGGCAGCATCTTGATGTCGTCCGTCGGTGCCGAAATCCGCATTTTTGTGCTGTCCGGACGGCGCGATCTACGGGTTCGTGGGGCCCACGGACCGCTCTGTCCTTTGGGTCTGATGAGGTGGGTCCCGCTGTGATGGAGACCCTTGGTGGCTCGCCTCCCTGGAAGGCGGTCTGGTGGGAATGCCGGTCGGAGGCCGATCGGCTCCGATCTCCAAGCTTTGGAGTTGCTGCCCACGGACTGGTTGCTTCTATTTTCAGTCGCGCGATCCGGCGAGATCGGCTGCTGCGATCAATCCTGACGTCGGATCGACGCACAGAAGGTATCGTTGGAAAGCTCTCTCAAAGTAGTTCGATCTAGGGCCAGAGAGACAAATTGGATCTGCACGGATCTGGCCTTAGTCGATTTTTGAAGTTGCTGTTGGACAGGTCCGAAATCTCAGGGCAGCAGTGAAGTTTCCTGAGAACTGCCGTTGACCACGGGGTAGACCTCAGATTCAGACCTCAAGCTCTTCATGAAAATTGTAGATGGGAGAGAGAGGAAAACGGAAATAATTCTTATGATCGATTTGGTAGAGATTGGGATGGGGAAAGCTATTTTAAACTGGAGGGTGGTCGGATCTGGATAGGAGCAGACAGAACTGAAGGGGATCTGAAAATGATTTTTAGAAAATAGGTGGAGGCCTGTGGAAATTCCACGGAAATTATTGGGTGGTGGGGAGATGGGCAGGACCTCCAGTAAATTTGGGGGTTCCAGCAAAATTCAAAAGGAGGTCTGGAGATGGGAAACTCAGGGTGGCTGTGGATCTAGATTGAAAACAGGCAGATCTGGAAGAAAAAGATGGACGAAAATGGAAAAATGGAAATTGAAAGTTGGAAGCCCAACCAATTTTTCTGGGACGTGGTGCGAACCTCTGGGACGCACCTTGAACGTTTGAGCTCAAGAAGAGTCCGTGGCTGGGAACAGAAATTCGTGGAAGGGGGATCTATCCTGGATGGACAGAACAACGGCAAACACGACGGTGGTGCGATGGCGGCACGGTGGCGGCTGTAGCGGCGGTGGCGGCGGCGACGATCTCCGGAACCGATAGAGGAGGCTTCACACCTCAAGAATACAGCCTTCTCAGCTGCAGAAGGGAGAGAGAGGAGAGAGAGAGAGGGGCGGCCCTTGCTCCTTGGAAGAAATTCCTGATTTTTTTCATTCATTAATGCCAATCAAATGAAAATACAAGGTATTTTTGTGAAATGACAAAAGACACTCATTAACCCTAGATCTAGGGTTGGGGAGGGTAAAAGAGGGAGTCCACAAACTATTTCTCCCATGTGATTTGGACCAAATTCACATAAATATTCAAATCCTAATTTAATATACTAAATGGGGGGCACCCCCTTGGCTTCTTGGTTCCCACTTTTGATTTTTATTCCCCTTTGTCCCCCACTTGGCCCACCCTTCTAGAAGCCCACCATTGGAAGGTTGGCTGACCCCACATGGGCCCTAGGGATGAGGTGGATCAATGGAAAAGGGATAGGGGGGCCCGTGGGACCCAGGTGGTCCCAAATTACACATAAACCCCTGTTACAATCCAAATTACAATCCGAATAAAACACACAATACATAAAAACAAAGTCCCAATAAACTATAAATATCGAGACTCAAGGGGGAGTCTCCAAGCTGTCTCCGAGCCAGATGGAAGCCGCTGTAGCTCGGGTGGTGCTCCGCGTACGGTACCGGTGGCTCGCCGACTCGTGTCGCTCGTGTGCTCTGGTGTCCGCACCAGCTTATTTACATAACTGTTTAATTTTTGCAATTATTTTTTATACTTGTGTAGTCTCCACACCATCCTTTTAACCCTTCCGAGTCTTTGGACTCGTGGGTGGCGGTGCGAGTCTCGGGTTATCGGGCCTTCTCGGTAATCGGATTCTCGGGTCGTTACAGCTGGTATTAGAGCGCGGTTGTGGAATTATACGAGAATCATAAGTAATTGTAGTGGTCCACTAGTCCACAATGATGATGTACAGTTGACGCTGGCATCGGGCATCGTGTGTTTTCTTAACCTTACTGTTTCCGTGTTTCCTATCTTTTGCTTCAGGAGCGAGCATGCCATCGAGGAGGGGCACTCGCTCTCGGCAGGGGCAGTCGGCTGGAGGTCAGGAGATCCAGCAGGAGGTTCAGTAGGAGTAGGAGGAGCGGAGTAGAGTGCCACCAGCGGCCACCGAGGCAGCGGATGCTGCGAGGTTTCCGGGGGCCAAGGATTTCTTCCGTGGCATGTACCAGCTAATGTCGCAGCAATTCGACGGAGAGGCTGGTGAGCGCTCGTCGACCAGGGGTGGGCCAAGCCGAGCAGTGAGGGATTTCATGTAGTTCCATGCACCTTACTATGGCGGTCAGCCAGACCCTGATTTGGCTCGGAGTTGGCTCGACGAGATGGAGCGGGTGTTCAGTTCCATGCGGTGTACTGTGGAGGACAAGGTGATGTTGGCCTACAACCAGTTGCAGGGTACGGCTCGGGAGTGGTGGTCTTCCGAATGGAAGACGTCCTTCTAGCTTCGTCCACTTGAGCAGATTGCGTGGAGTGACTTTGTTAGTGCTTTCGAGCGTACCTACTGCCCAGAGTATATTGCTACGCAGCGGATGCGTCAGTTTTTGGAGCTGGTTCAGGGTGACATGTCCTTGTTGCAGTACATGGCCCGATTTGTTGAGCTGGGTCGTTATGCACCTCATATCATGGAGCATGAGAAGGTGAAGACCGCAGAGTTCGTACAGGACTTGAGGCAGGAGTTGAGGCACCATTTGATCGCGAATGTGGCCACTGATTTAGAGACATCGTCTCGTGTGGCGGCTTCCTTGAAGATGGATATATAGAGGACTCAAGGACCAATCAGCCAGGGGCAGTCTTTGTCAGGTCGCAGCCAGCAGTTGGCTACCCAGCACCAGGGTTCTTTTCAGCATGCGTCGGGTGGTTCAGGAGCACCGGCAATGTCAGTGACAGGATCTGTGTCCTTTGGCTCGAAGGTCAAGAAGTTTCTCAAGAAGGGTTTCAGTAAGATGTGCAAGGATCAGAGGCAGGCATCATCGGGCAGTGTGTAGCAGCCGGTCCCGTTTCAGCGTCAGGGATCAGTGGGTGGATCGCAAGGACCGTGTCCACGGTGTAGCGAGTTCCATCCAGGCAGGCAGTGCACGGCACCGATAGTTTGTATCAGGTGTGACCAGCCAAGACATATGGCGCGTGACTGTCCTCAGAGGCAGCAACATCAGCAGTTTCCTTAGCAGCAGTAGAGGCCACAACAACAGCAGCAGCAGCAGGGACAGTATCCGTCGCTACCCAGGTCAGCGAGTGTGGGAGGCAGGCAGAGATCCCGAGGCCAGATTACACACATGACCAGGGCAGAGGCACTGGCATCGCAGCTCGTGGAAGGTACCGTTCAGATTTTGGGTTGTGGGGCTCGAGTTTTGTTTGATTCTGGCGCATCTCATTTGTTTATCTCAGAGGATTTCACGCTGAGCATCGAGGAGCCGGTGACCCAGTTGTCTTGTGATTTAACAGTGGAGTTGCTTTCGGGTGATTTTATGATCACTCCATATTGTTTCGATGAGGTTCCTGTGTGGGTTGAAGGGCAGAGTTTGTCGGCCAGGCTCTATGCGTTGCCGCTTCAGGACTTTGATGTGATTTTGGGCATAGATTGGCTCGAGGCACATCATGCTTTCGTGGATTGTGGCTCGAAGAGAGTTTACTTTTGGCGACTTCATGGACCCACCTTCTATTTCCAAGGTATCAGGTCTTCCTCTTCCCGCTTTCTTATTTCTACAATTCGAGCTCGTCGTTTACTTGATGCGGGTTGTCAGGGTTTTCTCGCTTCTGTGGTCTTCGTAGACCAGCCGTGTCCGGATGTCGAGGACATTCCGGTAGTGTGCGAGTTTCCCGATGTTTTTCCGGATGACTTACCTGGATTGCCTCCCCAGCAGGAGATTGATTTCGTGATCGAGATTGTGCCTGGTATGGGACCTTTGGCGAAGGCTCCCTACCGTATGGCCCCCGCTGAGTTGAGGGAGTTGAGGACGCAGTTGTAGGAATTGTTGGCCAAGGGGTATATTCGCCCTAGCTTTTTCCCTTGGGGTGCGCCTGTGTTGTTCGTGAAGAAGAAGGACGGTAGCTTGCGGTTGTCCATTGACTACCGGCAACTGAATGAGGTGACCATTAAGAACAAGTATCCGTTGCTACGGACTGATGATTTGTTCGATCAGCTTTAGTCTGCTCGAGTGTTCTCACGGATTGATTTACGGTCCGGTTACTATCAGTTGAGGATTCGCGAGTCCGATGTGGAGAAGACTGCGTTCTGTTCGAGGTATGGGCATTATGAGTTCTTCGTGATGCCGTTCGGGCTCACCAATGCCCCCGCAGCCTTCATGGACTTGATGCAGAGGGTGTTTCGTCCTTACCTGGACCAGTTCGTGGTCATATTTGTGGATGTCATCCTTGTGTATTCACGGTCTGCTGAGGAGCATGCGTACCATTTGGGTGTGGTGCTGCAGACGTTGCGAGATCACCAGTTGTATGCGAAACTCAGTAATTGCGAGTTCTGGCTTCGTGAGGTGCACTTTTTGGGGCACGTGATTTCTGGTGATGGTATTTTCATAGACCCCGCCAAGGTCAAGGTAGTAATGCAGTGGCCGAGACTGAGGTCTGTGACGGAGATCCGGAGTTTCTTGGGGCTTGCGGGTTATTATCGTCGATTTATCCAGGATTTTTCTCGCGTTCCGGCCCCGATGACCAGGCTCACGCGGAAGGATGTGCCTTTCGTCTGGTCTGATGAGTGTGAGCAGAGTTTCAGGGAACTGAAGAGATTGCTCACCTCGGCTCCGGTGTTGGTTTTGCCTTCTGGATCGGGAGATTTTGTAGTGTGTACAGATGCTTCAGGGATCGATTTGGGTGCTGTGTTGATGCAGCATGGTAGAGTGGTGGCGTATGCATCTCGGCAGCTGAAGCCCTAGGAGGAGAACTACCCTACCCATGACCTGGAGTTGGCGGTGTGATCTTCGCGCTGAAGATCTGGAGGCATTATTTGTACGGTGAGAAGTTCGAGGTGTTCACTGACCATCAGAGTTTGAGGTATGTGTTCACGCAGAGGGATCTTAATCTCAGGCAGAGGTGTTGGATGGAGTTCATGAAGGATTATGACTTCACCCTGTCTTATCAGCCGGGCAGGATGAATGTCGTCGCCGATGCTTTTAGTCGGAAGGTCGCGGTCAGTGTCTTGATGTTGAGGAAGTGGAAGCTCTGGGAACAAGTGTCTGAAGTATCTTTCAGGCTCAATATTCCCCAAGAGCCAGGGTTAGCAGTGCTTGCGAGTCTGAATGTCACGCCTACTATCCGCCGTCAGGTGACAGAGGCTTAGCATGCAGACTCTGAGTTACCCCAGATTTTAGCTTTGGCTGATGTGGAGCTCGGCGAGGACATTGCTGTGAGGTTCCGTGGTAGACTGTACGTCCCAGCTGAGGAGCAGGTTCGCCGTGCGGTGTTGCGTAGGCTCATGGGAGCAGGTACACCGTGCACCTGGGTGCGACAAAGATGTATCGAAACTTGCGGAGGCAGTTCTGGTGACCTGGCATGAAGAGAGATGTGGCCGAGTTTGTGGCCAGGTGCCTGACCTGTCAGCAGGTGAAGGCGGGGCATCAGCGACCGGGAGGTACTCTCCAACCCTTAGATGTTCCCGCGTGGAAATGGGACCACCTGACCACGGATTTTGTGGTGGGATTGCCGAGGACTCCGAGTGGGCATGACAGTATTTGGTTGATGGTGGATAGGCTGACGAAGGTGACTCGGTTGTTACCGGTCAAAGTCAGCTGGAGTGTGCCCAAGTTGGCTCATCTTTATGTAGAGCGGATCGTTCCGTTGCATGGGATTCCCATCTCCATTGTGTCAGATCGGGATCCACGCTTCACGTCTGGATTTTGGAGGAGTTTCCAGCGAGCTTTTGGCACGGATTTAGCTTTTAGCTCAGCGTACCATCCTCAGTCAGATGGTCAATCAGAGAGGTACATCCAGACTTTGGAAGATATGCTGAGATCCTGCTACCTGGAGTGGCAGGGGAGTTGGATTCACCACCTACCGTTAGTGGAGTTTGTCTACAACAACAGCTATCATTCGAGCATCGGCATGGCTCCTTATGAGGGGTTGTATGGGCGTCCGTGTCGGACTCCACTCGATTGGTTCTGTTGGGTTCGGTGCTAGTATTCAGAGGGGGGGGTGAATGAATATGACCTATAAAAACTTTCACCCAATATAAAATTTCGCTCAAAAAGGAACTATGATGCTAACTAGACAGATTTACCAAATCTGAAAGCTAATCAACTATTCTGTTCGACCAGTTAGCAGACACATGGAGCGCCCCTATGCATTCATCTAGCGGAAGCACAAATGAACAAATCAAACCACAATGCACAAGGGTTTTTAGGTGGTTCGGTCCTCCAGACCTACATCCACCCCACACTCAACCCGAGTGTGGCTTCACTAACTGCTGGGCAACACAGCTTGCCAACAATCAGCTGGGCCTCACAGCTTGCCAACCGCTGAGCATCACAGCTTGCTTCCGCTGGGCAATACAGCTTAGCCATCGCTGACTCACAGCTTGAACCCGCTGGGGAATACAGCTTAACCCGTCCGAGACCAAGTCTCGCCAGCTGAGGATTACAGCTTTACCTGTCCAGTGGAAACCTCCACTGCCCCCTGAGCTACACAGCTTGCTGTCCAGAGGCAGCACCTCTGCAAACCGCTGACAAACAGCTTGAAGAAATGTATAAAGGAAAATGAAAATAGAACAAGACAGCAACGGAAAGCTGAAGCAATAAATCACAAAATATAGCTCAACAATGAGCAACTTCAGATCTGGTTTTGAACCAAAGATCTGAGGAATGAACTCCTTCTCTCTCTCTCTTCTTCTTCTTCTCTTCACACTCTTCTCGAGCTCTCTGCCTCTCTCTTTTTCTCTTCTGCTTCTTCCCTCTTTCTTTTCTTCTTCTTCTCTTTTCTCTGGATCGAACAGCTCTCTATTCTTTCTCTCCACTTCTACTCTTCTGCTTCGATCTGGATCGTGGCTCTCTGTTCTTTTCCTCTCGCCAACTCGATCTGTCTTCATCTGTGGACGAAGACCTCCTTTTATAACAGCAGCTAGTAGGAGGGCAGCACTGGGCGCGTGTGGCTTCCACATTTCCCGCCCAGAACTTTTGGCCACGTGTCAGCTTTCTGTCAGTCCTTCAACCTCGGATCACGTGCCCTCCTTAAGCTTCACGATCAAAACACCTGTTAAACAGAGTATCGATAAGTCATCAATTTAAAGAACAACTCTGTATAGACTTATCAGAAGAACAGCGTTTTAGAAGAAACCTGGACGAGGTTAGAATGAAACAACACGAAGACAGAAATAACAAAGAAGACTCAGACGCAGAGACAGCACGAAGTGAAACGAGAACGACACGAGGTCTAGGAAGAACAACACGAAGACATAATACGGAAACGACACGAAGTGAAATAAGAACGACACGAAGTGTAGTAGTGACAGAAACACACACTACACAGAGAACGACACGAAGTGGCACAGAAAGCAACACGAGGTGCTGCGATGTCCTGCACGCAATAGAACAAAAACGACACGAAGATGATGAAAACAACACGGAGACGAAACAGTAACCGACACGAGTTGAAAACAACACGAAGACGAAAACTGAAATCGACACGGGTTGAAAACAACACGAAGATGAAAACAGAAGTTGACACGGGTTGAAAACAACACGAAGATGAAAGACAAGGAAGACGACACGAAGTCAAAGAAACAACAGTAACCGACATGAAGTGTGGTTACTAAACAGGAATGACACGAGGTCTACAGGGAAACGACTCGAAGTTCATCAGAACTATTCGAGCTGCCTCAGAAACACGACACGAAGTTATGAGAGGGAAAACGACACGAAGTCATGAGAGGAAAAACGACACGAAGTCATGAGAACAACACGAGGTGAAAACGACACGGGCTGACCACAACAAGGATACAACACGAAGTCATAAAAATAGAAACGACACGAAGTATAACCTCATACAAGTTTTTCCTGTCAAACATGGAAATCAACATGAAGTGTCGTAAGCTCAGACGACACGAAATCTTTTCGTGTTAGTGAGGGGAAACAACACGAAGTGTGACTCAAGTGGCACTGAAAGCAACACGAGGTGAGACTTCACGCTGTACAGACTTGGACTTTGTATATGAAGTGCGCTGTACAGATTTTGACGAAGCAGAAGGCTGTATAGACTTGGAGACCCAAAGCCATTGTATAGACTTTGATGCCCAAAGGCGATGAACAGTGAAACAGTGTATATACTTCAAGTAAAGACCAATGTGTAGACTTGAAGATTGAAGGCGATGTACAGTGTATATACTTCAAGTAAAGACCAATGTGTAGACTTGATGATTGAAGGCGATGTACAGACTTTGATGCCCAACACCAATGTATAGACTTAGGAGCATATGACACGGCTGTACAGACTTCGCCTAAGACGCTGTACACACTTAGCCTAAGACAATGCATGAACTGACGTTGTATAGACTTTGTCTTAACAATGAATGTGTAGACTTGATCAAGAGTCCAATGTGCAGACTTCATGAGTGTACAAACTTGTCAACGAAATGCATGATGTATAGACTATGCACATGCATGAAGAGTGTATAGACTAATGAAATGCTTTACCCTGCAGTGTATAGACTTGCTAGTCATCAAACTACATGCAGATAGAAAAGCAACGCACAGATCAGAAATCAAGCACTATATCAGTCATACACATGCATTCTCCACAAAACAAGTTATGTTGCTATCATCAAAACACAATCTCATAAAGCACTCACTGTGTTGCAATCATCAAAACAAAACAGCATTGCTATCATCAAATCAACATAGCACATGCTTGTGCCTAAGGGGCACAACATTCTCCCCCTTTTTGATGATGGCAACACACTGTGACAGTGAGTCACACACAAATTTTTCTCCCCCTTTGACATGATCAAAAAGAGAAAAATAGTAAAAAATATGAGTGCAAAGTGCAATATGCATGCAAATTCCTCTAGAACATTCTCCCCCTGAATGTAAGACTCCCCTGAATTATTTCTCCCCCTAAATAAATGCTCCCCCTTTGAGAAGGAATATGAACAGATAAAAAGGTAGAGAAGGTAGGAGGGTCACTTGATAACAGCTGAATCATAGGTTCAGAAAGGAAGCATGATTATAAACAACTGTTAAAGTATAAGAATCATCAACATACAATTTTCAAAAATTCAGGTTTAACAGTGATAAATCTAGAGTAAAACACCTGACCCCTGAAAAAGAGTTTATTGATTCCATTTATAGCAATGAATCTAGGGCACATGGTATTAATAGATAAGTCTGAAATAATACCCTTTTTTATCTAAACATGGAAGTTCAAGAAAGGCAACTTGAATATGTATTAATAAAAACAATTTTCACTCATAGAGTTTTGATTTTCAAAGGGTTACAGCAGTTTGATTTTCATTTTTCAATTTCTGAACCTGAACTAAGTGAATAGACCTGTGGCATTTCTGCTGTTGACATTAGGTGTACACCTTGATCAGAGGCAAGTACCCCTAGTTACTAGGCATAAACTACTAGATCTATTTCAGATCAAGACCTACAAGGAATAGTCTTCACTTTTGACATTAAGGGTATACCTTGATTAGAGGCCAGTACCCTCAGTTACTTGGTGAGGACTCCCCCTATAGATTTGACCCTATGAACAGAGATATTCTGAATCACCTCATGACATGTGAAGTCTCCTGCTTCTTTGGAGGAGTTCACAGTTTCTCAGTGTAATCAGCCATTGCTCTGTCACTATGTTCAGTTCATAACATTAATGATCTTATTTACTACTGCCCTTAATTCTTTTAGAGTGATTGTTTAAAAAGTCAGTACACACTCTTATTGGCCTGTTCTAGAAATTTCCAGATCAACACATTAGGCATTACAAAAACTTTTTTCTAATCTTACCATGAGACAAAGATTAAGAGCTATAAAAGCTTTCTTTTATCTCAAATTCTGAAGTGCAGACACTTAACTCTCCAATTTATAAAGGTTAAACCTTTAGTTCTTTTCAATTTGTAAATGTGATTCTTATAAGTGAACAATTGTAATAATCACAACTCAATGTACTAAACCAGAAACAGAATAGTTGTTCAGAGAAGGTTAAGGAAATGATAGCACTAGGCATTGAGTTCCTGGAGCACCTGATGTCAAAAGATATGAAAGAACTAGATGGGGACAGTGAGAAGTAGCAAGGATTCAATGAATTGACCAGAAAAACTCTCAGCTCCCCCTGACATCATGATGCAAGGATATGCTATGCACTAGACTGTTCTACATGCAGACTATGCAACAATGATATATGAGGCAAGTATGCAATCAATTCAAGTTTATGCATCCAAGTCATGCACATTTTTATCCTTTTTCAGATTTTTTTCAAAAATATGATGCAGTACACTGTTCTACATGAGGACTAGACCCTTGGTACTTGGCAGAGAACCTGGTCTCAAAGACCATCTCACACATGGTAGGAACCTCCGGGCAGATTTCCCTGCCTTTTAGTAACTTACCATTTGATATACCAGGGTTAACAGGACAATGCAACATAAAGCAGTCCTACATGCATTGAACAGCATCATTGACAGTCATGCAAATGAAGTATGCAGACATAAGACACATGCATTGACTGTGTACACTAAATGAACCATTCACACTTAGTCCAAGTATGCATTCAAATACAAGCATGCAATGCATTGACACAAAGCATATGTAGTGCATCAACTGATATGCTTAGCGAAGCATTCAATTTCAGTTCAACATGTAGCAAGAGAAGAGCATCAGATATGCAGAATTGAATTCAATAGCTGAGTCTGGAATGCAGACTGATCAGCTAGACATGAAGAGTTCATTAAAAAAATCAACCAAGCAAATCAACATGAAACTCACAATTTTCATGCTCACAATTTCAGATAATGGAATTTAAAACAGATTTCAGAACTGACCTGAATTGAATCATGGGGTTTTCTTTTTGAGTGCCTTGGTTGACCCCTTTTATTTCTCCTTCCAAGGCACACCTGCAGCAAGTCAATCAAGTTGATCCTGCAGAGACCCAAGCAGTCTTGGGTCCTGCACTACCCCTATCAGGTGTTCTAAACAGTTTCTTAGCAACATGGTCATTAAATTTCATCAGAAAATAATTGTCCATAGAGTGACCAAGTTTACCATAATATCTACATGAAACAACAGATTTTCTGGTCCTATGATGCATATCAACAGCAGCATGAGACCTATGATAATGAGCATGAATTGTTCTGTTGTTTACATGAACATTTTGTTTCTTGTTCTTCTTTATCCAGCATTCAGCAGATTTGTGACCTGATTTACCACAATTAAAACATGAAAAATTCACAGGTCGTTTTGCAGAGAATTTAACAATATGACTTACTTGGGCATGCCAACAGTCTTTGATTGTATGGCCATGCCTCCCACATTCAAAACATACAGAATTCTTTTGAACATGCCAACAGTCCTTGACTGTGTGGCCATGCTTTCAACATTCGAAGCATGCTGGGGTTCTTTTACCAGAAGCAGTTTTATTTGCAGGGAAATTTACAGGTTTTAAATTGACTTTCTTTCCCTGGGCATGCCAGCAATCTTTGACTTTGTGGCCATGCCTCCCACACTCGAAGCACCTTGGGTGCTTACCTCTTGAGCCATTAAAATCTCATGAAGGCCTAAACCAACACTCAACAGCTTTATGACCACGTTTGTTACAATTATAACAAATGATGTGTTGGTTTGAAGCAGACATGTTTCTTTTGGGGTGGTGATGATTATTTGAGAAAAAATTATCATGCATCATATCATCACTTTTCATCACACTGCAATCATCCATATAATGACCATGCCTACCACAATAGTAGCAAGAGGCATCAGATTTCCTAGGAGCATGGTTTCTATCATATGATTTCTTAGATGCATGCGAATGAGTACAAGAAGCATCAGATTCAACAGAGCTGACAAATTTCAGAGTATAACCAGAATTATTTTTTGCCCTTTTTGTTTGACTCTTCCTTGTCAATTTCTGATTATCCTCATCAGGCTTTGTTTATTTTTCAATTTTCTGAGCTTTAAACTGAAAGATAGTTTTTGAAGGTGACTTCTGATTTTCACTTTGTTTTGGGGATTGCCTTGAAGTACCAGCTACATCAGAGCTTTGGACAAAAGTGGTATATAGCTGGTCTTTAGTGATTTTCTCAATATCAGAACAGCAATTTGTTCCCCCTTCAGAGTTATCATCCTTCCTCTTCCCAACAGTTTTTATTTTTCCTTTAATCTTGGCAGACTCAATAGCTAAATTTTCCAGATTGTGAATTTTATCTTCCAAGCTAGCAATGTGAAGTTCATAACTGGCTATTTCCTGTTCACTGCAGTTAACACATTCGCTTAGAACTTGGTTTGCAGTTTTATACTTCTCAATTTCTTGTTCTAGACTGTTCAGAATTTCTGAATTTTCATCAAAGATAGCTTTTCCTTTTTCCGTAGTGAGAAGCCTTTCAGACAAGCCAGTATTCAACAACTTCAGTTTTTCAACTTCAGCTTTTAATTCAGTATTTTCTTCCTCAAGATTTTTATCCTGAATTTCATTGTTAGCACATCTCTCTCTTCCAGACATGTGCTTCAATTTTTTAATCAGTTCATCTTCTCTTTCTTCAACTTTAATTTTCTCAGCGAGCAGATTTTTGTGATCATCTTTAAGTGAGGTAATTTGTTTATTTAGCCGTTCATTCTCACTAAAGAGATCTTCATTTCGTTCTCTTAAAGCAGAGCATATTTTACAATCTGATTTAGCAGAAGAGGACTGTGAAACCTCATTGATTTCATTCATTCTGATAATAAGAGTTTTATTCTTCTTTTGAAGATCCTCATTCTCCAATTTCATTTTGTCCAATTCAGAATTAACTTCAGTTAGTTCTTGCATGCCTTTTAGATGCTCATTTTTCTTATCATTCAGTTGATTCTCAAGTTCAGACATTTTATCTAAGCATGTTTATTTTTCAATTTTTAGAGAATCATTTTGTTTCTTAAGATTCTGAACATCTAGCATGCATGCATCATAAGACTTTTTCATATTTGGACAGTTTTCACATGAATCTTTCAGATTTATTCTATCACATTTCTTTTTCAACTTTTTGTTCTCAGATTTCAATTTCTTGGATACTTCTAACAAATTTTCATACATCTCTATTAATTCATCGAAAGAGTATCCTTCTGATTCAGAACTTACCTGAGATGAGATCTCATCTTCATCATCCCGGTTGGCCATCAAGCAGCTATCACCTTGCTGATTATGCGCAGAGACGACTCTGTCATATATCTCCTTTCCAGATGTGCACCTGAGAGCAAAAGAATATACATCAGTATTAACAGCAGCTCTCAAGATATTAAGAATTATGACATTATCACGGTTCTTAAACGTGTCCTCACTAGACCACTTGGTCTGTACTTTGGGTAGTCGATGTGGGCCTTTGGATAGTAAACTCCATAGTTTGGGATCAATGGAATCTACATACACAACTAGGCCTCCTAGCCAATTTTCAAAGTTAGAACCATCATAAATTGGAGGACGATCCATTTGGACAGATGGCAAACAGAATCAACTTACTAAAACAACCGACAGGAAATGCAGCAAAACCAAATGGGCAAGGTAAAGCACTAAACCGGTGAAACAAGACAACGAGCACAATGCATCCACTCTGAAAACGCACTAAACAGTTAGCAGGATCCTCTGCAGATTGTTAGATCTGTTAGATCAGAGACCCACTCTGATACCAATTGTTGGGTTCGGTGCTAGTATTCAGAGGGGGGGGGGTGAATGAATATGGCCTATAAAAACTTTCACCCAATATAAAATTTCGCTCAAAAAGGAACTATGATGCTAACTAGACAGATTTACCAAATCTGAAAGCTAATCAACTATTCTGTTCGACCAGTTAGCAGACACATGGAGCGCCCCTATGCATTCATCTAGCGGAAGCACAAATGAACAAATCAAACCACAATGCACAAGGGTTTTTAGGTGGTTCGGTCCTCCAGACCTACATCCACCCCACACTCAACCCGAGTGTGGCTTCACTAACCGCTGGGCAACACAGCTTGCCAACAATCAGCTGGGCCTCACAGCTTGCCAACCGCTGAGCATCACAGCTTGCTTCCGCTGGGCAATACAGCTTAGCCATCGCTGACTCACAGCTTGAACCCACTGGGGAATACAGCTTAACCCGTCCGAGACCAAGTCTCGCCAGCTGAGGATTACAGCTTTACCTGTCCAGTGGAAACCTCCACTGCCCGTTGAGCTACACAGCTTGCTGTCCAGAGGCAGCACCTCTGCAAACCGCTGACAAACAGCTTGAAGAAATGTATAAAGGAAAATGAAAATAGAACAAGACAGCAACGGAAAGCTGAAGCAATAAATCATAAAATATAGCTCAACAATGAGCAACTTCAGATCTGGTTTTGAAACAAAGATCTGAGGAACGAACTCCTTCTCTCTCTCTCTTCTTCTTCTTCTCTTCACACTCTTATCGAGCTCTCTGCCTCTCTCTTTTTCTCTTCTGCTTCTTCCCTCTTTCTTTTCTTCTTCTTCTCTTTTCTCTGGATCGAACAGCTCTCTATTCTTTCTCTCCGCTTCTACTCTTCTGCTTCGATCTGGATCGTGGCTCTCTGTTCTTTTCCTCTCGCCAACTCGATCTGTCTTCATCTGTGGACGAAGACCTCCTTTTATAACAGCAGCTAGTAGGAGGGCAGCACTGGGCGCGTGTGGCTTCCACATTTCCCGCCCAGAACTTTTGGCCACGTGTCAGCTTTCTGTCAGTCCTTCAACCTCAGATCACGTGCCCTCCTTAAGCTTCATGATCAAAACACCTGTTAAACAGAGTATCGGATAAGTCATCAGTTTAAAGAACAACTCTGTATAGACTTATCAGAAGAACAACGTTTTAGAAGAAACCTGGACGAGGTTAGAACGAAACAACACGAAGACAGAAATAACAAAGAAGACTCAGACGTAGAGACAGCACGAAGTGAAACGAGAACGACACGAGGTCTAGGAAGAACAACACGAAGACATAATACGGAAATGACACGAAGTGAAATAAGAACGACACGAAGTGTAGTAGTGACAGAAACACACACTACACAGAGAACGACACGAAGTGGCACAGAAAGTAACACGAGGTGCTGCGATGTCCTGCACGCAATAGAACAAAAACGACACGAAGACGATGAAAACAACACGGAGACGAAACAGTAACCGACACGAGTTGAAAACAACACGAAGATGAAAACTGAAATCGACACGGGTTGAAAACAACACGAAGATGAAAACAGAAGTTGACACGGGTTGAAAACAACACGAAGACGAAAGACAAGGAAGACGACACGAAGTCAAAGAAACAACAGTAACCGACACGAAGTGTGGTTACTAAATAGGAACGACACGAGGTCTACAGGGAAACGACTCGAAGTTCATCAGAACTATTCGAGCTGCCTCAGAAACACGACACGAAGTTATGAGAGGGAAAATGACACGAAGTCATGAGAGGAAAAATGACACGAAGTCATGAGAACAGCACGAGGTGAAAACGACACGGGCTGACCACAACAAGGATACAACACGAAGTCATAAAAACAGAAACGACACAAAGTATAACCTCATACAAGTTTTTCCTGTCAAACATGAAAATCAACACGAAGTGTCGTAAGCTCAGACGACGTGAAATCTTTTCGTGTTAGTGAGGGGAAACAACACGAAGTGTGACTCAAGTGGCACTGAAAGCAACACGGGGTGAGACTTCACGCTGTACAGACTTGGACTTTGTATATGAAGTGCGCTATACAGATTTTGACGAAGCAGAAGGCTGTATAGACTTGGAGACCCAAAGCCATTGTACAGACTTTGATGCCCAAAGGCGATGAACAGTGAAACAGTGTATATACTTCAAGTAAAGACCAATGTGTAGACTTGAAGATTGAAGGCGATGTACAATGTATATACTTCAAGTAAAGACCAATGTGTAGACTTGAAGATTGAAGGCGATGTACAGACTTTGATGCCCAACACCAATGTATAGACTTAGGAGCATATGACACGGCTGTACAGACTTCGCCTAAGACGCTGTACACACTTAGCCTAAGACAATGCATGAACTGACGTTGTATAGACTTTGTCTTAACAATGAATGTGTAGACTTGATCAAGAGTCCAATGTGCAGACTTCATGAGTGTACAAACTTGTCAACGAAATGCATGATGTATAGACTATGCACATGCATGAAGAGTGTATAGACTAATGAAATGCTTTACCCTGCAGTGTATAGACTTGCTAGTCATCAAACTACATGCAGATAGAAAAGCAACGCACAGATCAGAAATCAAGCACTATATCAGTCATACACATGCATTCTCCACAAAACAAGTTATGTTGCTATCATCAAAACACAATCTCATAAAGCACTCACTGTGTTACAATCATCAAAACAAAACAGCATTGCTATCATCAAATCAACATAGCACATGCTTGTGCCTAAGGGGCACAACAGGTTCGAGGTTGGTGAGCGTGTTTTGACGGGACCGGAATTGGTGCAGCAGTGTGTGGATGTTGTGCACTTGGTTCGTCAGAACATGTTGGCGGCCCAGAGTCGGCAGAAGAGCTATGCTGACCGGAGGAGGCAGCCTCTCGCTTTTGCCGTTGGCGATCGTGTGTTTTTGAGAGTTTCTCCGATGAAGGGGGTGATGCGCTTTAGACGGCGTGGGAAGCAGAGTCCCCGCTATGTTGGTCCGTTTCCCATCGTGAAACGCATTGGTGAGGTGGCCTATCGGCTGCAGTTACCCTCTGAGTTGGCGTCGGTGCATGACGTGTTTCACGTCTCGATGTTGCGGAAATACATGCCCGATGACTCTCATGTGCTTGAGGATTCTGTGTGGCCCGAGGTGACTCCAGATCTTTCTCTCCCAGAGTTTCCCGTCCGCATTGAGGATAGGCGAGAGCAGCGCCTGCGGAACAAGGTCATCCCCTTGGTTAAGGTGATGTGGCAGTGGCACTCTGGTGGTGAGGCTTCTTGGGAATGTGAGGATGAGATGCGTCAGCAGTTCCCTTACTTGTTTGAGTGAGTCTTCCTCTTCTTTTCCCTTGGGTTGTTCTCAATTTCAGGGACGAAATTCCTTTAAGGGGGGAGGGCTGTAATATCCCGGACCTTTTGGATCCTTTTTCGTGGGTCCCGGATCTGGTTTCTCGGAGTGTCTGGCTCCGTTGTGTCCAAAATTTCATTTCAGACATCTTTTGTGTTCGGGTCGGCCGGATCCGGAGTTATTTCGGAGGCCCGGAGCGCGTCCGTGACTTTTCTGCGCCTATTTTTTGCTTTCCGGTGTGTGTTTCGGTAATTCCTTCGGAACCTCGTTGCGGGTGAACCGGGTCGTTCACCTAGGCGAGAGTGGTACCGTTGCGATCGGTGCGTTCCGAGGATCGCGAAAATGCAATTTTTAATTTTTCGATAATTTCTTAAATTTTCATATTTTCTATAAATATCTCTCATTTTCTCTCTCTCCCCACCCTTCTCTTTCTTCTTCTTCTTCCTCTTCTTCTTCCTCCCACCGTGACTACCCCCCCTCTCCCTCTCTCTCTTCTATTTTGACGCGGCGAGCCTCTCTCCGACTACAGACGGCGGCGGGGCGATGGCGCGGCGACGTGGGCGGCGGTGAGGCGATCTAGTGGGTGTGCGGTGCTCGTGGGAAGCGTGAAGGAGCGGTGTCACGTCCCGAGCGCGGAAGATACCCGGAGACGCGTGACGAGTTTATATCAATCATGTCAATCAGAGTGGTCGTGTATTCGACACAAAGACAGAGATGCGCAAAATAGCAAGATAACCTAATCCTTATTTCATAATAGACTATTACAAATCCAATACTCTGTTTAATAAAAAGAAAAGTACATAGTTGACTCAAGAAAATAGGAAAAGACTAATTGACACTTGGATAAGCTCTAGCTCTTTCACTCTTGACCATTCCCATCCGATTGACTTCCATCATCTTCGGACTTACCTGAAAGTAAAAAGGGACAAACGGGATGAGCGAACGCTCAGTAGGAAATTATATCTCAAGTACTAGCAAGGGGTTTAAGTGATTACATTTTTCATGAATGCAATAAAGCTATGCATGCTCGCATAAAACGACAAGATAGAGAGAATGTAATATCAAGAATAAGATGGACAAATCATGAACTTTCAATAAGATAATCAAGAAATTTGAGATATTCAAGCAAGTACATTTAACAAATCATGTCAAGAACTTTGGCTATCATGTAGCAAGCAAGTAAATTACCCTTTTTCGGGCCACGCATTTCATTCAAGTACAAGATGTGTGTGGAATGTCCAATCAAGCAAGTCAAGTACTCGGTATAATGCCAGATACCTTATCATTTTAACTCCCATGGGCACAAGTACTTTCGGGTGCTCCTCCCAGGACCAGATCAGGCCCTATATGAGCAGGCATTTATCATGTATTTTGACATCCACTCTTGTTTATATAGCCAATACAGAATTTCAATAATCAAGCTTGTAGACACGTACGACAACTTTGATAGAATATAGTCCAAAATATGACAAAGGACATAGAATGGCGATAATAACGGTATAATCACGATATCGATAAAACTAGGTAGAATATGGTTCCCTTAACTTGGGTACCATGACAAATCAATATGGACATTCTTTATATAGAATTGAGGTCCACATGAACAGTATATCAAAGGTAAGATACCCTCATTCTTATCATAGAATTGAGGTTTACAAGAATGACATGATATGGCATGATATCATCATCCCATTAAGAATTTCTTATGATATACTCTTTATATAATCATAAGGGCCGGTATACCATGTTTCTTTAGAGTGACATGGCATCAATGGTGTAATGGGTTTTTAGGGTACAACCAGCTCAGTCGGCCTTGAGGGAATCCAAGGCTACGATGAGTCTTATGGAGGTCTCTATGACTAACTCGCTAGTCCAAAGGAACGGAATTCTAATGGAGAGCTTGTATGTCAATGAGAGTTGAGTGTGATCGATAAAACAATCGTGAAACGTGGGACTATACTCACGGAGTGGAGAATAGTGCCGATATATATATTATATATCATATGAAACCATCGGTTAACAGAATCAGGATAAAAATTAGTTTACAGAAAATAACGACTTAAGTATAGTCGTTTCTCAAGTAATTAACGCCTAACATAAGGGCGTTTACATATGTTTCCATTTTGGCAGAATTTTTAATAATTCAGTAATTTATCTAAAACACGCCCTGGACAGGGGCGTTTCTTTTCAATGAGACGACTACAGTAGCAGGCGTCTTTTTATTTACAATATTTTACAGAACATATTTATTTTCAGAAATTATCAAGAACGCGCCCTTGGCAGGGGCGTTAATCATTAAATTCTTATTTTTACAGAATATATTGTTCGGGCTTTTAACAGAAACGCGCCCTATGAAGGGGCGTTACTTTTCAATTCACGCCCTGTGATGGGGCGTTAACACATGGAAAACGACCTAGTCTAGGTCGTGAATTCAAGAAATTTCAGAAATTATCATGAACAAGAAGAAATAAATTTCAGGATAACAATCATATCATCATGACAGGAAAATTGGCAGGAATTCACAGGTAGAGTCATGCAGTATATTAGTTTTGATATTCCATAAAAATGAATTTTTAAACCGTGAACGATTATTAATTTCAGGTAATTTCATGGAATTAACGCCTGTGTTCAGGGCGTCAAATCTATAATTGACGACCTGGTCAGGGTCGTGTCTCATAAAATAGCGCCCTTGACAGGGGCGTCTCTTTCAAAATATTGCAGAAAAATGCATTAAAACTATAATAAACCGTATGCATGTCATGCTAATATACATATATCTTAAATTATTTTATTTGGGCTACAGTGACTTGAGAAAATCCTACCTTAAGATAGTCGATTGAAGATGAACGTGAGGGATTTTAACTAGAAGAAGATGCTGCAGTTCCTATAAGAAGAGAAGAAGAAACATATATTAATTTCTTCACTTATCGGAACAGAGGAGATAGTAGAAGAACGTTACCTTGTTCTTCACTACGTGTGCTCTCTTCGACCTGTAAGAAGAGAAGGAGACAAAGAACGTTAGTTCTTCATACACTCGAAACAGAAAAAAAAAGAAATAAGAAGAACAGTTCTGTTCTTCACTTACCGTCGTAGAGGCTTGAATCAAATAGGTTTAGGGTTTGTTCGATCAAGACTATTTATAGGATTTTGGACGTCCTGTTAGGGTTAGTGTTCAAGTGGAAGTAATACTTCCAATATAGAGTCCTTACCACCTTTTAACTCTTTCTAATACTTATCCATTACCCTGGATAAGTTTCTGGGTCGAACGATTCACGAACTGAATTAACGACCTTGGTCAGGGCGTCGATTCCTGAATTGACGACCTAGTTCAGGTCGTTTCTTAAGAAGCGCCTGATATGAAGGCGTTCTTTGTTTTAAAACATGCCCAAGCTAGGGGCGTTTCTTGGCCTTATTCTTTTTGACGTTGGAATTTGACGCCGTGTGGTCAGGGCGTCACTTATTGAATAACGCCTTAGCTAGAGGCGTTTATTATTAAATTAACGCCTTAATAAGAGGCGTTATTTGCATTTTGGTTTTATTCACCCCTTTAACCCTCTTCTTATTATCTGTATTACTTCTGTAATATATATATTTTAATTCATTTCAAATATTCATTTATCAGGGTTGCTACACCCTCCCCCACTTAAAAAGAATTTGGTCCCCAAATTCAATTGCATAATATGTATACACGCGGAGAGTGTAGAGTATATACCTCTTAGAACAACTCGGGAAATCGTTTCTTCATAGATTCCTCGGTCTCCCATGTTGCTTCATGTTCAGAATTCTTGTTCCATTGCACCTTGAGCATGAGAATAACCTTATTCCTTAGAGCTCGTATTTCACGATCTAAGATCTTCATAGGCTTCTGTTCATATGTGAGATCTTTCTTGATTACCAGATCTCCATGTTCAATAATATGCGATGGATCGTGCACATACTTCTTCAACATAGATATATGAAATACATTATGTACCTCGGACAATTGAGGAGGCAACGCGATGCGATAAGCAACCTCGCCAACTCTTTCAAGTACCTCAAATGGTCCGATGAATCTTGGCGTAAGCTTGCCCTTAACACCATATCTTCGTATGCCACGTCCAGGTGATATTTTAAGAAATACATGATCTCCAACCTGGAATTCAAGATCTCTCCTTCTTGTATCAGCATAAGCCTTTTGTCTGGTCTGAGCAACTTGTAATCTTTCTCTGATTACTTGTATCTTCCCAGTCGTATCCCTTACCATGTCTGGACCTAACAGTTGTTTCTCTCCAACTTCGTTCCAGCATAAGGGTGATCGGCAACTCCTTCAGTATAAGGCTTCGAAAGGTGCCATTTGGATACTAGCTTGGTAGCTGTTGTTATATGCAAATTCCACTAGTGGCAAATGTTCATGCCAGCTTCCACCAAAGTCAATGATGCAAGCTCTTAGCATATCCTCAACAACTTGATTAGTTCTCTCGGTCTGACCATCCGTTCGTGGGTGAAAAGCAGTATTAAAGTTGAGCCTTGTTCCCAACGAATGTTGTAATCCTTTCCAAAAATGAGAAGTGAAACGGGGATCTCTATCAGACACGATTGAGACAGGAATTCCATGTAACCTGACTATTTCTTTGATGTATAGTGCGGCTAGCACATCAATTGACCATCGGCTTTTTATTGGCAAGAAATACGCCGATTTAGTTAATCGGTCAATGATAACCTAGATTCCATCATGTCCTCCTTTAGATTTAGACAAACCCATGATGAAGTCCATACCAATATCCTCCCACTTCCACTTAGGAATATCTAGAGGATGAAGTTTACCAGCAGGCTTTTGGTATTCCGCCTTGACTTGTTGGCATGTGAGACAGCGTGATACATAGTCCGCTATTTCTCTTTTCATATTAGGCCACCAAAAGTTCCTCTTTACATCTTGGTACATTTTGGTTGATCCTGGATGGATAGTGTACCTTGATCTGTGAGCTTCATCTAAGATCTTCTTCTTTAATTCTGGACAGTCGGGTATACAAGTTCTACCTTTGAATAATAATCTTCCATCAGAAGTTAGTTGAAAATCAGATTGTCCTTCTAATCTGCCTTTGATTTCCACTAATATAGGATCATTATCCTGAAGTGCTTGTATCTCAGATAATAAATCTGACTGTATGCTTACATGAGATAATGTGACAAATTTGGCTTCCTTGTCCAAACTTATATTGAGCTCGGAGAATTGTTCTAGCAACCTCCATTCTTGTATCATACAATTGGCTATCATTGCTCTCGGCTTTCGACTAAGGGCATCAGCAACATAATTACCCTTTCCAAGATGATATTGTATATTGAAGTCGAAGTCCTTGAGATATTCCAGCCAGCGTCTTTGTCTCATGTTTAGCTCTTTTTGTGAAAATAGATATTTGAGACTTTTGTGATCGGAGTATACAGTAAACTGCACTCCATATAAGTAGTGTCTCCATATCTTTAGGGCAAATACCACCGCGGCCAGTTCTAAGTCATGGACGGGGTAATTCTCCTCATGCTTCTTCAGTTGACGTGAAGAGTATGCTATGACCTTTCCTTGTTGCATTAGGACACATCCGAGGCCAATGCCAGAAGCATCTGTGTAGACCTCGAATTTCTCTCCTTCTATTGGTAGAGCTAAGACCGGAGCTGTAGTGAGATGATCCTTGAGAGTTTGGAAACTTCTTTCACATTCCTCACTCCATTCATATCGGATCTCCTTACGAGTTAATCTTGTAAGTGGTATGGCGATCTTAGAGAAATCTTTGATATGTCCGAGGAAAGCCACTTCTTCAAGCCAGAACTCGCACTTGCTGAGTTTTGCATATAATTGATTTGTCCTCAAGACTTGCAATGCAATCCTCAAATGCTCTTCATGTTCTTCCTTAGTCTTGGAATATATCAATATATCATCAATGAAGACTACTATGAATTGATCCAAGTAAGGCTTGTATATACTATTCATTAACTGCATAAAGGCAGCAGGGGCATTTGTTAGTCCAAAAGGCATAACAACAAATTCGTAATGGCCATACCTGCTTCTGAATGCAGTCTTATGAATGTCATCATCCTTGATTCTTAACTAATGATATCCCGACCTGAGATCAATCTTGGAAAAATATTTGGATCCTGAAATCTGATCAAATAACTCATCGATTCTCGGCAGTGGATACTTGTTCTTGATAGTGAGATGATTCAACTGTCGATAGTCGATGCACAATCTCATGGATCCGTCCTTCTTCTTCACAAATAAGACTGGTGCTCCCCACGGGGAAGTACTTGGTCTAATAAACCCTTTTCGAATTAGTTCCATCAACTGCTCCTTCAACTCTTTGAGTTCCGCAGGGGACATTCTATAGGGTGCCTTTGAAACTGGACCAACACCAGGGACTAAGTCAATGGTGAAGGCCACTTCTCTTTGAGGGGGTAATCCCAGCAAATCTTCCAGAAATACGTCGGGAAATTCTTGCACTACCTGAATGTCTTCTATCTTAGTGTCCTTTATTTCCTCAACTGTGACAAATGCAAGGAAGGATACACATCCTTTCCTGACGAGCTTGCTAGCTCGGAGAGCCGAAATAAGAGGGGAATTGCTCCGACTCTTGGGACGAGTAAAGACTAATTCTGGAATATCTTTGAAAGCAATTTGGCTATTGCGGCAATCAACCGTTGCCTGGTATTTGGATAACCAGTCCGCTCCTAGTATAACATCATACTCCTTTAGATCGAGGCATATGAGATCTATAGGTAAATTCCTACCTTGAACTATTACCTCACAGTTTTGGTAGTGATGAGTAATATCATTCTCACTTCCAAGAGGAGTAGTTAGAACTATTTTTATCCATTCTGGTTCTAACGGTAATGGGTCGGCAAACTTCTTAGAAATAATGGAATGCGATGCACCCGTATCAAATAAGACATAAGCACTTTTGGAACAAACTGTTAATGTACCTTCTACCAGTCCACCTTCTTCTTGCTCGGTCTCCTTTATTGCATGAAGTCGAGCGTTCTTTGTCACCGGGCGTTTACCATCACCGACTTGGTCATTCATTAATGGACACTCGGGAATCCGATGCTCACGGCTTCCACAACGGAGACATGCTCCTAACTTCCTCCAGCATTCTTCTGTCTTGTGACTAGCCTTGTCACAATGCTTGCATACTACGTTTGAAGGTGTAGTGGTGATAGAGAAGGGCTTGGATTTCTTGAACTTGGAATCTTGAGAGGATGAACCTCCATTATTGGGCCTCTTCTTAAAGTTGGGTTTAAAAGAACCCGAACCTGTGACTTGCTCCTTCTTGTCTTTTCCACGGATCCTATCAGATAGTTCCGTGACATCTTCAAGTAATTGAGCTCGGCGCACTATTTCAGAATAAACTTGGATGTCCATAGGCGCCAGTTGAGTGATATAGTGGGGCCTAAGCCCATTAAAAAATCTACGGGCTTTCATCTTCTCCGTGCTAATAAGATGCTTAGCATATCTAGACAACCTGGAGAACTGAGCTTCATAATCTGCTAATGATAAAGATCGTTGCTTTAATGCAGCGAATTCTGTAGCCTTCTTTTCTTGGACTCGGTCTGAGAAATATTTAGCATTGAAGTACTCTACGAATTCTTCCCATGTTACTTGAGTAGGATCGATGGTTGCTTCAAAAGACTCCCACCAAGATCTAGCATCTTTCTCTAACTGGAATGTAGCTAATAGTACTTTGTCCTGATCCGTGCATTGCATGACACGGAATATGCGTTCGATTTCCCGAACCCAATGCTCAGCATCGTCCGGATCGGTCGATCCTATGAACTTCGGGGGATTCATGCTCTTAAAGGCTTGGTGTAAGCTTCCAGCTCGTGGAGCATCACCTTGTGCTACCTGTTGTAGCACTTGAGTCATTCCTTGAAGGGTACGCTGCATGTTGCGCCATTGAGCACGTTCGGCAGCCATTATCCTACAATTACAATAGCTACGTTAGTATTATATCACTGTGATCTTATTAAAAGACTTATTGACTCTTAACCCTTGGTTCTACCCAATCTCACTTGGTTAAATGTTCAACTTATCCTTGGACTTGGGTTTTTCCTAGGAATTGAATACCTTAGGCTCTGATACCACAAAAACTGTCACGCCCCGAGCGCGGAAGATACCCGGAGACGCGTGACGAGTTTATATCAATCATGTCAATCAGAGTGGTCGTGTATTCGACACAAAGACAGAGATACGCAAAATAGCAAGATAACCTAATCCTTATTTCATAATAGACTATTACAAATCCAATACTCTGTTTAATAAAAAGAAAAGTACATAGTTGACTCAAGAAAATAGGAAAAGACTAATTGACACTTGGACAAGCTCTAGCTCTTTCACTCTTGACCATTCCCATCCGATTGACTTCCATCGTCGTCGGACTTACCTGAAAGTAAAAAGGGATAAACGGGATGAGCGAACGCTCAATAGGAAATTATATCTCAAGTACTAGCAAGGGGTTTAAGTGATTATATTTTTCATGAATGCAATAAAGCTATACATGCTCGCATAAAACGACAAGATAGAGAGAATGTAATATCAAGAATAAGATGGGCAAATCATGAACTTTCAATAAGATAATCAAGACATTTGAGATATTCAAGCAAGTACATTTAACAAATCATGTCAAGAACTTTGGCTATCATGTAGCAAGCAAGTAAATTACCCTTTTTCGGACCACGCATTTCATTCAAGTACAAGATGTGTGTGGAATGTCCAATCAAGCAAGTCAAGTACTCGGTATAATGCCAGATACCTTATCATTTTAACTCCCATGAGCACAAGTACTTTCGGGTGCTCCTCCGAGGACCAGATCGGGCCCTATATGCGTAGGCATTTATCATGTATTTTGACATCCACTCTTGTTTATATAGCCAATACAGAATTTCAATAATCAAGCTTGTAGACACGTACGACAACTTTGATAGAATAGAGTCCAAAATATGACAAAGGACATAGAATGGCGATAATAACGGTATAATCACGATATCGATAAAACAAGGTAGAATATGGTTCCCTTAACTTGGGTACCATGACAAATCAATATGGACATTCTTTATATAGAATTGAGGTCCACATGAACAGTATATCAAAGGTAAGATACCCTCATTCTTATCATAGAATTGAGGTTTACAAGAATGACATGATATGGCATGATATCATCATCCCATTAAGAATTTCTTATGATATACTCTTTGTATAATCATAAGGGCCGGTATACCATGTTTCTTTAGAGTGACATGGCATCAATGGCGTAATGGGTTTTTAGGGTACAACCAGCTCAGTCGGCCTTGAGGGAATCCAAGGCTACGAGGAGTCTTACGGAGGTCTCTATGACTAACTCGCTAGTCCAAAGGAACGGAATGTCCAATGGAGAGCTTGTATGTCAATGAGAGTTGAGTGTGATCGATAAAACAATCGTGAAACGTGGGACTATACTCACGGAGTGGAGAATAGTGCTGATATATATATTATATAACATATGAAACCATCGGTTAACAGAATCAGGATAAAAATTAGTTTACAGAAAATAACGACTTAAGTATAGTCGTTTCTCAAGTAATTAACGCCTAACATAAGGGCGTTTACATATGTTTCCATTTTGGCAGAATTTTCAATAATTCAGTAATTTATCTAAAATGCGCCCTGGACAGGGGCGTTTCTTTTCAATGAGACGACTATAGTTGCAGGCGTCTTTTTATTTACAATATTTTACAGAACATATTTATTTTCAGAAATTATCAAGAACGCGCCCTTGGCAGGGGCGTTAATCATTAAATTCTTATTTTTACAGAATATATTGTTCGGGCTTTTAACGGAAACGCGCCCTATGAAGGGGCGTTACTTTTCAATTCACGCCCTGTGATGGGGCGTTAACACATGGAAAACGACCTAGTCTAGGTCGTGAATTCAAGAAATTTCAGAAATTATCATGAACAGGAAGAAATAAATTTCAGGATAATAATCATATCATCATGACAGGAAAATTGGCAGGAATTCACAGGTAGAGTCATGCAGTATATTAGCTTTGATATTCCATAAAAATGAATTTTTAAACCGTGAACGATTATTAATTTCAGGTAATTTCATGGAATTAACGCCTGTGTTCAGGGCGTCAAATCTATAATTGACGACCTGGTCAGGGTCGTGTCTCGTAAAATAGCGCCCTTGATAGGGGCGTCTCTTTCAAAATATTGCAGAAAAATGCATTAAAACTATAATAAACCGTATGCATGTCATGCTAATATACATATATCTTAAATTATTTTATTTGGGCTATAGTGACTTGAGAAAATCCTACCTTAAGATAGTCGATTGAAGATGAACGTGAGGGATTTTAACTAGAAGAAGATGCTGCAGTTCCTATAAGAAGAGAAGAAGAAACATATATTAATTTCTTCACTTATCGGAACAGAGGAGATAGTAGAAGAACGTTACCTTGTTCTTCACTACGTGTGCTCTCTTCGACCTGTAAGAAGAGAAGGAGACGAAGAACGTTAGTTCTTCATACACTCGAAACAGAAAAAAAAAGAAAGTAGAAGAACAGTTCTGTTCTTCGCTTACCGTCGCAGAGGCTTGAATCAAATAGGTTTAGGGTTTGTTCGATCAAGACTATTTATAGGATTTTGGACGTCCTGTTAGGGTTAGTGTTCTAGTGGAAGTAATACTTCCAATATAGAGTCCTTACCACCTTTTAACTCTTTCTAATACTTATCCATTACCCTGGATAAGTTTCTGGGTCGAACGATTCACGAACTGAATTAACGACCTTGGTTAGGGCGTCGATTCCTGAATTGACGACCTAGTCCAGGTCGTTTCTTAAGAAGCGCCTGATATGAAGGCGTTCTTTGTTTTAAAACACGCCCAAGCTAGGGGCGTTTCTTGGCCTTATTCTTTTTGACGTTGAAATTTGACGCAGTGTGGTCAGGACGTCACTTATTGAATAACGCCTTAGCTAGAGGCGTTTATTATTAAATTAACGCCTTAATAAGAGGCGTTATTTGCATTTTGGTTTTATTCACCCCTTTAACCCTCTTCTTATTATCTGTATTACTTCTGTAATATATATATTTTAATTCATTTCAAATATTCATTTATCAGGGTTGCTACAAGCGGGGTTTCTAAAAGCGTTCCTCATGATTTGAGCTCGATTCGGAGGAGCTTTTGCTCCATTGAGGTAGGGGGACGAATCCCTATGCTCATCCCGTCATCCCCCGCGATTTGTAGGCCGAATGGGAGCCGAGAGGGGTGTTTTTGAGCGGGTTAGGGCAAAATCATGCTTTGGGGAGAGTTCGCCCGATCTATGGATTTTAGCCGCGATTCGGCGTTTTTGATGGCCTAGAAGCATGCTAGGGGTCCCTAGGGGTCTTCCCCTTTGATTTCCCCTCTCCTATGGAGGCATGGGGGCGTGGTTGATGTTTTTGGGCATTTCACGCCGTTTCACCACCGGGTCGGTGTGACTGTCCTTCCAGTGACCGTCACACAGTGTGACGCGCCCAGGTGGATGCATTACAGCCATGTTTTAGCCAAATGGGGGTCTGTGGGCTGTGACGGTCCCACGATAGACCGCCAGGGCGCTGTGACGCGCCTGGGTTGGACCGTTAGGGACGATTCGATCGTTGGTTTTGACCATTGGGGGTCAAGGCCTGTGACGCACCAGGACTGGCGCGTCACAGCCTTGTGATGGCCCTGTGTGGGTGCGTCAGAGCGGACGCATTCCCACCCTGTAACGCACCAGGGTTGGTCCGTTACAGTCTGTGACGCACCGAGTGGCACGCGTCACAGTTTCTTCCTTCGTGCCCTGTGACGCACCAAGGGTGGTCCGTTACAGCCTGTGAAGCCCCGTGAGGTGTGCATCACAGTCGTTTTCTGCTCCCCTTGTGACACACGAGGGTAGGCGCGTCACAGTTGTTTTTGCATAGAGGGTCTAACGCCCCTGTGTTGGGCCGTCAGATGCCTGTGACAGTCCAGCCTTAGACCGTCAGAGACTGTGGCGCGTCTAGGGTAGACCGCCAGGCTCTGGACTGCTCCGGATGGTTTGCAGTCCCATTTTCCCTTCCGACTGTGGTCACCGTGCGACGGTACTGGTACGTGGGACGGTCCCTGTACGTCCCGGACGTGATTTTTCGTTGACTTGAGAGTCTACTCCTTTAGTGACCCTCCACTAGTCGTAGCCTACCAGTAAGAGTGTGCTGGTCTCACCTGGGAGTCGGTGTACAGGCTTACACTGAGGATGATTTTAGACTGGTTTCCGTTGGGCCCCACGTCTTGTAGACAGAGTCCGACTGATGGGAAAATCGGTCAGAGGGCCAGACCAGGGACGCGCGGTCTATGTGGGCACACGTGGTTGGGGGCGGTTGGACCCACGCTGACGAGCGTGACCCCAACTAGTCAGTTGTTGTGGTTACTTGTACGGTGTCTCAATTCCCGCTGGGCCGGAGGGAGACACCTGAGGCGCGGACTAAGACGTCATTGGACGCATTCGGCCCTGCTTCTTGTGGGAGGTACTCCTGTCGAGTCGGGAGTGACAGACTATCAGTCGTTGCGACTTCGACCTTCGGGTTTTATCGTGTTGACCGTGATGTTTCGGTCGTTTCACCGTGGCACGTGTGTCGATCTTCGTGCCGGGAGACCGGTGTTTTGTAGATGGCAAGGCTTCCTTTTCCGAGGTTCTCACTTACTGCTAGCGTAGCAGTTTCTCCGTTTGTGAGGTCGGGTTCGAGTGATCCCTACTGAGTCTTGTTCTGAGACTCATTCCCTGCGTGTTTTCACCGTGTTTTATGCGAGGCGCGGCTTCAGGGGAGCACGTCTGAGGCTCAGCGCGGTTCAGGTGCCCAGCGTTAGTGCCAGAGGTCAGAGCCGAGGTATGCCCCGTGTAATGCCCCGAATTTTTTGGATCCTTCTTCTCGGGTCCCGGATCTGCTTTTTCGGTGAATCTGGCTTTGTTGTGTCCGAAGTGATGTTTCGGACATCTTTTGTGTTCGGATCGGCGCGATCCGGAGCTATTTCGGAGGCCGGAGATCATTCCGTGCCTTTTTCCCCGTATTTTCCGATTTCCATGTGCGGCTTTCGGCAAACCCTGCGGAACTCCGTTGCGGGTGAACCGGGTCGTTCACCTGGCCATGGGTGGTACCGCGGCGATCAGCGTGTTCCGAGGATCGCAAGGGTGTATTTTTTATATTTTTTAAAGATTTTTCAGAATTTCTGGATTTTCCCTATATAAACCCCCTCCCTTTTTCTCTCTCTCCCCTCTCATTTTCTCTCCTCTCCCTCTCTTCTCATGCTCTCTCCTCTCTCCCTCTCTCTCCGACGGTCGACGGGGTGGAGCGCGGGCGAGGTGGGGATGGCGCGGGTGAGGCACGAGGGAGGATGGATGAGGATCGAGGCGGTGGAGGCGCGGTGAAGCTCGGCCGTGGGTTCGTGGAATGGCGAGGCTTCATGGCATTTTCTTCGCGGATCGGCGTGCTCGGGGCGTGAAATCTTTGGTGGAGGTAGAGAGATGGACCCCCAGCTCGTGCTTTCCCTTTCCCGCGAGTTTTGTAGGCCGTGCCGAGCCGAGCGGGTTTATTTTCACCTTTTGGGGAAAATCCATATTTTTGGGGAGAGTCGGATCTCTTATTTTACAGCGTTTTTGGCCGATCCAGGGGTTTAGATGCATGACTAGTGGCTTGGGGATGGATTCCCCTTTGTTTCCCCATCACCCGGGGGTGATCGGGGCGTGGATCATATTTTTGGGTCGTTTTCCGCCGTTTCACTCTCAGACGGGTGTGACGGTCCTTCCTGTGACCGTCACATGCTGTGACGCCCCAGGGTGGGTGCGTCACAGGGTCCTGTAGTGTCGGCAGGCGTCGGTCGCTCTGGCGGTCTTACGATAAACCGCCAGAGGGTGTGACGCGCCTGGGCTCGACCGCTACGTCTGTTTTCGTATTTTCGAACCGTTGGGATCACGAGTCCCTGACGCACCTAGATAGGACCGTTACAGACTGTGACGCCCCGAGAGGTGTGCATCACAGCCTATTTTCTCTCTTCTTCTAACGCACTGCGTTGGGTGCGTCAGAGACGGTGACGCACCAGGGCTGGCGCGTCACAGACTGTGACGCACCAGGACTAGCGCGTCACAGCCGGTTTACACCGAGTGTCTGACGGCCCTGTGTAGGTGCGTCAGAGTTGTTGTGACGGTCGAGGCTTGGACCGTTACAGACTGTGACGGCCCAAGGTCAGACCGTCAGGCTCTGTGTTGCGCCGAGGTGAGTTTTTGTGTTCTCCACGTTCGTTCCGCGACGTATGGATCCCTGGTCGACCCGGTTGTGACTCAGTGGTTGACTTGCGGTCTTGTGAATACCCCAGACACCCGTGGGATTCTGTGTCCGTGTTTTGAGGGTGTCGGGAGGACCGTGCTACCTCATTTAGCGTGCCCGTGAGTTTGAGAGTCCGAGTGACTCCTCGTGTGCTGGGCTTTTGTGTTACGCTTGACCGAGGCACCGTGTATCGGTGTGTGTGCGGTGGGGTCTCCCCCGCATGTCGTGAGTTTTCCTGGAAGATGATTCCCGAGTGGGCCATGTGTTTGGCCTTGGACTGCGAGTCCAGTTATCGGTGTGGCTGCTTGTGCGCTGCCTTGGGAATCATGCTTCTGTGCTTTCCGCGTGGGCCGTGTGTGTGGCCTTGGACTGTGAGTCCAGTTGCCCTACCTGGGGCCGGAAGGCTTCTCAGCTCCCTTCCCGGGGGAATGGTCCCGACGGCTCATGAGCTACCTCGATATTCGTGCTACCGTGATTTTAGACCTAGAGATTAGACTAGATTGACAGTCTTGTGCTATTGCGTACGACGGTCTTGACCCCGAGTCTCGTGACTCAAGGACCGTTGGGTTTAGTGGGTATGAGCCTGTGGCGCACCTGTGTTGGACCGCCAGGCTCTTGACTGCGCCAGGTGGTTTGCGGTCCCGTTTCTTCTCCGACTGTGGTCACCGTGCCACGGTGCTGGTACGTGGGACGGTCCCCGTACTTCATCGAGTACGGATGTTATTTTCAGTTGACTTGAGAGTCTACTCTCTCAGTGACCCTCCACTAGTCGTAGCCTACCAGTACGTGTGTGCTGGTCTCACCTGGGAGTAGGTGTACGGGCCTACCCTGAGGACGGTTTTAGACTAGTTTCCGTCGGGCCCCGCGTCTAGCAACCAGAGTTGGGCTGAGGGGAAAATCGGTCAGAGGGCCAGACCAGGGATGGATGGTCTCTGTGTACACACGTGGTTGGGGGCAGTTGGACCCACGTCGACGGGCGTGACCCCAGCTAGTCACTTGTTTGTGGTTACTTGTACGGTGTCTCAGTTTCCCGCTGGGCCGGAGGGAGACACCTGAGGCGCGGTCTAAGACGTCAGTGGACGCATCCGGCCTTGCTTCTAGTGGGAGGTACTCCTATTCTGGACAAAGAGTGGTAGACTGTCAGTTTCCATGACTTCGACCTTCGGGTTTTCGGTCGTGTTGACAGTTGAGTTTTCGGTTGTCTCGCCGTGGCACATGTGTCGGTTTTCGTGCCGTGAGACTGGTGCTAGTAGCTGTAGACACCCATTTTTCGTGCCTTGATATCCACTTATCAGTCCGCTCCACTATGTTTCCACTTCATCTCTCCGTCACTACTACTCCATGACATCTCCGTTTTGCCTCCGTTTCACCTCCGTCTCGCTCCCCTACAAAGCGGATATCAAGGAGGGGCATCAGTAGACACCCGGTTTTTGACCGATAAGTTGGGCATTTTCTTTGTTCTCCTAGTTAATGCCCTAATTGATCCATAATTGGTTGATTTTCTGGGATATCTCCCTATTCTCGGCCCTACAATTCAATTTCCGTACTTTGGATCTCGTCTCGAATTTGGCATTCTCGCGCAATTCACTCACATCACTTTCTTGTTCATAGCGCGTTATGGACCTAATTGAATGATCATTTGAACAGTCATTATTTCTTGATATTTGATCTTTATAGCATCCATTCTGGATGTTATTCTTACTTAATATTTGATTAAACGGCTGTCCAAAGGGTATTTATTCTTTCTCTAATCATTTGGGGAGCCAATCATTGTCGCGCTATATCGTCATAGCGCGTTCATGAAGAATGCGCTATACTGCTGTAGCGCGTTCTCAGTCAGAAACCTAGTCCGACACGGACTCCCCTTTCTCGATGTGGGTCCTTATTTTGGTAAGTTTCCAATCATATTCCGTCCAAAGGAAGGATCCTAATCCTAATAGGAGTCTTTCCCCCTCATTAATCGGCAAGATTGCCTTGATTTGAGCCACCAAGTCATTAGTTTGGATCGAACTCCGACCTAGGGTTCGTTCTTGATCCTTCTCCTATAAATTGGACCCTTGGCCGTCGTTCTGAATGGATGCAACTCGAGATCTTGACAAGGAGTAGGCTGCTCTTCATTCCAAATCAATAACTCTTCGCTCTTCACACATCCAAGGGAGTATTTAGGGGCATATTGTGTTCTTCCTCGTTCTTAGTTTTTTTTCTCCCCAACTCGTTTATTTCAATCCTCGCATAGCATTACATATTGATCTCAAAAAAACTTATTTTTACAAAATACACGCATTCACACACACACCAAACCTATTTTTGGCCCTTCTATAGGGGTTTAAAAACACCAAACCCCCAGGTAATCGAGCCCTTCTTTTACATGCTTTTGATTAGGAATAGGGGCAGATTCTACTAAAATCTCGATCTAATGGGCCTTCTATTTATTATTTATGATTGTTTGCAGGCACTGGAAGATTGATACGTGGAGCCCTTCCACCTTGGCCGGCCTTGGAGCAAGGAAGGAACGAATCCAGTCCATCCCGCTTTCTGTCTGATATCGCGCTATAGGAACATAGCGCGATCTTGAGAAGGCGCTATGACGATATAGCGCGTTCATCCCCAGGCCAGCTCTTGGCCCTCTTGAATTCCTGAGGTATGTAACATGCCCTTATCTTGATCTTCATATTATTTGGCATGTTGTTGGCCTCAGTGGCGATCACGGATTTTTATTATTATATGTGGCCCCCCTTTTATCATTGATTTTAGTTCTATATCTTGTTAAATATCTTTTATTCAAATCATCAATTGGGGCGGTCTAATTCTATAATGTACAAATTGGCGATCACGGTGGGACCCTTTGTGCCACCACGTTCGTTCTTTTGGTTGCCTGCTTGTCAATCCATCAAAGTGTGTGTGATTTTTTCTCTTTTGGGGTTTCCCCCCTCTGTCATTGGTCGCGCTATACATCCATAGCGCGTTCTATTAGATCGCGCTATAGACATATAGCGCGTTAATCACCCGAGGGTATTTCACTCACACCTTCTGTCGGGGTTCTGATTGTCATCTTCTCTGGTTGCATCTTGTACATTTCCTGTTGTGTATTCATTTTTTTATATATATTTTTATTTTATTTGCTAGTTCTAGTTTAGATATTCTTGCATAACATAGCATTCATCTTTGCATTTGGTTTGGGAGACCTCCTCTCCCCACACTTTTAGGAGTCACACCCCCTCTTGGTGAAGGAAGGACCCTCCATTGAGCACTCCGTCTCATTGGACCGGAAATTCCTAAACCAAGCCTCCGTAAGTCCCCGCACCCGTGGATTCCCTCACGGACGCTGGGCAGGTTGTACCTTTGAAGTCCCGGGTTTAGTTGGCCTATGCATGGTGAGAGAGTGTTCCTAGTTGGCATCGAAGTGAACTTACATTGAAATTAGGTTCCCCCTTGTATGAATCACTCCGAAAGTTTGTTAAAAGTCATTAATTCACCAAGGTTCAAATAAAAATCAACAGTAACCATTCCAACTTGTGTGCTTCTTTGAAAATTACTTTGCTTGAACTTTGATTGCATAATGGCTTACCTTGATAGACAAAATAACATGTTTAATCTTAATTATGTTCACAAGGATGCACAACCTAGCATAGCATATAATTCTCAATTCCATAATTCTCACCATAATCATTCTAGGGGACCATGCCCTCATTCCTATGGTATTGCCCAGCCCATGGGCAATGTCCAATCCCATGGTCCCTCACCTCGATCACGCGCCACTATTCCTTCGGGACCGTCTCCTCCCAACGACGAGAAGTTCTCTCAAATCATTCGTGCATTAGATCATTTCACCCCTCAAGAAATCCAAGCCCTTCAGGCTATTGTTGAGGGCACATCCTATCCTCATCCTCCTCCATCCACACATACTCCTATTCGAGTGGCCCATCATCCTCCTCCTTCATCCACACATACTCCTATTTGGGTGACCCATCACCCGCCTCCTTCTATTTCTCATCCTTCACGGCCCCAAGGCCCATTTATTCCTTGCAACCCGGCCCATCCGGGTCCTTCTATGGGTCGGCCCATTAATCCCCCTCCACGGCCGTCATATCAAGCCACCCCTCCAAGGCAATCATGCCAACCTTCCAATGTTCATGCTACACCCCTCTAGCAAAGTATCTTTGATAAAATTACTTCCATGGAGGATCAACTTAAGAGGCTCACCAGCCCGCAGCCCGCTCCTCCTCCATCTCAAGTCAATCCTCTTCATGATTTCATGAATAACATCGCTAAGTTAGGAAAAGACTGGAAGGAGATAAGAGAGAATGGCATCAATGATATATGTGAGCGAGAAGATGTTACAAGCCCTGATAATCAAGTGGACGCCGTCCGCCCTCCACTCATCTGCACTACGCATTTACATGGCTCTCCGCCTCCATACACATATTCGCCTTCTCAAAATCCCCCACAACACCATACTCCACCACTTATCATTTCACCTCCACCACGGCGTCCGCTGGATTTATTTAATGATGAAGATTTGGAGACGGTACAATAATTTGAAGCTCCTCAAGATGCACCCCTTCCGAGTTTCCTTTGCCGTCTTCTTCCTCCACTGCCAGAAGACCCCTATGCTCAGGACTATGCCACAGTCCCCGATCCAACCCCCATTTATGAGACCTCTTGGTGTTACGATGATGGGTCGATACTCCAATCACCCATACCTCCGCACCACGAGTCCCCTCCTCTCCCTAATACTTGGTGTTACGATGATGGGTCGATACTCCAATCACCCATACCGCCACACCATGAGTCTCATCCTATCCCTAACACCTCTCGCCCCATCCAGCATTTTCAATGCACTAAACCTTCACCTCCCGTAACCACACCAGTAGCCTCCATTCCATCGGCCTCCGCCGAGCCTCCATCACCCTCCACTATGCCAGTCTCCGCCAAGCCTTCTATTATTCCCCCTCTTTGTCCGCCACCTCAGCCGTCCACTATGCATGTAACCCCTACTCCACTACTTAACCCTTCACCCTTACCCATGGCTAATCCTGAGCAAGGTCCATCCCTTTTTTCACTCGAGCCAACCCCGACTGCTTCCGAGCAAAGGGGGAAGCTCGACGTGTTTGAACCTCCACTTCCACTCATCCTTTCTCCAACACTTTCCATTACACCATCACCATCTATGGAGCCTTCTGCCTCCGTTTCACCCCCCTTTACTACTCGGAATGGGAGTGCTTCTGCAAGTATTTGTACCGAAGATGACCAAGAGATGGGCAAGAAGGATTTGGCTACGACCATGCTATTCAAGATGCAAGAGTTCATTTGCCGGATGCCAATCCGGGTTGTTGTGCCAAGCATGGTTGAAGAGGCCGAGTCCCCGCCACTGCTCGCCAGAAGAGAATGCCAAGCGTTGATGCCGTGTAAGTTCGTGCCCAAAGGCGGGGCAGGGCACCCTTTGTTCCAACTTTCAAATCTTGAACCTTTTCTTCCATACAAGGGGCGAATGACCATTTTGTTCAACACTCCCTATACGCCACAACCCCTGGGCAACACAATGCTTCCTATCCCAACTTTCCAACTCTCTCACACTATTACTTTTCACTCTTCAAGAGAGTTGTCATTTACCATTGAAGCTTCATCACAGGCTCTTGCTTTATCCATTGGGCCAATTGGCTATACACTTTCACTGCCATGGAGGGGCGGTTATCTTGGTGCTAAGGGGCCTGCCACTATTTTATCCACCTTCTATTCAACGCCATCCACATTCTTGTCTATCACATTTTCTTCATGGGCCACTCCAAGGGTAAGGAGGAGGATCTCATCCTTTCGCCCTTCATGTTCTTCATATTCTTTACATCTCATGCATTCTGTTGCATCCATGCATTCATCGCATCCATTCTATTGCATGCGTTTGCACTTCTTCTTTCCCGGGTTTCCAAACCCGTATCTTCCCCACCTTCCGGAACCGCCGGATCCCCCACGTTTCCCACATCTTCTGCCTCTATCTTCGGGATCTCCAGGTCCCCTTACACTCACCGGGCATTGTGCCCCCTCCGATCTTCCCTCAGGGCACCGCGTCCCTTTCCAACTATTACATCCGCATTCCCCGAGTTTCTCTCTTGTCCTCATGAGGCATCACGCCCCATGGTGTCTTGTCCCCTTGGAACCTCCGGAACCTTCATCCTTTGCTGATCCACTCCCTCCAGGGCATCGCGTCCCTCCAGACTTTTCCTTCCTCATTCCCCCGGGGCATCGCGCCCCCTTTCCTGCTATTTCCCCGGAACCTCCGGACTCTCTTTCCTTCCTCCCCGGGCATCACGCCCTTTTCTATCTTCCTCCTCCGGAATCTCCGGATCTTCTCCCAGGGCATCGCACCCTTTCTCCATCTTACTCTCTCTATCTTCTTACGGGGCATCCCGACCCTTCTGATTCTATTCCTCCGGAACCTCCGGACCCTCCATCTTTCCTCTATATCATCATCACGTCTTTTGTCCTCTTCTTGCTTTTCCATCATCTTTTTGCATATTTCTCCCCAGGGCATCGCATCCCTCGAGATTCTCCTCCTCTGGAGCCTCCGGATTCTTCTTCCCCTCATGATTCTCCTCCTCTCCTTCCAGACCCTCCGGATCCACCCCTTTCCATCTACCAATTTCTCCTCATAATTCATCTTGGGTCCGACCCAACTTCTTCCACATCCACTGCTTTGGGCATCTGCCCTTTCTCCCACTGCTTCCGAGGCTTTAGTCCTCACTCCTCCTGCTAATTCTCCTCTTCTTCTGTAGACTGTTTCATGTGATCAGGGTCTCCGCGCCTTAGTAAGGGAGTTCTAACCCTCGCCTCTCTTCCTTTTCTCCTTATTCGTCTGAGTCTGGTCTGAGCAACCACTCCTTCTTGTTAAGTCACTTCCAAATCCTTTGCTTCCAATCCTTTTATCTGCCACTTAAGGACAAATCCCATGATGATCAAGATCGCCTCTGGCGGCGGCTGCTTCAACAAAGATCGCAAGGTAACACATTGGCGTAAGTACGCATGTTTATGATATCATTACCTCATTACTTCACATACGATTTTTAAAATAAAGTGCTTCTTAACAAGATTAAGAGTGGTATTTTAGGCCTTATCATATCTTTATCTTTACTAAATTTCATAAAAGAGCCTTTAGGCTTGCTTTTGCAGCACCTTTGGTTAATAAGAACCTTGCGCTGGGAATTCGACATTCTCTCCCTGCTTGTTAAGAGCAACCCTTAGCTGGGCACCGCACACACTTCACGGCGTCCTTAGCCGGCGCCTTTGGTTAAACACCGTTGCTACTTTGGCCATGCCATGAGTATACATAAAAGTCTTTTCTCTTCTCTACTCGACCGCATGCAGGGGCAAGAGGTTGACGGATGAGATGACCAACCTAGGTAATTCCCAATACGAGAGGAGTCTCAAATAGGGGTGGTCTTGACCCAAACTAAAATCAAATTTCATGATATACATCTCGCCAAAATGGCTATTATGAAAATCAAGTCAAGATTTCGGTAAATGCAAAATTATGAATTATGGCATGACAAGAGTGGCAAAGTCCCCGCAGGGAAAACCCTAGTCGTATGCATGTCAAGGGTCTAAAAATCAAAGGCACAAAGCCCCGGCGTAACAGATTACCTCTTTGAGGGGTAATACCCCGGAAGGAATTTAAGTCTCGATATCTCCCATCCTGCATAAAGCTTATCTCCAATTATTCTTCTCTTCTCCCTCTAAGATCGAATGTTTCTCGGGTATGGCCTTGGTAGGAGCACCGTTAACCAAAGGTAGCTGGTCATGGGACGCCACCTTTAAATGCACGCCCGGCTTTGGGCAGTTTTGAGCGAAAGGGGAAGGAACAAGGACCCTTAGCCAATGGTTTAAACATCCGTTGATGCTGCACTAGCAATGTCTAAGCCAAATTTCAAAATTTTTTTGAATATTGCCAAATTCCAAAAAAATTGAATATTGCCAAATTCCAAAAAAAATTGAATATTGCCAAATTCCAAAAAAAATTGAATTTTGTAAAATTCCAAAAAATTGAATATAACCAAAATTTCAAAAAAAAATTTGAATATTACCAAATTCCAAAAAAATTGAATATTGCCAAAATTCCAATTTTTTTTAGTATTTCCCAAATTTTCATATTTTTCAAAATCAACATAAAAATTTAAATATTCTTTTTTGAAAACTTATAAAAATTTGCATGCTTTCGAAAAATTCTAAAAAAATTGCATGGCATTATTACAGAGACATCCTTTTGCAGGGGCACGCAAAATCAAAAGAACAATCACAAGAAGTGCAACAAGTACCAAAGACTGTCTCATTCCACTATATATGTCAAAAGAGTACAAAATGAGAGTGGGTACAAACAACCTCTCTAGCTCTCCCCTCGACCCTCCTGATCTCCCCCTCTACACTCTCAGCCTCCTCCTGTCCTCCCCGAGAAGACCTAGGAGGAGCCATCGATCCCCGAGAAGCTGAACCCCTGTCACCACGTGCTCCCCTCTCAGCATCTTCCCTCCTCTGATGCTCAGAGGAGGTAACTAAATAATCAGTGCTCGAATAGGCTCGGGAGTATCGCTCGCGCTGAGCCCACTCACGCCCCCGCCGATAGCGATCCTCCGCATCTTTCGCCTGCTGCTCGGCGATTCCTAATCTAGTACTCAGCTGCACCCTCTCTAGCTCCCGCTCCACTCTCTCTCTCTCTCCCATCTCTCTCTCTCTGTCTCGATCCTCCCTCTCTCTCTGCCGCTCACTCCTCTCCACCCCGAGGAGGAGGTGTAGCTCCGCCACATCCCGAGGAAGCTCCTCCGCATCACGGCGCCTCAGCTCTACTTCCGCTATCCGCAGCTCTTGCTCCTGCACCCAAAATCTTGGTCAATAACTGATAATTAATAAATTTCCATGACTAAGATTAAAAGAATAGATTGCTTACTCTTTCCTGTAGGGAGGCCTCAGCTGCCTCCGCCCAAGCAACTGCACTAGCAAGCTGGCTCTCTACATCTGTGTGGTCACAGACGGGCTGAGTGGAGGATGAAGCACCATGCGAGGATCGAACTGCCTCCAGCTCCTCACGCTGAAAAGAAAGCATTACCATTAATTGAAATTCAAATCCAAATCAATCTAAATTACAAGTACTTACCAACTCATCGACGGTATGCTAGAGGTCCTCACGCTGCCGGATCGTGGAGTAGAGGAGTCCCTGTACCATGGCCAGTCTCCCCTCTATGTCAAACTGCAAAAAACGCATGTTGGTCACATCTTGAATAATCAAGTTCTTATAAATGAAAATGCAAATGAATTTAAAGTGTACCTGTCCACGAGCGCTCTGATAGACTCGGCTACCGTATGTCTGAGAGTATGCCTGGAGGTAGGCATCATCTGAGTCCGCTCCCGCAGGGACTGGTCGGCCACGTCTTTTCCAATCTGCATACTACTCCCGGGCACGTTGCCGCCAATCATCTATCCCCTGGAGGCCTCGAAAACGTCACCCAGGTCATGGGTCCGTCGCCTGGGTCGGGAACTCTACTACCGCCTGGTGGAGCCCTAGTGTCCTCATGATTAGCCTATGGTATAGGGGCTCGACCAGGTTGAGGGCGTGCAACCAGATCTCTCTCCCGAAGTATGGGATGGCCGCCTCCACCCAAGGCATCACCCCGATATCCCTCTGATACGGAGTCCAGATCACCTGCAGAGTTCAATTTGTCATTGCCCTTGATTTCATTCATATAATATAATTCAATTTCAAAATTGTAAATCTTACCTCTATATGGGGCATCATATCTAACATCTCCTGAATGTGGGTGACCTGGTCTTTCAAAGATCGGCTGTCTCGTGTTGGGGTCCATCGTCTGGCCAGGGGCAGCAGATCTCCTCGATCCTCCCAAGCACGCCAGAGGGTAGGAAGATACAAATAAATCCAAACCTGAAATGAAGCTCATGTGATTAATATAAAAGGCAAGTGCATAACTTAATCCATGGAGCTTAAGGCTTAGAGAGATACCTGAAGAAGAGAGTAGAATCCCCCGAGTGAAGACTGGAGTGAAGAAATGCCAAAACTGTCGAACAAATGGGCTAAGACTGCCGCACCCCAAGCATATCGTCCGACTCTGCTCAGATCCTCCAATAGAGGTAGAAATCGGCAGCTCACTGCATCACCTTGGGTCGCTAGAAGCAGCTTGCCAATCATCAGTATAAGAAACCTCCTCAGCTCCATGTCGGCCTGTGCACCAGCCTCGGTCGCGAACTTCTCTCTGGCCCCAGCCTCTAGTCTCCTCTCATGAGCCGTCAAAGTCTCTCCCACCTCCCTCTGTGTGTGAAACAAGCCGAGGCTCTCCTGTAAAGTAATCCTCGACACTAGCGAGGTCCGGCCGGTCCCCTCCAGCTCCAAGCCCAGTAGCATGCGTGCCATCTCCCGGTAATCAGGATAAGTGCAGCTTGTCACTACCGATCCATGCACCCGCAGCCCGGTAATACGAGTGACATCCTCTAGAGTCGGGATCATATGACCCCAGGGGAAGAGGAAGGCCTTGCACCCCGTATCCCATCTGGCTTTCAGAGCCCTTATCAATCCCACATCGACTCTCAGCACCTCTATTTCCAAGAACTCTCCAAAGCCCATTCGGCGGAGGCGGGCCCGTTGAAACTCCGGTAGTGCAAAGTAGACAGCCCGAACCAATGTCCATGAAATCCGGGCACGAACTGCACCCTCTACACCCTGCACACAACAAAAGAGCAAAAATATCAATTTGTGTTCATCAAACAAAAGAAAAAAGTAGAAAATAAAAAAACTGGCATTCTACTCTTAAACGCGCTATATCGTTATAGCGCGTTCATCAAGAACGCGCTATGAAGACATAGCGCGTTCATGTTCCGAAGGTAGGGGGTGACCCCTCATTCCCCAAATCCATTCTATGGGCATTTTGCCCTCTACATTGATCTAAGGAGGTGTCTTATCTTCCGTTTTTACATCTTTATGAAAGGAAAACAAGAAAAAATCCAAAATAAAATAAGTTAGGGGTGGTTTCTTACCAATCGTCATTTTCGAACCGCCGTGCCGCAACGGGTTCCGCCGCTACTTCCTCGGCTGTCGCGGCACCTTCAGCCCCCTCCGCCTTGTCGGAGGGGATCTCCATTTCATCCCCTTCAAGCCTAGCCGAGACGGTCGCCTCCGAATCGGGGTTTTCTTCCACGGGAGAGGGCGCTCGTTCCTCCTCCGTGCGAGATCGTTGACGGCCACAGGTGGCGCGTCGTTTGGAACGTCGGGGAGGTTCTCCTTCCATCGGATTAGGGCAATAGAGGTTTGGGCTGGTGAGAGGGCGAGAGAGGGAACGGAGAGAGGGAAAATGGGTTTGAATGAATGAAAGGGAGGGGGGCGGTTTTTGAAATATGCGTGTAATGAACGCGCTATATGTTCATAGCGCGACATTATCACACTATGTATATATAGCGCGATAATTAAAATAAAAAGAGAAATAAAAATAGAAAGGGGGGGGGGGGAAGAAAAGAAAAGAAAATGCAGGTTGTGGATGAATAAAACTTGTGTTCTTTCGCTTATGCATGCTTAAATTTGCTCTATTTTCGCTTAACATTATATTCCCAGGAAAAGAAAAGGAGAAGATAAAATTGCACGCCATCAGGTAAGTATTCCTTTATCCCTTCCTTTATTGCATTACTATATGATACTTACATTATTATATTATCTCAAGGACTGGCCGGTTCTCCGTATGTTTCGGGATCTGAGTTCCCCTCTACCAAAAACAGTGATGATCTAGAAACATGCAGTTAATCGTCGGATAGGCCGTTAGGTCGGACAAATTTGGGGACGATGAACTTCACCCCACACGCCGTGGTTGCGGATAACTCTTGACCCGAGTCTGTTTGATTTAACAATATTATCCTTGAGTATCTTATGTTTTATTCTTTCTTTGCATTTATTTCAACGATTTCTTTTATTTTAGCCCTGCATGCATCATGCCCTTTTCGCATTCATAAATGCCCAGTTTTTCTTCTCAATTAAGGATCAATAATGCTTAAGTTTTCGAATAAAGAAATTCAATTCCATTCTGAATTTGAAGGATTGCTTCTAGTTGAGCACTGGATCTTGTTGGTCAACGTGACCCTTGCCTAGAATTTGTCTATCTCCTTTCAATCCAATTCAACTTATCTCTTTTTGATCCACTGATTAGCTGTGAACCGCACGATGGCGTCGATGGATCCGCCGGGCTCGTGTCCATTCCACTAACTGAGTGAAATTCGTAGTTGCTACGCACTGCGGATGCCTCTTTTGTGCAAGAGGTTGATCAACTCCCTTTTCTTTGTTCCGCGCCTATCGTTCTAGGCAGGAGTCACCGGTGCTAGCTTGACCTTGTGGTTAGCTCGGAGTTTTCTGGATTATTCCTATCACTTGTCAGTTGTAATGGGTGTCTCTTTTTCCTTGATATCCACTTATCAGTCCGCTCCACTACGTTTCCACTTCATCTCTCCGTCACTACTACTCCATGACATCTCCGTTTTGCCTCCGTTTCACCTCCGTCTCGCTCCCCTGCAAAGCGGATATCAAGGAGGGGCATCAGTAGACACCCGGTTTTTGACCGATAAGTTGGGCATTTTCTTTGTTCTCCTAGTTAATGCCCTAATTGATCCATAATTGGTTGATTTTCTGGGATATCTCCCTATTCTCGGCCCTACAATTCAATTTCCGTACCTTGGATCTCGCCTCGAATTTGACATTCTCGCGCAATTCACTCACATCACTTTCTTGTTCATAGCGCGTTATGGACCTAATTGAATGATCATTTGAACATTCGTTATTTCTTGATATTGATCTTTATAGCATCCATTCTGGATGTTATTCTTATTTAATATTTGATTAAACGGTTGTCCAAAGGGTATTTATTCTTTTTCTAATCATTTGGGGAGCCAATCATTGTCGCGCTATATCGTCATAGCGCGTTCATGAAGAACGCGCTATACCGCTGTAGCGCGTTCTCAGTCAGAAACCTAGTCCGACACGGACTCCCCTTTCTCGATGTGGGTCCTTATTTTGGTAAGTTTCCAATCATATTCCGTCCAAAGGAAGGATCCTAATCCTAATAGGAGTCTTTCCCCCTCATTAATCGGCAAGATTGCCTTGATTTGAGCCACCAAGTCATTAGTTTGGATCGAACTCCGACCTAGGGTTCGTTCTTGATCCTTCTCCTATAAATTGGACCCTTGGCCGTCGTTCTGAATGGATGCAACTCGAGATCTTGACAAGGAGTAGGCTGCTCTTCGTTCCAAATCAATAACTCTTCGCTCTTCACACATCCAAGGGAGTATTTAGGGGCATATTGTGTTCTTCCTCGTTCTTAGTTTTTTTTCTCCCCAACTCGTTTATTTCAATCCTCGCATAGCATTACATATTGATCTCAAAAAAACTTCTTTTTACAAAATACACGCATTCACACACACACCAAACCTATTTTTGGCCCTTCTATAGGGGTTTAAAAACCACCAAACCCCCAGGTAATCGAGCCCTTCTTTTACATGCCTTTGATTAAGAATAGGGGCAGATTCTACTAAAATCTCGATCTAATGGGCCTTCTATTTATTGTTTATAATTGTTTGCAGGCACTGGAAGATTGATACGTGGAGCCCTTGCACCTTGGCCGGCCTTTGAGCAAGGAAGGAATGAATCCAGTCCATCCCGCTTTCTGTCTGATATCGCGCTATAGGAACATAGCGCGATCTTGAGAAGGCGCTATGACGATATAGCGCGTTCATCCCCAGGCCAGCTCTTGGCCCTCTTGAATTCCTGAGGTTTGTAACATGCCCTTATCTTGATCTTCATATTATTTGGCATGTTGTTGGCCTCAGTGGCGATCATGCATTTTTATTATTATATGTGGCCCCCCTTTTATCATCGATTTTAGTTCTATATCTTGTTAAATATCTTTTATTCAAAATCATCAATTGGGGCGGTCTAATTCCATAATCTACAGTAGCTTTACGAGGTTGCGTCTTGTTGTGCGGTACCCGTGACCAGATGGTTAGGGTTGCTCCTTGGACAACGTGTCCAGGTTGGCCGTGTCCTGGGAGACAGGCCTCTACGGCACGGAAGCGTGGGTTTTTACTTCGGTAAGTGGTACTAATGTGGTTCGGTAGCCCCCGACCGTGAGATCAGGGTGTGCTTCTGGTATAGTAGGAGTAGCTGTAGTGCCGAGTTTTGACCGGCCACCGGTTCGCTGTTCCTACTGTAGTTGTAGCTTTCCTTTCCGCTACCGCCGTTGTTTCCGGTTGGGGTTCCGCGGGATCCCTGCTGAGTCTCTGTTTTGGAGACTCATTCCCTGCTTTTCAGGTGTGGCAGTTCTTCCTCGAGGTTCGAGGGTGCGGTACGGAGGTTCTCAGTCGCCAGCTCGCCGGGCCGAGTGTTCACTTGGCATGTGGTACGTTTTATTACTTTAGACTGTACTTTTTGTTGGACTGGACTCTGTTGTAGTAGTTGTTTATTTATTTCTGTTTATTGTTGTATTGTCCTGCTTTATTTCCTATTTCTTTGGGCCTCCACACTCCCTTTAGCCCTTCCGAGCCCTCCCGGCTCATGGGCGGCTGTTCGAGTCTCGGGTTATCGGGTCTTTCCTGGTAATCGGATTCACGGGTCGTTACACCCCGTGTAGCTATACTTTTCTTTCTTGTCTCTGTACTAGTTGTGGACTACTAATGTTGTTATTTTGTTATCTTGTGGACCATGTATCATGTAAAATGTTAATTTATTTCCGACTTATTTACATAACTGTTTAATTTCTATAATTATTTGTGATACTTGTGTAGTCTTCACACCATCCTTTTAACCCTTCCGAGTCTTCGGACTCGTGGGTGGCGGTGCGAGTCTCGGGTTATCGGGCCTCCCGGTAATCAGATTCTCGGGTCGTTACAGCTTCCTCTAGTTCCCACGTGGCCTCCTTATGGGAGAAGTTCCTCCATAGTACCTTCACCAATGGGATGACTTTAGTCCTCAGCACCTGTTCTTTGCGGTCCAGAATTCGAACAGGTTGCTCCTCATAAGATAGGTTCTGCTGAAACTGCATCTGCTCATAATTGATCACGTGTGCCGGATCATGCACGTACCTCCTCTGCATGGACATGTGGAACACCGGATGTACTCCCTCTAGAGACGGAGGTAAAGCCAACCAATATGCCACAAATAATTGCTCCAGAATTTCGAATGGTCCGACGAACCGTGGATTTAGCTTCCCACGCTTGCCGAACCGAATGACTCCTTTTGTCGGAAACACCTTGAGGAAAATATGATCACCAATTTCGAATGACAGCTCCTTCCTTCGGTTATCAACATAGCTCTTCTGTCGATCTTGTGTTGTCATCAATCTCTGTCTGATCAACCTGATCTTTTCAGTAGTTTCTTGAACAACTTCTGACCCCACATGCTGCCTGTCTCATGTTTCCACCCAGCACAACGGAGATCTACAAGGTCTACCATACAGTGCCTCAAATGGAGCCATGCCTATACTCGTGTGGAAGCTATTATTATAAGAAAATTTCACAAGAGGTAGATGTCGCTCCCAATCGCCCTTCCAATCCAGAACACAAGCCCTAAGCATGTCCTCCAGTGTCTGAATCATCCTTTCGGGCTGACCGTCAGTTTGCGGGTGAAAAGCTGAACTGAGCGTGAGCCGTGAACCAAAAGCTTCTTGCAACTCTTGCCACAATCTGGATGTGAACCGGGGATCCCTGTCGGAGATGATTGACTTTGGAATCTCATGAAGTCTGACGATGTTATCTACATATAGTCTTGTCAAACTTTCCACCGATTGCTTCACCTTCATAGAAAGGAAATGTGCAGACTTTGAAAATTGGTCCACGATCACCCATATCGAGTCATTGCCCTTTACTGATCTGGGTAATCCGGTCACAAAATCTATAGTGATTGCTTCCCATTTCTATTGAGGAATTTTCATTTTCTGCATTAGCCTTGAAGGCTTTTGGTGCTCTGCCTTTACCTGCTGACAAACCAAGCACCTAGCAACAAAGTCGGCAACATCCTTCTTCATTCCTTGCCACCAAAAAGACCGTTTCAAGTCTTGATACATTTTACCACCTCCTGGATAAATAGAGAACATTGATCGGTGAGCTTCCTCTAGAACCTGCCTTCTCAGATCGACTAAATCAGGTACACAGATTCGGTGCTGAAACCAAATCACTCCATCTTCATTACGAGCAAAGTTGGTCTTTCCGATCAATTCTTGTAGCTGGGGGTCATCTTTTTACACATCTATCACCTTGTCATGCATTGTTGACCTAATGGTCAGTTGAGACACAAATGCCTGACATAACTGAGGCTCGATCACAGCCATAAGTTGCGCTGCATCTTCAATCATCTTCCAATCCTACTGCATCATAACCCTTTTTCTGCTGAGAGCATCAGCTACTACATTCGCCTTTCCTGGATGGTATCGCAATTCGAAGTCATAGTCTTTTAAGAATTCGACCCATCTCCTTTGTCTTAGATTCAGCTCATTCTGAGAAAATAGATACTTCAGACTCTTGTGGTCAGTGAACACCTTGAACTTGACACCATAAAGATAATAATGCCAGATCTTCAAAGCATGAACCATTGCAGCCAACTCCAAATCATGAGTCGGATAGTTTCGCTCGTGCTCCTTTACTTGGCGAGAAGCATAAGCGACCACCCTTCCATTTTGCGTCAACACACTGGCTAACCCAACCTTCGATGCATCAGAGTAGATGGCGAAGTCGTCTGCATTGTTAGGCAAAACAAGAACTGGTGCCGATGTTAACCTAGCCTTCAGCTCTGGTAAACTCTTTTCACAGCTCTCAGACCAGATATGTTTGACTCCCTTTCGGGTCAACTTGGTTAGTGGCGCTACTAGAGATGCGAATCCCTCGATAAAGCGGCGATAATAACCAGCTAACCCTAAGAAACTTTGAATCTCCGTTGGAGATTTAGGAATCTCTCATTCCAATACCACCTGAATTCTTCCCAAGAAATATCATGCTCTAGTCTGTCAGGTTGATTCCTTAGCACAGACTCCCACCATACGTATGCTCTCTCCTACAGCATGAACTCCGCCAGACTAGTCTCATCCTCATCCGCACACCGGATGACCCAACAAATCTTTTCGATCTCGCGGAGCAAGTTTTCAGCCATAATTGGTTGACTCTCCCCCTTAAAAGAGGATGGAGACATCCTCTGAAATCTATTCATTATGGTCACCCCTCCTACTATGGTCAAAAAATGTAATTATACGATTATGTTTTTGTCATAACAACCTACTAGTTCAAGTCTTTTAAAATGTGGATCAAGCTGATGACTATTTATGTAAATTCTCAACCGCGGTGGCTCTGATACCACTCTCTGTAACGCCCCGACTCGTAAACCCGATCCAGTCCTAAAGACTCACGTCAGATTCCGATCGAAACGTCACAGTGGGATAACCCAAACGGTAATATTACGGTAGAGAATCTCACATAAATATTGATATATTATTGCAGCGGAAATAAAATTTCTCGAATCATCAGCTTACCGTCATACGACTTCATCCACATAGATCGAAATAAAGGTAACGATTTAACAAGTCATTTATTACAAAACCAAATTTCACACACATTTTTTTTCTAACATAACTACCTAAGATAATGACTTGTAGTAAATCCCAAGTCGTGGTCTGAACACTGCGAGATCACTCCTCGCTTTCTTCTATTGCTTCTCCTGAAAATGTTCAACGGGATGAGTCTACGAATAGACCCAGTAAGAGACTAAGCATAGTCCCCAGTCATAACACGGGTAAACATATCCAAAGTGATTTACGGTATTTCATTTTATAAATCATTCTTAGGCATAATTTCAAACATATAATATGAGATTAACACATTTAACCGAATTTTAATTTTTACGATCATAAGTCATGATATTAACATTTTACAAATAAAGCATGTACATTAAAACTTTATTCTATCAATGACAAAGTAAATGAGAATTCAAATTTTACAAACAGTGTCATACAATATAATTTGAATCATTTATCAAGAGAATGATTCCAATACAAGGCGGAGTAGTCTCACGCATAGTGAAAGGATCTAGACAGACCTAATCTGTCCTTTTCCAAATCACCATTTGATATATCGGAGATTCATTAACAGTAAACATTTACAGTGTAATAATAGTAAAATACAATAACAGTTCAGTAGGCAATAACACTAGTTTCAATATCAGTTCAATTAGTAGTAATAGTAGTTTCAGTATCGATTCAATGAACAGTAATAATAGTTCCAATATCAATTCAGTGAGCAGTAACAATCGTTTCAATAACGACTCAGTGAACAGTAGCAGTAGTTTCAATATTAATTCAGTAAGCAGTAACAGTCGTTTCAATTTCATTTCAGTGAGAAGTAACAGTGGTATAAATAGCCAAGACACAGTGTCCAAACCACCACTAGAAGGACAGTCAGTCGGTACTCGATCACCTAGGTAAATAGTAATGAGTCTTGATTACTGCACAGAACCGGGAGAAGTCCTCTCCACCTTAACCAGTGGTACTTATCCACCTCCAGGATTTCAATCCCCGTTACCCTCGGGGCTAGTAAATAGTGTGAACCTCCCCATAGGGACATTTCTATGACTTGGTTCCAGTCTCCCCCTATGGTGACAGTGTCCATTTGACAGTAATAGTAGTACAGTAATTAGATAAGTATATATGTAACTCATATGAAATGGACACATGCCACTCAAAAATTCATGCTGTGAACATTAAATATAAAATATGTCATTACTGAAAATCCTTTTTTCTTTATTTCTAAAATTCTCAACTTATCCAAACATAAGGGCATATATATATCAAAAAAATTTAATTCTATTTACAAAGATCAACATACATTTAAATTTCATGGAATCAATACGTTTACAGAAAGGATCAAAACAGAAATTTATCATAATTTTGCAGACATTATTTATAATTTTTATAAGATTATTTACATTCCATTTATAAATCAAATTTTTTAAATTCTGTTCTCCAAACTCAGAATACATTGAAATTTCAGGAAACTAATACATTTACAAGAAGGATCAAAACAGAAAATTTTTATCATTTTCCAGACAGTAATTATAATTTTTATGAAATTACATATACTCCAACATGCATCATAAATTGACTAACTTTAGCTCCCAAATTCAGAAGGCCATTAAACTTTTACTGAAAATTACATTTGTATGTAACACAACACAGAAAAGTTTTCATAATTTTTCATGAAGGAATTCAAATATTTTCCAGAATCATTTAAATTCTCCTATGCATGGAAAATTAACTAAATTTAATGACAGTATAATAAAAATCATAATAATTTCACAGACGATCATTCATAATCGAAATATCATTTCTGAAATTTTTCATTATTTTTCACACTCCATTACTAATATTTTGATAGAATAACAAAATGCATCATGAATAATAAGTCAACTAAATATATCCACAATGATCAAAAAATTACTCAAAATTTACAGAACATTGTTCCTGACAAAAGTATTATATAGGGGAAAATTCACTATTTTTCATTTAATATTTCAAGTTTTAAAATTTTAGATCAATTTCTAAGATTTATAACAATAGCTTTTAAATAGAGAAAATTATTTAAAATGTTCACAATGATTGAAATATACTAAACATTAACTTATAATATTATATATCAGTTTTGTAACATTCTCAAGATTTTACACAGAATATTAATATTTATTTATTTTTTAATTATTTATTCAAAAATTAAAATTTATACAATTCAAGATTCTGTGATTAGAATAATATGAAATTTTAATAAATTAGTTATAACATGCATTTAATTCTTTTGGTAAAGTTTCAAAATTTTTCATAAAGTATTTCTATTTATCTCATAATTTTATACTTCTATTAACTTATTAAAAATTCTGTAAGTTCACTTACAGACATCTATAACTGTTGGTATTTTAAGAATATATCACACCTAATGTAATAACTATACTGTGAAATTGTAAGTTTTTTATGAACAATATATATAATTTTTATATAATTATTTATTTTTTATCATGTATTAAAAATTGATTAACAGAAATAACGTGATCTAAAAATAATGAAACGTTTTCTACACATAGGCCTCATAATAAGCTGCATTCCTACAATTTATGGTGATTTTATATTATCTCTTTAGACTTTTAGTATAACTAAACACTTTTAAGATAATATTAAAATATTTATAAACGTGAACATAATTTGAATCAGACATTGAAATTTTTACAGAAAGCTTATAATATCATATCACATGATTCTGAAAATTTTCTAAATTTATCATACAACGTTGCTAATTATAGTGTATTAATCACTTAATTTTACCCTTAATCACATGTCTTAACACTAATGATCTCATGATAATTCGACTAGATGTGATCACACATGGTGAAATACAGATATCTGGATTTAATTATCTCTAAAGATGCTAATTAACACCTCATAAATTATTTTAAATATGTTAATCATACTAATTAAGGGGATTAATGTTAAATCCTTTACCTTAATAAAATTTAAGCACCTCCTTAATAAGTCTTGAACCCTCTTCTTCTGCACTTCACGTTGTTAGCCCCAAAGGAAGTAAATGAGGCCCCCTTCATAACTATTTATAGAGAATTTTCTCAAATCAATCTTAACCATTGATTTAAATCAATAGTGAACATTAAATATTTATTTTAATATTATTTAAATAAAAAATGACATTCAAAGACTCACCAATCCACTAAGCACCTTTCTTTGACTATCCCATATTTTTCCTTTTTTTTAAATGCATGGCACATGAGCTTTTGACTAATAAGAAAGGAATCGATTTTTAATTATCCAGATCTTGGCAGAGGTCTCCTTGGATGTCATTGTAAATCATTTTCAACAGTTAGGTTCCCGTGGAAAAAGTATCGGGCAATTTTCCTTTTTTCCCTTCATGCAAGTGAGAGTTAATTTGTTTTTAAGAAATATATTAAGGCACCAATAACTCAAGTTCTCTTTCTAACTAAATAAAGCCATAGATGATCCTACGAATCATAATAACAATTTCCCTTCATCATCAACCCCGTTTTCGTTTTGAGGTTTGAATCTTATATGTTGAGTATTGTTGAATCTTTACATGTTTTGATGATGACAACACTATAAGTCTTAGTGGTGTTCAAAAATATATATCTGTGAAAAATTAACAAAAATATGTCTCTGTGGAAAATTAACACAAATATTTTTCTGTGAAGAATAAACTTTCATTTCACTTCAGGTATTTTTAAGGACTGTCTTCGTGTTGGTTGGCACTTCGTCATGTTTGTGTATAACACCTCGTGTTGAACTGTTTGTCTTCGTGTCGTTTCTTTCTGGTCCCACTGGTTCATCACGTGTCGTGATAGCCGTGACATCTTCTGTCTTCGTGTCGTTTTGACTTCGTGTCAATTACTATTTTATCTTCGTGTTGTCTTCACTCCGTGTCGATTTCTGTTCTCATCGTCTTAGTGTTGTTTTCACTTCGTGTCATCTCTTTGTATTCTATCTTCGTGTTGGTTTTTCGTTTTAGACTTCGTGTCTCTCTCGCCTTGACCACACTCCGTGTCGATTTTAGTTTTCGTCTTCGTGTTGTTTTCGACTCGTGACGGCCTCTGTCATCTGTCTCCATGTCATACTTACTTCGTGTCGTTTTACTTCTTGTCATTTTGACTTCGTGTCAAATTACTGTTCTATCTTCGTGTTGTTTTCATTCCATGTCGATTTCAGTTGTCGTCTACGTGTTGTCTTCACCTCGTGTCGTTTCTTCATCTCTTCATGTCGTCTTTGTTCTATTGCGTGCAGGACATCGCAACACCTCGTGTTGCTTCCTGTTTCACTTTCGTGTCATTTGTCTTGTTGCGTATTCGTGTCATTTTTATTCGTCCTAGTCCTCGTGTCTTTCTTGTGTTGAAACCATACTTCGTGTTGGTGTCTGTTCTCGTCTTCGTGTCTGTTATCAGCACGGGTCGTTCTCTTTGCTGTGTGAATATGTCGTGTTGTTTTTACGTTCATGTCTCCGCGTTGTTCTTGTCTTCGTGTCTTCGTGTTGTTTTCTTTCTACCTCGTGACGTTCTCTTAGTAGTGCTCCTTGTGTCACCACTGTATCTCGTGTCGTTCTCTGTTTAGTGTACCTTTTGTCGTATCCACTAACCTCATGCAGTTCTAGTTCTTATGGCACTCAATATTAATGGTTCTTATCTCGTTGCAGGTCCGAGGAAGAACATTCATCAGTGTCTAGGTGCACATGATCCGATACTAAAGAAACAAATACGAAAAGGGCACGTGGCAGGAAGGTTCTGGATCAAGCGTGTGAAGTACACGCACTCTGTACCCCATCCTCATGCTGGGTGCTGATATAAAAAGAAGAAAGGCTGGTCGGGCAGAAAAAAAGGAAGCACAGAAGCCAAAGAGCAAAAAGAGCAGAAGAACAGAAGAAGAAAAAGTGAGAGAGAGATAGTGCTCGCGTGAAGAAAAAGAAAGAGAGAGTTGAAGAAAAAGAAAGAGAGATAAAAAGAGAGAGAGAGAGTTCATGGAGAAGAAGGACGAAGCTATTGAAGATCTGTCTACTGGACCGTGGATCAAATCCAGGCCAGTCAGCTCCGTTGAGAGCCACATCTATGTTTTCATCTTTTACAGCTTTCTGATTGCTGTGTCATTTTCGTTTATTGTTTTTCCTTTGCTTTTCTGATTATCTTTGGTCTTCCGATTGCCCTGTTGGGAATCGGGTTCCTTCTGTTGGTTCAGGAGAAGGGAGATCTGATCTCCGGGTTGCAAGTGACAGGTTGTCACTTGTGGGTTTCCCTCTGGTTAGAGGAAGGGAGGCTAGTCCTCCGGTTCTGGGCTTGTGGTTGCAGGCCCAGGTGTCCCTCCTGGTCTGGAGGAAGAGAGGTCTTCGACCTCTAGTTTCCAAGTGACTGGGAGTCACTTGGCTGTCCCTCCGGTTGGGAGGAAGAGGGGAGGCTGTTCCCCTGGTCAAGCTGTGTGGCAGCAATTGTTTGTAGACTAAGTCTGCTTGGTTCTAGCGTCTGCTAGTGAAGCCTCACTCCGGTTGGGAGTGAGGGGTGGATGTAGGTCTGAAGGACCGAACCACCTAAAAACCTTTGTGCAGTGGCTTGTTTGTCTGATTTGTTTCCGCTAGATGCTTGAATAGGTGCGCTCAATGTGTTTGTATTTGAGTTGAATAGAATTGGTTCTATTCTGTTTCTTTATCTAGCATCCTGTTTTAAATTTGGCCATTATTCGTAGAAGGATTCATTCACCCCCCCTTTGTATCCGGGCCAAGCACCCTAACAGTTGGTATCAGAGCGGGTGTCTGCATATAAGGTCCAGCGACCTGCAGATTCGTTCTTGCGGTCTTAGGTGCTTATTTACCTTTAGTGCATCAATATTCCTGTTGCATTGAATATATCTGCTTTTGCTTCAATGGCTTGTCCACCTGTCTTCAGTGGTCTTGATTTCAACCAGTGGCACAGTGCTTTACGTGCTTATGTTAAGTCCGTTGACCCAGACCCGTGGAAAGTGATTTCACATGGTCCTCATGAACTACCAAAGAAAAGGTGCAAATGGACTAACAGTCACGAATCAATGTATGAGAAGAATCAGACAGCTATAAATCTGATAAAAGTAGCCACTGACAAAGCTTTTCACTCATGTTTCCTTGATTGCAGATCTGCAAGGGATATGTTGGAAATGATGAAGAGAAGCGGGAAAGGAAATCAAACAGGCTGCATGATGGCCAACAGAAGCGATCAAGGCAGCAATCAAACTGAAGAAGATGATGATGATGAGGTAAATCTCTTCGAGAACTTCTCTCTAGAAGATTGGGGGAATGCATATGCTGAACTACTTGAATCTCATGAACTGTTAAGAAAACAGTATAAAAATTGAAGAAGAGTACTCGAGTAGATAGTTCTAGCTCTCCATGTAAAAATTGTTCAAGTACGAAGCAATCTCATGATGCATGTCTGTCTGATAATCATATGCATAAAAACCAGAATGCTGAACTGAAGAAGGAACTTGAATGTGTTTACTCTGAACTGAACAATCTAAAATCTGAAGATGACTCTCTCAGAAAATTCTCTAAAGAAAATGAAGAACAATTAGAGAAACTTAAACGAGAGAATGAGTTGCTGATTGAAAATTTTAATGCCATAAAATCTGTAAACATAGAATTACAGAAAGACTTTGAAAAAAAACAAAAGGAATTGAGGGAGTTTGAAGCTAGGAGAGAAAGCATGGTTAACTCAGAAGATCAGCTTCTAATAAATGAGTTAATTCAAAATGATAAACTTAAAGAAGAAGTTGAAAAATTAAAACTGATAAACAGTGCCATGTCTGAAAGACTTCTCACATTGGAAAAAGGAAAAGCTATCTGTACAAACGAGACTGAAGAGGTAGATGAGCTAAGAAAGGAAATTGAAGAATACAAAACAGCTAACAAGGTTTTGAATGAAGCTATCAATTATAGTGAACAAGAGATCACTAGTTATGAAATACACATTGCATCTCTTGAAAATGAAATTCAGGATTTAAAAGCTTCCTTGTCTAAATTTGTTGATGGGCAGAAAAACCTAGACAAGCTGCTAGGTGTAAAAGTCAATGTCAAAAAGGAAGGGTTGGGCTACAATAATCTCAATAAGAAGGCCTTGCAGAACAAAGTAATGACATCCTTTGTAAATACTTCAAATGTAGCCACTACATCAAAAGACAAACAGCCCATTGTTCAGAAAATTCTGGGAACAAAGATTAACTTTAACAAGGAAGGACTGAGTTACAGTCCAGTCATGAGGAAGGTTGATGGAGTCAACCTGAAAACTGTCTTTGTCAAATCTTCTGAACATGAAAAGCTTTCTATCTCATCTCCACCTCAGTACAAGGCTAAGAAAACAGAAAAACAAAATAAAAATCATAGAACATCAGAAATTCAAAGGAACAATCTGCATGCTAAAAACTCATCAGATAAATGCCATGTTTTAAAGAAATCAAATGGCTCATGTCATTATTGTGGTAAGTATGGACATCTTATGAGTAACTGTTTTATGATGGAAAAAGATGACAACAAGCATGCTAGAAAATCTGTGTCTGGTCACAAAAAGAATGTCACATGTTCTAATTGTGTTAAAGTAGGACACACTACTGCTCATTGTTGGTTTGCAAGTAGTAAGGAAAAATCATGTTCATATCATACAAAACACTTTGCAAATCAGCATGCCTTTAACAAGAACCAGCATATTATATGTTTTAATTGCAACAAAACTGGTCACAAGGCCTCTGAATGCTGGTCAGGTTCCTTTAGAAGAAACTCTCTCATTTGTTCTCACTGTAGAAAGCATGGCCATACAGTCAAGGACTGTTGGCATATTCAGGGTAGAAATGTGAATCTCAGACATGCTAGATTCCCTGTAAGAGAATCTGCAAAACCTTCATGTCATCACTGTGGGAAGCCAGGTCACAGGGCTGCAACCTGTTGACTGGCAGGATATCAAAACCAAACCAGTTTTGGTAAATAGAAATTTTACCCTGTTAATAGAAAATCTCATGTGTATGCACATAGAATTCATGCTAATAAGAATGTGCATAAATCAGACCTGAAAACTATTCCTGGAAATGTGCTGAGAAAACCTGCTAAACATAATAATGTCAAGTCAGGACCCAAGACTTCTTGGGTACCTGTTTGTGCAAAATAAACCTTGTTTTGCAGGTGTGCCTTGGGACTGGAATAAAAGGGGTAATGATCCAAGGCACTCAAGAATGAAAACCCCATTCTCATATTGTTCAGGTAATCTCTCTGCATGTCTCATTTTGAAACCTATTGCATATCTGGTTTGATGTATTCTTGCTTATTCTGCTCTTAGTCTCATCTAGTGCATGCATATTGAATCTGTTCTTGCATAATTCATGAAAATCTGAATTGCTGATAGGACTGTTGAGTTTACCCTGTTTTCATGACCTCTATGGTATATCAAATAGTAAGCTACCAAAGGCAGGGAAATCTGTTCGGAGGTCCTTACTATGTGTGAGGTGGTCTTTCAGACCAAATGCTCCGCCTAGTACCATAAGTCATTCTGTTGATCAGGGGAGCCTGTATGTGCATGTTTCACATCTCACATATTTAACTGTCTTGGCAAACACTGCATACAATAAATAGTTAATTCCTCCAAGAGTCGTGTGTGAGATGTCCTTGAGTGGGCTGAAAAGGAGCTTGTCAGGCCATTTGGTTTCTGAAGAATGGTGTCAGCCGATGCAGTTTATGTGGCATTAAGATCTGTCATCTCATGAGGTTGCAATTTGCTGCCCAAGAGCTTCTCTGGATGTGAGACAGAACAACTTCAAAAATACTATATTTGGATATGTCCTTAGTGCCTAATGTCTTGAGTGATCTCTCACTTGTTGGCTTGCTGATAGGAGTGCTGCTCATCTCATCTCATCTCTCTCTATTCGATCAGCCACCTCCTTATCTCTCACCTATCACTCTTGGTTCAGATTCTCTCTCGAAGAAATTGTGGTTTCAGTCTTCTTGCTCTTATCAGATATGATCTGTATACCTTAAACCACCCAATATCTAGTGTAACAATTTACACCTGTTAATAAAGAACTTCAATGTTTGGGGGTTATATTTGGTCCTTGATCCTTCTAAGTTATCTTCTCAAGTGTTGGTCAACATATTATAAAACTTCCTGTTAAATGAGAAAAACTTATTGAGGATCTCGACTTAACTGAAACTTATGAGAAGAGAGCTCTGAGATAAAAAATTATGTTAAGTAAGATTTTTTTTTTGTCTAAAATCATGAGAAGTGCTACCAGGGAATACGCCATTATTTGTGGCAGAGCAATGGTTTTTGTGGAGAAATAGACACTCTAGATCAGAGAAGTCCAGAGTCTCTGTCATGATACAATTAGCTATCTCTGTGTAGAAATGTTAAAATAAAAAAAAAGGGGGAAAGTCCTCAAAGAAAAAATATCATTGGCATAAAGGTAGTTCGTCCTGAGTAACCAGGGTTTCTGGTGTCTGATAAACATGTCTCCTTGTGTAAAAAGGGACTATTCTACCTTGTGTTCAACAAATTGGTTGACCCTGTATGCCTTCTCGTCCATTAAATGAAGAAATGAAATCTGCTTGACATTGATGTGTTATTTCGTTGCTTGACAAACATAAGGAGCAATTTAATCGTGTCTCTCTCTAGGTTAAGCAACTTTAACAGCTAATTTTGTGATTATGCTGATTTAATATCTTGAGTTAACTGACCTTAGTTTTTGGAAGAATATAACCCGTCCACATATTGAAGGGCTAACTTTAACATGATGTAGCTGTGTTACATCAGGACTAAGGGTATTTTGGGTATTTACAGAAAAAGTTGATAAGAGTAAAAAGCTACCCGACAAAACCCTTCTTGTTTCACACGCCTTCCACCTCAAACCCTTATTTCCCCTTGCCGCTTCCTATTCATCCTCGTGCTGCTCTACCTTGAGCGTCTTCTTCTAACCCATCTCCATCACTTCCCGCTCACTTTCTTCCCCCACAGAGGTCTATTCCTCTCTTAAGTCTAGCTTCACTTCCAATAGCAGCCTGCAAGAGAGAGTTGATACTCTGGAAGTTCCGGCAGATGGATCAGCAAAGGTCAGCAGCTCCGGGTGAAAGAAAGAGGAAGGGAAAAGAAATAGTTGAAGAGCCTTCATCTAAGCAACAGAGATGTCTTGAGCCAGAACCTGCTGTGGAAGTCTCTTCAGAATAAGGTACCAGGATTTCTCAGTCTACCGTGTTCTTAGAAAGTGGGAAAATCATTCCTCCTAGAATAATAGATTTCGGAGATGAAACCTTGGTCTCGAAGTTTCCAGAATTGTTGAAAATCTTTGAGTTTCAGGAGTGGAGAAATTTCTTAGAAAATCACCGTGTCTATTACCCTAGGCCGGTAATGGAATTTTACAATAACTTGTCCTTGAGCCGAGACAAGTCTACCTTGTTATCATCTGTTAAAGGGGTCGAGATAACTGTTACATGTGACTCCCTTCACAAAGCTCTCGGTATTCCAGATAAAGGGGAGGTAGAGGGAAGCTTTCGATACAGTCTCCATGAAGCCTTCTCTGTCATTACTGGTAAACCCAGTAACATTCATGAAAAGGGGTAGTTGAAGCTAAAAGCTTATCAGACATCGTCATTTCCTCCTCTTCACAAGCTCCTTCAGAACGTCATTGCTTCCATTATCACCCCACAGACTGGGGCTAGAGGAAGAATTACAGACACACAGAGATTTCTACTGTTTTGTCTGATTCAAAATGTGAAGATATGTCTGCCAGAGATCATTTTTACTGTCATGAAGGGATGCATTGGATCCAAGAGACATCTTCCCTATGCCGCCCATATGACAGACATCTTCAAGCATTCTGAGATTTGCTTGGATGGAGAGGCTGCATCAGAAGTTAAGGCCTGAAACATTTTTAATATGAATTTTGTTTCAGTGTTTTTGGGCTTAGAGGACTCTTCTAGGGTGGGGCAAGTTAAGGTCCAAAAGGCCAGGAAATCACAAACTCAGGGGGAGCATTTGGAAGAATTTCAAGTCTTAGCCCCAACTGGTGAGCAATTAGTTTCTGAGATTGATCATCAGGAAACACCAGCTGAACAACCAGAGTCCACCTTGCCAGCTGCACCCACCGAAGTACCCTTCTCCTTTCAGAGGCTAGTTGAGGCTGCATCTGAGGACATCAGATTGTCTGACGAAAGCATTCAGACAGATCTAGATGCAACTATTGATGGGCTATTTGATTCTTTTGGGAAGACATCTGAAGAGGTAATAGTGCCTGAAGAACAGCCAGCTAAAGAGCAAGACAGTACTGATCAAGATCTTGCTGTTTTTGTTAATGAAATTTTAAGAGAAACTGTTGAGCGAAGCTTGGAAGAGGCTACCAACTTGGTCGCATCTGAAAGTCTTGAGCAGGCCTTTGTTGGCAGCCCTGCAGATCAGGAACTCATGGAAGATAGAGAAAAGGTTCCTGTCATAGAACTAGATACATAATCTTCAAGTGAAGAAGAGGAACCTGAAGATGTATTCCCTCAGAAAGAAACTCAAGCTGAAGATGAAGTTCAGGTCCCAGCTGAGAGCAATCAAATGCCAGTACAAGAGGAAACAGCTGAGAGAACTGAACATGGCAGTGAATCTTTTGGTACACCTCTAGGTCCACCTAGACTTCTATCTGCACAGGCGCCCAACATTGAATCTGCTCGGGCGCCCAACATTGAAGAACTTCTTATAAACCTGACTCAGCAGATGCAGAAACAAGATAAGAAATTAGATGACCTGCTCACATATGTCACCCTCAACATAAATCAGGTACATTCCAGGCTACTGAAGCTCGAGATATCTCTCCTCACTGAATGGAAACGATTCCTTCTCAACAAAAAGGCTTCAGATGATGCCAACAGATCCCTGATGCAAGGGTTGAAGGAGGTGTGTTCAAAGATAGCTAAAGCACTGAGTGAGTTGCAAGATGTTCAAATCTCCTCCTTCAAAATGTCTTCCACCATTATAGATCACTGCTATGAGATCAGAACATCTTTAGAACTTTTGAAGAAGTCATCCAGTGCCCTGGGTCCAGGTATTCAACAGGTCTATGATAAATTGGTCGCCTTTTTAAAAGAAATGACACTTCTGACTGACAGATATGAAACTGTCAATGTTCGCCAAGATGACATCATTTCTGAAGTGGCACATGTCCGAAGCTCTGTGGTGTACTGGCTAGCTGAGCTGTCAAATGACCTAAAGGAATTTTAGTCTACCTTGGGTTCAGCACCTGGCCAAGCTTCTTCCAGCAGAACTCCACCTCAAGAATATTCTTCTGCTTCTCCAAGGGGGAGACCACCTCATGGCAGGCCGCGTGGCCCTTCTAGCAGACAAGCCAGATACTTTTCTTGAACAGACTATGCTCTGTATCTTGTTGACCATTTTGAGGCTTTCTCTATCACATTCTTGGACTTACTAATTAAAACTCATATCATTTGCATTGTTGCATTCTTATTGTTTCATTTTTTTTTGATGGTGTCAAAGGGGGAGAAATCAGGCTAGCTCGTTGAGAATGTTTAATGTGTGTTTTTCATTGAGAATGGCTATTTAGTGTTTTCTCTCTCTTCTCTGCAAAGACTCAAGACTCATAGTGTTGCCATCCATCAAAAAGGGGGAGATTGTTGAGTATTGTTGAATCTTTACATGTTTTGATGATGACAACACTATAAGTCTTAGTGGTGTTCAAAAATATGTATCTGTGAAAAATTAACAAAAATATGTCTCTGTGGAAAATTAACACAAATATTTTTCTGTGAAGAATAAACTTTCATTTCACTTCAGGTATTTTTAAGGACTGTCTTCGTGTTGGTTGGCACTTCGTCATGTTTGTGTATAACACTTCGTGTTGAACTGTTTGTCTTCGTGTCGTTTCTTTCTGGTCCCACTGGTTCATCACGTGTCGTGATAGCCGTGACATCTTCTGTCTTCGTGTCGTTTTGACTTCGTGTCAATTACTATTTTATCTTCGTGTTGTCTTCACTCCGTGTCGATTTCTGTTCTCATCGTCTTAGTGTTGTTTTCACTTCGTGTCATCTCTTTGTATTCTATCTTCGTGTTGGTTTTTCGTTTTAGACTTCGTGTCTCTCTCGCCTTGACCACACTCCGTGTCGATTTTAGTTTTCGTCTTCGTGTTGTTTTCGACTCGTGACGGCCTCTGTCATCTGTCTCCATGTCGTACTTACTTCGTGTCGTTTTACTTCTTGTCATTTTGACTTCGTGTCAAATTACTGTTCTATCTTCGTGTTGTTTTCATTCCGTGTCGATTTCAGTTGTCGTCTACGTGTTGTCTTCACCTCGTGTCGTTTCTTCATCTCTTCATGTCATCTTTGTTCTATTGCGTGCAGGACATCGCAGCACCTCGTGTTGCTTCCTGTTTCACTTTCGTGTCATTTGTCTTGTCGCGTATTCGTGTCATTTTTATTCGTCCTAGTCCTCGTGTCTTTCTTGTGTTGAAACCATACTTCGTGTTGGTGTCTGTTCTCGTCTTCGTGTCTGTTATCAGCACGGGTCGTTCTCTTTGCTGTGTGAATATGTCGTGTTGTTTTTACGTTCATGTCTCCGCGTTGTTCTTGTCTTCGTGTTGTTTTCTTTCTACCTCGTGACGTTCTCTTAGTAGTGCTCCTTGTGTCACCACTGTATCTCGTGTCGTTCTCTATTTAGTGTACCTTTTGTCGTATCCACTAACCTCATGCAGTTCTAGTTCTTATGGCACTCAATATTAATGGTTCTTATCTCGTTGCAGGTCCGAGGAAGAACATTCATCAGTGTCTGGGTGCACATGATCCGATACTAAAGAAACAAATACGAAAAGGGCACGTGGCAGGAAGGTTCTGGATCAAGCGTGTGAAGCACACGCACTCTGTACCCCATCCTCCTACTGGGTGCTGATATAAAAAGAAGAAAGGCTGGTCGGGCAGAAAAAAAGGAAGCACAGAAGCCAAAGAGCAAAAAGAGCAGAAGAACAGAAGAAGAAAAAGTGAGAGAGAGATAGTGCTCGCGTGAAGAAAAAGAAAGAGAGAGTTGAAGAAAAAGAAAGAGAGATAAAAAGAGAGAGAGAGAGTTCATGGAGAAGAAGGACGAAGCTATTGAAGATCTGTCTACTGGACCGTGGATCAAATCTAGGCCAGTCAGCTCCGTTGAGAGCCACATCTATGTTTTCATCTTTTACAGCTTTCTGATTGCTGTGTCATTTTCGTTTATTGTTTTTCCTTTGCTTTTCTGATTATCTTTGGTCTTCCGATTGCCCTGTTGGGAATCGGGTTCCTCCTGTTGGTTCAGGAGAAGGGAGATCTGATCTCCGGGTTGCAAGTGACAGGTTGTCACTTGTGGGTTTCCCTCTGGTTAGAGGAAGGGAGGCTAGTCCTCCGGTTCTGGGCTTGTGGTTGCAGGCCCAGGTGTCCCTCCTGGTCTGGAGGAAGAGAGGTCTTCGACCTCTAGTTTCCAAGTGACTGGGAGTCACTTGGCTGTCCCTCCGGTTGGGAGGAAGAGGGGAGGCTGTTCCCCTGGTCAAGCTGTGTGGCAGTAATTGTTTGCAGACTGAGTCTGCTTGGTTCTAGCGTCTGCTAGTGAAGCCTCACTCCGGTTGGGAGTGAGGGGTGGATGTAGGTCTGAAGGACCGAACCACCTAAAAACCTTTGTGCAGTGGCTTGTTTGTCTGATTTGCTTCCGCTAGATGCTTGAATAGGTGCGCTCAATGTGTTTGTATTTGAGTTGAATAGAATTGGTTCTATTCTGTTTCTTTATCTAGCATCCTGTTTTAAATTTGGCCATTATTCGTAGAAGGATTCATTCACCCCCCCTCTGTATCCGGGCCAAACACCCTAACATTATATACTTATCTCATGAGGTTAGCAAAAATAAAAGCTAAAATAAGTTCCATCTAATTTTCGGAATTATGAGCTTTAAAGAATGAGAAAGGCAGATCACATCTCTGCGTATTTCACCTCAATATTCCATGCAAGTTTAAAAGTAATAACAATAATAACCTTTCACTTTTCAAAAAATAAATTATTTTGTTATAATCTTTAATTGAGGGTAAATTAATTAAGATACATATATAGATGTATTATATATATATATATATATATATATATATATATATATATATATATATATATATATATATATATATATAGATGATCTGCTCTGAAAGATTATGTCTACTGTAATAGGATGAGCGAAGTAGTTGAAGCTAGACAGTGAAGCCAGAGAGTTAGACGACTAAGCCATGTGATGTTTTAATTGAAGTACCAAAAAAAAATATTAACAAATTTTGGAGAAATATTTCTTGCAATATGAGGATCGTACATGTGTAGATCACTACAATAAATGGCGGTCATAGCAACGGAAATTTTCGACGGCAAAGGGTCCGTCGGAATATCGATCTGTATTCCCAACAGATATCTATTTGTCGAAAATTCTATTAGAATTTCAGATGGCATTATAGTCTGTCGGAATATCCGTCGGAACTTCCGACTCCATTTCTGATGAATAGATTTTCGTCAGAAAGTTTGGAGGGTAAAATATTATATACGTTTGACTTTCCGACAGAATTAAATTCGGTCGGAATGTCCATCAAAAGTTTGCGACAGAATTACTCCCCGTCTAAAATTCGTCGGAAATAATTTCAATTTCCCTCCCCCTGCCCGCCGTCTCCCACCCTCGCGCTCGACTCTCTTACGGTGCTCTCCCTCTCTCTAGCAGTCTCTCTCTCCGGCGATGTATCCCTTTCCCGCTACCGGCTCGGGCGTTCCCCCTCTCTCCGGCGAGCGACGGTGGCGGCGATGGCGGCGGCTCCCTCTGCAGGTAAGCAATCGCCCTCTCCCTCTCTCATCATATCCCTCTCCCACTCTCACCATCTCCCTCTCCCTCTCCCTGTCTCGGTCTCCCTCCCTCCCCTTCCCTTTCCCACTCCCTCTCCCTCTCTCTCTAACACATGGACGCAGTCACATAGGGGGAGGACCGATCCCCTCTGTCTCTCTGTCCCTCACTCTGTCTCCCCTCTCTACCTGTCTCTGCAGTCACAGAGATGGAGGGGCCGAGCCCCTCTGTCTCCGTCTCCCTCTCTGTCTCAATCTCTAACACACACACACCATCTCTCCCTTTCTCTAACAATGATAAAATTTTCATGCATGTCTATTAGTATCGGGGACGGCAACGGACTTTGTTCTATCTTTTCGATAAATTTCTATCAATAAATGACCAGTAAAATATATTTTTAAAAAATAGATTGTTTGATTTTAATTTATTTCATATGATTTAAAATTATTATTTATTATTATTGTTATGTGGGTGTGTGTTTAAATTTATCCTTTAAATTTATTGTTTATTATAATGTGGGTGTGTGTTCGAGAAAGGGAGGGGGGCCGAGCCAGTGGGGAGGGGAGGGGGGTATAGTGTGGAGGGCGGGGGCGAGGGGTTCGGGAGAGGGAGGGGGGCTCATTAGGGAGGGGAGGGTGGGGAGGGGAAGGGGGGCACAGAGGGGAGGGGGGGTGGTAGGTGGGGGACGGGAAGGGAGGGTGGGGGAGGGGAGGGAACGGGAGAGGACTAGGGGAGGGGAGGGGAGGGGAGGGGGAAGGGGGCATGGAGGGGAGGGGACGGGAGTGGGGGGGGTTCGGTGGGGGACGGGAGAGGAGGGGAGGGGGTCACATTGGGTGATCGGGGAAGGGAGGGGAGGACAGGGGCATAGTTGTCAAGGCGCCCACTTAGGTAGGAAGGTGGTTTTTTGAAGATAAGGCGAGCCTATGTCTTATTGGGCTGAGGTGTGTGGGTGTGACCTAACATTACATGCACCTCAGAAGAGCGTGTTAAACCTATGTCAATGAACCTTCCCGTTTAAGAATTTGAGATTTATGTGTATGTTCTCATTTTTGCGTGTTTAAGGATCCGCGATGGCGCAAACGGGGGAGGCACGGTCCCAGGCAGAGTTGGCCAAGGGGACCCAGGAGGTGCAGGGTGGAGCACCGCCCCCTCTAATAGATGCGGCTCCGGGTGCGCCGAGACTAGCGGGGTTTTTCTATTTATCCACCCAGTTTTTGGCGTTGGCTTAGGGGGGGTTGCCGGTTGCCCTATATTGGGCGAGGTTCATGGAGTTGAGCCGGTATGCGCAACCGGCCATGGCAGGTCCAAAGTTTTTGGCTCAGCAGTTCGTTGTCGGTTTGAGGCCTGAGATTCGTCGTATCCTCATGGCATCTGGGGTGGTCGACCTGGAGGTGGCTTTCCGTACGACGGCAATCTTGGAGGTAGAATGTAGCACCCCTAGCAATTTTTTTTAGATTTTTTGGAAATTAAATGGATTTATTTAAGCCTTTCATAAGCTTAAAGTCTTAAATGGGCTAATTAATGGAAAACCTTTGATAAAAAGGCCCTGCTATTAACTAAATGATTAAGTCCACTTAAAAAGGACATTAAAACTAAAATTTGAGCCTTTTAGCCGAAGCCCAAACTCTAGAAATGTAATAGGATTAAGTCCTCTAATTTAAATAGGGAAAATAGGGAAATTAGAATTTGAGTTAAAAGAAAAACTTGATTTTTCGGAAGTCTGGCAAGGTCGCGGTGTAACATCTCAGTAAATTAATAAAGGTTAAAAATATAATAATAAAGTATATAATTGAAATGAAAAATGATGGGAAAATATAGAAAATTATGTCGTAAAATTTATGGGAATAAATAAAGAACAAATTATGATAAAGTGAATAAATAATTGAGGTAAGATCCAACTAAATTCAATCTTTTGCACGGCTTAAAATAATTATTTGGCATCTAATAACCTCCAATATTACTATTTAGTTCGCTATGCCATAAATTCAATACAAATAATAATAATAAAGGAAACTTAGTATTTTAGATATACATTATAGCAACGCAAAATTTTAAATAAATTAGTTACTCGAATACATATAATTCTTGGAATAAATAAATATAATTCCATTTAATGTTTTTTGAGCTAAACAGAAACTTTGTATTAATTAAGGAATAGGCTAATAAAAAATTCATATAATAATGGTCCCGCCAAGTAAAAATAAAAATTTTATCATTATATTGTGATAGGATAAAACCTAATTAATTGGGCTTAATTCCACCACCAAACCCGAGTCTAATTAGAATTAGAGCAACAGGACTGTAATAACCCAGAATACAATAATGGATAAATTAAGAATATTTAATTACCCTTCTCAAATTCAAAAGGATAAAAATAATAAAAATATGAAAAATATGTAACCCTGTAGAGTAAGGAATTTCTAACATAATTGCCAAAGTGGACAACCCCAAAAGAAAATTCAAAATAGGAGTTTTGGGCCAATTTAGGACTTATTGGGTTAAACTCGGAGTCCAGGGGGAAACCCACCCAATCTAGCCTAATTGGACCTCAAACCTTGACCTAATGGGCTCAAATCGGAGCCAAACCCTTGGCCCACCTAGGCTAGACATTTTCTCCCGAAAATTGTAACCCTAGAAACCCTAATTTGGGCTGGCGGTGCTAGATTTGGTCAAAACATGATTTTTTTGCAGATTTTTCACCTAGGATTTCTACCGATCGACCCAGGGCTCTTCGAGCCCCCTTAGCTCTATAAATAAGGGGCCACACTCCCCTAGAAACCCTATTTGCTCTGGGAGACGGCGGCGTGCGTGGTTGAGGGTGAATCGGGTGGTGGAAGGCGAAGCGTCTAGGGTTTCGGCGTCGACTTCATCTTCATCTTAAATCGACCTAAGGTAGGTGTTTTCTCAGGCAAAGCCCCTAACTATTATACTCAAAATGATCATTTGCATGTCTAGATTAGATTGGTATATGTTTCCCCAATTTTTACCTTGTGTATGGAGAGTATTTTATCCCGCATCGAAGAGGTATCGCCGTGTTTACGTTTTCTGCCAGAACAAGGGCTCGATTTCATATCACAGTCCACCCAGTAACCGCGTTCTGATGATAGCGGCTGCCCGATAGACCGCGATCTGGCGTTTGAAATTTTAATGTAAATATTTATTCTATCAAGATCACGGATTCTTCCCTGATCGCGTTCTCCATGTCACGGCCCTCTAGCGACCGCGACCTGGCACGAGTTCCCAGGAACCTAGTGCCCTGTCCAACATTTTAAGTGAAAGTTTATATGTCTACATGCATGTTTTCATGTCTACACATCATCAGAACCAACTTATGAATCTAGGAAATATATTAAACCCTAATCTTCTCTAAGTTCATGAGCTTGGTTCTTCACCCTTGATTCTTGTTCTTACCTTGATCTCTCTTGTCTCAAGCATGTTAAAAGACTAGTTACCTTCTGGAAAGTCTGAAATTTATTCATGATAGCATGTTTTAATACATGGCATGTTGTGGTGCGGACACCCGAGCAGTTGATCGACGCGATACGCCGAGCCACCGGTACCGCACACGGAGCACGACTCGAGCCACCTCAGCATCTATTTGGCTCGGAGACAGCCTGGAGACACCCCCCTGAGTCCCGGCATTTATCATATTTAGTTAGACTTTATGTGTGTGTAATTTGTGTTTATTTCATTGTATGTGGTTTGCTATTTTGATTGTAAGAGGGGCTTATGTGCAATTTGGACCCCGTGGGCCCCACGGGCCCCCCAGGCCCCATCCCATTGAACCACCTCACCCATGGGCCCCATGTGGGGTCAGTCAACATGTCAAATAGAGGCTTCTAGATGGGTGGGCCAAGTGGGGGACAAGGGACTTAGAAAGTCCACATTTGGCCACCCACCCCCACCTACCAAGTCCACCTTCTACTCCTTGGTCCAAGGGCCGCCCCCCTCCTTGTTTTATTATATTATTTTTATGTGTGTGTGTCACACTCAATCCAGGCCACTCATTCCCATCCCCTAGATCCAACGGTTGCCAATGGATTTGAGATGTAACACATAAATACTTGTAATTTCTCATTTTCATGAATTAATGCCATTTGATTCAAACAAATTCAAGAGCAAGGGCTAGTGCGCCCCCCTCCTCTCTCCTCCCTCTCCCCCTTGAAGCTGTGAAGGCTTCCATTCTGAGGTGTGACGCCTCGTGTATCGGTTCCGACGATCGCCGCCGCCGCCACGAGCCGCCACCGCACCGCCACCGCCATCAACGGAGTTCTACCCGCGCAGTACCACAGAAGCTTCCACGAATTTCTTGTCTCAGCCACGAGCTCAGATAGATCTGGAAATTTTAGTGGGTGTTCCAGAGGTGTCAAGGACATCCCACAAATTTTGGTTTTCCATTCAGATCTCGTTTCATATTTTTTGATTTTCATCCACTCTTCCATTTCAGTTCTGCCAGAGTTCTGTCCAGATTCATCCCCGCCCTGAGTTTCATATCTTAGTCCCACTTTTTGATTTATGTTGGTTCGCCCAATTTTATTGGGGATTCCACCCATCCATCCCTTCATCCATAATTTTTCGTAATTTTTGATTCGCCCATCTCATATTTTCTAAAAATCATTCTCAGACCCATCTACAGTTCTGTCCACCTGTTCCCAGATCCGACCACCAGTTACCCCAAAAATCATAGTAAATCACCACCACCTCCAAATCAAATTCCCAAAATAGTCCCAGTTCCGTGGTTTGATACCCTACAACTTTGAAGAAGATCTCAAGAGTTGAATCGGAGGTTTACTAGGCGGTCAACGGTGGTTCTCAGACAAGTGCCCTGCAGATCTGAGATTTCGGTTACTGTACAACAGGGGCTTGTAAAGTCAATAAAGTTCTGATCCGACCGGATCCAGAAGATCTCTCTGGATCTAGATCGAAGCATTTGAAGAGAGCTTTCCAACGATAGCTCATGCGTCCCGATCCGACGTCGGGATTGCTCGCAACGGCCGTTTTCACCGGAGCGCGCGCCGGAAGACAGCAACCAAAATCCGTGGACAGCTAGTTCATCAATTGGGAATCGGCGCCGATCGACCCCCGATCGGTGTTCCCGGCCGACTGCCGTCCGTGGAGGCGCGCCACCAGGGGTCCCCATCACAGTGGGTCCCACCCCCGCAGATCCGGAGGACAGCGCCGTCCGTGGGTCCCGCGGGTCCGCAGAACCTGCCGTTCGGAAAGCACGAAAACGCGGAGTTCGGCACCGCCGGGCGACATCAAGATGCTGCCCGTCAACCCGAGTTGCGTGATTCTCGGGCTCCACATGTGACCTTTTACCTCCCTGCGTGGAGTGGGTCAAATCTTTGTATTGCTGTGATATTGTTTAACCGGGAGTCCGTGACTCGGCCGGGGTTGTCTTCGCCACGCCGGGTGCGTGGAGGTAAAGGTCTTAACTCCTTGGCATTACATTGCTTAGCTAGTATACGGTCTTAGGCCACTGCCGAGAGTGTAGGTACTAGCCCGTGTGTCCATGTCACCCCTGTGAGAGTGAGTGTGACCCGTCCCGTGACTCGATCCGAGTCCAGAAGTTGAGTCGGACTACCCTTGACCTCCGCCAGTTCTTTAACCGCGCACGGTCCGCGCTTTCCCTCGCTTGGGACAACGAGTGAGCTTCCACTTCTGTTAGCGACGTTTTGCCACTAGGAGCTCGTAGTGTCGGGCTTAGTGTCTCCCTGGTGTGTGCTGCTGGTCGCGTCTTCATCTAGAGTCCGAGGGTGGCACCTAGTAGTGTCGTCTCCCGTGTCCGTCCCGCATCAGTTTGGTATCAGAGCAAGTCGAGTCTAGGGTAGTCTTTGCATATGTCTTGCATGCATCATGGTCTAAGTCGAGTCTAGGACCATCATTATTTTCAAAACAAAAAAAAAGTGTGTTTTAAATTGCATTTGCACCCTTTATTCGGTATCTTAAAAGGTGTTGTCCGAACGTTAGGCTACGCCTACCGGGAGGTCGCACACTTGCGGGAGTGATCTTCGGATCGATTAACTCCGCCCCGTACCGGATATTGGTTTAGGTCTAAGTGCATCATTTAGTGTGTGTTTGCATTAGTCGGTGTCTTCTAGGTCGTGTGTCAGTTGCATACCCACCCGTCGAGGTACCCAATACTCGCCACTACCACCTATGGCGGATTCCCGGGCCCGTATCTCCGATGAGTCCTCGACGGTCGAGATGTTCCAAGCCATTATGGAACGTCTTGACACGCGTATGGATGGCCTTAGTACGCGTATGGATGGCATAGGAACGCGTCTAGAAGGGCGGATGAAAGCCCTCGAGGATCGGGCCGAGTCTTCGGATCAGTCCATCCAGGGTCTAGTTGGGAGAATTGCCGTCCTAGAGAGAGGCCCAGTAGCGGCGCAACCCGCGCCAACGAATGGCCAACAAGAGCCGGTGCAGCAACCCGCTGTGCCAAGGGCTCAAGTGGAGAACGTTGGGGTTCAACAGGTGCATGTGGTGGATGATTATGCATCTGATAATGATCAAGGGGGTAACGGTCATCGTCATCAACGACGGAATCGTGATGACGAGGATGACGACCACATTCTTAGGGGTGTGCATACGGACCCTCCCACTTTTAGCGGGTCCTTGGACCCTAGGGTGTATTTAGATTGGGAGGCCGGCATGGACCGGTACTTCGAGTGGTTTGAGATGACGGACCACCGAAGAGTCCGATACGCAAAGATGAAGCTGCAAGGGCAGGCCCAAACTTATTGGATCAATGTGGAGAGCCTGCTCAACCAGCGACGTCAACCCCAAATCGGTACTTGGGATGATATGAAAATCAAATTAAGGGAGAAATACCTCCCCACCTCATATCGCCAACGTCTTATAGATAAGTGGCAAAGCATCTCCCAAGGGAACCGATCCGTGACTGAGTACACCGCCGAGTTCGATGAGTATTACTTACGGTGTGGGGTCACGGAAGAGAGCACCATGACTATATCCCGCTTTCGAAGAGGTTTGCGGCCTAATTATCAATATGAACTCTTTCGCCGCAATGCAACCACTTTGGAGCAGGCATATCAGATCGCTCTCGAATTGGAGCAGTTCGAGGCCGAGTTCGAGTCACCCCATCGGTTGGGCTCCTTTCCCCTTCGTAGTGTCGAGCCCCGTGGCTCATTTGGCACGTATCCGAGGGCCCCCATGACTCGACCTTAGGAGCCCGCTCGCCCCGAGCCCTTTGCTCCTAGGCCTCGTCCCCCACCCCCGAGGGACCTTCCTCGTCCCCAGCATCTTACGGCCCCACCCACAGTCCGTCCACCGGCACCCGCACCTCCTGCACGTCCTTTGTTGCCTACGCCTCCTATCCGTCGGGAGGATAAAGGTAAAGGACCTATGATTGGGGAGCCTAGTGGATCACGGTAGCAGTGTTATCGCTGCAATGGGTTTGGCCATTTCGCCAACCAGTGTCCCACCCGCCCATCTCTTCACATTAGGGACACACAGGCCGAGGATACCACCCCTACGGGCCTCGAGTTAGTCAGCTATGAGGCAGATGAAGAGCTAGCTGACGAGTACTATGAGATGGGAGGTGAGGCCCAGGATGCCCAGCATTCGGACGATACCCACGTGGGGGTCGTCAGGTGTATCCTCACCCAGCCGCAGGTCAGTGATGACTGGCGTCGGACTACAATCCTTCATGTATTCTGTAGACTAGGAAAGCAAATTTGCAAGGTGGTCATTGATAGCAGGAGTTGTATTAATGCAATCTCCACGAACGCTGTCGTCCGTCTTGGTCTCACACCCGTAGACCATCCTTGTCCCTATCAGGTATCATGGGTGGATACCACTTCCATTTCGGTCAGGCTGCGGTGCTTGGTCCCGCTGCAGCTCCACTCCTACAGTGACGAGATCTGGTGTGATGTTCTACCCATGGAAGTGGGTAGTATCATTCTCGGTAGGCCGTGGTTATTCGACCGGGATGCCACGCTCCATGGCCGGTCGAACACCTGTACCTTCGACCACGCTGGCCAGCGGGTCACCCTCCAACCCGTTCGGCCCAGGAGCCCATCAGTCAGGGGTCCTACTGGCCCTAGTACTCCGAAGCCTTCCGTTCCCGGGCCTAGTACCCCATCCCCAGCTCGGGCTATGACCGTTACCCCTGGCCCAGGAGAGCCCTCGACGAGGAGATTGATGATGATTAGCTCCCGGGAAATGGAGCAGGAGCTTAGTCAGGGCTGTCCGGTGTTTGCCATTACGGTCCGAGAGGTGGAGAGGAACTCCGAGGGTGAGCTCCCACCCGAGGTTGTTCCCATTCTGCAGGAGTATGCTGATGTATTCCCCGATGAGCTTCCCGTGGGACTCCCACCTATGCGGGATATTCAGCATGCCATCGACCTTGTTCTGGGCTCTTCTTTTCCCAACCTTCCTCATTATCGCATGAGTCCCACGGAGCATGCCGAGCTTAAACGGCAGGTCGATGAGTTAGTGCAGAGAGGGTCTGTTCGGGACAGCATGAGTCCATGTGCTGTACCCGCATTACTTGCCCCGAAGAAAGATGGCACGTGGAGAATGTATATTGATAATCGTGCCATCAACAAAATCACCGTGAAGTACAGGTTCCCTATTCCCCGCCTTGATGACATGCTGGACATGATGGCAGGTGCCACTATCTTTTCGAAGATCGATCTTAAGAGTGGCTACCATCAGGTGAGGATTAGGCCAGGTGATGAGTGGAAGACCGCATTTAAGACCAAAGACGGTCTATATGAGTGGTTGGTCATGCCTTTTGGGTTGACCAATGCCCCTAGCACTTTCATGCGGCTCATGACTCAGGTCCTTCGACCTTTCATTGGAGTCTTTGTAGTGGTGTATTTTGATGATATCCTTATCTATAGCCGCACCACAGGGGACCACTTAGACCACCTTCGGCAGGTCTGTCTACTTCTTCGGCGAGAGCAGCTGTTTGCGAACCCACAGAAGTGTGCCTTCATGACACCTCAGCTTATCTTCTTGGGTTTTATCGTGTCTAGTACTGGGGTCTCCGCCGATCCGGAGAAGGTCCGGGCCATTGTTGAGTGGCCGGAACCCCGTACGGTTCATGATGTCCGCAGCTTTCATGGCCTTGCGACGTTCTACCGTCGCTTCATCCGCGGATTTAGCTCCGTCACCGCCCCGATCATGGATTGCATCCGGAAGGGCACATTTGTATGGACGAAGGCCGCATCCGCCGCCTTCAAGGACATCAAGGAGCGCATGACCCAGACACCTATCCTTCGACTGCCTGATTTCTCGAAGGTGTTTGAGGTCTCTTGTGATGCGTCGGGCGTGGGAATTGGAGGAGTTTTGAGTCAGGAGTCCCACCCGATCGCATATTTCAGCGAGAAGCTGAATGACGCGGAACTGCGATATTCCACGTATGATAAAGAATTCTATGCAGTTGTTCAGGCTCTTAGGCATTGGAGGCACTATCTTTTACATCAGGAGTTTGTCCTATACTCCGACCACGAGGCATTGAGGTACCTCCATTCGCAAAAGAAGCTTAACTCGCGTCATAGTCATTGGGTCGAGTATCTCCAGCAGTTCACCTTTGTGCTGAAACATAAGGCTGGAGTGGAGAATAAGGTGGCTGATGCCTTGAGTCGGCGAGCATGTTTGCTTACCACCATGAGTGCCGAGGTCATAGGGCTAGAGAAGATGAAGGAGGCCTATGTTGACTGTCCTGACTTCGGTCAGATTTTTGCCACTCTCCAGGCCGGACCCTCGAGAGATCTTGATGATTATATGCTTCAGGAGGGTTACCTCTTTCGAGGTAGCAGGCTATGTGTTCCCCAAACTTCGGTACGAGATTTCTTAGTGTGAGAACTACATGCGGGAGGTCTAGCCGGCCACTTTGGTCGGAACAAGACTATTGAGGCAGTGGAGCATCGATTTTATTGGCCGAGCTTGAAGCGCGATGTTGCTAACATCGTGGCTCAGTGCCGTACATGTGCTACGGCCAAGATGAAGAAGCAAAGCTCGGGCCTTTATACGCCTCTTCCCGTGCCTGATGCCCCGTGGCAGGATGTTAGCATGGATTTTGTTTTGGGATTGCCACGTACCTCCAGGAAGCATGATTCGGTCTATGTGGTGGTTGACCGTTTCTCGAAGATGGCCCTCTTTATCCCTTGCTCGAAGACTTCGGATGCTTCTAGGGTAGCCCGCCTATTCCTTACTCATGTGATGTGCAAGTTCGGGTTGCCTCGCACTATAGTGTCTGACCGTGATGTTAGATTCACTTCCTACTTTTGGAAGACACTATGGCATATGATGGGTACTCACCTCAAGTTTTCCACTGCATATCACCCCCAGACCGATGGTCAGACCGAGGTAGTCAATAGGAGTCTGGGAGATCTTTTGAGGTGTCTAGTCAGGGACCGCATTGGGGATTGGGATCTCATTTTACCCATGGCTGAGTTTGCATACAATGATTCGGTGAATAGGTCTACCGGCATGAGTCCATTTGAAATTGTCACAGGTCGTAGGCCTAGGAAACCCATTGACCTTGTCCCCATGCCTATCCATGCTAGAGTGCCGAAGTCGGCCGAGTCGTTTGCTAGGCACGTTAGGAGTTTGCATGACGACATCCGTTGTCACATTGAGGCCAGCAATGCACGGTACAAGGAGTTAGCCGATGCCCACCGACACCACCGAGAGTTCCACGAGGGCGAATACGTCATGATCAGAGTAAGACCTGAACGGTTTCCCTCTGGAACCGTTAAGAAGTTGCAAGCTCGCGAAGCCGGTCCATTCAGAGTGTTGAAACGCGTTAGATCCAATGCGTACGTTGTAGACTTGCCCGAGGAATATGGTATAAGCTCTACCTTCAATGTATCGGATCTTGTTGCATATAGGGACCCAGCGGTGATCCCTAGTGAGCCTTTTGAGCCATCTCCTCCCCTTGAGAGTGATCTCACACCTGAGTGTCCACTTCCACCTCCAGCCCCTTTTTCACGGCAGCGTCAGCATATAGATCGTATACTGGACGAGCAAGTGACAGTTACCAGGAGTGGATCTTACCCGCGCTACCTAGTGCGATGGAGAGGACGGCCCGCTACTGAGGACACATGGATCACACATGGTGAGTTGCAGTAGATCGATCCGGACCTTTTGGAGCGATACAGGAGCGATGCAGACCCTTACTCGACAGGGTCGAGTTTTTCCCACCCGGGGAGAATTGGTGCGGACACCCGAGCAGTTGATCGGCGCGATACGCCGAGCCACTGGTACCGCACACGGAGCACGACTCGAGCCACCTCAGCATCTATTTGGCTCGGAGACAGACTGGAGACGCCCCCCTGAGTCCCGGCATTTATCATATTTAATTAGACTTTATGTGTGTGTAATTTGTGTTTATTTCATTGTATGCGGTTTGCTATTTTGATTGTAAGAGGGGCTTATGTGTAATTTGGACCCCGTGGGCCCCACGGGCCCCCCAGGCCCCATCCCATTGAACCACCTCACCCATGGGCCCCATGTGGGGTCAGTCAACATGTCAAATGGAGGCTTCTAGATGGGTGGGCCAAGTGGGGGACAAGGGACTTGGAAAGTCCACATTTGGCCACCCACCCCCACTTACCAAGTCCACCTTTTACTCCTTGGTCCAAGGGCCGCCCCCCTCCTTGTTTTATTATATTATTTTTATGTGTGTGTGTCACACTCAATCTAGGCCACTCATTCCCATCCCCTAGATCCAACGGTTGCCAATGGATTTGAGATGTAACACATAAATACTTATAATTTCCCATTTTCATGAATTAATGCCATTTGATTCAAACAAATTCAAGAGCAAGGGCTGGTGCGCCCACCTCCTATCTCCTCCCTCTCCCCCTTGAAGCTGTGAAGCTGTCAAGTCTATGACATTCCACATCTGCGTGAATTTTATACATTCATTTGACATGAATACATGAACATACTTGCTTGACTTGACTTGATAAATGGCCAATCACTTGTGCATGTTCATTTTATGGCTTCACTTGGGATATTCTATAGCCATAATGGCAATTGTTTTCTCATGCCTTACTTGAATTGGAAGTTATACTTGATCTCCTCTTTTCCTATTAAGCATGACTCTATTATGATTGTTGCCTTCGATTTTTACTAGAATTGTTCAGTTCATGCATGTCATACTCTTTCACATTATTAAAATATTAAGCACTTAAATTTTGCCTGGCGATAGGAATGTAAATCCTACTGAGCTTCTTGCTCACCCTCTTTCTTTAACATTTTTCAGGTATTTCAATAGTTGGAACGCATGTAATTGGGAATGGACAAGAGTGATCGACTGGACCTGAAACTTAGAGACTTGAGTCTTTTCCTTGTTTTATTGAGTCTAGTTAGAGTCGTGTGTCATGTTTCTTTTCTTCTTTCCCTTTTCCTTTTTATTTGAGTCCATTATTGTAATTCAAGTCAAAATTGAAAATTTGTGATTAAATAAAAGTGTTTTTAATTCTGGCCTCAATTGTTGCATCCCCTAGTTGATGTTTGGTGTTTGATTTTAATGATAATAAAATGATTGTGCTTGTGGGTATGTGCATCATTGAGCAACGTGTTTATCAAACCAAGTATGTGTGTTTCATTGAGCAACATGTATGCATCTTGGTTGATGAGTTAAAAGATGACTACAAGATTCTCACTTGGAAGTCATATGAATGATTATTTTTTAAGGAACTTATGCTATGTTATCTTGGCTTGCAGGATCAAAATCCATGATTCATGCTTGGAACTCAAAGGAGTCCATCAATGAAGCTCTTCTTCAAAAAGGGAGTTAACCTTCTCATTGCATTGCATCGACTCTTTCTATGTTTCATGTATTTCATCAAAAAGGTTTTCAAAGTCGTGGTTGGGTATTCTCATACATTTTCCTCATAAAGTTTTTGAGCTTGAAATATCCTCAACCTATTAACTTGAAATTTGATGAATGTTATTTTAGTGATGCTCTTTGATTCTATGGATTCATGGTCATTTGACTTTGGCAAAAGAAGTCAATGTGCATAGCGTGCTTCATTTGCCTATATGATAATCTTGGTTTGGGGGTGATTCAATTCTAGCTTGAACTACATGTTGAATGGAGTTATTCTTTCTGAAGATAGCTAGATTTGGGTTTAATCCATGAGGTTGTGTTCATGGAACACACTTGTTGTTGTTTCTGTTCTGAAAACTAAGCTTGTGTTCATGGACCCATATTGAAGATTGATGATTCTATCTTTGTTGCCCATGCTATATGGTATTGTGATATGTGGAGGATCTGCTACATGTTATATAGGCCTTGTGATATGCGGAGTCAACCCATCCTAACAAAAAGCCGACCCCTTGCATGTGTAATGAGCCTTTCTGTTCTTGTTGTTCTATTTTGGTTGAGTTCACGTGCATATCTCTTTATTGAGCTTTTAAGGATGATGAATGTTTTTCATGCATATCTCTCATGATAAATTGACTGTGCAACATGCCTAATCAAATCTTGTGAACCTTGGTAGAGTTTGACTAAAGACGCTCTTTCATTGTGTTCAACTTCATACACATTAGCTCTTGTTGTTTAAGTGTAAGACCTATGTTTTCAAGGGCTTTAATGCATGTCATCCATATGTATTTAATGTGTTTTTTTATGAGTGTGTTTCATAGATTTTGAACTTAGGTTGTTTGGGTTTAAGTCTTAGTTTTTCATTCATGAAGGTTGAACACTTATCAACGGGTTTTATCTTTTAAATCTGAACTTTTTAAAAATCTGGAATACTGTTCATTCCGGTCGACCGACCCTGGGATTCCGGTCGACCGAAATTCCCAGAGTTGGGCAATTTTCAGTCTGTAAATTTCAGGTCGACCGCCCAACCCCTGTAGGTCAATCGGAATCGGCGAAACCCAAAAACGTGGATCCGAAAACCATCTAAACCCAGTCCATTTGTGCTTAACTCTTACCCCTTTGCCCTTGGGTTGGTGGGAGACCTATTGGGGGTCCTTTTTGAGGTTTCTAGAAGGGTTATACTAGTCTTTTGATTTCTCCTATATGTATACATATGAGAGCTATGAATTTCACAAGGAAAACCCTAATGTGTTCATTGGTTCTATCTTGTAGGTGAAGAAAGGGGAGAAAGGAAGAAGAGCTCAAGCCAAAGGGATTTGATCTACATCCTGGAGGATTTGGAGATCGTGCATGAAGAGAAAGTGAAGCGGATTGAAGAGAGGAACACACTGACGTTCAAATCGATGGCATCTGGCTTACCTCCGACCCGAGAATCAAAGAACATCATCATTCGGCCTTGGAAAATAAGGGGGATCGTTTCCACATGTTTTATTTGTTGTTTGTGATGTGCTTCATGATTTATATTTAGGGTTGAGCACGGTTGAATATTTGTGTTAATTTTCTGAACTAGAAATACTATGTGTGTGACCGTTTGTATACGGTCGTGTGTCTTCGGTGCTACGTTTGTTGCAGCATGTGTGTGTGTTTGTGATCCGATCGTTGGATCGTGTTCGAGACTCTGTCTCCGTGTGTGTTTGGTGTTATACAATGTGTTTGTAGGGTTTACTCTGCGTGTGTGTTGGGGCGTGTCCCCGTGTTTGTGTGCAGGCGTCATCCTGTGTGTTGTTGGAGCGTCGCCTTCGTGTTGGGGATTTATCCCCTTGTGTGTTGGAGCCTTGCTCCGTGTTGGGGAGTCTTCCCCGTGCTAGTTTATCCAGCGAGTGGATCCTTACCGGTTTGGTAAGGGGTGGACGTAGGGAGTCCGTCGTGGTCCTGAATCACCTTAAAAATCCTTGTGTCTTGTGGTGTGTATTGTGGTTTACTTTATTGCGATTAATTGTTAATTCAATACACATGTTATCGGTGAGTATGAGCGAATTCTAATTGCACAAGCAAAACTCAATTACCAAGATTACATTGTGTAACATGCTTAATTACTTAATCTTGTGCATGATTGAGTGAGCTCGTCGAGATTGAGAGAGCTTAAATTACTCTGTTTGTTTTAATCTTTTCAATCTCGTCAAAGTTGTTATTTTCGCTAAGAAAGTTTTAAATTTACCATTTTGAGTGGGGGACAATTCAACCCCCCTTCTTGTCCGCTCGCCTACCCTGGACCAATATCAATGTGTTTTGTGATGTTGTTTATTGTCATTTAAGTTGCTCTGATTGTCATGACTGTTTCGCTGCCACGTTCCAAACAAGTTTCTGCTACTATCGGTTCAGGGCGTGACATGCGGTCTATCGCGCGACCGCTACCTGACGAAGGCGGTCTTGGCTCGACCGCTCTGGTTCCAAAAATAGAAAGTAGATAAACATGAAAAACTCGACTTTTTATCCACGATTTAGCCATGATTCGATGTGATCTCAAAGAAAAAAATTATCTAGGACTCTTAGGGATCAACTTGACACCATATAAGGATTCTAATTCGAACTAAAAATCTAACCCTAGGTCGTTCCCTATAAATAGGCCCCATGTCTGTCTGACGTGAACCCTAGGTTTTTGATCGCGCGGAATGCAGGTATAGTATCATCTTTTTAAGTTATGTCTTTAGAACTTTTTATTTCCCTTAGTATCTTCTAACATCTCTCCAATTTTTGTGTTAGGAGAACAAGCAACCAAAGATTTAGAGCATGCGGAAGAAGCCGGTTCCACGTAGGATGCACAGGAATGAGGGCTCCCTTCCGGTGAATAATTCGAGGTCTAGGATCAACCCAAGAGGTAGGTTGTCTCATGATCGGCTTAACATGATGTTAGGAATATAAACCCTCTATTCCCTCTCATTTTCATGATGAATGCACGATTTATTTCAAGGTTTGCCACGATCGCGTATTAGAGTTCTAGTTCATGCTGTCCATCCAACCTTAATGGAAAGATAATAACTATTGATTGATTACATGCTCTTTGATGCATTATCTACATGCTAGCATGCTATCCCTTTCAGATTTGTACTAGTTGTCTCTTTATTTTTCATTAAAAAGGCCCTGCAAGGCCGGGGGTTGCTTCTGTCTGAGGACAGACGAATAGCGTTCTAGCAGAAACCGTGACCATAGTAGCGGTCTTCAATCAACCACGATCTCCAGATAGTGGTAGTAGAAGAACTGTGTTCTGTTCACCAGAAACAGTAACCAGATCAAGGGTCATGATTCTCTTATTGTTCATAGTAGTATCTATACTATATTTTGAGATGTTTAAGTTTTAAGCTATAGCATGTTTTAACAGGAGCTATGTTTTGTGCCCTCTCATGTTTTAAAAGGTTACTTTCATCATATGCTAGTTTCACAAATAAAACCCTATAGTTTTGTACTTAAGGGATTTCACTTTATTTTGCTGTAACTTCTTATACATCAATCTCTGTTTGACACTATCACTCTCATTTTCATTCATTCATAGTTACTTGTACATAGCCCATACTCCAGTACATTTTCTATTAGTCACATGCACTTGATAGGAACACCCTCTTGGACATAGAACGCCTCTCCATCGGATATTCCTTCTGTCGGACTAGGTATTCATGTTTCAAGGCCTCCGTAAGTCTCTGCAAGTCTGGGATTCTCACTAGGATGTCAAACCGATTGTACCCTAAAAGCCCAAAAGTTAGATGAGCACTTGTGATTTTTTGTATTCTGTCCTGATCGTGGCTAGTCGATCAACCGCGTTCTCTTGATTGTGGTGGCCAAACGACCGCATTCATTCCACCGTGTTGGCTATTATTAGTCAACCGATATCCTGATTTCAGTCGTCCGACATTCCTATTTTCGGTCGACAGACTTCTACTTCAGTCGACTGACTTTTCCTTAGTCGATAGACTTTTGATCGTGAACCCCTACTCGATCGCGTTCTCCATATCACGGTCGCCTTCCAACCGCGTTCTATCAAAGCTTGACCAACCTGAAGGTTTGACCAAAGGGTTGATTGTATTCAATCTCAGATGATCTTCTGATTCTCTGGAACTTGAAAGAGTACTTACCAAGTCATTAATTAATTATAAAATTAAGAAAGATGTCGTTATACTGTTGAAATCCTTCCGTAGCACAACGTCCTTTTTAATTCGTTTATGACCTTTTTTTTGAAAACCCTACCTAGAGGTAGGTAGGAGAGTGCACCCCCTACCAGAGGTAGAGGGGATAGCCACTCCACCACCGTACAACTAGGAGGTAAATTTTATTACCATAAGAAAAATTAATAACAATTACATCAAATGAATTCTAGGCATACCTAACTTATCTAAACGAGCAGCACCTTTAACAAATCTAGGTAGTTGCTGCTGAGATGAAAAGAATAAATTACATTTTGTAGTGCAAGCCAAATTAGCTAAGGAATCTGCAACCGTATTAGCCTCTCTGAATATATGGATCGTGATATCTTTTGCAGATAATATACTCCAGATTTCTTTGATATAAATGAGTATCGCCCATGGACAGGGAACCTTTCTGTTAATCACTTGCACAAGCACTTGAGAATCACATTCAATAAAGGCAGGCTGTGAAGTCACTGTCTGCAGATATTTAACACCATCAAGAAGAGCCCTTGCTTCCGCAATGATACTATTACAATACGCATAAAAATGAGAGAAAGCTAATAATACTATCCCTTGGGAATATCTAATAACACCACCACCACCCGAATCTCCTGACTACTTGCATGCTCCATCAGTGTTCAACTTGAGGTGAGGCCAAGGAGGACAAAGCCACTTAATTAGTTTCACCTGAGGACAATCATTAATAGATACCTTGATCCCAAAATCAGCCAAGATCCTCTGACTCTTATAATTGTCTTCCTGTAGCTCAGCAGCACCAATAACATGCTTAACTTGCGATATAATCTTGTGAGACAAAGTATGTTTTGAAATTTTCATGTCATATTTTGTAGCATTTCTGGATGTCCAAAGTTCCCAAGTGCCATAAGCAACTACAGCAAGAGTAAAAAACCTAACATATATTTTTTCTTCATAGCTTGGATGGAATTTAATATCATGGCTCTAGCTGTCCAAATCTGCAAGCCTTTATGTCACGCCCCGGGCCGATAGCAGCGGAACGTGTCGTTTACTCGGAACGTGGCAGTAAAACAGTCGTGAATGATCAAGAGCAATCGCATAAGACCAAGATAATTTTGAACAACAATAGAAATTTTATTTCTAATATGAATCTCTTACAAGAACTTGTTGTCCATCTTGGAGACTTCAACATAATGGAAAAGAAGATAACGACATACTAACAGACTTAGACAAGATAACTGAATAAGAGACGATAAGCTAACTTAGCTAGACAATACTATCTAGACTCAAGAAAAATAAAAGACTCGGGTTCACTAGTTTCCACAGCTCGCTTGCACACTTGTCCCGCCCGTGTGGGTCTCGGTCTTGCTAGCTACCTGCTTACCTGAAAATGTTGGAATAAAACGGAGTGAGCGAACGCTCAGTAGGAAATTATATCTCAAGCACTAGCAATGGGTTTAAATAATTACAAGTTTCATGAATGCAATAAAGCTATGCATGCTCGCATAAAACGACAAGATAGAGAGAATGTAATATCAAAGAATAAGATGAACTAATCATGAACTTTCAACAAGATACTTAAGATATTCAAGCAAGTACATTTAACAAGTCATGTCAAGAATTTTGGCTATCATGTATCAAGCAAGTAAATTACCCTTTTTCGGGCCACGCATTTCATGTCAAGGCAAGTACGATTTCAAGCACAAGATTTATGTGGAATGTCCAATCTAGAAAGTAAAGTACTCGGTATAATGCCAGATACCTTATCATTTTAACTCCCATGGGCACAAGTACTTTCGGGTGCTCCCCCTAGGACCAGATCGGGCCCTATATGCGCAGGCATTTATCATGTGTTTTGACATCCACTTTTGTTTACATAGCCAATTTTTGAATTTCAATAATCAAGCTTGTAGATATGTATGATAACTTTGACAGAATGGAGTCCAAAAATATGACAAAGGACATAGAATGGCGATAATAACGGTATAATCACGATATCGATAAAACTAGGTAGAATATGGTTCCCTTAACTGGGGTACCATGACAAATCAATATGGACATTCTATATATAGAATTTAGGTCCACATGAACAGTATATCAAAGGTAAGATACCCTCATTCTTATCATAGAAATGAGGTTTACAAGAATGGCATGATATCATCATTCCATTAAGAATTTCTTATGATATACTCTTTGTATAGCATAAGGGCTGGTATACCATGTTTCTTTAGAGTGACATGGCATCAATGGTGTAATGGATTTTTAGGGTACAACCAGCTCAGTCAGCCTTGAGGGAATCCAAGGCTACGAGGAGTCTTACGGAGGTCTCTATGACTAACTCGCTAGTCCAAAGGAACGGAATGTCCAATGGAGAGCTTGTATGTCAATGAGAATTGAGTGTGATCGATAAAACAATCGTGAAACGTGGGACTATACTCACGGAATGGAGAATAGTGCCGATATATATATTATATAACATATGAAACCATCGGTTAACAAAAACAGTGAAAATCAGTTTACAGTAAAATAACGACTTAAGTAAAGTCATTTATCAAGTAATTAACGCCTAACAGAAGGGCGTTTACATATGTTTACATATTGGCAGAATTTTCAATAATTCAGAAATTTATCTAAAACGCGCCCTGGACAGGGGCGTTTCTTTGCAATGAGACGACTACAGTAGCAGGCGTCTTTTTATTTACAATATTTTCAGAACATATTTATTTTCAGAAATTATCAAAAACACGCCCTTGGCAGGGGCGTTAATCATTAAATTCTTATCTTTACAGAATATATTGTTCGGGCTTTTAACAGAAACGCGCCCTATGAAGGGGCGTTACTTTTCAATTCACGCCCTGTGATGGGGCGTTAACACATGGAACACGACCTTGTCTAGGTCGTGAATTCAAGAAATTTCAGAAATTATCATGAACAGGAAGAAATAAATTTCAGGATAACAATCATATCATCATGACAGGAAAATTGGCTGGAATTCACAGGTAGAGTCATGCAGTATATTAGTTTTGATATTCCATATAAAATGAATTTTTAAACCGTGAACGATTATTAATTTTAGGTAATTTCATAGAATTAACGCCTGTGTTCAGGGCGTCAAATCTAGAATTAACGACCTGGTCAGGGTCGTGTCTTGTAAAATAGCGCCCTTGACAGGGGCGTTTCTTTCAAAATATTGCAGAAAAACGCATTAAAACTATAATAAACCGTATGCATGTCATGCTAATATACATATATCTTAAATTATTTTATTTGGGCTACAGTGACTTGAGAAAATCCTACCTTAATTGATAATCTGAAGATTGAACCGTGAAGGTTTTGGGAAGAGAATCGATGCTCTGTTTATAACAGGCTCTTAAGATGGCAGCTACTGGCTGATGGCTTTGATGAAGAGGACGCAGAAGAACCCTTGTTTCTTCAGTAAATCAAAAGATGCAGATCCTACAGAAGAAACCAATATTAATTTCTTCCTCGTGTCTGACCAGAGGGGAAGGAAAAGAACAATACCTTGTTCTTTCTCGTATGCAGAACTCCCTTAACCTGTATTAGAGGAAAAAAAGATGAAGAACCATTAGTTCTTCATGTAACCGAAGCAAAGAGAAACTATATGAACTGCTACTACGTACCTTGTAGTTTTTCCAAACGCCAAATAGCGTTTAAGGTTCGATCAGTAGGTTATTTATAGGGTTTTTGGAGTCCTAACAAAAGTAGTGTTTGATTGAGGGTAATATATCCTTATTAGAGTCCTTGCCCTATTAACCACTTACTAGATTAACATGATCCTTCCCTGGATAAACTCTGGGTTCGAACGGTTCACGAATGGAATTAACGACTTTGGTCAGGGCGTCGATTCCTGAATTGACGACCTGGTTCAAGTCGTTTCTTAAGAAGCGCCTGGTACGAGGGCGTTCTTTGTTTAAAAACACGCCCATGAAAGGGGCGTTTCTTTTACTTGCCCAATTTGGTCGCGTGAGAGTTGACGACCGCTCCTGTGGGCGTCCTTTCTTTAGGCACGCCTTCCCTGAGGGCGTGTATTCTTTAAGTAGCGCCTGTACTAGAGGCGTTATTTCCATTTCACTCTTTTATTTGTTCATTCGTATATAATATATACTTTCCTTCTATTTCTAGGTATATATATATATTGCCTATATGGGAGAAGATAATAAAACGTGTTAAAAAGCCCATTAAGCGTAAAATGCTTGGGTTGAGTTTGGGCCAATGGAGCTTAGCATTAAAAATGTTAATCCTTTATCAAGGCCTAATAATTATATTTGTAACTAGTTATTTCTATTTGTTCCTTTACACAAGTTTACTTTGTTTGGAAGTCTTACTTGTTTATTTGTCAAGACCTTACACATACGACTTATATCTTTTAATAACTTGCATGTATTTCCATCTATGCATAAATAAGGCTCTTAAGACTATCTCTAAGGTTCTATACCTCATTGATTTGGTGTGGCTAGTTCTCACTTACATTGAGATCTTAGTAATCTTCTATTTAGAGATTTTATTGCTCATAAGTTCTTTAACTTTTATTAGTCTTTGTCCTAGGTATCAGAGGCAGGTTCGATCTGAGCAACCCCTTGGGAATATCACTTGACCATTTATTTATTTGAATAAATTTTTAATTAACATTTTATACTTGTAAGAGTAGGTATATCATTATGTATATTTTTATTCCTGTTCCAAAATTACCGGGCGTTACACTTTAGAATGGAAAGAAGACCAAACATTAGAAGCCCGCTCACTATTAACCAAAAGATGGTTAATGTCCTCCTCATGATGAACCTCACAGCAAAGGCATTTGGAACATATAGGACTACCAAGTGATCTAACATTAGCATCAGCGGGTAGACAATTAAAAATGATCTTCCAAAAGTGCACATAAAGCTTGATTGGCAGCCATTTGGACCAACTTCAATCCTAAAAGGGATGAGGCTCATTCGAAAATTGGCCACCTATGTTTTTATAAACAGAGGAGACAGAGCAATCACCATTGGGAGATAAACTCCAAACTTCCTTGTCAGGAATTTGGGAAAGATTGACATGGCTGATAGCTCTCCTAGTTTCAAGAGGAAGAAATCTCTCTATAAATAAATTATCCTCCTAGTGGGGTGAATAATAATGTCTCGGACGGTGGCCTTTTTGTTGGGAATATTTTCATTGGAGATATACGAAGCCAAGCTTCGATTACCTAGCCAAATGTCCTGCCAAAAATTGGAACAGCAACCATCACCAATGACAATTCTTTTGTGCTGCAATATCTGATTTTTAGCTTGTAACCAACATCTCCTGGCATGCCCTTTTATAGCTTTGAAGTTAACATCACTAATATGGCATCCTCGGATATGTTTAGCCCTGAAGAACTTAGCCCATAATGAACTAGAGTGCAGAGCCTTCCACAACATTTTAACACTCAGAGCTATTTCCATATGCCTCAGAGACATAATGCCAAGCCCACCACAAGAAACCAGCTTACAAATATCCTTCCAAGATCTCCAATGTCTTCTGTTACCTTGCTTAGAAAAACCCTAGAAAAAGTTAGCAAAAGAGCGCTCTAAAGTCTGATGGATTCCAGTATGAAGGGGAGTAGAAGCCAATGAATAAATAGGAATAGATGTAAGGACATGCTTGATTAAAATTACCCTTGCACCTTGTGAAAGAAACTTAGCTTGCCAACCTTCAATACGCTTGTGAATAGAAGGGATAATACCAGCAAAATGGACTTTCTTAGTCCTTCCCAGAACCAAAGGGAGCCCCAGATACTTGTGAGGGAAAGAATGCCAAGAAAAACCAGTAATGTCCTCAATTTTCTTTCCTAAAGCAACATTAGCTCTGGGATGAATAAAGACACCACTTTTCCCCACATTAATTAGTTGCCCAGAAGCTCTTTCATAAGCTCGTAAAACAGTCATAATATTTCTGATAGAGGTAGCAGTAGTCTTGCCAAAGATTAAAGTATCATCAGCAAATAAAAGGTGAGATATAGAAGGGCACCTATGGGGGCCAGCAAACCAACCTACCAGACCCTTCACATAAGCTTCATGAAGCAAATGACTTAAGGCTTCCTCTGCAAGAATGAAAAGAGAAGGAGCAATTGGATCACCTTGACGAATCCCCCTAGAGGATCTGAAAAATCCTGTTGAGTTACCATTCAGCAATACTGAAAACCAACAATTACTCACCATAATTTCAATAAGATTTATAAATGAAACACTGACCAAACCATTTCAAAATAGCAAATAAGAAGTCCCACTCAAGTCGATCATATGCCTTTGCCATATCCAGTTTAAATATAACATTACTTCCTCTAGTTTTCCTACCTAGCTCATGGACCATTTCTTGTGCAAGCGCAATATTTTCCACAATGTATCTCCCTTTCACAAAGGCAGTTTGCTCCTTGGAAATAAGATTTGGCAAGATAGTGGCTAACATGTTGCTGATGATCTTAGATATAATCTTATAAAATAAGTTGCACAAACAAATTGGCCGATAATCAGAAATCTCAGAAGCATTATTGACTTTAGGAATGAGAGCAATAAGGGTGGCAGTAGCACATCTAGGAAGAGTCTTTCGAGCCTTAAAGAACTCCTGGATGGCACTGACCACTGTTTCAGCAATCACAGGCCCAGCTTTATGGAAAAATGCCCCCGTGAACCCATCAGGACCAGGAGCACTGTCAGGGGACATGGAAAAAACAACATCATGAATTTCAGATTCATTGGGGATAGCACACAGGAGGGCATTATCTTCTGATGACACCATATGAGGAATACTATTAATAATGTCACCATCAATATAATGTTGTTGGGATGTAAACGCCTTTTGAAAATTAGCAACAGCAATATCCTTCATCTCCTCATGATCAGTGGTTAGGAATCCTGCTTAGTTGCGAAGGTGATGAATAAGATTTCTCCTCCGATTACCAACAGCTGTCATGTGAAAAAAAATTGTATTTCTGTCCCCTTCAGCAAGCCAGCAAACTCTTGATTTCTGTCTCCAGAAGCATTCTTGCTGCAGCAAACGGTCCGCAAGCAGGGACTTGGCAGTCTCAAGAATGCCAAAGTTAGACTGCGTGGGGTGAACGTCATATAAATGTTCTGCCTACAAAATAGAATCTTTAGCAGCCATAAGGTTACTGTGTACATTACCAAATACCCGCTTGTTCCACCCCTAAGCATATTCCTCAAAGATTTTAATTTAAGGTATAACGTAATTATAGGAGAGGAAGCAAGAGGACTGGTGCGCCAACATAACTCCACATCCACCAAGAACTGTTCATGAACCGTCCACATTTGTTGAAAACAGAATCTGCTCTTAAATCTGCCAAGGGAGGATAGTTTAACAAGCAGTGGAGCATGGTCAGAAGCCTCCCTAAAAAGATGCTCAACAGTAATAGGAAATAAATTTAGCCACATAGCATTAATGAGAACCCTATCTAGCCTAGCTCATATGCCCTTGCCACCTTGTTGGTTATTATGCCAGGTGTATTTCGAGCCCAGATAACCAGCATCTGTAATAGCACAATTATTAATACAGTCCTTGAACTCAGAAATAGCCATCAAACATGGAGGGCTACCCCCAAGCTTCTCATCAATGTCAAGAATGCAGTTAAAATTTCCAACCACAACCCACGGCCCATTAATTTGAGAATTTAATTGATTCAAGGAAGCCCAAAGAGACCGTCTTTCCATAACAGAGCACTTAGCATAGACAAAATATGCGTAGAAAATTGGCATGGAAGCATTAGATTGCATGGGAGAAATTTGTTGTTCATCCTGAGAGATAATAGAGAAATTCAAGGGATCTTTCCACATCACCCAAATATGAGCAAGCGGATCATCATCAGCAACTGCCTTATCCATACCGATTGTCCTACGAGTCCGTTCTAGGTAACAGACATTTATTTTGGGTTCCAATAAAACAAAACAATCAATTTTGTAAGTTCTAATCAAAAGCTTGACTCGGCCCAGAGAAAGATCATTCCCAACACCTCTAATATTCCAAATAACAAAAGTCATCAAAACTGAGTAGTATCAAGAATATTACCCATGGATCCAGTCCTCCTCATCGCCCTTGTAATAACTCCAGAGCGCTCTTTATGCCTAACACGTACATTACTAATCTCAGCATTGAAAGTAATTTTCTTCACGACTTCTTGTCTTGATAATTCCTTCCATTGATTACTCCCTTTATCACAGTCGGCCTGTAAGGTTTTAATAAGGTCATGCACATCACGCTCATGCAAAGGTACAATAACACCTGAAGGCGCCCTGACAGACACGTCCAAAGCACCATGCAATTGTGATTCCTCAGCATCATGATCCTTCGACACATATCCTATCACCTCATCAGATTGGTTCATTACAGCCTCACCCACCATCAACTGGTTTGGCAGAGCATCCATCTGAGACAGCCCTTCCTTAGTTCTAGAGTTAGGACCCTGAAGACCAACTTGGCTCGAACTTGTGTCAGTAGTAGACGCAACCCCTGACATGGTCCGCCCGGCCTGAACATAAATTTGGGATGATCGTTTATGACCTCTTTTTCAAGGAATTTAGTACGTTCTTACCTTGCATACTATTGCCTCAGTGCATTAATTAATTTGACATTCTTGGCCAAACTATTGATATTTCTCGTGGAAGTAACTAGATTTATAACTTGAAGATGCAAGTATGGGCACGGACGGTGTCCAAGGGCTCCAGTCTAGCCCCCTCGACAGATGGTCGGAAATATACTATAAACCATGGGGTATAATGATTATTGGCGTCGCATTGCCCTGGGAGTATTTTTTTTATAAACTGGCAAAATTCACGAGGCAATTCATGATATTACATGCTTGCTTGAAAAGTATATTCTCGTTACATGCTTGTGCATAGCCTTCTTAAGGTTATGAAATGGTACATTCTTGTGATTGATAGTACATTCTTGATTGAAAGGCCAAATTATATTCTTGCTAAAATCATGCTCATATATTCTTGAAGCATTCATATCTTGTTACTTGTTACTATTATTTTTACCGCATGATTTATCACACTCTCATTATCTTACCTTCTAGAGCTAAAATATTAAACATGTAAATTATGTTGCCATGTTGACACGAAGATACGTACTGGGCAAGTGCACTCATTCTCTACTTTCTTTAACTTTTCAGGAAGCTCTAGTGGATCTGAGTCGGTTCATTCCATTGGTGATTCCGAGAGTGATTGAAGATCGAGAGAAGCCCTAGATAGTCTTAAGTCGGTTATGTCAATTTAGAATCATTTACTACGATAGGCGGTGAAGTTGATCATGTTATGTATTTTTTTATTTTCTTGAGTCTAGTGAGTCTTGTGGTCAAGAGAGTCCATATCAGTTGTAAACTCTGATTAATTTTCAATAAAGTTGAAGGTTTTTGTCTTATGATATTACGTACATTATTTGTGTTTATGTATGAATGAATGTGGCGCTATGATTATCTTGCTAGCTAGAGGCTTACTTTGTCGGCTGTTCATGTTCCCGACTTATTTTCGTTGTATATCTTAGGGCGTGATAGTTAAGGTATATGTGCCCAGTGACGAGGATGTCACCTATATAAGAGGGGTAGATTGTAACACCCTCAAATATAGCTAAGTTGTACTCTATATCACCGAGGTGTCTTTTGAAGTATCGGCTCAGTTCTTGTAAAGAACTTCAAAGTTAAGCATGCTTAATGGGGAGTAGTATTGGGATGAGCGACCTCCCGGGAAGTCCCTCATTCTAGAGCTGATCACTGTTAGAAAGGGACAAAATAATGAGGCAGGTAGGTCAAAGCGGACAATACCTCGACGGTATAGAGTACGGGCGTGACATAGACCTTTTGCGTGCCCAAGAGCAGGTTAGGGCGATGCAATTCTAGTGGGGTCTCCCTCAGGCGTTTCAGGAGGAGCCAGCTACGTCCTCTACCCCTGTTCGTGGTTGTCGCCGACAGGGCAGGAGGAGGCATAGGCAAGATAGGCAGGCAGTTCGGCATGGTGTCGGGCAACGCCAGGAGCTTAGGCATCAACGACAGGAGGAGGTGTAGGCGCAGGCCTCAGAGGAGTCCGTGTAGCAGCCAACCACGAGGTGACCATGGCATGGCCTGTCAGAGTAGCCGGGGTAGTGTCCGAGATGCGATAGATTTCATGTTGGCCATCCTTGCCTGGTGGATGCTGCGGAAGTAAGGTGCTTCCAGTGGGATCGAACGGATATTATCTAAACTATATTTTATGATGTTTAAGCTTTAAGCTATAGCATGTTTTAACATGAGTTATGTTTTGTGCCCTCTTACATTTTAAAAGGTTATTTTCATCATATGCTAGTTTCATAAATAAAACTCTATAGTTTTGTACTTAAGGGATTTCACATTCCAATTCTTTTGGTGGAACTTCTTACACATCGATCTATGTTTGACACTATCACTCTCGTTTTCATTTGTTCATAGTTACATGTACATAGCTCGTACTCCGGTACGTTTGCTATTAGTCACATGCACTTGATAGGAACACCCTCTTGGACATAGAACGCCTCTCCGTCAGATATTCCTTCTGTCGGACTAGGTATTCGTGTTTTAAGGTGTTGGCCCGATTAGGAATGCAAGCAAGAGGGGGGTGAATTGATTACACCCCCTTTTTAAAAACTAAATGTTGTGATATTTAGATGAGATTCTAAAACACTCTAATCTCAGAACAAAAAGGATTAACAGAGTGAATATCAAGCAAGATCACACAGCTCTCCAACGACAATTTATATGAACCACTCGGACAAAGTGTGAAATGCGCACAGATTATATGTATATGTATAACTATCCACTCACCACATCACACACGCAATCAAGATGGACAATGTAAAGCGACAATCACACAGATAGCAAACCACAACACAAGAATTTTTAGGTGGTTCGGACGCACCTAGTGCAGTCCTACGTCTACCTCTCTCAACTTGAGAGGATTCCACTAACCACGCTACACAATGGCAGCAAAACAAACACACACGGGCACAACGGCCCTACACACACGCATGTTCTCGCGCAACGACGAGAAGACACGCACACGGAGATGATGCTCCGAAATCATATATATATGGATGAAAAAGATGGAAAAATACAAAGCCCTGGCAGGATTTAGATCTATGCTCAAATAAAAATACAGAAGTGAAAGAACAAGAAATTCCCCTTCAGATCTTCAACAAATCCCGTAGATAGGATGGTAGAGTGTGCTTGAAAAGTTGATTCACGGAGTGGGAAGCGGCCAGCCTTGTAGAATGAGGTGCCCAAGATAGCTGACCGCGAAGAGCAGCAACAGCAGCCTTCAGATCGAAGCTCAGGCTCGTGGATGGCATCTTCAACGACTTCTTCTTCCTCCTGCTGCTATGTGTGTCGCCCTCACCTCCTTTCCTGCAAGAATAGAACTATTAGCCCTTAGATCTGTCATCCTCGAATGGAGTTCGCAGCCTCCTTATACCCAATGAAACAAGATGCAAAAAGACTTAAATGCCCAGCAGAAAAACCCTTCTAGATGTGTCTAACATATGTATGGATGCCCTAAGGATATTAGGGTCAAGTTTGAGTCAAAACGGATCTAGTTTAAGTGGGTTTCGAACACACAAAAACGGGTCCGCCCGACATATTCGGTCGACCGGTCGAAAGGATCGGTCGACCAAATTTTTTCAGAAAATTTACAGGGAGCTTTGGGAATTTCGATCGACCTAAGCGAAGGGTTCGGTCGACCGAACTTTCTTAGTGTTTGATTCCAACAGCGCTGGGAAATTTGGTCGACCTAAGTGGAAGGGCCAGTCGACCGAAGTTCAAAAAAACCCAGATTTGTGAAAATTAAAGGAGACAACTCTAACACATGAAAAGCATGATTTATATACATAAGACCCCTAAAACATTAAAAATGGATCAAGCCCAATTTAGCTACTTGAAATGCATTCAGACATAAAATCTTACCATGACTTCAATGATTTGTGGGAATTATTGAACCTGCACCATTTAGAAACTCAATATCATCTCACTTTTAATCTATGCATATGAAGGAACCAACTTCATGCAGTTCTTCATGCAAGACTGCCTCTCCCAACCTGCAAGTTAGTATATTGAAATGCAGCTATATGTCCAAGTGATTTACACATTTCCAATCCACATTCTTTACAAGTCCACATATCAATTCAGTTCAAGCAAAGCATTCATGAATTCCAAGTTCAGTCTAAGGAAAGCTCAACTCATTCACATATTGAGACCCAGTTGAAAAATCATCCAACAATATTAAATATCATGCTTAGCTCATTGATAACCATTCATGGAACCTATCAAATTGACTCACATTCATCAAAGGATATGCAATGCAAATTACACAAAACAACATATTTTGTCTTTGTTAAAATACGTCGAGGCACAACAATCTCCCCCTTTTTGACGAAGACAAAACTTCTTGGATTACCACAAGGATTTACATGAATGAGACGAGACCAGCATCACCCGTTTGAAGTTCTCAATAACCAAAGCTTTCAAAACAAGTTTAAAATAATTCAAAACATGCTTTCAGCATTCATTCACCTTGTCATTGCAAAGATAAATTATTTCTCCCCCTTTTTGTCAAAGTCAAATAGGGGATGAACAAAGATGGAAATAACATGGAATGCCTCATATGCACATTTAACTCATTGTAAAGCATGGGAAGAGGAATAGATGAGCACGCAAGCATACATGCATCCATAGTAAGATATAGAATCAAGCAAGTCATGTATGGACAGGTTAAGAACAATGCTTTTGATTTATGAATATGATGACCATGAACAATACTAAGAAGGTCATGCTTACAAAATGATGGTACTGCATAAGACGTGAAATATGACTGATTCATAAAGTACATTCACCCAATCGATCCGAAGTGTGTATGTGAAAGATGAGACATGAGATCCATAGCAATATGGATTATCAGATTTTCTGAAGAACACTGGAAGGAACCTCTCCTCCCTACACTTTCATACACAGTGCTCGACTTTTGGTAGCTACGCACAACCCCATTTTTTTTGGTTTAAAAATACTAAAAAGATGACTAACCTTTTGACACGAGTCGTACTCTTTGTTTCAGGGGCACTTCCCGGTTACTCAGTTTTGTCATTTATTTTTGTTGTAGATTTGTTTTCACTTTTCGACTCAAGTTTCCTTCTTTATTTCAGGGGGATTCCCTACTACTCGGTGCCAAATCACACTTATTCAGAATTTTGGTGGGGTTGACAGCTTTTTCCTCACGAGTCATGTGACTACTATGTAGGGACCCTCAAAAGTGTTGAGTGGAATAACTGAAATCCTTATTAAATAGAGTCATTTATCTCAAAAGTGTAAATTGAGTGAGAGATTGTACTGAATGTAAGAGATGAATTAGTCTAATCACAGTTATGTCTCCCCCTAAATGTATTCACAGTTATGAATTGAACCTCCCCCTTAATATGTGCCATGTAACAAACATGTCTAGATCAATGTAATTTTATTTAGCAAGGGAAAAGGTTAGGAGGAATCAAAAAGATGGGTGATATATTATATACACTCAAACATACATTGAGATAAGATTTTCACACAGGTTGATTACCGGTATGTGGTGGAGAACGTAGGTCCGAAGACCACCATCGCACATGAGGAAAGCTTCCAGCTGGACATAATCCAACCTTTCACAATCGTCATTTGATATACCGAAAATCATGACATTCAAACACACACGTTTAAGATATATGAAGTTATGTACATGCGGATGCAAAGGAATAAAGATATGCATGAAAGTTAAATGTTGTTCAGTGTGTTATGCACATTAGAGAAAAGATTGAACCCTAAATGCAATGGGAAACTTCTTATGTGCAAGAGAGTAAACCAATATGCACAGATGATTTATTAGAGATTTGTGACTGAAAGTATATATAGACCAATGCATCAAAAAGATTTTAGATGTCCATACACACCTAATTCTCTCCTAAGAAAAGCAAACTGATCAGAATTCAAAGGCTTTATAAAAATATCTGCAAGTTTTTGTTTTGTACCTACAAAAGTTAACTCAAAATCACCTTTATTGATGTGATCTCTAATAAAGTGGTGTCTAACTTCTATGTTCTTTGTGCGAGAGTGTTGGACATGATTTTTGGACAAATTTATTGCAGAAGTGTTATCACACATGATGGGAGTATTTTTCAAGCAAATACCAAAATCTAACAACTAGTGTTGGATCTAGAGTACTTGGGCCGTACAACTGCCTGCAGTCACATATTCGGCTTCAGTAGTTGACAAAGCCACACAATGTTGTTTCTTTGAGGCCCATGAAATCATACAGCCCCCTAGAAACTGACAGTGACCGCTTGTGCTCTTACGATCCATTTTACACCCAGCATAGTCAGAATTAGTGTAAGCAAGCAAATCAAATGAATTATTCTTAGGATACCACAAACCAAGATCAATTGTTCCATTCAAATACCTGAAAATTCTTTTCACGGCCGACAAATGAGATTCCCTGGGACAAGATTGATATCTTGCACAGAGACACACACTAAAGTGAATGTCAGGCATACTAGCAGTAAGATATAACAGTGAACCTATCATACCCCTAAAGAACTTTTGATCAACGATATTACCTTGCTCATCTTCCAATTTGAGTGAAATGGACATTGGTGTAGCAAAAGGTTTGGCATTCACTAATTGAAACTTTTTCAGAATTTCTTGAGTATACTTCTTCTGGTTTATAAAAATACCATCATCCAATTGCTTTATTTGAAGACCCAAGAAGAAGTTCAACTCGCCCATCAAGCTCATCTCGAACTCTCCCTGCATAAGTTGGGCAAAATCATCATTCATTTTGATGTTCGTGGCTCCAAAAAGTATATCATCTACATAGACTTGCACAATTAAAGCATGTTCATCACAAGTCTTTGTAAACAATGTTTGGTCTATATTATCTCGTTTGAAGCCATTATCAATCAAAAATGAACTTAAACGATCATACCATGCCCGGGGAGCTTGTTTTAACTCATACAGTGCCTTGTCCAATTTGTAGACTGTCCAGAAATTTTTCATCTTCGAAGTCCGGCGGTTGCTCCACGTATACTTCTTCTTTGATGACTCCATTGAGGAAGGCACTCTTGACATTCATTTGAAAAAGCTTGATGTTCCTGTGACATGCATAAGCAAGAAGAATTCTTACTGCCTCTAATCTAGCCACAGGAGCAAAAGATTCATCAAAATCAATACCAAATTCTTGGGAGTAGCCCTTGGCTACCAATCTTGCCTTATTCCTTCTAATCACCCCATCTTCACTAAGTTTGTTTCGGAAAACTCACTTAGTTCCGATTATGGGATGATCATCAAGAATTGGGGTGATTAGAAGATGGGGTGATTAGAAGGAATTGTCATTTCAAGCCATCAAGAATCGGAAAACTCACTTAGTTCCGATAAAAAATGGTGCACGAGGGACCACACCCGATTCCTTTAGAATTGGTGCAGTTCTTTTTGCACGGCTCGAACCCAAGAATTGTCATTAAGAGCATCATCTATAGATTTGGGCTCAACAGAGGAAAGTAAAGCAAGATTATCGTAATGTTCGACTTCCCTGATTGAGGCCCGAGTTCTTATCCCTTCCTCCACGCCGCCGATAACATTATCCAGGGGATGATCTCTATGTGTGGTCCATTGGCGTGGAAGGATCTGTTGTGTTGACTCCTCTTGTTGTTCCTTCAGCTCATCCTCTTCTTGTATGTGTGCCTCACCTTGATTGCTAGGCTCCCCTTTCTCATTCTCACCTTCACCTGAAACAATAAAGTGTTCATCATCATTAGGCTTCCTTTGAGTAAATTCATCAACTACAACATGAGGACTCTCCTCGACTACAAGTGATCTAGAGTTATACACTCAGGAAGCTCTAGATGTCAATGAATACTCAAGGAAAATTCCTCTATCACTTTTAGCATCAAAATTTTCCAGATTAACCTTACCATTTTTTAAGATATAGCAAGTGGATCCAAATGGCTTGAAATGAGATATTTTCAATTTCTTACGTTTGTATAGCTCGTAAGGAGTTTTCTTAAGGATCGGTCTTACCATAGCTCGGTTCATGATGTAGCAGGCAGTGTTGACTGCTTCTACCCAAAAATACCATGGTAGACCATTTTCTGCCAACACGGTACGTGCCATCTCCACGAGCGTTCGATTCTTTCTCTCAACAACTTCATTTTGTTGTGGGGTCCTTGGTGCTGAAAATTGGTGTTCATACCCCTGCTTCCTGTAAAAATCATCAAACTCAGAATTGTCAAATTCCTTTCCATGGTCACTTTGAATTTTCTGAATATGATGGCCCTTTTCATTTTGAACTCTAATGTAGAAATCAGCAAATTCTTTGAATGCTTCACTTTTGTTAGCCAAGAACAACACCCATGCATATCTAGAGAAATCGTCAACAATGACAAATCCATATAGTTTCCCTCCAAGATTGTGAGTCCTGGTGGGTCCAAACAAATCAAAATGTAGCAATTATAGGGGTTTTTCAATGGAAACAATATTTTTGCATTTGAAAGAAACTTTTGTTTGTTTTCCTTTATTACATGCTTCACAGATTTTTGAAGTTTCAAAATTTAAGCATGGAAGACCTCTAACTAAATCATTTCTATTCAACTTCCCAATGACATTAAAACTAGCATGCCCTAAACGGCGATGCCATAACCACACATCATCATTTTTATTTGCAACTAAGCACAGATTTTCAGAAGCAAGTTCACTAAAATCAACATGATAAGTATTATCACTTCTCACACCTATGAATTTAATTTCATAAGTATTTACATCGATGATAGAGCAGTGAGACGATTCAAAAATGACCTTGTGACCTTTGTCACAAAGTTGATTGATGCTCAACAAATTATGGTTCAGACCTCTAACAAGCAAAACATCTTTAATGCAGTGGTTGAGATCCTTACCAACTCTCCCAATATCAATTATTTTACCTCTGTCCTGTCCACCAAAAATTACTGCATCTCCATTTTTGTCCACTAGGTCTGTAAAAAGTTCTTTATTTCCAGTCATGTGCCTGGAGCATCCGATGTCCAGGTACCATTTATTTTGCATTGCCTTCATGCAGACCTGTAAGAGCAACCAACAATTCTCATTTTGGTTTAGGTACCCAAGCAAGCTTGGGTCCTTTGGCATTAGCATACATAGTGGAGTAACTGTATTTTCTCAAGAACAACTCATCATCAAATTTCATCAACTTGCATATATACATGTCATGTCCTACTCACCCACAATAAAAATAAATGGGTCCTTTTCTACCAAAATTGTTTCTTTTATTTACACTCTTAGATGCAGAGGGGAATTGAAAATGAACATTTTGTATTTTTGTGTGTGTGTGTGAACACTCTCCGTGATTTTGTGAGTCTTTGACATTGTATTGGAAAGCATTTGTATTGACATGCATAAAATGTGAATTTTTCTTAACATGATTTTCTTTCACCTTCAGCAGGTTTCCATGACCTACTTTCATCTCATTCAATTCTGTGGTGAGTGATTCAACTTTGTTCTCTACTTCGACCTTGACTTTCTCACACTCACTCATTTTCACACTCAATTCATTTAGCTCCCTTTCCAACATTTCATTATTCTCTTGAATTTCTTCTTTCAATTTGAATGCACTTTGTTTTTCTACCTTTAAACAGGAAATTTCATCTTCAAACAAGGCCAATCTTGATTCAAGAGTTTCATTAGCATTTTTGAAATTTTGAACTTGAATTTCAAACAAACTACATTTTTCACAAGAATTAGACGAATGAACAATCTCATGAATTTTCTTCCTTAGATTTTTATTTTCACTTCTGATCCTCTTATATGTTTCATACAAATCTTCATATGCCAATTGCCATTGATCATTTGTAATAAGCTCAGAGTCAGAAGTTACATGTTCATGATCCTCTTGTGCCATAAGGCACAAGCTCTTGACAATCTCCTCAATATTTTCTTCTTCTTCAGAGGTGGACTCGTCCTCATCCTCATCACTCCAAGTGGCCTTCATGGCCTTTGGCCTTTTCCCTTTATCCTTCTTGGCCTTTTTATGCAACTCGGGACATTCACCTCTCATGTGCCCCATTTTCTAGCACTCATAACATATGATTTCAGCCGGTTTGGATGGTTCATTTTTCTGCTTGAATTGCCTCATTCCTTTCCTAAACTTTCCACCAAACCTTCTTCTTTGGCGTAGAAACTCTCTAACCTTTCTTTTAAGCATGGCGACTTCTTCATCATCTGTGTTGTCCGTGGAATCCTCCTGGCTTGAGATTGGGTCTGGGTTTGCTTTCAAAGCTATTGGCTTCTTCTTCTTCGTGTCCTCTTCCGCCCTCTTGATATTTATCTCATAGGCCATTAAGGACCATATGAGTTCATCCAATGAAAGTGTTGATAGATCCTTTGAGTCTTCTATCATTGTTGCCTTCGTGTGCTAACTGGGTGACAACAACCACAACACCTTTCTGACCAAGTCGGTATCCTTTAAATCCTTCTTGAGTGACTTTAGTCTATTTGTAATCTCCATAAGACGTGCAAACATCTCGGAGATCGTTTCCTCGCCCTTCATATGAAACAACTCATAATCCCAGATAAGCATATTGGCTTTCGTCTCCTTAACCTCTAAGGTTCCTTCATAAATCAATCTCAGCTTATCCCACATCTCTTTCACACTGCTGCACATAGAAACACGAGCATATTCAGTCGGGTGAATAACACAATGAATAATATTTAAAGCATTGAAATTCATAGTAGACTTCTTTATATGATCATCATTCCACTGCTCCTCAGCTGGGGGTAAAGTGTATGGACTATTCTTAACAACAGTCCATGGAGAGGGGAAATCTAACCGCCCATACGGAGAGGCCAAACGAGGTCCGACCCGACCCAACGAGGCCCAGCTCCTTGAAGTGGTAGCCCCCGGGCCCACTAAAGATAAGCCAAATAACTCACTCAGAACAAGCACTTCTTAGGCGGCCTTCGGGTTGGGAAGTCCGAGCATCAGTTCGATCGGGAGAACTCCATCAGACCCCCGTATTCTCTGCCCAGACCACGCACTCATCACTCGAGAAGACATCTCCTGAGCCAGTGCCTCATGCTCAGGCCAACTGATGGAAGCTTATCTATACGGCCGTTACGTGTCCCTTAAAAGCTGGGAGCTCAAGGGGATAGGGGAGATCAGGAGTCAGCGTGCTATAAAGAGCCTGTAAGGAGGACATAACCCCCCCCGAAACTCCTCAACTTACTGGGATCATTCACTTAATGAGCCATTATTTAAACTAGAAGAACCCTCATGTGAGAAGGTAAGCCAAGAATCTTGAGCACGAACCACTTCACCTTTTTGTGGAGAGGGATCTCGCGCTCCCATCTTCCTCCTAACTCCTCCCCTCGCACCAGTGCTCTACTACAGTCGCTGACTTAAGCATCGGAGGGTCTTCCCCAGGGATTCATCCCTGGGCACCTCTGACTTGTTTTCCTTCTTGCAGTTCATACTTCAAGGATACGTGGTTATCTTCCTCCCCGCTCAGGAGTAGCGCGAGATCGCCCCTCTTCATCTAGCACCGTCTGTGGGAAACGAACAAAGAGCCATCATGGTGCGAAGGAGTTCTGGCAGGGGGACTGCCGGCGACAAGGGAAAAGCCCTGGCGACGGAAGAAGGTGCACCTTCCCTCCCCACAGAGAATTCCTCGTCAGGCAACCACGCCAATGAAATACCTCCGTCGGTGGCGGGGGAACAGCTTCCCGGCGGGAGTACCGACGCCCTCCAAAGCCTCAACGTAAAACTGGATGTCTTCGTGGATCTCATGAGGGCCCAGGCGACCAAGGAGGAGAAGTCGCATCTCCCCCGGAAGAGCCCTCCCCACTGAGACGCCTCCCAGTAAACTGCTGGAGGTCATTTTACCCTTCGGGGGTGGCGGCTCATCCGCAACCTGTCAGGAGGACCATCGCTTGCCCCTCCCCCGGAGCTGGAAGACTCTTCTACCCCGAGGAGGGAGAAATCCGGAGCACACCGACAGTTCCCGGAGACCGAGGTCCCTGAGGAGCGCCGGGACAGCATGCAAGTGCGCCCCCCAGCCCTTCGGGCCAGCGACAACTAGAATTATCCCTCCGGCTGCGAGACTTTGAGAGGCGTTTCATAGAGTAAGAGCGCACCCTCTGCGCCTTGCAGAAGACCTCTCCTGCACAGGACGAGGAGCGATCCCCGTTCTCCGACTATATCTTGAAGGCCGAGATCTCCCACAGGATCTCACTTTCGACCTTCAAGTCGTATGACAGCCAGGGAGACCCGACCGAGCATTACGACAGCTTCGACACCCTGATGACCTTGCATGGGATGTCAGACGTGATCAAGTGCCGAGTGTTCGTGACCACTCTAGTCTAGGGTGCTCAGGCATGGTTCAGAGCCCTTGCCCATGGTAGAATTCACAACTTCAAGCAGTTCGGGCGAGTGTTCAAGGAAAGCTTCGCCGACAGCGGTCCACCCCGGTCAGTAGCAGGATTACTGGCCCTCAAGCAGGAATAGGGGGAGAAGTTGCCGGCTTATATCAACCGATTTAAATCGGAAGCCCTGCGCATCCCCCGCCTGGATGTTGCCCCGACCATCACCGCATTGACCGGGGGTACCCATGACAAGAACCTGCGGCGCGAGCTAGTGCTTCATCCTCCCACCACCCTCGCCGAGCTAGTGACCCTAGCACTCCACCACACAGAGTGCGAGGAAGTCCTCAGCGCCTGCCGAGGCACGTCAGGCTCGGGTCGGGAGGGGGAAAAGAAGCGACCGTCCGAGCAAGGGACGGGCCAATGAAAAAGGTGGAACTAGGACAGAGACCGCAAAGAGCCGTCCCGGAAGTATGAGCGATATACCCCCCTTACTACTCCCGTCTACAAAATCTACGAAGACATCAAAGGATCGGGTCTCCTCCACCAGCCCGAGCCTATGAAGGCCAAGCACCGCAATCGCCGCAAGCATTGCCTGTTCCACAATGATCACGGGCATCACACCAGCGATTACCATCAACTTCAAGATGAGATTGAGCGCCTCGTCCGCCAGGGACACCTATCCCGATACGTGGCCGAGCAGAAAGAAGATCGAGGCACCCCCGAAGAAATCGACAATGCCCCCCGTGGAGTCCACATCAACGTCATCGCGGGCAGCGCGGCATCAGGCGGAGATAGCAGCCGAGGAAGAAAGCGTCACGCCGAGTGGGCGAGTCGAGCCTCTGTAGAGCACCCTACGGCCCCGCAGGCGAGCGAACCGCAGGCCCTGGTATTCTCCGAGTAGGACCTGGAAGGGTTAACCACCCCGCATGACGACGCTCTCGTTGTATCGACTATAATAAACCATTGTAACATAGATAGGATCTTAGTTGACAATGGTAGTGCCCCTGATGTATTATCCTATGAATGTTTCCTCAAGATGGGAGAGAATCCATCTAAACTCCGCCCGATCCGAACCCCCCTCTGTGGGTTCAGCGGCCAGGTAACTTATCCCGAGGGAGCCCTGAGCCTACCAGTTACTGTCGGCACCCCACCCAAAACCGTTACGGTTATAGTGGACTTCATCGTAATTAAGGGGATGATGGCATATAACGCCATCTTCGGCCGAGGTATCCTCAACCGAATGAAAGCGGTGCCCTCTACCTTTCACCAAAAAATGAAGTTCCCTACCAAGTATGGCGTGGGGGAGGTCCGGGGTAACTAGGCATTGGCTAGACAGTGCTATATAATCTCGGTTGAAGCCACTAGGCCGGAAGGGAAAAACAAAGGAGTAAAGGGAACCGAGGAGGGACCAGCAACATCTGAGCCCGGCGGTGAGTTGCTAAAAGTCTTCCTCAATGGTGACCCGACTCTAGGAGTAAAGATCAGAGCCGATCTACCACTTGAGGAACAAGAAAAATATAAAGATTTCCTTGCCCAGTACATCCAAGTCTTTGCATGGTCAGACGAGCACCTTCCCGGGATCCCGGGAGACGTAGTGACACACAAGCTCAACCTCGACCCAACGGTGAAGCCTGTCCAGCAACGCAGGAGAAAGCACGCCCCGGAGAAGCAAGCGGTCATCAAAGAGCAAGTCATCAAGGGACAGAAGGCTGGCCTCTTTCGTCCGGTCCTGTACCCTACATGGCTCGCCAACGTCCTGGTACCGAAGGCTTCGGGGAAATGGCGAATGTGTGTGGACTTCACCAACCTCAACCAGACTACCCTGAAAGATTGCTACCAACTGCCGAGCATCGATCAACTAGTCGATTCAACCTCTGACAATGAGTTGCTCAGCTTCCTGGACGCCTACTCCGGTTACAATCAGATCAGGATGGACCCGGAGGACATCGAGAAGATCGCCTTCATCACTGACTTCGGCCCTACACTGCTACACCCGAATGCCGTTCGGGTTGAAGAACGTTGGAGCAAGATATCAGAGACTGATCAACCACATCTTCGAGGGACAGCTTGGTCGGAACGTCGAGGCCCACATTGATGACATGCTCGTTAAAATGCCGAAGACCATCTTGTCGACTTAGTTGAGTCCTTCGACACCCTCCAAAGGTGCAACATGAAGCTCAACCCTGCTAAATGCACATTCGGAGTCAGATCAGGGAAGTTCCTAGGCTTCCTGGTAACTCAGCGTGGGATCGAGGCCAACCCCGACAAGGTTCAGGCCATCCTGGACATGCGGCTGCCCACCTGCATCAAGGACATTCAACGCTTTACCGGGCGCATTACTATGCTCAACCGCTTCCTATCCTGGGTGGCCGAATGATGCCTACCCTTCTTCAAATTGTTGCGGGGACACAAAATGGCATCTACTACGTTCGCCTGGGATGAGGAATGTTAGAAGGCATTTTCCGAACTCAAGGAATTCTTGGCCTCGCCCCCAGTGCTATCCAAGCCAACCCCGGGCGAAGCTCTACACCTTTATCTCTCGACGACCCCTTCCACAGTGAGCTCGGTCCTAGTCAGGTATGACGCAGGGATCGAGAGACCGGTTTACTATACCAGCAAGGTTCTTAATGAGGCTGAAATAAGGTACCCCGCAACTGAGAAACTCGTGCTAGCGTTGGTTACCTCAGCCAAGCACCTCCGACCCTACTTTCAAGGGCACTCCATCGTCGTATTGACCGATGAACCCCTGCAGAAGATTCTCTTTCACCCTGAAGCCTCAGGATGCCTCGTCAAATGGGCCATCATGCTCGGGGCCTACGACATCTCATATCGCCCCCGCTCGAACATCAAGGGATAGGCCCTCGCGGACTTCATCACCTAAAGCACCGTCCCGATTGAGGAAGCACTTCCACCTGCGCACGGCCCCACCTGGGACTTGTTCGTCGACGGGTCCTCCAACTCAGCTGGAAGCGGTGCCGGTATCCTTCTCAATTCCCCCGAAGGAGAGGAGCTACGGTACGCCTTGAAATTCAACTTCCAGGCGTCCAACAACGCCTCCGAGTTCGAAGCCCTTATCTCAGGGGCCAGGATGGCTCGATGACTTGGAGTCGAGCGAGTCAGGATCCACACTGACTCCCAACTGATCGCTAGCTAGGTTAATGGTGATTACGAAGCTCAGGAAGGACAAATGATCAAGTACCTTTAGGTGGTCAAGAGGATGGCCCGACTCTTCGAGAGCTTTAAGGTAGTCCGGATAGCCCGGGAGGAAAACTCCCGAGCGGACGCCCTCTCTCGCCTGGCCTCCTCCCTCGACCCCGAAGGTACACGATCGATCTTCCTCGAAGAGCTCGAGCGACCGAGCATCGAATCCGAGCTTATGACCGTTGACCCGGCACCACCGAGCGACTAGAAGACCCCCTATATATCTTGGCTTCGGGATTCTCAAGAGCCCCCCGACCCTCGGGAGGCTCGAAAACTCAAGTACCAAGCTTGGCGTTTTGTCATGCTGGATGATGACTTGTACCGCAGATCTTTCTCCGGTCCCCTCCTCAAGTGCATCAGTGCCGATGAAGCCAGCCGAGCGGTTCAGGAAGTACACGAAGGCATCTACGGCGCACACCAAGGAGGAAGATCGCTCACCAAGATCTTACTTCGGCAGGGTTACTGGTGGCCCACCCTCCAGTGCGACTACACGACCTATGTGCAGAAGTGCGACCGATGTCAGCGCTTCGACCATCTGATCCACCAGCTCGCCACGGAGCTCATCACCCTTGCCGAACCATACCCCTTCGCTTGGTGGGGAATAGATATTCTCGGGCCGTTTCTCACGGCTCAAGCTCAGAAGAAGTTCATCATCATCGCCATCGACTAATTCACCAAATGGATCGAAGTCGAGGCCACCACCAGGATCACCGAGTCAGTCGTATGGAGTTTTGTTTGGAAGTCGATCATTTGTCGTTACGGTGTCCCCCGAGTGATAGTGAGCGATAATGGTCAGCAATTTGATTCTCATTATTTCAGAGATAAATGTGCCGACCTAAATATTCGCAACCACTTCACTTCGGTATCCCACCCTCAGGCCAACGGACTGGTCAAGAATGCCAACAAAACTATCTTTAAAGGCATCAAAACCAGGCTCGGCAAGGCCAAGGGAAGCTGGCTCAAGGAACTACCGAGCGTACTATGGTCGCACCGAACTACTTCGAGAACAGCCACCGGTGTCTCGCATCTACAAAGTGGCGCCGTATGTGGGAACCCTGAGTTATCGCGCACTCGCTTGCCTTCTCAAGGGGGGGCTTGTGTTGCGGACCTAGGGTCACGGGATTAGTCCCCCATCGGATGTTGAGAAAGCAACCGAGTGCTTATAAGGTAGGTCTTCACCTCCTACCCTAAGAGGGCCCTTTTACAAGGACAAAACCCTAACCGCCCTCCGACGTGGCGGGGACAATACCTCTTGGGGGCACCAAAAAGGTTCATCTCGCATCTACAAAGTGGATATGGGTTCCTGGGGAGCACCGGGGTTGTCATCTGCTACGTTCGCTTGGGACGAGGAATGTCAGAAGGCGTTCGCTGAACTCAAGGAATTCTAGGTCTCACCCCTAGTGCTGTCCAAGCCAACCCCGGGCAAAGCTCTACACCTTTATCTCTCGGCGACCCCTTCCACAGTGAGCTCGGTCCTAGTTAGGAACGACGCAGGGATCGAGAGACCGGTTTACTATACCAGCAAGGTGCTTAATGAGGCTGAAAGAAGGTACCCCGCAACCGAGAAACTCGTGCTAGCATTGGTTACCTCAGCCAAGCGCCTCCGACCCTACTTTCAAGGGCACTCCATCATCGTATTGATCGGTGAACCCCTGAAGAAGATTCTCTTTCACCCTAAAGCCTCGGGATGCCTCGTCAAATGGGCCATCATGCTCGGGGCCTACGACATCTCATATCTTCCCCACTCGACCATCAAGGGACAGGCCCTAGTGGACTTCATCGTTGAAAGCACCATCCCGATTAAGGAAGCACTTCCACCTGCGCACGGTCCCACCTGGGACCTGTTCATCTACGGGTCCTCCAACTCAGCTGGAAGCGATGCCGATATCCTTCTCAAGTCCCCCGAAGGAGCGGAGCTGTGGCACGCCTTGAAATTTAACTTCCAGGGTCCAACAACGCATCCGAGTATGAAGCCCTTATCTCAGGGGCTAGGATGGCTCGACGACTGGGAGCCGAGCGAGTCAGGATCCACACCGACTCCCAACTGGTCGCTAGCCAGGTTAACGGTGATTACGAAGCTCGGGAAGGACAAATGATCAAGTACCTCCAGGTGGTCAAGAGGATGGCCCAACTCTTCGAGAGCTTTGAGGTAGTCCGGATAGCCCGGGAGGAAAACTCCCGAGCAGACGCCCTCTCTCGCCTGGCCTCCTCCCTCGACCCCGAAGGTACACGATCGGTCTTCCTCGAAGAGCTCGAGCGACCAAGAATCGAATCCGAGCTTATGACCATTGACCCGGCACCCCCGAGCGACTGGCGGACCCCCTATATATCCTGGCTTCGGGATTCTCAAGAGCCCCCCGACCCTCGGGAGGCTCGAAAACTCAAGTACCAAGCTCAGTGTTTAGTCATGCTGGATGATGACTTGTACCGTAGATTTTTCTCCAGTCCCCTCCTTAAGTGCATCAGTGCCGACGAAGCCAGCCGAGTGGTTCAGGAAGTACACGAAGGCATCTGCAGCATGCACCAAGGAGGAAGATTGCTCACCAGGATCTTGCTTCGGCAGGGTTACTGGTGGCCCACCCTCCAGCGTGACTGCATGACCTATGTGCAGAAGTGCAACCGATGTCAGTGCTTCGACCATCTGATCCACCAGCCCGCCACGGAGCTCATCACCCTTGCCAAATCATACCCCTTCACTCGGTGGGGAGTAGATATTCTCGGGCCGTTTCCCACGGCTCAAGCTCAGAAGAAGTTCGTCATCGTCTCCATCGACTACTTCACCAAATAGATCGAAGCCGAGGCCACCACCAGGATCACCGAGTCAGTTGTATGGAGTTTTATTTGGAAGTCGATCATTTGTCATTACGGTGTCTCCCGAGTGATAGTGAGCGATAATGGTCGACAATTTGATTCTCATTATTTCAAATACAAATGTGCCGACCTAAACATTCGCAACCACTTCACTTCGGTAGCCCACCCTCAGGCCAACGGACTGGTTGAGAATGCCAACAAAACTATCTTGAAAGGCATCAAAACCAGGCTCGACAAGGCCAAGGGAAGCTGGCTCGAGGATCTACCGAGCGTACTATGGTCGCACCAAACTACTCCTAGAACGGCCACCGGTGAAACACCTTTTCAACTGGTGTATGGCACGGAAGCCGTGGTTCCATTGGAGGTCGACAATCTCTCTCTCTCCGAGTCGTCCACTTCGAACCCGAGGTGAACTAGCGGAAACTGCTAGAAAACCTCGACTTAGCGAACGATATCCGAGAGATTGCAAAGATCTGAGCAATGGAATACCAACGGCACATCACTTGATACTACAACTCCAGAGTCTGAGACAGACACTTCCAGCCAGGGGACTTTGTCCTGAGAAAGGCCGAAGCCTCTCGACCACTGGAGGCGGCGGGGAAGCTACCCCCTACCTGGGAAGGCCCCTACCGAGTGGTCGAGACACTCAGGAAAGGGGCGTATCGACTGTCCACCATGGAAGGAACACCCATCCCTCGGACATGGAACATGACTACAGTTCACAAATTCTACTTTTGATCATCTGGCAAGCACACACATGTAAGCAAAGTGGAAAAAACATTCTTATCTTTTCATTAAACTCTAGTGTACATCAAGTAGGCCGCAGCCAATACAATATGCATGTACAACAAAAAATTACATCCACAGGTACTATGACGTGAGCGAAACACTCAGCCAACCCGGTAGGCACTCCTACATCCAGCCACTGACTCTGCCTCGTGCGAAAACTGGCTCGGATAAGGGATAGCCGGCCCCGTTGGCTCGAGAAGCTCGGAGGAAAGGTGCCAGAGGGATTGGAAGGACAACAAAAACAAAAAGAGAGAAGTCGACCCAAGACAAATGAAGAGGAAGCTTGAGAGAGCTCCCCTTCTTAGTAATGGGGTCGATGGCGGAAAGAAAGGAGGGTCTGGGTGACCAGAAAGGAGGAAGCTTAAAGAGCTTCCCCTCCCCCCAAGGATGGCATCGGCGGGTCAGGGATAGGAAGGCGACATGCTCCCGCATGTCAAACCCTCTCCCAAACTGACCCCTGTTTATCGAACCCTCTTCCAAATTGCAATAGCAGGAGCTCCCCTCCTACTGTCGTCTGCATCATCATCTTCTGAAGCACTCTCCATGCTCCGCTGAGATCAACAGCACAACGCTTCGCGGAAAGGGAACAAGGAGAAATCGTCAGGGATGGCCTTAAGCGATGGAAGAAGGAGGAGACGCCCCTCGGGCCTTTTATAGGCCGAAGAGGGAGCTGATTGCCTTAAATGACTCTCCCCTTAAAAATATGCTAAAAGGAGCCTTCCCTAAGATGATTACCTCATTTCCCAACATTCCCCCCATCAGGACGCTCGAAGCGGCAAGTCATTTACGGCGACATGGAAAAGCGGAAAGGTACCAGTGCCATGTTAGTTATCCGACAGATCGGCACGCGCGATATCTACAGAGAAAATCGGTGACTACAGATACGGTAGTCGAATCACACCAAAAGCAATAAGAAACAATCAATTCAGCACTTAATATTACCGCTACTATACTTTCCAAAAAACAAAAAGGTCTTACACGACTATAAAAGAGAAAGAAAGGAAAAGCTTGTACATCAGGCCTCGGGCCCATCTCCAGGCTCGGTAGACAAGGCCCCCTCAGCACTAGACGATCTGCCCCCAATATTCTCGACGATGGCTGACCCAGACACTGACCCCACCTACGTGGGAACTGTCTCGGTCGCGTGCTCTCCCGAGGCTGCTGGAGTTGGCGATCGCTCGGAAGAGCTCGAGGACTCCCGACCCCCCTCTTCGCTCGACGTATAATGGGAAGAGTCGGTGGAACCCCAGTCCGAGTCATAGCATTTCCCGAAAGGAAAAACGAGCCCATTCGCTTGGGCCTTAGCCTCTAGGATGGCCCGATTGAATCCCTGGGAGAAGCCCTTCCGAAGGCCTCGACGGTAGCCTGACTTATAGTAAGGGAAGGCAGCCTGAAGAAGAGCAGCGTGGTAAGCCTCTGAGCATCTATGTTGCTCGAGAGCTTCTACCCTTGCCAGCTCCGCCCTCCTCTCAAGCTCGGCTATCCTCTGTTCTGACACGGACGGCCTCCTCTCGACCTCGGCCTGTGCATCCTCAGCCCCCCGGACTCGGTCCACGAGCCCCTCTCGCTCGGCCTTCCATTGCTAGCCGCGCTTGACCTGAATCCTGCGCTCCGCATCCAGGAGATCATTCTTCCGATCGACCATACGATGGGCCTGGGCCAATTGCTCCGCCAATGACCGAGCCTCCTCCTGGCACGACTGCACCTGTGCCCGGAGCGGGGCCACCTCCTGACGAAGGTCTTGAAGATCGAGGATCAAACGCTCGACCTTCAGATCGAGCGCACCACAGGCCCATGAAAGAGTCTCCCGCTCCAACTCCACCCGAGCGTACGCATCCACTGCCTCCACTCCAAGCTGGGCCAAGACCAGCCCACCTTCCATAAGTTGCTCGAAAAGCATGGAGGGGGGACCCTTCCGGAGTTTTTCTCACAAGGCTCCTGAAGCTATGGAATGGCACGTCCGGTACAGAGAGGCCAAGACGCTGAAGGCACTGGCTGAGGGAGGAGAAACCCTCTTTGGAGTGGCCGGGATTGGGGCACCTCCCCCGAGCAACCCCGTCTCGGGGGCCCCACCGGTTGTCTCGGGATGAGCGGCCCCGCCACGAACCTCCCCAGCCTCGGTCAGCTGTGATTGAGTCGCTTCAGCCCGCGACCCTCCAGCCTCGATCGGCTCAGACCGGGCTCCTCCGTATGGTGCCCCCTCTGCTTCGCTCGGCGCCCTGACCTCCGCCTTCCTTGCCCACTTCTTCTCTGCAGACAGAGCCTGCAATGAAGCCCCCAGCAGCTTCGCCATGGGATCCTTATACTTGACCCCCCGGCGTTTGGAAGCGTCATCCCGGGCGACCCGCTTGCCCTTGTCTCGGGCACGGGAAGAACCCTCCGAAGCTTGGAGATCGCTCGGAGCCAACGTATCATCCCCATCGATGATCTCCAACTCGGCCGACGGTGCCTCATCCTCAACCGCTCGCCTCTGGTCTGAACGAAGAAGAGCAAATTGAAAGAAGGAAAGCACTGACTCTACAAGAAGAGAGAACAAGTCCATGAGATCCTCACCTGTCGGCAACAGTGCTCGAGAAAGATACTCCTCGATGTTAGACGAGGTCACCAACTCAGCAGTCGGCCGGCGATTCTGCAGAAGGATAGCAGCATCCCTCTCCACCTCCAGGGGGACCTCTATTTGCTTCGGAGGAATGTTCGGGTGAAAGTTGGGCACCGTCGGGAAATTTCAGACCACACCGACCGCCGACGCACCCACCCAGAAATATTGGGTCTTCCACCCCTTGTGAGAGGAGTCCTTCACGGAAAGGGACACGTAACTCCTGTTCCGTTTCACCTGGACGAAGAAGAAGCCCTTCCCTGCATGAAGATTCTCCTTCAACTCGAAAAAATAATGGAAGAGGTCCAGCGAGGTGCTCACTCCACACAGGCCACAAAGGAAAATGAAGGAGAAGATGAGGGTATAACAATTGCAGACTAACTGGATAGGAGCCAACTGGTAGAACCAAAGCAACTCGGCGACGAAGGAATGGAGGGGCAGGCAAAAGCCACACTTCTAAGCCAAGAGGAAGGAACAAAAGAGGCCAGAACGAGTGGCCAGACTAGACTCATAAGGCTCAGGCGCAAGGAACTGAAATCGCCAAGGCAACCCATACTGGTTCTCCAGTCGCCTCACCTCAGCGCCCCCCCCCCCCCCCCCAACTCGCTACGGAGAGGCTCCGACTGTACCAAGAAAACCCTTGGGGTCTGTTCTTTCTGCTGCTCCTCGGCCTCAAGATTTTGGTCCGCCATTGAACATATGGAGGAACTGGAAGAAGAAGGGGAAAGCTCTGGATTAGAGGACTCCGGAGGAGAAGGAAGTTGATGGATCGCCGCCGCGGTAATCTCTTCTAGCTCCGCGAAAGTCGTTGTGATTCTCCGCTCCTCCGAATTGCTCTCACGGCGCATGAGCCCCCCTATATAAATGAAAAGGATGGAAAAACCGTAAACCCCGGAGATAAAGGGACGTAAAACCTAGGTTATGTGTTTTTCCAGATGATTTTGATGATAACAAAACCCAGGTTATGTGTTTTCTCACGTGCTATCTATTAACAATCAAGTTCGACCTTCATACGCATTTAAAGCCTAATGTCATCATGCAATGTTTAAATGCTCAATCTCTTCCAAATGCATAAATCAATTTTTGGTTTCTAAACCACCCTGGCTAAGCTTAAACCCACTCACCTTGATTGGAACAAGCTTAAACCCATTCGTTCATGTATTATATTACATTGGCTAACCTCTTTATTTTTTGCAGGAAATCCAGCCAGCGGTAGACCGCCAGCCAGGGCCGGCCGACTGATTTTCCCAGAACTAAAAAGTCTTATTCTTGTAAAATTCCGGTCGACCGCCAACTTCTACCGGTCGACCTCCAGTCTCGATGCAGCCTATTTTGACTTTATTTTCTACAACGTATGAAGCCCTCTTCATTGGGTATGTTTAATCCAAAGGTCACCAGATTCACCATGATTTGTGGATCTGGTCTGTGGCATGTCTCTTGACCACCCAAGTTCTATAAATAATCTCATTGGGGTCAAAAACCTAAGTGATTGAAGCAAGAATAAGGAAGGCCATCAAAGAAGAAGGAGGGGTGCACTGTAGCTCTATGAACAGTGCTTCGTGCAAGAAGTTCTTCATCCAAGTGCAAGCTTCTCAAGCTGATTTGCAAGCCATTCAAGTGAAGATCGAGCTGGGAGCTAGCTTCATCCAATACCATCTTCATCCACTAAGGGAGAGCTTGAATCTGTGTCTTCATTTTCTATCTTTTCATTCCACTCTTGCTGAGCTTTATTTGTGTGTTCTTGTAATATTGAAACACCTGTGTGTGTGTGTGGATCTACGCAGATCCGTGTGTGTGTGTAAGTGATCTCTTTGTTCTTCACGGTTCTTTGTGATTCGGTGCTTTTGCACCTTCGTGGGAGTTCTCTACTCACACGAGTGTGTGTGTGTGCTTTGATCTTGTAACCCTCTACAAGATAGTGTGTGAATCCTCACAGTCGGTGAGGGGTGGACGTAGATTGCAGTTGTTGCATCCGAACCACCTAAAAAATGTGATCTTTTGTGTGGTTTGCTCCTTGTTTTCTACCTCCATTCTGCTCTAGCTCTTTTGCATATTGTATCATCATCTAGTTTCCTTGTTTAGATCTAGTTTTATTAACCTTTTACGAGAGATCTCTGGTATATCAAAAGGTAGCTTCTGATCGACAAGGTTAGTCCTGTCAGGAGGAAAATACCTTGTGTGAGATAATCTTTGGATTCCTAGACTCCGCCTGGTACCAAAGAACTGCTATAGGGGTTGATTTAGCCAGATTCTTTTTGTTATCCATCAGATATCTACTTGTTTGTTGCTTGTTCTTAATATATGTTTTAAATCGGGTAAAAGTTATTAAAATCTGTAATCACCCAATTCACCCCCCCTCTTGGGTGTCATTGATCGCAGGACTTCAATTAGTATCAGAGTTAAGGCTCTATTTCTTTCAGACCTAACGATCTAGAGTAAGATCCAGATCAATGGCAAACAAGGGTATGATGCCTGAGGGTCACTCCATTCATCATCTTCCATACTTCGATGGCTCAAGTTACTCCTATTGGAAAAATAGAATGCATGTTTTCTTGAGAGCCCAGGAGTATGAGATTTGGAGAGTTGTGGACAAGGGTCCCTACAAACTCTCTGACCATGAAGAGAAATGGACACCCGAAGAGATTAAAAAATGCACTGTCAATTTTAATGTTATGAATATTATGCAATGTGCTATACATCCTAATGAATTTTCTCGTGTATCCATGTGCAGCTCAGCGAAGGAAATGTGGGACAAGTTACGGCTCATATATGAAGGAACCTCCGAGGTCAAGGAAACCAAGGCGAACCTTCTAGTCAGAGATTACGGGCTGTTCAAAATGAAACCCAAAGAAACAATTTCAGAAATGTTTGCAAGGCTAACTGAGATCACGAATGGTCTCAAAAGCCTTGGGAAGGAGTACACAAACTCCTACCTGGTGAGGAAAGTTCTGAGGTCACTTCCATCCGCGTGGCACACAAAAGCCACAGTGATTGAAGATTCCAAAAATCTGTCCACACTTTCATTGGATGAACTCATAGGGTCGCTCATGACCTATGAGATAAATGTGAAGAGAACAACCGAGGAAGATACAAAGAAGAAGAAAGCAATTGGATTGAGAGCTCACTAATCTGATGACGACTCTCAAGAATAAGAATCAAGTGAAGGAAGCAACGAAGAAGAAGACTTGGCCATGATAACTCACCAAGTGAAAAAATTTTTGAGGAAGAAGAGAAACTTCCAAGGCAATTTTAGAAAGGGGCAAAGGAAGCCCACTCAAAACAAGGGCGAGCCAAGCAAACCAAGTAGCATCATATACTGCGAATGCAAGAAGCCCGGGCACATGAGGGGAGAGTGCCCAGATTTGAAGAACAAATTCAAGAAAGATAAATTCAGAAAGCCCAAAGCCATGGTCGCCACATGGAGCGATGAAGAGGACGAACCGTCCGATGAGGAGATACAAGTGCTCGTGGAAAGTCTGTGCCTCATGGCACATGAGGATGACTCAACCGAGGTAAATTCTGACCTTGATTTTATCTCAAATGAACAATGGGAGTCAGAATATGAGAAGTTGTATTTGAAATATAAGAAAATCAGATCTGAAAACAAAAAGCTCAAGAAAAAGGTTGATGAGTTAACACATGAGGATATTTTTGTTAAGTTTAAAAAATTGGAACATGAATGGTCTGAGTTGACGGAAGAAAAAGAAAGCGTGTTGCAAATAATTTCAGCCAGTGAGAAAAATCAGGAGGAATTGATGTGTAAATTTTCAGAAATTGAAAAAGCTGTTGAGAAGTTGAAAAATGAAGAAGAAGTTCTGAAATCCACAAATTCAGAATTTGAAAAGAAAAATGTGAGTCTGGGTGAAGAAGCGGCTGAACTTCAGTTCTGATGGGGATATCACCCAGAATTCCCTTTTGCTCGACACCTCTCTCCCTTCCGGAGACGGGTAGTGTGCGACTGCACGACTTGATGGGCCCACGGCGACACGGGAGTTTATTACTGAGGACATATTAATGTATTTTCTCCTTTCTTGAGTCATTAATGTATCAGAGCCAGTTTTAGACTTGTCTCTACAAGCCTAGGTCCAAGGGCAATTGCATTTCTATCCCGTGTCGTCATCTTTGTGCATGTCCACCCGTAGGGGTACCATATATCGGGCTGATCCTTCTAATTCCAATCCACCTATGGATCCCAATTTACAAGGCAATCAAAACAACCCTAGGGAAGCTCCCCAAGCTCCTATGGATCGACTTGAGGCTGCCATTCAAGCCCTCACGGAGCAAATGAATGGTATTTCCACCCGATTGGAGAGATTAGAAGAAGCTAGGGCCCCACCTAGGAACCATGTCCAAAGGGTTCCTCCTCCGCGGGCTGAACATGAGAGGGAAGACCTAGAGGATGAGTGGTATCGCGAGCAGGAGAGAGCCCCACAACCTCGGTACCATGAGAGGCGACCACGAGAGGATCCGGATGACTTCCTACAAAGAATGATCAAAGTGGAAGCTCCTAATTTTGATGGGTCACATAACCCTAGTGCCTATAAAGAATGGGAGCATGGCATGGACCAATACTTTGATTGGTACCCCATGTCCGAGGAAAGAAAGGTTAGGTTGGCCAAGATGCACCTTCTTAAATTAGCCAAGACCTATTGGCTAAAGGTAGAAAGCCAAAGGAGAATCAGGCGTGAGGAACCCATTGACACTTGGATGGACATGAAAGTCCAGCTTAGGAGCAAATATCTTCCCCACTCCTATAGCCAAATTCTCCTTGATGAATGGCAAAGCCTTACCCAAGAGGGAAAAACCGTGGAAGAATATGTGGAGAAATTTGACTCATACCTCTTAAGGTGTGGTGTTGTCGAAGAACCCGCCGTCACTCTATCCCGGTTTAGAAATGGTCTCCTTCCCCACATCAAACGAGAACTTTTCATGAGGGAAGCCCATAACCTTGAGGTTGCCTATCAAATAGCCCGTGATGTAGAAAGGTTTTCTAGGAACCCTAGGTTTGCCCCTTCCAAGGGCCCGGGACCGCGTCCCAACCTCCCTCCCCTGTTAAGAACACCTCCTCCCAGTGGAGGAACTCCCACTCGGCCCTACCCCCAGCCAACCAACCCTACCCCCACAAAGGTCACTCCACCCAACCCTCCTCCCTGAAGGGAGGAAATTTCCAAAGGGAAGACCCCAGGGAGTAGTACGGTTAAGTGTTTTCAGTGCCATGGTTATAGCCACATAGCTTCCCAATGCCCTTCCAAAGGGTTGTCGAGCCTGGTTATTGAGGGCGGACCTACCACATCCCAGGAAACCCATGAGGATAATGTTGTGGAATACGAGGCTGGTTTAAGGTGGGAAGAGGAGTATGAAGAGCAATTCTTTGAGGAAGGTATAGAAGATAACCCCCATTCCACCCACCTAGGGGTAATAAGGTGTACCCTTACCCAACCTCAGGAGGACGACTGGCGGAGGACTTCCATTTTTCACACCTTCATCAAAATCGGGGATCATGTTAGGAAGGTCATCCTAGACAATGGGAGTTGTGTCAACGTCGTGTCCCCAGACACCGTCAAGCTCCTAGGGCTTACCCCGACACCCCATCCCAAGCCATATCGGGTATCATGGATAAACAATCACTCCCTACCTGTCAACACATGTTGTCTTATCCCCATCACCTTTTCAGCCTACCAAGGACAAGTATGGTGTGACGTCATACCTATGGCTGTAGGAAGCATCCTACTGGGGAGACCTTGGATATATGATGTCAATACTACCATCTATGGGAAAACGAACACATGCGCTTTTGAACACGAGGGGAAGACTATCCGCCTCAACCCCTCCCCTCCTCGAAAAGAACCACCCGCTAAGGGGATCCTTCCTACACCACCACAAAACCCCAGGGTCTCGCCTGCACCAACCCAACCAACAGCCCAAAACTCCACCCCTGACAATCCCACCGGGCCAGTCAAGGGCCTCCACCTCATCTCTAGGAAAGAACTCGAGGAAGAACTAGCTCAAAGAACACCCTTGTGTGCTGTTGTCCTTTGTCTAGGGGAGGCAACACCCTCCAATCCCCACCCTGTGGAAATACACCCTCTCCTAGAAGAATTCAAGGATGTGTTCCCCGAGGAGCTTCCCGATCAACTGCCACCCATGAGGGATGTCCAACATGCTATTGACCTGGTCCCAGGGGCCACCCTCCCAAACCTTCCCCACTACCGCCTCAACCCCACTGAGCATGCTGAACTGAGGAGGCAAGTGGAGGAACTCATTAGAAAAGGCTTCCTCCGCCTTAGCAAAAGTCCTTGTGCTGTCCCAGCCCTCCTCACACCAAAGAAAGATGGGACATGGCGGATGTGTGTCGACAGTAGGGCCATCAACAAGATCACGGTCAAATATAGGTTTCCCATACCTAGACTTGACGATATGCTTGACATGCTAGCTGGAGCCACCATTTTCTCCAAGATAGACCTCAAAAGTGGCTACCATCAGGTTAGGATAAGGCTCGGGGATGAATGGAAAACTGCCTTTAAAACTAAGGATGGGCTCTATGAATGGCTGGTGATGCCCTTTGGGCTCTCTAATGCCCCAAGCACCTTTATGCGCCTTATGACTGAGGTCCTTAGGCCCTACATTGGAGTCTTCCTGGTAGTCTATTTTGATGATATCCTCATCTACAGCCAGTCCAAAGAAGCCCACCTCAATCATCTAAGGCAAGTCTGCACCACCCTTAGGAAGGAAAGCCTCTTTGCCAATTTTGGAAAATGTCACTTCATGACAAAATCCATTACCTTCCTTGGGTATGTTGTCTCCACCGAAGGGGTATCCATGGACCCTGAAAAGGTCCAAGCCATCCTCGATTGGCAGGAGCCCCGCACTCTCCATGAAGTCCGGAGTTTTCATGGATTAGCCACCTTTTACCGTAGGTTCATCCGTGGGTTCAGCACAATCACAGCCCCTATCACCGACTGCCTTAAAAAGGGGACCTTTGTGTGGACCAAGTCGGCATCTAGGGCCTTCCAAGAGCTCAAGGAAAGGATGACCCAAGCCCCTGTATTATGCCTCCCTGACTTCTCCAAAGTCTTTGAGGTGACTTGTGATGCCTCCGGGGTAGGAATTGGCAGGATCCTCAGCCAGGAAGGGCACCCAGTGGCCTACTTTAGTGAGAGGTTGTGTGATGCCAAGATGAAATACTCCACCTACGACAAGGAATTCTATGCCGTGGTGCAATCCCTCCGGCATTGGAGACACTATCTCTTGCCTAAAGAATTTGTCATATTCTCCGACCATGAGGCCCTGAAATATCTCAACTCCCAGCAGAAACTGAATGCTCGGCATGCCCGATGGGTCGAATACATCCAGGCCTACACATTTATGATCAAACATAAGGCCGGAAGTGAAAACAGTGCTGCCGATGCCCTCAGTAGGAGAATTTCCTTGCTAGCTACCATTCGGGTGGAAGTCATAGGATTTGAAAGACTCAAGGAAGAGTACTCTGATTGCCCGGACTTTGGTCCAATCCATACCACTCTGTCCACCCTCTCACCTAGGGAACACCAAGGATTCATCTTAGAGGACGGGTTCATCTTCAAAGGCCATAGACTTTGCATACCTAGAACCTCTCTACGGGATTTCCTGGTCTGGGAGTTACATGCAGGAGGCCTTGCTGGGCATTTTGGGGTGCATAAGACCATTGCTTTGGTTGAGAGTCAGTTCTACTGGCCAAGTCTCAAAAGGGACGTAGCCAAAATTGTAGGACAGTGCCGGATATGTGCCTCAGCCAAACAGACAAGGCAGAACACTGGCCTATACACCCCACTCCCTGTCCCTGATCGTCCCTGGTAGGACTTAAGCATGGACTTCGTCTTAGGCCTACCTAGGACTCAAAAAAGGCATGATTCAATCTTTGTCGTAGTGGATAGGTTTTCAAAGATGGCCCATTTCATCCCCTGCTCTAAAACCTCCGATGCCTCTCATGTGGCCCGCCTATTCTTCGATGAGGTAGTTCGCCTCCATGGCCTACCCAAGACCATCATTTCTGATAGGGATGTCAAATTCACCAGCTATTTCTGGAAAACCCTCTGGCACCTAATGGGGACCCTTCTCAAATTTTCCACGGCCTATCACCCTCAAACCGACGGCCAGACCGAAGTCATTAATAGGAGTCTTGGGAATCTACTCCGGTGTCTTGTTGAGGATCGCCCCGGGAATTGGGATCTCATATTACCCCAAGCAGAGTTTGCATACAACAATTCAGTGAATAGGTCGATAGGGATGAGCCCATTTGAAGCTGTGCATGGGTACAAACCTAGAAAGCCTACAGATCTCATTCCTTTGCCTCCGCATGCTAGAGTGTCTATTAGTGCTGAGTCGTTTGCCCAACACATGAAAGAATTGCATGAGGAGATCCGCAAACACATTAACAAAAGCAATGAGGTGTATAAAAAGACGGCCGATTCCCACCGACGCCACCAGGAGTTTCACGTGGGTGACTATGTGATGGTAAGAACTGAGAGGCTTTTCCCTGGAAATGTCTCCAAACTGAGGTCGCGTGGATCAGGCCCCTTCCAGGTTCTGAGGAGGATTGACACAAACGCTTACGTGTTGGACCTCCCCGAGGAGTACGCAGTAAGTCCCACATTCAATGTGGCTGACTTGGTGCCATATAGGGGTCCCACGGTGACACCTAGTGAGGGAATTGAGCCTGTTCCACCTTCTGAGAGAGCCACCATCCATGAGAGAGTTCCACCAGTCCAGAGGGGCCAACGGGAGCAGATAGAGCGGATATTGGATGAACAGGTCACTGTCACCCGGAGCAAAGCATACGAGCGATACTTGGTCAGGTGGAAGGGCCGGCCCCCTTCAGATGATTCATGGGTGAGTAGGGAGGATCTTCAGCAGCTGGACCCCGACCTCCTTGAGCATTACCGCAGTCGAGTGGACCCTTTCTCGACAGAGTCGAGCTCTTCGCAGCCCGGGGGAGTTGATGGGGACATCACCCAGAATTCCCTTTGGCTCGACACCTCTCTCCCTTCCGGAGACGGGTAGTGTGCGACTGCACGACTTGATGGGCCCACGGCGACACGGGAGTTTATTACTGAGGACATATTGATGTATTTTCTCCTTTCTTGAGTCATTTTGATGTACTTGTCTTTATTTTGAGTCATGTCCCTAGGTCATCACGTTATTTATCTATGTTTGTTCGGCTAGGGGGTCATATGGGCCCAATTAGATGGGCCTGGCCCATGGGCGCCCTCTTCCTTCCCACACCCCCTTGCTTATTTGCTTTTAGCATATTCTCCAGGGACTTTTTGTAAATGTTGAGATCCCTATAAATAGGACCCCAACCCCCCCTTGAGATGGGTAATGAATATTTGAGTATTTTGAGCATAAGTGCAATCCTCTCTCTCTCTCTAGCTTTCTCTCTCTCTCTCTCTCTCTCTCTCTCTCTCTCTCTCTAGGGGGCGAACCCCACTCTCTCTCTTCTCCCCTCCCTTGGGCGAACTTGGCCCTTCACCTCCCCTCCCCCTTGCCACCTCAGCTGCCACCTCACCCCTCCACCCTTTCATCTTCCCAAGGCCCATAACTCCCTTCAATACCTCCTCCACCCTAGGCAACCCTTCCCATTCCCCATACACCTTCTCAACCTCCAAGGCAACCTTCCCTCTCCCCCAAGCAGCCATACCACTTCCCCACACCATTCATTCATATCCCCTGGGCGAATTAACCCCCATCCCCCCTGCTGGTTGCGCACCCACCTCATCTAGCCCACCCCCCATTCCCTTGGCCGACCCCCACCACCCCACCTGATAGCTGCGGCCCCTCCACTCCACCTCCCTCCAAGACTCCTTAATCCCCTGTTCCTCTCCCCTCCACACCCCTAAACACCCCTCTCCCATCAACCATCCACCCCACCATCTCCTCCATTGCCAATCCCCACCCCTATCACTAGTTCCACCACCATCCTTTCTCTTTACCTTGACAGTCTGCAGGTGGCAGAAAAAGTTACGACTTGCAGAAGCTTCCCCGGATTCATAAGGTGACATCCAGAGGCGTACCATACATTGCCGGAAAGTTCGTCCAGTCCACTACGCAGGCGAGAAAGAATCGTACCATTCCGAGTTCGGGGCTGCCCGGGAGAGTCATTCTCCCTCGACTGCACCAAGCTCCATCTGCAGAGCACCAGAGTTCAACCAGAAGCTGAACCACAATTCACAGTGGAGGATTCAGACCGTGGTTCCTTCTTCAAAGTTCTTCCTCCACCTGTCCCCGACCAGGAGCAAGAAGAAGAACTACGTTCGGCATCCGGGAGCCAAAGTTCTGATTTTTCCCCTTCAGTCGCGCGGATCTGCCTTCCCTAGTCTTCAGCGACCTGCACCCACTCATCGGCGTCCCCCAGGCCATCCCGACCTCAGACGGCCTCCCCACCAGTTTTGCTGTGAAGAGAGTTCATCCACGGTTCCAGCTACTCTGACAGTTCAAGATTCAGAGCTCGGGAGCCAACGGTACAATCTCTGTATCCTGCTGCATCAGATCTGAAGCTGTCAACCCCAGATTCCTTCATCCTGTTCGAGCCTCCGCCGCAGCCAGCGACGATGTCAGAAGAATTCAGTAAAATTCAGAGGCGTCCCAGTTCCTGTTACGAAGAATTTCCCCTGGGTCTCGTCGACGGGAAAATTCCTGAGTAAGAACTACGGTTGCAACAGCGGTTGCCTGTCTCCTCTCACAGCAAGTGAGCAGACCCAACGTTGGCTTCCTCTCCTACAACTTCGGCGAGTTTCCCCCTCCCGCCTGGCCGGCTTAGCGCCCCTCCTTGCGTGGAGGTAGTGTTTAGATGTAAGTATTATTTCCCCACCCTTAGTCCAACCCTCCTACGTGAGGAGTAGTGTGTGTAATAAACAGCTCAAGCTACATCGGCGCAGTGTGCGGGATCCACACTTCCCCGCTCGCCCACGTCTCCGAACGGGGTTGGTTTCTTCAAACCAACCAGGTGAGCTCTAAACTTTGCTCCATTACTCTTTAGTGTCTGTTCATTTAATATCCGTAGACATAGCTCCGTTGTGCAAGCGAGAGAGTGTCCGACCCCACGTGCCACACTTACGAGCGGTCATCGTGGGCAGTGAGAGAGTGGGACCTAGTGCCCCAATTGGCACCGGCCAGCCCCATAAGCGTGGGCTACGTACCCTCGGGAGGGTAACCCTAGCCCGGCTGGCACTCTACCAGCAAGGGTCTGGATCCATCACCTCCCCTTAGCATCATTTTGTCACCCCGGGCTCGTGTGTGTGCGACGGCGATTTGGCCCCGATTTATCAACTTAATTGCTATGTGGTTGTGAATGCGGAATAGGTCCTAAGATTCCGTCTGCTTGCTGCATACCCCGTAGTTGTGTCACATCAAGTTCACCTTATCTAGGTTTGTCAAGGGCAAATAAAACTTAGACAACTTGTTGGGAGTGAAAGTCAACTTCCAGAAGGAAGGATTGGGGTACATTCCCCAAAACAAAAAATCTTTTGAGCGTAAGATCACTACATCCTATGTTCATGAAAAAGAAAACAATCATGCCTCATGTTTCAACTCTAAGCCAAAACATGTCCAACCCAAATCACGACAATTTCAAAGAAAGTTTGCACATGTTAATTGTTATCATTGTGGTAGATTTGGTCATGTTGGTGCAAATTGCTGGTTCAAACAAAACTCACCAAGAAATCAGATTTTTTGGACTAAGAAAAGATATGAACAAAATTGGACTAACTCCTACGGCCCAAACTAGTTTGGGTACCAAAAACAATTGCATGAGAATTTTATTTTTTGCAGATATGTCTTGAAGCCAGGGGGAGCAAGTGGTACTTGGACAGCGGCTGCTCAAGACATATGATAGGGGACAGGAAGGCGTTCTCTATGCTACAAGATAAGGATGGAGGCTCAGTTGCTTTAGGTGGAAAAGGCAAAGGTAAAATAATTGGAATTGGCAACATAGGTAAGAATTCTAAAACCTTAATTGAAAATATTCTTTTGGTGAAAGGTTTGAATCATAAGTTGTTAAGCATAAGCCAACTGTGTGACAAAGGCTTTAAGATTATTTTTGATGAAACTCATTGCCTTGTCGTGAATAAGATCTCAAATGAAATTAGATTCATCGGTAAAAGAAGCAACAATGTCTATACTATTGATCTAGATGATATTTCCAGTGATGATGTGTGCTTGGTAGCAAACAATCTTGATAATGCATGGCTATGGCACCGAAGACTAGGTCATGTTAGTTTTGTAGTAATCTTCAAGTTGTCTAAACATGACTTAGTACATGGTTTGCCAAAATTAAAATTTGAAAGTGATAAAATCTGTGAGGCTTGCACAAAAGGCAAGCAAACACGCATATCTTTCAAGAATAAGAACATTGTTTCTACCTCCCGGCCTTTGGAATTGCTACATCTCGATCTGTTTGGCCCAACTAGGACATCCAGCCTAGGAGGGAAATCCTAAGGTTTTGTGATTGTTGATGATTTTTCCAGATTCACTTGGGTGTTATTTCTATCCAATAAAAATGATGCATTAATGGAATTTCTAGTGTTTTGCAGGAAAATCCAAAATGATAGAGGCTACCTTATCACTACTATCCAAAGTGATCATGGTGGCGAATTTGAAAATCATGAGTTCAGCAATTTCTGTGAAGAGCACGGGTATACACACAACTTCTCATCACCAAGGACGCCCCAACAAAATAGAGTGGTGGAGAGGAAAAATAGAACATTGATAGACATGGCATGGACCATGTTAAGTGAAAACTCTCTACCAAAATATTTTTGGGCTGAGACGGTAAGCACAGCATGTTACACCATCAACAAGGAAATGGTAAGGCCCATTTTGAAGAAAACTCCCTATGAGCTCTACAAGGGTAAGAAATCGAATATTTCCCATCTTAAACTCTTTGGATGTTCATGTTTCATCCTAAACAATGGTAAGTCCAACCTAGGTAAGTTTGATAAGAAAAATGACAAGGGAACTATCCTAGGCTATGCACTTAATTCTAGAGCTTATCGAGTGTTTAATAAATGGACTTTGGTTGTTGAAGAAAGTCCTCATATAATTTTTGATGAATCTGAACTAAAACTGACTACTCAAATTGTGGATGCAGGAGAAGCCCCCCAAAACTCAACTAATGCTGGAACATCGAAAGCCAAGGATGAACCAAAGGAAGGAATACCTAGCAAGAGTGAAGAAGATGAAGATCCTTCAATTGAAACACTGCAAGAGCAGCAAGTGCAACACCCCGACTTGCCAAGCACCTCCACATTCTTAAAGGATCATCCAGTTGAAAACATAATTGGTAATCTTCAAGATGGGGTAAGAACCAGAGCATCTTTAAGGCAAGTAGAAGAAGAGGATTTGATAGCCTTAATCTCACAGGAAGAGCCTAAGGATATCCAAGAAGCTCTTCAAAATGAATCCGGGATCCAGGCTATGCATGAAGAGTTGCACCAGTTCGAAAGAAATCAGGTGTGGACTCTAGTGCCACGGCCTAAGAATCAATCCATTATCGGAACCCGATGGGTTTTCAGAAATAAGTTAAATGATACGAGATTAGTTGTTAGGAACAAGGCCCGGCTTGTGGCCAAAGGGTATAGCCAGGAGATGGGTATTAATTTTGATGAGTCATTTGCACCGATTGCTCATCTAGAAGCAGTCCGGATCTTATTGTCTTATGCTTCCACATCTAACTTTAAATTATTTCAAATAGATGTTAAATCTGCGTTTCTAAATGGGTATATCAAAGAGGATATTTTTGTAGAACAACCTCCAGGTTATGAAGACCCCAAACATCCACAACATGTGTACAAGCTCCAGAAGGCCTTGTATAGACTGAAGCAAGCACCAAGGGCATGGTATGAACGGCTCACATCATTTCTGATTGAAAATGATTTCAAGAGAGGTAAGGTTGATGAAACACTTTTCACAAAGAAATCAGGTAAAGATACATTAGTAGTTCAAGTGTATGTGGATGACATAATTTTTGGAGCTATTAATAATGTGCTATGTGATGAATTTGCAGAAATCATGCAAGGTGAATTTGAGATGAGCCTAATGGGTGAACTAACATTCTTTCTTGGATTGCAGGTGAAGCAAACACCTGAGGGCATTTTCATAAGTCAAGCCAAGTATACAATGGAGCTTTTGAAGAAATATGGGATGGCCGAAGCAAAACCTTTGTCAACTCCAATGGCCACAACCTCGAAGTTAGACAAAGATAAAAATGATAAAATAGTAGATCCTACAGTGTTTTGAGGTATGATCGGATCACTACTGTATCTTACAGCATGCCGCCCTGACATTCAATTCAGTGTATGTCTTTGTGCCCGTTTTCAGTCATGCCCTAAAGAATCTCACTTATCGGCTGTTAAACGTATTTTTAGATATTTACTTGGCACAATAGATTTTGGCGTGTGGTTTCCCATCGGTAGTTCTTTTGATTTGATTGCATACACCGATGCGGATTATGCCGGATGTATTGTAGATCGTAAAAGTACTAGTGGGTACTGTCAGTTTCTTGGTGGGTGCCTAGTCTCATGGGCCTCCAAGAAACAACATTCAGTAGCTCTCTCAACGGTCGAGGCTGAATATGTAGTCGTCGGAAGTTGTGGAGCCCAAGTACTTTGGATCAAAAATCAATTGCTTGATTTAGATATTGAGATGAAATGTGTGCCAATCTTGTGTGATAATACCAGTGCAATCAATTTGTCTAAAAATCCCGTTCAACACTCTAGAACCAAGCATATTGATATTCGTCATCACTTTATGAGAGATCATGTAGGAAAGGGGGTATTTGAATTGAACTTCATTGACACACACAATCAGCTAGCTGACATTTTAACCAAACCCCTCAACCAGGATCAATTTAACAAGATAAGAAGAGAACTTGAGATGTGCAAGGGTGAGAGCATATATGCATAGGTTTGCACTTAGGTTAAGATTTGCATTTGTAGAAACTCATATGCATCAAGGGTAAGAAAACATGCATATTGTCTTTACTTTTACATCCTTGTGTGTTCACATACTCTCCTGCATGCTTGAATGTATTTATATATATATAGCCCTCCTTGAAAAATTATTATAAGGCCAGATATTCCTTGGATAAATCATTGTGGACTTAGTGATGTCGGACCTAGGAAACTTCTGAGGGGGAGTTAGAAACTTTCCTCAAATCTGCATCTATTCTCTTTCCTCCACTTCATGACGTTGGCTCCAGATCTGACGGTCGGTTGATGGTCCCCCCATATATATAAAAAAAAGAAACAAAAAAAAAGAAAAAGAAACAAAAAAAATACAAAATGGGGAGTTTTTGACCTTAGCGATCGACCGCTAGCTCCGCACCGGTCGATCGGTGGCGACGAACCGGCCCGACCGGGTCCAACCCGAGCCAACCTATAAGGGGTCCTAAAACCCCTCATTCTCATTCCATCACTCCCATTCACCTTCCACTACTTTGCCCTAACCCTAGAACCTCCAAACTCTACCTCACAAGCTCCCAAACCTCCTCTTTCCTCCACCCGCACAAGATCCGACGTGTTCGTCACGATTTCAGGACGAACTCTATTCTGCCGTTCGTGCGTTCGTGGAGTTCCCACCTTGGTTCTAGTTTGTGGAGAAGGTCTTTTGCAAGCCCTTGGAGTGTCCGTTGATCTATCTTCATTCCCCGGGATGAGGGTCCTCTCTTCAAGGGTTCTTCACTGGGTTTCTAGTTCGGGATGCCGCCTAGATGAAGCTCTCGGCGTTCTGCCCAAGGGGAAGGGAGTGGCCAGAGACGCGAGGCACCAGCCCCTCCACCACAGTGGGCGCCTACACTACGTCGAGCCCCTAGGTTGCTTATTCATCCCATCATCGACCCTCGACTGGTCGATTTCAACGAGGTGAATGAGCTCTTGCCTGATATGTGTGCAGTCTTTGAGATTCAGCCGGGTTGGACTAATCTCGTCTCTAGATATAACCGTCATTACCCCAGTCTAGTATAGCAGTTCTATGGGAACTTGGTTGCAAGAAATGAGCAGTTATTTACTGTTGTTCAAGGGGTTGAGATTCACATTACTCCCGATATGTTTGAGAGATGCTTAGGAGTTGCGGCTAGAGGAGTCGACTTGGTTTTTGGTCATGGAGAGGTTGAGGACACATTTCTTGCTATGACTGGCTGCTATTACGTGCGTGGTGTTAGCAACTTGATTGAATTGAATGCAAATCATTTTCCACCACTGTAGCGTGTTTTGCATCATATGTTCACCTCCCTCATTTATCCAAAGAGTGGCAGCAGAAATGAAGTCACCAAAGTTCATAAATTCCTATTTTACAATGTCATGAATGGCATACAAATCAACATGGGTCGCCTCATGACGACCCTCATTGGAGCTTGCTGAACAAATCTACGGCGATCTTTGCCGTATGCTTCATAGTTGATCGGGGTATTCATTCATGCTGGGATCAATTTAGCAGAAGAACTGTTTATTTATGTTTGCCAGGATGATATCTATAGCAAGCATAAGATCTTTACTGATATGGGTTATTACTTTGGTCCCGATGGTGAGCTGCGTCGGGATGTGCCTACTTATGGAGATGAATATGACAGTGAGGATGAGCAGGAACCACAGCAGCAGCAGCAGGTTCAAGGGGAGGTCCCCCCTCTAGTTTAGGACGAAGAGCTACCTCCTCCACCCTCACCGCATCATATGGATCAGGAGATGCCTCCTCCACCTTAGTTCCATCATGGAGAGTCCTCCACTCAGGGGGCCACACAGTCTTCTTGGGTAGACTATGAGGTTTTTGACAGGCAGTTCGCTGGGCTAGAGACTCCTGTGGATACTTTCAGGGAGGGACTTTCTACCCTCGGGGATCGCATTGACACCATGGGCAATGTGATTGACACCATGTCAGGTCGCATAGATTCCTTCTCCACTACTCTAGATTCCCTGTCCACTCAAATGGCCACACTTTCCACTCATATGACTAGCCTTACCAACAGTGTTGCTGATTCCAGCTCGTGCTTCCACATCATGAACATGGCCCTTCTTGGCATGGCTCGTCGTGATGCGGCTCGTGACCTCGCCATTGGCCGTATTCGGGATGCTCTTCATGCTCAAGTTCATGCTCTTGAAGACATTCACCATCGCCTTGGTTACCAGCCCCCTCCTCCAGAGGATCAGCCACCTGCAGATGCACCTTGAGGATTTTTCCTTTTTCTCCCTCTAGCTTGTTGTCCTTTGGTTTTGTGTCACTTGGGCCCCCCTTCGTCTATCATATCCCCTTTTGATGATGCCAAAGGGGGAGAAGTAGTAGTGCAGGCTCTATATATTTATGTATGTTTGTGCGTGGTTGTGTGTTTCCATGTTTGATCATGTGAGGATCATGAGTCCATTCTGTTTTATGCATTTGTTTAGTTCCTTGAGTCTAGAGTCGTGCATTCACTCTCGCACTAATGTACCTTGTAATGAAATGATGAATTGAATGCAACTAGTGTTTGATCTCAAATGGTTGGCTCTTGTATCTCATTTCTTTTCTACTCGGCAAATAAAGTGTTGAATGGTTTACGTTCGCTGGCTTGATGGGATGTGAGTGAAATGCTGTGATTTCGAACTTTGATCTCCATTTTCAAACATTGCTCAAAGGCATGTTCATGTATTTCAAAACCCCTTCAGTTTTGTCATCATCAAAAAGGGGGAGATTGTTGAGTATATCCAGATGATTTTGATGATAACAAAACCCAGGTTATGTGTTTTCTCACGTGCTATCTATTAACAATCAAGTTCGACCTTCATACGCATTTAAAGCCTAACGTCATCATGCAATGTTTAAATGCTCAATCTCTTCCAAATGCATAAATCAATTTTTGGTTTCTAAACCACCCTAGCTAAGCTTAAACCCACTCACCTTGATTGGAACAAGCTTAAACCCATTCGTTCATGTATTATATTACATTGGCTAACCTCTTTATTTTTTGCAGGAAATCCAGCTAGCGGTCGACCGCCAGCCAGGGTTGGTCGATCGGTTTTCCCAGAACTAAAAAGTCATATTCCTGTAAAATTCTGGTCGACCGCCAGCTTCTACCGATCGACCACCCGTCTCGATGCAGCCTATTTTGACTTTATTTTCTACAACGTGGGAAGCCCTCTTCATTGGGTTTGTTTAATCCAAAAGTCACCAGATTCACCATGATTTGTGGATCTGATCTGTGGCATGTCTCTTGACCACCCAAGTTCTATAAATAATCTCATTGGGGTCAAAAACCTAAGTGATTGAAGCAAGAACAAGGAAGGCCATCAAAGGAGAAGGAGGGGTGCACTGTAGCTCCGTGAACAGTGCTTCGTGCAAGAAGTTTTTCATCCAAGTGCAAGCTTCTCAAGCTGATTTGTAGGCCATTCAAGTGAAGATCGAGTATGGAGCTAGCTTCATCCAATACCATCTTCATCCACTAAGGGGGAGCTTGAATCTATGTCTTCATTCTCTGTCTTTTCATTCCACTCTTGCTGAGCTTTATTTGTGTGTTCTTGTAATATTGAAACACCTGTGTGTGTGTGGATCTACGCAGATCCGCGCGCGTGTGTGTAAGTGATCTCTTTGTTCTTCACGGTTCTTTGTGATTCGGTGCTTTTGCACCTTCGTGAGAGTTCTCAACTCACACGAGTGTGTGTGTGTGCTTTGATCTTGTAACCCTCTACAAGATAGTGTGTGAATCCTCACAGTCGGTGAGGGATGGACGTAGGTTGCAATTGTTGCATCCGAACCACCTAAAAATTGTGGTCTTCTGTGTGGTTTGCTCCTTATTTTTTACCTCCATTCTGCTCTAGCTCTTTTGCATATTGTGTCATCATCTAGTTTCCTTGTTTAGATCTAGTTTTATTAACCTTTTACGGGAGATCTCTGGTATATCAAAAGGTAGCTTCTGATCGACAAGGTTAGTCCTGTCGGGAGAAAAATACCTTGTATGAGAGAATCTTCGGATTCCTGGACTCCGCTTGGTACCAAAGAACTGCTGTAGGGGTTGATTTAGCCAGATTCTTTTTGTTATCCATCAGATATCTACTTGTTTGTTACTTGTTCGTAATTTATGTTTTAAATCGGGTAAAAGTTATTAAAATATGTAATCACCCAATTCACCCCCCCCTCTTGGGTGTCATTGATCGTGGGACTTCAATTCTTCAAGGATATGTGGTTATCTTCCTCCCCGCTCAGGAGTAGCGAGAGATCGCCCGTCTCCACTCCATATTTCATGACTTGGAGCACGGAGGAAAACCATCATTCTATTTTTCCAATAACTATAGTTATTTCCATCAAAGTAGGGAGGCCTATGTATAGAATGCCCTTCGGGCATCAACCCTTTGTTAGCCATTCCTAACAGATCACTCTAAACCGCGAGGTTTCAAAATAAAACAGAGTCGAGGCTCTGGTACCAATTGTTGGCCTGATTAGGAATGTAAGCAAGAAGGGGGTGAATTGATTGCGCCCCCTTTTTAAAAACTAAATGATGTGATGTTTAGATGAGATTATAAAACACTCTAATCTCAGAACAAAAAGGATTAAGAGAGCGAATATCAAGCAAGATCACACAGCTCTCCAACGATAATTTATATGAACCACTCGGACAAAGTGTGAAATGCGCACAGATTATATGTATATATATAACTCTCCACTCACCGCATCACACACGTAATCAAGATGGACAATGTAAAGCGACAATCACACAGATAGCAAACCATAACACAATAATTTTTAGGTGGTTCGGACGCACCTAGTGTAGTCCTACGTCCACCCCTCTCAACTTGAGAGGATTCCACTAACCACGCTACACAATGGCAGCAAAACAAACACACACAGGCACAACGGCCCCACACACACGCGTGTTCTCGCGCAACGACGAGAAGACACGCACACGGAGATGATGCTCAGAAATCGTATATGGATGAAAAAGATGGAAAAATACAAAGCCCTGCCCAGATTTAGATCTATGCTCAAATAGAAATATAGAAGTGAAAGAACAAGAAATTCCCCTCCAGATCTTCAACAAATCTTGTAGATAGGATGGTAGAATGCGCTTGAAAAGTTGATTCACGGAGTTGGAAGGGGCCAGCCATGTAGAATGAGGTGCCCAAGATAGCCGACCGCGAAGAGTAGCAACAGCAGCATTCAGATCGAAGCTCAGGCTCGTGGATGGCGTCTTCAGTGGCTTCTTCTTCCTCCTCCCGCTATGTGCGTCGCCCTCACCTCCTTTCCTGCAAGAATAGAACTATTAGCCCTTAGATCTGTCATTCTCGAATGGAGTTCGCAGCCTCCTTATACCCAATGAAACAAGATGCAAAAAGACTTAAATGCCTAGCAGAAAAACCCTTCTAGATGTGTCTAACATATGTATGTATGCCCTAAGGATATTAGGGTCAAGTTTGAGTCAAAATGGATCTGGTTTAAGTGGGTTTCGAGCACACAAAAATGGGTCCGCCCGCCGTATTCGGTCGACCGGTTGAAAGGATCGGTCGACCAATTTTTTTCAGAAAATTTATAGGGAGCTTTGGGAATTTCAATCGACCTAAGCCAGGGGTTCAGTCGACCGAACTTTCTCAGGGTTTGATTCCAGTAGTGCTGAGAAATTTGGTCGACCTAAGTGGATGGGCCGGTCGACTGAAGTTAAAAAAAACCCAGATTTGTGAAAATTAAAGAAGATAACTCTAACACATGAAAAGCATGATTTATATACATAAGACCCCTAAAACATTAAAAATGGATCAAGCCCAATTTAGCCACTTGAAATGCATTCAGACATACAATCTTACCATGACTTCAATGATATGTGGGAATTATTGAACCTGCACCATTTAGAAACTCAATATCATCTCACCTTTAATCTATGCATATGAAGGAACCAACTTCAATGCAGTTCTTCATGCAAGACTGCCTTTCCCAACCTACAAGGTAGTATATTGAAATGCAGCTATATGTCCAAGTGCTTCACACATTTCCAATCCACATTCTTTACATGTCCATATATCGATTCAGTTCAAGCAAAGCATTCATGAATTCCAAGTTCAGTCTAAGGCAAGCTCAACTCATTCACATATTGAGACCCAGTTGAAAAATCATCCAACAATAGTAAATATCATGCTTAGCTCATTGATAACCATTCATGGAACCTATCAAATTGACTCACATTCATTAAAGGATATGCAATGCAAATTACACAAAACAGCACATTTTGTCTTCATTAAAATACGTCGGGGCACAACACAAGGCCTCCATAAGTCTCCACGAGCCTGGGATTCCCACTAGGACGCCGAGCCGGTTGTACCCCAAAAGCCCAAAAGCTAGATGAGCACTTGTAATTTTTTGTATTCTGTCTTGATCGTGGCTAGTTGATCAACCGTGTTCTGTTGATCACGGTGGCCAAACGACCGCGTTCATTCTAGTGTGTTGGCTATTATCAATCAACCGATATCCTTATTTCAGTCGATCGACATTCTATTTTTAGTCGACAGACTTCTACTTCGATCGACTGACTTTTCCTTGGTCGACAGACTTTTGATCGCGGATCCTTACTCGACCGCGTTCTCCATATCACGGTTGCCTTCCAACCGAGTTCTATCAAAGCTTGACCAACCCAAAGGTTTAACCAAAGGGTTGATTGTATTCAATCTCAGACGATCTTCTGATTGTTTGGAACTTGAAACAGTACTTACCAAGTGTGGACACTAAAAAAAAATGAGAAGGGGGGAAGAAGGCCCAAACAAGGAAAGGGCCCAACTAAAAGAGGGGGATGGGCCAAGTGCGGAGGGGCGGATGCACAAAACGGAAGAAAGGAGGGGCCAAAGAGAAAAGGGAGAAGAATTTTCAAAAAAAAAAATAGAAATATGAGGAAATTAGCAACACTATTCACCTTGTGTCTGTCTCCCTCATCCCGTGTGCCTCCTCTCCCCCTTTTGCAGCTTTGACTGGCGGGCACTGTAGCACCTTGCGGAGCTCCCGCATCCACTCGGCCGCAAGTCTACGATGGGTAGCAACAGCGATAGCAGCAACAGAAAGAATAGAGAGGGGGGGGCATCTTTGAACGGGGACCTAGCTTCCCTATAAGAAAGGGCCTGCTCTCCTTCCGCCACCTCTCTTCTTGGGGCTTCTCTTCTTCAGTCCCTTCCTCTCTGACTCCTCCGATTTAAAGCGCTTGAAGTTGCTGAGGGAGATAAAAGAGTTAGAGAGCTAAGGAGAGGGAAACGAGAGTGTGAGAAATATTTGTAAAAGGGTGGGTCTCTCACTCTTGAAGTTTTTTTTCTTCTCCACTCTTTGTTTCATGATGTGCGATGCTCAGTCCCTTTGATGTAATCTTCTTTCAAAAAGGAATAAGATGCAGGGCCTTGCCCCCCCCAGATTTTCTTTATGAGCATGATCCCCCCTTCTCCAATACATATACGTGTGATATATATATATATATATATATATATATATATATATATATATATATATATATATATATATATTCTTTGCTTCGTTTCAGTCCATTCTCCCGATAGATAGATAGATCGACCACTCCTTTTTTTTGTGCTTCACTCATATAGCGATTTATTCGTCATCCTGGTGGCCATTGGCCCGGGGTTTGTCTAAATCCATAGACATGATTCTGGGTTGCCAACCATCGGGAACCCGCTCAATTTCTTTCTCGCAATGATCTCTATTCATTCTCAAGACCTTGCTTTGGTATTTGGCCAGCTCCATGACTATGATACCAAGAGGGTGAGAAATACGGGGTTTGCTCCAGATTGAGTAGTCTATAAACTCCTTACTATTTTCTTTATAGGGGAGACGCACATGATAGCTCTAAGGGAAGGTTCCGGGTTTGCATAACCCCGTAAGTAGGACTCGGAACCCATGCCCATTTGGGCTCCTTCGGGCTGCTCCCTGACATGTTCAAAAAAATAATAAACAAATTTGTCTTGAAAATTTCAGTTATATGCTGTTCTTGCCATATCCAGATTTTTCAAATCTCACTTGTTTTATTTCTGCCCACTCATTCCCTCGGGGACCCATGAGGGAGATTCCACCGGTGTTGCCGCTTCCGTGCGCACCCACTCGCTCCCTTGGGGGACCCGTGAAGGTGATTCCATCGGTGTTGCCGCTTCCGTGCACACCCTTCTTATTTTGGGGCCATCTCGGAGTCTCTCTATGGATGTGTACCTGATTAATACCCCCCAAACACTCCGGGGCAAGGGGAGGTGCTGCCGAATTTTCGCCGGAAGATCGATGAACCAATAACAAACTAAAAAGAAGGAGAGGAGCTGCTGGTTCAGATTTTCGGAAGATTGTCAAGGACGAATGAATGAGCAAAAAATAAAAAATGAATAATGGGGAATGAATTAAGGCAAGAATTCTCTGTGGATGATGACGTGAAGAAATTGATGCAGAGCCATACATAATTTCAGAGGACTGCTTGGAATATTTGTGAACAAAAAAAAAAGAAAAGGATGATCCTCTAGTGACCACACTTCTGGAATTGTTATAAAAAATGAATGACAGAAACAAAAGGACATGCGAAGGACTGATGTTCAGATAAAAAATCAGAATCTGAAATGATGGGTAATTGCACTCGCACTACATGCACACCCTGAAGCCATGTTACTGTAAGGGTTGCCCTATGCATGAGGGGGTCGACCTCCCCCCCCCTTTTCATGAACAACTTTGTAGAAGAAGCTCCTGCAAGTATGAAAAGTGAATCCCCATTGAATTTCCCATATAAATCACCATGCATTCTGTATGATCACTGATTTTTCCTATGGGCTTTGAATATGCTCGCCCTCCCACTCATTATCCAAATGCATACACGGCATGCATGCATGGCATTTTCTCCAATCACACCTTGGATCATGATTTCAGATGGGATCTCTATGAATTCTTCTCATTTGAGTGCTTACATGCCATGACCCTAACGTATATCAAATGGTGAATGGCAAAAGTCTGGATTACGTCCGAATGGAAACATTCACCATATGTGAGTGAAACACTCCGCCATGTACCGAGGGTCATTCTCCCTAAAAATAGGATCAATCTCTCGCGTGCCATGTGCATAAGTAAAACTAGCATGTATATGATTTCCCCACATAAAAGAACCCTCTTGCACATCCTATCTGAATTGCATTCATGTGTATCGTTGCATGCACAAATTCTAAATAAAAGAAAAAAAGAGAGCCTTGGTTGCATTTCAGTCACATGCTCTGAGCTTGCTCATAGTCTTCGTTGAGATTTCATGAGGATGCATATATGTATGATGGTGAAAGGGGTTTATGCTTTAAAACCTGGGAACGCCCTCACTGCCAAGAGGGAGTCGACTCCCCTTCAGGCTGGTCCGCCCTCTAAAAGTAGAACTATCCTAAAAAGAAAAAAAAATCAAAGAAAGATAGAAAGATAGAAAGAAAAGGAAATGAATGGAATAAAGGAAATGAATGAAAGCTGAGGTGAACACTCATGAAAGGATAAACAAAAAGAAGAAATTTCGCATCTGCAGGCTAAGAAGACTTGAAGTGATAAAACACTCATAACAAGAAAGGGAATAGACCTTCACAAAGCCAAACAACCGGATGAAGCAGCGAGGAGGGCTGCGTCGACACAGTTAGTTCCCCTGCGTCGACGCAATGCTTCCTTGGCTTTCAAGGCCGGTTCCCTGTCGCGCAACGTCGACGCGGGCATTCCCTGCGTCGACTCTGCTCTTATCAAACATGTTCCAATGGTGCCAAAACAGGAAATGATAATCCAATGGAAGGAATAATGCCATGAAAGGATAATGAACAAGCAAAAAGAAGAATAATGACCATAACAAAAAAAACAACAAGAACATAAGAGTAGGTCTGTCCGCTGGTTTGGTCGATCGATCCCATTAGTTCGGTCAACCGATAGGCGATGGAGTCGACCTCGTGTGCCCTGAGGTCGACTCCTCCTGTGGGTTTCCGTTCCGGGGAGGTTTGGTGTCACGCCCCTGACGCGGAATATCGAGGCGCGACGAGTCGTAAACATTCATGTCGATCAAGAGCATGTATAATAGGCTCCAACCATAATGGGACACAAGAAGAAATGGATACTTTTATATCATCGAAATATAGTTTTACAACATTCTTAAGCCTTAAGAGGCATAATACAACTTCCAAGTACATAATTCTTGCAAGAGTAACACTCATAAACCTAGGTAACTAAGATGAACTTGATCCCTCATTTCACTCTTTCCCATCCCCATGTGTTTGGGGTTCATCGTCGGAACTACCTGCAATGTTAACCGAAAATGTAGGGTGAGCGAAACACTCAGTAGGATTTATATCTCTATACCATGCAACTTAAAGTAATTAACAATTTTTGATAAAGGTATGTGCTATGCCGAGAAACATAAATAAAACATGAAATAAGAATAGGAGAGAGAGTAAAGTAATGCAAGTAATTGGAATCACAAGTAGACAAGATATCAAGAATAAAGTTCAAGTAGAGAATGATCATGTAGCAAGTATTGTCATGGAATTGGCCATTTCACGTAAGTATGTACAAGTCAAGTATTTCACATAATTCAAGTACCTCATGTATTCAAGCAAGTCAAGTAATTCACGAACTGTGGAATGTCATAACTCAATCTAGCAAGTCAAGCACTTCGGTGCAATGCCACACTAGGTCATTCAACTCCCATGGGCACATGTGTTTTCGGGCGCTCCCCCCAGGACTAGACCGGGCCTCATCAACGCCAGGCATTGGGGTTATGGATCATAGATCCCAAGTATATTTAGACATCCACATAATATGTATGGCCAAAGAATTTCAAGGTAAAGCTTACTAAATAAAGTACAGATCTAGTAAAAAATATCATTCGAGGTATGAGTAGTATAAGATTACAAGTAGTTGAAAGAGAAGTTCGAAAATGATTTAAGGCATCATGTTTAACGACATTAAGTCAATAAAAGATTGGATTGTCAGATAAGGCACAATTAGCCCTTGCGAAAAATCTCGTAAAATGGGTTTAGATCAAGTTTTTCATAGTCGGGTGTTTAGTTAGAAAACTGAAGAATTACGGCCAGGTAAGAGGTGAGAGAGTGGGAGGCTCCCCTCGCATTCGCGAGGTCCTAATTAAGAAACCAATTATCCACTTAAAGCGTTTACCCGTGGACCTCTTTCCTTAGACGTCATTTTTCCTTGGGAATCTTGCTAATTACATGGCTTGTTGGAAATGAGGAACAATTCTAGCGGAAATTCTATCCCATTTTTCACAGTCGGAGCTTAACTAGAAAATCGAAGAATCACGGCCAGATAAGGGGTGGGACAGTGAGAGGCTCCCCTCGTATTCACGAGGTTCTAATTAAGTAACCACTTATCCACTTAAAGCGTTTATCCATGGACCTCTTTCCTTAGGCACCGTTCTTCCTTAGAAATCTAGCAGATTACATGACTTGTCGGAAACACAGAAACATGTAAATCGAATGGAAATCATTCTTGCATATTCTAACATGTTCATTTGTAAAAGGATTTCAATGAAGAAAAAGACATTGAAAAAGGATGTCAAGCTTTCAGATAGAGCTTAGATCAAAATAGATAGGGTCAATCATGTATAGGAATTTTATGAAAATTCGAGCATAGTTGTTTAAATAATTAACAAGAGCTTTACGAGTTCATTCACCTAGTCATTTCTTTCTTGATAGTATTTTTAAGACAAGAACGTGATTTAAAAATTTAAAATTAAAGTTTTAAAATAATGCACATAAATGAAGCAAATCGGACGTGGTTACCGCATTCAAATCATAGTCCATATGTGATCCGCGTTCTTAGATAGAAAATCGAAACTTGTTCTTACAATGAAAACTCCAATTTTTTGGACTTTAAATCTCAAGAAAAGCCACAAATACATGATCATGAAAATTTATATAGAATCAAAATACTCATGCAAAGAAACATATATGAAGATCTAATTAAGTTTTGCCTAAGAGAAAACCTACTTAGTGGAAAATTGAAGAGGAAGAAGAACAAGAATGAAGAACACTTCGAACACTCCTCCAACTTCAAGATTTCCTCCTCTCAACAACCAGCACTTCCCCCAATGGATTTGTGCTTTGAGAAGGGAAGATCCCAGCCCTATTTATAGGCCAAGTCCCATGATTATTTTATTACTAATTTAATTCAATTTTCACCTAATTTTCTATTTCATCCACCCATGTTACTATTACACCCACTTATGTTGCTAATAAATTCCAACATGTGAATGTTGAAATAAATCCCCCTCTATGACATAATGGCCTCATTTATTCAATGTTATTTTATTGCTAATTTAATTCTCAATTTTCCCCTAATTTTTTTATTTCACCAACTCATGTTACTATTACACCAACTTATGTGGCTAATAAAATCTAACATAAGAATATTGAAATAAATCACGCTTTATGACATAACCAATGATCTCATTTACTCAATGATGTAAGAAATGACATCATCCACTAATTAGGATTTAATTAGAGCTAATAATTCTCTCTTAAATCGGATGCTACAGTACTACTACAGTTTTGACGTCTTCGCCTTCTCAGAATCATGCCGCGAATCTCGCCGTTCGTGTTAACACGTGGGATAGGGTTCGTGTTTATATATTCTACACTTTAAAGACATAAAGAAAAAAATTATCATTTATTTTATTTTCATCTTTCATTATTATTATTATTTGCATATAAATACATATATAAAATTTTGAGTTGCTCCATCCTTCCCCACATAAAAAGAATTTGGTCCTCCAAATTCACATGATTCATACGATTATAATTTAAAATTTCAAATAGAGGGGTCAAAATTCTAAACTGAGATCAAATCCAGATACTTCTTCTTGATTGACTCCTCTAATTCCTAGGTAGCTTCATCGAATCCACGTTTGGTCTATTGGACTTTTACCATTGGTATAGCCCTATTCCTCAGCTAGTGTAACTTCCGATCTAATATCTTGATTGCTCTTTCTTCATAAGATAAATTCTTTTGTAGCTTCAAGTCATCGAATTGAATTACATGCGAAGGACCATACACATATTTCCTCAGCATGGATATATGAAATATATCATGGACACCAGTCAATTGTGGAGGCAAAGCCAGCTTGTATGCCACTTCCCCGATTCTTTCCAGAATCTCAAAAGGGCCAATAAATCTTGGACTCAGTTTTCCTTTGATACCAAACCTTTTAATTCCTCACGTGGGTGAAATTTTCAAGAAGATATGCTCCCCCACTTGAAATTCAAGGTCTCTTCTTCGATTATCGCCATAACTGTTTTCCCATGATTGAGCAATTTCAGCCTTCCACGGATCAACTGAATATTGTGAGTTGTATCTTGAATAATATCGGGGCCAATCAATCCTTTCTCTCCAACTTCACTCCAGCATAGAGGTGATCTACAACTCCTACCATACAGTGCTTCAAAAGGCGTCATTTGTATGTTAGACTGATAGCTATTGTTATATACAAATTCTGTCAAAGATAAGTGTTCATGCCAACTTCCACCAAAATCTATCATACAAGCTCTCAACATATCTTAAATAATCTGATTCGTCCTCTCGATTTATCCATCTGTCTGAGGGTGGAAAATCATACTAAAATTCAGCGTAGTACCCAAAGATGATTGCAAATATTTCCAGAAGTGAGAGGTGAATCTCGGAACTCTATCTGAAATAATAGAAGTTGGAATACCGTGCAGCCTTACAACCTCCTTGATATATAGGGCAGCTAGAAGATCCACAGTCCATTTGATTTTGATGGGCAAGAAGTTAGCGGACTTAGTTAGTTGGTCCATAATCACCCATATAGCATCAAATCCACTTCGGGTCTTTGGCAATCCAACTATGAAATCCATGCCAATACTATCCCATTTCCATTCTGGTATCACGAGAGGTTTTAGCTTACCAGCCGGTTTGAGATGTTTGACTTTAACTTGTTGGCAGACCAAACATCGGCTCACGAATTCGGCTACCTCTCTTTTCATGTTAGGCCACCAAAAGGTTCTTTTGAGATCTTGGTACATTTTTGTAGCACCAAGATGAATAGTGTACCTCGATCGATGTGCCTCCTCTATGATTTTGTCCTTGATGGTAGAGTAATCGGGTACACAGGTTCTTCCTCGGAAAAGTAATCTTCCATCACCTGCCAAAAGGAAATCTGATCGTTTATCCAATTTCCTTTTAATTTCAACAATCAGCAGATCAACATCTTGCAGCTCTTTAATTTCAGATATTAACTTAGGTTGGAGTCTAATATTTGCAATTAAGACTCCTTCTTCCTTCTCCTCCATATTGAGGTCTATGTTTGCCATTTGCTCTAACAAATGCCATTCTTTAATCATTAAGCTTGATAACACTCCCATCGGCTTCCGGTTAAGAGCATCAGCTACGACATTGCCTTTTCCAGGATGATATTATATAGAGAAATCAAAATCCTTCAAGTATTGCAGCCACCGTCTTTGTCTCATATTGAGTTCTTTTTGAGAGAATAAGTACTTGAGACTCTTGTGGTCGGAATATACAATAAATGCCTCACTATTGAGATAATGTCACCAATTCTTCAGGGCAAAGACTACGGCCGCTAGCTCTAAGTCATGCACGGGATAATTCTCCTCGTGCTTTTTCAATTGCCTTGAGGAATAGGTGATCACCTTGTCATGTTGCTTCAATACATAGCCTAGGCCAATTCTGGATGCATCAGCATAAACTTCGAATCCCCCTCCTTCAGTAGGCAATGTGAGTATAGGGGCAGTAGTCAAACAATCTTTCAAAGTTTGGAAGCTTTTCTCACATTCCTCGGACCATATATAAGGAATCTCCTTTCTCGTCAATCTTGTCAAAGATACGGCGATCTTGGAGAAATCTTTAATAAATCTTCTATAATATCCTGCCAATCTCAAAAAACTTCAAATTTCGGTCACACTAGTAGGTCTCTCCTAGTTCTTCATGGCCTCGACCTTTGAAGGATCGACCGCAATACCCTTCCGGGAGATTATGTGACCAAGAAACTTCTTCTAACCAGAAATCACATTTACTAAGCTTAGCATAAAGCTTGTGATCTCTTAATAAATGAAGGGCTTTCTTGAGATGTTCTTCATGCTCCATCTTGGACTTGGAGTAGATCAAAACGTCGTCAAAAAAAACTCCCACAAATTGATCAAGGTATGGTCTGAATACACTATTCATCAGTTGCATAAATGCGGCAGGCGCATTGGTTAGGCCAAAAGACATAACAGTGAACTCATAGTGTCCATACCTGCTCCTGAATGCCGTTTTATGAATATCACCTTCCTTGATCTTCATTTGATGATAACGAGATCTGAGATCAATTTTTGAGAAATATCAAGTTCCATAAATATGGTCAAATAGTTCATCAATCATCGGCAATGGATATTTATTCTTGATTGTGAGTTGGTTTAATTGTCGATAGTCAACATACAATCTCATTGACCCGTCCTTCTTTTTGACAAATAGGACCGGGGCTCCCCAAGGTGAAGTACTTAGTCGGATAAATCCTTTCTCCAATAACTCTATCAATTTTTCTTTCAATTCCTTCATTTCAATAAGGGACATCTCATAAGGAGTCTTAGATACCGGTGCAGCTCCCGGAATCAAATCAATAGAGAAGACCACTTCTCTCTCCAGAGGAATAGCAGGCAACTCGTCCGGAAATACATCAGAATAATCTCGAACAACAAGAATATCCTCAAGATTGGGTTCCTTATGCTTGGCCATAGTCATAAGAAAGCCGCACAACCCTTCTTCAATAATTTATCAACTTTAAGGGCCGAAATAAGGGATATGTGTCTAGAATGCCTGACACCAGAAAACAAGAGGTTGGGGTAGCCACTAAAGGTTACCGTACCCATCTTGCAGTTGATATTAGCACCATGTGTAGATAACCAGTCAGCTCCCAAAATAATATCATATCCTTCCATCTCCATGCATACTAAGTCAGCAGGTAAGTTGCAACTGCTGACTAGAACTTCACTAGCAGGGTAGAAATATTTAATTTCTGATCCTGCTCTAATAGGAGTAGTAATAACAAGTTTGGATTCTAACGGAATGGGCCTCATAGGTAAAATATCAGCAAAGCTCTTAGATATGAATGAATGCGTAGCTTTAGTGTCAAATAGAATAGAGGCGGGCTTTGAGCAAACAGAAAGAGTACCTTCCACAACACCTCCATCTTCGATAGGTTCTGCATTCATAAGGGCTTGAAGTCTTCCTTGCTTCTTGACAGCGACTGGAAGTTTTTCCGACAGAGCTTGTTCGTTGAGGAGTTGACAATTCAGGATTCTATGATCCCAACTCCCACAGCGAAGACATGCACCAAGTCTTCTCCAGCACTCTTTCACCTTATGTCCGGGCTTTTCACAATGCTTGCATAGTTCCTTTGATGGGGTAACAATAATGACAATTTGTTTATCATTCTATCTTGGCTTCTTGTCCTTTTGGAAGTTACGCCCATCTTTATGGAAGTTACGCCCTTGGACCGCTTCTTCCCGAAAGAGGGCTTGAAGTTATCGGAGCTAGTGACTTGCTCCTTCTTGGTTTCTCTTCCCCGGATGTAATCAGACAACTCCATTGCATCTTCCAAGAGTTGGGCTCTCCTCACCGCATCGACATATACTTGGATATCCATCAGGGCGAGCTGAGTAATGTATTGGGGCTTTAAGCCATTTAAAAACCTTCGCGCCTTCATATTCTGCCACCGTCAAACTCCTTTGCTTCAAGGAAGTGAATTTGACAGCCTTCCTTTCTTGCACCCTATTGGAGAAGTACTTGTTGTTAAAGTGTTCCACAAACTCTTCCCACAACACGTGATCATGTGGTAGAGTTGCTTCGACAGACTCCCACCAAGTACAGGCATCCCTTTCTAGTTGAAAGGTAGCGAGTAGGACCTTCTCCGCATCAGCACATTGCAAGACCCGAAAATTCCTCTCGATTTCCTTCACCCAATGTTCGGCCTCATCCGGGTCCGTGGACCCAGCGAACTTGGGAGGGTTCATACTTTTGAAATTTCGATGTAAGTCTCCCGCTCCTCGGTTAGCTCCTCCTTGAGCCACCTGTTGTAGTGCTTGGGTCAGTCCTTGGACTGTCCTTTGCATCTCGCACCATTGAGCTCTTTCGGCAGCCATTGCCGAGAATTAAGCTTGCAACCACAACTACCAAACTTAAGTGTTTTATTTATTTCTTGATTAATCATTCTTTAAAGCTTAGCCCATGGCTCTACCCAATCTTACCGGGAAGGTTTCAAGATTCTAGCCAAATTTCTAGATCAACATCTAGAACCTATATCAAGGGAAAGCTAGGGTTTATGAAACTTATGTTCTGATACCACAAAGACTGTCACTCCCTGATGCGAAATATCGAGGTGCGATGAGTCGTAAACATTCGTGTCGATCAAGAGCATGTATAAAAGGGTCCAACCATAATGGGACACAAATATAAAACGATACTTTTATTTCATCAAAATAAAGTTTTACAACATTCTTAAACCTTAAGAGGCATAATACAACTTCCAAGTACATAATTCTAGTAAGAGTAACACTCATAAACCTAGGTAACTAGGATGAACTTGATCCCGCGTTTCACTCTTGTCCATCCCCATGTGTTTGGGGTTTATCGTTGGAATTACCTGTAATGTTAACCAAAAATATAGGGTGAGCGAAATGCTCAGTAGGATTTATATCTCTATACCAGGCAACTTAAAGTAATTAACATTTTTTGATAAAGGTATGTGCTATGCCGAGAAACGTAAATAAAATATGAAATAAGAATAGGAGAGAGAGTAAAGTAATGCAAGTAATTGGAATCACAAGTAGACAAGATATCAAGAATAAAGTTCAAGTAGAGAATGATCATGTAGCAAGTATTGTCATGGAATTGGCCATTTCACGCAAGTATGTACAAGTCAAATATTTCACGTAATTCAAGTACTTCATGTATTCAAGCAAGTCAAGTAATTCACGAACTGTGGAATGTCATAACTCAATCTAGCAAGTCAAGCACTTCGGTGCAATGCCACACTAGGTCATTCAACTCCCATGGGCACATGTGTTTTCGGGCGCTCCCCCCAGGACTAGACCGGGCCTCATCAACGCCAGGCATTGGGGTTATGGATCATAGATCCCAAGTATATTTAGACATCCACATAATATGTATGGCCAAAGAATTTCAAGGTAAAGCTCACTAAATAAAGTACAGATCTAGTAAAAATTATCATTCGAGGTATGAGTAGTACAAGATTACAAGTAGTTGAAAGAGAAGTTCAAAAAGGATTTAAGGTGACATTAAGTCAATAAAAGACTGGATTGTCGGATAAGGCGCAATTAGCTCTTGCGAAAAATCTCGTAAAATGGGTTTAGATCAAGTTTTTCACAGTCGGATGTTTAGCTAGAAAATCAAAGAATTACGGTCAGGTAAGAGGTGGGACAGTGGGAGGCTCCCCTCGCATTCACGAGGTCCTAATTAAGAAACCACTTATCCACTTAGAGCGTTTGTCCGTAGACATCTTTCCTTAGACACTATTTTTCCTTGGGAATCTTGCTAATTACACGACATGTTGGAAATGAGGAACAATTCTAGTGAAAATTCTATCCCATTTTTCACTGTCAGAGCTTAATTAGAAAACTGAAGAATCACGGCCAGGTAAGAGATGGGATAGTGGGAGGCTCCCCTCGTATTCACGAGGTCCTAATTAAGTAACCACTTATCCACTTAAAGTGTTTGCCCGTGGACCTCTTTCCTTAGACACCATTCTTCCTTGGAAATCTAGCAGATTACATGACTTGTCGAAAACGCATAAACACGTAAATCGAACGGAAATCATTCTTGCATATTCTAACATGTTCATTTGTAAAAGGATTTTAATGAAGAAAAAGACATTGAAAAAAGATATCAAGCTTTCAGATAGAGCTTAGATCAAAATGGACAGGGTCAATCATGTATAGGAATTTTACGAAAATTCAAGCATAGTTGTTTAAATAATTACCAAGAGCTTTACGAGTTCATTCACCTAGTCATTTCTTTCTCGATAGTATTTTTAAGACAAGAACGTGATTTTAAAATTTAAAATTAAAGTTTTGAAATTATTCACATAAACGAACAAATCGGACGTGGTTACCGCGTTCAAATCATGGTCCATATATGATCCGCGTTCTTAGATAGAAAATCAAAACTTGTTCTTACAATAAAAACTCTAATTTTTTGGACTTTAAATCTCTAAATAAGCCACAAATACATGATTATGAAAATTTACATAGAATCAAAATACTCATGCAAATAAACATATATGAAGATCTAATTAAGTTTTACCTGAGAGAAAATCTACTTAGTGGAAGATTGAAGAGGAAGAAGAACAAGAACGAAGAACACTTCGAACACTCCTCCAACTTCAAGATTTCTTCCTCTCTACAACCAGCACTTCCCCCAATGGATTTGTGTTTGGAGTAGGGAAGATCCCAGCCCTATTTATAGGCCAAGTCTCATGATTATTTTATTGCTAATTTAATTCAATTTTCCACCTAATTTCCTATTTCATCCACCCATGTTACTATTACACCCACTTATGTTGCTAATAAATTCCAACATATGAATGTTGAAATAAACCCCCCTCTATGACATAATGACCTCATTTATTCAATATTATTTTATTACTAATTTAATTCTAAGTCAATTTTCCACCTAATTTTTCTATTTTACCAACCCATGTTACTATTGCACCCACTTATGTGGCTAATAAATTCTAACATAAGAATATTGAAATAAATCCCCCTTTATGACATAACCAATGACCTCATTTATTCAATGATGTAAGAAATGACATCATCCACTAATTAGGATTTAATTGGAGCTAATAATTCTCTCTTAAATCGGATGCTACAGTACTGACGTCTTCGCCTTCTTAGAATCATGCTGCGAATCTTGCCGTTCGTGTTAACACGTGGGATATGTTCGCGTTTATATATTCTACACTTTAAAGACATAAAGAAAAATATTTATCATTTATTTTATTTTTATCTTTCATTATTATTATTTTCGCATATAAATGTATATATATAATTTCGAGTTGCTACATTCGGCCGACCGAAGTAAATCTTCGGTCGACCGAACCCCCCCCCCCCATTTCAAAAAATAAACGATGAAACACAAACAACAAAAAAATCAATATAAACAAAATCAACAAAGCAACATTGAAAGAATGAAGGACAAAGCATGAATATCAACAAAAATGATGAACCTAAAAAACCATCCTCCTTAAGAGATCAAATGGCATTTATCCGGGGTTCCTCCCCGTTGATACTATGAGAAGGGAATATCAAATACACCCTTGCGAGGCATGCTCGACCCCGGGGGTTACCCCCATTATGGTCATAGCTTGACTTTGCACTGGGCCAATAACCCGCTGAATTTGAACCGTTTTGACCGGATTTAACTGAATTCCTCCATTTCTGCAAACATCAAACTTGCTATATCCCGGCATACATATCTGTCCCGATACCTATTACGTGTGTTTGAGGTATTTCAACACGGACTTCCGTCCGAACATGAAAGGGTCGATAGGCGACCAACATGATTTAAATGGTCATACCCCGACCCGGGGGCAGTTTATCGCAGTTCGAGACTTCGTTATCTCATTTCAATAATATTAATTTCAGGCCATATGGCCCCTTTTCCTGACGATCAATCAAGGGTTTTCTCCTCTCCAAGGGGATGTAATTAACGTCGTGACCTTTACGGCGCGGCGGGTTTTTATCCCAACACACAATCCATAATCGTCTGATCAGTCAGACGGCACGCACCTGTGGCTTCTTTAAAGCCCGAATAAATTGTCACTTTGTGACTGGCACGGCCACGCACTAAATAAACAAATAGATGAAATAAATGAATAAATAAATGAATAAACAAATAGACGTGTCTGAAAGTGCATCCACAAGTCTAGCACACCCGGTGGGACAGAAACCTCCCTTCATCTCCTCGCCCGGATTAGGGGCCCAACGTCCTCTTCTTAAAATTATAACTGTCTGATTTAACCTTGCAGATCGCATTCTGACAACTGTGATGGTGATGACATTTGGACCCCTTGTCGTCATGAGCCATGCTGAGCATGGTTATTTAGCGGTGCCGGCTAAGTTCAGTGATTTCTCTACTATTGTGGGCTTCCCCAACTTCCTGGGGGTCGCCTTCGTGAAGCTCTTGGCCACCCAAGAGACGAAGCCAGAAGCCTCCAACGCCGCTGAGGCACCAAGGACAACGAAGTTGGTAGGTTGCCACGTCTACCACATTGATTCACGTGGGTCTGCTACCAAGAGGCGCAACACGACCGCAAGGAGGATGGCCAAGAAGAATGCCGGCACACCGCGCATCCAGCTATCCACCTCGGGCAAGTCCCTGCTCGTCGGAGGCGTCTAGGTATTCCTGAATGGCCGGCATGCCAGAATTATGCCCGACAGGGTGACTTTAACAGTGCCAGTGCGCAATACCTTCCAAGCGCTGTCCCAATGCAAAGTGGACCGCTTCGAGTCCAAGACAAAGGGTGGGTTGGCCCCAAAACCAACTAGATGCAAGCAAATATGGGTGCCCAAACAAGCACGGGCCCCCATTTCGGCTCCGCTAAGGCCTGCCATGGCTAGTGTACCCACAAGAAGAAGAGAAGAACAAGAAGAAAAGACCGAGATGCCGGTCCAGCCGCATCGTGAACCAGCATCCCGAAGCTGCGTCCTACGAGCAAGTATCTACCTAAATGATGTGAAGCATGGCGGGGCGACCGGGCAAGGCCGCCGCACCTACAAGTCTCTGGCACAAGTCAGGGTGCCGCGATATGTGATACGCCCTGCTAAAAGGTAGAATGATACTACTCAAGCCGTCTGGGGGCACTCCCACGGCACTTCTATGGGGACGCAACAACCCTTAGAGGCTATGAGCATCGCGAAGAAAGGCCGGGGGTGACGAATCTGCCTGGAAGAATTTATGGTCTGAACATATTTGAAGGCATTAAATGTCCCTTTATCAAGAACCAATGGAATCCAATGGGAAGACTCCAAGCCAATGAGAAGCCTCCACTGAATGTACCCAGTTCTGCAGAACAAACTCCAGGCTGGAAGACAGTCCTTCTCACTCAACCTCCATTCTGGAAGGAGAGTTCGACGCCCCAAGCTCAATATCCAAGGTCCATCAACCCAGAACCTAGTACCTAGGATTCTGGAATGCTCTAAGGATCTAAACGGCCCCGATTACTTCCTCCAGGATCAAAGGTGCAGATCTAAACTCTGGTCTATAAATATGTTGTCCCTTTTACCTGGGAAGAGTTGGCCGAGCATGCTTCAAGGTTACATCCTTTAGCTCATCCCCAAGAGAAAAAGAAGAAGAAAAAAAGAAGAAGAAGAGAGAGTAGCCCAGCGCCTAGATCTGCCCAATCCAGCGCCGTGAGAGTAAAGAGAAGAGAAAGAAGAAGAGAGGAAGAAAAGAGTGAGGAGCCCTAAGCCTTACATGAGAAGAATCTGAGAAGAGAAAAAAAGATAGAGAGAGAGCAGTCTGGATCTCAGCTTCATGAACCAAGTTCAGAAGCTACATTTGGCTTTTTCATTTTTGCTTTGTGCCTTTTCTCTTGCACTTTCAAATCTATATTTCTATGTGTGTCCGGTGCTCTGGCTAGAGACCGGAAGTGCTTTTTTGCTACACTTGTAGCTTGTTTTTCCTTGTTTGTGTGTGTGTGTAGCCCCCCCCCCCCCCCCCCCGCGCTCGTGTGTGTGTGTGTGTGTGTGTGTGTGTGTGTGTGTGTGTGTGTATGTGTGCATGCGTGCGTGTGTGCGTGCGTGTGTGTGTGTGTGTTTGTGTGTGTGTGTGTGTGTGTGTGTGTGTGTGTGTGTGTGTGTGTGTGTGTGTGTGTGTGTGTGTGTGTGTGTGTGTGTGTGTGTGTGTGTGTGTGTGTGTGTGTGTGTGTGTGTGTGTGTGTGTGTGTGTGTGTGTGTGTGTGTGTGTGTGTGTGTGTGTGTGTGTTGATGTGGAAAAGCCTCACCGGTTCAGTGAGGGGTGGATGTAGGTTGCTGGTCTGTAACCAAATAACCTTAAAAATCCCTTGTGCAGTGTGTGTGCTTGTTTTTCCTTGTTTGTGTGTGTGTGTGTGGGGGGGGTTCATCCCCCCCCCCCCCCCCGCGCTCGTGTGTGTGTGTGTGTGTGTGTGTGTGTGTGTGTGTGTGTGTGTGTGTGTGTGTGTGTGTGTGTGTGTGTGTGTGTGTGTGTGTGTGTGTGTGTGTGTGTGTGTGTGTGTGTGTGTGTGTGTGTGTGTGTGTGTGTGTGTGTGTGTGTGTGTGTGTGTGTGCGTGCGCGTGCGTGCGTGCGTGCGTGCGTGCGTGTGCGTGTGTGTGTGTGTGTGTGTGTGTGTGTGTGTGTGTGTGTGTGTGTGTGTGTGTGTGTGTGTGTGTGTGTGTGTGTGTGTGTGTGTGTGTGTGTGTGTGTGTGTGTGTGTGTGTGTGTGTGTGTGTGTGTGTGTGTTGATGTGGAAAAGCCTCACCGGTTCAGTGAAGGGTGGATGTAGGTTGCTGGTCTGAAACCAAATAACCTTAAAAATCCCTTGTGCAGTGGTGTGTCCTTGTGTGATTGCTTCCATCTCTTCTACCTCCATTTCACAAGGTCCTATAGTTTTATTTCTGCATTTCTGTTATGGCCGAACACTGTACATTTTGTGAGCCATCCACCGTTTACCAGCATTCTTGCTGAATGAATAAAGGCTCACACTCACATCCATGAAGGGTCATCTTATACCTGAGAAAGATCCAATGATCAATGTTATTCCACTGTGTGGTTCTTATGGAACCTTGCAATTTCAGGTTCTCACCTTAAGCTCAGCAAATCAGTGCTTGTAGTGCAGCAGACTTGTCTGACTGTCGATTGTTCATGATGTATTCCCTCCGGTAATCAGCTCTGACTGCCGGTTGTTCATGATGTATTCCCTTCGGTAATCAACTCTCAATCTTGAGTAGCTTGATACCTTGTGGATCTATAACAAGCACTCACATGTCCAAGCTCAATGCTATATCCGCTGTGTTTAAACCAGAATGTTATCTGGTCAGATGTTTTTTTAAGAGGGCATTTTTTTATAAGGGGATCTATTCAACCCCCCCTTCTAGATCCGATTGCATCTCATGGGAGATAACAATTGGTATCAGAGTTAAGCTCTGTGTACCTAAGATCCAATGATCTTCAGAGGTGATCCTAGTGCAACCGGTTTTGATTCTTGTTGCTGAACCGCTTTCAATAAATTTCTTTATCTGTTTTAAGTAAGTCATCTGGTTTGGCATTCTGTGCAAAGTTGTTAATTCTTTGAGCTGCTCAAGGCACTATATGTTAATGAAACTATTTTTGAATTGTGATATGTGCCTGTCACACTGTTTGATCCTTTAGCTATGTTTACATCTGAAAATTCTTTTCTCCAGTTCATGTTTTAATTGAAAATTCATTTGATGGACTACGACTTGAAAAAGATCTCAGCAAGATTAAAATGTCTGGCTCATGAGGGAAATAATCATTGCATTTTGAAATTTGAAAATGTGCTTATTGCCTATCAATCTGAAATGCATTAATATTGATTTTGATATTGTTAGCCCTTAGTGACCATTGATTCATCTATTTATAGGATGCAACCAGAACTTGTTTTAACTTCTTCCATATTTGAACTTCTTCACTCTTCATGATATTTTTCATGTCATATTTGTTTAATCAATCATCATGCATTGTCCTCCTTGCCTTTTATATGGGAGAGACTACAGTTTCTTGTTAAGCTCAATTGATGAGTAAATGCATGACAAATTTTGATTGAATTTGAATTTGTGAATTTTCTCATCTTGATTGAAGCTCATGCTCCAAGATAAGCAGTGAGTTGAAAACTCTTGAGGGCTGGTTCTTATTCTTTACTCACCTCCTGCTCGGTTCTTAAGTCAATGATTCACCTTGTTGAAAAAGGAGGTTGAAGTGAAGTGTGTAAAACTGTGTATATAGTTCAGCCCAGTTAAAAAAAAAATTGCAAAATTGGTTAAGCATGATTCATACTTCTACTTCTTCTCACATTTATATCTTGCATATTCATTCATTGGGAGAGATAGCATTCATGTACCTTGCTTTAGTGAAATGACACACACCCATACTACACTTCAGGTACATATTGAAACTTGCATTTAAACAAGGGCATGACTGCATACTGCATGCCAAGCATTAGCATTTGAACATCATCATGCTTAGCATACTCGTCCACATAATGCATGACAAGCAAAGAATGAGATTTGCGTGTTGCACTCATACTTGCTAAATTCATATTGATTTTTGAGTATGCATGTTTTTGAGGTATGTCTTGTATGATGCATCCTCCAAGTGTGCTTGCATGCCATGACTCCATTGTATATAAAATGGTGACTAGAAGGAGGGCAGGTTAAGCTTTCCCAAGAGCTATCACCGTGTGAGAGAATGTGCCTCCGCCCGGTACCATGAGTCAATGTCTATGGTTTGTCAAAACTTCATTGTGTATTCAAATGCTTATGGACATAGATAGGTTTGATCATTTGCATGTTTCCTTTTGGAATCGACTGCAGAATATCAGCATGTAAAAACCCAAAAAGAACATTTGAAATTCATGCATACATTTAGGGGGAGCTCAAATGTTTATAATTCCTGCATTTACATTGCATGTTTTGATGTTGCTGCAAATTGCAATAAATGTAATTTTGTTCAGGGATTGTGTTTTTGAAAAATCTCTCTGTCTGATACATGTGCATTGACGCACTGATCGGGATGCGTCGACCCATCAATTCTATTTGGTCAAATCTTGGATTCTGGAAAATCAAGCTGAGTCGACTCACTGATAAGATCAGGTCGACTCATCAGTCTGTGATTAACATGTTCATTTGTTCTTTGCGTCTGTGCCCTTCAATGGGATGATTGCACTTATTTGCTCTCAAAGCCAATCTAGAATGACTAATTAAGAGTGTAATAAAGATGAGAACCTTGCAGGTGTGCCTTGAAGATAAGAAGCATCAAGCAAGTTCTCAATGAAGAAGTCAAGATGCACAATCCATGCTGAAAGTATGGAATTCTTCGAGGAGGAAATGAAAAACCTCCATGCGAACAACTTAGGTGCTATCCTTCACAATTCTTGTTGAACAAATTCTATTTTGATGGCAGTAGCATCTGAAACTTTATTTTGGAAAATTGATTCAGATTGGTTAATATAGTTGTTTGAATGAATGTGCATGGGGTCTACATGCATGTAAGTAGATTTGCATTGCATCTTATCTGTCATATTGCATGTAGGATCAAACTGAGGGGGAGTCTTCTTTATGGTCATCTCTTACCCCTTCAGAGCATCATCATGTCATGACCTTAGGGTATATAAAATGGTCCTGTGTTGAAGGGAAAGACTATCTCTTTTTGAAAGCCATCACTATGCATGAGGAAAATTCTCCGCCAAGTACCAAGGTCATTATTCATTCATCCCTGGCCACATCATTTAGAATTTCATGAATTTATTTGTTTTACTCTGCATTGTTAAATGCAATTTCAAGACATAAGCATGCCAGCTGGAGTCAAAGGGCTTTAGTTTGTTAAAATAAATGGCCAGATTGAGGGGGAGTCAGTACAGTACTGATCTGCATGTGTCATGTCTGAATTCATGTATGGCATCTTTCTTGAAATTCCCATAAAGATCATCTGAACTTGATGCATACATGTAGGGCAAGTGAGCATGTTTGAATTTCTGCACTATGTTTTTCAGAAGGCATATGAGTTGTTCAATTGATGTCTCTTCTGTGAGAGTGTTGTGCGTCAACGCATTAGACTTCCTGCATCGACGCAGTAGTTCCTTTTTATGATCCAGTTCATGTCGTCAGTTCTTTCTTGCTTAAATTGAACTGTGATCATTCATTCCCCATGTTCATACTTCATCCATTGATTATCATCTCTTGAAGGGGAATTCTCTTGTGCAAATACGACTGAGTTCATACACTCAGGGGGAGCTTAAACTTAATGTTTTCCTCTTAGAGGTTCCTGCAAATATTTCAGACCAACCCCAATTGAATTGATGGTTTGGAGTATATAAACCTTAAATCTGGGTTTAAGGGTCTTGAAAATGACCATCTCAGTGTATGGAATAGACTTAAAATAGATATAAAGAAATGTGACCTCACCTCTTCCTGAAATCTGAAATTTGAAAGTCTTTGAGGTTACCCTGGTTAAAGAACTTTGCACTGAGTATTATTTTTAAACATTGAAAATGGTCTGATGTTTTTAAAAGGGAACATGCCTATGAATTGAAAACACACATGTGCAGAGCAATGACTTCGACCAACTGAGAAACTATGGACCCTTCACCAAAGAAGTGATATGAACCAAGTCATGAGGTAAAGGTCTTGTTACCTCTGTTTAAAGATTTCTGTGAAAAATCAAAATAAAAGGCAGAGCAATGGCTAAAGCGCATTGAGAAACCATGTCCCTTCACCCAAGAAGTGACGTAGATTGTGTCATGATATGACAAGCCACCTCTGTTCATGAATGAGACAGGATGATGAGTAAAACTCTGATTAACTGGGGAGTCTAGCATCTAATCAATGTGTCTCCTCATGCCAAAGGAGCAAACTCCATCTGACTGTTCTTGTAAAATGGGAAAAATGAGAAAACTATTGGTTTCAAATGAAAAATCTATTTTATCTAAAAGAAAATGACTTTCATCAGGCTGACCCTAAAGAGAATTCTGCACCTCAAGATGTTTATCTTCAATACTAGTTAAAATTCTTTCTAGGGGTATCTCATGAAATCTTTAAGAAAAATATAAAGGAATGAGGGGTGAGGCCTTTGATCTTAAAAGATTTGTTTTAGTTCTCTTAAATATGCTAAAACATATTTTCAGGGCTCTTACACTTAAATTTCAGGCTTATACACTTTGAACTATTATTGCATTTGATGGTCTTTAATTATGCTGCTTTAAAAGGAGAATATTTATTCTTCAAATGAAAACCCCTGATGTGTGAGCCTAGTTTGATGGCTCATTCTTTGTGAGCTATTCAATCCCTCTCCACTATAATCCTTTACTTCAGCTCCTATTTTTAGCATGCATGAGTTCCATATCTTGTACATCTCCTACCTTGCCTTGTACTCAAATCTTTGATGATCTCACAGGAAGAGATAACATGAAGTCATTATCTTGTGGAACCCCTTGGATAGAAAAAACACTAAAAATTTGATTTCGCTCATGCATGTAGTTAGACTACATTTCTTAATTCCATATATTGCATAGAAAACACTAAAAATCTGAAAACTTGGAAAATTAAAAAAAATCTGCTCATTGGCTATTGATCTGAGACTCATGCTTTGGACCTTGCTGCATTCCCTACTACTCTGCTGAACAGTCTCTTTTTAAGTCTGTTACGTTCACTTAATGAAGTTTTCAAATTGATATCAGTTCTGTTTGGCTGCATGTAGATTTGGTTGCTACTTCATTGAAATTACTCTGTACATCCTGTGCTATACATCTCCTACTTTACTCCTTTCATTCATAACTGTGCCATATATTCTCTTCAATTCTTTTATTTTGATGATGTCAAAGGAGGAGAGATTATATGAGTCATTCACTAGGGAGTATTTGGGGGAGAGAGTTCTGTAAAATGAGAAAGGGGAAAAGAATTGTTTTTGAAAAATCATCATAGTTGAATTTACATGGGGCATAATGACTCACAGTTGCCATCATCAAAAAGGGGGGAGAATGTTGTGCATGTGTGGTTCATGCCTTATCTTGTTGATTTTGATGATGTCTAATTATGAGTCATTAGTGTAATATTGATTCTAATCCAACTATGATCCAACATGTTAATTGTCATGATTCATTGTTTTATGCTGCCATGATACTCATGAGACCTTCATAGGTGTAAAGAATTCATTCCACAAAAGTCTCATGTTTAAACTCTTGAATCATGAATGAAATTTCAATGTGAATAATATATTTTGAAATGAGTTTACTCCCCTCACATAAAAAAAATGCACTTCATTGAAAGCCTGCAGAAGAAGCACAGCAGCAGCACAGCCCTTCAAGGACTACGTCGATGCAGCAAACACATGGCGTCAACGCAACCAAGCAACAGAAGAAGCCAGTCACCCAAGTTTTCAACAGTAGTTCCAGCAAGATCAAGAAAAATCAAGGCAGGTGATGTAAAGCTAAGATACTGCTTGGTGCATAAAAGTCGAGGCAGTTGGATGCACATAAATCAAGGCAGATGATGCAGAAGAATGAAAATGAAAAGATAAAGGAAAGTGGAGTTCGCCTGCTTGTTCTAACATGTGAAAAATCAAGGAAGATAAACATTCAAGTAAGGGCGACAAATAGCCATACACAGGTGACAAATATCTGTTAAGGCTGACAAATAGGTTGGCTAAGGTGAAAAATAGATTGGCACGAGAGAAGAAGAGCTGAGAAGAAGAAAACCTGAAGCGAAGTCGACTCTAAAGGACAATGGAGTCGACGCAGTCACGTTGAGCTCTCAACGAATAACAAAGGTGACAGAAGGTGATGGCTCCTAGCGTATAGTGGTGACAAATGGGTGGTTAATGGTGATAAATAGAAGATAAGGCCAACAAATAGCTTGGTAAAGGTGTAAACTGGCTTACAGAGCTGTAAAAAGGGTTGCGGAGCTGAAACTTGTAAAATCAACATCATTACGTCAACGCAATGAAGCAGAAATGGCTCAAATATGCACAAGGCTGATAAAACAAGTCAAAGGCGATGGCTGTCGGAGACAAGGTTGACAAATAGCTATGCAAAAGAGACAAATGAGCTATAAGGGTGAAAATTGTCTAAATAGGGCTGACAAATAGCTCATAGCCATGACAGATGGCCCGTAGGTGAAGGCTGCGTCAACGCAAGTGGCCTCACTGTGTCGATGCCATCAACGCCAGCTCGCCAGCAACGGCAAAATCCTTTAGGCTACGTCAACACAAGTGATGTGGGACGGGACACGAATGGGCTAGGACCTATGACTCGAAGTGCGGCCAGCACTTGCTCGCTAAAGGTAAGCTGGGCGGCTGACCTCCGTGGTGTTCCTCCTGGTGGAGGCGTCTCTCAACAAGAAACTCTCTAGCCCAATGACCGTCCCTGTGAGGGAAGCGTGGGATCGCAGCTGTTAAGGAACCACTATCGCCTAGGGTGATGCGGTTCGAGCTCGACGCTCGACTGGGGCCATGGAATGGGTGCTCACACTCTCAATCGCGGTGATTCGTAACTGGCTAGGGGCCCTACTAGCTCAAGCACGGCATATATGAAAGCATATTAAATAAGCAAATCCCGAGAAGAAAAGGAACGTCGTGCGTACCTCCACGACTAGTGCGTGGGGAAGAAACCCTGGCCGAGTCTGACAACCCTGATACACGGTAACAACAGTAATAATACAACCCAAATATTAATGCCCACTCCTCGCAGGGAGATAACAGGCCACAAATGCAAAACTCGGGGCTACAGGAGTGCGGGTTGATGGGTAGCACTCGAGGAAGACGAGGAGCCGAAGAGGCGATGCTTGGTTCCCGACCGATCGGTTCTTCCCGCTCTGGCCAACCTGTGCAATCAACTTGCAGTAGGTGGTACGCCTTGATCCAGAGTCAGAACGTAGTGCCGTCTATTGGAACACGCAGTGGACTGGATGAATAACGACCCGTCCGAACGGCGCATCCAGATCTGCTTCTGTCTGGGCGTGCGGCGTCTGCAAGGCAGCTCTGATTCTGCTTGCGCAGAACTATACAGAAGAACAAGAATAATAGGAAAAGGGGGTTACGGTGTGGGAACAGAGCGCCGCTTGCTAGGGGAACGCCGATGACGCCCGGAGGAAGGTCTCGACCAAAGAACTTGGTCAGATCTGGAGGGAGGAAGTCGTGGTATCTCCTCCAAGGAGCAGCAGGTTCTAGGCCGGATCTGCATAGGTCGGCCTACGCAGCCTTAGCAAACTTGTCGCCATGCTCAGCACATGCATCAGAATAGTGCGTGCTTAGCGGCGTCGCGAAGAAGACAGAAAGTTTCACGACCCATTCAAGCCTCAGGCCCTAAGGCGTTGAGAGCAGGCCTGAAGGATTTTCGTAAGAAGGAAGAAGAGTTCTGTCTCGCAGGGATAGGTAGCAATGCGCGGCTTCACGATGAAAATTGTTTTTGAAGATCCAGAACTCTGATTAAGGAAAAACTAGCGCTAAATCGTTTGTGACTTTCAGAAGCTTCCCTGGTAAAATTGCCAGGTCCATATTCGATCAGGAAGGCACCGTGGTCGATGTAGAAACCAGGGATGAGCTCAGGACGAACATATCTAGATCTGCACATGGGCGCAGAGTGGATATCGCAAATGGAAGCCTCGGTGTCACACCATCGACGTGGGGAGTCGCACCCCGGCTAGCTCCCGTCGCAGGATCTAGGGTTCCTAAGCTTCACACCCAAGGAGGAAGAGAATCACCCTCTCACAATATCAATATCTCTTTTTTTTCTTCATTAGCCTTCAAAATACAATACACAAGGCCATATATAGAAAGGCTAGATGGGGCAACAGAGAGGAGGGGGAGATTCGACCAAAACAAGAGGAGGGGGAGGGGAGGATTTCTCCTCCTTGAATCAAGGAGGAGGTCAAGGAAGGGGGCAGCCACCTCCTTTGATGATGAAAGAGGCACCCCTCCCCATTGGACCCATTCAAACCTCATTTGGCCCATTCAAACCTCCCACCCTCTTTGTAATATCCCGGACCTTTCGGATCCTTTTTCGTGGGTCCCGGATATGGTTTTCGGAGCGTCCAGCTCTGTTGTGTCCGAAATTTCGTTTCGGACATCTTTCGTGTTCGGATCGGCGCGATCCGGAGTCGTTTCGGAGGCCCGGAGGCGTTCCGCGGCTTTTCCGCGTGTGTTTTCCGATTCCCGGCGTGTGTTTCGGCTTTTCCTTCGGACGCTCGCTGCGGGTTAACTGGGCCGTTCACCCGGGCACGAGTGGTACCGTTGCGATCGGTGCGTTCCGAGGATTCCAGAAATGTATTTTTCTATTTTTCGGTATTTTTCCGAAAATTCGGATTTTCTATAAATCCTAATCCTTTTTCTTTTCTTTTTCCCTTTTCTCTTTCTTCTTCCTCTCCCTCTCTCTCGCGACCGTGAGCCCCCTCTCTCTCCCTCTCTCCCATTCGGACGCGGCGAACCCCTCTCCGGCTACGGACGGCGGCGGGGCGATGGCGCGGACGCGTGGGCGACGGTGAGGCGATCTCGTGGGCGTGCGGCGAGCGTGGGAAGCGTGGGGAGTTCGTGAAGCTTCGAGCATTCTTCGTGATTCGTGATCGATCCGGCGGAGCATTCGCTCCATTGAGGTAGGGTGACGTTCCTTAGCCTCATGCCGTTCTTTTCCGTGATTTATAGGCCGCGGGGAGGCCGAGAGGGGATCATTTGAGCGTTTTTGGGTTTTTCCATGATTTGGGGAGAGCTCGCCCGATCTATGGATTCAATGCATGGATTCGTGTTTTGAGGGCCTAGAATCATGCTAGGGGTCCCCAGGGGTCTTCCCCTTTGTTTTCCCCCTCTCCTATGGAGGTATGGGGGCGTGGTTGGGTTTTTTGGGCGTTCTTACCGTTTTCGGCCGCGGACTGAGAACGCGCTATACTCCAGTAGCACGTTCTTGGAGGTCGCGCTGCCCCGACCGAACGCGTTCATTGGAGAAGATGAACAATTTGGCGGTTCCTGTCGCGCTATGGGGTCATAGCGCGATGGTCCCTGTCGCGCTAGGGTTCCCTAGCGCGATAGTCCGTGTCGCGCTATGGGGCCATAGCGCGACAACCCTTGTTGCCCTGTCGCGCTAGGTATCCCTAGCGCGATTTTGTTCGTTGTTGGGTGTTCCCCTTGGGCCGTGTGTGCGTCCCGGGCACCCCGTGGAGTTCCGTGACCGTGTCTTTGGTGTCCGGAGGTTCCGTTTGCCTTGGTCATGAGTTTGGCCGTGGGCGGTGCGTCCGTTTTTCTCCGACCGTGGCCCCGTTTGACGGAGCTGGTGCATGGGGTGATTCCCACACGTTGTCGGTTTCGGACGTTGTTTTCCGTTGACTCGAGAGTCTACTCCTTCAGTGACCCTCCACTAGTCGTAGCCCACCAGTACAAGGTGCTGGTCTCACCTGGGAGTGGTGTACGGGCACCCACCTTTCGAGACGGTTTGTGGACCGGTTACCGTAGGCCCCTCGTCGTAGCCAGAGTCCGGCTGCGGGGGAAAACCGGTCAGAGGGCCAGACCTAGGACGCGTGGTCTGTGTGTGCACACGTGGTTGGGGGCGGTTGGACCCACGTCGACGGGCGTGACCCCAGCTAGTCACTTGTTTGTGGTTACTTGTACGGTGTTTGCGCCTCGGGTAGGACCTACCACGTCAGGCGGTTCACCTGCGGTGCGGTGTAAGACGTCAGGGGACGCTACCGGCTGTGCTTCTAGTGGGTGGTACTCCTGTCGAGTACGGAGTGTTAGACTGTCAGTCGTGTGTTTCCGACCTTCGGGTTTTACGGTTCGACCGTTGAGTTTCGATCTTCTCGTACCGTGGCACGTGTGTCGGTTTGCGTGCCGTAGGGTCTAGTTCTGTAGAGTACAGGGCTTTCCTTTCCGAGGTACTTTCCTACCGCTAGAGTAGTGGTTTCTCGTTTTTCGAGGTAGGGTTCGAGTGATCCCTACTGAGTCTTGTTCTGAGACTCATTCCCTGCGTGTTTTCACCGTGTTTCAGGTGAGACGCCACCTTCGGGGAGCGCGTCAGGAGCGCAGCGTGGTGCGGGTGCCCAGAGGTAGTGCCAGAGGTCAGAGCCGGGGGATGCCCCGTGTAGCTGTACTTTTCTTTCTTGTCACTGTACTAGTCGTGGACTGCTGTTATTATTGTTCTTTATTGTGGACCATGTAAATTGTTAATTTATTTCCTGCTTAATATTATAACTGTTTAATTTCTGCAATTATTTGTGATACTTGTGTAGTTTCCACACCATCCTTTTAACCCTTCCGAGTCTTCGGACTCGTGGGTGGCGGTACGAGTCTCGGGTTATCGGGCCTTCCCGGTAATCGGATTCTCGGGTCGTTACACTCTTTGGCCCAATCCATGCCCAAAGAAGAAAAGCCCAATAACTCCCCCCATAATAGGTCCAATAAGGGTAAACATCTAATTGTCCATGTAGGGACTAAATAAAATGGGCCCAACAAGGCCTAAAAGCAAGGAATAGCTTTTACTAAGCATCCATGTCCTCCCCGAGCCAAAGGGACTCCTGTGTGATCCTCGTACCCCGGCGTGCGCTGTGGCGTGTCTCCTCACCAATTCTCCCCGGGTGGGAGGAACTCGACCCCGTCGAGCAAGCATCCCGATCGCTGAAGTAGCGCTCCAGTAAGTCCGGATTGAGTCACTCGAGCTCTCCGCGCATGATCCAGGCGTCGTCCATCGCGTGGCGTCCCCTCCAACGAACTAAGAAGCGTTGGTAGGCTCCGTTCCTAGTGGTGGTCACCTGCTCATCCAGTATGCAATCTATATACTCACGCTGCTATAAGGGGACTGGAAGAGGTGGACTCTCAGGTGGTGTGTCACTCACAATAGGAGGAGAAGGCCCAAAAGGCTCACTAGGGATTACAGCGGGGTCCCGATATGTAACTAGATCTGAAACATTGAGCGTCAAACAGATACCATAGTCATCTGGTAGTTCAATAACGTATGCATTAGACCCCACTCGCTTCACAACTCGGAATGGGTCGGCACCGCGGGCCTGGAGTTTCTTCACGGTCCTCGAGGGAAACCGTTCAGGTCTAACCCTGATCATGACGTACTCTCCCTCTCGGAACTCACAGGCATGCCGATGCGCGTCAGCTAACTCCTTATAACGTGCGTTGTTGGCCTCTATGTGACGACGTACATGCTCATGCAACTGCCTAATATGCTCAGCAAAGGACTCAGTTGACTCAGACACACGGGACTGGATAGGGGACGGGACCAGATCTATGGGTTTTCTAGGTCTACGGCCAGTAACAATCTCAAAGGGGCTCATACCGGTAGACCTATTAACCGAATCATTATATGTAAACTCCGCTAATGGTAAGACCACATCCCAATCCCTGACTCGATCACGCACTAGACACCTAAAAAGGTCCCCCAAACTCCTATTAACTACCTCCATCTGACCATCGGTCTGGGGGTGATATGCAATGGAAAATTTCAGCTGGGTGCCCATCATGTGCCATAGGGTCTTCCAGAAATAGCCTGTGAATCTCACGTCCCTATCAGACACTATGGTACAGGGTATGCCAAACCTGGAGACACAATGGGTAAAGAAGAGATGTGCGACCCTCGAGGCATTGGAGGTCTTGGAGCAGGGAATGAATAAAGCCATTTTGGAAAACCTATCCACAACCATAAAGATGGAGTCATGCTTGCGGAGGGTGCGAGGCAAGCCTAAGACAAAGTCCATGCTAATGTCCTGCCATGGACTATCCGGGACAGGGAGGGGCATGTAGAGATAGCTATTCTACTTCCTCTGTTTGGCCATAGCACAAGTGCAGCACTAAGCCACAATGCGCGCCACATCTCTCTTCAGGCTAGGCCAAAAGAATTGATGCTCTACAGCCTCAATGGTCTTGTTCCGGCCAAAATGGCCAGCAAGACCTCCCGTGTGCAACTCCCATGTAAGAAAATCACGAACAGAAGTTCGCGGAATGCACAACCTATCACCCCGGAAGAGGTGACCCTCCTGCAACACATACTCACTAAAATCACGAGACGGACCGGACTGAAGGGTGGTAAAAATTGGACTGAAGTCCGGGCAATCAGCATATGCATCCTTCAGCCTCTCCAAGCCTACCACCTCAACGCTCATGGTGGTCAACATCATCACCCGCCGACTCAGCGTGTCGGCTACCTTGTTCTCCGCCCCTGCCTTGTGCCTAAGCACAAAAGTATACTCTTGGAGGAATTCCACCAATCAACTATGACGTGCATTCAGCTTCTTCCGGGTATGGAGGAATCTCAAAGCCTCGTGGTTAGAGAAGAGGACAAACTTATGATAAAAAAGATAGTGCCTGCAATACCTCAATGCCTGGATGACTGCACAAAATTCTTTATCATATGTGGAATAGCACGGTTTGGCATCATTCAGTTTCTCGCTAAAGAAAGCGATGGGGTGGGACTCCTGGCTCAACACTCCTCCTATGCCAACTCCAGAAGCGTCGCAAGTGACCTCAAACACCTTATAAAAGTCAGGTAATGCAAGGACATGTGCTTGGGCCATACACTCCTTGATGTCCTGAAATGCAGCGGCTGTAGTGTCACGCCCCGAGTCTTTATTTACAGCGGAAGACTAACTCGGGGAGCGCAAACAGTCGGCATGGTAAGCCCCTTACAAGCAAGAACGATCAGAGCGCAGGACAATCACACACATAAATGTAATTGCACAATATTTACTCAAACTTCAACTTATTTCATTAATAATCAAATCAAATACTCAATTACAATCATCATTTCAACTTTCTTCATCACACTAGACTCAAGAAATAAGAAAATTACATAGACTCTATCTAAACAATGCAGACTTCCTAAGTCTTCACTCATTCTTCATTCACTCTCGGACCCGCTATTTGAATATTCCGAATCCGATCCTGACTCACTTCCATCTCCTGAAAAGATTGGAAATAGGTAATGAGCACACTTGTCCAGTAGATATCTTCGCATCAACATGAAGACACTATTAAAGTAATTAACATTTTAACTCTAGAAGAATAAGGTAAAATCATGCGAATGCGATAAATCACCAGTAACCAAAGTAACAAGATGATCATGTAAGATAGAATGAACAAGTATGAACTAGCAAGAATGTAGCAAGAATGGCCTTTCATGAACAAGAATGTACTAGCAAGTCACATACTCATCACCTAAACATCTTTTGCTTATGAGCAAGTATTTGGTGAACTTCTGTGGAATATCATGTAACAAGCAAGAAAGTCATGTACATGTATCGTGGATTTCATTTATTTATAGAGAAAGTACTCCCAGCGTAATGCGACGCCAGTAGCATCATACCTCATGGTTTACAATATGTTTCTGACAATCAGCTGAGGGGACTAGCATAGAGCCCTTGAACACAATCAGTGCTCGATCGCATCTTCAAGTATAAATCAAGTTAATTCCACATTTCCAAGCAATAAAATATGGCCAAGAATGCAAATAAGTTCTTGATAACAATAACAACAATGAACGCTTCAACTTTAGGACAAGGAGAGATCAAGAATGATTAAAGACGATGTCATGCTCATGGAAATAATTCGGCAGCATAACGGTACATTTATTATCATTCATAATTTAAGTTAAGTATCTTTAGACAATATGCCAAGTCCTAGACCATCAATACTCCATCTAGGAACTTAGAATATCAACCCTTAGGTCAAATCTCGGGTTAAAGAAATTAGAACTGTGATGGTCTAATATTGGGCCGTTATATGAACAGAACGGTCGAGTGTTGGGCCGTTAGAAAGGTTGAATCTAGAAGAAAATAGATATGGACTCAAACAATGTGACGGCCATATATTGAACTGTTATATGTGCCTGACGGTCGAATATAGATCCGTTACATATCCAAAATCCGAAAACATCGATAGTGCTTTCTAACAATTGGGCTTTCATGGTACAACCAACTCGGCGTCCTAGTGGGAATCCCAGGCTCACAGAGAATTACAGAGGCCTTAAAACAAGATTTCCTAGTCCATTGGAAGGAATATCCAATAGAGAGGTCCTCATGTTCAAGAATATGTTCCTATAGTGCAAAGTGTGAACTAATGACCATATACCGGAATATATGCCATGTACTTAGAGAAATTGACTCTATAGAAATGAATGTGTAACGATGTGAAACCATGATAAAAACTCCGTCATTACATCATTTAAAATAATAGTGTAAAGACAAAACTATAGAGTTTAGCTTAATGAAATTAACATATTTTCATGACCTTGAGATTATAAATTGACTTATGATAGAAATTGCATGTTTAAAAGCATCTCAAGGTCATGAAAATATGTTAAAACTTAGCTAACTAGGCTTATTTATAAGTAAATCTGACTAGTTTCCATTCTATCTCGGGTTGACAGAACACAGTGGTCTGACGGTCTAACATGGGGGCGTTACCTTTCTGTGACGGTTTATCGTGGGGCCGTTACAATGTTGTAACGCTCCAGTTATGGTGCGTCAGAGACAACAGAGAATTTTTAAACACAACAGAGGGTGTGACGACTTATCGTTAGGCCGTTATATCATGTGACGGTCCTATTTTAATCCGTCAAAGCTTCTGCTGACAGTAAATAGAATAGAAAACTATGAAAAGATGTCATGCTTGGAAATCAAAATTCTTAAACTATTCCAGTCATGAAAAATGAAGTATAGGCCAGCTACATGTATAGGTTGAAATGAATTAACAGTAAAGTATCTTTTATCTTTGATTAAGGCTAAGGATATGCATGTATGCACAACCCTACTAAAATATGACATTCATGATCTATAATGCATATAATCAAGTAAAACCAGAGGGCTTTTATCCCTAACATGATGTTCTTGCCGTTCATGAGATAACCTACTTTCTTACTGGGCTTTTAGACTTCTAATTTGAGCCTTCAAGACACACCCTAGTTCTTCCCTTTCTGAGATTTTTCAGCAACTTCACGTCGCTCTAACTCCTCAGTCTCTTGACCTAAGGATGTGAAATTTGGAGGGTAAGAAAGATGATACTAGGAGGAACAAAAAGTTCTAAAGCATCCAACTCTAATTACCTCGTTTAGCTTCTCTAATTTCCTGATCTTCAGCACCCTATTGCACAGTTTCTTGGGTTGGCGTGATGAAACCAGCAACTTTGGAAGATCCTAACTCCTTGGATACTCGTCCTCCTAACATGAAATTTTGAGAGTAGTTAGTCTAAAGTATTAGGAACAAAAGACTCTAAAGAACTTACCCGAGATTCTATCTCCTTACCTTGATTCTTCACGAGCCAAAAGTAAGGGTCGCTCAGTTCAGAACTGTATCCTATTTATAGAGTTTTGGCTAGGGTTCAAGGATTTGAACGATTCTAGAGTCCTTAATTGGCAAAAAACCTAATCTCTAAGAGTCCCTAGTAACCTTACATATTCTTCTAATTAGGTCTCTTGTAGATAGGATCCCAAAGATCCAATCTTTTCTTTCTTTCTTCCATTCACGTAACTGACAGAGTGTAACGGTACAAGCTGGACGCGTTACATGACTGTGGTGGTCGCACGATAGACCTCTACATCCACTATGCGCAGAATTCAATTTTATTCAAACTCTTTTTGTTAATTATCCACATAATTATCTAATAAAATGGTATTTATCCTTAAAATTCGTGAATAGGCTAAATAACCTTCTAGAATATGGGTCAAACTTAATGGGCTTGGTCTTTGAACCTATTGGGCTTTATTTATTAAGGTTGGATTAATTGTTTAACATAATTGGGCCTTATAATGATTTATTTAACCTGATATTCATTAATTAATTCATTTAGACCCTTAAAAATCCAGAAATTACTAATAAATTTTGGGGCTCTACACCCTCCCCCACTTAGAAGAATTTTTTCCCAAATTAAATTTATAGATTTATAGATAGTGTACTTACAGTTGAATAATTCTGAGAATCTTCGACGCATAGATTCTTCCGTTTCCCATGTTGCTTCGTGTGGCCATTGCTTCATCCATTGAACTTGGACCATAGGAATAGTTTTATTCCTTAGTTGACGCACTTCTCGCTCCCGAATCTTGACCGATTTTTGCTCGTATGTCAGGTCCTTTTGGATCTCCAGATTATCATAAGTAATGACATGATGAGGATCATATACATATTTCTTCAACATAGAGACGTGAAATACGTCGTGAACTCCTGCTAATTGTGGAGGTAAAGCCAGTCTATAAGCCACTTCACCGACTCTTTCGAGAATTTCAAATGGGCCAATGAATCTTGGTGTTAGTTTTCATTTAATGCCAAATCTTCGAATACCACGGCCTAGAGAAACTTTCAGATATACATGATCTCCCACCTGAAACTACAAGTCGCGTCTTCGATTGTCAGTATAAGATTTCTGCCTATCTTGCGCCATCTTCATTCTTTCTTGAATGAGCTTGATCTTCTCTGTAGAATCCCTGATAAGGTCGGGGCCTAGGAATTGCTTTTCCCCTATTTCGTTCCAGCATATTGGTGATCTACAGCTTTTTCCATATAAAGCTTCAAAGGGCGCCATCTGTATGCTGGCTTGATAACTGTTGTTGTATGCAAATTCTACCAAAGGTAAGTGATCATGCCAACTTCCTCCAAAATTAATAGCACAAGCCCTGAGCATATCTTCTACTACATGATTTGTTCTTTCAGTCTGAGCATCAGTTTGTGGGTGAAATGCTGTGCTAAAATTCAATCTAGTCCCTAGTGAATGTTGTAGGCCCTTCCAAAAATGTGATGTTAATCTAGGATCCCTATCAGATACGATAGTGACAGGGACACCATGTAATTTGACAATTTCTTTCATGTATAATGCTGCTAGAATATCCACATACCATCGACTTTTTATTGGTATGAAGTGTGCGGATTTAGTCAATCGGTCTATGATCACCCATATACCATCGTGTCCTCCTCTAGTCTTAGGTAAACCCATGATAAAATCCATCCCTATACTCTCCCATTTCCATTCGAGAATATTCAAGGGATGTAATTTACCTGCGGGTCTAAAATGTTCTGCTTTTACTTGTTGGCAGGTGAGACAACGGGACATGAAATCAGCTATTTCTCTCTTCATATTGGGCCACCATAAGTTTCTTTTGAGATCTTGATACATCTTTGTACCTCCTGGATGAATGGTGTACTTGGAATTATGTGCTTCTTCTAGGATCAGTTTCTTCGTATCCTCATGATCTGGTACACACACTCGATCCTTAAATAACAAACTTCCGTTATTGGAAACAGAGAAATCCGGCCTTTGTTCAATATTGGCTTTAATTTCCAGTAACACGAGATCATCATTTTGCAACTTGACCAGATCCTCTATCAATGTAGGTTGAGCTCGGATATTAGCCATGAAACAATCATCTTCCTTTATGTCAATATCTAAGTTCATCTGAGCAAATTGAAGAATAAGATTAGTCATATTAATCATAAGACTTGATAGCATACCCATTGATTTTCTGCTGAGTGCATCTGCTACAGCACTAGCCTTGCCAGGATGATATTGAATAGCAAAATCAAAGTCCTTGAGATATTCTAACCATCTCCTCTGTCTCATATTAAGCTCTTTTTGAGAGAATAAGTATTTCAAGCTTTTGTGATCTGAGTAGACCGTGAACTTTTCTCCATAGAGATAATGACGCGAAATTTTTAAGGCGAAAATAACGGCTGTCAATTCTAAATCATGTACGGGATAATTTTCCTCGTGACGTTTCAATTGTCTTGAAGAATAACTGATTACTTTTCCATCTTGCATGAGAACGCATCCTAAGCCAATGCCAGATGCATCCGTATATACTTCGAATCTATCACCTTCCACCGGTAGTACTAAAATAGGAGCTATAGTAAGGTGATTCTTAAAATTTTGAAAACTCTTTTCACATTCCTCTGACCAGACAAAAGGATTTTCTTTTCTTGCGAGTCGAGTTAAAGGAACTACAATCTTTGAGAAGTCCTTAATGAACCTTCTATAATAACCAGCTAGACCCAGAAAGTTTCTGACTTCTGATATAGTCGTTGGCCGGCTCCAATTTTTGACAGCTTCGACTTTCGAAGGATCCACAGCGATACCTTCCTTGGAAATTATGTGGCCTAGGAATGAAACTTCCTTGAGCTAGAATTCACATTTGTTAAGCTTGGCATAAAGTTTGTGTTCTCTAAATATTTGCAAGGCTATCCTCAAATGTTCTTCATGTTCCTCCTTTGTCTTGGAATATATCAAGATATCATCAATGAAGACAACGATGAACTAGTCCAGATATGGTTGAAAAACATTGTTCATAAGTTGCATAAATGCTGCTAGGGCAATTGTTAACCCAAACGGCATTACCACAAATTCATAGTGGCCATAACGACTTTGAAAATCCGATTTATAAATATCTTCTTTAATTCTAAGCTGATGATAACCTGATCTGATGTCTATTTTAGAAATATACGCTGCCCCTGAAAACTGATCGAAAAGCTCATCAATACGCGGCAACGGATACTTATTTTTTATTGTAAGTTGATTTAGTCGCCGGTAGTCTATGCATAGCCTGAGAGAGCCATCCTTCTTCTTGACGAATAACACCGGCGCTGTCATGCCCCGAGCCTTTATTTACAGCGGAAGACTAACTCGGGGAGCGCGAACAGTGGGGATGGTAAGCCTCTTGCAAGAAAGAACGATCAGAGCGCAAGACACTCACACACATAAATACAATTACACAATATTTACTCAAACTTCAACTTATTTCATTAATAATCAAATCAAATACTCAATTACAATCTTCATTTCAACTTTCTTCATCACACTAGACTCAAGAAATAAGAAAATTACATAGACTCTATCTAAACAATGCAGACTTCCTAAGTCTTCACTCATTCTTCATTCACTCTCGGACCCGCTATTTGAATATTCCGAATCCGATCCTGACTCACTTCCATCTCCTGAAAAGATTAGAAATAGGTAATGAGCACACTTGTCCAGTGGGTATCTTCGCATCAACATGAAGGCACTATTAAAGTAATTAACATTTTAGCTCTAGAGGAATAAGGTAAAATCATGCGAATGCGATAAATCACAAGTTACCAAAGTAACAAGATGATCATGTAAGATAGAATGAACAAGTATGAACTAGTAAGAATGTAGCAAGAATGGCCTTTCATGAAAAAGAATGTACTAGCAAGTCACATACTCATCACCTAAACATCTTTTGCTTATGAGCAAGTATTTGGTGAACTTCTGTGGAATATCATGTAACAAGCAAGAAAGTCATGTACATGTATCGTGGATTTCATTTATTTATAGAGAAAGTACTCCCAGCGTAATGCGACGCCAGTAGCATCATACCTCATGGTTTACAATATGTTTCTGACAATCCGCCGAGGGGACTAGCATAGAGCCCTTGAACACAATCAGTGCTCGATCGCATCTTCAAGTATAAATCAAGTTAATTCCACGTTTCCAAGCAATAAAATATGGCCAAGAATGCAAATAAGTTCTTGATAACAATAATCAATAAATGAACGTTTCAACTTTAGGACAAGGAGAGATCAAGAATGATTTAAGACGATGTCATGCTCATGGAAATAATTCGACAGCATAACGGTACATTTATTATCATTCATAATTTAAGTTAAGTATCTTTAGACAATATGCCAAGTCCTAGACCATCAATACTCCATCTAGGAACTTAGAATATCAACCCTTAGGTCAAATCTCGGGTTAAAGAAACTAGAACTGTGACGGTCTAATACTGGGCCGTTATATGAACATAACGGTCGAGTGTTGGGCCGTTAGATAGGTTGAATCTAGAAGAAAATAGATATGGACACAAACAATGTGATGGCCATATATTGAACCGTTATATGTGCCTGACGGTCGAATATAGATCCGTTACATATCCAAAATTCAAAAACATCGATAGTGCTTTCTAACAATTGGGCTTTCATGGTACAACCAACTCGGCGTCCTAGTGGGAATCCCAGGCCCGCAGAGAATTACGGAGGCCTTGAAACAAGATTTCCTAATCCATTGGAAGGAATATCCAATAGAGAGGTCCTCATGTTCAAGAATATGTTCCTATAGTGCAAAGTGTGAACTAATGACCATATACCGGAATATATGCCATGTACTTAGAGAAATTGACTCTATAGAAAAGAATGTGTAACGATGTGAAACCATGATAAAAACTCCGTCATTACATCATTTAAAATAATAGTGTAAATACAAAACTATAGAGTTTAGCTTAATGAAATTAACATATGCTTGAAATAACTAGAGATGCTTTTAAACATGCAATTTCTATCATAAGTCAATTTATAATCTCACGGTCATGAAAATAGGTTAAAACTTAGCTAACTAGGCTTATTTATAAGTAAATCTGACTGGTTTCCATTCTGTCTCGGCTCGACAGAACACAATGTTCTGACAGTCTAACATGGGGGCGTTACCTTTTTGTGACGGTTTATCGTGGGGCCGTTACAATGTTGTAACGCTCCAGTTATGGTGCGTCAGAGACAACAGAGAATTTTTAAACACAACAGAGGGTGTGACGACTTATCGTTAGGCCGTTATATTATGTGACGGTCCTATTTTAATCCGTTAGAGCTTCTGCTGACAATAAATAGAATAAAAAACTATGAAAATATGTCATGCTTGAAAATCAAAATTCTTAAACTATTCCAGTCATGAAAAATAAAGTATAGGCCAGCTACATGTATAGGTTGAAATGAATTAACAGCAAAGTATCTTTTATCTTTGATTAAGGCTAAGGATATGCATGTATGCACAACCCTACTAAAATATGAAATTCATGATCTATAATGCATATAATCAAGCAAAACCAGAGGGCTTTTATCCCTAACATGATGTTCTTGCCGTTCATGAGATAACCTACTTTCTTACTGGGCTTTTAGACTTCTAATTTGAGCCTTCAAGACACACCCTAGTTCTTCCCTTTCTGAGATTTTTCAGCAACTTCACGTCGCTCTAACTCCTCAGTCTTTTGACCTAAGGACGTAAAATTTGGAGGGTAATAAAGATGATACTAGGAGGAACAAAAAGTTCTAAAGCATCCAACTCTAATTACCTCGTTTAGCTTCTCTAATTTCCTAATCTTCAGCACCCTGTTGCACAGTTTCTTGGGTTGGCGTGATGAAACCAGCAACTTTGGAAGATCCTAACTCCTTGGATACTCATCCTCCTAACATGAAATTTTGAGAGTAGTTAGTCAAAAGTATTAGAATTAAAAGACTATAAAGAACTTACCCGAGATTCTATCTCCTTACCTTGATTCTTCACGAGCCAAAAGTAAGGGTCGCTTAGTTCAGAACTGGCTCCTATTTATAGAGTTTTGGCTAGAGTTCAAGGATTTGAACGATTCTAGAGTCCTTAATTGGCAAAAAACCTAATCTCTAAGGGTCCCTAGTAACCTTACATATTCTTCTAATTAGGTCTCTTGTAGATAGGATCTCAAAGATCCAATCTTTTCTTTCTTTCTTCCATTCACGTAACTGACAAAGTGTAACGGTCTAAGCTGGACACGTTACATGACTGTGGTGGTCGCACGATAGACCGCTACATCCACTATGCGCATAATTCAGTTTTATTCAAACTCTTTTCGTTAATTATCCACATAATTATCTAATAAAATGGTATTTATCCTTAAAATTCGTGAATAGGCTAAATAACCTTCTAGAATATGGGTCAAACTTAATGGGTTTGGTCTTTGAACCTATTGGGCTTTATTTATTAAGGTTGGAATAATTGTTTAACATAATTGGGCCTTATAATGATTTATTTAACCTGATATTCATTAATTAATTCATTTAGACCCTTAAAAAATCCAGAAATTACTAATAAATTCTGGGGCTCTACACCCTCCCCCACTTAGAAGAATTTGGTTCCCAAATTCAATTCATTGATTTATAGATAGTGTACTTACAGTTGAATAATTATGAGAATCTTCTACGCATAGATTCTTCTGTTTCCCATGTTACTTCGTGTGGCCATTGCTTCATCCATTGAACTTGGACCATTGGAATAGTTTTATTCCTTAGTTGACGCACTTCTCGCTCCCGAATCCTGACCGATTTTTGATCATATGTCAGGTCCTTTTGGATCTCCAGATTTTCATAAGTAATGACATGATGAGGATCATATACATATTTCTTCAACATAGAGACGTGAAATACGTCGTGAACTCCTGCTAATTATGGAGGTAAAGCCAGTCTATAAGCCACTTCACCGACTCTTTCGAGAATTTGAAATGGGCCAATGAATCTTGGAGTTAGTTTTCCTTTAATGCCAAATCTTCGAATACCACGGCCTAGAGAAACTTTCAGATATACATGATCTCCCACCTGAAACTCCAAGTCGCGTCTTCGATTGTCAATATAAGATTTCTGCCTATCTTGCGCCATCTTCATTCTTTCTTGAATGAGCTTGATCTTCTCTGTAGAATCCCTGATAAGGTCGGGGCCTAGGAATTACTTTTCCCCTATTTCGTTCCAACATATTGGTGATCTATAACTTTTTCCATATAAACCTTCAAAGGGCGCCATCTGTATGCTGGCTTGATAACTGTTGTTGTATGCAAATTCTACCAGAGGTAAGTGATCATGCCAACTTCCTCCAAAATTAATAGCACAAGCCCTGAGCATATCTTCTACTACCTGATTTGTTCTTTTAGTCTGACCATCAGTTTGTGGGTGAAATGCTGTGCTAAAATTCAATCTAGTTCCTAGTGAATGTTGTAGGCCCTTCCAAAATTGTGATGTTAATCTAGGATCTCTATCAGATACGATAGTGACAGGGACACCATGCAATTTGATAATTTCTTTCATGTATAATGCTGCTAGAATATCCACAGACCATCGACTTTTTATTGGTATGAAGTGTGCGGATTTAGTCAATCGGTCTATGATCACCCATATACCATCGTGTCCTCCTCTGGTCTTAGGTAAACCCATGATAAAATCCATCCCTATACTCTCCCATTTCCATTCGGGAATATTCAAGGGATGTAATTTACCTGCGGGTCTAAAATGTTCTGCTTTTACTTGTTGGCAGGTGAGACAACAGGACACGAAATCAACTATTTCTCTCTTCATATTGGGCCACCAGAAGTTTCTTTTGAGATCTTGATACATCTTCGTACCTCCTGGATGAATGGTGTACTTGGAATTATGTGCTTCTTCTAGGATCAGTTTCTTCGTATCCTCATGATCTGGTACACACACTCGATCCTTAAATAACAAACTTCCGTTATTGGAAACAGAGAAATCCGGCCTTTGTTCAATATTGGCCTTAATTTCCAGTAACACGAGATCATCATTTTGCAACTTGACCAGATCCTCTATCAATGTAGGTTGTGTTGTGCCCCTTGTGCCTTGATGATGCAGTGATGTTTTGATGATAGCAACATTAGTGTCATCACTTGATTAATCTTAAATTGAGTGCTTGATCTGAATGCCTTATGCCTTGATGATATTTTAGCTGATGTGCATAAATTATTTTGTGCATGCATTTAAGGTCTGTGCATTTCCCTACTTGCATCGGTGCATACATCACATTAGCCATAGTCAGTGCATCCTGCGTCTCACTCAGCGTCTCATGTGCATACGCAAAGTTTGTACAGCCAGTGCATCCTTTGATTCAAAGTCCATACATTGCCCTGTAGCATGCACGAACTCAAGTCTGTACATCATCCAATTGCTCATGACGTCTTGGCTAAGTCTATACATTGCACCGTCTCACTTAGCGTCTCACTTGAGCATTTAAAGTATGTACATCTGCTTGAGCATTTAAAGTCTGTACAGCCATTGCATTTCATGTCTCGTGAACATCCATCTCACTTAGCGTCTCATGTTGTGTCTCACATAGCTCTTCAAGTCTGTATAGGGTTCGTTGCAGTCTGTATAAAGATGCATCAGTAAGTTCATGCATCCAGTTTTAATGTACACACTTTGTTAAATGCAGTTTCATTCTTGATGTACATACTTTGATATATGCATGCTGCATTACACACGTTCAAAGTCTGTACATTCCTACATGGCTCTGCGCCTTATATATAAAGTCTGTACATGCTTTGTTCAGAACACAACTTACTCAATGCATCCTCGTCTGACCTGACAGGACTTATACTCGAGGAGCTTAATGAAGGCACGTGATCCGAGGCTGGAAGGGCTGACAGGGTGATGACACGTGGAGGAACCTTCTGGGTGGGAAATGTGGAAGACACACGCCCACCTCTCTGCTGCTATATATATGAAGCTTCTTCCTCAGAAGAAGACCTGATCGTGATAGAAGGAGCAGAAGCAGGGTGAGAGCCTCCACGATCCAGAAGAAGAGAAAAGAAAGTAGAAGAGAAAAGAAAGAATCAGAGAGTGAGAAGAGAAAGAAGAAGAGAAGAAGACAAGAGAGTCTGAAGAGTTTCATCAGAGTTCGTTCCTCAGATCTTTGGTTCAAAACCAGATCTGAGGTTGCTCAATTGTTTGAGCTTTATTCCCTGCAGGGATATATTTTGTGCTTTATCATATACATCTTTCAGTTGCTGTTTTGTTTCCCATTTGTGTTTTCTTTTAAACCTTTCTTCAAGCTGTTTGTCAGCGGAGCAAGCTGTGTTGCTCAGCGTTTGCAGTGGAGGATTCCACTGGACGGGTTAAGCTGTAGTCCCCAGCAGATGGCTAAGATGTATTGCCCAGCGGAAGTAAGTTGTAATTCTTTTAAACCTTTATAGCTCTTAATCTCTGTCTCATGGTTAGAATATAAAACGTTTTTTTTAATCCCTGAACGTGTTAAACTGGAAATGTCTAGAAAAGGTGAATAAGAGTGTGTACTATTTTTTAAACAATCACTCTAAAAGAAATCAGGGCAGCAGTAATAAGATCATCATTGTAAATAGCTGAACATAGTGACAGAGCAATGGCTGAATTGCATTGAGAAATTGTGATCTCCTCCAAAGAAGCAGGAGAATTCATAAGTCATGAAGTGCTTCAGGCTATCTCTGTTCATAGGGTCAAATCTATAGGGGGAGTCTTCACCAAGTAACTGGGGGTACTGGCCTCTGATTAAGGTGTACCCTTAATGTCAAAGGTGAAAATTGTTCCTTGTAGGTCTTGATCTTAAATAGATCTAGTAGTTTATGCCTAGTAATTGGGGGTACCTGCCTCTAATCAAGGTGTACACCTAATGTCAACAGCATAAATGCCACTGGTCTATTCACTTAGCTCAGTTTCTGAAAATTAAAAGGTGAAAAATAAACTGTTGTAACCCTTTGAAATCAAAAGTCATTGAGTGTAAATTATTTTTCTCAATACATATTCAAGTTGCCTTTCTTGAACTTCCATGGTTAATCACAAAGGGTATTGTTTCTGACTTATCTATTAAAACCATGTGCCCTAGATTCATTGCTATAAATGGAGTCTATAACTCCTTTTCAGTGGTCAGCTGCTTTACTCTATCTTTATCACTGTTAAACCTGAATTCTTTCAAGACTGTATATTGCTGACTCTTATGCTTTAACAGTTGTCTATAATCATGCTCACTTTCTGAACCAATGCTTCAGCTGTTGTGTAGTGACCCCTTACCTTATTCATGTTCTTTCTCTCCTATCTTCAGATGTGTTTCATCCGTTCATATTCCTTTCTCAAAGGGGGAGAAACAATTCAGGGGGAGTTATAGATTCTGGGGGAGAATGGGTTGTTCTAAGGGAAATCTGCATGTTTACTGCATTTAGCATTCATGATGTGCCATTAAGGGAGAGAGAGTCCTTCATGACTTAGTCAATGGGGGAGACTTTCATCCAATCATTGCATACATATTTGTATTTCTCATCTCAAACTATTTTCTTTTTGATGAAGTCAAAGGGGGAAAATAGTTTGACATGAGTCAATTGACTCATAGTGTTGCCATCATCAAAAAGGGGGAGATTGTTGTGCCCCTTGTGCCTTGATGATGCAGTGATGTTTTGATGATAGCAACATTAGTGTCATCACTTGATTAATCTTAAATTGAGTGCTTGATTTGAATGCCTTATGCCTTGATGATATTTTAGCGGAAGTGCATAAATTTTTTTGTGCATGCATTTAAGGTCTGTGCATTTCCCTGTTTGCATCGGTGCATACATCACATTAGCCATAGTCAGTGCATCCTGCGTCTCACTCAGTGTCTCACTCAGCATCTCATGTGCATACGCAAAGTCTGTACAGTCAGTGCATCCTTTGATTCAAAGTCCATACATTGCCCTGTAGCATGCACGAACTCAAGTATGTACATCGTCCAATTGCTCATGACGTCTTGGCTAAGTCTATACATTGCACCGTCTCACTTAGCGTCTCACTTGAGCATTTAAAGTCTGTACATCTGCTTGAGCATTTAAAGTCTGTACAGCCATTGCATTTCATGTCTCGTGAACATCCGTCTCACTTAGCGTCTCATGTTGTGTCTCACATAGCGCTTCAAGTCTGTACAGGGTTCGTTGCAGTCTGTATAAAGATGCATCAGTAAGTCCGTGCATCCAATTTTAATGTACACACTTTGTTAAAGGCAGTTTCATTCTTGATGTACATACTTTGATATATGCATGTTGCATTACACACGTTCAAAGTCTGTACATTCCTACATGGCTCTGCGCCTTATATACAAAGTCTGTACATGCTTTTTTCAGAACACAACTTACTCAATGCATCCTCGTCTGACTTGATAGGACTTATACTCGAGGAGCTTAATGAAGGCACGTGATCCGAGGCTGAAAGGGCTGACAGGATGATGACACGTGGAGGAACCTTCTGGGCGGGAAATGTGGAAGACACACGCCCACCTCTCTGCTGCTATATATATGAAGCTTCTTCCTCAGAAGAAGACCTGATCGTGATAGAAGGAGCAGAAGCAGAGTGAGAGCCTCCACGATCCAGAAGAAGAGAAAAGAAAGTAGAAGAGAAAAGAAAAAATCAGAGAGTGAGAAGAGAAAGAAGAAGAGAAGAAGACAAGAGAGTCTGAAGAGTTTTATCAGAGTTCGTTCCTCAGATCTTTGGTTCAAAACCAGATCTGAGGTTGCTCAATTGTTTGAGCTTTATTCCCTGCAGGGATATATTTTGTGCTTTATCGTATACAGCTTTCAGTTGCTGTTTTATTTCCCATTTGTGTTTTCTTTTAAACCTTTCTTCAAGCTATTTGTCAGCGGAGCAAGCTGTGTTGCTCAGCGTTTGCAGTGGAGGATTCCACTGGACGGGTTAAGCTGTAGTCCCCAGCGGATAGCTAAGCTGTATTGCCCAGCGGAAGCAAGCTGTGATGCTCAGCGGTTGTAGGCAAGCTGTGAGGCCCAGCGATTTAAGCTGTGAGTCAGCGGAATCCACACTCGGGTTTGAGTGTGGGGTGGACATAGGTCTGGAGGACCGAACCACCTAAAAACTTCTGTCTACTGTGTGATTGCTTTGTGGTTTGCATCGCTTCTTTCTTCTTGTACTTTGCGTAGTAGATGATTGTTTAGGACGGTTCTTTAGAAGTTCTGGCTGGTCTTTGCTTTGTGCCCTCTATCTGTTTAGCAGAAGTTCTTATAATCCGCACTTGAATCTGCTGCAGTCATTTTTATCGGGTGACTGATCTATTCACCCCCCTCTAGATCACCTTAAGCGTCACAATAGGTTGAGCTCGGATATTAGCCATGAAACAATCATCTTCCTTTATGTCAATATCTAAGTTCATATGAGCAAATTGAAGAATAAGATTAGTCATACTAATCATAAGACTTGATAGCATACCCATTGGTTTTCTGCTGAGTGCATCTGCTACAGCACTAGCCTTGCCAGGATGATATTGAATAGCAAAATCAAAGTCCTTGAGATATTCTAACCATCTCCTCTGCCTCATATTAAGCTCTTTTTGAGAGAATAAGTATTTCAAGCTTTTGTGGTCCGAGTAGACCGTGAACTTTTCTCCATAGAGATAATGACGCCAAATTTTTAAGGCGAAAATAACGGCTGTCAATTCTAAATCATGTACGGGATAATTTTCCTCGTGACGTTTCAATTGTCTTGAAGAATAACTGATTACTTTTCCATCTTGCATGAGAACGCATCCTAAGCCAATGCCAGATGCATCCGTATATACTTCGAATCTACCACCTTCCACCGATAATACTAAAATAGGAGCTGTAGTAAGGTGATTCTTAAGAATTTGAAAACTCTTTTCACATTCCTCTGACCAGACAAAAGGATTTTCTTTTCTTTCGAGTCTAGTTAAAGGAACTACAATCTTTGAGAAGTCCTTAATGAACCTTCTATAATAACCAGCTAGACCCAGAAAGTTTCTTACTTCTGATATAGTCGTTGGCCGGCTCCAATTTTTGACAGCTTCGACTTTCGAAGGATCCACAGCGATACCTTCCTTTGAAATTATGTGGCCTAGGAATGAAACTTCCTTGAGCCAGAATTCACATTTGTTAAGCTTGGCATAAAGTTTGTGTTCTCTAAGTGTTTGCAAGGCTATCCTCAAATGTTCTTCATGTTCCTCCTTTGTCTTGGAATATATCAAGATATCATCAATGAAGACAACGATGAACTGGTCCAGATATGGTTGAAAAACACTATTCATAAGTTGCATAAATGCTGCTGGGGCAATTGTTAACCCAAACGGCATTACCACAAATTCATAGTGGCCATAACGACTTTGAAAAGCCGATTTGAAAATGTCTTCTTTAATTCTAAGCTGATGATAACCTGATCAGAGGGCTATTTTAGAAAAATACTCTGCCCCTGAAAGCTGATCGAAGAGCTCATCAATACGCGGCAACGGATACTTATTTTTGATTGTAAGTTGATTTAGTCGCCGGTAGTCTATGCATAGCCTGAGAGAGCCATCCTTCTTCTTGACGAATAGCACCGGCACTGTCACACCCCGAGCCTTTATTTACAGCGGAAGACTAACTCGGGGAGCACGAACAGCCGGGCTGGTAAGCCTCTTGCAAGCAAGAACGATCAGAGCGCAAGACAATCATACACATAAATGCAATTACATAATATTTACTCAAACTTCAACTTATTTCATTAATAATCAAATTAAATACTCAATTACAATCTTCATTTCAACTTTATTCATCACACTAGACTCAAGAAATAAGAAAATTACATAGACTCTATCTAAACAATGCAGACTTCCTAAGTCTTCACTCATTCTTCATTCACTCTCGGACCCGCTATTTGAATATTCTGAATCCGATCCTGACTCACTTCCATCTCCTGAAAAGATTAGAAATAGGTAATGAGCACACTTGTCTAGTGGGTATCTTCGCATCAACATGAAGGCACTATTAAAGTAATTAACATTTTAGCTCTAGAGGAATAAGGTAAAATCATGCGAATGCGATAAATCACAAGTTACCAAAGTAACAAGATGATCATGTAAGATAGAATGAACAAGTATGAACTAGTAAGAATGTAGCAAGAATGGCCTTTCATGAAAAAGAATGTACTAGCAAGTCACATACTCATCACCCAAATAACTTTTGCTTATGAGCAAGTATTTGGTGAACTTCTGTGGAATATCATGTAACAAGCAAGAAAGTCATGTACGTGTATCGTGGATTTTATTTATTTATAGAGAAAGTACTCCCAGCGCAATGTGACGCCAGTAGCATCATACCTCATGGTTTACAATATGTTTCCAACAATCAGCCGAGGGGACTAGCATAGAGCCCTTGAACACAATCAGTACTCGATCGCATCTTCAAGTATAAATCAAGCTAATTCCATGTTTCCAAGCAATAAAATATGGCCAAGAATGCAAATAAGTTCTTGATAACAATAATCAATAAATAAACGCTTCAACTTTAGGACAAGGAGAGATCAAGAATGATTTAAGACGATGTCATGCTCATGGAAATAATTCGGCAGCATAACGGTACATTTATTATCATTCATAATTTAAGTTAAGTATCTTTAGACAATATGCCAAGTCCTAGACCATCAATACTCCATCTAGGAACTTAGAATATCAACCCTTAGGTCAAATCTCGGGTTAAAGAAACTAGAACTGTGACGGTCTAATACTGGGCCGTTATATGAACATAACGGTCGAGTGTTGGGCCGTTAGATAGGTTGAATCTAGAAGAAAAATTGATATGGACTCAAACAGTGTGACGGTCATATATTGGACCGTTATATGTGCCTCACGGTCGAATATAGATCCATTACATATCCAAAATCCGAAAACATCGATAGTGCTTTCTAACAATTGGGCTTTCATGGTACAACTAACTCGGCGTCCTAGTGGGAATCCCAGGCTCGCAGAGAATTACGAAGGCCTTGAAACAAGATTTCCTAGTCCATTGGAAGGAATATCCAATAGAGAGATCCTCATGTTCAAGAATATGTTCCTATTGTGCAAAGTGTGAACTAATGGCCATATACCGGAATATATGCCATGTACTTAGAGAAATTGACTCTATAGAAAAAAAATGTGTAACAATGTGAAACCATGATAAAAACTCCGTCATTACATCATTTAAAATAATAGTGTAAATACAAAACTATAGAGTTTAGCTTAATGAAATTAACATATGCTTGAAATAACTAGAGATGTTTTTAAACATGTAATTTCTATCATAAGTCAATTTATAATCTCAAGGTCATAAAAATAGGTTAAAACTTAGCTAACTAGGCTTATTTATAAGTAAATCTGACTGGTTTCCATTCTGTCTCGGGTTGACAGAACACAGTGGTCTGACAGTCTAACATGGGGGCGTTACCTTTTTGTGACGGTTTATTGTGTGGCCGTTACAATATTGTAACGCTCCAGTTATGGTGCGTCAGAGACAACAGAGAATTTTTAAACACAACAGAGGGTGTGACGACTTATCGTTAGGCCGTTATATCATGTGACGGTCCTATTTTAATCCGTCAGAGCTTCTGCTGACAATAAAGATAAGGAACTATGTCCATGCAAGAAGAATCGAAATAACTAACTATTCTAGCCACGATAGCGAAGTAAAGGCCATCTAGATGCATAGGTAGTAATGAAATAACAAGAGATAACTTTTATCTTTAATTAGGGTTGAAGGCATATATGAATGTATAGACTAATCTTAAAATATGAAATTCATGAAGTATAATGCATGAAATCCAAATAAACTAGAGGGCTTTTATCCCTAAGAATGTGTTTTTTTTTTACCGTTCATGAGATAACCTACCTCTTTACTGGGCTTTAGACTTCTAATTTGGTCTTCAAGACACGCCCTAGTTCTTCCCTTTCTGAGATTTTTCAACAACTTCACGTCGCTCTAACTCCTCAGTCTCTTGACCTAAGGACGTGAAATTTGGAGGTTAGGAAGATGAAACTAAGAGGAACAAAAATTTCAAAAGTATCTAACTCTAATTACCTCGTTTAGCTTCTCTAATTTCCCTATCTTCAGCACCCTATTGCATAGTTTCCTGGGTTGGCGTGATGAAACCAGCAACTTTGGAAGATCCTAACTCCTTGGATACTCGTCCTCCTAACATGAAATTTTGAGAGTAGTTAGTCTAAAGTATTAGGAACAAAAGACTCTAAATAACTTACCCGAGATTCTATCTCCTTACCTTGATTCTTCACGAGCCAAAAATAAGGGTCGCTCAGTTCAGAACTGGGTCCTATTTATAGAGTTTTGGCCAGGGTTCAAGGATTTGAATGATTCTAGAGTCCTTAATTGGCAAAAAACCTAATATCTAAGAGTCCCTAGTAACCTTACATATTCTTCTAATTAGGTCTCTTGTAGATAGGATCCCAAAGATCCAATCTTTTTATTCTTTCTTCCATTCACGGAACTGACAGAGTGTAACGGTCCAAGCTGGGCCTGTTACATGACTGTGGCGGTCGCACGATAGACCGCTACATCCACTGTGCGCAGAATTCAATTTTATTCAAACTCTTTTTGTTAATTATCCACATAATTATCTAATAAAATGGTATTTATCCTTAAAATTCGTGAATATGCTAAATAACCTTCTTGAATATGGGTCAAACTTAATGGGCTTGGTCTTTGAACCTATTGGGCTTTATTTATTAAGGCTGGATTAATTATTTAACATAATTGGGTCTTATAATGATTTATTTTACCCGATATTCATTAATTAAATCATTTAGACCCTTAAAAATTTTAGAAATTACTAATAAATTCTGGGGCTCTACACCCTCCCCCACTTAGAAGAATTTGGTCCCCAAATTTAATTCATGGATTTATGTAGAGTGTACTTACAGTTGAATAATTCTGAGAATCTTCTACGCGTAGATTCTTCCGTGTCCCATGTTGCTTCGTGTGGCCATTGCTTCGTCTATTGGACTTGGACCATAGGTATAGTTTTATTCCTTAGTTGACGCACTTCTCGCTCCTGAATCCTGACCGATTTCTGCTCGTATGTCAAGTCCTTTTAGATCTCCAGATTATCATAAGTAATGACATGATGAGGATCATATACATATTTCTTCAACATAGAGACGTGAAATACGTCGTGAACTCCTGCTAATTGTGGAGGTAAAGTCAGTCTATAAGCCACTTCATCGACCCTTTCGAGAATTTCAAATGGGCCAATGAATATTGGAGTTAGTTTTCCATTAATGCCAAATCTTTGAATACCACGGCCTAGAGAAACTTTCAGATATACATGATCTCCCACCTGAAACTCCAAGTCACGTCTTCGATTGTCAACATAAGATTTCTGCCTATCTTGCGCCATCTTCATTCTTTCTTGAACGAGCATGATCTTCTCTGTAGAATCCATGATAAGGTCAGGGCCTAGGAATTACTTTTCCCCTATTTTGTTCCAACATATTGGTGATCTACAGCTTTTTCCATATAAAGCTTCAAAGGGCCATCTGTATGCTGGCTTGATAACTATTGTTGTATGCAAATTCTACCAGAGACAAGTGATCATGCCAACTTCCTCCAAAATTAATAGCACAAGCCATGAGCATATCTTTTACTACCTGATTTGTTCTTTCAGTCTGACCATCAGTTTGTGAGTGAAATGCTGTGCTAAAATTTAATCTAGTCCCTAGTGAATGTTGTATGCCCTTCCAGAATTGTGATCTGAATCGAGGATCTCTATCAGATACAATAGTGACAGGGACACCATGTAATTTGACAATTTCTTTCATGTATAATGCTGCTAGAATATCCACAGACCATCAACTTTTTATTGGTATGAAGTGTGCGGATTTAGTCAATCGGTCTATGATCACCCATATACCATCGTGTCCTCCTCTGGTCTTAGGTAAACCCATGATGAAATCCATCCCTATACTCTCCCATTTCCATTCGGGAATATTCAAGGGATGTAATTTACCTGCGGGTCTAAAATGTTCTGCTTTTACTTCTTGGCAGGTGAGACAACGGGACACGAAATCAGCTATTTCTCTCTTCATATTGGGCAACCAGAAGTTTCTTTTGAGATCTTGATACGTCTTCGTACCTCCTAGATGAATGGTGTACTTGAAATTATGTGCTTCTTCTAGGATCAGTTTTTTCGTATCCTCATGATCTGGTACACACACTCGACCCTTAAATAACAAACTTCCGTCATTGGAAACAGAGAAATCCGGCCTTTGTTCAATATTGACTTTTATTTCCAATAACACAGGATCATCATTTTTCAACTTGAGCAGATCCTCTATCAATGTAGGTTGAGCTCGGATATTAGCCATGAAACAATCATCTTCCTTTATGTCAATATCTAAGTTCATCTGAGCAAATTGAGGAATAAGATTAGTCATACTAATCATAAGACTTGATAGCATACCCATTAGTTTTCTGCTGAGTGCATCAGCTACAGCATTAGCCTTGCCAGGATGATATTGAATAGTAAAATCAAAGTCCTTGAGATATTGTAACCATCTCCTCTGCCTCATATTAAGCTCCTTTTGAGAGAATAAGTATTTCAAGCTTTTGTGGTCCGAGTAGACCGTGAACTTTTCTCCATAGAGATAATGACGCCAAATTTTTAAGGCGAAAATAACGGCTGCCAATTCTAAATCATACACGGGATAATTTTCCTCGTGACGTTTCAATTGTCTTAAAGAATAACAGATTACTTTTCCATCTTGCATGAGAACGCATCCTAAGCCAATACCAGATGCATCCGTATATACTTCGAATCTATCACCTTCCACCGGTAGTACTAAAATAGGAGCTATAGTAAGGTGATTCTTAAAATTTTGAAAACTCTTTTCACATTCCTCTGACCAGACAAAAGCATTTTCTTTTCTTGTAAGTCTAGTTAAAGGAACTGCAATCTTTGAGAAGTCCTTAATAAACCTTCTATAATAACCAGCTAGACCCAGAAAGCTTCTTACTTCTGATACAATCGTTGGCCGGCTCCAATTTCTGACAGCTTTGACTTTCGAAGGATCCACAGTGATACCTTCCTTTGAAATAATGTGGCCTAGGAATGAAACTTCCTTGAGCCAGAATTTACATTTGTTGAGCTTGGCATAAAGTTTGTGTTCTCTAAGTGTTTGCAAGGCTATCCTCAAATGTTCTTCATGTTCCTCTTTTGTCTTGGAATATATCAAGATATCATCAATGAAGACAACGATGAACTGGTCCAGATATGGTTGAAAATACTGTTCATAAGTTGCATAAATGTTGTTGGGGCATTTGTTAACCCAAACGGCATTGCCACAAATTCATAGTGGCCATAACAACTTCGAAAAGCTGATTTATAAATGTCTTCTTCCTTAATTCTAAGCTGATGATAACCTGATCTGAGGTCTATTTTAGACAAATACTCTGCGCCTGAAAGTTGATCGAAGAGCTCATCAATACTCGGCAACGGATACTTGTTTTTAATTGTAAGTTGATTTAGTCATCGGTAGTCTATGCATAACCTGAGCGAGCCATCCTTCTTCTTGACAAATAGTACCGGCGCACCCCAAGGGGATGTGCTAGGTCTAATGAAGCCCTTATCTAGTAGTTCCTGTAATTGCTTCTTTAGTTCCTTAAGTTCCGTGGGGGACATCCTGTAAGGGGCTATAGAAACAGGTGCGGCTCCTGGAATGAGTTCAATAATGAAGGTCACTTCCCTCTCGGGTGGTAAACTGGGTAATTCGGATGGGAATACATCTGGGAACTCATTTACAATAGGAATGTTTGCTAGGATGATTTCCTTGGATTCGGTAAAAATGCCAGAAGTAAGAAAAGCTTCACATCCTTGTGAGATGAGTTTGCAAGCGTGAAGAGAAGATATGATAGTGGGATGTTTCCTATACTTGATGCCAAGGAAAGAGAATCTTGGAAGACCTTATTTTCGGAAGGATATAATCATGTTTCGGCAATTAATATCAGCATCATGATCTATAAGCCAATCTACCCCTAAAATGGCATCATAACCTTTCATGTCAAGGCATACTAGGTTTGCGGGGAGATTGTGACCTTCTACTATTACCTAACTATCAGGATAATATTCAGTAAGCTTAGTTCCAGATCCTAAGGGTGTGGTAATAGCAAGATCTGAAGGTAGAGGAACTGATGCAATTGGTAATGTTTTTACAAAAGTAGTGGAGATAAAAGAATGAGAGGCACCAGTATCAAATATCACAAATGCAGGACGGGAACAAATTTGAAGAGTACCTTCTATAAGCCCACCATCCCTAGGCGCTTCCTCTTCTTCTAGAACGACATTAAGGCGAGCCTGCCTCCTGCGTCCACCACCAGATGAATGGTCCTTCATAAGGGGGCAATCCGGCATGCGATGTTCCCTGCTTCCACAGCGTAAACAAGCACCAAGGCGCTTCCAACACTCTTCAACCGAATGCCCAACTTTTCGTAAAAAGTGCAAGCTGTGGCGACTTGCTCCTCCTCCTTAATCTTCTTGTTCTTCTGGGAACTTCCACCGTTCCCGCTCCTGAACCGCTTCTTACTATCACGGCTCTTGTGAGGCTCCGTTATGATGAATTTTTCTTTCTTATAATGCCGATCAGATCGTCGGCTGGACTCTTCTCCTTTCCCTTTCAATTTCTTGACCTTTTCTAAGGTCCTTTCACATAAGTATGCCCGTTGAACCATCTCCGCATAAGTACGGATGTTTTGGGTCCCGAGCTGCTGAATGAAACTGGGTCGTAACCCATCCATAAATCGATTAGCCTTCAATAGATCGGTACTGATTAAATGCGGTGCATAAGGTGCTAGTCTGGAGAATTGAAGTTCATATTCCGCAACTGTCATCATTCCTTGTCGAAGAGAGGCGAACTCCATAGCCTTTCTTTCTTTCACGTGCTCGGAAAAGTACTTAGCATGGAACAAAGTGAGAAAACCATCACATGTATGAGGTGCATCGGCCGGAGGTGCCGGAACCGACTTCCACCATGTACGGGCATCCTTGTTGAGTTGAAAAGTTGCAAGACGCACCTTCTCTTGATCGGTGCATTGGATGACGTCAAATATACAGTTCATCTCGTCAATCCAGGTCTCTACTTCATCCGGATTAGAAGAACCATAGAAACACGGAGGGTTTAAACTCTGGAAATTGCGATGTAAGTCACCAGCCCTTGCCCCTGCGACTGCCTGAGCCATAGTTTGCAATGCCTGAGTAAGGCCGGCAACTGTTTGTTACTTGCCATTCCAATCTACGCGATGAGCCATGTGTAAAATAAGGTACCTGAGAGAAATATAATAACTTATTATTTCTCATGGAATTTGGAAGAAAATAAATCTTAAAGCTAATTAACTATCTTATCCCCGGCTCCACCCAATCCTCGCATGGGTAAGGAAATTCTTCCTTAGTTCAAAGGTAGGGGTACTTAAACCTTGGACTTATCCTATGACATGACTCCTTTCCCTAAGTCCTGAGACTTAGGCTCTGATACCAACTTAACTGTCACGCCCCGAGCCTTTATTTACAGCGGAAGACTAACTCGGGGAGCGCGAACAGTCAGCATGGTAAGTCTCTTGCAAGCAAGAATGATCAGAGCGCAAGATAATCACACACATAAATGTAATTGCACAATATTTACTCAAACTTCTACTTATTTCATTAATATTCAAAACAAATACTCAATTACAATCTTCATTTCAACTTTCTTCATCACACTAGACTCAAGAAATAAGAAAATTACATAGACTATATCTAAACAATGCAGACTTCCTAAGTCTTCACTCATTCTTCATTCACTCTCGGACCCGCTATTTGAATATTCCGAATCCGATCCTGACTCACTTCCATCTCCTGAAAAGATTGAAAATAGGTAATGAGCACACTTGCCCAGTATGTATCTTCGCATCAACATGAAGGCACTATTAAAGAGATTAACATTTTAGCTCTAGAGGAATAAGGTAAAATCATGCGAATGCGATAAATCACAAGTAACCAAAGTAACAAGATGATCATGTAAGATAAAATGAACAAGTATGAACTAGCAAGAACGGCCTTTCATGAAAAAGAATGTACTAGTAAGTCACATACTCATCACCCAAACATCTTTTGCTTATGAGAAAGTATTTGGTGAACTTCTGTGGAATATCATGTAACAAGCAAGAAAGTCATGTACGTGTATCGTGGATTTCACTTATTTATAGAGAAAGTACTCCCAGCGCAATGCGACGCCAGTAACATCATACCCCATGGTTTACAGTATGTTTCTGACAATCAGCTGAGGGGACTAGCATAGAGCCCTTGAACACAATCAGTGCTCGATCGCATCTTCAAGTATAAATCAAGCTAATTCCACGTTTCCAAGCAATAAAATATGGCCAAGAATGCAAATAAGTTCTTGATAACAATAATCAATAAATGAACGCTTCAACTTTAGGACAAGGAGAGATCAAGAATGATTTAAGACGATGTCATGCTCATGAAAATAATTCGGCAGCATAACAGTACATTTATTATCATTCATAATTTAAGTTAAGTATCTTTAGACAATATGCCAAGTCCTAGACCATCAATACTCCATCTAGGAACTTAGAATATCAACCCTTAGGTCAAACCTCGGGTTAAAGAAATTAGAACTATGACGGTCTAATATTGGGCCGTTACATTAACATAACGGTCGAGTGTTGGGCCGTTAGAAAGGTTGAATCCAGAAGAAAAATAGATATGGACTCAAACAGTGTGACGGTCATATATTGGACCATTATATGTGCCTGACGGTCGAATATAGATCTGTTACATATCCAGAATCCGAAAACATCGATAGTGCTTTCTAACAATTGGGCTTTCATGGTACAACCAACTCGGCGTCCTAGTGGGAATCCCAGGCTCGCAGAGAATTACGGAGGCCTTGAAATAAGATTTCCTAGTCCATTGGATAGAATATCCAATGGAGAGGTCCTCATGTTCAAGAATATGATCCAATAGTGCAAAGTGTGAACTAATGGCCATATACCGGAATATATGCCATGTACTTAGAGAAATTGACTCTATAGAAAAGAATGTGTAACGATGTGAAACCATGATAAAAACTCCGTCATTACATCATTTAAAATCAGAGTGTAAATACAAAACTATAGAGTTTAGCTTAATGAAATTAACATATGCTTGAAATAACTAGAGATGCTTTTAAACATGCAATTTCTATCATAAGTCAATTTATAATCTCAAGGTCATAAAAATAGGTTAAAACGTAGCTAACTAGGCTTATTTATAAGTAAATCTGACTGGTTTTCATTCTGTCTCAGGTTGACAGAACACAGTGGTCTGACGGTCTAACATGGGGGCGTTACCTTTCTGTGACGGTTTATCGTGGGGCCGTTACAATGTTGTAACGCTCCAGTTATGGTGCGTCAAAGAAAACAGAGAATTTTTAAACACAACAGAGGGTGTGACGGCTTATCGTAAAGCCGTTACAATCATGCGACGGTCCTATTTTATTCCGTCAGAGCTTCTGCTGACAATAAAGACAAGGAACTATGTCCATGCAAGAAGAATCGAAATAACTAACTATTCTAGCCACGATAGCGAAGTAAAGGCCATCTAGATGCATTGGTAGTAATGAAATAACAAGAGATAACTTTTATCTTTAATTGGGGTTGAAGGCATACATGAATGTATAGACTAATCCTAAAACATGAAATTTATGAAGTATAATGCATGAAATCCAAATAAACTAGAGGGCTTTTATCCCTAAGAATGTGTTTTTTTTTACCATTCATGAGATAACCTACCTCTTTACTGGGCTTTAGACTTCCAATTTGGTCTTCAAGACACGCCCTAGTTCTTCCCTTTCTGAGATTTTTCAGCAACTTCACGTCGCTCTAACTCCTCAGTCTATTGACCTAAGGACGTGAAATTTGGAGGTTAGGAAGATGAAACTAAGAGGAACAAAAATTTCTAAAGTATCTAACTCTAATTACCTCATTTAGCTTCTCTAATTTCCCGATCTTCAGCACCCTATTGCACAGTTTCCTGGGTTGGCGTGATGAAACCAGCAACTTTGGAAGATCCTAACTTCTTGGATACTCATCCTCCTAACATGAAATTTTTAGAGTAGTTAGTCTAAAGTATTAGGAACAAAAGACTCTAAAGAACTTACCCGAGATTCTATCTCCTTACCTTGATTCTTCACGAGCCAAAAATAAGGGTCGCTCAGTTCAGAACTGGGTCCTATTTATAGAGTTTTGGCTAGGGTTCAAGGATTTGAACGATTCTAGAGTCCTTAATTGGAAAAAAACCTAATATCTAAGAGTCCCTAGTAACCTTACATATTCTTCTAATTAGGTCTCTTGTAGATAGGATCCCAAAGATCCAATCTTTTTATTCTTTCTTCCTTTCACGGAACTGACAGAGTGTAACGGTCCAAGCTGGGCACGTTACATGACTGTGGCGGTCGCACGATAGACAGCTACATCCACTGTGCGCAGAATTCAATTTTATTCAAACTCTTTTTGTTAATTATCCACATAATTATCTAATAAAATGATATTTATCCTTAAAATTTATGAATAGGCTAAATAACCTTCTTGAATATGGGTCAAACTTAATGGGCTTGGTCCTTGAACCTATTGGGCTTTATTTATTAAGGCTGGATTAATTGTTTAACATAATTGGGCCTTATAATGATTTATTTAACTCGATATTCCTTAATTAATTCATTTAGACCCTTAAAAATTCTAGAAATTACTGATAAATTCTGGGGCTCTACAGGCGCACCCCAAGTGGATGTGCTAGGTCTAATAAAGCCCTTATCTAGTAGTTCTTGCAACTGCTTCTTTAGTTCCTTAAGTTCCGTGGGGGACATCCTGTAAGGGGCTATAGAAACAGGTGGTGCTCCTGGAATGAATTCAATAGTGAAGTTCACTTCCCTCTCGGGTGGTAAACTGGGTAATTCGGATGGGAATACATCTGGAAACTCATTTACAATAGGAATGTTTGCTAGGACAATTTTCTTGGATTCGGTAACAATGACAGAAGCAAGAAAAGCTTCACATCCTTGCGAGATGAGTTTGCAAGCGTGAAGAGAAGATATGATAGTGGGATGTTTCCTATACTTGATGCCAAGGAAAGAGAATATTGGAAGACCTTATTTTCGGAAGGATATAATCCTATTTCTGCAGTTGATATAAGCATCATGATCTACAAGCCAATCTACCCCTATAATGGCATCATAACCTTTCATGTCAAGGCATACTAGGTTTGCGGGGAGATTGTGACCTTCTACTATTACCTCACTATCAGGATAATATTCGGTAAGTTTAGTTCCAGATCCTAAGGGTGTGGTAATAGCAAGATCTGAAGGTAGAGGAACTGATGCAATTGGTAATGTTTTTGTAAAAGTAGTGGAGATAAATGAATGAGAGGCACCTTTATCAAATAGCACAAATGCAGGACGGGAACAAATTTGAAGAGTACCTTCCATAAGTCCACCATCCCTAGGCGCTTCCTCTTCTTCTAGAACAGCATTGAGACGAGCCTGCCTCCTGCGTCCACCACCGGATGACTGGTCCTTCATAAGGGGGCAATCCGGCATGCGATGCTCCCTGCTTCCACAGCGTAAACAAGCACCAAGGCGCTTCCAACACTCTTCAGCCGAATGGCCGAACTTTTCGTAAAAAGTGCAAGCCGTGGCGACTTGCTCCTCCTCCTTAATCTTCTTGTTCTTCTGGGAACTTCCACCGTTCCAGCTCCTAGACCGCTTCTTAGTATCACGGAATTTATGAGGCTCCGTGATGCTGAATTTTTCTTTCTTATAACGCCGATCTGATCGTCGACTGGACTCTTCTCCTTTCCCTTTCAATTTGTCAACCTTTTCTAAGGAACTTTCACATAAGTATGCCCGTTGAACCATCTCCGCATAAGTACGGATGTTTTGGGTCCCGAGCTACTGAATGAAACTGGGTCGTAACTCGTCCATAAACCGATTAGCCTTTAATAGATCGGTATTTATTAAATGCGGTGCATAAGGTGCTAGTCTAGAGAATTGAAGTTCATATTTCGCAACTGTCATCATTCCTTGTCGAAGAGAGGCGAAATCCATAGCCTTTCTTTCTTTCACGTGCTCGAAAAAATACTTAGCACGGAACAAAGTGAGAAAACCATCCCATGTAGGAGGTGCATCGGCCGGAGGAGTCGGAACTGACTTCCACCATGTACGAGCATCCTTGTTGAGTTGAAAAGTTGCAATACACACCTTCTCTTGATCCGTGCATTGGATGACGTCAAATATATGGTTCATCTCGTCAATCTAGTTCTCTGCTTCGTCCGGATTAGAAAAACCATAGAAACGCGGAGGGTTTAAACTCCAGAAATTGTGATGTAAGTCACCAGCCCTTGCCCCTGCGCTTTCCTGGGCCATAGTTTGCAATGCCTGAGTAAGGCCGGCAACTGTTTGTTGCATGCCATTCCAATCTACGCGATGAGCCATTGAGAATCAAGGTACCTGAGAACATAAACATTTTAGTTATTTAGTGTCAGGAAGATTTACCCTAAGATAATTTCTATATAACTATCTTATCCCAGGCTCTACCCAATCCTCGCATGGGTAAGAAAATTCTTCCTTAGTTCAAAGGTAGGGGTCCTTAAACCTTGGACTTATCCTATGACATGGCTCCTTTCCCTAAGTCCTGAGACTTAGGCTCTGATACCAACTTAACTGTCACGCCCCGAGCCTTTATTTACAGCGGGAGACTAACTCGGGGAGCGCGAACAGTCGGGATGGTAAGCCTCTTGCAAGTAAGAACGATTAGAGCGCAAGACAATCACACACATAAATGTAATTGCACAATATTTACTCAAACTTCAACTTATGTCATTAATAATCAAAACAAATACTCAATTACAATCTTCATTTCAACTTTCTTCATCACACTAGACTCAAGAAATAAGAAAATTACATAGACTCTATCTAAACAATGCAGACTTCCTAAGTCTTCACTCATTCTTCATTCACTCTCGGATCCGCTATTTGAATATTCCGAATCCGATCCTGACTCACTTCCATCTCCTGAAAAGATTGGAAATAGGTAATGAGCACACTTGCCCAGTTGGTATCTTCGCATCAACATGAAGGCACTATTAAAGTAATTAACATTTTAGCCCTAGAAGAATAAGGTAAAATCATGCGAATGTGATAAATCGCCAGTAACCAAAGTAACAAGATGATCATGTAAGATAGAATGAATAAGTATGAACTAGCAAGAATGTAGCAAGAATGACCTTTCATGAACAAGAATGTACTAGCAAGTCACATACTCATCACCCAAACATCTTTTGCTTATGAGCAAGTATTTGGTGAACTTCTGTGGAATATCATGTAACAAGCAAGAAAGTCATGTACGTGTATCGTGGATTTCACGTATTCATAGAGAAAGTACTCCCAGCACAATGCGACGCCAGAAGCATCATACCCCATGGTTTACAGTATGCTTCCGACAATCAGCCAAGGGGACTAGCATAGAGCCCTTGAACACAATCAGTACTCGATCGCATCTTCAAGTATGAATCAAGTTATTTCCACGTTTCAAGCAATAAAATATGGCCAAGAATGCAAATAAGTTCTTGATAACAATAATCAACAATGAATGCTTTCAACTTAGGACATGAGAGATCAAGAATGATTTAAGACGATGTCATGCTCATGGAAATAATTCGGCAGCATAACGGTACATTTATTATCATTCATATTTTAAGTTAAGTATCTTGAGACAATATGCCAAGTCCTAGACCATCAATACTCCATCTAGGAATTTAGAATATCAACCCTTAGGTCAAACCTCGGATTAAAGAATTTAGAACTGTGACGGTCCAATACTGGGCCATTATATGAACATAACGGTCGAGTGTTGGGCCGTTAGAAAGGTTGAATCCAGAAGAAAATAGATATGGACTCAAACAATGTGACGTTCATATATTGGACCGTTATATGTGCCTGACGGTCGAATATAGATCCGTTACATATCCAGAATCTGAAAACATCGATAGTGATATCTAACAATTGGGCTTTCATGGTACAACTAACTCGGCGTCCTAGTGGGAATCCCAGGCTCGCATAGAATTACGGAGGCCTTGAAATAAGATTTCCTAATCCATTGAAAGGAATATCCAATAGAGAGGTCCTCATGTTCAAGAATATGTTCCTATAGTGCAAAGTGTGAACTAATGGCCATATACCGGAATATATGCCATGTACTTAGAGAAATTGACTCTATAGAAAAGAATGTGTAACGATGTGAAACCATGATAAAAACTCCGTCATTACATCATTTAAAATCATAGTGTAAATACAAAACTATAGAGTTTAGCTTAATGAAATTAACATATGCTTGAAATAACTAGAGATGCTTTTAAACATGCAATTTCTATCATAAGTCAATACATAATCTCAAGGTCATGAAAATAGGTTAAAACTTAGCTAACTAGGCTTATTTATAAGTAAATCTGACTGGTTTCCATTCTGTCTTGGGTTGACAAAACGCAGTGGTCTGACGGTCTAACATGGGGGAGTTACCTTTCTGTGGCGGTTTATCGTGGGGCCGTTACAATGTTGTAACGCTCCAGTTATGGTGCGTCAGAGACAACAGAGAATTTTTAAACACAACAGAGGGTGTGACGGGTTATCGTAAGGCCGTTATATCATATGACGGTCCTATTTTAATCCGTCAGAGCTTCTGTTGACAGTAAATAGAATAGAAAACTATGAAAATATGTCATGCTTGGAAATCAAAATTCTTAAACTATTCCAGTCATGAAAAATGAAGTATAGGCCAGCTACATGCATAGGTTGAAATGAATTAACAGCAAAGTATTTTTTATCTTTGATTAAGGCTAAGGATATGCATGTATGCACAACTCTACTAAAATGTGAAATTCATGATCTATAATGCATATAATCAAGCAAAACAAGAGGGCTTTTATCTCTAACATGATGTTCTTGCCGTTCATGAGATAACCTACTTTCTTACTGGGCTTTTAGACTTCTAATTTGAGCCTTCAAGACACGCCCTAGTTCTTCTCTTCCTGAGATTTTTCAGCAACTTCACGTCGCTCTAACTCCTCAGTCTCTTGACCTAAGGACGTGAAATTTAGAGGGTAAGAAAGATGATACTAGGAGGAATAAAAAGTTTTAAAGCATCCAACTCTAATTATCTCGTTTAGCTTCTCTAATTTCCTGATCTTCAGCACCCTGTTGCACAGTTTCCTGGGTTGGCGTGATGAAACCAGCAACTTTGGAAGATCCTAACTCATTGGATACTCTTCCTCCTAACATGAAATTTTGAGAGTAGTTAGTCTAAAGTATTAGGAACAAAAGACTCTAAATAACTTACCCGGGATTCTATCTCCTTATCTTGATTCTTCACGAGCCAAAAGTAAGGGTCGCTCAGTTCAGAACTTGGTGCTATTTATAGAGTTTTGGCCAGGGTTCAAGGCTTTGAACGATTCTAGAGTCCTTAATTGGAAAAAAACCTAATCTCTAAGAGTCCCTAGTAACCTTACATATTCTTCTAATTAGGTCTCTTGTAGATTGGATCCCAAAGATCCAATCTTTTTATTCTTTCTTCCATTCACGGAACTGACAGAGTGTAACGGTCCAAGTTGGGCGCGTTACATGACTGTGGTGATCGCACGATAGACCGCTACATCCACTGTACGCAGAATTCAATTTTATTCAAACTCTTTTTGTTAATTATCCACATAATTATCTAATAAAATGGTAATTATCCTTAAAATTCATGAATAGGCTAAATAACCTTCTAGAATATGGATCAAACTTAATGGGCTTGGTCCTTGAACCTATTGGGATTTATTTATTAAGACTGGATTAATTGTTTAACATAATTGGGCCTTATAATGATTTATTTAACCTGATATTCATTAATTAATTCATTTAGACCTTAAAAATTCCAGAAATTGCTAATAAATTCTGGGGCACTACATGCAGCCTTAGTCCAAATGAATGCCCCTTTCATAATGCAATCCGTGATCTGGGTGATGATAGAACTGAAGCAGCGAACGAAGTGACGGTAGAACGTCGCTAAGCTATGAAAGCTCCGGACATCGTGGAGTGTCCGGGCTCAGGCCACTCCCTGATGGCTCTAATCTTCTCCGGATCAGCGGAGATGCCATCTCTAGACACAATGAATCCGAGGAAGGCAACCTGATCGGTCATGAAAGCACACTTCTTCGGGTTGGCGAATAAGCTCTCTCGCCTCAGTACAATGCAGACATGCCTAATATGGTCTAAGTGGTCCTCCCTAGTGCGGCTGTAGATAAGAATGTCATCAAAGTAGACGACCAAGAAGACCCCTATCATAGGGCGTAAAGCCTGGGTCATCAACCGCATGAAGGTGCTAGGGGCGTTGGATAGCCCAAAGGGCATAACCAACTGTTGGGTTCTGTGCGCCCCCTCGTTGTCTTTGACAATGGTTTTGATGATTCTAATATATTGTGTGTTTTACGTATGAATAAAAGTGAAAATATTGTGTGTGAGTATTGTGGAAATACTCATTGATCATTTTCTATTATGGAGCTTACTGATGATATCTTGTTTTGTAGGTTGAAATTCAAAGATTCTTTCTGAATACATTTCTGAAGTCGACTCATGCATGCTGTGCATGAGGATTTGGAGCTTTCATGTGGATCTTGTTCATACTGTCTTGATTAGGGTTAAAAGCCCTTTCATGTTCTTGGACTTATATTGACTGCATTTCAATGTTGGAAGATTAGTTTTATTGCATGTCATTCTATTGGCATATCATGTTTTATACATAGGGGTTTGATCTTGGTTGAAGGTTTTAGGCCTTTCATTTTGATCTAGTTGAGTTTTCATTTCTGTCACGTAAAGTGTTGACTCATAGAGTCGACACTTACTTTGTTCTGTTCTGTCTGCTACGTGATTTCAATTGTCCAGATAGAAAGTGTCGACTCTAGGAGTCGACACTTTCTGGCCAGTCTACTGGCTGGACACTTATGGCTGCAAGTGTCGACTCCTAGAGTGGACACTTACAAGCCGGAGGTCTGTTTTCAAAGAAAACAGAACCTCTGGTGAAAAGTGTCGACCCAATGAGTCGACACTTTCACCCAGGTCCTGTTTTTATATAACAGGAGAAAAGTGTCGACTCCATGAGTCGACACTTTCTCTGGTTCGTCCGGATCGGGTTTGTCGGATTGGTTTCGAACTGGTCCGATTTGCTTGGGGTTTCACCCTAATGCCCTTAGGGTTATACCCTTCTATTAGGAGTACATTTGAGAGGGTTTTTAGAAGGGCTATTGTGTCTTTTGGTCTCCTTATTTCAGCCCCTTTTATACCCTGCGAATTCCAACCATGGAGAGAGCTCCAAAGGCTAATACGTTTTATTTTTGTGCAGGTGAAAGAGAGAGGATCTAGAGAGGGCTTTCAAGCTAGATCTGATCTACTTCCGTCGAGATTCGAAGCTGGTTGATGAAGAGAGTTGCAAGCGGAATGAAGAGAGGAATCTGAAGATGTCAATATCGCGAGCAACCGTTGACATCGACTTGGAGATTTGAGGAGTTTGCAAAAGGGAAACATTCTATATCTTTTATTCATCTCTTGGTGATATTTTGAAAGGTTTTTTCTGCTAAGCATTTTAGTCTTTAAGCGGCTCTTTCTGCTAGGTATATGTTGGCCGCGATTTTCATTTGAGAGCAGAGTTTTTGGGCTTAACGCTTTCATTTACTGTAGGAAAGAAGGAGAGGGGCAACACCATTACTTGGAGGAGGAAGAGGAAGGAGAGGAGGATGCCAAACAAGCATTCTTTGCCGAACTGAAAGCTGGGAGTGAACCATTCTCCCTACGGCGCCTTCTACGAGCTTGAGCGACTTCCACTCTGCGGACAGATCGTTCAGCGCACCCCATCATTCCATTGGACGGCTTTCACTGCAGATTTGAGGGGGAATCAATCTTCTCTCATCTCTACTCTTTCATTTGAGCAATAGATTAATATTCGGATGATTATTGTATATCCTTTATTTTGTTAAACTCGATATACATCGTGTGTGGGCAGAGCTGCGACTCCGCGTGTGTGGTTTTATTGTAGGGAAAGTTTCCCCATGTTTGGTTGTGTGTAGACGAAGCTGCATCTCCGTGTGGTCTTGTGTCCGGGGTACGTTCCCCAAACATGTGTGTGCTGCAGTGGCAGCGTTTTGGGGCCCGTCCCCATGTGTGAACATTGCTGCGGAAGCAGTGTGTGTGGTTGGGGTTCATCCCCGTGTTGCTACATTTTGTAGCGTGGAGTGAAGCCTCACCCGGTTGGGTGAGGGGTGGACGTAGGGAGCCCGTTGTGGTCCCGAACCACCTTAAAAGCCTTGTGTTGTATGTGCTTGCCTGTGTGATTGTCATTTCTTCTATCTCCATTCACAGGTTCATTATACATGTTTTTAATTCACTACACTGTCACACACTGCTACCTCCGTTATCTGTGTTGAGCTTAATTCTCATGATTAGTTACATTAACTATCCGTGTGAGATCGGGAAGTTTGAGAGAACGTCTTAATCTCACCTTATGTTTTTGTTAATCAACGTTGCCAAGTTTAATTCCATTGTGTTAAGTAAAGAAAGTTATTAAAATCCGCCATCTTGGAAAGGGGACAATCCAACCCCCCTTCTTGTCTGCCATCTCTCTGGGCCAACAATTGGTATCAGTGCCTCATCTCTGATTTTTTAACAGACCTCACGGTCTAGGAGTAAAGATCATTTTCATGATGGCTAGCTTGAATTCTATTCCTGTTTACAATGGTTTTGATTATGCTTCTTGGATAGGAATGTTTTGTGTTTGGATTTGTGGTTTTGATCCGAAACTCATGAAATTAATCTCTCATGATCCACATGTCTTACCCAAAAATGAATTAAGGTGGACTGATGAACAGAGGAAGATGAATTCGGATAATCTGTTTGCCTTGAATGCTCTTAAGGCTGTCTTGGACACTAATCAATTTCCATTTGTTTTGTCTTGTAGGACAGCCAAAGAAATTTGGGACGGGCTGAGCGAAGCCCAAAAAGAAAGCTCCAACGACAGTGACTGTCTAGTGGCAAACAAAGAAAATGAATGCCAAAGCGAGGAAACCTCCAAGGTAAATTCTAACTCCGATTCTGAAGATGATGATGAGTTGAGCTATGATGAATTGTTAAATGCCTATGATGAACTGTTTGATAGATATAAGGCATTAAAATCTGAAAACAAAAGGTTGAAAAAGAAACATGACAACTTTTCATGTGGGAAATGTATTGAGCTTGAAAAACTAGTTGAATCTCACATGCTTGTTAAAGAAGAACTCAAAGAAATGATTGAAAATCTTAGATCTGAAAATAAATCATTGTTGGATAAAATTTTAGAATTACAACAAATAGAAAAAGATAATGAAAATCTGAAAGAATTGAATGGTGCTATGTCTGAAAAATTACTTGTCCTTGAAAAAGAAAAATACATGTCAGTTGATAAATCTGAATGGTTAAGGGAGTTAAGACATGAAATTGAAAGCTTTAAAAGCATGAATGACAAATTTGAATGTAATGAAACCATGAATAAAATGGTTGATGAACATGTGAGTTTTCAAAAGAATGAACTTGAACATATCTCCACGACTGAAAATTCATTTGAAAAACTTCAAAATGAAAAACTTACTGAAGAGATTCAGAAATTGAAAGATCAAAACAATCTTCTGGTTGATAAAATCCACATGTTTGAAAAAGGAAAATATGTAGTTGTTGATAATCTTGAAAACTCTCAAGTTTTAGAAGAAGAAATTGCAAGCTATAAAACTGTTAATTCTTTGTTGAATGAGAAGCTTGCATTGTGTGAGAAAGAAATTGTTAAATCTAACTTGCATATCTCATCATTGGAAGATGAGATCAAGAATTTGAATGAATCCCTGTCATTGTGTGATAAGCAAAATGAAAAATAGAAAAAGGATGTTGACTGTTCTTGTATGCATGCAAAACCCTTATATGATAAACACAATCATGCTTCAAGAAAAGGAAGAAATATTTCATATTTTTATTGTGGGAACTTTGGTCACGACATGTACGATTGCTTCTTAATGAAGTTTGATGATGATGAAGCTTTAAAATCAAGAATGAAAATGAATGTTGATTCTAAAAACCATGAGAAACCCACGAAGAAAACTCAGAACACTCATTGTTTTTATTATGGGATGCATGGTCATGTTTTTGAAAATTATTTAACAAAGAGAAATGATGATGAGTGGTCTTTCATGAAAAATAACTCTTGTCATTACTGTGGTGGCTTTGGACACAAGATGAACAATTATTCTTTAATGGAAAATGATGAAAAGCTATCCATGAAAAGAAAATTATCTCATTGTTATTATTGTGGCCTGAATGGACACTTAATGAATGATTGCTCCATGATGAGGGCCGATGATGAATGGTATGAGAGGAAAAACAAAAAGAATATATTTGGTTATGTTAGAACTAATCCCTCGGGACCCAAGATGGCTTGGGTACCCAAATCACCAAAATGAGAATTTATTTTGTAGGGGCGCCTTGAGACCAAGAATTGATAATAAACAAAGGGCTCTCAATGTGAGAAAGAAAATTGGCATGGAATTGAGACCAAGGATTGATAATAAAAAAAGGGTTGGGCGCCTTGAGACCAAGGATTGATAATAAACAAAGGGCTCTCAAGGTGAGAAAGAAAATTGGCATAGAATTGAAATTCAATTTGCTTAGGTTGATTTTCAAAGACCTACAAAGGTAAAAACTTGTGTTTGGAGCTATTTCACATCTTATGAGTAAGTCTATTTTTGAGTGCTTCACTTTGGATATACATAGTTAGTTTTCATACACACCTTCACTTTTGCTTCGCAAATAAAAATTTGGTTTTGAATGCTTTACATTGTGCATAAAGTCTTTCATACTTTCGATCACTCTTTGCAAATAACAATTCACTTGTGCATACATAGAACATATACTTAGCTACATGATACTCATTGCACATATCATACACATCTTTGCATACTTATGAATTGGAATAATTTTTCAATCATCTTTTCAAGTTACATGCATATACTTGCATATACTTCATACTCGTGTGCTTGAATTCCATGATTATCCGGTATATCAAATGATGATTGTGAAAGGTTAGATTATGTCCAACTAGAAACTTTCTTCACGCGTGATGGTGGTCTTCGGACCTACGTTCTCCACCACGTACCGGTAATCAACTTGCTTGAAAAATTCAGTTCAGTGCTTGTTTGAATGTATATAATATACAACCGCTTTTTGACTCCTTCTATGACTCATTCCTTGCTAAATGAAATTGCATTGATTTAGACATATTTGTTACATGGCATATATTAAGGGAGATATTTTTTTATAACCGTGCATACATTTAGGGGGAGACATTACTGTGAGAAAGTTAATTCATCTTTTATATTCAATACAACTACCCACACAAAATGCACATTTTTGAGATAATGATTCAATATAATAAGGATTACTATTTTCTACTCTACACTTTAAAGAGCTATTGATTCTCTACATAGAAATCACATGTCTCGTGAGGAAAAAGTTGTTTACCCCTTCAAAAAGTTGTATAAGTGAAAGTGGATCCGAGTAGCCGGGAATCCCCCTGAAATAAAGGAGGAAACTCGCGTCGAAAGGAGAAACTAATCCATATCAAAATAAGTGTGATTTGCCACCGAGTAGTCAGGAAGTGCCCTTGAGACAAAGGGTACAACTCGCGTCAAAAAGTGTCTCATCCACATCATAAAAAGTGACGAAACTGAGTAACCGGGAATTACCCCTGAAACAAAGGACATGACTCGTGTCAAAAGGTTAGTCACACCATTTTCTAGTAATTAAAAAATCATGGTCATACGTAGCTACCAATACTCGAGCATTGTGTATGAAAGTGTATGGATGATAAGTTCTTTTTGGTGTTCTTTAAAAAATCTGATTTTCCATATTGATTTGAACTTCATTGCTCAATCTTCACATATGCATCTTGGGTTTGATTGTTTGAATATCCTTTATAAATCAGTCATCTTTCATGGTTAATGTAGTACTTTATTTATGTAAGCACAACCTTCTTAGTATGGTACATGCACATCATGTTCTACAATCGATTGTATTATCCTTACACCCGTCCCGAAGGGACTTGCATGAGTCTATATTTTGTTATGCGTGCTTGAGTGCATGAATGCTTGAACTGTCTGTTCATATCATGCTTCATTTCATTTACATGCATCTATAGGTCATACTTGTATATAACAGGTTAAATAACCCATTGTCAGTTGGTTTTTGTTCTTGGCAATTGGGGGAGAATAACGTGCTCTTGAGCACTATACACTTTGTGCATAGCTTAGTTTCACATTCTGCATATAACATAGTTTCCTTATACTCCATGTGCATAGTTTTGCCATGCATTTTGAAAATAATTCAAAATTAGAGCTTGCTGTTAATATCTCAAAACATCTGCACACACTCGCATATAGTTTAGCAATTGAACATTTGCACTTATTTCACATATCTAATAACTGCACATAAAGTCTCATTCTCTTGTTTGGTACTTAGTTTGCACACCTTCCTCTCATGGTAGGTGTATTGCTGGGTTCGTGCGCTTTTCTAATATCTTTTCATGATTCATGTTCCTCTATACCCCCACTTTTTGATAATGTCAAAGGGGGAGAGAGTGGTTGGTGGTCACAATATATGGTCATCATCAAAAATGGAGAGATTGTTGGGTTCTGTGCGCCCCCTCGTTATCTTTGACAATAATTTTGATGATTCTAATATATTGTGTGTTTTGCGTATGAACAGAAGTGAAAATATTGTGTGTGAGTATTGTGGAAATACTCATTGATCATTTTCTGTTATGGAGCTTACTGATGATATCTTGTTTTGTAGGTTGAAATTCAAAGGTTCTTCCTGAATACATTTCTGAAGTCGACTCATGCATGCTGTGCATGAGGATTTGGAGCTTTCATGTGGATCTTGTTCATACTGTCTTGATTGGGGTTAAAATCTCTTTCATGTTCTTGGACTTATATTGACTGCATTTCAATGTGGGAAGATTAGTTTTATTGCATGTCATTCTATTGGCATATCATGTTTTTATACATAGGGGTTTGATCTTGGTTGAAGGCTTTAGGCCTTTCATTTTGATCTAATTGAGTTTTCATTTCTGTCAGGTAAAGTGTCGACTCATAGAGTCGACACTTACTTTGTTCTGTTCTGTCTGCTACGTGGTTTCAATTATCTAGATAGAAAGTGTCGACTCTAGGAGTCGACACTTTCTGGCCAGTCTGTTGGCTGGACACTTCTGGCTGCAAGTGTCGACTCCTAGAGTCGACACTTACAGGTCGGAGGTCTGTTTTAAAAGAAAATAGAACCTCTGGTGAAAATTGTCGACCCAATGAGTCGACACTTTCACCCAGGTCCTATTTTTATATAACAGGATAGCACTTCGTGAGAAAAGTGTCAAATCCATGAGTCGACACTTTCTCTGGTTCGTCCGGATCGGGTTTGCCGGATTGGTTTCGAACTGGTCCGATTTGCTTGGGGTTTCACCCTAATGCCCTTAGGGTTATACCCTTCTATTAGGAGTACATTTGAGAGGGTTTTTAGAGGGGCTATTGTGTCTTTTGGTCTCCTTATTTCAGCCCCTTTTATACCCTGTGAATTCCAACCATGGAGAGAGCTCCAAGGGCTAATACGTTTTATTTTTGTGCAGGTGAAAGAGAGAGGAGCTGGAGAGGGCTTTCAAGCTAGATCTGATCTACTTCCGTCGAGATTCGAAGCTGGTTGATGAAGAGAGTTGCAAGCGAAATGAAGAGAGGAATCTGAAGATGTCAATATCGCGAGAAACCGTCGACGTCGACTTGGAGATTTGAGGAGTTTGCAAAAGGGAAACAATCTATATCTTTTATTCACCTCTTGGTGATATTTTGAAGGGTTTTTTCTGGTGAGCATTTTAGTCTTTAAGCATCTCTTTCTGCTAGGTATATGTTGGCCGCGATTTTCATTCGAGAGCAGAGTTTTTGGGCTTAACGCTTTCATTTGTTGTAGGAAAGAAGGAGAGGGGCGACACCATTACTTAGAGGAGGAAGAGAAAGGAGAGGAGGACGCCAAACAAGCATTCTCTGCCGAATTGAAAGCTGGGAGCGAACCATTCTCCCTACGGCACCTTCTACGAGCTTGAGTGGCTTCCACTCTACGGACAGATCATTCAGCGCACCCCATCATTCCATTGGACGACTTTCACTGCAGATTTGAGGGGGAATCAATCTTATCTCATCTCTACTCTTTCATTTGAGCAATAGATTAATATTTGGACGATTATTGTATATCCTTTATTTTGTTAAACTCGATATACATCGTGTGTGGGCAGAGCTGCGACTCCGCGTGTGTGGTTTTATTGTGGGGAAAGTTTCCCCGTGTTTGGTTGTGTGTAGACAGAGCTGCGTCTCCGTGTGGTCTTGTGTCCGGGGTACGTTCCCCGAACGTGTGTGTGTGTGTGTGTGCTGCAGTGGCAGCGTTTTGGGGCCCGTCCCCATGTGTGAACATTACTGCGGAAGTAGCGTGTGTGGTTGGGGTTCGTCCCCGTGTTGCTACATTTTGTAGCATGGAGTGAAGCCTCACCCGGTTGGGTGAGGGGTGGACGTAGGGAGCCCGTTGTGGTCCCGAACCACCTTAAAAGCCTTGTGTCATATGTGCTTGCCTGTGTGATTGTCATTTCTTCTATCTCCATTCACAGGTTCATTATACAGGTTTTTAATTCACTACACTGTCACACACTGCTACCTCCGTTATCTATGCTGAGCTTAATTCTCGTGATTAGTTTCATTAACTATCCGTGTGAGATCGGGAAGTTTGAGAGAATGTCTTAATCTCACCTTAAGTTTTTGTTAATCAACGTTGCCAAGTTTAATTCCATTGTGTTAAGTAAAGAAAGGTATTAAAATCCGCCATCTTGGAAAGGGGACAATTCAACCCCCCTTCTTGTCCGCCATCTCTCTGGGCCAACACCAACAACTCATACAGACCATCTGTACTACCCTAAGTCTTTCGGATCTATATCGGAAAGCTTTCGGATCACTTTTGTGGGTCCTGAGTTGTGTTTTACGATCCACGTGGCTTTTTCTCTCGTACAAGTTATGGAACCCTGTGGTGAGTTTATTATTGAATTCATCGACTCGAGGATGCTACAGTTGCATTATGCTCCTTCCGAGGATCGTTTAGACTATTTTTCCGTATTTTTCTAAATTAGTGCATTTTTGGGCTAAAAATCTGATTTTTTGAAAATTAGGAAATTCCTAATTTCCTTTTATTTTTATCCCTTTCTCTCTCCTTCCTCTCTCCTCACCGTCGCTCACTTCTCTCCCTCTCCTTCTCTCTCCTCTCTTCTCCTCTCTCTACGAGGCGCGCGACCGTGGCGAGGTGGGCGAGGTAGGGACGTAGTGGAGTTGTCGTGGAGCGTGCTGGTGTGAAGGATGGAGCGTGGCGTTGGCGCGATCCCTCGATGGATTCAAAGCCAGTGTGTTCAGGTTCATGTGACATTTTCATCGTGGTTTAGTTGCTTCGAAGTGCTAGAACTTCGGTGGAGGTGGGGAGATGGATACCCTACTCATGTTCTGCATTTCCTCGCGATTTTGAGCTAATCCGTGCGAGAATGAGCGGGTTTTGCCATGTTTGGGTGAAAGCATGCTTCGGGGGGTATGAGACGAGTTCACCTTTCTCGACGACGGTTTTCAACTTAGTGTTATTCGAACCCCTGGCATGTTGGGAATCCATTCCCGCCAGTTTTACTGCATTTGGTCGAGAATCGGAGTCGGTATGAGCCCGACTACCCCCGTGACTCAATTTGGGTTGATTCATGGGAATCGCCCATTTCTTACATTTTTGGAAGTAGTTTGGATCCCTTCCGGCTTGTGGAAGGTGTATATCATATTTAGGAATGTATCCCCTTCGTTTTAGGGCGAACGGGGCGTGGAAAGGCCGGATTTGGCCATTCCCCTGGTTTTCTCGCCGTGACGCCTTGGCGGTCCTTTCAGAGACCACAAGGGGTCGTCTAGCAGTCCATTAGAGACTGCTAGGCTATGTGGTTTGTCAGTTTCAGGTTATGTCGGTTCAGGTCTTAGTGGTCATGCAATAGACCATTTGTGTTGGCTAGCAGCCCATTGGAGGACCGCTAAGCTATGTGAAACGGTCTATTGGAGACCATAAGGTTGTGTCTAGTAAGTCGGTTTGGCCAAGCGATCACGCGATAGACTGCAAGGCTGGTCTTGGCGGCCCTTTTGGAGACCGCTAGGCTTTGTTTATGTCGGTTCAGTGGGTTTTTAAGTCGGTTCGGGCAAGCGGTCCTAGCTCCGACCACTTAGTGTTCTTGGCGGCCCTTTGGGTGACCGCTAGGCTCTGTTAAACCGGTTAACTCGGTTTCATTGTTTGGAGTTTGACTGGGCGTAGCGGTCTAAGGCTTGACCGTTAGGGTTCCCCTTACGGCCCTAAGGTAGACCGCATGCCCCTATGCTTTCTGTTTTCCATTATTTTGGCCTCCAATTGTCTTGGCTTATCCTTGTGGTTTGCCCGTCGTCCCGTCGATGTCTTGGATATCCTATGAGGGCAGTGACCATGTTGTGAGGTGGTGTTGACACTAAAAATATTCCTAATTTTTCCTAACTTCTGCTTCTGCAGGTCTTAGGTTTTGATCGACTGCTCTCGTGCCGACAAAGAAGAAAAGAAAGCAAAGAAGAAAAAGAATGGTGGAAGCCGAACAAAAGATGAGACCAAAGAAAAAGAAGAAAATAAAAGATGCTCGGTTCCAACGGACAACCGCTAAAGCAAGACCCGAGAGATCGAAAGAATATTCGGGACCATCCCCGAAGAAACAAGCAGAAGCCTGCACAACGAGTACAAGCTGGACGATTGGCCAAACCACACAAAAGAAGAAAATAAGCACAGATGGGCCTAGACAAGTTAAATGGGCCAAAAGATGTTGGAGGTAGGATGGAGGAGCCCCTAATCCGGCGTGCTCCAAAGCTCCTAAACCTGCACGCTCCAAAGCTCTTAATCCGGCGTGCATGAGGCAACCCTCGCTAAACCGGCGCGCCCATATGCGCGTCGGGTGAAGCCACGCCGGTTAAGGCTATAAAAAGGGGGCTTTCAACCAAGAAGAAGGAAGCCAATCATACGAGAGTGAGGAAGCTTGGGGAACAAGAATGGGGGGATTTTGGAGAAAGATAATCAGAGAGCCACCATCTCTCCCGTCCTCCCGTTCGTCTGCCTGAAAGAGCCCGACACCAGGGAAGAAGAACTCCCTCTCCGATACTCTGTTTCCGCAGTGAAAGGGTCAAGTGGGTTCCGGTGACTTCTCCTGACCATCCCCTGCTACTTCCTCTTGTTAAGATCTCCGTAAATGTATGTAGGCGGAGGGGCGATGATATGAGCCCATCCCCTTCTTATCTTCCTTTGTTTTCCTTCTCTTCTGTAATCGGGATTCATTCCCATCCATGTAACCGGTGGCCGGCCTCTGAGCAACAACGCCATGCCGCACCGTAGTCGTGTTGTATCGAGCCTTCCTTGATAATATAATGGATGATATGGGATGTGGCAATGCTTCTGGATGCCTCCTCTCCTCTCTCTGAATTTCTCCGATCGATTGTCTCCTGTCGTGTGTGTTAGCATCGGGTTTTCTCCTTGTTGCGCGCCGAACATGCCCTGGGGTATCTCTAAAGGGCTATAGTAATATCCCCCCTCACCGGGGTTCTCTCCAGTATATAGATTGCATTTTATGCGCCATGTGCCCGCCATGTTTCTCTCCGCCGGAGGTATATGTATGCATACGCCTCCCTCTGGCCCTCGGATTTGCTTCTCACTATCTCCCTGTCCACAATCATGGACCATGGAGAGCAGAGTCATCCCTATAGCCTGTGTGCAGGGGTCTTCTGTCATGGTCGTTTATGCCACATGACACCGCTGGTTGCTTGATCATCTGCCCCTTTCGATCTCTATAAGTCTGCATGCTGGTTCACTAACCTCGTGTACTGACCTACTAACACACTGACTCCCCTTTTATATCTAATTAGCCAGTATAGTTCTTGAGTAGTCGACCTCTATATCTCGTCTTGCCTGTGTGTGGGTCGCTTCATTACGTTCTGTTGGCTTGAAGACAATAGTCCCAGGACCGGGGAGGGGGAAACATTCCTCTGAGTCACCACCAGATCATAAGGTCATGTCCTTCAATGGCATGTACCCTTGTGGGCCGCCAGATGGTGAACAATGATAGGGCTTACGGCCCAATAATAAATCCACTACCCCTGAAAGGGGACTGGTGGTGACCATGGGTTGTGTGCCCCTCGTAGGCTAGCCCTCGGGATTTCCTCCCTCACTGGTCGTCCCTTTAAATCATGTTTTGGCCCATGGAATATTGGTTCCCATCGTAGGCTAGCACTCGGGGTCATCCATCCATTTGGGTCTGCCGACCGCCGTTGTGCCACCCAGGATTAAGGAGCTTACTCCAGTTATGTGAGTATGCCTCCGCTTCTCCCCCGCAACCCTCCGGATACGGGGAGATGCTGCCCAAATTTCATCAGACTCGGATGATTAATTTCCCTTACAACTTGGACTTAATGGAACGTCCTTCTACAGATATCCGTGCTTGAGTATGAACCTCGCACGAGCTCTGACCCTATTTACAGGGCATCCAAGACTTGAATTCACTCGTTAATTAACTCAATTAACATCAAAAATGCCAACAAACAACTTTATAATTCAAATAGATTGAAAATGGCAAGAAAATGCCACAAACCGACGCGCCCCTAATCCGGCGCGCCCTAATACGGCGTGGTACCCCCCCCCCCCCCCCCGCGCCGATTTAACACCACACTCAATCTCATCAAATTTCAAATGGCTTCCACCCGACGCGGCCTAATCCGACACGCACCAAGCGCCCCGCGCCAATTTAGCTCATCCATCCACCCCCGCACCATTTTAACGCTATACCTACGCCGCCCCACGTCGATTTAACCGTAACCATGCCATTTTAAGTCAATTTTCACACTGTTTTAAGGCAATTCCTCATGCCATTTTAGGCGATCACTCTCTGGATGAATATTGACCGCCTTAATGGTGAATAGTGTCCCGATTTGGATAACCCACAGACACATGGAAACCCCTCGTAGGTTAGCCCTCGGGGCCCACGTCCATGTGGGTGTTTGTTGGGTTCATGATTAAAGACCCGCGGAATATCGGTACCCCTCGTAGGCTAGCCCTCAGGGTCTCCTCCCATTTGGGTCCGTCGGTCACCGTGTTTGGCCTCCCGACTTTAAAGAGCTTACCTCATTCCGTGGGGATGCCTCCACTTTTCCCCAGACACTCCGAATTTAGTGGAGATACTGTCGGATTTTTGCCAGGACATTTTGACCATTTGCAAGATCGGGAATAAAACAAAATGATTAAAAAATGAAATAATAATAATAATAAAACAAACAAACAACAACTAAAAATAATAATAATAATAATAATAACAAATAATAAAACAAAAACAAAACAAAATAAAGCAAAACAAAAAAAACACTCACCGTTATCCGGCGCGGCCTTAACCGATGCGATACCCCCGCGCTGTTTTAAACTCCTCCACACCCATCACCTTTTCACCTTTATCAATATAAAAAAAAACACACAGACTGTGCGCCGTTTTAACCACGAGACCACCGCACCATTTTAACCATGCGAACTTCGCGCCGTTTTCATCACATCCGCACACACGTTCTCATAACAAAAGCAACACAAACACACTCACCCATGCTGCACACACATACATTTGACACATTGAAATAACGAAAACAATAAAACAAAAGAGAAGCAGCATGTTGCACATACCTCATTAACACATAAATGCGTGCATCTTGCACATTCGAGCAATAAAAATATATATATAATAAATAAATGAATAAACAAACAACTCTCATTCACCCACACTCATGTGCATTAAAAAAAGGGATTAAAAGATAAAAGTGACAGGTATATAAATAAATAATAATAATAATAAAATAATAAAAACATGATAAATGAATAAATGCCAAATAAATGCCGATAAAAGAAATAAAAGATGCATGCATCCAATATAAAAAAATAAAATATAAAATATAAAACAAAATAAACAAATAAATAACAAATAACAAATGAATGATAAAAAGGGGAATGATTTAAACAAAATAAGAATAAAGAATTAACAAAAAAAGTGAAATGCATCCATGCATCCAAAATAATAACAAGAATAAATAAAGAATAATGAACATGACTGTGTCCGCTTCGGAGCCCTCACCTCCTCTAGACCCTGGGTATGGGAACATTAATGATGCCTCGACATGTCGGGCCTGGATCTCGGGGTTAACCCCATTATGGCTACGGCGTGACCTTGTCTTGGGCCGATAAGCCGTTGAATTCAATTCATCTCGACCGGATTTTAACCGCATCCCCTTAATTTTTAAATATCAAATTTGCCATACCCTGGCATACATTGTCCCGATGATATACGAGTCTTCCCGAATACGGTCATACTTGGCCCACCTCATGGGTCCATATGTATGCATCGTAATGCTATGTGCAGCCTCAAAATAAAAAGGCAACGACTAATCGACAACCCTGCGAGTAATACAGATTGCCAAAGTCTTCCCTAAATTTACAAATAAATGACTAAATAAGCAATGAACAATGAAACTAAATACTACCACCTTGCATGCCTGTGTGATCTGTCTCTCCGATATATCGAATGGTGATTAGCGGAAGGTCGGGTTATGCCCGACCGGAGGCTTTCGCTATGCGCAATGTTGGTCCTCGGACCTAGGTTCTCCGCCCTGTACCGGGAGCCGTCCTAATAAATAAATATTACCATACTGTGTGCTTGCATGGAATCACATCTTTTACATATTCTTTGGGCCCCATGGCCTCTTTATTTTGGCGATTAATCAAGGGTTTTCTCTCTTCTGGAGAGATGTAATTAACGCCGTAACCTTTATGGTACGGCGGGTTTTGGGTCCCGACATGATCACCTATAATCGCCTGGTTAGTCAGACGGTGCGTATAATAAATTTATCACTCAGTGACTGGCACGCCCTACGTAAATAAACCTTTAATAAATAAACCAAATAAATCAATAATAAAAAAATAATTTTAATAAAATCTATCTCCCACAAGCTGGCACGCCCGGTGGGACTCAGCCTCCCTTCATCTTTTCTCCAAAATAGAGGGACCATGGGGCCCCCACCCAACTACCTCAAATGCTAATTATTCATTCGTCTTGTTTCTCCTCTTTGTAGGTTGAAGTGATGGCGAGCGGACTGTCCAGACTTGCTTTCGGTCCCCAAATCATGGCAGACCATGCCGTATACGGCTATCTCGCCATGCCTACCACCTTCGACAACTTTCCCCCGGTCGTTGGCTTCCCCAACTTCTTGGGAGTTGCATTCGTGAGTCTTCTGGGCGTGGAGAGTCCTGAACCTGCGGAGCTGAAGAACAACAAAACTGCGGCCCGCCGAAGTGAGGACCGAATTAAGAAAACTCTACTGGAAACTCCGATGATCGTGAGTTGCCACGTCCACCTTTGCCCAACTATGGCACATAAGAAGAATCCCACTGGGGGCAACAAGAAGAGCACCAGAGGAAGAGTCTTTGCTACTCCCCGAAGCCAACTTTCAGCCTCTGGGAAGTCCATGTTGATCGGAGGCATTCGAATTTACTTCAATGGTCGCCGCGCCGAAGTACGGCCAGATCGGATCATCCTGACTGTGCCCACTCACAACACCTTCCAAGTGCTAGCAAGCCGGAGGGTGAATTTTAATGACAACAAGCAAGGGAGGCCAACCCCGAACTTGCCAAAGTTTAAGTAAATCTGGGTTCCCAAGAGGATCCGAGACCCTGCACCAGCCTCACAAGGCTTCAAAAATTCTGCGGATGTTCCCAATAAAGGGGGCAAAGAGACTATGCATGCGGAGGACATCATGATTGCAACTCCTCCACCCGCCATCAGGGTCTCCGTAAGACAAGCCCACATCTCCAAATTATCAAGAAATTACATTCAAGCTGCCAAGCTGATACGGCTTTAACATATGCCGTCTGTCTGAGTCCAAGTGTTGTCTCCTACCATTTCTCCAGAGTGTAGTCAGGAAGACATGACAAAGATGGCCCGGGAATATTTTTGTAACTTCAAGGACCCCTCCCTGGGCCAGCAAAGATTGCTTCGTGTCATCAGGGCTAAAGAAAAAGAAAAAGATAAAATGTTACCCATGGGGGCGAATGAAGAGGAGAAGCAAACTGGGGCTAGAAGCCTTGAAAAGTCTCCACAAAATGAAAAGATGAAAAGAATTTCAATATTTGAAGGGCTGACTTTCCCTAGTCAGGCTCGAAGGGGAATCATGAAGTATAAAAGAATAATGCAAATTCTTACTTGCAATATGACAGGGGTGACGAGTACACCTGGTCCCCTGCCAAATGAACAAGAAGAGCCGGCCGAGATTGCTAGAAGAACAGACTCGGTGACAAGACGGGGAAAAAATGAGGCTAAGCTACTACAAACCGCAAAGGGCAAGCAAGTTGCTGATGAAAGTATCGCTACTGTCACTGCCAGAATAGTGGCATCTGAACAAGAAGGAGCATCTCCGCCTCCTTCAGTCGAAGGTTCTTTGGGTGAAACGCTGGGGGCATCAGTAATAAAACAACCACGGACCCCGTCGTCCTAATGTTGCTGCAAGGATACCAGCGGGAGATAAAACTGCTGAAGAGAAAATTAAATGAAAAGGCTGAACACGCTATGGCGCCCAAAGAACCGGGGGCACGAGCTGAGCCATCATGGGAAGGTTACAACCCCACGGGTGCTCCTTCACCGGCTGTTCTACAATCTGCAGATCAAAACTGGGCTACTCCCCAACATCATTCCCAATGGCTCCGACCAGCACGGCCAATGCCCCTTCAGATGCAGTGGCAGGCTCCCCTGTCAGAGCCTTTGTCGCCCAATGCTATGACTTCGACCGCATTATTGATGCAGCCCACCCACCTTTGCCCTCAACCAGCAGATCCAGTTATGATGAACAAGCTGATGGTGGAGCAAATGATCAAGGCAAGGTTGGCAAAGAGGGGTGGTGATGATTACGCCCCCTTCGACATATATGAAGTGCCATATCCAGCTTACCATGCTGTCAAAAGACTGCCACTCAGCGTCAATAAACCCCCAGAATTTGACAAATTCAATGGGCAAGGGTCCCCAAAATAACACAGTGCACACTATATAGCAGTCATGGGTGACTTTGTGGTGGACGAGTCGTACCTGCTGAAGTTCTTTGGGTCTTCGCTAACGGGACGCGCCTTCGAATGGTATTCTAGCCTACCAGTCGGGTCTATCAATGACTGGCCTGACATGCAGCAGAAATTCAATGAAAGATTCCACGCCGTCGAGGCAGAGGTGACCGTGGCTGAGCTGTTGGCGGTCAAGCAAAAAGATAATGAAATGGCTGCAGAATATATCATGAGATGGGAGGATCTCAGTATGAGGTGTCGGCGTCCTCCGCATCCAGAAGATACAATACAAATATGCAAACAAAATCTGAAAAAGGCGATTTTGGAAAAGATGATCGGAATAGAAATCTGGTCATTTGACTGATTAAGTGATATTGCCACGGAGGTTGAAGATTTATTCACAAGATTTCCCTCCATTTCTGCCGACTCAAGTCATCAAACCAAGTAGGTTAATAAACGGCCAATGCTGAAAGCGGTTCATGCTGTCAGTGTCAAGGCAAAAAGGCACAAATGGATGCACAATCCTCCTCCCATGAACCTGCTGAATATCTCGAGAGTCATCCTCCGTAGAACAAAGCAAAGAAGCTCTATGCCTTCCCCAGGGACAGAACTCGAGCTTTATTTGAGTGGGCTATTAAGTATAACAAGATCACTCTTCCAAAGCCAAAGAGGCCTGACGACGTCAAAAGAAGAGATGATCCTTATTTCTGCCCCTACCATCAAATCCTAGGACACCCTATTGAAGATTGCCAAATATTCAAAGACATCACCTAAGGCTTAATAAAAAGAGGGGAGCTGTAAATGGGGGAGGCCCGAGTCGATCCTCTACGCCCTTATGAAGTGCCTACTACGGGGGCATCAATTAACATGATATCTATATGCCAACAGCTGACTGAAGAAATGCCCGAGGGCTGTGCCTGGCACACTCATGAAGACTATATCCCGTCGCATGAAAGGGAGCAAGAGAATTGGCGAGCATCGCCAACAAAGAAAAGAACAAGATCGGCTCCTTGCCCGACACTAGAGACCCAAATTCCCGACGCCATGGACCGGCCTACTCTGCCTCTTGCAGTCTCTACCCGCCTTTGAACAGCCTCTCCAATGGCTATCAAAAGGTCAACTAACAATAAAAAGAAGAAACACACCCCGTAACGGGTACATGAAGAAGCTAGCTCAGCCATCGAGCGGCCACAAGCTATTATAAGTGGGCTTGTTAAGCATGAACAACTCAAGAGCCCGCCTATGCAGCTCAAGAAGCATGCCCCTCAAAGACGTAATGAGTCTCACTGGTTAACAAACAGAACTAAAGAAAATGCAAGAGTGTTTAATGCACCGAGCGACCCACTGTGGGGGCAAATGCCAGCCATTTGGGAGAAGGAAAAGAAGAATACAAAGGCTAAAATAAGATATGTTGCTCTCTCCTGCAACATGCTGTCAGCACCGTCCAGTATGACTCAAGCTGCTGATGAGGAAGATGAAGAAATTTGCTTTAAACCGAAGGGAGCAAATCAAGCTGAAGCTTCTGCCTCCCATCATGCTGCTGGATCCGGGAGAATATCAAGACACCCGTCAGCCAACAAGGGGGCACAATACCACGTTCCTCCTCCATTCGAAGGCATAAAACCCAGAGAGTTCATCTCAAAGAAACTGGATGCATCCGGCTATGATGACGGGAGGCCATTCACCCAAGTCAAATCAGAGGCAAAAGATAGCACTCCCGGCCCCTCCTGGCAAGACCAGGCCATGGTTGCACTACTGCACCAGAAACAACAAGAGATTGAAATGCTGCAAAGGCGGCTAAATGAAATGAGTCTAAGTCCAACCGTTCCGCAATCGGCAGGACATCTACATGAAGCGACACAAGGTAGTGCTAGCTCACTTGAAGCTTCAGCACGGCCAACCATGCCCCAAATAGTACATGATCTTACAGGGGGCATCCTCCCTCAACCACTCCAACATACATTCCCATGGGCATGTCTGGGGGCAACTAAAGCATCTTCGAAGATGGTGCCAATGAGACCGCGCATGCAGTTGGACAAGCCAAGGGCAGAACAAATAATGACTGTGAAGATGGCTGAAGGGGAAGTCACCGAGGCCGAATTACAAGCAGTCAAACAAAAGGATGGTGAGTCCGTCGTGGACTACATAAGAAGGTGGAGGAATCTCCGTGAAAAGTGTCAGCATCCGCCTAGCTACGGAGATTCTGTTCAAATCTGCAAAGAGAATTTGAGAACGAAAATTCTACGATGGGTCATTGACATTGAAGTCACGACCTTTGAACAGTTAGGTGATATCGCAGCCAATGCCGAAGCAATTCTTGCAAGGCTCTGCCCGGCTCCGATAGCAAAGGAATAAGGCAACCGACAAACACCTAGCCCAAGAAGATATTTATGCCTCAAATTTTGAAGCCTTCGAGCAACAGAAGAAGAAAATGGAAGAGGCATCTTCCGCTGAGCCGGCAAAATAAGGGCCCTCATTAAGGAGCAAAATGATGAAACCGTATTCCTTTCCAAAGGACAAGACTAGGGCTCTTTTCGAGTGGGCCCGTGAATACGGCAAAGTGGTGCTTCCGGAGCCGAAGAAACCAGGCGATGCCGAAAGAAAAGACAATCCACGCTTTTGTCCTTATCACCAAATGTTTGGGCATCCCATTGAGGATTGCTACGTGTTCAAGGACGTTATTGAAGGCTTGATCAAAAAAGGCAAACTGTAGATAGGCGAGTACAAGGTGGACCCACCGCGCCCTCACCAAATGCCTGTTTGGAAGAGAGCTGGCCCGCGCGGCGTCACCGCCTCAACTGCTCCTCACAAATCTAGCTGAAGCCGATGTCTAGCAGGTTCGCATAGCTTGAATGCGAATGCTTTGCCAACAAAAATAAGAACGGCGAATGACGCGAGATATGCTAAAAAAAGAGAGAGAGAAAAAAGAAAAGAAAAGGGCCTGCTCTAGGGGCAAGCACCCAAAAAAAAGAAAAGAAAAGAAAAGAAAATGAGCAAAAAAAGAGGGCAAATGAAATTTGCCTATACAGACATTGGGCTCCACCTACTGAATCATCTCTCAGAAAGTTGGATCCTTCCAAAAAAAAGAAAGAAAAAAAAACATAAAATAAAATGAAGGAGGCCTTGATGGATGCATCTACCAAGGGAGATATCACTCCCCTCATGCCTTGGTTCATGTCAAATAAGAAACTACCATTGTGGGGTTGGTATGGTGGAGCGAACCACTTATCCCCTCTCTGAGGGGATGAGCGCTCTCCTATGCACCCACCTTGGTCTGTTTAAAGACAAATGGATGAAGGGTGACGGCTCTGCACTGCATTGCACTGTCAGCGCCATCCTAGCTGTCCATTCAAAAGAAAAAGAAGAAGAATGAATGGAAAAGAAAAAGAAGAAAGAGACATTATGAGGTCGACAAGGCCTCCCCATCCACCCCATAGGCAGAAGGCTCCCTAGTAGCATTGCATGGTGAATGCCCAAGGGAAAATAAAATGACTACGCCATCTACAGAGGTAGGAAGACCCCGCGGCCCTGGCTTCTAAGAAAAAGGGCCAAGGGGATGACGCTTGGCGTAAGCGCCAGAAGCCCAAGCCGAAGTTGTTCGGAGCGTCTCCTGAAAAGAATCAATGACAAGAAAAGATAGTTGTTGATCTGATGCATACCTATCACTGAATATCCCCAGGGGGGACCATGTAATCACAGTCCCACCGATGCTGAAGAGCCTTCATTGATCACTAGGCCTCCTGCTTCAAACACGGGTCCAAGCCCCGCTAGGGAATGAAAAGAACAAGTCCTGCCGGGTTGTCTGCACCCTTGGCTCCTTTCTCTTCATCAAGCCAACAAATAAGTGCCTTTCAGCTTCTAATGGCCTATCTCAATACCCTTTGGTCCAACCGGAATTCATGGTGCTTTGCCATCTTCCCATCCTACGGAGGTACTCCCCACTTGGTCCATTGGGATTAACCCTCCACCCTTGATCTGGGACCTATGCTCTCAGTCAATGCACTCTCATGGCCTTTCGGCATTCAGCTGCAACAATGCCATATTTGTCCCACGGGACTCTCCTATCACTGCCGGTTCAGATTCTTTGCCCAATGTCGGCCCAATAAAATATCCTTTTCCTTGGCATAAGGCTCTCTGCCCTTGTCGAGCTCAATAATTCGCCTATCAGTCCTGTCGGGCTGTGTCCATAAAGCTTTCCCTTGGTCGGAGGCGCTCCGCCCTAGCCGAACTTGAAAATTACTTTCTATCCCATCAGGCTGGGTCCACAAAGTCTTTTCCTTGGCCTGAGGTGCTGTGCCCCGCCCCGCCGAGCTCAAAAATAAACTTTGTCCCACTGGGCAAGATGCATAAAACCCTCTTCCTTGGCCTGAGGCACTCCGCCCTCGCTGAGCCCCAAAATTACCCTTTGTCCCACTGGACAAGATTCATAAAACCCTTTTCCCTGGCCTGAGGCACTCCACCCTCGCCAGGCCCGCCGGGCTCTTGGACATCAATCCCTAGCCCCACCAGCAGAATAAACAGTCAAATTCATCAATAGTCCCACCGGACAAAACATCCTGCATCGTAGACGAGACTGCGTCAGGGAGCCCAAAAAAAATAAATAACAAAAATAATAATAAAAAAGGAAGCAAAAAGAAGAAAGAAATGAATAAAAAAAATGATGAAAATGAATGAAGAAAAGAAAATGATGATTTAAAATAAACTTAATGAATCAACAAACTCAATAGACCTAACAAAATCAATAAATTCAATTAAATTAATCAATCCGATAAGCTCAATAATAATAATAATAATAAAACCAATGAAATTTAATAAACCTAATAAGCAAAGCAAAATCAATCAACTCAACAAATTAGTAAGCCTATCAAACCAAATAAACCCAATCAACTCAATAAATTGAACAAACCAATAAACCCAATAAATCAACAGACTCACCAAACCAAATAAACTCAATAAATCAATAAACCCAATGAACCCAATAGAGTCAATAAATCAATAAACCCAAAGCACTCAATAAACCTAATAAACTCAATAAAACCAATGAAATCAATCGAATCAACAAAATCAAATAAACTCAATAAACCCATCAAAATCAACCCAATGAATCAATAAACCCAATAAACCAAATAAATCCCAATGAACTCAACCAATAAACTTAATAAACCTAACAAGCTCAACTTAACCAATAAGTCCAATGAACTTAACAAACTCAATAAAACCGATAAATCCTATAAATCCAATAAACTCAATAAACTCAATAAACTCCAATAAACCGAACCAATCCAATAGATCAAACAAACCAATAAACTCAATAAATCAATAAACTCAACAAACCCGATAAAACCAATAAACTCGATGGAATTGACATAATCCAATAGACCCAATAAACCCAACAAGTTAATCGACTCATCGAATCAACAAACTCAATAGATCAAATAAACTCCAAGAAACTTAATTAGCTCAATGAACTCAATAAACTCAACAAAATAAACCCAATAAACTTAATAAACTTGAACAAAGAAACCAACAAAAAGATTTCTTCACTTTGTCTTAGACCTTCTATCTGAGCAAGATTTGTTGATCCCGACATCTCCACGGGTCAACGTCCATATTCTACCCTGGCTTAGGCCTCACGTCTTCGCCAAGTTGGTCAATTTCGACATGACGTCGGGTTGACATCTTCACCTACATATTCTACCCTTGTTTCAGACCTGCCATCTGAGCAAGGTTGGTTGACTCTAACACCTCGTCAGGTTGACATTAATATTTAGCCATGGGTCTGGGCCTCTCATTCGCCTACAATCTAGTCTACCCTCACCCCAAACCTTCTATCGGGGCAGGGCCCGTTGACTTCGACATTCCGTTGAGTCAACACCTATCCTACGTGCTGCCCTTGACTTGGGCCCCACGCCTCTGCCAAGTTCATTGGCTTCGACATGGCGTCGAATCAACACATATCCTATGTGCTTCCCTTAACTTAGGCCTCACGCCTCTGTCAAGTTCGTTGGCTTCGACATGACGTTGAGTCAACACCTATCCTACAATATGCCCTTGGCCCAGGGCTCACGCCTTTGCCAAGTTCGTTGACTTCGACATGACATCGAGTCAACACCTATCCTACATTATACCCTTGGCTTAGGCCTCACGCCTCTAGCAAGTTCGTTGGCTTCGACATGACGTCGAGTCCACACCTATCCCACATTATACCCTTGGCTTAGGCCTCACACCTTCACCGAGTTCGTTTGCTTCAACATGACGTCGAGTCAACACCCATCCTACATTATACTCTTGGCTTAGGCCTCACGCCTCTGCTGAGTACGTTGACTCCGACACGACGTCAGGTCAACATCCATATCCTACATTCTTTCCTTGGCCTAGGCCTCACGCCTTTCCCAAGTTGGTTGACTTTGTCAAGTCTGTCAAGTCAATAACCATATTCTGCCCTAGCCCAGACCATTTGTCTCTTCTAGGTTGGTCATTTTCAACATAACGTCAAGATGACAACAGTGTTTTATGTTTGCCCTTGTCTTGGACATGCCGTCTAAGTAAGGTTTGTTGGCTCTGACATCCCGTTGGGTCAACATCCATCTTTCACCTTTGGTTCAGACTTTCTGTCCGACCAGTCAACCAAAAGACCCTTTACCTTTGGTTTGGACCTTCCATCTAGCAAGAGAACAAAAAGACCCCTTCTACCTTTGGCTCGAACCTTCCGTCCGACCGGAGAATAAAAAGACCCTTTCACCTTTGATCCGAACCTTCCGTCCGACCAACAAAAAGACCCTTTTTACCTCTGGCGCGGACCTTTCATCCAGTCAGTCAACAAAAAGACCCTTTCACCTTTGGTCTGGACCTTCCGTCCGACCATACAACAAAAAGACCCTTTTTACCTCTGGCGCGGACCTTTCATCCAGTCAGTCAACAAAAAGACCCTTTTACCTCTGGCTTAGACCTTTTGTCCAGCCAGACAATAAAAAGACCCCCTCACCTTTGGCTCGGGCCTTCCGCCTAGTCAGGAAACAAAAGATCCTTTCTACTTGTGACTCTCCCTTCCATCCAGTTGAAGAACAAAAAGACTCCTTCAATCTACGGCATCATGACTTTACATCTAAGCCGTTAAATATTCTTGTTCGGCGTCATGGCTTTCCGCCTAAGTCAATAAATATTCTCCCTTGGCGTCATGGCCTTCCCCCTAAGTCAAGTTGTACGGTGTCATGACTTTACGTCTAAGCCGTTAAATATTCTTTTCCGGCATCATGGCTTTCTGCCTAAGCTGGTAAATATTCTGCCTTGGCGTCATGGCCTTCCGCTTAAGCCAAGTTGTACGGCGTCAAGACTTTATGTCTAAGCCGTTAAATATTATTGTCCGGCGTCATGGCTTCCCGCCTAAGTCGATAAATATTCTCCCTTGGCGTCATGACCTTTCGCCTAAGCCAAGTTGTACGGCGTCATGACTTTATGTCTAAGCCGTTAAATATTCTTGTCCAGCGTCATGGCTTTCTGCCTAAGCTGGTAAATATTCAGTCTTGGCGTCATGGCCTTCTGCTTAAGCCAAGTTGTATGGCGTCATGACTTTATGTCTAAGCCGTTAAATATTCTTGTCCGACGTCATGGCTTTCTACCTAAGCCGGTAAATATTCTGCCTTGGCATCATGGCCTTCCGCCTAAGCCAAGTTGTATGGCGTCATGACTTTATATCTAAGCCGTTAAATACTCTTGTCCGGCGTCACGGCTTTCCACCTAAGCCAGTAGATATTCTGCCTTGGCGTCATGGCCTTTTGCCTAAGCCAAGTTGTACGACGTCATGACTTTATGTCTAAGCCGTTAAATATTCTTGTCCGGTGTCACGGCTTTCCGCCTAAGCCAGTAGATATTCTGCCTTGGCATCATGGCCTTCCGCCTAAGCCAAGTTGTACGGCGTCATGACTTTATGTCTAAGCCGTTGAATATTCTCCCTTGGCATCACGACCTTACGTCTAAGTCAAGTCATTCGGCGTCATGACCTTCGGTCTAAGTCGACAAACCTCTTACCATTGGTTCAGAATTGCTATCCGAACCAATGAACGAAAAGAACCCTCCCTTGGTTTCACACCAACTCCTGATCCCTCTCGGGATTCACAACAACATATAGCATCTTCTCCCCATTGCCGCGGTATCAGCTACCCACCTACAAAATAGTCGGCCTGCAGATGTACTTACTGAGCCCTACAAAAAATAAAAAAAATAAAAAAAAGAAGGGAAAAAAAGAGAAAGAAAAAAAGGGGAAAAATAAGAAAATAAGAAAAAATAAGAAAAAAATTAGCATAACATGGTTTGCTTGATTGCTTGCCTCATGTGCATGCTTGTTTGTAATATAGTATTAATACACTTCCTTCAAATTTCTAAGACTGCATGTTTCTTTACTAAATAATGCTGCCCTAGTTCAGGATATGTATGCGTCACGGCACATACTAAGGATGAAAAGCCGATTCTCGGTGAGTGCATACGGCTAGGGGAAGAGTCGTAGCTATGTTGCTAGCACAACTCGCATGATACACCCTAGATGAAACTCTCACACCTCGGACATAATGTGAGCAATGGTCCTTAGCCATAAGGACGTCGTAAATTCTTCTTAGCAGTTTATGGATGCTTAAATCTCTACACTCACGTAAAGGGTGACCGTGAGGAAAAAGCTACCTAACCCCTTAAAAATAAAACAAATAAAAAAAATGATGATAATGGTAAGTGGAATGTGAACCTAAGTAGTCGGGAATCCCCACTGAAACAAATGAGGAGACTCGCGCGAAAATGGTGCAGCAAACTCCACAATTAAAATAAGGATGAGTCCTAGTAGCCGGGAATCCCCATTGAGACACATGAGAAGACTCGCGTCAAACGGTAAAATCTATCATAAAACCATAATATAGGATGAATCCTAGTAGCTGAGAATCCCCATTGAGACATATGAGGAGACTCGCGTCAAACGGTGAAATCCACAATAGTATCACAATAAAGGATGAACCCTAGTAGCCGAGAATCCCCATTGAGACACATGAGGAAGCTCGCGCCGAACGGTGAAGTCCAAAATTAAAAATAAACAAGGGGATTGTGCGAAGCTACCAAAAATCGAGAGCTCCAAATGTATGTGTAGACGATAAAGTAATCCTCTAGTGTTACTTAGAACGTCTGCACGTCCCTATGTCTAGGGTTCACTACCCATATAATTGCACCTTCACACTATGAAGGAATAGTCCTGGATGTGGATCGGGGTTTATGCTATGCATCTGTTCTACGCGGCATCCCATTTACGTATGCACATCTTCCTTAGTTGTGCTTCGTGAGTCGCACTCTGTCCGCGAATCCTGGGCGCTGTCCTTATCCTATCCCTATTATAGGGAACTATGCTACATATATCTATTCTATGCTTGCGGACGATGAATGCATGCATGCTTGGATAAGGCTATAAAAAAAGAAGATAATAAAAATGGATGATGAAATAAAAAATGAATGAATGATGATAAATGAAAATGGAATTAATAAAAAGAATGAATAATAAAAAGACATGTGCAATATTTTCAAACGGGCTATGGGCTACACCCGCATGTCCCGCTCTTTCGTCTCACTTTCGCGACACCTGCGGGTGGGGGGCATTTGTTGACACTAAAAATATTCATAATTTTTCCTAACTTCTGCTTCTGCAGGTCTTAGGTTCTGATCGAGTGCTCTCGTGCCGACAGAGAAAAAAAGAAAGAAAAGAAGAAAAGAATGGCGGAAGCCGAACAAAAGATGAGACCAAAGTAAAAGAAGAAAAGAAAAGATACTCGGTTCCAACGGACAACCGCTAAAGCAAGACCCGAGAGCTCGGAAGAATATTCAGGACCATCCCCGAAGAAACAAGCAGAAGCCTACACAATGAGTACAAGCCGGACGATTGGCCAAACCACACAAAAGAAGAAAATAAGCACATATGGGCCTAGACAAGTTAAATGGGCCAAAAGATGCTGGAGATAGGATGGAGGAGCCCCTAATCCGACGCGCTCCAAAGCTCCTAAACCGGCACGCTCCAAAGCTCTTAATCCGGCGTGCATGAGGCAACCCTCGCTAAACCGGCGTGCCCATATGTGAGTCGGGTGAAGCCACGCCAGTTAAGGCTATAAAAAGGGGGCGTTCGACCAAGAAGAAGGAAGCCAATCATTCGAGAGCGAGGAAGCTTGGGGAACAAGAATGGGGGGATTTCGGAGAAAGATAATCAGAGAGCCACCATCTCTCCCGTCCTCCCGTTCGTCTGTCTGAAAGAGCCCGGCACCAGGGAAGAAGAACCCCCTCTCCGATACTCTGTTTCTGCAGTGAAAGGGTCAGGTGGGTTCCGACGACTTCTTCTGGCCATCCCCTGCTACTTCCTCTTGTTAAGATCTCTGTAAATGTATGTAGGCGGAGGGGCGATGATATGAGCCCATCCCCTTCTTATCTTCCTGTGTTTTCCTTCTCTTCTGTAATTGGGATTCATTCCCATCCGTGTAACTGGTGGCCGGCCTCTGAGCGACAACGCCATGCCGCGCCGTAGTCGTGTTGTATCGAGCCTTCCTGACCTGCTAACATATTGACTCCCCTTTTATATCTAATTAGCCAGTATAGTTCTTGAGCAATCGACGTCTATATCTCGTCTTTCTTGTGTGTGGTTCGCTTCATTGCGTTCTGTTGGCTTGAAGACAATAGTCCTAGGACCAGGGAGGGGGAAACATTCCTCTGAGTCACCACCAGATCATAAGGTCATGTCCTTCAACGGCATGTACCCTTGTGGGCCGCTAGATGGTGAACAATGATAGGGCTAACGGCCTAATACTAAATCCACTACCCCTGAAAGGGGACTGGTGGTGACCATGGGTTGTGTGCCCCTCGTAGGCTAGCCCTCGAGATTTCCTCCCTCACTAGTCGTCCCTTTTAATCGCGTTTCGGCCCATGGAATATTGGTGCCCCTCATAGGCTAGCCCTCGGGGTCTTCCATCCATTTGGGTCTGCCGGCCGCCGTTGTGCCACCCGGTATTAAGGAGCTTACTCCAGTTATGTGAGGATGCCTCCGCTTCTCCCCCGCAACCCTCCCGATAAGGAGGATACTGCCCAAATTTCATCAGACTCGGATGATTAATTACTCTTACAACTTGGACTTAATGGAACGTCCTTCTACAGATATTCATGCTTGAGTATGAACCTCGCACGAGCTCTGACCCTATTTACAGGGCATCCAGGACTTGAATTCACTCATTAATTAACTCAATTAACATCAAAAATGCCAACAAATAACTTTATAATTCAAATAGATTGAAAATGGCAAGAAAATGCCCCAAACCGGTGCGCCATAATACGGCGCGGTACCCCCCCCCCACGCCGATTTAACACCACACTCAATCTCATCAAATTTCAAATGGCTTCCACCCGGCGCGGCCTAATCCGGCGCGCACCAAGCGCCTCGCGCCGATTTAGCCCATCCAACCACCCCCGTGCCATTTAAACACTATACCTACACCGCCCCACGCCAGTTTAACCGCAACCATGCCATTTTAAGTCAATTTTCACGCTATTTTAAGGAAATTCCTCACGCCGTTTTAGGTTATCACTCTCTAGATGAATATTGACCGCCTTAATGGCGAACAGTGTCCCAATTTGGATAACCCACAGACACATGGAAACCCCTCGTAGGCTAGCTCTTGGGGCCCACGTCCGTGTGGGTGTTTGTTGGGTTCATGATTAAAGACCCGCGGAATATCGGTACCCCTCGTAGGCTAGCCCTCGGGGTCTCCGTCCATTTGGGTCCGTCGGTCACCGTGTTTGACCTCCCGACTTTAAGGAGCTTACCCCATTCCGTGGGGATGCCTCCACTTTTCCCCAGACACTCCGGATTTAGTGGAGATACTGTCGGATTTTTGCCAGGACATTTTGACCATTTGCAAGATCGGGAATAAAACAAAATGATTAAATAATAATAATAATAATAATAATAATAATAATAATAAATAAACAACAACTAAAAATAATAATAATAATAATAAATAATAAAATAAAGTAAAATAAAGTAAATTAAAATAAAAACACTCACCGTTACCCGGCGCGGCCTTAACCGACATGGTACCCCCGCGCCGTTTTAAACTCCTCCACACCCATAACCTTTTCACCTTTATCAATATAAAAAAACACACAGAATGCGTGCCGTTTTAACCACGAAACCACCGCGCCATTTTAATTATGCGAACCCCGCACCGTTTTCATCACATCCGCACACACGTTCTCGTAACAAAAGCAACACAAACACACTCACCCATGCTGCACACACATACATTTGATACATTGAAATAACAAAAACAATAAAACAAAAGATAAGCAACATGTTGCACATACCTCATTAACACATAAATGCGTGCATCTTGGACATTCGAGCAATAAAAATATATACATAATAAATAAATAAATAAATAAACAAACAACTCTCATTCACCCACACTCATGTACATTAAAAAAAGGGATTAAAAGATAAAAGTGATAGGTATATAAATAAATAAATAATAATAATAAGACAATAAAAACATGATAAATGAATAAATGCCAAATAAATGTCGATAAAGGAAATAAAAGATGCATGCATCCAATATAAAAAATAAAATATAAAATATAAAATAAAATAAATAAATGAATAAGAAATAACAAATGAATAATAAAAAGGGGAATGATATAAACAAAATAAGAATAAAGAATTAACAAAAAAAAGTGAAATGCATTCATACATCCAAAATAATAACAAGAATAATGAACATGACTGTGTCCGCTTCGGCGCCCTCACCTCCTCTAGACCCTGGGTATGGGAACATTAATGATGCCTCGACAGGTCGTACCTGGATCTCGGGATTAACCCCATTATGGCCACGGCGTGACCTTGTCTCGGGCCGATAAGCCGTTGAATTCAATTCATCTTGACCGGGTTTTAACCGCATCCCCTTAATTTTTAAATATCAAATTTGCCATACCCTGGCATACATTGTCCCGATGATATACGAGTCTACCCGAATACGGTCATACTCGGCCCACCTCATGGGCCCATATGTATGCACCGTAATGCTATGTGCAGCCTCAAAATAAAAAGACAACGACTAATCGACAGCCATGCGAGTAACAGGGATTGCCAAAGTCTTCCCTAAATTTACAAATAAATGACTAAATAAGCAATCAACAATAAAACTAAATACTACCACCTTGCATGCCTGCGTGATCTGATTCTCCAGTATATCGAATGGTGATTAGCGGAAGGTCGGGTTACGCCCGGCCGGAGGCTTTCGCTATGCTCGATGGTGGTCCTCGGACCTAGGTTCTCCGCCCTATACCGGGAGCCGGCCTAATAAATAAATATTACCATACTATGTGCTTGCATGCAATCACATCTTTTACATATTCTACGGTCCCCATGGCCTCTTTATTTTGGTAATTAATCAAGGGTTTTCTCTCTTCTAGAAAGATGTAATTAACGCTGTAACTTTTATGGTACGACGGGTTTTGGGTCCCGACACGATCACCTATAATCGTCTGGTTAGTCAGACGGTGCGAATAATAAATTTGTCACTCAGTGACTGACACGCCCTACGTAAATAAACCTTTAATAAATTAACCAAATAAATTAATAAAAAAACATATTTTTAATAAAATCTATCTCCCACAGGTGGCCAGGAGTGTCATTATATCGAGTAGTGTTCCATACTGCTTCAGAGTCATTATTGGTTTCTGGTCAACCCGGTGTGATCCAGTGGTTGACATGTGACCTTGTGAATGTCTTGGTGATCCTGTACTGATCGAGACATGGTTTTGGATGCCTTGAGGTACTATCTTATCTCGGTTTGCGTGTCCATGTGCTTTGAGAGTCTTTGTGATCTCTCATGTCTCCGTGATCTGTGTCATGCGGTTGTGTGGATCCGGCTGTCCTATGACGTTTCCTTTATCAGTGCTTTACCGTGGCTTTGGCTTAGGGATTAGGCTGATTGGCGGCATGTTACCGCTTTGTGCAATGATCTTAACCCGAGTCGTGAGACTCAAGGATCGTTGTGTCAGCAGGTCTAGTTGTTTATTCTGAGTCTGGTGACAGTTTGGTGTTCTGCCTTGTGTCTTATGCTTTGTGCTTCGTAGTACGTACGACAGTGCGTGCTTAGCCTGTCCGTACTCTAGCATTGATATTTCGGAGTCTCTGTGTCTAGTGAGCCTCCACTAGTCGTAGCCTGATGACACTTTCCTATGTGTCGGCCCACCTGGAAGTGGTGGCGGGGTGAGTTCCCGATATATGGTTTTTAGGCTAGTTTCCATGGGCCCCTTTGCTTTGCAATAGTGTCCTACTGGGGGGGACTAGCTAGAGGCCTGGCTCAAGGCATTGAGCTTGTGCGTGCACACGTGGTCAGGCGCGTTTGGTCGAGCGCCAACGGGTGTGACCCTGACTAGTCACTCGTTACTATTGTTCCATGTACTTGGTTCTGTGAGTGTCTTAGTTACCGCCATTCTCGGTGTGTGGGAGATACTTGTGGCACAGTGTAAAACGTCAGTGGACGCATCTGGATGTTCATCTAGTGATGAGGTACTTCTGTCACCTGACAATTAACTCATTGTGTTTTTGTGACTGGTTCCCGGCATGTTTGACGGGACTCATCGGGTAGTCTGCATTGGCTTCACCCACAGTCTAGTCTTGTGTAGCGTACACGACGATCTAGTTGTGTATGTTCGTGTTTTTCACTGTGTAGGTCTTTTCTAGGGCTTTTGCATGTTCTTGTAAATTTTCACTTTCGAGCTAGTGCTTTGTCGACGGATCGGTAACACCCGACTTTGTGAGATCGGGGTTCACCTTTCTGTTGCTGTTCGGAGTATCTTCGAGAACCGAGGTTCGTTCGGCAGCCATGTTTCTGTCCAGTATGGCTTTACTCTTTCTTTAGTAATTCTTACTCCTGCTTTTACAGCTTTACTGTTGTAGTGTAGCACTGTTGTTACTTCTGCTCCTGCTTTGTTACTACTTTGCTTTAGCATAGCACGGTTGCTTTTGCGTTGTTTCCGGTAGGGTTCTGCGGGATCCCTACTGAGCCAGTGACAGGAGGCTCACCCCTGACTTTTCAGGTGTAACTGTGCTTCCTCATGCTGTGAGTTCTGCTGTGCGGTAGTTCTGTTGCCAGCGTTGCCAGTGTTGGGCTTCCCCCGACTTGAGGGTACGTTTCCCTTTCTGTTGGACTGCACTTGTCTTCCTTTGGGCTGGACTCTGTTAGTTTTAATTTGTTATAGAAAAAGTAATTTTATTTCTACTACTTTAGCAATCCTGATCATTGAAATTTATTTACTTACTGTTGTATCTAGAAGTTCAATGTACTCTCACACACCTTTCTATCCTTTCGGAGCTTTTCTACTTTTGGGAGGCCTCGCAGGTTCCAAGTGGTATCGGGTTTACCCGGTATCCGGAGTCTGGGTCGTCACAGTTGGTATCAGAGTGAGAGTTCAATTTTGTTCGGAATTTTTCTGAGCTAGCTGAGCTTTTGTTTATGAAGTACATGGGAATCTGAGATATTGCAGTGCTCAGAGTCCTCAAGGTCCAGTACAGTCGGCAGCTGGCGTAGGTTTTGCGATTATTTATTACTTTATTTTCGCGTGTGGTCTTGTGCATGCTATGTTGGCACTGTGCGAGATGGTTTTGCTCTCGTCGGGATGTGACGGAGTGTTCTTCTTTTGTCGTGATGGTTGTCTCGGTTATGATGTGCTTGGAAGAGTTCACCGACAGGCGTGAATCTACGGTGGGGTGTTCGAGATTTGTCTGTGTATTGTTCATGTGGCTGGTGACTTTATCGTTGGTGTGATGGCCATGCACATTCCTATGTTGTTTTGGTCGTCCCAGCTTGAGATTTGTTCAGCCCCTGAGGTATTAAGCTTGTGTTGAGGTGGTCGATTAGATGCCTTTATTGAGAGAATGCTCGGGCGAACCTAGGATTTTCCTTCCTGGTGAGCTACTGTTGGTCGAGCTTGATTCTCCTCATTCTGTCTTATGGTGTCTTTTTGAGGTAAGTCTTGGAAGTGCTGTCTTGGTCAGGCCTTTGTCCCGTGTCTGCTTAAGTGTGGACTGTGTTAGTTCTGAGCCTGATTTGCTCTTTGTTCGACGGTTGCTTGGCTTTGGACCCAGATTTTATGTTTGGGGGCCATTATGCACCGTGTCCGATGTGCCGTGTTTGGCGACTGTTGTACTGTGAAGGTTCAGTAATCATTTTCAGACGTGAGGATAAGTTGAGATTAGTGTTCCTTTGTGCTTGTGCTGAAGCTGGTGCTCTTCCCGGTATGCACTTTGGCGACTTGTGATCGGCTATTTGCAGGATCGGTACTCGAGGGGTACTATATTGCAGTTTGTGAATTGCGATGGCGTCGAGTGTGTGCTGAGATGCAGATGTCGAGTTGTTCTTGATGCCTATGTGCATTGTATGAGTACGCAGCGGAAGCATGTGGGCTGATGACCCATTAGTCGAGAGGTTTGTTTCCTCGATGTGACTTCATCTTGGCTATGTGTGCCTTGGTGTTGTTGGTTGTCGTGCCATTGCTTGCTTCGTGATGGTTGGCATTGACATGCGAGAGAATTTGGGAATGTGTCGATGATTATGCTGGTCGAGTACCCTTTTCTTCTTCTGTACTTTTTCTTGGATGTTGTGCTCTCGGGACGGATCGTGGTCCTTGAGATGCGTTCTCCGAGATTATTGTTGTTGTTATGGGTCCTTGTTGGTGAGATGTTCGCAGCATGGCTTGTATATCTTAGCTGTGTGTTCAGCTGTAATTGTGCCTTGTTGTGACCCAGCTTGCAGTTATGTCCCGTGGTTCTGTGTTGAGAACGGAGCTGGGATTCTGCATGTGTTATTGTTGTTGGTGGTGGTGGTTATGGTGTTCAGCTTGGAAGGAGTTCCCTGTGAGTCTGATTTAGCATTGTGAGGATCGAGATCTTGTCGGTTAGTTTTGTTGTACTCTTCTACTATGGTAGAGTTGGCATGCGACTCGAATCAGATGTAATGTTTGAGAGAGGACTAACTTGATTGTGCCTGTGGTCCAGTGCTGTCGTTGGCGTTCTGCGTGCCAGATTTCTTGTTCTTGGCGTGAAAGCTGATGATGTGTTCGAGTAGTCAGCTGAGAGGACTATGTTTCCTTGTTTAAGCTGATGCTTGTTGTGTCTGCCGTGTTTTATCGGTAACTGTTGTCGTGGCATGGGTCGTGTCTCCTTTCCCTGTGAGACGGAAGCGACGTTGCCCTATTTCGGAGGTGTCGGACTTATGTTCACTTGGGTGTCATGCTCGTTCTGTGGATCGGTATGTCTTGAGATCCAGAGCGTGTGCTTGTGATTGTGGTCTGGCAGTGTCCCTCTTACTTGTGTTTTTCAAGAATTGTGTTATCGTGTTTTGTGTTTGAGGTTTGGATGGTGCTTGGTGAGCATTGCCAGCGTTTGGGTTTGTTCTTCCCTGCTTCTTCTTGTTAGCTCCTTTAATTTCGAGGATGAAATTTTCTAAGGAGGGGAGGTTGTAATACCCTGAGTCTTTCGGATCTATATTGGAGAGCTTTCTGATCGCTTTTGTGGGTCATAAGTTGTGTTTTACGATCCACGTGGGTTTTTCTCTCGTACAAGTTACGGAACCCTGTGGTGAGTTTATTATTGAATTCATCGACTCGAGGATGCTACAGTTACGTTATGCTCCTTCCGAGGATCGTTTAGACTATTTTTTCATAATTTTATGAATTAGAGCATTTTTGGGCTAAAAATCAGATTTTTCAAAAATTAGGAAATTCATAATTTCCTTTTCTTTTTAACCCTTTCTCTCTCCTTCCTCTCTCCTCACCGTTGCTCACTTCTCTCCATCTCGTTCTCTCTCCTCTCTTCTCCTCTCTCCGTAGGGCGCGTGACCGTGGCGAGGTGGGCGAGGCAGGGACGTCGTAGAGTTATCGTGGAGCGTGCTGGTGTGAAGGATGGAGCGTGGCGTTGGCGCGATCCCTCGGTGGATTCAAAGCCGACGTGTTCGGGTTCGTGTGACATTTTCGGCGTGGTTTAGTTGTTTCGAAGTGCTAGAACTTCGGTGGAGGTAGGGAGATGGATACCCTACTCCTGTTCTATGTTTCCTCGCGATTTCGTGCTAATTCGTGCAAGAATGAGCGGGTTTTGCCGCGTTTGGGTGAAAGCATGCTTCGGGGAGTGTGAGACAAGTTCGCCTTTCTCGGCGACGGTTTTTAGCTTAGTTGGTGTTATTCGAACCCCTGGCATGTTGGGAATCCATTCCCGCCAGTTTTACTGCATTTGGTCGAGAATCGGAGTCGGTATGAGCCCGACTACCCCCGTGACTCAATTTGGGTCGATTCATGGGAATCGCCCGTTTCTTACGTTTTTGGACGTAATTTGGATCCCTTCCGGCTTGTGGAAGGCGTATATCGTATTTAGGAATGTTGCCCCTTCATTTTAGGGCGAACAGGGCGTAGAAAGGCCGGATTTGGCCATTCCCCTGGTTTTCTCGTCGTGATGCCTTGGCGGTCCTTTCAGAGACCGCAAGGGGTCATCTGGCGGTCCATTAGAGACCGCTAGGCTATGTGGTTTGTCGGTTTCAGGTTACGTCGGTTCATGTCTTAGCGGTCGTGCGATAGACCGTTTGTGTTAGCTAGCGGCCCATTGGAGGACCGCTAAGCTCTGTGAAACGGTCTATTGGAGACCTTTAGGTTGTGTCTAGTAAGTCGGTTTGGCCAAGCGGTCACGCGATAGCCCGCAAGGCTGGTCTTGGCGGCCCTTTTGGAGACCGCTAGGCTTTGTTTATGTCGGTTCAGTGGGTTTTTAAGTCGGTTCGGGCTAGCGGTCCTAGCTCCAACCGCTTAGTGTTCTTGGCGGCCCTTTGGGTGACCGCTAGGCTCTGTTTGACCGGTTAAGTCGGTTTCACTGTTTGGAGTTTGACTGGGCGTAGCGGTCTAAGGCTTGACCGTTAGGGTTCCCCTTGCGGCCCTAAGGTAGACCGCACGCCCCTATGCTTTCTGTTTTCCATTATTTTGGCCTCCAATTATCTTGTCTTATCCTTGTGGTTTGCCCGTCGTCCCGTGGATGTCTTAGATATCCTATGAGGGCAGTGACCATATTATGAGGTGGCCAGGAGTGCCATTATATCGAGTAGTGTTCCGTACTGCTTCAGAGTCATTATTGATTTCTGGTCAACCCGGTGTGATCCAATGGTTGACATGTGACCTTGTGAATGTCTCTATGATCCTATATGGATCGAGATATGATTTTGGATGTCTTGAGGTACTATCTTACCTCAATTTGCGTGTCCATGTGCTTTAAGGGTCTTGTTGATCTCTCATGTCTCCGTGATTTATGTCACGTAGATGTGTGGATCCGACTATCCTGTGTCGTTTCCTTTATCAGTGCTTTACCGTGGCTTTGGCTTAGGGATTAGGCTGATTGGCAGCATGTTATCACTTTGTGCGACAATCTTAACCTGAGTCGTGAGACTCAGGGATCGTTGTGTCAGCAGGTCTAGTTGTTTATCCTCAGTCCGGTGGTAGTTTGGTGTGCTACCTTGTGTCTTATGCTTTATGCTTCGTAGTACGTGCGACAGTGTGTGCTTAGCATGTCCGTACTCCAGCATTGATATTTCAGAGTCTCTTTGTCTAGTGAGCCTCCACTAGTCGTAGCCTGACGACACTTTCCTATGTGTCAGCCCACCTGGGAGTGGTGGCGGGGTGAGTTCCCGATATACGGTTTTTAGGCTAGTTTCCGTGGGCCCCTTTGCTTTGTAATAGCGTCCTACTGGGGAGGAACTAGCTAGAGGCTTGGCTCAAGGCATTGAGCTTGTGTGTGCACACGTGGTCAGGCGCGTTTGGACGAGCGCCGACGGGTGTGACCCTGACTAGTCACTCGTTACTGTTGTTCCTTGTACTTGGTTCTGTGAGTGTCTCAGTTACCGCCATTCTCGGTGTGTGGGTGATACTTGTGGCGCAATGTAAGACGTCAGTGGATGCATCTGGCTGTTCTTCTAGTGATGAGGTACTTCTGTCACCTGACACTTAACTCATTGTGTTTTTGTGACTGGTTCCAGTCATGTTTGACGTGACTCGTCGGGTAGTCTGCATTGGCTTCACCCACAGTCTAGTCTTGTGTAGCATACATGACGATCTAGTTGTGTATGTTCGTGTCTTTGATTGTGTAGGTCTTTTCTAGGGCTTTTGCCTGTTCTTGTAGGTTTTCGCTTTGGAGCTAGTGCTTTGTCGACAGATCGGTAATGCCCGACTTTGTGAGATCTGGGTTCACCTTTCTATTGCTGTTCGGAGTAGCTTAGAGAGCCGAGGTTCGTTTGGCAGCCGTGTTTCTGTCCGGTACGGCTTTACTCTTTCTTTAGCTGTTCTTACTCCTACTTTTACAGCTTTACTGTTGTAGTGTAGCACTGATGTTACTTCTGCTCCTGCTTTATTACTGCTTTACTTTAGCGTAGCACGGTTGCTTTTGCGTTGTTTTCGGTAGGGTTCTGCGGGATCCCTACTGAGCCAGTGACAGGAGGCTCACCCCTGACTTTTCAGGTGTAGCTGTGCTTCCTCATGCTGTGAGTTCCGTTGTGCGGTAGTTTTGTTGCCAGCGTTGCCAGTGTCGGGCTTCCCCCGACTTGAGGGTATGTTTCCCTTTCTGTTGGACTGTACTTGTCTTCCTTTGGGCTAGACTCTATTAGTTTTAATTTGTTATAGAAAAAGTAATTTTATTTCTGCTACTTTAGCATTCCTGATCATTGAAATTTATTTACTTATTGTTATATCTGGAAGTTCAATGTACTCTCACACACCTTTCTATCCCTTCAGAGCTTTTCCGCTCTTGGGAGGCCTCGCAGGTGCCAAGTGGTATCGGGTTTACCCGGTATCCGAAGTCTGGGTTGTCACACCATCCTTGGTCTTGAATGCCATTTTCCACTCATCCCCAAGTATGATCCGCACCTGGTGATAGCCACTACGAAGATCTATCTTTAAAAAGATAGTGGCTCCCGACATCATGTCTAACAAGTCATCCAATCGGGGAATGGGAAAACGATACTTCACCGTGATCTTGTTGATCGTACGGCTATCAACGCACATCCTCCATGTGTCATCCTTCTTCGGAGCGAGCAAGGCAGGAACAACACATGGGCTCTTGCTGTCCCGAAGGGATCCCCGACTCATCTGCTCTTTGACCTGCCTTTGAAGCTTGGCATGGTCCGCGAGACTCATCCGGTAGTGTGGGAGGTTGGGGAAAGATGAGCTCGAGACAAGGTCGATCTCATGTTGGATATCCCGCATAGGTGGGAGGCCTCCGGGGAGGTCCTCTGGGAAGACATCAGAAAATTCACGCAAGATCGCGGCCAATTCGGGGGGGTGCTCCTCCTCAGATCTAGGAGCTACATCTTCCACCCCCTGGACAACAACAGCAAGGACAGGACTACCTATTGCGAAATCTCGCTCCATCTCCCGGGAGCTAATCATCATCAGTCTTCTGGGTGAGAGGTCTTATGTACTGGGAGCAGTCGATGAGGTAGTGTCCCGCGCTGAGGATGGCGTGAGAATACCGATCGTCCCCTAACTAGGAGGGGCCGAAGTGCTGGGGCCAACTGGTCCTCGGACAGAAGGGTCCTTTGGCTGGGCAGGGTGGAGAGTAATCTTGTGGCCACTGTGGTCGAAGGTGCAGGTGTTCGACCGGCCATGAAGGGTGGCATCCCGATCAAAAAGCCAAGGCCTACCGAGGATAATGCTACCCACCTCCATAGGCAGCACGTCACACCATATCGCATCGTGGTAAGCCTGGAACTGCAGTGGCACCAGACACCGCAGTCTGACCAGGATGGAAGTAGAGTCCACCCAAGATACTCTATAAGGGGATGGGTGATCCACGGGCATCAAAACAAGACGTTTAACAGTGGCCGTGGAGATAGCGTTAATGCAACTCCCGCTATCTATAATTACCATACAGGCCTTTCTTCCCAGCCTACAAAATGTGTGGAAGATGGTGGTACGACGCCCGTCGTCACTCACTTGAGGCTGAGTCAGGATGCACCTGACTACACCCAACTGAACATCATCCTGGTATTGAGTACCCGGGACGTCAGCGTGCTCCTCCAATAACTCATTAAAGAACTCCTCCGCCAGATCTTGATCCAGCTCATAGTTGACCGGTAAAAACTCTGGTGTGGGGTCGCGGGCAGGAGTGTCTGAAATAACCAGCGAATCCCAAGTGGGACACTTGGCCCCATAATGGCCAACTCCACCACACCTATAGCACTGGTCACGCGTCCCTGTGCTTGGAGATGCTCCACCGGTTGTCGGCCCCTTTCCCTTGTCCTCTCGACGGGTCGGGGGTGGTGGGAGTTGGGGTCGGGCAGGCAACGCGGGCTACTGAGGGCGCGGGGTGAGGAATGGTGCCTATAGGCGAGGGGGAGGATCCCTCGGAGGGAGAGTGCGAGGTCTAGGAGCAGTGGGGTCCTGGCAAGGGGGTTCCGGGGGACGAGCCGCCGGCCACCGACTATAAGAACTGGACATGGTACGAGAGTCAGACCCATGCTGATAGGTGATCCCCAGACACTGGATGGGAGCGAACTCCGACTCAAACTGCTCCAACTCGAGAGCGACCTGATATGCGGCCTCCAGGGTGGTCACATTGTGACGAAAAAGCTCATACTAAAAGTGGGGCCACAGACCACGACGGAAGCGGGAAACAGGCATGGTGCTCTCATCCGAGACGCCATATCACAGAAAATACTCATCAAACTCCACGATGTACTCGGATACGGACCGATCCCCTTAGCTGAGACTCTGCCACCTATCAATGAGACTCTGACGGTACGTGGTAGGAAGGTACTTATTTCTAAGCTTGACCTTCATCTCATCCCAAGTCTCAACCTGGGGCTCTTGACATTAAAATAGCAAGCTCTCCACATTCCTCCAATCAGTTTACGCTTGACCGAGCAGCCTCATTTTTGTGAATTTGACTCTTCGGTGGTCCGTCATCTCAAACCACTCGAAATACCGGTCCATGTCGGCCTCCCAATCTAGATACACCTTCGGGTCCAAGGACCCGTCAAAAAGGGGAGGGTCCGCACGCACGTTCCTAAGAACGCGGTCGTCTTCATCGTAATCACGATGTTAGAATGTATGGGGTGCAAGGCACAGATTCAGAGGGGGGGTGAAGGAATCCCCTTTTAGAATTTTGCCCAAATTAAAACTGTAGCTAGAAATCGTGCGAAAGTCAAATCAATTTTGCTAGGCTAGACAAGTGTTCTAAAGAGACTTACACTTGAACAGTTGATTATATGTTCTTATGCGAATCTCACTCAAACACTTGAATTGCATACCCAACAAGCAACCAGCAACCTAAAACACTGCTAAACACGTAGATGACACTACGCAGCAGGGTTGGAATAGGACTTATAACAGACAGAGAAGCTTCAACTAGATGAAGGCCGACAGTATCAAAAGGAAATGCTCCTAAGCAAGCATCTATTGTGAATAGCAAACCCAATCGGAAACAACGAGTACGATCAAACCATTTCAGAGGCCAACCTGCGAATGGGGGGTAGAGGATAGGGAGCAAACACACCAAAGCAATCACGCAACTCGTAGGATTTTTTAGGTGGTTCAGCTAACCCAGAGTTAGCCTACGTTCACCCCTCGCTCCCACCGAGCGAGGAATCCACTAGCACAAGCTAGAAAAACAACGCAGACTCAGTCTGCTACAAATGATGCCTAACAGCTTGACCCAGAGAAACACTCTCCTCTCTTCCTCCAAACCGGAGGGAACCACTAGTGACAGCCCATCACTAGCAACCGGAGACACCAGTCTCCCTTCCTCTAAACCAGAGGGAAAACCGTGAGTGACACCCAATCACTCACACCCAGAGAAACCAATCTCCCTTCCTCTGAATCTACAGAGGGCAACCAGAGATAAATCTTCCTTCTCCTGAATCCTCAGGAGGAACCCGTGAGTGACACCCCGTCACTCACAGCCGGAGGCACCTGCCTCCCTTCTTCTGTTCACACAGAAGGAACCCCGATCCCAAAGCAAGGAATCGAAAAGATAATGTGGAGAATGGAAAATAAAAGAAAGAACACAACAGACAAAATGAAAAACTATAGCTCTCGCAGGAGCATGAGACTGTTCAGGATTTGATACTGGAACATACAAGCTTCACATCTTCAAATAGAGCTCGGCTGAAACTCTGTATATTTCTTTTCTCTCTTCTTTTTCTTTTCTTCTCTCTGGCTCTCGCTCTTTTCTTCTTCTCTAGTGGTTTTCTACTCTTGCAGTTGCTCTCTTTTCTTCTGAACTTTTTCTCTCAAACTTCACCGCCCCTTGAAAACGATCCACACATATATATATATATATATATATATATATATATATATATATATATCTTCAGCCGATGGGGTCCACATAGTCACGCCTTGGGCGTGTGGAGGGAATACTCCCGCCAAGAAGATTTTGGAGCAGCCCTGCCACGTGTCAGCCTCTGGTTCAAGGACGATTCACGTGGCTTTAGTCTTCCTAGGACGATCCGCCTTGGATCACGTGCCACTTATCATTGTTACACAAATCCACGTGCAGTCAACCTCTGCGTCCCCCAGGTGTTTGAATATGTGTCAGTTCATCCTTGATGAGTGGGTTGAATCCTTATATGGTTCAAGGCAAAATGTGCTCAGACCCTGTAAGAGACAATGAACAATTGTGCACTGACGTTAATGTATATAATGCAGACATAGCATGAACCAAACCAGCTAACATAGACTTTATTCATCTAGCACAGATTTCAGTCATGAAGTAAGTCCAGCTAGCATAGACCTTACGTGCGAAGCAAGGCTAACTAGCATCGACCTTGGTGTGAAGAACTGCTACTAGCATCGACTAAATGCACATGACAATGCAAGGTAACACAGACCTCATGCAAGACTAGCACTGACCACGTATGCAAGTATGAGAACGTGCACAGACCTGAGAATGCGAGGTTGCAAATGTGCACCGACCTAGTTTGCCAAAAGCAAACATGCACAGACCTTATACGTGTTGAACTGAAATGTGCACCGACCTAGTTTGCCAAAAGCAAACATGCACAGACTTCATGTTGCATGCTCAGTAAACTAGTTTGCCAAAAGCAAACATGCACCGACCTTCATTCTGTGAACAGTAGCTAGCTTCGACCTTTATGTGCATTTGTTCTACACTAGCGAAGGGTGCACCGACCTAAACTTGCACCGACTTTACAAGCACAATGCCAAACCTGCACTGACCTTCTATGTGCGCAGGAGAAAGATGCACCGACCTTGTATCGCACACAGACAAATGTGCACCAGCCTATGTGCAACTTGCACAGACCTTAGTATGCACAAAGTGTAACTAGCATAGACCTGAGTATGTGACATCGCCTGCTAACACCGACCTGATATGCACAAGACTTGCATACTAACACTGACCTTTTATGCAACTAGCCTCGACGTTGAATGCATATGGCTGAAATCTGCACCGACTTCTGTAGGCAGGATGCGAGATATGCACGGACCTTGCTTAGCGCAAGACAAAAACTTGCACCGACCTTAAGTATGTGTGAAGAACATAACTAGCACCGACCCTAGTTATGCATGAACTACAACTAGCATCAACCTTGGTGTGCATGCCATCTGTTTGATAAAATGACCGTGCAAGTGAAACCATGCATCATTGTATGACAAAGTGTTAACCTTAATAAGGAAGGGTTTAAGCACTGACATGTGTTTTTCAGACTGAGATGAATAGTGATTTTACCTGCCTGGCGTTGACTTTTGTCACCAGCATTGACTGTCATTTCATGCCTTTTTGATGTATCTTTGGAACCTGTTCTGACTGACATTGTTCAGACTTAAATATATGTTTGATGAGCTCATTAATTCATGCATCACAGTTATATCATCAAGATTATAACTGATGAGACATAATAGTTGACATCATCAAAATCACAGAGGGTACACAACAATCTCCCCCTTTTTGATGATGGTAATATTATGAGTCATTGTAATAAATCCATGAGGTTGATCTTAATCACAATAAATGCAAAGCATGCATGCACAGTATAGTATATCAGCACAAGGTCTGTCATCAAAAAGGACTTAACCACAGAACAGTCTTAATGACTCATCCACAGATATATATTCTTGTTTGTCATCAAAAAGAACTTAATATATATATATATTCTCCCCCTTTGACAACATCAAAAAGGAAAGAATAGAAAACAGAACCTGCAGACATCTGACAAAAGTATGATTCACAAAGTCTCCCCGTTTGAAATGAGAAGAGATATGGAAGTGAAAGAAATGTCTGCACTTACCCTGACAACAATACATGTACTCCCCCTGAGCAAATAATGACTCTTGTTTGTCAAATTAAAAGGAGTTGAATGAATTCAAGGTCTAGGGATAGGCATGATGAAATAGATCAAGATGATTATTCACAGGGTCCATGAAAGAGAATCAGTAAAATCACAGGGACAATTGGACAATTCAGGGAATAGGAGAATAGCTCAAGAGGTATTGCAATCTGTAGAGAAAGACAACCAGGAAGATTTCTAATTAGATACCAATGCCATAACAAAAATATTCAGAGTCTTCAATTGTAGGGGCTTATGAAGGAACTTTACTGAACTGCATGGTATAAACATAATGAATTCAGAAGTTATCAAAAAAACTTTTCTTTATTCATATCTGAAATCAATATTTAATAAAAGAGAACCAAGCTATCATACACACATCTAGTTTAACCTCTCTCCATATTAATCATTCATAATCAATGACCCCTATAAAGGTTTGCATGAAGTAGTATTGAGATTAAACACACTTGAATACAACTGATTTTGTTCAAGAATTCAGCAATGTTTCTGTTTCAATTATTTTTCTGATTTCTTCTTTAAATAAAATATTTTTCAAGAGCAATCTAGTTTAGTACACACTTTGTAACTAGAGGATACACGTTGTTTGGACGCCAGTATCCCTAATCACTTAGTGTGATTAACTGTCATGCTTCATTATGAACAGAGATAACTAGGGCACTTCATGACATAGGTTGACACCATTTCTTTGATGAATGTCCCAGTTTCTCAGTGCAACCTAATCATTGCTCTGCCTTAACCTTTCATAGATTTGTCATCAAATTTTCAACAGAGATAACTATGACACTTCATAACACAGTCCTTTGGACATGGTTTCTCAGTGACAAAGTCATTGCTCTGACCTAATATTGCTTAATGGACATACCAGAATAAACAGATGTTTAAAGACAATACATGCATCATGTAACTTAACCAAAGAGAGCCATTGTTTTAAAAACGTTCAGTTTTCAGGAGGTCCTACATGATATATCATGAATCAACTGGTTAAAGTTTATTAAAATGATTGACTCTGAAATTTTCAAGATGTTCAAGTCAAAACTCAAGAATTACATTAGACTTAAACCACATGAGTCTTTCAGACCTTCATAATTCCCTATAATAGAAGATTCCTTTTTCCATATCTTTTTCAAATTTATGAACAAGGTATATAGATTGAAATCTTCATGAGTCTTAGACAGATCAAGGGAATTTCAAAAGTAGCCAGAACATCAGCAGTAAAGAGCATTAAACAAGAGTGGTAGTGACTGATGCAGTAGATAAATCCATGATAGTAGCTAATAGTTGTAGACACGCCATTCTTGACGTCTCCTGAGAAAGTCTCATATTACTATACAACGCCCCGCAACGGCTTACGCATTTTGAATCACTCGAGTGCTTCCTTTTCTTGGGTCTTCTTCTGCCTTTTTCGGCATTCGGAATCGTCCCGTCACGGCATTCGGACGGCATCAACACCAGTCGAACGCGTCAGGAGGTTCCGGAACCAAGAAGGATGTCTGCCGGGCGGCCGCTGACTAGGACCCGGGTGGGTCTTAATGGGGGCGTCCAGGCCCCTGGACGCCCCCATTCTTTTCTTTTCTTTTATTCTTTTCTCAGGGCCCAAAACCAAATAAAAAATATAAAATATATATATATTAATGGAGGCGTCCAGGCCCCTGGATGCCTCCATAAAAACAAAAATAAAAAATATGTGTAAAATGCCAGTTGGCATAAAAAAAAAATAAAAATATATATATATTAATAGAGGCGTCCAGGCCGCTGGACGCCTCCATAAAAACAAATATAAAAAAATCAAAATGCATAAAAAGACAAAACAAAAATAAAAATAATATATTTTGGAGGCGTCTAGGACCCTGGACGCCTCCATCAACTCTCTCACGGGCGCCAGCCACCGAACGACGGTTTGTCGTGTGTGAAAAATCTAAATTATGGAGACGTCCAGGCCCCTGGACGCGCCCATTTCTGAATCACGAGGCGCCGCTCACAAAACCACGCATTGTGCCAAACCGCGTGCGGCCGTCGTGGATTTTCGGTGGACCTGTTTGAGGCGTCCCATTCCCTGGACGCCTCCACAAAAATATTCTGAAAAAATTAATAAAAATAGAATAAAATATTAGTTCGGCCCTGATGGAGGTGTCCAGGGTCCTGGACGCCTCCACCCTCCGGAGCCCTATAAATAGAGGCCCACCCCCTCAGTTCTGGAAGAGCTTCGAAGTGATCCGATAGACTGCCGGAGCCCAGAGGCTACGGAGTCATTTTCTAACCCGTGGGTTCTTTTGTAGGTGGAGGTTCTGCCGGCTTCTCGGGTGCTCACGCTCGCGAGAGGAAGGTCGTCTTCATCTACCGAGCTTCCACGTCGTCCCCACGCTGCCGGAGCTCCGCCGGATTTCACCATCGGCACATCCAATAAGCCAATTCTTTCCTTTTCTTCGTAGTTCTTTTGCATTCATCATCTTGCATCCCCTATCCCCCTTCATAAGGGCGCCTTTTCTTATACACTTCTTACATCCATCATCTCATTTTCCTCCTACTCGAGTCCGAGAGGGGTTTAAAAGATAACACCAACCAGGTGTGTGTCTTGCCATCATTTCATTATTTTTATCGCAAGGATTTTGAATACTACACCTCCATCTTTCTAATCCACTTGTCATTTGTTTGTCGTTGTTTTGCAAGGGTAGCCGAGGAAAGCCCTCTCCGTCGGCCGGCCGGAGGGAGAGGAAGAAGCAACCCGTCATCTCCCGCTCTTGAGGTAGGCGCGATCACTTTCTTATTTTGGGGTCTTTCGGCCCCTGGTGATCACATCTTATTTTCGAGGCCGCGGCGAGTCACTTCCCCAATGGCCGTTTAAATTTCCGTTCTTATATTCTCTTTATATTCTGTTATATTCTGCTCATATTCTCGAGGCCGCGACGAGTCACTTCCCCAATGGCCGTTTAAATTCATATTCTTATACGTTATATTCTTATCTGTTTATGTTCTCGAGGCCGCGGCAAGTCACTTCCCCAATGGCCGTTTAAATTCCCGCTCTTTGTATTCTCTTTATATTCTGTCATCTTATTATCTGCTCATATTCTCGAGGCCGCAGTGAGTCACTTCCCCAATGGCCGTTTCAATTCTTGTTATTTAATTTCTGCACCATTCCCGTCCCCCCGAGGCCGCGGCGAGTCACTTCCCGCTATGGCCGTTTAACCCCCATATCTTGCTATATCACACTTGTCCCGCTCGCCCCGCCGGAGCAATCTCCCATGGTGGACCCTTCTCTCTCTTCTCTTATTCCTGTGTTGCAGCAAACAAACACAAAAAAAAGGAGCCCGCGCGCTCCGCGTCTTCTCCGCTCTTCCCCGAACCGCATGACGTCGCTCACAGATTGGCGATCAGGGTGGGACGTCTACTGCTTTCTTTCGGCTACCCTTGCAAGTTCGGCACCACCCGTGCCTCTCCACCTTCGCGCCCGCGCGCGCCCCCGTTGTGCTCACGGCAGCACCGTCAGTTCTGATTGGTTCTTTGTTTATTATATGTCTATTATTTCTGTTGTTTTCCCACTCCATATCTCTGTCAGCATTTCATTGCATGCATCCATCCCTCTTTTCTATCCTTTTTTCATTTTTTTGAGGATCACCCTTTCCCGGTGAAAGAAGGACTCTCCGTTTGGGAATTCCTCTCAACGGACTAGAATCTCCTACACTGGGACCTCCGTAAGTCCCCGACATTGAAGAATCTCCTCTTCGTTCACTGGGCTGGTTGTACCATTGAAGTTCCCCGGAGTTAGTCATTTCATTCGTGGTGAGACGAGAGACCCTAGCTGACACGGCGGTGAAACCAAAATAAACTAGGGTCCCCATTTTGTGTGAACTTCGGATCTCGCTAAAAACAAAAAAATCATCAAAATCAAAACACAAAAAAAAGGCGTAAAGGCATCCACTTGTTTGATAATCTGTGCTACCTGCTTGCTAGTGTATGTTTTTACGTTCTGGGAAAACTGTGAGCATGTCTCACGAGTCTTTTGAGGAGAACCACCCTAGCCGTGGTTTGTCAGCCGACCCGCGAGTCTATGCTATGGACTCGGGTCCTTCTCATGACCCCTCGCATGAGGTGCAGGTTATTATCGGGGACACGTCCCCACCACAGGATATCTCTTCCTTACTGGGCGTCCTCGCCAACACGGAGCTTACCTCTGAACAGCTCCGAGCCTTCCAGGCTATTCTGAAGGGGAAATCTGTTTCCCCCACGCCCCAGGAATCAACTCCGGCCATCGCACCTTTCCAAGAGTCCGTGCAGGCCATTCCATCTCCTTCGTTGGCACAAGCCATCCAGTCTCCCTCGCTTCAAGGACAAGCGAGCCAACAACCACCCTCATTTCAGTTCCCGTCACAATCTCAAACTCCCGTTGTTCCCCACACACCGCTTCAGCCAGGGCCAACTGTCGGCGGTCCGACAGCTCCCTCTCATTCGGGGTTCCCCCCTCAAGTCTCCGGGAGACAGTTTCTCCCCCAGTGGAAAGTACCACCTTCACCTCCAGAGGAGCTCGCCCAATCGCTCCTCAATAGGTTCAATCGCATGGACGAGCAGTTTCAAAATCTGAGAAGGATGGTGGACGTGAAAGCCACCCCGGAGGTTGCTTTGCCAATCCTTCCCGTCATTCATCTTCCTCCCTCCGAAATGCCCACGTACCGCAGATACAATGGTACCGGCAACCCCTTCATTCACCTCAAAGACTTCATGTATGAATCCTCCTATTGGCAAAACGATCAGAGGTCCCTGGCATACCTCTTTCGGAGATCATTGGATGGTCCTGCGCTTGAGTGGTTCTATTCTCTGGAGCCCCGCGAGGCCGAGAATTTTGAAATAGTCCAGAGAAGGTTCTTGCAGAAATATAGGGATAGGGTCGGTCCCTCACTCTCCATTACCGACCTAGTGGCCGAAAAGATGAAACCCGACGAGGATTTTATCCGATATGCTGATAGATGGAGGTCTCTGGCGGAAAGAATAAGGGATACCCTCTCCGAGCCCGAACAAGTGAAGATGATTGTGTCTAATGCAACCCCACAGTTCAGACATGTCCTGGCCATGAATAAACTTACTACAATGGAGGAACTCTATGAAAGGGCCCGGTACATCCAAACCCAGCTAAAAGACTCCCCCATCATGAACATGTTTGAGTCGCCGAAGCCCAAAGTGGTCAGAAAGACAGGCGCTGGCGTCCCGGGCGGAGCCACAGAAGGGGTCGTGACAAATGAGCAAGTCAGTGCGGTCAACAATGCCAACTATGCAGTCAACCCAAGGCCTCCACAAATGCCCCGACTTCCCCTTCAACCAGGTCCTTTCCCTCTTCGTCCTCCACCCCAAAATAATCCACCCCAGGATAATATGCCTCCATTACGCCAACCCCAGCAACAACAACCACAACCATAGCAACAACAACCACCACTTCAGTACAATCAAGTTCCACCCCCGGGGAACTATGGTCCCCAACAGCAACAAAGGAGGCCGCTCGGTCCCAAGAGAGCCTACTATCTACCATTGCCGGAAACCTTAGCAGACATTTTTAATGCCCTCATGGAATCAAACCAACTCGCCCTACCCAGAGAAAGGCCCGTGTGGCCCCCCAATGTTGATACCTCCAAATACTGCGTCTACCACAGGCAGCCGGGACACACAGTAGATTACTGCTTCCATTTCAAAGATTACATCCATGATATGAATGATGAACATCAAATAGATTGGGATGAGATGAGACGATACGTCGCGGCTCTCAAGGCTAGGAGACCCCCTCATAGGCCACAGCAGCAGTTACAACAGCAACAGCAACCACAACAACAACAGCAGGCTCAGCAGGCCCCACAACAACAGCCCGACATGGGCATAATCCAGAATCCATTACCGGAGCACCAACAGCCCAATCATCAGGTTAACCCCATCTCCTCCTTCCCGGAAGTAGGGAGAGAGCAGGTGTGGCACCAGGAAAGTACCTCCATTCTTTCTACCTCCAACCCTATCGTCATGCAACCCCCTCACCTTGCCCGGGTAGCACCTCTCTCTCATCAACCCGCGTCAGTATCACCATCACCATTTCCACTACCATTACGCCCTCTCATCCGCACCCCGACCTCCTATCAACCGACACTCTCCACTACGCCTTCACACCCTCTTATCTTCTCTCACTCCCCCACTTTACCATCCACCTCTACCACATTTACCCCTACGCCTTCTAAACCCCTTATCGTCCGTCAACCATACATAACCCCGTCTTTCTCCACCGTATCACCACTAATGCCTTCAAAACCACTCATTAACCATCACCCACCTCAAAATCATTGCCCACTTCAAGCCCTACCCACTCCTACTTCGTCTCCACCACCACCTTCTAGACCCCTTATCCTTCATAATCTGCGCAATATCCCCTCTACCTCCACCATGCCGCCACCTAACAAACCCCTCATCAGAATCCCTGCTCCCGTCATCACCCCTGCTTCATCAACCATTCCTTCACTACTACCCCTCAAACCCCTGTTAAAACCCACTGCTACCCCCACAGAGGTACAAAAGCCGCAGGCAATGGTGCTCCGGAGTGGAAGGATTTTTCACAGGGTTTTCCCCCACAATAGTCAGAATCCCGAGCAATCTCAGCCAGAGAAGGATGATGCAGAACAACCAGAAAGAGCTATCCCTGGAACATAGTATGATCTATTGAAACACTTGGACAAGACACCAGCCCGGATCTCCATCCTGGAGCTACTTCAAAGATCCACATCCCACCAGGCGGCCTTGATGGAATATCTTCAAAAGGTCATGGTTAATGAAGACCTCCCCGTGGAGAAGATTTCGACCGTCCTGACTCTAACAGACACACAACCAGCCATCATGTTTCACAACTACGAGCTCACTCCCAAGGAGGCTCGGAAATATGCATTGTGCATTTCAATAAAAATTAATGGGGTATCCATAAACCCGTGTCTTGTGGACACGGGTGCATCCATAAATGTGATCTCCATGAGCACTCTTCAGTTGTGTGGGGTCAACGAGGAACAAATAAGACCTTCCTCGATCACGGTCACGGCTTATGATAATAGCAAAAGGCCGCCGCAGGGGATGATTATTCTGAAGGCAGAACTAGGCCCCATGTCAATTCCCACGGAATTCCATGTCCTCGACATGGACCCCACATTCAAGGCTATACTGGGTCGCCCTTACATCGAAGCCATGGACGCTGTGCCTTCCACCAACCATCAGTGCCTGAAGTTTCCTTACAATGGGAGAATTATTAAAGTGGTCAGTACACCTGTCCTTCACACAGTGGATGCTATCAACACCTCTCTGCCTTCTGTTTGGCCGTCTCATCGGCCCATATTGTCACTGCTGGACGTACGTGATCCATCTCATGTTCCACTAGCACCAAAGGAGCCGATCAGGGCAACCACAACATCATGTCTCCCTTTTCACTCCAAAGGTTGGGAGATTATGAGGAACATCGGCTATCAACAAGGAAAAGGTCTGGGTGCACAGTTACAGGGTATGCTCAAACCACCAAAGGAAATTAGGCCGAACCGTAGGTCTGGCCTAGGCTTCAAAGGACCGTTCGAGGCAGATTGGAAGCCCCTCACGTGGACTCTATCAAACCACTTCAACAGAGGGCCCATTGTTCAGATGGGAGATCACCCACGAGAAGCATATGGAGGATCACATGCTGTATATTTGGCTGAAAAATGTCCGAGGATCACCAAAAGAGGCAAGATCAAAGATCCGGAATGCGAGTGGGACAAATGGTTCAACATACGGGACATTTTCGTTGCACTGGAAAGGATGTTCTCGTCTCCGCAGCTTGAAGGACCACCATTGATATCTGAAATACCAGAGAATATTACCACTCTTACCAAGGTTCCAAACTATCCTCGTCCTCGCCAGAAGGACCCTGTCATCGACGGATTTTCATCCGTCCTCAACATTGCCGTCGACGGCTCATTAGCCGCCATCTTCCCCATCCACTCGTCTCAGCCTTTGCTGATATCTTCTTCCTGGGCCAGACAATTGTCTGATGATCTTCCCAGGTCCCCTTCTTTACTTACATACCTGCGCGGCCTTTTCAACCCACGCCAGGTCTTCAACAATGATCTGCTCTATGAGCCTCACAATCCTCTAGCCATAACCCCTTTTCTCTCTTCTCCAATCTCTTTTCACTGCTTTGTCATTAAAAATGAAAACGAAAAAAAAACGTCAATTTTCAAACTCCCCAACAACACATCTTCGTTGAGGAAACCTCCTACATCTCCCGCGGGTGCGTACCGCCTTGCGGACCACCCGTTCAAGGTCCGATGAGCGACCTTTTCTGCCCCTCCTCTGAGGGGTCTTCTTCTGTACATTCTACACCATCCTCTTCGTCTTCCTCTTCTTCTGTAAATATTGTCAGTCAATCTAGGAATGATAGGCCAAGGGTAGTACCTAGGAAGAAATCCAAGGGTAGGCAGATCCCTCGTCGATTCCTTTGGATTTGGCCGCCAGGTGTCAGGCCCTTCTTGCCATCCCCCAGTTGTTAGAAAATCCCATCCAGCTACCCGAAATAGAATGCGAGGGCGACCGTGCATCTGATGAAGGGTATGGAGTCTACGAGATCACGGATGAAGAATGCCCCACTGAAGATGAGGGTGAAGAATATGAGGATGCGGCGGGCGCATACGCTAGTGGAATGAGGAGATTCGACGAGCCGTCAACCGCCGTAGAAGAATCCACCAAAGAAGTCAACTTGGGAACTGAGGAAGACCCTAGGATCATCCTCATAAGTGACAACCTACCACCCTCTGAAGAAGAGGCATTAATTGAGGTTCTCAAGGAATATAAGGACACGTTTGCATGGAGCTACGAGGATATGCCGGGTCTGGATTCAACCTTGGTCGAACACCGTTTAACCCTAAAACCAGGGTCCATCTCGGTAAAACAAAGGTTAAGGCGTTTCCACCCTCAGATGGCTTTGAAAATGAAAGAAGAGGTCGATAAGCTCCACAAAGCTAGGTTCATTAGAGTCATTCTTTATCCTCAATGGGTGGCGAATATTGTCCCGGTCATGAAGAAAGATGGGAAAGTCAGGATTTGCATCGACTTCCGGGACCTTAACCGCGCGTGTCCAAAGGATGATTTTCCCTTACCTCACATTGATGTGCTGATGGATAACACGGCAGGCTACGAAACCCTCTCTTTCATGGATGGATTTTCAGGATACAATCAAATTCGTTTGACAGAAGAGGATCAGGAAAAGACGTCATTCACTACCCCTTGGGGAACATATTGTTACGTGGTCATGCCGTTCGGATTAAAGAATGCTGGAGCTACTTACCAAAGAGCGATGATGGCCATATTTTATGACATGATGCACATATATCTGGAAGTGTATGTGGATGACTTATTGGTGAAATCAAGGACCATGATGGAACATCCAGAAGTTTTGGCTAAGGTCTTGCAAAGGTCAAGGGAGTTCCAATTGAAAATGAACCCGAAGAAGTGTGTGTTTGGTGTGTCGTCAGGTAAATTGCTGGGGTTCATCGTGAGTAAAAGAGGGATCGAGATAGATCCCGACAAAGCCAAGGCTATCAGGGATATGCCGCCTCCCAAGAATTTGAGGGAAGTCCGAGGTTTAATCGGGAGGTTGCAGTTTATTCGTCGGTTTGTGTCTCAACATTCACAAAGGTGTAGACCTCTCTACGAGTTGACCAAGCCAGGAGTAGAATTCCACTGGAATTCTAAATGTCAGAAAGCTTTTGAAGGGTTGAAGGAATATCTGGCTAGTCCACCTGTTCTCATTCCACCCAAATCGAAAAAACCTCTGATCCTTTACGTCTCAGTCTTGGATGACTCCGTGGGAGCCGTCCTCGCACAAGCTGATGAAGAAGGCAAGGAACGGGTAACCTATTACTTGTCCAAACTTCTCAATCCCTGTGAGCAGAAGTACACCGGCATGGAGAAAACCTGTGCTGCCCTCGTTTGGGTAGTGCAGAAATTGAAGCACTACTTCTTGGCTCACGAGGTCCACTTGATTGCTCGAATGAATCCTATCAAATTCCTTCTGGAGAAATCCGTCCTTACGGATAGGCTAGCACACTGGTAAAGTTTTCTCTCTCAGTTCGACATCACCTACATCTAGCAAAAGGCGATTAAAGGCTATGCCATAGCCGAGCATCTCGCTCACCATCCTCTTCCCAAGTTCGATCCCGTCCAATCAGAGTTTCTAGATGAGGAACTAATATCCATCAACCAATCAGATGAGCCAATGTGGACGTTATATTTTGATGGAGCTCTGAATTCTCAAGGGAGAGGAATCGGCATCGCCCTCCTGTCGCCTGAAGGCCTCACATTCCCATTGGCATACCAGCTCAAATTTCCAATCACCAACAATATAGCCGAATATGAAGCTCTTCTAGCTGGCCTAGAACTCGCTCATTCTTTTCGTATCACTGAGTTGCGAGTCGTAGGTGATAGTCAACTCATCCTTCGCTAGGTGCTCACTAAATATCGCACTCGTGATCCCAAACTCAAGCCATACCAAGAACTCACTGCTACCTTTGCCAAACTGTTCGCCAAACTGATATTTGTTCATGTCCCTCGTCATCAGAATATTCTCGTCGATGCCCTCGCCTCGTTGGCATCATCCATAAGGTTCCCTCTAGGAAGATGGTTTAAGTCCATTTCCATCTATAAACTTCACGCCCCTGCAATCGATGATGCTTCCTACGTAAATATCAAAGACAGGATAGCAAGGAAGATCCTGCAGGAAGATATCCTTGAGAAGAGGGAAATCATGTTGGCAGAGGCCGAAGAAGAACTGGCTGATGAAGAGAAACCATGGTTCTATGAAATTGTCAAATACTGCCAAGATCAGTCTTATCCTGAAGGGGCCACCACAGAGGACAAGAAAGCCATAAGAAGGGTGGCTCAGAAATATACTTTGGTTGGAGGTCTACTCTATAGGAGGAGCCTTACTGGTATTCTGTTAAGATGTCTTGGTGACGATGAGGTTTGGAAATATGTAGAAGAGACGTACTCGGGTGTGTGCGGTGGCCACGTAAATAGTCAGATGCTCGCCAAGAAGATCATTCGCCAAGGCTTTTATTGGCCCACTATGGAAGAAGATTGTGCTGTCTATGTCCGTAGGTGTGTCAAGTGTCAACTTCATGCCGATAAAATCCATTCACCATCTTCCTCACTTCATCCAATATCCTCCCCGTGGCCTTTCTCCATGTGGGCATTCGACATCATTGGTCCCCTAGGTGATCCCAATTCCCTCACCAAGCAGAAATCTTTCATCCTTACTGCGACGGAATACTTCACCAAATGGGCCGAAGCTGAAGCTTACACGAAAATCAAGGCGTCAACAGTCTGCAAGTTCATCATGAAGAACATCCTCGCCAGATTCAGCGTCCCAAGCACAATCGTCACCGACAATGGGCCACAATTCATTTCTCAGGACCTACAGGACCTCTGCAAAAGGTACGCAATTGCATTGCATCATTCATCGCCTTATTACCCACAAGGTAACGGCCAAGCGGAGGCCACCAATAAAATATTGCTCAAAATCATCAAAAAAACCTGCGAGTCTAGTAAGTTTTCAGACTGGCCAGAAAAGCTTATCGAAGCTCTATGGGCCTATCGCACTTCAATCCGTACCCCCACCGGGCAGACTCCATTTGCCCTTACTTATGGTATGGAAGCGGTAGTCCCGTACGAGACTCTGATCCCTTCTCTCAGGGTACAATTGGATGAGAAATTTCCCCTCGACGATCGCCGTAATTCACTCCTCGCCCAGTTGGAACTCTTGGATGAGAAACGGCTGGCCGCTGCCGAACACGCGTGTGTGTATCAAAATAGACTCGCTCGCTTTTACCAAAAGAAAGTCGTTGAGAGAAAATTCAAAGTCGGTGAGATGGTCGTAAAAATAATTTTTGTCAAACCTGGAGATCCGCGTTCTAAGCTCCAACCCAATTGGGAAGGACCATTTGTAATTCAAGCCGTGTACCCTGGCAACGCCTACAAACTAGTCAACGTCGAAGGAACCGAGTTATCCTACCCTTGGAATGGGCTTTATCTTAAGAAATACTACCCTTAGCACAACAAACAAACAAAAATGATGAAAAGATAAAAACATCAAAAACAAAGGAATATTAAAAACCACTAAAAATATGGAAAATTCAAAATGCCGATGCCCGGCAGTCACCATGTAGTTAAGTCCCTGCATCTAAACTTCATGTTAGGATAGGGCCCATTGAGGCTTGGTAGGCACCGGGTCTTGGTTTGCCAGAACCGTGGAAATCCCTGTCCGGCCACGTCAGCCTATGCTCGCTCGAAGGAAGCTAACATGTGCTCACTTATGTATTTTACTCAAAAAAGTCGGTAGCATCACCTACGGTGGGGCCCCACCCAGAAGATCTCTGGAAGCTGTAATCTTTATTCTTTTCCCTTCGACCAAATGAGACAGTCGGCGCCCTTAAAACGCTGAGCATGAGAAACCGAAACTCAAATCCCAAAGGCAAGAGTAGGATCCATTTCCTCGAGCATCGATCAGAGCACGAGAAGAGGGCAGTGTCCCCGCAGGCATACGAAAAGGGAGCCCACAAATGTCAAACGACTTTATCTCCCTCACAAAAAGAAATACAAAATCAAAATCAAGAGAAAAGCCTGGTCGTGACCGTGCCTATTACGATAAACGGAACCCCTCAAAGTAAAAGTCTGAATCCACAAAAGGGGCCGTGGAATGTAAATGCTCGAGATTTGGTCCGAAGTTGTCCGAAAGGAAAGAGTTAATGGGCCCTTATTCGCTCGTCGGGTTAACGGCTTTGCCGGTCCTCTCAGGAGGTTTATCCCCTACGCTCTTCCTTCTTCCTCTAAAGATGAAGGTTCGATGGAGTTTCTGAAGGATGAAAACTGCCTAGGGTCTACGACCTTATTTTAATATACACATTTGGTTGCCTACTTTGAAAAGTAAAAGTTATCGCTGCGAAGGAGTCTCTGTGTTTCTGGCTGGTCAAGACCCCTGTTTACCACCTTGATGTCTTCTTGTTTAACCTCGGGCTTAGGCCAATGCAAGCGCGTCACCTATGGGTGCGACGGCATCTGATTCCGGGTCAACATCGCGTGGTTGGTCGTTAGGATTCTAGGGTGTTCCATCATATACCATCTAGAGTTGTGAGGAAATAGACCCGGGTCGGGCAAATCTTTTACCTCAAACACCTTTTGGGTGAATCCCTATGGTCGGAAGCGACTGGGAGCCTAAGCATGGCATGACGGTATTGTCATCAGGGTAAGTCTTAGCCGGCGGGATCATCATTCGAGGGGTCTAGAGGCCCAAATCAACCTAGATGTGCACTTAGAATACCTGGGAGGTTAGTAAGAAACCCCTGTTCTCACGAAGGTTAGGTGCCATTTGGGTGCTTGCCGGGCGTTAGCAATAAAAAAAATTGAGATGATAAAACAACAAAAAATGGAAAAGAGAAAATGTACATATTTGCAAGCAAAAAAAATCTTTTTTATAAAATAAGAAAAAATGCCAAATATAAAAAAAGAAAACAAATCATTTTTGCATGATTATATTTGCGTGCAGTATCTCACTTTAATACCGCTTGCATTCGTGTGCTTGCCTGTCGCATTTATCATCACCACTTCTTTCCCTTGCCTTCGTTAAAATAAAGGCTTGGCCCCTTGACCAGTTATCAAGGACAGTCACAGTGACCATTTGCTTATTGAGCAAGGGGCCAAGTCAGAACAGAAATTTTGATTTATTTATTTCAGTGATGTGTGCAGGGATTCAGGCAACAGAAGCAAAGGTGAAAACCAAACAAACCAAACCTTGTGTTTTATTCCAAAAACTAAAAAAATTACATCAAGTTCCGCCCTCTCTCTCTGCATTACTCGTCCCACTACTCTCCGGGTAAAACACTCTCAAAGGTGCTACCCAACTACGAAAAGCGGTACTCCTACCGCTCTGTACTCCTCTTCCTATTCCCGCATCCCGGCGTTGATCTACGGAAGCAGCAGAGAAGCCACCAACACGAAAGCCACGCTCTCGTGCTCTTCGGTAGCGCTCCTCACCATCTCTCAGCCACTGTTCAGCAAGACCAAGGCTGATTCGGAGTTCGAATAGTTGGGCCTCCATGGCCCTTCGTTCCTCCCTTTCAGTCAATCTGTTGGCTCTTTCTCTCTCTGTGTCTCTTTCTCTCTCTGCACGTTCTCTCTCGCGGTCTTCCCTCTCCAACTGGAGAGTGATCCTCAGTTCTACGGCATCCCTAGAGGAGTCGTCATCAGAATGACGCCGCAGTTCCCTCTCCAGTTCTGCTATCCTAGCCTCCTTCTGCGCAGCCTTGGCAAGCGCTTCTTCCGTCTCCTTTTCCTTCCAAGTGTACCATCTCAGATACGCGATAAAGCGTAAACTAAGAGAACTTAGCACTGAAACTTTTTACCTGTATACAAAGCATTCCTTCTGCCTCCGCAGCACGCTGCGTGGCGTGAGCAAGTTGCTCATGAAGCGAGTCAAGTTCTGAGGTGGGAATCCACAAGCTGGAAGAGGCACCACCCACTCCCATCGCTGGGGAAGCCGCGCCAATCTGGGCATGCTACGACCGCGTGAATTAGCAGCCAACATCTGGAATCTGGGGTTAATTAGGAACGTACTGTACACCTACCAAGGCGCTCGTAGCTCCACGGGCATCGCCCAACTGTTGTTCCATCTCTGCCAAGCGAGTTCGTAAATTCGCTATCATAGCATCCCGGACATCCTGCAGCCTTACAAGTCAGCATTTTCACCAGAAAACCAAGAAAAGGAGAAAGAAGAGAAGAGAAAAGGGGAAACCTACCTCCACAAGTCCCCGAGGTTGGAACCGTTCTGCGTACTTTATCCTATATTGACGCAAGTAGTCCTCGCTATCCCGCGCCTGTGATTCTACAATCGTGCCACCCCATTGCCAGTCCTCATACTGTTCGGGGAATCGCACGCGCCAGTCAATGCAGGTCGCCGGTCCCCGCGTCTTTCTCCCGACACGAGGTGGCGCAGCTGAATCCACCCATTCTTGAGCCAGTCCTAAAGTCCTCATAACTAATCGTAGCCGAAGCGGCTCGATTTCATTCAGGCAGTGCATCCACAGTTCCCGTCCGAACCGGGCACGACTTGCTAGAACCCACGGCTGGTCGGCATCGACCATGTCTGAGTAGGGCCTCCAGTTTACCATCGCTGCAGGGAACTCCTGTAGCTCCCGCCTTAGCACCATCAGTTGGTAGGTTAGGGGTGCCGCACTCATGATGGGTTCCCATCGCCTGGCTAACGGCACCACCACGGGTCGCCAATGCCGAGCTCTCCCCATAGGGAGGTAATAATAGCTCCATAGCTGCTCGGCACAGGTCATCAGTACTTTGCAAAAACACAAAAAAAATACAAAACAAGCAAAACCAAAAAAATAACTGGATGAATGGTGTGAAACCACTCACAGTCATCTCACGATCCGTTTCTTGGAATAGGCCTGCAAACAAGTGTGCCAGCATGGCGGCTCCCCAGGCATAATACCCTACTCTTTCAAGGTCTGACAGCAGCTCCAGGAAGCAACATTGGATACCGTCCCCTTTCGAGCTCAGTACCAATCTCCCCAAAAGGAAGAGGAGAAATCTCCTCAAATCTATGTTGCATCTTTCCCAGTCGCCGAAATCTGTGCAGTACACGGCACGGCATCCTATTTCCATCCTTTCCATGAACTCTTCTGAGGATTCATCATCCCGCCGACGAGTGTCGGTGAGCCCTAATTCATCCATGAGGGACGCCCTAGCTACCGACCTGTTTTTCCGACCATCTAGGTCCAAACCCAGTAACTTCGGGGCACCTTCTCTGTAGTCCGCGTAAGTGACTCCGGTCTCTGCCTCGCCCTCTACCTTCAGGCTTGTGATCCGGACCACATCCTCCAAGCTGGGCACCATGTGCCCCCAGGGCATCAGGAATGCCCGACTCACTGGGTCCCATCTCTCACACAAGGCTTGGATCAGGACCAGGTCAAGCTGGATCGGCTCGATCCGAAGGAAGGTACCAAATCCCATCACGTCTAGCCTCGCCTTCTGAAAATCTGGGAGGCCCCTGTACGCTGCTACTACCAACTCCCATAAGATTTGTGATTTCATCACAACCTACACATACAAGGAATGAGGGTGAGGTTTGGTCAGAAGAAAGGAGGAAAGAATGGAAAAAAGGGCAAGAAAACTTGGCTTACGAGTTGTGATTGGGCCCTTTCGCTGAAGTGCCCTTCAAGGTCTGAAAGTCTCCTGGAACTACTACCACTGGACCTGCTTCTCTTCGAGGAAGGGGAAGATTCGCCCTCCATCCAACTCTCAGAATTTTGAACTCCTCCTCTCCCGTGAGAGCTTGTGCTCCTCGAGTTAGTCCTCGATATACCTGGGAAGATAAAAGGGACAAGAATTTATAGAAATGGAAGGAGTGCGGGCCAAGATTGCCTCCATCACCTGTTAATGATAGCCCTCGCAATGAGGCACCTGCCATGCGGTCCCGTGTGTCGCTTCACCGCTCGCACGGGGTGATTGACTGGACGAAGAATATGACGACTAGCCCCCTATGTTGTCTAGAGATACCCTATCATGATTTGGAGGACGTCCGCAAAATTTGACACAACGTTCGGGAAAGGGGCTAGGGCCGTCATTATTGACTTCGACGGTAGATTCCCGTGGAAAATGGTCACAACAAGACGTGATTCTCCGCTCGGGGCGGAGTCTCGGCAGACCCATCACATGGGAACAGTGCAAAGGAAAGGAAGTGTAGGGAAGAAGGAACGCACAAGAGAACAAACAAGCAGCAGAAAATCAAATCATTCCATTCATAATTCTACATAAGCTGTCACAAACACTACAATCATAGAGAGGTGGCGGGTCCACTAGCTCGCCAGCTCTTGCCATTATTTCCATGCTCGTCCCTCTAGGCGTCCCTCTCCTCTCCCCCGAGGTGAGGGTCCCTCAGAAGCCTCCGGGATCCCCGTGCAGTAGCACCTGTCTCGCCTCTTGGCGCCTGCTCCGCAGCAGTGACTCGCTGCTCCTCCCCTGGCGTGGCAAAGAAGCCACTAGCGGCAAAGCGACCGGACTGGCGGAGTCGCTCCCCGAACTCTCGCGCTCTCTCGTAGCGCGTCTCCATCCCTCCTAGCCTCTGCACGACGGCCTGAAGGCCCAGCTGGAGCTCCCTCACTTGGGCCTCCAAGGCCCTCCTCTCGGTCTGATCCCGCTGTCGCTCGGACCTTCTCTCGGCTTTCTCTCTCTCTGTCTCTCTCCTCATCATCTGCAGAAGAACCCTTAACTCCAGGATGTCTGGAGAAGGTCTCTCCTCACCGCGATGCCGCAGCTCTGCTACAGTCGCCACCCAGGCGTCACGCTCCTCTTCCGCCCGGGTCGCGCGGGCCACCGCACCGGCAAGTTGCTCCCGGAGGGAGGCAATCTCGAGAAAAGGGGCCGAGGAGCTGGAAGATGCGCCACCAATCATCCCCGCCGTCGCTGTCTACTGGGCACGCTGGAACAAAATAAACAGCGGGCGTCAGTGAAACTCCAAATCTGAAGATAAAAGTGCGGCACGTAACTTACCAGAAGCGACAGCTCATGCTGAGCGACGGCCAGCTGCCGCCTAGCCTCTGATAGTTGGGTGCGCGAGCCGCCGACCCCACGCGTGTCCCCAGCTTGGGGAAGCCCCGCATAACTCTCTCTCTGCCGCCGCAGGAAGTCGGCGCTGTCCTGCACCAATACACTCCCTTGCTGTCCGGGGAGACGTACGTGCCAGTCCTCGAGCCTCGCCTTGCCGCGACTCTCCCTCCTGACGCGGCTCGGCTCGTCCGCACTCGCCCACTCATCGGCCAGGCCCAGGGTCCTCGCCGTGTCCTGCACCAAGAAAGAAGGGCCTCGCATCATAACAAAGAACGCGTCCCCTGTCTAGGACGCATCCATCATTTAAGTGCAACACTCGCCGAACCCTTTCCCCCCTCGCGCGGCTCGCTTCAAAACTCAAAATGAATTAAAAGAGGAAAAAATCAGAGGACCTACCAGACCGTGTTCACCTCCCTCCGCGACATCGGGCCCCTCGGGTCCCTCGGGGGCCCGAAGCGGCCCTTCCTCCTCCATAGACGCCGTTCCGTGCTCTGGCGCGTCCCTCCTCGGGCGAGGGGTCCCGCGTCCCTCTCCACCTTCACTGTGGTCAAACCCACCGAACTTCATCGATCAAAAGAGGAGGAAGACGAAAAGGGGGCAAGCGAGTTTCGGCGGAAGGCGGGCTCGTTTGCGGGTAAGGCACGGGAGAAGAAAGGCCACCCGACGCTTTAAATTTGAATTCAAGGACTAAGACGCGTCCTCGCGCTTGGACGCGCCCAAAAGGGGGAGAAAGGAAATAGAATCCCCCCGTGCAAAGCATAGTTCTCCGCTGTTCAGGGCAAGGTCTCGTGGAACGTGCCTCGAAGGACAACTCAGTGCAAAGAAGAAAGTGTGGGAGAGAGAAAAGTACACACAACACAAGAAAGCCATTTTCATTTCATATAATAGCCGAAAGTACATCATACAGTGAGAAGGGTGACGTGTACAAGCAACTCTCTAACTCTCACCATCACCCTCCTGGTCATCTCTCTCCTCCCTCCTCTGCCGGGGATCCCTAGGGGGCCTCTGCGAACCCTGAGAAGCCGTGCTCGCCTCGCCCTGCGGTGGCACTCCAGCCTCGAAGGCGCGACGACGCTCCTCAGCCGAAGAAACCAGATAGCTGCCCATGGAAAAAGAACCAGACTGACAAGTCGCGCCCCGCGTTCCTTCGCCCTCTGGTACCGCTCCTCGCTCTCCCGAAGCCTCCCCTCCGCCGTGCTGAGACTCAATCGGAGCTCCAGTAGTTGGGCCTCTAGAGCCCTCCTCTCGGTCTGATCCCGCTGTCGCTCCTCCCTCTCTCTCTCTCCCTATCCCTCTCTCTCTCTCTCTCCACGCTCTCCCTATCCCTCTCTCTCTCCTCTCTCTCCCTCATCACCTCTCTCCTCGACAGCTCGAGGGCGATCCGCAGATCCACTACGTCGCGAGGGAGCTCCTCAGCCTCCCGTCGACGCTCCTCCTCCAGCTCTGCAATCCGGGCGTCACGCTCCGCCACCTGAGCGTCGCGCTCCTGCTCGGCACGAACAGCACGCGCCAGGGCCTCTCGAATCTCGGCCACCTGTCAAAGCACGCATGCACCATAAGAGAACAACAGTGATAGAAGGAAAGCAGCCAGAAGAGAGTCAAGGTCAGGCAAGCACTCACTCGAGTCTCGCGGTCACGCTCGGCCTCCTCAGCCCGAGCCACCGCATACGCCAGCTACTCCTGGAGGGCAGAAACCTCCGGAGGAGGGCCCCGCGAACTGGAACCCGCTCCACCAGCCGTCCCGGCTGCCGCTGTCTGGTGGGCCCGCTGAAACACGGGGCAAACGTCAGTCAAAGGCTAAGCATCAAAAATCCAGGTCGCAAAAAAAAAAAATGCATCACATAAACTCACCAGGATCTCCAACTCCTGTCGGATGGCCACCAACTGTCGCCTAGCGTCCGCCAACTGGGCCCGCAGGTCGGCGATCATGGTATCACGAGCATCCTGCATTGCACGTAAGTTAGTACCACATGCATATACATATAAAAGAGTGAAGCATTCTCATTTCACTTACCCCTGCCATACCACCAAGGAAGAGGCGGTCCCCATACGTAGCCCGGTACCGTCTCAGGTAATCAGTACTGTCCTGTACATGGGACACCACTGGGACCCCGCCCTGCTGCCAGTCCTGGTACTGTGCTGGGAAGCGCGTACACCAGTCCACAACCTTCGCCTTCCCCTTGGTCTTTCGCCCAATGCGGGCCGGCTCTTCTACATCAACCCACTCCTGGGCTAGCCCCAACGTCCTCATAACCAGCCTCAGCCGAAGCGGCTCGATCTCGTTCAGGCAATGGACCCACACGTCCCACCTGAAACGAGGAAGACCCGCTACAACCCAAGGCTGGCCAGTGTCGCCCATGCCCAGGTAGGGTCTCCACACCACCTGCATCACCATACATACATCATGTTAGTTACCATTCAGTCACATGCATAAACACAAAAAAATCATACGCATCATACCATGGCCTCAGGATACTCGCTCAGCTCCCGACGAAGCGACGCCAGCTGGTAGCCGTGGGGTGCTGCAACCACGACCGGCCTCCATCGCCGCGCCAGAGGCACGGCCCTCCTGTTACCATGCCTAGCCCTCCCCATCGGGAAATAGTAATAGCTCCACACCTGCATCCATCATACATCATTAGTACAATAATTGCATATTTAACTGTGGGAATGCATAAATAAAATGTTTACCTGGAGAAAAGGTGCGAAGCCGCTGACTGTCGTCTCCTTCTCCGAAGTCTGGGAGAGATCAGCAATCAAATGGGCAAGCAGAGCCGCTCCCCACGCATAGTGCCCCACTCTGTCCAGATCTGCCAAGATCCCGAGGAAACGGCAGTGGATGCCATCCCCCTTCGTCCCCAGCAGAAGGCGGCCCAAGAAGAAGAAAAGAAACCTCCGGAGGTCTAGATCCACCAGCTCCCTCTCGCTCGGATCCTGGGTGAAAGCTGCACGGGCATCTCCCTCCAATCGTGCCAGAAACTCCGCTCCAGTCTCGCTAACCCGCTACCGCGGGTCAACGAATCCGAGCGCCTCCATGATCTCCACTTGGCCAACTACCCTGCTGTCTCTATCAGTCAGGCTCGTCTCTAACCACAGCAGGTCCAGGGCACTCTCTCGGTAGTCGGGATAGGTGACCCCGCTCACCGCCTCTCCTTCAACCCGTAGCCCGGTGATCCGAGCCACGTCCTCGAGTGTCGGCACCATGTGCCCCCAGGGCATCAGAAACGCCCGGCTCGGCGCGTGCCACCGCTCCCTCAATGCCTGGATAAGAGGAAGGTCGAGCCGGAAGGGCTCGATCCTAAGGAAAGCTCCAAAGCCCATGGCGTCCACACGCGCCCTCTGGAAGTCCGGCAGCCCACGGTATGCTGCCACCACTAGGGACCAGCTGATCCGTCCTTTCATCACACCCTGCACACCACAAAACCAATAAAAAATACATCAGCATCATGAATAATATTAAACAATAACACTGCATATACTACTTATTCATTTTATTTTATTTTCCTTTTTTAAATATTTATTTTTTGTGGAGGCGTCCAGGCCCCTGGACGCCTCCTTTCCATTTCCTTTATTTTCTTTTATTTTTAGAAAAACCCAAAAACAAAAACAAAAATAAATAAAATATATATATATATATTATTATGGAGGCGTCCCATTCCCTGGACGCCTCCTTTTTTTTAATTCTTTTTATTATTTATGAAAATAAATAAATTAAAAAAGAACAAAAAAGAAATTATGGAGGCGTCCAGGCCCCTGGACGCCTCTTTCCCTCACACCCGGCGTTCTCCACACAGCCTCTCGTCCGCCCTTTTAACCCAGTGAACCAATAGAATGGAGGTCTAAGGGGCTTACCGGATCATGCTCGTCCTCTGCCGCGTCGCCAGCATCCACTGCAGCCTCCAAGGCCAAAGGAAGAGCCTCCTCACCCGCGGCAATCTCCTCCGCCGCAGCAGCCCACTCGGCATCATCCCTCAGCCTCCTCGGACGACGAGCCCGTCGTTTCCGCTTCTCTGGACCCTGGCTCGATCCTCCTCGCTCCATTGGGACTAAGAATGGGTCGTCTAGGGTGACTGGGTCGTCAGAATGAATAGTAAATGAGCAAAAGGGGGGGCCAGCACTTATATATAGAAGCTACCTCCTTTGGGGCGTCCAGGCGCCTGGACGCCCCCACATTTTTTTTATTTTTTTTCAAAATTCAAAAAAATTGGGGCGTCCAGGCGCCTGGACGCCCCCAAAACAAAAAAAAACCAAAAAAATAAAAAATAAAACATAGGGGCGTCCAAGACCCTGGACGCCCCCAAAACAAAACAAAACCAAAAAAATATTAAATAAGAAGTTGGGGCGTCCAGGACCCTGGACGCCCCCAAATCAACAAAATTTAAAAAAATCAAAAATAAAAAAATAGGGGCGTCCAGGCCCTTGGACGACCCCAAGATAAAAAAACCTAAAAAATCAAAAATATAAAATTAGGGGCGTCCAGCCCCTAGACGCCCCCATAATAAAAAATTTTCAAAAAAAAAGTATATATATATAATAAAAGTAAAAAAGATAAGAGTATGTATATAATCCAAACAAAAGAAAAAACACAAAGAAAAAGAAAAACCACAAAAAAAGATAATAATAATTAAGTGGACGGGGGTCCCAAAACATCAATGCCAGATTTTATTCCATCAGAAAGCAGAATGAACTACATCAGGGGCTTAGGCGCCTTAGGCCTTAACTTCCCCAGTTCGGTTACATAAGCCCTCCACGGCTCGCATTCTTCCACCACGTGCGCTAAGGCCTTTCCCGCAACACGTATCTTCCAGGGAGCTTTAATGGCCTTCGCTTCCTTCGCGTCCGCTTCAGTGCCCAACTCCCTTTTCTTCAAAGGAATGATGCCAGTCGGTGGCGGGAACGAATGGCGTGGGATGCCAATCTGGAGGCAGCACCGATGCGCATTATAAAGGATGAACTCGGTCGCGCCGATCAGTTGAAGATCAACTTCGGGAGAAGGCCTCATGAGGAGATCTAGCGAAAGTAAACATGCCGGTGCGCAAGTAAAGAAGCCTTGTGTCACGGTGCGGAAGTGAGACCGCCAGTCTTCGCGTTTCTTCAGCCACGGAACGCGGTTCACTACAGTACCACCGAACCCTAACACGTCGGCTATGTGATGAAGAGGGCTTTGTTGGAAGAGCTTCGAAGCAGTTGGCATTCCCTCACGGTGGTCGAATTTGAAGTGCAAATCAAGCCAGCAACTCAGGACAAGTGCGCAACCAAAGGGAGACTTACCCATGCTCGAGGCAGTAAGGCCACTATACAGGTAGGCGAGGACAGCGGGTCCCACCCTTTTTCCACGCCAGATCCCGCAGATAGCACTCAGTTGGTCTTCCTCCACCATGTTATCGGTATAAGGAAACAAAAGAGCACCCGCCAGACAGATAGTGAACCCCTTCATGATTCCCTCCAAATAGTCATCGTCTGGTGACCCTCTTAGGGCGTCCATGACCCACTCCGCGAGCTTTTGGAGATCGATCCCCTTTTGAGTACGGACCTTTCGGGCTGCGTCGGGCGGCATGAAGCTTCCAAGGATGCTTTCAGAAGTCCCCCGTGTCAGCATCCGCATAGCCTTCACCTTCTCGTCACTCTTGAATTTCTTCAATCCGAGCAGAAGTTTCACCTCCTCAAGGAGGATGGTCACCTCGAAGGTCGGGAAGATAAAAGTGTGGGTCTGGAGATGCCAGCTCTCCACTAGTGCGCCCATAGCCGCCCAGTCCATACGAATCTTCTCGTAGTGTTTGGCGTGAATAAGGAGCCCCTGCAGATGCCACTTCGAGAGTATGGCCCTCATGCCGATGGAGATGTTGGAAGTTAGCTTTGAAAGCCATGGCAGTTTGGAAAACTTCCTCGGGCCTGGGAAGAGTGGATATGGCTGGAAGAGAAAAGAAAGAAGAAGAAATGAAGGAAGTAAGAAGAAGGCTCACGTGGAAAAAATTTGAAAAGAATCAGCTTACCATATGCGACATGATCGTCCCACTCAGATGACCCTCGAGGATGAAGAGTCGCATGATCTCGCTGCTAGGCCTGCTCCTCTTCATAACGCGGGAAGACTCTCCTTCCATCTTGAAATCTCTAGATTCTCCTCTCCTTCCTCTCCTGAGCTTCCAAAACCCACCTTAGTGCATCTGAATGAACTAGCCTAAGGGGAGTTCTTATAGGAAGGGAAGATCGCTACAGGACAGAACATGTCACATCAGCGGTCAATGTCAGGATTTTGACTAGATCTCCTTCCCATTGTGGTGCGATTCTGCTACTTTCTGATGTTATTAATCCATGCTGGCCTGTGCAGGTTTTACTAACGGACATCTTTGTCCTATCTCCTGTCCCACCTTTCAATGGTTGGTCCCACCATGTCATGCATCGTAGTATATGATACCTACGCTACTAGAACATGTCAAGGACCTTGCGGCCCGAACGAATCTGGGATCTGAGTTCCCCTTCAACAAAAACGGTGATGATCCCAGAAGAATTTAGGTTGTACGGATAGACCGTTAATTTGTGGTAGCATGGGGACGACGGTTCCATTCAGTGAGTTGGTGCGCGGATAAACGGGCCCCAGCCCAGTGTCGGCTCACCGGATCGGTATCCTGACCCGTTCTTAACAAGTTGACAATATTATCCTTGGCTATTTTCTATTTTAGTTTGTTTTAAATTTTTATTTTAACCCAGCATGCATTCATATAGGATTTTGATTTATTGCGGAAGATCATTCAAGTGATACGATTGCGAAGGCCGTTGTGCTTCAATTTCTACAAATATGAGATATTCCACTCCGAATGAAATACTGAGTTTCCTTGAAACGGCCCTACGCTGCTCTTCCAAAGGAGACCCTTGTTTGGACAGACCCTCAGATATTCCTTTTTTACCTTGCTTGACCCACCTTGGCCGCAGCACTTCCACATTGGCTGGTAACCGCTCCCCAAAGGTGAAACCTCCGGTTTATGACCCAGGTACTTCCACACCGAGAAGTTGGTCTCTTTTTCGTGCCTGAGCGCACATCTCACCCTCCCTTATTTGATCTCCGTCCAAGCAATCGTCAAAATTTGAAAGACCTCCTTCAAGGTCACCTCATTGAAACTCCAGGAAAAATTCTAAACAGTACGTCAAAAGCGTGTCTCATCACACCTTGGCATCAACTTATCAGTCCGCTCCCACTTCATTTCACTCCACTTCGATACCATTCCACTACGTGTCGCTCCCTTGCAAAGCAGACGCCAAGGTGGGGCAGCTGTAGACACGCCATTCTTGACGTCTCCTGAGAAAGTCTCATATTACTATACAACGCCCCGCAACGGCTTACGCATTTTGAATCACTCGAGTGCTTCCTTTTCTTGGGTCTTCTTCTGCCTTTTTCGGCATTCGGAATCGTCCCGTCACGGCATTCGGACGGCATCAACACCAGTCGAACGCGTCAGGAGGTTCCGGAACCAAGAAGGATGTCTGCCGGGCGGCCGCTGACTAGGACCCGGGTGGGTCTTAATGGGGGCGTCCAGGCCCCTGGACGCCCCCATTCTTTTCTTTTCTTTTATTCTTTTCTCAGGGCCCAAAACCAAATAAAAAATATAAAAAATATATATTTTAATGGAGGCGTCCAGGCCCCTGGACGCCTCCATAAAAACAAAAATAAAAAATGTGTGTAAAATGCCAGTTGGCATAAAATATATATATATATATATATATATATATATATATATTAATGGAGGCGTCCAGGCCGCTGGACGCCTCCATAAAAACAAATATAAAAAAATCAAAATGCATAAAAAGATAAAACAAAAATAAAAATAATATATTTTGGAGGCGTCCAGGACCCTGGACGCCTCCATCAACTGTCTCACGGGCGCCAGCCACCGAACGACGGTTTGTCGTGTGTGAAAAATCCAAATTATGGAGACGTCTAGGCCCCTGGACGCGCCCATTTCTGAATCACGAGGCGCCGCACACAAAACCACGCGTTGTGCCAAACCGCGTGCGACCGTCGTGGGTTTTCGGTGGACCTGTTTGAGGCGTCCCATTCCCTGGACGCCTCCACAAAAGTATTCCGAAAAAATTAATAAAAATAGAATAAAATATTAGTTCGGCCCTGATGGAGGTGTCCAGGGTCCTGGACGCCTCCACCCTCCGGAGCCCTATAAATAGAGGCCCACCCCCTCAGTTCTGGAAGAGCTTCGAAGTGATCCGATAGGCTGCCGGAGCCCAGAGGCTACGGAGTCATTTTCTAACCCGTGGGTTCTTTTGTAGGTGGAGGTTCTGCCGGCTTCTCGGGTGCTCACGCTCACGAGAGGAAGGTCGTCTTCATCAACCGCGCTTCCACGTCGTCCCCACGCTGCCGGAGCTCCGCCGGATTTCACCATCGGCACATCCAATAAGCCAATTCTTTCCTTTTCTTCGTAGTTCTTTTGCATTCATCATCTTGCATCCCCTATCCCCCTTCATAAGGGCGCCTTTTCTTATACACTTCTTACATCCATCATCTCATTTTCCTCCTACTCGAGTCCGAGAGGGGTTTAAAAGATAACACCAACCAGGTGTGTGTCTTGCCATCATTTCATTATTTTTATCGCAAGGATTTTGAATACTACACCTCCATCTTTCTAATCCACTTGTCATTTGTTTGTCGTTATTTTGCAAGGGTAGCCGAGGAAAGCCCTCTCCGTCGGCCGGCCGGAGGGAGAGGAAGAAGCAACCCGCCATCTCCCGCTCTTGAGGTAGGCGCGATCACTTTCTTATTTTGGGGTCTTTCGGCCCCTGGCGATCACATCTTATTTTCGAGGCCGCGGCGAGTCACTTCCCCAATGGCCGTTTAAATTTCCGTTCTTATATTCTCTTTATATTCTGTTATATTCTGCTCATATTCTCGAGGCCGCGGCGAGTCACTTCCCCAATGGCCGTTTAAATTCACGTTCTTATACGTTATATTCTTATCTGTTTATGTTCTCGAGGCCGCGACGAGTCACTTCCCCAATGGCCGTTTAAATTCCCGCTCTTTGTATTCTCTTTATATTCTGTCATCTTATTCTCTGCTCATATTCTCGAGGCCGCGGCGAGTCACTTCCCCAATGGCCGTTTCAATTCTTGTTATTTAATTCCTGCACCATTCCCGTCCCCCCGAGGCCGCGGCGAGTCACTTCCCGCTATGGCCGTTTAACCCCCATATCTTGCTATATCACACTTGTCCCGCTCGCCCCGCCGGAGCAATCTCCCGTGGTGGACCCTTCTCTCTCTTCTCTTATTCCTGTGTTGCAGCAAACAAACACAAAAAAAAGGAGCCCGCGCGCTCCGCGTCTTCTCCGCTCTTCCCCGAACCGCGTGACGTCGCTCACAATAGTGTGTAAAGATAAAGATGGGTTCAGAGAACGACAGAGATGTTCATGACACCATAGAAAGATTGACTCTAAAAACATCCAGCTCCCCCTCAGTAAATGCAGGATCAAAAACTTCAAACAAGTTCAGATTTCAGAGAATGTTGAGCCAAAGCGAGTTTTAGAGCTGATGAAATCAGATGAGACCAACTAACTGTGTAGATTACTGAAAGCACAGAAATAACACAATTAGCAAGACGATGATTATTCAGTGAGGAATTTTTTGGTTGATTGAAATAAGTAAGAATGTTTCAACCGAAGTGGATAGAAATGGGATAAGAGCAAAGGACAGATGTGCAGTCATGCAATTTTAAATACATGATTTATGCTCCTCCTAAAATGCATGCATGAGTTGTCAAGCGGTAAATATCAGGCTGACATGATAATATTCCTGAATGCAAACAATTTTTAGGGCTTATCACTCATTTGAGCAACCCTATGCACAGAGACAAATTCTAGAATGCATGAGCTCCACTAATATATGTGCATTCATGTCAGGCACTCTTTTTGAATTTTTAGTATGATGGCATGAAAATCATGCAGAGGATTAATCTGACCAAGTATGCATGAATCACAAAAATTATCTTGACAGACTCCCCATGAGTTTATGCACTATGTGACTGAATTCTAAGTGCAATGTATGCAATGAGATCTATGCAGAAAGTTTTATGAAAATATGCTCATGAAGTCTAGACTGCTCTATGTGCAATATGACCCATGGTACTAGGCAGAGGACTTGGTCTAAAGACCACCTCACACATAGTAAGAACCTCCAGACAAATTGCATTTGCCCTTTAGTAACTTACCATTTGATATACCATGGTGATCATGCATGACAATGAAGTGCAAATGCAGTCCTATATGCAACAGTTGACTTTGTGAGATACACAGGCTGATTTCAATCATCATCCATATGCATTTCAGATTCAGAGAATGATATGTAATGCAATTAAAAAAAATTCAGCTTATGCATTTGAAGACTTATAAAGGACAATGCAGAAAGTCAAATTTTGATGTAAGCGTGTATGCATGAAACAAATAAAACATGATTTGAAAAAAAAATATTTGAAAGCTCAAGTATCCAAACCTATGAACATGCCGTAAATGGGGTTTTTACCATACTTGGGTGCCTTGGTTTATTGAGCCCCCTTTTTATTCTCCATCCCCAAGGCACTCCTGCAAAATAGATTCTTATTTTGCAGATTTAGGTACCCAAGAGTTCTTGGGTCCTACATGGTTAGTAGCACCTCTGATGGGTGCTTTCCACAACCTTTGGACTTTTGAATCATCAAATATCATCAAAGAGCAATTGTTCATGGAATGTCCAACTTGACCACAGTAGTGACATGATAAACCATATTTTGAACTCTTTTTGTGCACATTAACATTAACACTAACACGGGATCTATGTGCATGTTCATGGAAGTTTCTATTTTTATCATGGAAATTTTCTCTTTTATTACCACCAAGCACATTCTCTTTTGCAGAGAATCTGGCATATCTAAAATTAATATTCCTTCCCTGGACATGCCAACAGTCTTTGACTGTATGGCCAGACTTGCCACATTCATGGCAATAAGGTCTTTTTGGAGTAGTGGTTCTCCTAGGAGCCCTGAGTTTAGCCCTTTTAAAAAACCAGCAATCATGCTTTGCATGACCAGATCGTCCACAAAGGGAACATTTGAGTTGTCTCTTCTGGGCAAACTGATTCTTGGGTGAGCTTTTAGTCAAATGCACATATGTATTTTCTGAATTTTTAATTTTCTTCATTCTATTATGAGCATTCAATTCATCAGATTTCATGATATAACAACTGTGCATCACATGACCGAATCTTCCACAATAATGGCATGAAGTTTTCTTTGTATGATTGTGTAGAGGTGCATGTGACTTGTGTGCAGTACTCATTGTATCAGCAGGAATACTTTTGATCTTTTAATGTGGAATTTCTTTCTTTTTCAATTTTTGAGTTTGTTCGGTAGTTTTGGGACTGACAGTGGATTTTTGGTTCCTCTGAGCATTGAATTGGAAGATAGGTGCACTGGATGTGCTAGTCGGCTCAGAACTACACACAAATGAAGTGTGAAGCTTACTGTCAAAGCCCTTTTTATTAGCTGGGTTAAAACCCAGACCCTCACGTTGGAAATTAATTTTGCTGCCAATGAGCTTATCCAAACTATCCTTTCCACTCACAAATTTTTCAAGAGTTTTGTTCAAGTTAGAGATTTCATATTCAAGTTTTGAAACATGGAGCTCATATCCAGCTATCTTCTCTTCATAGCAAATAGCATTATCATTCAACATTTGATTAACAATTTTTAGACTTTTAATTGCTTGTTCTGCATTTACCAACTCATCAGAACTATCCATGCTCACGCATTTACTTTTTTCAAATGTGATTAGTCTCTCAGATATAGCTGTGTTTAGATGTTTCAACTTGTTAATTTCCTCTTTCAGTTTACTGTTTTGCTCCTGGAGTTCATCATCAAACACCCAATCATCTAAGGAAGACTGACATTCATAAAACATTTCTTGTTGTTTTTCATATTGAAGTTTGTCGAGATTTTTCTGAAGCACTAAATTTATTACTCTATCAGCCTCCAGTTTTTCAGAAATCAATTTATTTTCACTTTCAAGATTCATTTATTTATGTTCAGATTCCTTAGACTATTTTTTGAGTTTTTCATTCTCAGATTTCAAATATTCCAATTCTGTAGTAATAGCATCAAAATCTATTAATTGTCTTCTGAATATACCATTTTCAGTTTTCAGAATTTCAATATCCTCACTTACAGAGTCAGCATTCTCAAATTTGTTTAACTTCTTTTTCAGGGATTTCTTCTGTTTCCTCAATTTTTCATAGGACTCTAACAAATTAGCATATGCATCTTCCCATTCATCTACAGTAAAGTTCTCAAAGGGGTTTACCTCATTATCATCGTCCTCCTCTTCATCTTGGTTGCTGTCATTATCCATCATGCATCGATCTTGATTTCCACGGTTGGTAGTCTCCAATTTGTTTAAGATGTCTTTGGCAGATCTGCATTCATGAAGACACGAAAGGATATAAATATCAACAGCGGCCTTCATTAAATTTAATGCCTTCAAATTAATAGCATTCTTTGATCTATGATTTTGTCCAATTAGATTTATCTTTAGGTAATCAGTGTGGACCACATGAAATTACCTTCCATAGATCATGATTTGTTGTTCTAACATAGCTATGCATGCTGTTGAGCCATGAATCAAAGTTGGAGCAGTTGAAAACCGATGGATGAGCCATAAAAGTAAATCAACAGACAATTCAATGCAATAGATTGAACACACTTAGAAATGCACCAAAGAGACTGCAGGATCTACTACAGATCGTTGGATCCTGTGAGGCAATAACCTTGCTCGGATACCAATTGTTAGAATGTATGGGGTGCAAGGCACAGATTCAGAGGGGGGGTGAATGAATCCCCTTTCAGAATTTTGCCCAAATTAAAACTGTAGCTAGAAATCGTGTGGAAGTCAAATCAATTTAGCTAGGCTAGACAAGTGTTCTAAAGAGACTTACACTTGAACACTTGATTATATGTTCTTATGCGAATCTCACTCAAACACTTGAATTGCATACCCAGCAAGCAACCAGCAACCTAAAACTCTACTAAACACGCGGATGACACTTCGCAGCAGGGTTGGAATTGGACTTATAACAGACAGAGAAGCTTCAACTAGATGAAGGCCGACAGTATCAAAAGGAAATGCTCCTAAGCAAGCATCTATTGTGAATAGCAAACCCAATCGGAAACAACAAGTACGATCAAACCATTTCAGAGGCCAACCTACGAATGGGGGGTAGAGGATAGGGAGCAAACACACCAAAGCAATCATGCAACTCACAGGATTTTTTAGGTGGTTTAGCTAACCCAGAGTTAGCCTACGTCCACCCCTCGCTCCCACCGAGCGAGGAATCCACTAGCACAGGCTAGAAAAATAACGTAGACTCAGTCTGCTACAAATGCTGCCTAACAGCTTGACCTAGAGGAACACTCTCCTCTCTTCCTCCAAACCGGAGGGAACCACTAGTGACAGCCCGTCACTAGCAACAGGAGACACCAGTCTCCCTTCCTCTAAACCAGATGGAAAACCGTGAGTGACACCCAATCACTCACACCCGGAGAAACCAATCTCCCTTCCTTTGAATCCACAAAGGGCAACCGGAGATAAATATCCCTTCTCCTGAATCCTCAGGAGGAACCCGTGAGTGACACCCCGTCACTCACATCCGGAGACACATGCCTCCCTTCTTCTGTTCACACAGAAGGAACCCCAATCCCAAAGCAAGGAATCGAAAAGATAATGTGGAGAATGGAAAATAAAAGAAAGAACACAACAGATAAAATGAAAAACTATAGCTCTCACAGGAGCAAGAGACTGTTCAGGATTTGATCCTGGAACAGACAAGCTTCAGATCTTCAAATAGAGCTCGGCGGAAACTCTGTATATTTCTTTTCTCTCTTCTTTTTCTTTTCTTCTCTCTGGCTCTCGCTCTTTTCTTCTTCTCTGGTGGTTTTCTACTCTTGCAGCTGCTCTCTTTTCTTCTGAACTTTTTCTCTCAAGCTTCGCTGCCCCTTGAAAATGATCCGCACACGCACACACACACACACACACACACACACACACACACACACACACACACACACACACACACATATATATATATATATATATATATATATATATATATATATATATATATCTTCAACCGATGGGGTCCACATAGTCACGCCTTGGGCGTGTGGAGGGAATACTCCCACCAAGAAGATTCTGGAGCAGCCCTACCACGTGTCAGCCTCTGGTTCAAGGACGATCCATGTGGCTTTAGTCTTCCTGGGATGATCCACCTTGGATCACATGCCACTTATCATTGTTACACAAATCCACGTGCAGTCAACCTCTGCGTCTCCCAGGTGTTTGAATATATGTCAGTTCATCCTTGATGAGTTGGTTGAATCCTTATATGGTTCAAGGCAAAATGTGCTCAGACCCTGTAAGAGACAATGAACAATTGTGCACTGACGTTAATGTATATAATGCAGACATAGCGTGAACCAAACCAACTAACATAGACTTTATTCATCTAGCACAGACTTCAGTCATGAAGTAAGTCCAGCTAGCATAGACCTTACGTTCAAAGCAAGGCTAACTAGCATCGACCTTGGTGTGAAGAACTACTACTAGCATCGACTAAGTGCACAGGACAATGCAAGGTAACACGGACCTCATGCAAGACTAGCACTGACCATGTATGCAAGTATGAGAACGTGCACAGACCTGAGAATGCGAGGTTGCAAATGTGCACCGACCTAGTTTGCCAAAAGCAAACATGCACAGACCTTATACGTGTTGAACTGAAATGTGCACCGACCTAGTTTGCCAAAAGTAAACATGCACAGACTTCATGTTGCATGCTCAGTAAACTAGTTTGCCAAAAGTAAACATTCACCGACCTTCATTCTGTGAATAGTATCTAGCTTCAACCTTTATGTGCATTTTTTCTACACTAGCGAAGGGTGCACCGACCTAAACCTGCACCGACTTTACAAGCACAATGCCAAACCTGCACTGACCTTCTATGTACGTAGGAGAAAGATGCACCGACCTTGTATCGCACACGGACAAATGTGCACCGGCCTATGTGCAACTTGCACAGACCTTAGTATGCACAAAGTGTAACTAGCATAGACCTGAGTATGTGACATCGCTTGCTAACACCGACCTGATATGCACAGGACTTGCATACTAACACTGACCTTTTATGCAACTAGCCTCGACGTTGTATGCATATGGCTGAATTCTGCACTAACTTCTATAGGTAGGATGCGAGATATGCACGGACTTTGCTTAGCGCAAGACAAAAACTTGCACCGACCTTAAGTATGTGTGAAGAACATAACTAGCACCGACCCTAGTTATGCATGAACTACAACTAGCATCAATTTTGGTGTGCATGCCAGCTATTTGATAAAATGACCGTGCAAGTGAAACCATGCAGCATTGTATGACAAAGTGTTAACCTTAATAAGGAAGGGTTTAAGCACTGACCTATGTTTTTTAGATTGAGATGAACAATGATTTTACCTGCCTGGCGTTGACTTTTGTCACCAGCGTTGACTGTCGTTTCTTGCCTTTTTTATGTATCTTTGGACCATGTTCTGACTGACATTGTTCAGACTTAAATATATGTTTGATGAGCTCATTAATTCATGCATCATAGTTCTATCATTAAGATTATAACTGATGAGACATAATAGTTGACATCATCAAAATCACAGAGGGTACATAACACACAATTCCGCCGTTGGACATGAAGGTCACGACCATAACCCACATACTCGTTACCGAACTCATAATCATCCACCTCGGGGGCTCGACACCTCCTATCATCTACCCCTTGAGCCCTTGGCACAACAGGTTGCTGAGCCGGCTCATGTTGACCATTCGTCGGCACGGGGTGCGCTCTAACTGGGGCTCTCTCTAGAACGATAATTCTCCCCACCAAACCCTGAATAGACTGGTCCGACGATTCGGCCCGATCCTCTAAGGCCTTCATTCTTCCTTCCAGACGTGTGCCTAAGCCATCTACACGCGTACTCAGACCATCCATACGCGTATTGAATCTATCCATAAGAGTTCGGAACATGTCAGCCATAGAAGGCTCATCGGGACTATGGACTCGGGGATCCGCCATAGGTGGTAGTGGTGGTGAGTATTGGGTACCTCTACGGTGTGGGCATGCAATGACACAGGGGTTGGAGTGCACTGACTAATGTGAAATGAAGGATCTAGACTCAACCAATATCCAGTACGTGGTGAAGTTATTGATCCAAAGATCCAACTCACACAAGGATGCTACCTTCCCAATAGGCGTAACCTATCGTTCTGATAATACCTTTTGATATACCGGGTATAGGAATGGAATGCAACACCTACGACAAGACTACCCTAGACTCAAACCATACTTTGATACCAATTTGATGCGGGATGGGACACGAATGGGTTAGGACCTATGACTCAAAGTGCGGCTAACACTTGCTTGCTAAAGGTAAGCCGGGCGACTGACCTCTGTGGCGTTCCTCTGGGTGGAGGCGTCTCTCAACAATAAACTCTCTAGCCCAACGATCGTCCCTGCGAGGGAAGCATGGGATTGCAGCGGTTAAGGAACCACTGTCGCCTAGGGTGATGCAGTTCGAGCTCGGTGCTCGACTGGGGCTATGGAACGGGTGCTCACACTCTCAATCGCGGTGATTCGTAACTGGCTAGGGGCCCTACTCGCTCAGGCATGGCCTATATGAAAGCATATTAAATAAGCAAATGCTGAGAAGAAAAAGAATGTCGCGCGTACCTCCACGACTAGCGCGTAGGAAAGAAACCCCGGCCGAGTCCGACAACCCCGATACACGACAACAAAAGTAATAATACAACCTAAATATTAATGCCCACTCCTCGCAAAGAGATAACAGGCCACAAACGTGAAACTCGGGGCTGCAGGAGCGCGGGTTGACGGGCAGCACTCAAGGAAGACGAGGAGCCAAAGAGGAGAGGCTTGGTTCTCGATCGATCGGTTCTGCCCACTCTGGCCAGACTGCGCATTCAACTTGCAATAGGTGGTACGGCTTGATCCGGAGTCGGAATGGAGTGCCGTCTATTGGAACACGTAGTGGACTGGATGAAGAATGACCCGTCCGAATGGTGCATCTGAATCTGCTTCTGTCTGGGCGTGACGGCGTCTGTAAGGCAGCTCTGATACTACTCGCGTAGAACTGCACAGAAGAACAAGAAAAATAGGAAAAGGGGGTTACGGTGTGGGAACGGAGCATCGCTTGCTGGGGGAATGTCGATGACACCTAGAGGAAGGTCCTGACCAAAGGACTTGGTCAGAACTGGAGAGAGGAAGTCATGGGATCTCCTCCAAGGAGCGGCAGGTTCTGGGCTGGATCTGCACAGGTTGGCCTGCGCAGCCTTAGCAAACTCATCGCCACGCTCAGCACAGGCATCAGAATAGCGCGTGCTCAGTTGCGTCACGAAGAAGATAGAAAGTTGCACGACTCATCCAAACCTAAGGCCATAAGGCGTTGAGAGGATGCCTAGAGGATTTTCGTAAGAAGGAAGAATAGTTCTGTCTCGTAAGGACAAGTAGCAACGCGCGGCTTCACGACGAGAATTGTTGCTGGAGATCCAGAACTCCGATCAAGGTGAAACCAACGCTGAATTGTTCATGATTTGCGGAAGCTTCTCTGGTAAAACTACCAGGTCCAGATCCGATCAGGAAGGCACCATGGTTGATGTAGAAACCATGGATGAGCTTAGGGCAGACAGATCTGGATCTGCACACGAGCGCGGAGTGGATCTCGTAAACGGAAGCCTCGACGTCGCATCGTCAGCGTGGGGAGTCACACCCCGGCTAGATCCCGTCGCAGGATCTAGGGTTCCTGAGCTTCACACTTAATGAGGAAGAGAATCACTCTCTCACAATATCAATATCTCTTTTTTTTCTTCATTAGCCTTCAAAATACAATACACAAGGCCATATATAGAAAGGCTAGATGTGGATGGGGGGGGCAAGAGAGAGCAGGGGGAGGTTCGACCAAGATAAGAGGAGGGGGAGGGAAAGACTTCTCCTCCTTGAATCAAGGAGGAGGTCAAGGAAGGCGGAAGCCACCTCCTTTGACCATGAAAGGGGCGCCCCTCCCCATTGGACCCATTCAAACCTCATTTGGCCCATTCAAACCTCCTACCCTCTTTGGCCCAATCCATGCCCAAAGAAGAGAAGCCCAATAACTCCCCCCATAATAGGTCCAATAAGGGTAAATAGTTAATTGTCCACGTAGGGACTAAATAAAATGGGCCTAACAAGGCCTAAAAGCAAGAAATAGCTTTTACTAAGCATCCATGTCCTCCCCGAGCCAAAGGGACTCCTGTGTGATCCTTGTACCCCGGCGTGTGCTACGGCGTGTGTCCTCACCAGCAAGTGCCCTCACTGCGTCGACCTCAATGGCTTCCCAGAAAGTGTTGTAAATGCTATTCGCAAAAGATGCGTTAACGCAAGCCATCAGATGCGTCGACGCATATGAAGAACGACTGAAAAATCTTCCAGCTCAATCGTCTGTTTGAAGGACCGTCTGTGCATCACGTGAACTGCCAAAATGTCAGATGTTCCCTCACGCAAAGTCAATGGCGGACGCCTCCAGAAAGTAGCTTTAAGGTCTGAACATATCTGAAGGCATTAAATGCCCATTTATCAAGAACCAATGGAAGCCAATGGGAAGACTCCAAGCCAATGAGAAGCCTCCACTGAATGTACCCAGTTCTGTAGAACAGACTCCAGGCTGGAAGACAGTCCTTCTCACTCAACCTCCATTCTGGAAGGAGAGTTCGACACCCCAAGCTCAATATCCAAGGTCCATCAACTCAGAACCTAGTACCTAGGATTCTGGAATGCTCTAAGGATCTGAACGACCCTAATTACTTCCTCTAGGATCAAAGGTGCAGATCTAAACTCTGTTCTATAAATATGTTGCCCCTTCCACCTGGGAAGAGTTGGCTGAGCATGCTTCAAGGTTACATCCTTTGGCTCGTCCCCAAGAGGAAAAGAAGAAGAAAAAGAGAAGAAGAGAGAGCAGTCCAGCGCCTGGATCTGCCCAATCCAGTGCCATGAGAGTAAAGAGAAGAGAAAGAAGAAGAGAGGAAGAAAAGAGTGAGGAGCCCTGTGCCTTACATGAGAAGAATCTGAGAAGAGAGAAAAAGATAGAGAGACTACAGTCTGGATCTCAGCTTCATGAACCAAGTTCAGAAGCTACATTTGGCTTTCTCATTTTCGCTTTGTGTCTTTCCTCTTGCACTTTCAAATCTATATTTCTGTGTGTGTCCGGTGCTCTGGCTAGAGACCGGAAGTGCTTTTTTGCTGCACTTGTAGCTTATTTTTCTTTGTTTGTGTGTGTGTGGGGGGGGGGGGGGGGGCCCCGCCCACGCTCGTGTGTGTGTGTGTGTGTGTGTGTGTGTGTGTGTGTGTGTGTGTGTGTGTGTGTGTGTGTGTGTGTGTGTGTGTGTGTGTGTGTGTGTGTGTGTGTGTGTGTGTGTGTGTGTGTGTGTGTGTGTGTTGAGGACTTCGTCCTCGTGTGAAAAAGCCTCACCGATTTGGTGAGGGGTGGACGTAGGTTGCAGGTCTACAACTGAACCACCTTAGAAATCCCTTGTGCGGTGGTGTGTCCTTGTGTGATTGCCTCCATCTCTTCTACCTCCATTTCACAAGGTCTTATAGTTTTATTTCTGCATTTCTGTTATGGCAGAACACTACACATTTTGTGAGCCATCCACCGTTTACCAGCATTCTTGCTAAATGAACAAAGGCTCACACTCACATCCATGTAGGGTCATCTTACACCTGAGAAAGATCCAATGATCAATGTTATTCCGCTGTGTGGTTCTTATGGAACCTTGCAATCTCAGGTTCTCACCTTAAGTTCAGCAAATCAGTGCTTGTAGTGCAACATACTTGTCTGACTGCTGGTTGTTCATGATGTATTCCCTCCGGTAATCAGCTCTCAATCTTGAGTAGCATGATACCTTGTGGATCTATAACAAGCACTCACATGTCCAAGCTCAATGCTATATCCGATGTGTTTAAACCAGAATGTTATCTGGTCAGATGTTTTTTTAAGAGGGCATTTTTTTTATAAGGGGATCTATTCAACCCCCCCTTCTAGATCCGGTTGCATCCCATGAGACCTAACAACGTCACCAAGAATTCTATAATGGTGACTTTGTGATGGTGAAGACAAAGAGGCTCTTCCTAGGAACCTCCTCTAAATTACCCGTGGAACAGAACCCTTTAAAATCATGAGGCGTATAGGCACCAATGCCTATGAGATAGACCTGCCCTCAGACAATAGAGTAAGCCCCACATTCAACGTAGCAGATCTCATACCCTACAAGGGCCGAACAGTGATTCCAAGTGAGCCATTTGAGACCGCACCATCAATGAGAGCCCGCCATGAGTAAATCGAGAAAAGACTGGATGAACATGTCGTCAACACTAGGAGCTGGGCATACCAGTGATACCTTGTCAGGTGGAAGGATCGGCCCCAGTCTAAGGATTTGGAGATCAGCCTGGAGGACCTACAGTGCCATGATCCTGACCTTCTGGAGCGCTACCAGAGTGGGGTGGACCCATACTCAATGGGGGTCAAGTTCTCTGCACCCCGGGGGAATTGATGGGGGCATCACACACTCATCACTCTGGTTGGGATCAGATATAGCGTCGTAATGCCTTAGAGATTGAGTATTGAGCCGCACAGGGTTATTACTCTTTTTTGAGTCTATATCTATGTATTTTCCCTTTTATTTGAGTCACTTTCTTAAGTTTAGAGTCATCATACCCTTTGATTACTCCCTTGGATGGTAAGGGACATTTTGTGTTTTGTCAAGAGTATTTTAGTCTTGTAAAAAATTGGCTTCTATAAATAGGGGTCCAAGGGTTTCCATTCAAGTAATGAATTCCAATTTAAAGACAAAATCCAAAGTGTTAATCCCTCGTCAGAAGCCTAGAGTGAGAAGCCCTAAGGTGGAGTGAGAAGCTCCACCCCCAACCCCTCTCTCTCTTCTTTCTCTCTCTAACGTGTGCCCTCCTCCCTCTCATCATCATCATCATCATCATCATCAGAGCCTTATCCCAACTATTTGGGGTCGACTACATGAATTCTATTCCGCCAAAGGTTTCTATCAAGTACTATATTCATATTTGAACCGAAAAAACTAATGTCCTTCCTAATAACATCGCACCAACTCATTTTAGGCCTTCCTCGAGCTCTTTTACTAACATCCACTAAGATTCAGGGTTAGTGGGGGTGGTTGGCTGTTGGGGAGGGGAGGGGAGAATTAGGGAAGGGAGAGGGAGGAGGGCCAATTATCTTCCTCTCTCTCTAGCTCCCAACCACCACCAACCATCCACCACCTACCCTAGACTTGGAAACCCAGTCCCAAAACCCATTCAACTCTCCATGCGCCCATTCCTTGCCCCTAGACACCCCTCCACTTACCAAGAGCCATAAGGAAAACAAAATTTCAAATTCCCTCTCCCTCCTAACACCCCCTACCCAAGCACTAGCTACACATCACCCTCCTACCACCCTCACCACCTCACACACCCACAGACCTCCTTCTTCTCTCTCTCACCCAATTCTGGTCGCCCTCCTCTACCCTCTCCACATTACACACACATAGACTCCCTCTACTCACCCCCCTCCACCTGTTCTGGTCGCCCAACTTTGCTCTTCCCATTCCACACCACCTAGCACCCCTCTCTCACTTCCCCCTCATCTATTGCTGTTGCTCGCCCTTGTGTGGTGGGAAGGTCATCAGAGGCCAGTCTTCTATTGGCCCCTGACCTCCAGTCGACATCCGAGGATTACCACTGCAAACATCATCCACGAATGGACCATTATCCTACGCCATTGAGAAGCATTTGCTATTGGTGCAAGTTCCTGTGTCACTCAGCTCCGGCAAAGGTTCCTCCTAGATCTTCGACGTGGGCTGCTGCTAGCGGGGGGCGAGCTCGCAACAGCGGCTAATTCGAAGTTGCACCGGGCCCTGGCAATGTGTCACGGTCAAAGGTGTCACTACCTATCCTTGGCATCCCCACCCTCCCCTTCTTCCTCTCGCACTCGCCTGGCCAACTTAGCGCCTCTCCCTATGTGGAGGTACATTTGGTTGGAACAAACCTTCCCTGCCCTGAGGTAATGTCACTCCCTGCCCTTCCCTGCCCGCTTTGGCCTACCACCCTCACCACCTCACACACCCACAGACCTCCTTCTCCTCTCTCTCACCCAATTCTGGTCGCCCTCCTCTACCCTCTCCACATTACACACACATAGACTCCCTCTACTCTCCCCCCTTCACCTGTTCTGGTCGCCCAACTTTGCTCTTCCCATTCCACACCACCTAGCACCCCTCTCTCACTTCTCCCTCATCTATTGTTGTTGCTCGCCCTTGTGTGGTGGGAAGGTCATCAGAGGCCAGTCCTCTATTGGCCCCTGACCTCCAGTCGACATCCGAGGAATACCGCTGCAAACATCATCCACGAATGGACCATTATCCTACGCCATTGAGAAGCGTTTGCTATTGGTGCAAGTTCCTGTGTCACTCAACTCCGGCAAAGGTTCCTCCTAGATCTTCGACGTGGACTGCTGCTAGCTGGGGGCGAGCTCGCAACATCGGCTAATTCGAAGCTGCACCGGGCCCTGGCAATGTGTCACGGTCAAAGGTGTCACTACCTCTCCTTGGCATCCCCACCCTCCCCTTCTTCCTCTCGCACTCGCCTGGCCAACTTAGCGCCTCTCCCTATGTGGAGGTACATTTGGTTGGAACAAACCTTCCCTGCCCTGAGGTAATGTCACTCCCCGTACTCTATACTATCGAGGTATTGCCCGCTTTGGCCTACCAACCTCACGATTTTATCCCTTTCTAACAGTGATCAGCTCCAGAATGGGGGACTTCCCGGGAGGTCACCCATCCCAATACTACTCCCCATTAAGTACGCTTAACTTCGGAGTTCTTTTCAAGAACTGAGTCAATACTTCAAAAGGTGCCTCAGTGATATAGAGTATAACTTAGCTATATTTGAGGGTGTTACAAGTAATCCCTCATGCGAGAGGTGTTTCACTTATTGTATACTAGGGCCTCATCACAAGCTACACCAGCGTTGCATGCAGGTCGTGCTAGCATGCATCCCCGCTCACCCTCGTCTCCGAGCGAGCCGATTTCTTCAAGCCGACATGGTAAGCAGTCTGCTCGCACCTCCTAGTTGAATTATGTTCATCTAATATTTCCGTAAGCTCGCGCCGACAGAAAGAGAGTGCACGGCCCCTACATTTCGAGCTCTTACTTATATCGCTGTTGCTGCTAGAGAATGGAGAGACACCCCTGCCCGAATGCACGATTTCTACCCGAGTTGGTCGCGGTCATCCTAATGCGAGGGTTGAGCTACCTTAAACTCCACTAACGCCCTGATTAGTGTGGGTTGACCATGGGTTCAATCATGTTCTACCATCACCAAGTCATCTTGAGAATTGGGTAACGTTGTGAGTGCTTGCCAATCCGTTGAACGGGGTCAAGAGCGCTTGCTTGTGTGTTTGCTGTGTAGGTCCAAGGCGTTCATAGGTATGTTCCCTGCATCCCGCGTCACATCTTAAGTGAATTGGCACCCCCCCCCCCCCACACACACACACACACTCACACACACATACACACCCGCACATGCACTCACGCGCGTGCGCACACACTAAATGTAGTAACATGAACACTTTACTACATTGTTATACACAATAAAATCTAAATATCTTAATATTGTAATACATTAACACATGAAGAAGTTTAAAGGGTTGAGGCATTAATGCATGAACAACAGCTATTCATGTGAACAAGAAATGTCTTTCATAAAGTTAAGGATCATCCGTCCGCCAGACAGTCTACTATTGAGCAAAAGTTTACAATGCGCAAAAGTTGACAACAGGGAGTAAGATGAGCGGATCCCTTCACTTAACAGTGGATCGGACATCTCTCAAAATAAAAATGGTTCATGTGAAGCAGGCCCGAAATTGGCCCATTTATGAACATAATATGAATTTAGGAAAAAGTTTGGATAGTTTTGTGTATAAAGCATCATTAGAACAAAACACATGTTTATCATATCATTAAAAATGCCAACAGACAAGATGAGGCACACCTACCTTGCACTGCATGAGTTATGACCTATCGAGGCGAACTCAATGGTTGTCCACGTGTGTGATTAAGGAAGCACGCTATCAACTCCCATGCATAGTTTGAATTTGAAATTTCAATTTTAATCATTGTAACTTATTTTTTATAATGTTTCAAACTTCACATGAGATGATCTCTCAACGAATCCTATATTCTCCTACAATCTAAACTTTTTTCAGATACCAAGAAAATGGGCGGACTCCCCCAATAAGATTTTTTTTAAATTTTTCCAAGAGAGATCTAAGGCAAACACTAGACATTCAGAAGGCGAAATTTGGAATGGATTTGTTCCCAAACAATAAATTCACGAAGATGTCTAATTTTCTTCCTCGATCCATCTTATACTGCAACAACATACAACAAATAACAACAGGAGAAAGATCACGCTGGAAAGTAAACTTTCTAACAAGGAGTTTTACCTGCTGCTCCACAGGGTGGTGTGACAAACCGAAAGTTTTGGTTACAGCTCATTAGGTAGAGTTCCGGAAGTGAGATCCTCAATGTTACAAATACGTGAAAAAAGTGGGAACCGCTATTACATTAACTTGCTTGTCTGCAAAAAATCTCATTTGTGAGTAGTGACCTCTCGAGCTATATTGGCTTACTTTGTGATGCTACACAAACCATAACGAACTAAAACTTTGAAGAAGATCAATGCTTTTAGAGCCCCCCCCCCCCCCCCCCGCACTTTTCATAATTACGTCTTAGTACAAAGGGAATTTGTCATCAACTTCTTCGGACCAGGATTCTAGACCCCCAATAATATCCTTGGCCAAGGAAAATCCATTTTCGTGAAGGAACTTAACAGCTCTTTGAGAATCATTTCCCCGTCTGCAGAGCACATACAGTGACGCATGTGAACCGGCACCCTGTTTGATTTCTTTCATAGCAGAATCAATTGTTGACAATTTCTCCTCCAAACTAGACAAGGGAATGCTGATGGAATTGGAAAGTGCAGCAATTTTGAAGTGGTGTGCTGGTCTAACATCCACCAGGATATGTGGTTCACAACTGTCAACTCGCTCCTTATACTCTCTACTGCTAATTCGAGCAGCCTTCGGGAGTAAATGCAGTGCCTCTTTTGACTACAATTGAACATACAGAGATGTGAAAAGACAACAGTCAGTCTTCCATTGTAAATGAAAAAGGGCCAGTCAGCTTTTCATCATAAATGAAGAAAAAGGTCTAAAGTCAATGACAAGTAACTTATGCTTAAAAGATTTAACGTTTTAATAGTGATTATACAATATCAAAGAATGCCAAATGATTCATCCCTTAAAGGAGCAGCAACAACCAGCAACTTGGGTTTTGCAACAAAACTAAAATGTGGATCATACAAACCTTTTGTGTCTTGAGCATGGTCAAGTTACTTGTTAGATATGTAATGATGGCTTCTACAACTGCATTTAGTCATTTAGTAGATGACAACCCAACTAAGGTCCACCATGGACAAGGTGAAATATTAGTGTTTTAAGATCACATGTATATAAATTTCAGAGTACATCAGAGGACTTTATATTCACATTACATTATATAAATGTTGAAAATATGCACTGACATTCTTCACAGGCCTTGAAACTGGCATGTCCTAATGGCACAGTGGTAAACAATGATCCCAAATTTTTTTGGCTTCCTCAACCTATAGGCTGTAGGAGAGGAAGATCTACCAAAGTTTCCTCCCATGGAATTTCTGCTCCCTTGGTGATGGAACCTTATAGGACGCTTGGCAGCATTTTCTTGTATTTTCTGCCCCAAAATAAAATTCTAAAAGAGAAAACTAAGGGTTAAATCTCATTTGGTTGGAATTCTTTTATTCTTAGTGAGGAGCACTGTGATCATTAATACCCTACAACAACCACCACCCCCACCTGAACCCCAACAAGGGGAAAAAAAAAGATGCTGAATTTTTTGAGGATAGTTTATCAGGACTCCCAATCCCCCAACCCAAGCATCCCATTCATGCACTTGCGCTTCCATTTCCTCCCTCTTTTTCTTCTCTCCAATGCTTTCTCTCTCCTCACTCCTCAGATAGGTCAGCCAAGCCAGAGGAGGCTAAGGAACTCTCTTAATGCTCCTGTTGCCATTGAGTGCAGAACAGACTACCTGATAAGGCCCATCTGCAGCTCAACATCCTGTAAGCTGAGAATGGGGCACCATCATGTGTGGAATGACCCAACACAACCAATGTCTGATAGCACCAGTGAGGTGGCAACCGTCATGGCTGCAGTAGTCATCCCTACAGCTCTTCTGAACCTGACTGCAATGAGTTCCTATACTGCTCTGGTGGCTGGCTGTTATGGTGAGATGGCAGCAAGCATGGGATGAATGCAGCTATCGTGAGACAGTGGCTGCCATGGCATGGCTTCATGGGTGCAGTGGCCACAGTCACCTGCTTTCAAAACACCCAGGTGCACCTGTTAAACTACCTAGTACATCCAAGGACTCCATATTCATGCTACATTACACAAGCATTGAAATCAGCTCTTATAGAGATGTCAATCATTTCTCCGCATGCCATGACAGTTGCATGTTTAAATGTCGAAATGTTTAGAGAAGCGTCCTCAAATTTTACTTCACTGCCATGATATTTGCACGTTTGAATGTCGAAGTGGACATCATGCCATGAATCACAGTGAAAATGATGATCCATTATACTTAGGCCTCCTCAACCCAAAGAGGAGGTGTTTCTTCCCATGGGATGATGGAACCCAATATAATGCTTTGTAGCATTCTTTCTAATATTCTCTCTCCCAAAAGAAATCCAAAGGGAAAAATGGTGGTTAAATCCCATTCAGTTGGATCTCCCTAAAGCAAGTGCTGCTCCTCATTAAACTCTCCCCCACACCCCACACCCAAGCCTAAGAAAAAAGTTAAAAAAAAAACACCCAACTTTTTTAGGAAAGTTTATCGGGTTTTTCATCCCCCAGCCACAACCATCTCATTTATGCTTTTTTCCATTCCTCTTTCTCCTTTCTCTAACAGTTCCTCTTATGTCAGCCAGGTAAGCCAATGCATGCCACAAGAGGTTGGGTTGTGTCAATTCTCTGGCAGCCATTGAGTGGGGAATGGGCTACCTGATAAAGAAGTATGCATGCACCAACCTCCTGCATGCGAGGTCAGGAATGTTGAGGACTGCACTTCATCAACCCAATAGATCCCACATTAGATATAACATGTGAGGTGGTAAGTACCATGGCCACAGCAGCTGTTGTTTAGCCCATCTCATCCTGCCTATGGCTGCCATGGTGACATTTCACTGATGTCATGGATGCTGAAGTTCAGTGCCTGCAACAGTGTCCCCCCTCCACAACTGTCACATTTACTAGATCACACATGTAAACTCCATCACCTCCATAGAGAAGGAACCTGAAGGGTAGCTATGGTTACTGGGCTTTTGGGGCATTCTATTTGGTGGTTTCCAACTGCAGCTGCAGTTGAGAAGGTGTTGCCATGGAAGCAGCTCATAGGGTTGGAAAATCAAAATTGGTGGACCTTTAGAACTTGCAATCCATCACACCATAAGCCCAAGTGGCCTCCTTAGCAGTGTTGAACAGATTGAGCTAAATACCACGCCTATGTTTTCCAAACTAGATCCATGGGTGATTAGGAAAAGGCGGGAGATGCATTAGAGAAGAGACACCATTCCTTTCCACATGATCACAAATCTGCCAAACAGATTGAAAGCTGGAACAGCGTAAACTCAAGAACTGAGACAAAATTTTGACAAAATAATTTTTAATGCACAATAGGCTGTGTGTGTGTGTGTGAGAGAGAGAGAGAGAGAGAGTTCAGCCTGTTCAATCTCTAGACCGACCAGTCTCTCCACCTTTTATATTAATTCAGAAGTAATACAACTAGAGAAATACCCCTCATAGAGAGGTGGAACATAGAAGAAAGAGAAAAATTACAGTAGTCCCTGAAAGTGTAGAAATTTGATAAAAGTCCAAACTGCCCCTTTTAACTGCTCCCTTGTCTACACTCCCCCTCAAGCTGAGCATAGATATCAAACATGCCCAACTTGCTCAAAGCTGGAGTAAAGTGAGCTTCAGTCAAGGCTTTGGTGAAGAGGTCTGCTGCTTGATCTTGAGATTTCACATAAGATAGGCACGACTCTCTAGAGTCCAATTTTTCTCTAAGAAAATGCCAGTCAATTTCAATGTTAACAATATTGATTGCTAACAATATTGATTGCTACTGTATTATCATAGTAGAGCTTCATAGGTAACTCTACCTGAACTCCTAGATCACTCAACAGAAGCTTTAACCATAGCAACTTAATAAGACCATATGCCATTGCCCTGTATTCTACTTCAACACTAGACTAGACCTGGCACACAATCTGTTTCTTACTTCTCCAAATGACTAGGTTTCCACCAAGCAGAGTGCAGTACCCAGTTGTTGACCTCCTATCATCCTTAGACTAGCCCAGTCTGCATCAATATATCCTTCAATTTTCAGATGGTTGGTCCTCTTGAAAAGAATATCTTTTCCTAAACAAGACTATAAGTAGCTCAAAATGTGTTCCACAACCTTCATATGAGATGTTCGGGGAGTATGCATATACTTACCACACCAACAGCATATGATAAGTCAGGCAGTGTCAAAGAAAGATGCAAAACTTTGCCAACCAATCGTTGATTCAAACTACTGTCTCTTAGAGAGTCTCTCACCATCTTGTTCTGTCAAATCATGATTGAGTTCAATTAGAGTAATTACGGGTTTGCATCCCAATTTTCCTATTTCAGACATCAGATCTAGAACAAATTTCCTCTGGCAAATATATATACCTTCTTGTGATCTGGCCACCTCTATCCCTAAGAAATATTCCAAATCTGCCAAGTCTTTGACTTAAACTCAATAACTAGTCCGTCCTTTAAAATTTGGATTCTGATGTGTCATCCCCAATAATTATTATATCATCAACATACACGAGAGTACTACAATATGACTGTTTATCACGCGGAATTTTAGGGTATTGTTGGATCACGGAACTTCCCCTCTATTCTTTCTCTTTGAAAGAAAATAAAATGGGGCGGTGTATAAATTTCTCTCTGAGTCTTTCAAAGGGAAAGGGGAAATTTATAAGGATGGACATATAGGCCTGTATAAATAGCCTGTACAGGGTTCATTCCGTGGATTTTGATCTAGGATCAGACGATGTGGGTTCGAGTGCGGGACGTTTCCCCACTGATCGAGGTTAGTGTTAATTTACACCGGCATAAAGTGCGAACACCCTTAATTAACTGTCAAAGAAACTCTAAGGTCTTTCATCTAGATTCTGACACTGAGGGCATATTCGCTTGCATGGTTCCAAGTTAACTCTCGTTCACTGCCAAAGAATTGACAAAATCGGGGTTTCATCAAAGGCCTCATTGGGTTAGACGAAGTCTTACGATTTGAGGGTGTGTATGCAATTTGCAGAAGTCAGAGACATACGTCAAGGTAATTTCTGGACTCCAGGGGTGTTTTGATGACTTTTGGGTTCTATGGGATATTTTGATAATTTTACCAAGTTAGGAGCTTTTCTATAATTTCTGAGTTGGAGAGAAACTATGGTGCAATCTCTAACTTCCAAGGGCACTGAGGCGGTTTCCGGAAGGTTTGAAAGCTATTTGCCCATTTCTAAACAACAGGGTATTTTTGTAATTTTACCATACCAAGAGCCAACTTAGGATTTTAGATGACACTTAGGTGCAAGGATGGTCTAACAAGACCCTTAAGTGGAAGAACGACTTTGGGTCCCATGAGGAGTACATGCGAGTTTGTTCTCAGGAGAGAGGGGCATATGTACAATTTCCTAAAAGTCAAGGTTCATTCGCGATTTCCCTTGACACATAATAGAAGACAACTAAGTGCACTCATTCTCATTTATGTAAGTACAAGAACTGTCAGCAAGTTGTCGACTATATAAGAGAAGTCTCCGCACTGACGCGGGACGTAAGGGCATAGCCACCATTATAGAAAGTTGCAAGGCAGCACTGCAATTTACAAGACTTGGGTATTTTCTTGCCATCGAGGGAAGTGCATTTTTGTAATTTCTAAGTAATTCAGAAAATCACAGACATCTGCCGCCCAAGGCATGTAGAAAATTACACAACAATAACCTCGAGGGCATAGATGTAAGGCCGAGGGTATTTATAAAATATACCCTTGAATAGGCCTTCACAAACAAACACAACACTCGCTCCTTGGCACGCCTTGTCCGTCTGTTGTATCTCCTTGTGTCCTTCTGTCTCTGTGTCTACGTATGTCTCCTTCTTGAACCCAAGGGGTATATATAGAAGTTAGCAGGACCCACCTTGACAAAAAGAAGAGTTTTTGGACCTCACTCTGACTTAGAGAGTGATTTTTGGACCCCTACCTTGACAAAAAATATTATTTTTGGACCTTAGGTTGTCAAGGTGGGTCCTCCACCTCCTTTTTTTTCTTTTCCTTCTTTTCTTTTCTTTTTTTTGGCGGAGGAAGAAACGGACCCCTTCAGGGTCAAATGACCCTGTGGGGCTCATTTGACCCTGCTGGGGGCTCCACAGGGGTCAAATGACCCCGCCGGGGGTTATTTGACCTCATTGGGTCCCAGCGGGGTCAAATGGGCCCCCGCTGGCCCATTTGACCCCGAAGGGGGGCCACTGGGGCCAAACGACCCCGCCGAGGTTCGTTTGACCACATTGGGGCCCATCGGGGTCAAACGACCCTGTGCGGGTCTTTTTGGCCCCAGATGGGCCTCCCCCCGGGTCTGGGAAAAGGGGCAACCCCCTTTTAAGCCCTACTCCAGCCTTTTCTACCCCATGTGCTAGCAGCAAGACGTGAGGAGAGGAGAACGGGGTTGCTCCGTCATTTGTTTGTGTCCGTTTTGCACCGTCGGTGACAGGGAAGGAGCTCGCATCTGTCTGGACCACGTGATACACGGCGGTTAGTCTCTTTTATGAGTGCACGTATGAATTCCCTCCATCCTTCTTTGCTGCGACCCAATTTGCCATTTGATATGGTTGGGTCTCGAAACCCGATTGTGTGGAGATACTCCAGGTGTCTCGAACTATTCGAGAAAGTTAGTGTCAAGACCCAGGATCCGAGTTTCGAAAAGGAACCGGCGCGACCCGAATCCTACACCGCTACCCACGAGCCACGAAGCTCGAAAGGGTTGCTTTGGTGTTGTGGAGATGCATTGGAATTCAAAATAATGCAACAATAGCCTACAAAATTAATTACTTTAAATAATAGGAATTAAATTTACATTTTCCATTAAATAAATTATCTACATAGACCAATCTACAAGTACAATCAACAGAGAGAAGAGTGTACCCAAATCGCCGGACACGTCCCAGCTCTGGCAAGCTGGCAACTACGAACCGCTACGACGATCCTTCGAATCTCGAGGAGGAGCCGCTACACCTGAAAAGAAAGGGGTGAGTCTCATCTCATTGGCTCAGTAGGGATCCCGCGGATCCCCGCCATGAAACAACGGCGGTACACAGCATCGGCGGCAATAACAAATAATTAACAAGAACAGTAGCAACAGTATTAGCGATAACAACAACAGTAGCGACAGAAGGCGGCGGAACACGGCTCTATAAGTTACTCCTACTGTCGACGGAAAGTAAACCCTGACCTTGCGGTCGGACACGCCGAACCATCGACAAAACCACGGGTACACTACTGAAAAGAGAACCACGACACGTCTATCGTGAAAGCATGTCCTCGCTGACGAAGGCCACGGCCAAGACCACACGGTCTAGGGGTACGGTCACGACCTCACCGTGGTGAACACCACTCTATCTACGGGTAAAACCATGACGACTCTGTCGGAAACCCACAACCTCAGCATCGAGAAAATCATACGGAAGTCACTCAGAGAATCACAACCTCACTGTCGAGAAACTAAAATCTCGAGTCGGGAGCCTCACGTCTCACGTGACGGGAGAACCTGCCCACTAGAAGTAAGGCCGGATATGTCCACTAACGACTTAGTCCGCAGCCTTAGGTGTCACCCACTCATCTCAACACGGTAACTGTGACACCGTACACAAGTAACCACAAAACAAGGACTAGTTAGGGTAGCGCTCGTCCAAGCCCCCAACCACGTGTGCACACACGGACTATCTGCTCTAAGTCGGGTCCTCTAGCTGGTTTTCCCCCCAGTCGGACTCAAGCTGCAAAGACAAGGGGCCCTACAGAAATCAGCTTAAAAACCATCTCATCGGGACTAGCTCTCCACTACTCCCACGTGGGTCGGCACCCGCATGCCCAAAAAAACTACGACTAGTGGGAAGGGTCACTCGACGTGGAACTCACAGTGGAGGAAACCGTCAGAGTACTGTCGAGCCAGAGTACTGTCGAGCTACTCACACACCCATCGTAAGTATCTCGGAACACAGGGTGGCTCAGTGCCACCTCACTCGGGACAGCTAATTAGACCGGCTACACAATGGCCATCGAGTCACGCGACTCATCTCAAGGCCGTTGCACAGTACGGCTTCATGCTGTTAGAACACCCAAAGCAAGGAAACAGAAATCGCGGTCGAAAGGACTCACGGGGCGGCCCACAACTGCCGGGGTTCTTCCCTCTCTAAGGGAGAACAAGGGACTCCAACTCCCTTGGTTGGGTTATAGAACTCACGGTCACTGGCCATACTCATGGCCCACGCAGAAACCATCTTCCGAGAAAACCAGCAATGTGCGGGAATAGCCCTCCGCACATACTCGGCGCACGGTGATTCAACTAGCGCAACGAAGAAACCCGGAACACACGGGGTCATCCGGACCCTCTAAATCATATAGACACGTTATTCGAGATATCACGATTCCCTAGACACCCAACAACATGAACTCGGCACCTACGGTGTGTCCGGGACATCTACAGGGCAAAAGGTTGACCAATGGGTCTCAACCGGGTTGACCAACGGCCTAAAAGGGCGAGAACATCTTGAATTGGTCGACCTTCCCTTGGGGCCGGTCGACCTACATACTAGGGATCGGTTGACCAATCCAGGAGGGTCGGTCGACTGCCGCCCTAGTTCGGTCGACCGGCCCACAGGGTCGGTCGACCGTTCCAGCACGGTCACCCTTTCGTGGCGAACCCGGGATCCGTCGACCGATTTCCTCCATCGGTCGACCGAAATAGGCGATAACCCTGCGTAACCCCATCTGAGGGGTCCTAATCCACGCCCCACTCACTCCAGGTGAGGGGGAAAACACGAGGGAACTCTTCCCCGACATCCAAACTACCGGAGGTCCCATTTATTCTGCAAAAACCTCATTGAATTGAGAAATCTGTCGCTCACCCCAAAACATGATCAACCGCCCCAGCATGAAAGGAAATCCACTCTCGACCTCACCTCGGCCTACAAATCGTGGGAAAATAACATGCATGGGCCAAGGATCCGTCCCCTATCTCTCACAATGATTTCCCGGGCCGAGGACGCCATTTCTACGTGAAAACACCCCTCGAACTGCCGCCGGGCTCCCGAATCTGCGAGTGAAGCTCGCTGGGCCACTGCCTCCGTTCCTCGCTCCCGTCCTTGCCACTCACCGCCCCGCGTCACCCGCCGCCTCGCCCACTGCATCCTCCGTCGGCCACCCGGAGAATGGGTGGAGAGAAGGAGAGAAACGAGAGGAGAGAGGGAGAGAATGAGAGAATGAGGGTGAGAGAGGGGTGAAGGGGTTTAAATAGAAAACATTTTGGGATTTTAAAAATTCAGAAAATAGAAAAATGAGGAAAACTCATTTCCACGATCCTCGGAAAACGCACAACTCGCCCGCTACGCCCCGGAGCCCGAAAACATATTGTTTTTCCAAATTCGGGGGTCCGAAGGCCCGATATCTAATATTTCGATTTAATTATAAAACACAATCTGGGACCCGCGGAAACACTCTGAAACCCACGGATTCTCAATCCGAAAACCCAGGTCATGACATTCCTCCCCCTTTACAGAAATTTCGTTCTCGAAATTTGAGGCAACACCAATCTTATGGGGGGGGGAGACTATCCAGCTCCCAACGCTCCCAGAGGTCCAACTTAATCCTCTATTCACAAAACTACTTCTCCTAAGGGACATAGCCAGACGACTACCATGGACAGAATCATCTCGCTCTACATCATAATTCTCAATGATTCCCAGAGTGAGCATTGTACACGAAAAGAAATGAGTCTGACATCACCTCAGCTACACCAGAACTTCAAAACTACGGACATCATTAGGCACATTCTCGCACATTGAGGAAATGTGACTCACGCCACGAATTCATGTTACCACTAAGTTACCCAAACTCGGCAACCAACCAAGACATCAGCTTTTAAGCCTGCCGACCAGTCTCACGCCCTTCATAAGGGATATCCATCTAAGAGTCTTGACCAACTCATACAGTCATCTTCGTTGGCTATCACATTTATGTCGGCTCCATGCCACCAACATTCCATATCCAGTAAGCTGAACACCAATAATACCACTGGACCATTCTAGTCCCAACATAATTCTTCTACTAATCCTGATTCAACCGCCGGAAAAACATACTATGATCGACCACCCAAGGCCTCGTCTGTCTACAACTCTCGTCATTCTTAATTTGCCTCAACTAGCACCTTATGGCTGCAGAAGTCCATCCACCAGCCACCAGCCACCAGCTACTCGCCAATCGGAAATTCTTACCTATTCATCCTTTTCTCTTTCCTATTCCTCCACAAGGGCTCATCAATCCCTTTCTGAATCTCAGCGGTCCATCTATTGGCTTTACACTAGCTATTTTTATTCTCTAAGTCAATCCTCGACCAAACACCGATTCTGATCTTTACGCCAACTCTACCCTCTCAAGGGGAGCAAGGCGAAACCATACGACAATCTTCATAATCCTCGATCCATACCAACTCTAACTCAGAGCGACAGGGGATTCCTCCCAGGCTAGCCACATTACCAAGGCTCCATCCAACGACACCTCTCCCAGAGCTTCCGTACTAGAGATTTGTTCATTCCACTGTCTCATCGAATCCTTCATCTCTGGCACATTGACCAACACTTGCCAACCTCGGCTCCGCACTTACCATGGAGTCATTGTACACTACCTCTTGCAACCCCCATCACATGTTTTATGGACATATAAGTGCCATCTTTCTGCCATGATAGTCTGGCAACAACGCCACCAACCATACAGATCTCCAGACATTGCTGATTCTTGCCACAACTAGGTCATTCTTGCATTATGTCAATTCTCCTAGGTTTAACTGGGTCCCATTCAGATGCTATCACAATCGACCGCTCGACTAGCCTTACCAACCGCTCGCAGCTATCGACTAGAACCTAGAAATCCCTTCTTCTGTATTCACATCTCTTGGACTGCAATTCCATCCCGAGGACACTGCTTCTGACGAAAGTCAGTCACCTGACTTACTGACTTCGATCATCGAGTCCTCATCCTCTATCCGACTATTTCCTTTCCAACTCCCAACTGGGTCCGCCACCACTCACTTGGTATTACTTCCATTAGAAGAGTAGGGTACTCATGCGGCTCACGTGCCATTATATTTCCCCAACTCTCTATTCCCTCAATGCCACATATCACAATGCCTCGAGCATTGGCACGACAATTGACATGGCCTACACAGCCAAAAACTATCGCACACTGAGGAAACAAACCTTCTCTATTTGGTCAGAAACCTCAAATACTTCACTAAATCCCTAGAATATTTTTCGTTTCCTGCCATCACTACGATCCTGGACCTGTGGGTCATGGGCCCACCACGCTTCCGCTGCGCACTCTGCACAACATGCCTAATTATCACAGGCAACTCGGGCATCCGCCAACCAAACATTTCCCAACTCGGCTGGCTAATTCCAGAAATCAGGGTGAAGAAAGCTCAAATACCTCAAACCTAGAGCACAAACTCTCTCTCTTGATCTGGCAATCCTCCCGCAACTCTGCAGGCTTCATTCCGCAATGCATCGCAAACCACAATACCAATCAGGAATCCTCGCACATATAGCCCAGCTGATTCTCATCCTCTGTCAATAACGCTAGCACCCCCTACCACAGTGAGGGATGGGCATAAATTCTCACAGGCAGTTGCACTGCCAATACGCAGAGCACTCCTCACACGGACTCCTCGTCATGCTCGAGGGAGGCCAACCGATCAAACACACAACGAAAAACGGCAGAATTTAACCAAAACACAAATCTCCCCAACTGAGGAGACACCAATATACCTTCTACGAGGTGAGATACTTCCATGCTTGGCCCGACCATAAATCTCACGCATGACGAGAACCTCGCCTCGGAAAAGCTACCACTACCAATAGGTCAATCCCTCCGGGCAACATATACTAGATGTCTTGCCGGACCGCACTCATAGCATCTCCCAGCACACCAACACAACCTGCCCCAATTGCAATTCATCACGTCTCGAGCACTGATTCTGCTGATCGCCAGCCATACTCTGCTACAACGGTTAAGCTGGCCGCTGCTGCACGCTCCCTTCCTATGCCTGTCTCTGATCCTGCAGCTGATCCCAGGACCATTAACCTCTTAGAATGTTTGTCGGGGAACGAGGAAATAACCGAAGACACCAGGCTCGAAGGCTACGACATCTCTGACTGCTGGACATTACTCTGTTGAATTTAACCTTACTAAAATCGTCCCACTCTTGAATCCTGAGTCCTCAAAATGCCCACCTCCTGTACTACTGTTGCCCGGACTACCATGCCAGAAACCACCATGCAAACCATAATCGACGCCTGCCGAAGCTCTATCCACAAGCCTCGAATCCGCCGCTGAGCCTTCACGTCCTTGGCAGCCATTTCGCGCAACGCCTCTTGTGTAGTTCATAACGGCCCAGTTTCCACAAATCGGGCCCCAATATTAAACCACCGCTTTACCATCCCGAATCAAATCCAAAACTAATCACGGCCTTTTTTATACGCAGGCATATAGGATTTAAAGCTCACTTGAACACCTCTACATACTCCTACCCCGAAATCTACCAAAATGGTCGGGATGGGAAAGCCATTTCCGACTTCACAATGCATGACAAGAGTGCCGGGAGTAATGGTTGATAACTTACCAAAAGGATTCTCTACTCATCCTAGCACTCCCTCAATCGAGACATCCATTCTACCACCTCAATCCACAACCTTGTCGCCTCAGGGGCTGGCCAGATCTCAAACTGGGATGACCGAAATGGCATTAAATCCTTCGGAGTACATCCACGGCCACCTTACAATGAACCATCCTCACCAACCACCTTACCTCGGCGTCGGTACCTCTACATACAAACTAACACATGCCGGCGAAATTCTACCTACTCAGTACATCCGGGGCCACCACCACTGGGGGAGGTAACTCTCTATCTTACTCATGCCCCTGTCGGCACTCCGATAATGATCGGATCTACCTTCATAGTACCATCACCGCTCTCTCTAGCTCACGCACGGAAAACAATGCGGTGACAAACACAAAAACCCTATGCCAGCTGTCGACTGTATTGGACTCTATGCACTCTTTGATACTGCAATTATCTCAAATTCTCAAATATGTCCACAACCATGCTCTAATACCATCTATCACAACGTAGGATCCGAGTACCGGAAAGGAACCGATGCGACCCGAATCCTAGCCTGCTACCGACGAGTCACGAAGCTCGGAAGGGTTGCTTTGGTGTTATGGAGATGCATTGGAATTCAAAATAATGCAGCAATAGCCTACAGAATTAATTACTTTAAACAACAAGAATTAAATTTACAGTTTCTATTAAACAAATTATCTACGGAGTCTAGTCTACAAGTACAGTCAACATAGAGAAGAGTGTACCCAAATCGCTGGACACGCCCCGGCTCTGGCAAGTTGGCAATTACGAACCGCTGCGACGATCCTCCGAACCTCGAGGAGAGCCGCTACACTTGAAAAGAAAGGGGTGAGCCTCATCTCATTGACTCAATAGGGATCCCGCAGATCCCCGCCACGAAACAACGGCGGTACACAGCATCGGCGGCAATAACAAATAATTAACAAGAACAGTAGCAACAGTATTAGCGATAACAACAACAGTAGCGACAGAAGGCAGTGGAACACGGCTCTATAAGTTACTCCTACTGTCGACGGAAAGTAAACCCCGACCTTGCGGTCGGACACGCCGAACCATCGACAAAATCACGGGTACACTACTGAAAAGAGAACCACGACACCTCTATCGTGAAAGCCCGTCCTCGCTGACGAAGGCCACGGCCAAGACCACATGGTCTAGGGGTACGGTCACGACCTCACCGTCGTGAACACCACTCTATCTACGGGTAAAACCACGACGACTCTGTCGGAAACCCATAACCTCAGCATCGAGAAAATCATACGGAAGTCACTCAGAGAATCACAGCCTTACTGTCGGGAAACTAAAATCTCGAGTCGGGAGCCTCACGTCTCACGTGACGGGAGAACCTGCCCACCAGAAGTAAGGCCGGATGTGTCCACTAACGACTTAGTCCGCAGCCTCAGGTGTCGCCCACTCGTCTCAACACGGTAACGGTGACACCATACACAAGTAACCACAGAACAAGGACTAGTTGGGGTACCACTCGTCCAAGCCCCAACCACGTGTGCACACACAGACTATCTTCTCCAAGTCGGGTCCTCTAGCTGGTTTTCCCCCCAGCCGGACTTAGGCTGCAAAGGCAAGGGGCCTTACAGAAACAAGCTTAAAAATCATCTCATCGGGACTAGCTCTCCACCACTCCCACATGGGTCAACTCCTGTGTGCCAAGGAAAACTACGACTAGTGGGAAGGGTCACTCGACATGGAAATCACAGTGGAGGAAACCGTCGGAGTACTGTCGAGCTACTCACACACCCATCGTAAGTATCTCGGAACATAGGGTGGCTCAGTGCCACCTCAATCGGGACAGCTAACTAGACCGGCTACACAATGGCCATCGAGTCACGCGACTCATCTCAAGGCCGTTGCACAGTACGGCTTCGTGCCGTTAGAACACCCTAAGTAGGGAAATAGAAATCACGGTCGAAAGGACTCACGGGCCCACAACCGCCGGGGTTCTTCCCTCTCTAAGGGAGAACAAGGGACTCCAGCTCCCTTGGCTAGGTTATAGAACTCACGGTCACTAGCCATACTCATGGCCCACGCGGAAACCATCTTCCAAGAAAACCAGCACTGTGCAGGAATAGCCCTCCACACATACTCGGCACATGGTGACTCAACAAGCGCAACGAAGAAACCTGGCACACACGAGATCACCCGGACCCTGCAAATCATACGGGCATGTTATTCAAGATATCACGATTCCTGGACACCCAAAAACACGAACTCAGCCCCCACGGGGTGTCCGGGACATCCACGGAGCAAAAGGTCAACCAATGGGTCTCAACCGGGTCGATCAACGGCCTAAAAGGGCAAGAACACCTTGAATCGGCCGACCTTCCCTTGGGGTCGGCCGACCTACATACTGGGGATCGGTCGACCATTCCAACGCGGTCGCCCTTCCGTGGCTAACCCGGGATCGGTCGACCGATTTCCTCCATCGATCAACCGAAACGGGCGATAACCTTGTGTAACCCCATCCGAGGGGTCCTAATCCACGCCCCACTCACTCCGAGTGAGGGGGAAAACACGGGGGAACTCTTCCCCGACCTCCAAACTACCGGGAGGTCCCATTTATTCCGCAAAAACCCCATCGAATCGAGAAATCCATCGCTCACCCCAAAACATGATCAACCGCCCGACATGAAAGGAAATCCACTCTCGGCCTCACCTCGGCCTACAAATCGCGGAAAAATAACATGCATGAGCCAAGGATCCGTCCCCCTACCTCTCATGACGATTTCCCGCACCGAGGATGCCGTTTCTACGCAAAAACGCCCCTCGAACCGCCACCGGGCTCCCGAATCCGCAAGTGAAACTTGCCGTGCCACCGCCTCTGTTCCTCGCTCCCGTCCTCGCCGCTCGCCGCCCCGCCTCGCTCGCCGCCTCGCCAACAACGTCCTCCGTCGGCCGATCGGAGAATGGGTGCAGAGAAGGAGAGAAACGAGAGGAGAGGGGGAGAGAATGAGGGTAAGAGAGGGGTGAAGGGGTTTAAATAGAAAACATTTTGGGGTTTTAAAAATTCAAAAAATAGAAAAATGAGAAAAAATCATTTCCACGATCCTCGAAAAACGCATACCTTGCCCGCTACATCCCGGAGCCCGAAAATATATTATTTCTCCAAATTCGGGGGTCCGAAGGCCCGATATCTAATATTTTGATTTAATTATAAAACACGATCTGGGACCCGCGGAAACACGCCGAAACCCACGGATTCCCAATCCGAAAACCCGGGTCATGACCTTTAGGGGTGCAACAGGTATCCATTTCGTTGGATTTTTTTAGATTAGATTAAAGCCCTGCCTAGAGAGAAAGGGGAGGAGTAGGGTGTCCACTCCAACACCTTACCACTAGGGGGAAATTTTATTAAATAATGAAAAAGGTAGAAAATAAAATTACATCACTCGAACACTGGGCATGCCCAGCTTATCTAGTCTAATGGCACCCTTTATGTAGGATGGTATCTCAGGGAAAGAATAAAAAGAGTTACATTTCAAGTTACAAGCTAGAGAAGCCAAATAGTCCGCCACCGTGTTCCCTTCTCTGAAAATATGAGTGATGGAATCTTCAGGGGTAAGAGTGCTCCATATCTCTCTGACAAAGGTGAGGATAGACCAAAGGCACATAGCTTTTCTGTTTATGATGTGGACAAGAGTTTTAGAGTCACATTCTATAATGGTGGCTTTAGAACCAATCGTTCTTGGGTATTTTAGACCTTCCAGGAGAGCACGGGCCTCGGCAATGATGCTGTTAGATATGCCATAGTAGTGGGTAAATGCAAGCATTACATTTCCTTTATAATCTCTTATGACTCTACCTCCACCAGATTCACCATTTTTTTTTGAAGCACCATCTGTATTTAGCTTGAGAGAAGGCCAAGGAGGACAAATCCATTTGATGGCCATGAATTTATGCTGTCTGGATTTGTAATGCTGTAGGCCAAAAGCTTCTAATACTTTAATGTTACCATGATTGGCTTCGGTTAAATCAGCAACCTGGCAAATCTCCTTGATTTTGTAGCAAATTTTATGGAGAAGTCCCTGTTTTGAAACTACAATCCCTTCATACTTTGCTGAATTTCTTGCACACCAAATCTCCCACATGCCAACACCAATAGCAGCAAGGCTGAACAACCCGAACAAGGACTTCTTCTGAGTATTGCATATAGTGTTAAGAATTATGGTGCTTACAGAATTTGCATTAGTTGGCAAGCCTGAGGATGTGAAATAAGACCAAGTGTGTGAAGCCCAATCACTCTGTTTGAATAAGTGGTTGTAGTCTTCAATTTGAGCCCTCTTGCAGCAGCAACATTTTGAACATAGATGAATACCAACCCGTTGTATATTGGAATCCAATGGAAGACATGTATGAAGAATCTTCCAGAGATGAACTGAAATCTTGGTAGGTAGCCATGGAGACCATAACCTAGTCCATTGGTTATTGAAGTGTAACCTGTGGTTGCTGCAGATAAAATTGTAGGTGGATGAAACAGTACAGTTCCCTGAAGAAGAAAGACTCCAAGCATGTTGATCATGCTCCTGATTAAGTTTTGTATTCCTTAAAGCAATGCAAATATCAGTAGGGAAAATCCTGTTATGCAAGGCTGACTCTTCCACTGTCTGCTGTAGTAAATAGTCTCGGACAGACAAGCCAGGGTTGGGTATATTGTTTTCAGAAATAAAATCAGCAAGGGGAGAGTTACCTAACCATCTGTCATACCAGAAGCTAGTGTGGCTGCCATCTCCAACAACTACCCTTTTATGTTAAATGATAAGGTTTTTCGCCTTAAGCCAACACCTCCTCTCAAATCCTTTCATGTTATTAAACTGAACCTTGATTAAAGGACAGTCCCTAATGTACTTTGCTTTGAAATAAACAGCCCATAAGGAGTTTGAATGCAGGGCTTGCCACAACATTTTAACTCTCAAAGCTATCTCCATATGTTTTAGAGACATAATACCAAGGCCACCTTGCGAAATTGGATTACAAATTGCTTTCCAGGATCTCCAATGCTTCTTATTTCCTTGGGCAGATGAACCCCAGAAAAAATTTGCAAAAGTCTGCTCAAGCACTTGGTGGGTGCCAATATGTAGAGATGAGGAAGTTAAAAAATAAATAGGCATAGAGGACAGTACATGTTTGATAAGAACCAGCTTAGCACCTTGAGATAGCATCCCAGATTTCCAGCCTGAAATCCGTTTCTGAATTGTATTAATAATACCATTGTAATGAACCTTCTTGCATCTGCCTTTTACCAGGGGAAATCCAAGATATCTGTGAGAAAATGAGTGTCTTACAAAGCCTGTTGCTTCCTCAATTTTCCTGGCAGCTGTGTTGTTATGTCTGGAATGTATAAAGAAGCCACTTTTGCCAGCATTAATCATCTGCCCCGAAGCCCTTTCATAGGCTTTGAGAACTTTAAGTAGGTTCCTGATTGAAACAATACTTCCTTTGCAAAAGATCAATGTATCATCCGCAAAAAGAAGGTGAGATAAATTGGGACAATTTCTTGGGCCAGCAAACCATTCAACAAGTCCACTTCGGAAAGCTCTGGTCAGTGATCTGCTAAGAACTTCTTCAGCTATGATGAACAGAGAGGGAGCAATTGGGTCACCTTGACGGACTCCTCTTGAGGATTTGAAGAAACCAGCAGACACTCCATTTAAAAGAATAGAAAACCAGTTGTTGGTCACCATTTTCCTAACAAGGAATATGAATTGATTACTGAACCCAAACTTGTGAAGAACTGCAAAAAGGAAATCCCATTCTATTCTGTCATAGGCCTTGGCCATATCAATCTTTATCATCACATTAGAGCCCCTGGTTTTCTTACCCAGTTCATGGGTTAGTTCCTGAGCCAGTGCAATGTTCTCAACTATATTCCTTCCTTTCACAAATGCAGATTGTTCAGAGGAGATTATCTTAGGCAGAATGTTGGATAATCTGTAATTGATGATGGAGGAGATAATCTTGTAGAAGAAATTGCAAAGACTGATAGGTCTAAATTCAGAAATCTTTGTGGCATTTACCTGTTTAGGTATTAAAGCTACCAATGTTGCAGTGACAGATCTGGGGAGGTCTTCCTGTGAAGTGAAGACTTCCTGAACAGCCTTTACCACAGTAGATGAGATAATTACCCAGGCTGATTGATAAAAGGCACCAGAAAACCCATCCGGCCCCGGAGCACTATCCTGAGATAACCTGAAAACAGCATCTTGAATTTCGGATTCAGAAGGGATAGCACAAAGTGCTTCATTATCCGACTGTTCAACCACTTGAGGAATGCATTCAAGTAAGGAGCTCTCTATAAAATGTGTTTGAGTTGTAAAAGCTTGCAGAAAGTGAGACACAGCAATGAATTTCATTTCCTCAGGATCCGAAGTGAGCAACCCAACTGAATTCTGAAGCTGAGAGATTCCTTTTAGCCATAGTGGTAGAATGAAAAAACTTTGTATTTCTATCACCTTCAGTGAGCCAACGGACTCTTGATTTCTGCCTCCAAAAGCACTCTTCCTGAAGAAGTCTCCTAGACAGCACTGACTTGGCCTCATCAAGAGTAGCTGAATTGTCTGCCGAAGGCTGGAGATCATATTCATATTCAGCTTTAAGGACAGCATCTTCAGCTGCTGTTAAATTAACATGAACATTGCCAAACACATGATGATTCCAGTCTTTTAGCATTTTCCTGAGGCTTTTAAGCTTGAGATATAGAGTGGTTGTAGGAGAAGTTGCCAAGGGACTTGTATCCCAACATTTTTTAATATCATCCAGAAAATGATCATGGTAGGTCCACATTTTCTGAAAGCAAAATCTGCTCCTTACTTTGTTTTGAGAGACTTGTTGCACTAGTAAGGGAGCATGGTCGGATGCTTCCCTAGAGAGGTGCTCAACAGAGATGGGAAAACAAGCCAACCATTCAGCATTTAAAAGAACCCTGTCCAATCTTGCCCAAATGCCACGACCACCTGATTGATTACTATGCCAAGCGTAATTTGAACCTTTGAAGCCAGCATCAATGAGAGCACAGTCAGATATACAATCCTTGAAGTCTGCCATAGCAGAATAATTTGGGTCATTGCCACCAAGTTTTTCCCCAACATCAATGATGCAATTGAAGTCCCCTGCCACCAACCAAGGCCCAGTAATTTTAGAGTGAGCATTGAACAGGGAAGTCCATAGAGCCTTCCTCTCAGCCACATTGCATTTAGCATAGACAAAGGTTAAATGTAATTCTGCTTGAACAGTGGAAGACAAAAGAAGAGTGATTTGCTGTTCATCTCTTGCAACTAAAGAATAATCCAGATGGTCTTTCCATAAAACCCAAATGTGTGCCATACCATCTACATTAGCTATAGCTTTGGACATACCCAACCTTCTACAAATTCTAACCATGTTGCTAGTGTGCATCTTGGGTTCCATCAGAGCAATGCAATCAAGGTTATAAGTTTTAATAAGCAATTTAACACGACCAATAGAAGTGTCATTACCAATTCCTCTGATATTCCAGGAAATGAAATTCATTTGGGATGGATAATATTAGGAATGTTACCAGCAGATCCACTTCTAGTCATGGATCTAGTAGTGATACGAGAACTCTCACCATGCATAGCCTTCAAGTTATCAACGACAGCCAATTCAGCTATTTCCTTCCTTTTTCTAAGGACCTCATCAGACTGCAATTCACAACAGAAATTAGCAGTATTTTTGAATTCCTGACCTGGCAAAGTGGACTAAGAGTCTACAATCTCAATCTCTGGGACTGAAACAATGGCATTAACAGTAGAAGGAATTTGGATTGAAGTGAGCTCAATAATAGTTTGAGTGTCCTTTGTAGCAATAGTGGAATCCAGAAGACCAACATTGCAGCCATCCTCCTCACCCAAAACATTAACTAAATACTCCTTAGAAGAAGTGCCAAGTCCATCATCACTAGTGACAGGGCAAGGTGCAGGGGGAACAGAAGTAGCCATTGCCAAACTAGTACTTTGTAGCTTGTCTGTTGTAACAGGGTTGGCAGAAGCCAGATTTGAGCCACCTGAGGCCTCGGTATTTAAATTGAGTAGACCAGGGGGGCCTCCATCATCCGAAGGAACTAAGGAAATTGATTGCACAGGGGCTGACATATCTGCAGGAACCGAAGCTTCTGTAATAGGCAACAAATCATGGACAGGGCGCCATATTCTCTTTTGTCGGGATTGAACAGGTGGCCTAGTCTTATCTTTTTCAATATCAGCATGAGCAGCAATAGGCGGATGTGTAGCATCAGTTTCCTCTAACCTTTTTCTGCACTTGGAGGAAAGATGCCCAAGCCTTCTGCAAGTGGAACAGAACATAGGATGGGCTGGGAACACAAGGGGTTGCCACACACCATTGTTTCCAGCTCCAACCCATACCCGACGAGGGAAATCTTTGGAGACATCAATTTGAATACAAACACGGGCAGCATGAGTGCGTGTTAGGCACAAGGTGTTTCTATCCACCTGGAGAACAGGGCCTACACTCCCCGCAATAGATCGAACCATGGCCTCGTTATAAAAATTTGCAGGAAGCCCTGGTAGTTCCATCCACACCGGGACAATCGGCGAATCCTCGTCTGGTGAGAATTCCATCGTCCATTTGGAGAACCAGAAAGGCTTGCCCTTGATATACAAAGACTCTTTGAGGAGTACACGTAAAAAATCTTCATGGTTTTGAAATCTAAGGAGCAGATGTCGACCATCAAGAGCGCTTAAGTAAAAATCTTGTTTGAAGATGAACCTCTGCGCAAGGTGCTGTCTTATATCTTGAAACGCCGGCCTCCCCAAAGGAGTTTTGGCAACAATAGCGTGTTCCAGAGTCTTACAAGACAACTGAATCTCTTCCATAGAAAAGGAGGCCGCTGGCTCCCCAAGGTCCGTATATGCGGGTGAGTGCACTGATAAAGGCACAGACGGTGGGGAGATAGATGTTAACAGAACCTGTGCAAAAGAGGGAGGCGCAGCCGGGGGGTTACCACCTCTCACGTCCTTAGCAGTAGACGACGAAGGAAGAGCTGGCCATGCACCGGTGACGACATGTGTTCGAGCAGGAGCAACGACTGGCCCTGCACTTTCATAGCGTGGTTTTGCGCTACCCAAAACACCAGGCGCATTAATGGATACACGAGCCGTGCCTTCCTTTGTAGGAGGGGTTAAAGCATCATTAGCAAGGGGCCTGCATGACGCGAGTCCATGGGACGAAATTTCGAGGTTACCATCGTGAAGAAAACTAGCAGCAAGGGACGAAGGTTGATCGTTGGCAGGAACAACAACTCCAAGAGGAGCCAACGAGCATGGAGGGGGAGGCGGAGGCTCCCCCCCAGGTCCGGCCATGGCCGGCAGGGCCAAAACCCTAGCAGGGAGAACGGAACGCGCAAGAAGCTAGACTCAAAACCCCAACGCGCAAGAACCTGCCATTTCGTTGGATGAATGTGTATATTTTGGCATATTTTGTTAATTCTGTACATTTAAGTTTATCAGACGATTTATGGTTTGTGTATTGAACTTTTTCCCACCAACCGTAGTCGGTGTTAATTTACATCAGTATAATTCCGAACACCTTTGATTAAGTGTCAAAGAATGCCTTCTTCCTCTATCCGTTGTGACATGAATGATCTTGATGATTCCCCAATACGGGTACATAATCTTGCGAAGAAATTTGAAGACTTTATTTCCTTGGACATGTGTAATTCGCATTACACTCGATTCTTCAACACCTTTACATATGGTCCCGATTATGTAATAGAGTCTTCGAGTTTACATTTGGTCACAATCTGACCATTTGAAGTTGCTTCAGTCTGCATTTGGACATTTGAATTTGCTTTCGCCTTGATCGGGTCATCGAATCTGCTTCAACCCCCTGATCAGATGATTGAACTTGAATTCCGCCATGATCGGACCGTTGGATCGCCAAAACGATCACTGTCGGTCCGTCGAATTTGCTTCATGGTCATGATCACTCTTTTGATTGTGATCGGACCCTTAAGTTGAGTTGGTGTTCATAAAGGACATTCCAACATAAGGCGGGAGTATATTTGTAATTTTTCCTCCATCAAGGTATTTCTGCAATTTTCCCAAACACTGGGGTATTCTTTTAATTTTAGAAGAACTTTGGACATTTATGCCCTTTCTGACCCTTTTTGAGTATTTCTGTAACTTTTGACCCTTTTTGGGTATTTTTGTAATTTCTTACCCTTTCTGGTTATTTTTATAATTTCTTGACTGTCAGAAATAGCTCCGTCACTTCTTGACTTCCTAAGCATTCCTATTAGTTTATTTGTAATTTCACCCTTCTCTGGGTCTTCCAGACATGATAAGCCTTGGCCATGAAAAGGGTATGTAGACTTTGATGGCTAGTCATAAGCCGAACTCAGGAGAGCGCACACCGCTTCAGGGAAGGGGTGTGATTGCACTCCACCGAGTCGTGCAAACGGCGTAAACCGGAATGAGGGCATTTTGGTAATTTTGATATTTGCCAGGAACTTTGTGTAATTTTTAGACTAAACAATGGCTTTCATGCAATTTTCTCACTGTTACAAACAGGATGTAGGAGAACAGGGGGAAGAAGAAGAGAAGAAGGCACTGAGAGAACCAAACCAGATGCGCGGTGGTTTCAGAGAGAATAATCTCTTCTCCAGCGGCCACCCACCTATATATATTTATTAAGCTTAGGGCAATCGCCACCTTACAAATCATGACAGAAATGTCGCTGACTAATGACTACCTAGGGCGCACACCTAGTAGACCAGAAATAACAAACAAAAATGGATGACCAAATTACCCTTCGCCTTCTTTACACTCCCCCTCAAGTTGAGCATAGACATCTAACATGTTTAGTTTGCTTAGCATTTTTCCGAAATCATCTCTTGACGAAATCCTAGTAAGTACATCAGCAACTTGATCAGCAGACCGAACATAGGGCAGGCACAACTCTCCGAAGTCCAACTTCTCTCAGATGAAGTGCCTATCCAACTCTGTGTTTTGTACGATCATGTTGAACAGGATTGTTAGCAATGTTGATTGTTGCCTTATTCTCACAGTAGAGCTTCATGGGAAGCACTGCCTTAACTCCAATGTCTGCTAGAAGAATCTTCAACCACAACAACTCTACTATGGCTTGTGCCATGGCTCTGTATTCAGCCTCTGCACTTGACCTTGCACAAACATTTTGTTTTTTGCTCCTCCAGGTAACAAGGTTTCCACCCAAGTAAATACAATACCCAGATGTTGGCCTCCGATCATCTTATGATCTAGCCCAATTAGCATCAAAGAACCCTTCCAAACACAGTTGACCTTTCTTGCTAAATAAGAGACCTTTTCCTGGACAGGTTTTGATATATCTCTAGATCCGGTCAACGGCTTGCATGTGCTTAGTTCTAGGAGCATGCATGAATTGGCTGACCACATTGGTTGCATATGTAATATTCGGCCTGGTCAAGGATAGGTAAATAAGTTTTACAACCATTTCCTGATAGCTACCTTTTTCAACCTCTGAGAGAGCTAAGAATACTCAGCTTGTGGTTCATTTCAATTGGAGTATCAGCAGTCTACTTCCCATTTTCCCGGTCTCTTTCAGCAAATAAAGGGCATACTTCCTTTGAGAAATAAGAATGCTGCCGTGAGATCTTGCAACTTCAATCCCAAGAAAATATTTCAAGGGACCAAGATCTCTAATCTCAAATTCCATCGCAAGATTATCTTTCAGCTATTGGATTGCAATCTTTAGCATAGCTGCTCTTAGCCTTTCAAACCAAGCTCTAGGGGACGATTTCAGGCCATACAGTGCCCTCTTAAGCTTACAAACTTTCCCATCTGTAGTCAAACCTGGGGGAGGCTGCATGTACACCTCTTCTGTTAATTCCCCATGAAGGAACGCATTCTTTACATCTAACTGGTGCAACTCCCAGTCATGGTGGACAGCAAGTGACATCAGAACCCGAACAGAGGATAACTTGGCAACTGGAGCAAATGTTTCTTGGTAATTAATGCCATAGGTCTGTGTAAACCCTTTGGCAACTAACCTTGCATGGTACCTTTCCACGGTTCCATCAGACTTGAACTCTATGGTACATACCCATTTAGAGCCCACTGACTTCTTCCCTGAAGGTAGATCAACCAAATCCCATGTACCATTCTTCCTTAAGGCCTCCATCTCTTCTTCCATTGCCTTAACCCACCTTGGATTCTTCACAGCTTCTGAAAAAGAGGAAGGCATAGTGGTGCTGGAGATAGATGAAAGGTAGGTCCGGTACCATGAAGAAAATTGAGAATAGCACAAGTATTTGGAGATTGGGTGCTTGGTGCACTCTCCCACACCATTCCTACATGCAATAGGCTGATCAAGGTCAATGAGAGTTACCTAATTTTTCGTTTCAAAACTAGCTTCAGGAACAACAAGAGATGAGGACCCAACATCCTCATGAGAGTGGTCATCAGCAAGGGTCTTTTCCCTGGGCTGTTCAGTCTCCTCTATCTTCTAGAGTAGAGCTTTCTAAACCTGGTCTTTTCCTTAGAGTTGGTTCCTTCAGCGGTCTTGAAACCGTCTTTGGCATTGGTATCTTGAACATCTCAAATGGAAGAGGACGGAGAACCCAAAGTGTCAGTAGAAGTATCACAAGGAATAAAGTAGGGATCCACAGTAATCTCCCCCTTACACAGATCCAAGGAGAAATATGATTGTGACTCAAAAAAGGTAACGTCTCTTTGGTAGTAGACCTTCCTTGTCTTGGGGTTAGCACACTTATACTCTTTCTAAGTGGGAGAATAACCAAGAAAGACTCCCCTAACAGCATTGGGGTCAAGTTTGGAATGACCTGGACCCAAGACATGGATAAAACACAAGCACCCAAATACCCGAGGAGTCAAAGGAAAAATTGGGTGATCTGGGCATAAGATAGTCCTAGGAATACGAAACCCTAGGGCTCTAGATGGCATCCGATTAATGACATATGCTGTTGTGAGGACAACATCTGCCCAATACTGTTTAGGAATCTTGTGCTGAAACAGGAATGCCCGAGCAGTTTCCATTAGGTGTCGATTCTTTCTCTCTGCCACTCCATTTTGTTGTGGAGTATACGGGCAAGAGGATTCATGTACCATCCTTTCATCTTGCATGAACACATTCAGATTTTTCGTGAAGTATTCTTTTGCATTATCAGATCTAAACGTCTTGAATTTTTTCTCAAATTGTGTCAGCACCATATTGGAAAAAAACTGAACTGCTCTAGGCACTTCCTCTCTGGACCTCAAGAGATACACCCAAGTACACAAGAAAAAATCGTCAATAAAAGTGATGAAGTAGCGATAGCCACCCACAGAACACACGGGTGAGGAACCCCAAACATCATAATGGACCAAATCAAAAGAAGCACTGCTCGTTTTATTGAAGTTGAAAATTGAGATCTACAATGTTTTACCAATTGGCAGACAGGACATTGAAATGGCTCTGGTTTAATAGACTTAAACAATGTGGGAAATAAAAGTTTCAATGACTTGAAAGAAAGATGTCCTAGACGACAATGCCATAACTGGAGCTGCTGAATTTGACTGGAATTATTGATGGTTTTCTTAGACATAAGAGCTGTCCTCCCTTCGATGTTCAGCTAGTAAAGACCCCTGTCCTCAAGACCACTCCCAATCGTTCGCTTGGTCTTCAAATCCTGAAACACACAATGGGTTGGGAAGAAGGTTATGGAACAATTAAGGGATTTGGTGAGGTTGCTAACAGACAGGAGATTTATCGGAAGGGAAGGAACATGCAAGGTAGATGACAAAGAAAGATGATCATCCAGTCTGATAGTTCCTTTGCCCGCAATTGTGGCTTGAGTACCATCAGCTACCATCACCTTTTCTTGGCCAGAAGAAAGAGAATAGGTAGAGAAGAGACTAGGGTTACCGGTCATATGATCAGTAGTTCCAGAATCAATGATCCGTGATGTATCTGTTGGTTGAGATGTAGCACTAAGTGCAGCTTCCTCAACACTGAACTTACCCAGAGAAGTGGAAGCAAGAGCAGAGGTGTCCAGCTGAGAAAGAATCCTTTGTAGAGTAGCAATATCAGTTGAGGAAAGGGTCTTTGTGCTAGGTACTTGAGCATTGGAAGATCAAACATCCTGAGAAGAAGCCAGGGAAGTTGTTGCATTTCCCTGGGCCTGTTTGCTGCCCATCTTACCGCGGAACTTGAGAGGCTTCTTATCAGGATAGAGCTCCCAGCAGTCATCCACAAAGTGGTTAGATCTGCCGCAGAGACTACACTTCCTGCCGACTTTCCCATCATCATCTTGACTATTATCACTACCCTTCTTAGACTTAGAAGCATTGTTGGTCAGAGCGGAATGGTCACGAAGAACATGCCCACTTGCTATTTGAATGTCCACTGGCATAGCCTCCCTCTAATTCTCTTCAACTAGCACCCTTTGATATACCTTATCTAGAGATAGAGCACTAGTTTCATTGGGAATCTGTCCCCGGAGTGGTTCCCACTCCGGGTTTAAACCACCAAGAAACTTCAGAACTCTCCCCTTTTGAATGAACTTCAAGTGCCTTTTGTGATCACCGGGGTATCCCATTATCAGCATCATAGTAATCAAGTTCATCCCACAATGTTTATAGGGTAGTGAAATAATCCATAACAGAAAGTGTACTTTGCTTTGCTCCATACAAAGCAATCTCCAATTGATAGACCCTAACAACATTTTTTTTTTCTCCATACATCTTTTCTAAGAACACCCACATGTCTCTAGCCATCTCCTTTCACATAATCAGTTACCTCTGAGCATCTTCAACGGAGTTCACTAACCAAGTCATCACAACACTATTCTGTTCAACCCAGTCTTCAAACTCAGCACTATCCTCATCTGGTTTCTCAATTTTACCATTGATATAACCAGACTTCCGCTTCGCTCCAAGGTACATCTTGGTTGTTGCTGACCATTCAACATAATTGTGTTTGTTCAACTTGACTGGAGTAATATGTAGAGCATGGTGTTCATGACCCGACACAGGGCCAGACACCAACACTCTTTTTCCTACAGAAACCTCCTCAGCATCTGTGGATGTGGACTTGGAGATCGACGGGGATTGCTGTTTGGCCATGAGAATCTCCCCCTCCTGATGCAGAAAACTGTGAACCTGAAAAACCTAGGAGAGAGGCAGCGGTTGTCTCCACAAGGGTAGGGTTCCGCAGCTCAACAAAAAGAGGAAAAAGATGGAGGGGAACGGTGCGGTCCCTGCCAGATAGAGAGAAGAAAAGGTCATAGGCCTTTCCCAGGCCAGAAAGGGTTGTCCGATGAAGATACCTCCAAGAGATGACCACCGTCGGCTTGTGCTAGGGAGAAAACCTATGGCGGAACACCAAGGAACTAAGCGGTGTTGTTTCTGCCCCTGTTTCAGATCTCCTATACCTCTGATACCATGTTACAACCACGATGCAGGAGAACGAGGGAAAGAAGAAGAGAAGAAGGCACCGAGTGAACCAAACCAGAGGTGCGGTGGTTTCAGAGAGAATAATCTCTTCTCCAGCCACCACCTACCTATATATATATATTAAGCTTAGGGCAATCGCCACCTTACAAATCATGACAGAAATGCCCCTCGCTAATGACCACCAAGGGCGCACACCTAATAAACCAGAAATAACAAACAAAAAAAGATGACCAAACTACCCTTCGCCTTCTTTACACCCACAAATGGGGGTATTTCTACAATTTCTAGACCTTCCAGGGTTTTTCTACAATTTTTCCACCATCAGGGATATTTCTACAATTTTCTAACCAACAAAGATTTTTCTACAATTTTTGAACAACAAGGGTTTTTCTACAATTTGTAAACCTTCTGGGGTCTTTTCCGCAATTTTCCATCTTTCAAGATTTTTCTACAATTTCCCAACCATCGGGGGTATTTCTGCTATTTTCCCCCTCTCAAGATTTTTTCTGCAATTTCCCACCTTTCAAGGGTTTCTATAATTTTCCACAAGTCCCCACCATCAAGGGTATTTCTGTAATTTTCCCTCTCTCAAGGATTTTTCTGTAATTTTTCCCACCATCGGGGGTATTCCTGTAATTTCCGCACCATCGGGGATATTTCTATAATTTTTCCCCTTTCAAGGGTTTTTTCCATGATTTCTAAAGTTTTTTCATGAATTTGCATGGCTTCATCATGATTTCAGCTACTTTGATAACATGAAACTTTGATGATCAAAAGATCATATCCCCAGTGTGGGGCGCACACCCCTTTTGTGGGTTTTAGTTAACAATCATAAGATCACATCCTGACAGTGAGATTGGAAGGGACTATATGTTGTCCCAGCACTTCAGTATTGTGCGATGCTCTCATCAATTCTGCGCAAAGTTTGACATTTGAGTTTGGACCGACGTCTGGTACTATCATGTGCTTTGCGTTGAGCCATTTGACTTCTATCATCAGTTTGGTTGAATCAGATGTTTCTCGACTCAGTACTCTCTAAGAGGGAACTCAGGAGAGCGCATACCACTTCAGAGAAAAGGAATGGACCGAAATCGACCCTAAGGCTGAATTTCATTGAAAAATCACAAAATGTGGCAGCAGGAGTAATATTAAGGGCTACAATAGGGGTTTTTTTTTCCTTCCTTCCTTATTTTCCTTTGTTCCTTTTCCCTTTTTTTCCTTCTCTCTTTTTTCCTCTTTTTCACTCTTTTTTTGTGACCGAAATCCTTTTTGTTCATTGTCCATAGCTTGGTCTGACATTTTCCTCGAGTTTTGCCTTTTCTAGCTTTATCTAGGACTTGATCTGGAATCTTGCTACTGAGACTCGCCTTTTTTGCTTTGCCCAGGAATCTGTCTCGAGCGTTGGTTGGCGCTCTGCTCAATATGATTGTCGGCCTGGAGTTTTGGGTCAGCCGGGGATTTAAGTTGAAGCATTGGCCATTCCCGCTCGTAGAAGATAGGATCTTCCATGCGTAAAATTTCTGCAGGGCGGCGTTGGCTTATTAACTCTTCAACTGCCTGTCTAAGGTTTCTCCTTTTCACACTGCTTCCTTGGGCATCTATTTCTCCCTTTTGAATAAGAGTTCAACCAAGTCTTGGATTTCCTTGGCATTCCCCAGTAGGGTGAGACACCCTAGCATGACGGTCACAGTACAGAGGATGCTTTCTCTCCACCTCTGCGTAGGTTGCCGGTGGGCCGGGAACTTTGTCCGACCGTCTTTGAGGAGGGTGTCGAATATATTCTTGGTGTACTCCTTTGGAAAGGAGCATTGGTGGGAAGGCCGCCATCCTGTTCGACTTGTTTCCTCACCCTCCTTTTTAGATTCCTTCTTCTTGTTCTTCTCTCACTTTTTAGCTCGGGCTAGTTCAATTGGAGAAGGAATTTCTGCCCTTGCAGGCAAATGGGAGGTGCGTCCAGAATTGGAGTAATTGAATCGATCTTTTCTTTTAGGGGTTTAGGGTGACCATGATTCTTTGGGATCACCTTGACCCAATCCGCCTCTTCTTTATGTATTTGACATGTGACAATAATTGCTTGTTGTACACAATCTTTTTTCCCAGAAACAATCAAGATTTAAAGGTGTGAGACCACTCCTGAACACCTTGCGTGCGTTATTTATTTAGCGTCTCTACAGCAGCCCGGGCCCGACCTTGGACCTGAATTAACTTGTCGTGACTCACGGCAACTCCAGCACGAAGCGGGGACCACCCCCAAACACCCAGCATGCGGCATTGTCCCCCCTACATCTTAGCCGCTCGGGCCAACTCGGGGGCTTGCAGCAATACGTCGCACCAGGCGGCACTCAACAACGAGGATGGGGTCACACACAACACGCCTCCTCCTAGCAAGCTAACACTAATGGATCCCATCCCTTAGCCAAATTTGGGTTTTGGGGACCATTAGCCAGCCCATACGGCCCCTAATCAAGGGTTGGGAATTGTCCCAAACACCTTAGCGGCGTCATTTTTCCAACCATTCTACAACGATCCGGGGCCAACCCACGGCTTGGGGTCACTTGCCGCACTATGTGGCGACCCTACAGAAGATGGGGATCACCCCCGACTCCCCGACACGCGGCGATGAGCCACCTACTTTATAGCCACCGGGCCAACCTAAGGCTACACACCGGCCCGCCGTGTAGCACGGCACGTCACATTGAGGCCGGGCTTTCATGCCCAAAACGCCTTCCCTTGACAACTAAGGACTACCAACCCTGGCTACCGTGTTACTTGCAAGCTACAAGGCCCGTTAGCCGCGTCATTCGATACCCCGATGTGTATGGGAAAAACTCCCTAACACCTTGTGGGCGACGCCAACGTAGCCTCGTTGTGGGTGCCGGGAGTCAAAGCCCGCATCCCGAGGAGCATGGCTGCACCACACAACATCAAAAGGAGACGAAGACCAGCCCCTGAGGTCACTCCGCACGGAGTGCACGCTCCCCAAGGCCATCTGCCCAAGGCCCTAGACCCAATCCCAGAGTACGTCTCACCCGCATCACTGGGGTGAGCCAACTCACCAATCCAGAGAAGCGCGTGGAATCCGCAGAAGCAACGCTCAAAAATGGAGCAAGCACCACCGCGCAAAGAACGACACGGGGCAACCTCGTTCAACGCATCAACCAGTCAGTCCCGTATCCTCCACGTGTCCAGTCTTAACCCAATCAAAGTGGGGCCCAGAATAGTAAATGAGAGGGTTTTTATAGTTTTTTCTCCCCCTCTCCTGGATGGCAGTATCGGCCGAAACCGATACGTTTCGGCCGAAACGTATCGGTTTCGGCCGTTACCGAAACGCACCAAGTCACTGTAGCAAGTCCGATACCGAAACCGGACCGAAACCGACCGAAACCGGACCGAAACCGTCTGGTTTCGGCCGAAACCGGACCTGCTCAATACATTTTTTGCCTTTTCTGACTGTTTTGAACGGTTTCGGCCGAAACCGAAACCGAAACGTATCGGTTTCGGTACCGGCCGAAACCGATATCGAAACCGATACTACCATCATTGCTCTCTCTAGGACCACCAAGGTGGTCCACGTAAACCCCTCCCCGGGGGAGGTTTACGCGGACCAAGCTGACCCCTCAGCCTGGTCCGCGTAAACCTCTCATGTTTTTTTTATAAAAAAAGAAGGAAAAAAAAGGAGACCCACGTAACCCCCCGGGGGGTTTACGTAGACTAGACTAGCTCCCCCACCTCGTCCGCATAAAGCCCGTCTCTCCCTACCAAAACAAAAAAAAAGGAAAATTACGGACCACCAAGGTGGTCCGCGTAAACCCCCCAGGGGGTTTTACGCGGACCAGGCTGCCCCCTCCCCCCAACCTAGTCCGTGTAAACCCTATCAAAACAAAAAAAAAACTTTTTTCTCTCCACCCTAAACCCAGCCCGCGTAAACCCCTGAGGGAGTTTTTGCAAACCAGCATGACCCCTATCAACCTGGTCCACGTAAACCCCTTACCCCCTTTACGCGTACCAACATGCCCAGTCCCTTCCCCCTCCGATTTACTCTATAAATTCCCCCCTTAGGGAATGCCAAGGGGCACATGAAGATACACACAAGCAGACACAGCAATTCCCAGGCGCATAGGAAAGCATAGTTCGAGTTCGTGGAAGACGCGACGAAGGCTTTGTTTGTTGGCTTGTTCGGCTAAACACACATCGAGGATATGTGACATCAACACCCCTCATATGGCGTCTAGCCGATTCACACAAGCCCCTTGATACATATGATGAGTCATGCTAACGGTGAATACACTCTCATGCCGGGTCCACCCACGCACAATGCGTAATGCCAACGGTGGAGATACCCGCATGACGGATCCACCTGCAGTCAACACTCTAGGACCGGCCGCCGACCACTCTTCCCGAGTCGACCTTGGAGCATGCCGGCGTTCTTTTTGGCCACTCTCTTGGCAGCTAATGTGCGCTTCTTATTGATGGAAGCACAGGCGGCAGCGTGGTGGACATAGCAGCCCATCACTGTAGCTTTAGTTGATGTCGCCTCTGCAACGGCGACGGGTTCCACCTCCTGGGCATCCAGGAGCTCCACGAAGGCGACCCCCAAAAAGTTGGGGAAACCCACAACGGGAGGGAAATCGCCAAAAGTAGTAGGTACGGCGAGATAGCCGTATGCAGCAAGATCGGCCACCACCTGAGGGCCAAAGAAAAGTCTAGACAGTCTGTTCGCCATTACTTCAACCTATACGAAGAACAGCAAGACAAACAAATAGTCAGTATTTGGATGGGGGCCCCGGGGCCTCTATTTTGACGAAAAGATGAAGGGAGGTTCAGTCCCACCGGGCGTGCCAACTTATGGGGATGGGAATATTTTTTAATATTTTATTTGTCATTTATTTATTCATTTGTTAGGGGGTTTTATTTAAGCGCATGGACGCGCCAGTCACAAAGTGACGAGTTTATTGTGCGCACCGTCTGACTGACCAGACGAAGGTGGATATCGTGTTGGGACCCGAAACCCGCCGTACCATAAAGGCTACAACGATAATTACGCCCTTCCGGAAGAAGGACAACCCTTGATTAATCGCCAAAAATAGAGGGACCACGGGGGCGAATAATTTGAAGAAGAACATGATTTGGAAGACATTCATTGCATAAAATGGACTTTTATCATGTCATCAAGCAAACAGTGGGATTATGTTTATTTAAATGGATCGACTCCCGATACGAGGCGGAGAACTTAAATCTGAAAATCACCTCACGCTTAATGATAGCTTCTAGCCGGACTTAATCCAACCTTCTACAAATCACCATTTTATATACCGGAGAATCAAGACATACAGACATACAGGATATGCGCACCTATACATGTATGTATATACGTGTGCGAACACGTGTGGGTAAATTAGCGTATAGGAGTTTATTCCCTTGTTCAAAATTGCATGCATAGGTTAGTTTTCAATAGAACGCATATGTTGTATGCAACCACAAATGCTTAAGCACAATTTGAAAATTCAATGTTGGTTGATCGAAGGTATGCTATCATTATATTATCCACTCATTTAATTGTTTATTCACTTATCATGTTTTGGGAAGATTTCGGCAACACCTCCCCTATCCCGAAGTGTGTCAGGGAAGGTATAAGAGACTCGTCCACGAAGTGTCGAGACGGTCTCCTGACTTACGGTCATGCCTAAATGGCAATCCCATACCCCATGATAGGTGGAGGAGCCCGAGGGTCAGCCCTCTAGGAGGTCCTGGTCACCCGTGAGGTCGTCGCCTAATGCTTGCCTTTTTATTGTGTAACCGCCTTCATCATCGCAGTGCATGCATAGGGATTCATGAGGAAAACCAACATGACCACGCTAAGACGGGTTCGCATATCGCCGGGACAATGTATGCCGAGGGATGGCATTTGTTATTCGTTTATCCTTTTTATCGGGTACCTTGCTCTCACAACTCGGCATGGCTAGCCGTGGGGCCGTTACCACCATAAGGGATGACAATCGAGCGAAAAGCCAGGGAAAACATCATGCGGAATAGAATATGAAACTCCGATTTTTGAGAGAATTCGGCAACATCTCCCCCTGCCCCAGAACATATTGGGGGAGATGTAGAGGAGGCCCGTCCACAGCGAACTGAGACGGACTCCGTGAAAGACAGGCATGCCAGAATGACAGCCCGGACCCTATAACGAGTGTCGAATATCCGAGGACTCGCTACTAAGAGACCCGTGTCACCCGAGGATTATCGATCACATTCTCTCGGCTATGTCGACCCCTTTCGGCGCCATGGCATATACACAGAGGCTCAGGGGAGCGCCAATATAACCATGGGTCGGTGAGTCTACAGATGTCGAGGCACTGTTCGCCAGTGAGGCGGTTTGTTATTCACTCGGGGAGTGATTGGGAAAACTTGAACGTATAGAAACAAACGGAATGAAAGCAGGTGTGTATACCAATAAGCCGGCAATGTGCTATTGGTCTGTATATACCCCCTTTGATGATGGCCGACCAAGGATCATGCTGTGATATCTCAGCAAACCCTTGGCTGGATCGGGCTTATTCAGAACATAAATCGAAAATCAAGAGAAATATGGGAATCATATGATGATCCAGAGACTAAGCGAATGGGAAGATACCCCATATGATCTGGCGGATAAGCAAACAGAGAAAAGCCTCATATGAACCGGCGGCTAAGTGGATGGGGAGATGCCCCATTTAATCCAGCAGCTAACTTAACAGAGAAAAGCTTCATGTGAATCGGCGACTAGGTGAATAGGGAGATACCCCATATAATCCGGCGGCTAAATGAATGGGGAGATGCCCTATGTGATTCGGTGGCTAAGCAGACAGAGAAAGGCCTCATATGAACCGGCGGCTAAGTAAATGGGGACATGCGCCATGTGATACGGCGGCCAAGGCAATGTGAGATGGTGATCCAGCAAGCGAGTGATCTGGCGGCCAGCAAAGGGGAATGGTGATCCGGCAAGGGCGAAACACGCGCCGGATCAGCTAGAGCTGATTCGGCGGCCACGTGATCCGGCGGCAAAACTAGGGAAGTCTGATCCCATGTGATCCGGCGGACGATTATCACGTCGGATCAGTTGCACCGCCGCCGGATCTGTCTCCTTTGAGCACCATGGCAACATTAATTATGGAAAGAAGAAAACCAGCAGGGGAATAAGCTCATTAACGACCGTTTGAGATATTTTTCAGAGAACCAAAAGGCCTCTGATGAACCTAAGGTCGATACACACCGGCCGTATGTGGCTAAATAACGCAGAAACACATCAAAACGGCAGCGTGCGGTGACTCTATTTCGAACAAGGTTTATTATACGCTATATTCCTCATGCATTTAGGCAACTAGGGGTCATACTTGGCAAAAAAACAGTAAACCCCTGGCCCCGATTGAGAGGATCGATTACCACTGGAGCTCCTCGAGCATCATTAAATCCAGAAAAGAGCGAAAGGCGTGAGGAAACAGTGATGAGGGAACAAATAAGAACATATCATTCGTATAATCTCTGTAACCCCACGAAGAGAGTAAAAAGGGGGGAAAGAAACAAAAGATCAATATCCAATCGAGTATAAGCTCCATCTTTTTATTCCAATCAAGAGAAACAATATACAATAGTGATGCGAAAGAAATTTCAAAGAGAAATGGGGAGGGGAACTATAGCCCAGTAGGGCATTTTGGTGGAAACCCACCTACAAGATCCACAAACGGGGACAGGCGATTGCTTTTGCTACTCTCCACGCTCGAGTAGCTCTGGAATTCTAGATGGAATAGGGGCTCTCCGAGGCAGCTCTCTGCAGAGTATCAAGGCCGCCCTCTCCTTTCTCCTTTCTTATTCTCTTCTCTGCTCTCTATCTTTTTTTTTTTGTTTCTCTCCGTCTATATTCTATCCATCTCCTCGTTCTATCTCCCTCTCTCTTCTTTGTTGATCGAACGGGCTTGGTTTTATAGAGAGAAAGGCTGATACGGAAGCCTGAGGCGGGGGAGGCTTGATACGGCGGCTGGAGGCGCGGAGGGAGGTGATCCGGCGCACCCCTAACTGCCGGTTTACCATCTGGCCGCCGGTTCACTTGTTTGGCCGCCAAATCACTCATTTGGCCCATTTAACCCCCCCCAGTGTCCAATTAGATTGCTCAACGGCCCTGTGAATAGGTGTCTTCATTGCTCGAGATACTCTCGCTCATCTTCTGGGCTGAGCTGGCGAAGCCTAGTGACGCTGAGGGTCTCTTGAGTTTCAGTATTTGTCCCTGCGGCCACGTCCCGTGGTCGGAAGCTCACTTGCGATAGTTTTATCGGGCGAATGATTGCCCGAGAGTTCTTTGTTCTTGGGGTGATTGTTCTTTGGGTTTGCTCGGCTTGATAGCTTCTGTGGTAGATGACGATTCTGCCGGGCATTGGCTTTGCCGGAAAGGTGTGGCAAGACAAATTTCTTCATAAGGTAGTGGACTCCTCCCACTGACGGGGCTGGGACTTTTCGATAACCGCTTCAGAGGTTATGCAGCAGCTCAGGTAACTTCTTCCACACTCGACTTGGCCGCTGTTGTGTCTTCAGAGCACTCCGCCACGCATCTGTGTAATTTTCCGAGCGTCAACAATGACCCTTTGCTCGCAGGCAATTAGGGTTTACACAAGTGTCTTGATCATATCCAGGGTGTTTGCATAACCACATCGCCGGACTTTAAAGAATTCTCCACATAGGGAGATTTTCTCTAGATTACACAATTCATAAAAGGGTTGTGGTGCACATGGAGTTTGTAGCATACCCTCACAACACAACCACAGTCACCACACGAGCACAAAACCCAGGGAGATGGGCCTTCAAAAGAAACACAAGCACCAAACACTCTCTCTCTGTCTGCACTCTTCTATCTGTCTTTCTCTTCCTTTAAATGGACCCCACTGGGGGTATTTATAGAGTCTCGAAGGACTCCAGCGGTTACACCCTCTACCCGGGTCAAAACATGAGATTTTGGGAGTGGATCCGAGGCAAAACCAGGGAAATTGGGAGTGGATCCGGGGCAAAACCCCATGTGGGGGGTGGACCCGGTCCAAATCCCCATATGGGGTTGGACCCAGGGCAAAACCCCCATATGGGGGTTGGACCCGGTCCAAATCCCCCATTTAGGGGTGGAACCGGGGCAAAACCCCTATATAGGGGTTGGACCTGGGGCAAAACCCCCATATGGGGTTGGACCCGGGGCAAAACCCCCATTTGGGGGTGGAACCGGGGCAAAACCCCAATATGGGGGTGGACCCGGTCCAAACCCCCCATATGGGGATGGAACCGGTCTAAACCCCCCATATGGGGGTGGACCCATGCCATCACTACCCCTTTTGCTCCAAATTGGGTTAATTTTACCCTTGATTATAGGGTTGTTATTGCTGCTACTATTGGAATAATGCTACTGCTATTGTGTTGCTGCAGCTGCCCTTGCCATTGAACTGCTGCTGTTGAACAATTTTGTTTGCTGATATTGCGGCAGATTTGGTTGCCATGATGCTGATGTTGCAGCTAGTGTGCTTGTGCTGCTGTTGCAGCAATTGTTTTGGTGCTGCCATTGCAACTGCTGTCCCTATTGGTTGCTGCTGCTGCCACTGAGCTGCTACTGCAGCCCTTGAGCTGCTGTTGCTGCCACTGAGCAGAGGCTGCAGCCCTTGAGCTGCTGTTATTATGCTGCTAATGCTGCAGCTGCTGTGAAAGCTTCTTTGTATTTTACAAATATGCTTCTTATAAGACCATTATTATTCCAAGTTTACCCGTGAAGGAACCTTCCCTTTCAAATGCTAAATGCTGCAAGATTTAGCCCCAACCATCTCACTGGTGAATTTCCCTTCTGAGGTCACACATTTGCCACCAAAACTCTTCTTCTTTAAGAAAAATCCTTTGGGACTTAACTGTGAATTGAAGGGATGCAAAGAACCCAGGCTGGCTGCATCATTTTCCGGAAGTGGTGGGCCATGCCAGCAAATGTAGGCCAAGAATAGCTTTGGTTTGCAAGGTCCATTCTCAATCATTCTGTTTATATACTTCACACACACGAAACCAGTCCAGTGTGCACTATTTCTTGATTGTTGTCCCTTGACAAGAATACATTTTGAAACCTCAATGAGACGACAATCAAAAGATTTGCTGTTCTAGCTGCTTCTGTGGGCTGTTACCCATGTGTTGCTGTTACTACTGCTGCAGCCCTTGAGATGATGCTGCTGTCACTGGGCTGCTGCTGCAACCACTTTGTTAGCCACTGATGCTACTAATCTTGTTGTTGCTGCTGTTGCAGCTATTGTGTTGCTATTGTACTTACGTTAGCTGCTGCTGTCCACTTGTTTTAGCTTCTGGTATTGCTTCTGTGGGCTGCTCCAGTGCTACTTCTGTGAGCTGCTACCACTGCTGTTCACTTGTATTAGCTGCTGCTGCCATTGAGCTGTTGCAGCCGCTGTTATGTTACTGCACTTGCTGTTGAGTTGTTGCAACTGCTACTGAGTTGCTGCTGCTGCCGTTCAGCTGCTGCTGCTGCCATTCAGCTGCCGTTGCTGCCCTTGAGGTGTTGCTATTGAGTTGCTGATGCTACCATCTGTTAGCATGCTTTTTGCTGGCCCTTGATTAAGAAATTATTGCATTGCAAGCTAACTAGGGTATAATACCTATTTAGGGCTTAATCAGCCTATTTAACCCTTAATCAGGCCTCCAAAACCCTCAATCCAGTGCCCAAGGTGAACCCAGGCCAGAATAATCGCCCCTAGGGGGTTAGAATCGGGGCAAACCCCCCCTTTGGGGGTGGACCCGGGGCAAACCCCCCAGAGGAGGGGTGAACCCGGGGCAAACCCCCCAAATGGAGGGTGGAACCGGGGCAAACCCCCAAAAGGGGGGTGGACCCAGGGTAAACCCCCCCTTTGGGGAGTGGACCCGGGGCAAACCCCCATTTGGGGGGTGTATCCGGGGCAAACCCCTATAAAGGGTAGAAAAAGGGTTGGCTGGCCCCTATAAATAGCCTATCCATTTATTATTTTTATTTTTTGTGTGTCATTTTCTTTTTGCCTCCAACAAGCAATGAACAAAGAAATGGCAGCTCTTCGTAAAAATGGTACTTGGGAATTGGTGGACCTTCCTAATGGACAACACTTGTTGGGCTCCAAGTGGGTATACACCATCAAGTGTAACTCTGATTGCACGGTATAGAGATATAAGGCAAAATAGTAGCAAAGGGTTTCACCTAGACATATGGTATGCACTGTTCTAAAATCTTTACACATGTTGCCAAGTTTCAGTATGTGACACTTATGCTGGCACTCGTTGTGTAGTTCTCTAGGGATCTCTTCCAATTAGATGTTAACAATGATTTTTTGAATGCTGATTTGCAGGAGGTCTACATGCAGATGTCTTCATAAGGGGTAGACAGAAGCTTGGTTTACTTCTAGTTTGAGCAAGCCAAGCGTGCATGACATTTATGCTTAGCTTGAGGGGAGCATAGAATATAGAGTCAGAGGCTTTTTTTTCCCCTTGAAGTTTTTGTTCTTATTGTATTAGGTCATTGGTTCCATTCCCTGTCTCCAAGGGTATTTTTGTTCTGTAAAAATTTAAAGAAAAAACATAATAAAACTAAAGGGAATAGAGCCTGCAGCTGTCAGTTTTATGACCCACAAGTTCCTCCTTCTGGTTTCTCTCCCACCAGTGCTATTCTTCTTCTTCTCTTCCTCACTCTTTTCTCTAAGATTTCTTCAGTCACTTACTAGGCATTCATGAGCCACTCCGTGCCAATATTAGTTCCAAACTTATCTGATGTTTAACTCACGGAAATAAGAAAATAAATATATATATATAAAGAAATATTTCTTCTTTGAAGAAGAAAATGCACATTAGTGGTTATTTAAGTAACGGGTGTATTATTATTTCTGTGAATTTAAGTTTATCAGACGATTTGGGTTCGGGTACAGGACATTTTCCCATCGACTGTAGTCGATGTTTATTTACATCAGCGTAAAGTCCGAATACCCTTTATTAACTCTCAAAGAAATATTTTTCGAACTCCACAATATCCGCTGTGATATTGAGAGCTTTATCTAACATATTTGATCAAAGAGATCACACATTAAAGATATACATTTGCAGAAGAAAACTAAACATTTCATTCTTTGGATTCATCTTTATAAAATGCATGAAATCCCGATTACATAGTGGGGTCATTTAATTTACATTTAACCTTCATTCAACCACAAGAATAGACCGTTGAATTTGAGTTTCATAGAGATCAAACCCTCTTTTGGGTATATTTATAATTTCTGACCCATCTCGAGTATCTCTACAATTTTGAACTCTTTCTGCGTATTTCTGCAGTTTCTGACCCTTCAGGGACATTTTTGCAATTTCCAACCCTTCCAGGGTATTTTGACAGTTTTGACACTTCTGGGGTATTTTGCAATTTCCGACCCTTCCAGGGTATTTTGGCAGTTTTCGACCCTTTGAGGTATTTTTGCAGTTTTGATCCTTCCGAGATATTTTTTGCAATCTTGACCCTTCTAAAATATTTTTTGCAATTTTGGACTATTCTTGAGTTTATTTGAGGCTCTGTGGAACGCAATGAATTTCGGTGATAAAAATATCGGGTGTTCTTTTGATTCGGGATTATCTGTCCCATCGGGCGTGCCAACTTGTTGGACGCACTAAAATGCTATGATAAAAATATCGTGTGTTCTTTTTATCGGTTTATCATTTTATCAAGTGCGAGGGCGTGCCAGTCACCTAGGTGACAATATGTTCGGGCTTCAAGACTGGAGTGGTCCGAAGCCCAGGGTGCGCTCCGTCTGACTAATCAGACGATTGTGGGTATCGGGTCGGGACTGGAGACCCACCGTACCATAAAAGTCACGGCGTTAATTACATCCCCTCGGAGAGGGGAAAACCTTTGATTAATCGCCAAGATTTTGGGCCTCATGGCCTAAGCATCAAATTTCATGAAAACATGAATGATATCTCAAAGAGCGTTGAAATTTCCTATTCGGGCATAGAACATGAAAGATTTCTTTAAGCGAGTTGAAATCCCCTACATTAGGGTTCAAGAGGGTGTTCAAAATCATATTGGTCGCGCATGGACCTTTTTACGTTCGGACAGAAGTCCGGTTCAGAAATATCCCACATATACGCGTAATGCCGGGACAGATGCATGCCAGGGTACGGTAGATTGAATATCTCAAGAAATGAGGAGTCATGGTTAGATCCTAGTTAAACGGTTAAAAATCAGTAGATTTATCGGCCCGGTGCGAGGTAGAGCCATGACCAAAGCGGGGATAATCCCGGGGTCAAGGCGTGGCCCGCGTGAGCACCATTGATATTCCCGACGCTAGAGGTCGATGAGGAGACTTTCCGGACGATTCGCCGTTGAATTATTAGGGGAGATATCTTTGCTTTTTTGTGAATTTTACGCTTCTTTATCTTCTTTTATGTTTTCTTTATCCTTCTTTTATGTTTTCTATTCTTCAGGAATCTACGCCTACTCAGACGGTCGCTAATTCAAATTTCATTTCATTTTATCAAATTCTGCCCTGAGTAATGAGCGACTACTCAGGAAGGTGTTTATTAATGAGCGCCCTCCTGAACAGGCGTTAATTCAGGGGTTTTCCTTTTTTGTGTGTTACTTCTCCTTTTTCTTGACTACTTCCAAGTGTACAAGTTTGCCCCTCAAATCATTTATGGTGATGAGCTTTGACTGAGGATTGTGCTGATTTATATCTCTGTTTTCCTTTAGAGTATAGAGATCTGCACTCCTACCAGGAGCAAGCTGCAGGTACCACACTCCAGGGGAAACTTTCATTTGCCAGTAACCTAGGTTGGCCATGACAATCGTATCAACCAAGTGTGGCATATTCCCTGCTCCAAGAATCAACTAGAGGCCTCTGGGAGGATCGTGGTCCTTTTCAGAACAGTGTCCTGTCAACACTAGTGCTTCAAGTTCAAACACTGCTTGCAATGTCCTTTCATCACCAAGGTTTTCAAGCAAGATATTATCTAGGTCATGTACAGCAATTTTTGGTTCGACAAGCCATGGCTCAGGCACATCAAGATTCATTGTAAGAGTTTTGGATGGTGGAATGTTTGAAAAGAATGCTTTAGGGCCAAGTAAGAAATAATCAACTGAGCTAAAATCATCCAGTGTTGACACCACGTATATGTAGTAGTTTTTCAGTGGGAGATCACCAAGAGAACTCATTGGGTCGAGTACAATCATCATGCTTGGCCGAACATTCTTCCAAAGAACATGAAAAAGGGGAGCAAGCTTTTGGCCTGATGGACTTAATGGGTCAATCACTGTATTGATATGAATGCTAGAATCTTTGTTTTCTAGTACAACCGCACTGTATTTTGCATTCAAAATTTCAAAATGTGCCCTATCCGAAGTTCTTTTCCGAGCAGACATTGATGATGAAACCATCATGATAAGATCACTTATAAATTTGCTAGTCAAATCATCAGGGTCGATACCAACAGATTCCACTTCTTCAATGATGTCAACAATGTATTTTTATTCTTTTCTCAAACTCAACAGACTCTAGAAGATCTGGATCATCACGAAGAAAGGTATCCCCATCAAGTGGAAGAATTACTCGACCATTTGTTATCACAGCATTAACACCAAATTCAAGTTTAAGTTGCCAACACAAGAAGTTATGAACCTTTTTCAAGTGGCTCCTCAGTATATCCAAAGAAAGTCCGGATAGAGCTGCTTTGTAGTCCCCAGAAGGCAGGCCATTTGTCTGAGCAAGCTCATAAACCTTTCCATTGAATGACTGAAGAGTTTCTGAGACCGATGATGGAGAAAGTGCATGGATGCTCCCATAGAAGGAACACAACTGATCAAAAAAAAATCCAGAACTTTTTCCTTGTGACTGAATGAGGATATTGTCATTCTGAACACCTCTGCTAAAATCAAAGCATGCATTGGAGCACCATCATTAAGATTAAAAAGGACACCAACACGGGCTTTTTCAGACCCTCTCATCAGATATTGTATTCCTTCCTGAAGCAAATTGATTCCTTTCTTTGTAGAGATACTAATAATGAGAAGATGTGTAACAGGCTTCAAATTGTCAATGGTACTGGCTGAATGTAGATAGCTGATATCATGTAGGATAGAGTCTCTTCCAATGCTTAAAGCAGACAATGGAACAAACTTCTGGTTACTTTCACCTTCACCAATAATCGATGGGTTGTATCGGCGGTCATTTGTTCATGCATTTTCTTATTTACCAATGTTTTGGGAGTTAAAAATTATGTGATCCTTTATTTCTTTTATTAGTTTTAATTCTAGCAAAATTTCGGCAACACCTCCCCTAGACCCGAAGCGTGGGGGTGGCAAATGGGGGCGCGTCCTATGGAGAGAACTCCGACGGCCCCGAACAAAAAGGGATACGCGCGAAGCGACGTGATCCCCGGGATATGCGCGAAAGCGACAACACCCCGTCACCCATTGTAGGGGCGGAGATCCCGAGGACTAACCTACGAGGGACCCCACCGATCCACGGGCCACCACGAACTCGTCGCCGAGATGTGGACTTGTTTTCCTTCTTTTTTTTTATCGCCGTATAAGGCTTTGGATATCCACCCTCGAAAGAGTAGTTACCGGAGAACACGCTATGACGAAGCGGGCCCCCGGCGGTCCAAGAGTGGTTAAGAATCCGGAATCGGAAAGATACGAGTATCGGGCTTCCGATGGTTGGTGACCTCGGGGACATATCTATGGATTTAGATAGACCCCGGGCCGGTGGCCATCGTGATGAAAATCACCGAATAGGTTGCTTTGATAAAATAAAAAAAAAGGGGCTTCTCTTATCTATTGCGGGGAAGAGCAGAATGAAGAAAATAGACCGATGTATCATACCTATATACGTATGCAAATATCTCCACATATGGGTATGCATGCATGCATATATATATATAGATAGGAGCATATGATTCCATGCAGAAAGGAGCGAGAGGGGGGGGGGATGAGCCTCGAGTTCATATCACCAAGAGAACCACAGGCGGAGAACCTGTCTCATATTCACGTTAATAGGCAAAACATGTATACATCAGGCTAAGGCTAAGGCTAAGGCCCCTTCGGGATACAAGAAGGCTAAGGCCCCTTCGGGATACAAGAAAAGAAAGAAACGGCAGAAAAGAAAATGCAAGGAGGAGGGTAAGGAGGAGAGAGGGAAGGAAAAACCACCCCTTCTACAGATCACTCGCTCACCCCCTCTCTGTTTCTCTCTCTAGACCCTCTCTTCTCCCTTGCAAGAACGCGAGCTTCGGGCTCAGACGGACAGACGCAGGCTTCTCTCAGAAGGAGGTTTTTGTTATCAAGGCTTCCAAGAGACCTCCCCATCGAAGACCGAAGAAGCTTGAAGGTTCACCACCGTGGGCCTTTTATAGGGGGCCGAAGCCCCTATTTCGAAGGGAGGCTGCCTTCCGCTCCCTCTTTCTTCCCCCTTTTTTTTTGCTTGTCGTCATCGCCTGCTGTACGTGGCTGCCGTCGTGCGTTGCTGGCGATCTCCGGAGGGTGCCACGTTGCTGTTGCTGATGCCGCGAACAGGGTGTTGTTGTTGCCGTTGAATGCCGCTGACGTTGCTGCCGCTGCTACTGCCGCTGCCGCTTTGCCGTCGATGTCCAAGCGGCCGCTGCTGCGCTGTCGAAGTCTTGACGGCTACTACTGCCGTTGCCTTGCAAGAGGGACGCGGCGGAGCAAGGGACTTCGTCCTTGCGCGGCGTAGATGGCCGTAGGCCGACGTGGGAGCACGCCGCTGTCGTGCGGAGGAGGGAGGCGCTTACTGGCGTAAGCATGGCCGGTCGAGGCGTGATGTCCGAGCATTCAATGCCCTGCTCGCATGAGGGGGAGAAGACGGACGTGGCCGTGGCAGAGAAGAAGGAGAATCGCGGTGCACTGTAGCATCTATCACGAGGAGGGACACAGACTCGCGGCTACAGTGCCGCGATTTTCCTTCTATTTTCCTTTTTTTTTTAAATCCCCCTTTTCCCTCCTGGCCCCTCTCTTTCTTTTATTTGTGCTCATGCCATCCACGCCCTTCTTCTTTCTTGTATTGGGCTTGGCCCATTCATTTGGGCCCCTTTTCTCCCTTTCTCTTTTTTTTTTAATTTTGTATTTGGCTCAGCCCAATCTTCTTTTTTTTTAGTGCCAACAGGCTCTGAACTCTTTCTGAGTTTATTTGTGGTTATCCCTTGAGTAGGGTTCTAGAAAAGCTCAGGGGTATTTGTGTAGTTTGTTTAGACCAGGGATACTTTTGTAACATTAGACTGAACATGGGTTTTCATGTAATCTTGGCATGAGACATAAGTCCTAAGTCCCTCCTTAGTGGAGGCACGCTGGCCAAAGACTCTCGAAAAATTGCTTCTCCTTCTCGAGCTCATGGGTTGGGGTCCAGCTTCATTCGTCTATCAACGCAACGCTGGAAGAAAAATTTCTTCTAATCCCTCTCTAAGGAGTGGCACAAGGGACATCACCACAAGGGCATCTATGCAGACCCTTTTTTTTAAAAGTTGGGATGCTTACCGGATTCTTGATTATTTCAGAGAATCACATTATTTTCCCCAAAATATTTACAATGAGATTACATTAACCACAACACAAGAACATGTGTGTGGACTCAAGGAGGAACAGTTTTATAACATATCCTCACTGTGAGCACAAGCACAAGAACAACACAAATACGAACACCACCCAAAGAATGGGCCTTCAGAAGCACAAGCACTCTCTTGCACTCTTCCTCCGTTCTCTGTGTGTTCTCTCCGTCTGGGTCCCACTAGGGGGGTATTTATAGAGCCCCGTGGCGGTTGAAGGTGGATCCGGTCCAAACCCTTCACCTGGGGGGAGTGATCCGGTCCAAAACCGCATGCTGGGGGAATGACCTGGTCCAAAACCCATGCAAGGGGAGTGACCCAATCCAAAAACCCCAAGCACTCTCTTGCGCTCTTCCTCCGTTCTCTGTGTGCTCTCTCCGTCTGGGTCCCACTAGGGGGCTATTTATAGAGCCCCGTGGCGGTTGAAGGTGGATCCGGTCTAAACCCTTTACCTTGGAGGAGTGACCCGGTCCAAAACCGCATGCTGGGGGAATGACCTGGTCCAAAACCCATGCTGGGGGAGTGACCCAGTCCAAAAACCCCAAGCACTCACTCTCCTACGCTCTTCCTCCGTTCTCTGTGTGTTCTCTCCATCTGGGTCCCACTAGGGGGGTATTTATAGAGCCCCGTGGCGGTTGAAGGTGGATCCGGTCCAAACCCTTCACCTGAGGGGAGTGATCCGGTACAAAATCGCATGCTGGGGGAATGACGTGGTCCAAAACCCTTGTTGGGGGAGTGACCCAGTCCAAAAACCCCAAGCACTCTCTTGCGCTCTTCCTCCATTCTCTGTGTGTTCTCTCCGTCTGGTCCCACTAGGGGGGTATTTATAGAACCCCGTGGCGGTTGAAGGTGGATCTGGTCCAAACCCTTCACCTGGGGGGAGTGATCCGGTCCAAAACCGCATGCTGGGGGAATGACCCGGTCTAAAACCCATGTTAAGGGAGTGACCCAGTCCAAAAACCCCATGTTGGGGAGTGACCCAGTCCCAAACCCCCAAGTTGGGGGTTGGACCCGGTCCAAAACCCCAACTTGGGGGTTGGACCCGATCCAAACCCCCCAAGTGAGGGTTGGATCCGGTCCAAAACTCCCACTTGGGGGTTGGATCAGGTCCAAACCCCCAAGTGGGGGTTGGATCCGGTCCAAACCCCCCACTTGGGTGTTGGATCGGAATGAGGTGCTGGCCTCCATATATACATATACATAAATATATATATATATATATATATATATATGTATATATATATTCTTTTATTTATTATTAGTTTTTTTATCAATTTTTGGCTTCAACATCCGCCAACTTACTAGAACTTTGGGTTGGCAGCTCAATTAACAGGAGCAATTCAAGACATTACGGAGAGGTAGGGTGAAGGACAGCAAGGGAAAAATATTTAAACAAACTCACTAGGGTCCATGCTTTCGGACATGAATCATCTTCATTGAGCTCAAAAAAATCCCTCTAAAAAGCTGGCTCTAACAAATGCACCAGCGGGCACAAAAGGATGAGAGGCTCCCCGTGGTAGAACTCTCCCTTTCTTACAAGGACGAAGAAATCACCATTGAGAAGTTGGAAGAAATATTGAAGAGCTTCTCATGCAACATGGTGTCAATCCCTCCGCCAGAGGATTTACATTCCTCAGATGGGGACGAAGTCCCCTTCATCAGACCTAGGCACAAGGCAACCATTGCAACCTACCAATGCCGTGCAGCGGATAGAACCTATAGTTGAGGCAGAGGGCGAGGCCGCAAGCGAGGAAGAAATTCAAACCCCTCCAACTGCAGGAGCTTCGGTTCTACGAACCCCAAGAGGGTCATAGTCTTCCATGGAGATGAAGCCGGTCCTATCCTCGAAATTGAAGTGAGGGGCAATGTATGTCTTCAACCCCTCGGATAAGGAACATGAGCCAACAAATCTAGCAACCCAAGAAATCAAGCCGGCCCTTCTGGCAAGGACAACACTGACTAACATCCATCATGAGCGGCTCCTCCATCTCACACAATTGGTCAAAGGGAAGGAATAAAAATAACAATAAGAAAAAGATAGGACAACTGTACAAGCATCCACCACCTTTAGAAGAAAAATGTCTAGCCTAGTTGTTTTAAGCCTATAGCTTTTATGAGGAGTATCATTTAACCTCGAAAGTCAAGCTTTACATACTTGAGATGAAAAATATTTTTCATGCTTTTGTGGAGTGTTTGACCTACTTGGGGTGTATGAGGTGTGTTAGTAGTTTTCTATGGTGCAATTGGATGAGCATTATTTTGTATATGTACATACATATATACGTGAACATATGTGTGTGTATATATAAATATATATTGCAGACATATATGTATATATAGGTGGTAGTATATGCCATCTTATCTGAAAAATAAGTACCTCACATTTGAATAGATATAAGACAAAAGAATAACTTAGAACTATGCATTTAGATAATACAAAGTCTCCCTACCATGACTGTCATTATTTATAGTGCTGTCCTGTTCCTCGAGCATTATGTGACATCATATTAAATTTCACCTCATTAGCTTCTCACCCATCTTCGAGCACTATGCATTTGCCACCCAGCCCCAAGTGATTGCAAAGTGATGTTCTATTGACCGCAAGCACCAGCATTATGGTGCTTCCAACACAATGACATAAATCTCCTTATGAAGATTTGCCTCACAACACCCCCCAACCCTATCTACATTATCCTTGTTTTCTCCCCATAAGATAGGCCATAAGGAAGCCATTCATTGGATACAGCCTATTAATATAATTAAACCCCATGTCTGAAACAGATGCTCATTCAGCAGCCAAAAATCATTGCTGCACCCAGCCAAAAAGGTTAAGTGTTGGTCCTCTCAACCAACAGCTGTATGCAAGACCACCTGACCCTTTTCAGCCTTACGCTCGCTTTACGAAACTTTTCTTCAACTCTTCTTCTAGCTTTGTACTGCTTGAACTAATTTTTCTAACAACAGTCCCTTTTTCATTCCTAACTGATATGAGAGGTCATGGATAACTTGTATGGCATATATCTGTACAGGCTGACTTTCTATATTTTGGTCCTCCTATAGAAAGTTGGCTTGTTGGCCTTGCCCTGTTTAGAGCAATTGTACTTGTATCATAGTTGTCAAGGCGACAAGACAACACAGCGTTCATGGGGAGCCTAAACGCTTAGGCAATAAGGCATCCACCTAGGCGTCACCTAGGCAACACCTTGGTGCCTATTCAAAAACCAAAAAATACATATTCCCAATATATAAATCAAGAATAAGATACATGAAAAAAATTATAGATTTTAATATTAAAAAATGAGAGAGAAAGAGGGAGGAGAGAGAAGACAGAGAAGAGAGGCACACACATAGAGAGAGGATGGGTATTATAGGCTATGCCCAGGCCAAGCAGCCCAAGACACCCAGGCACGCATGGCTTGCCTAGGCGGGTGCCTGGCATGGTACTTAGTACCGCCCGATACGTACCGGTACTGGCCTTGGCTGGTCCAGTTCTGATACAGACATTAAAAAAATAAAAACCGGAGGCTGCCTCCTCCGAACTCTCATCTCTCTGTTAAGAGAGAGAGAGAGACGAAGGGAGGGAAGGAGGGAGAAAGAAAGAAGGGGGCAGTATTACACACACACACACACACACACACACACACACACACACACACACACACACACACACACAGAGAAGGGGATGGAGGAGAGAGAACAAGGTGGGACCCTCAATCTGTGAGCAGCATCAGTTCCATCCCCTCCAACAGCGATGGCATCAGGCAAGGATGATGGCAGCGGGTTCAGGCAAGGGTGGCGGCGGCAGTGGCGATGGTGTTCGCCAACCGCAGCAGTAGCATCTCCTCCGACAGCGGGGGGATCAGGCGAGGACGCGCGACAGCCGGCTCAGGTGAGAACGGCGACGCGCCAGCAGTAGCCTCAGGCGACGACAGCGGCGGCAGTGGCGATGGTGTTCGCCACCATCGCCTTTGCCCTAAGCATGCTCGATAGCCTCGATTGGGGTTGGTTTTAAAGGGATTTGGTTATTTATAAAATAGCCCTCATAACAAAAGTTAATTGTATAAATAATTAATTAATTTTGATAGGATATATATAACATAAATGGGGGAGGTGAAATCTGAAGGGGAGGTAAGGAACCAATACTATACCGACCGATACCGGTACCAAAACTAGTACCAGGTTTGAAAACCTTAGCACCTAGTCACCTAGGCGGGTGCCTTGCTCACCTTTCTAGGCGGCATAAAGGCAGACTGGGGCCTTGGCCCTATTAGGACACCCAGTCACCTAGGCTACACCTAGGGGTCGCCTAGGCAACTGCCTTGACAACTATGACTTGTATATATTTGATAGTATTCTCATTCAAGAGGTGTGCCCTCCAATTTCTCTGAATTCCTCCTGTTGATACATGGTATCAAAGCCGCCTCCTTCCAATCTTGATTCAGATGACTAGATCTTATGAACCCATTCCCAACATCCCTTCGTCTCCTCAATGTCATCAACCTCTGCTCCGGGCCACCCCTTCAAGTAACCTCTCCTCGTCGGACAGGCTGAACTCCCCTCCTCCATCAAGGATCTCTTTCGTGGATGCAACATTCCGGCATTTTGTGCCATCCTCACCGTCGCCGTCATCTCCGTTGTCCTCCATTGCTGCCATTTCCGTCATCATTGCCACTGTCACCCTCGTAGGCCAACCACCTTGGTAGCGGCCACCATCACCGTCATCGACCTGTGATCTTATTACTAGGGCAACTGCCTTCTGTCAAGTTGAGAAAAAGGGCACAAATGAGTCCACTCAGGCCCGTTCAATTGATCTGGTTAGTTTAGTCAGACCTGAGAGGTACAAACAAGTCCTTTCAAACCTATTCGATCGATCCAAGTAGGTTAAGTTAATCGGATCTAGATCCCAGATCTAGTTAACTTGAACTAACTAGGAGAATCAATTCACTATGCCGATTCACTTCTTTTGCGCTTCCCCTCATATTCTTGTAGAGCAGGTTCGTTGCACTAGTAGGTTGGCCCTTGCCGACATCAGCAACCGTACAGCTGAAGTCAACAATTATGCAATCTGAGCTACCCCTGTAGGATCCAACTCGCAGACTGCAATGCCATGGGGTTATGTTGATGACTCCATCACTTTGGGTACTGTCATGCTCCCTAGTTCTACTACCATATCATATTCTCTTCTAGTATTGCCACAGGCACTATTGTGACCACTAGAGTTACTTCAGACACTACTAGTCCTACTATTACTATAGGCATTGCTATGGCAGTCCCGCCCATCTTTCAGGCTTGGAACAATAAAGATAAAGTCACCATGCTATGTGACCTGTCTTTCATCCTGTTGATTCGTCCATCTATTTAGACCTATCGGAGGTCATTACTTCTCACATGCAATAGCTCTATCTGGCCAAGCACTATATTTAAGCCAATGGTGTTGGTCAGGTTTCTCATTGTCCATGCAACACAGTGTGACCACTAATACTCACTTCCTAATGCACCTCCAACCTGAGTTCGAGGCGCTTTGAGCATAGCTTCTTCATCAATCTCCTCTACCAACTTTGGACGATGCTCTTGCCAAGATCATCACCGAGGAGATGTAGCTTCATGCTCTTGGCTCATTTTTAGCTACTTCAAAGACAATTCTTGCAGCATCGACATAACCTCATGTTAGTGCACTTGTTCTCAAACTCCTCCACAATCTAGTTCTAGAAATACAAATGGCTCTACAGTTCAATTCTACTACCGCTATGGTCATGCTTGAGATCACCTTCGAGATGCCTACTAAAGCTTCTTTGTCATTAGCAATCTCGTCTAGCTCACCTCACTATTGCCATTGTTGATGTTGAGTCCTCTCGTCAAGATCCACTAGCTACGTCTCGCACTACTCTTAATGTGGCTCAATTAGCCAACCAATAGACTCAGGTTGCCTCTCAGCTTCAACAACTCCTTTAATCCACTAGTCTCTTTACTAAACCCTTTGCCATGTTTGCCACTACTAATAGATAGTATCTACCTGGATTTAGACTCTGGGCTTCTCATAGTATGACTTTTGATTGGTTGTTGCTTATAGATTGTTCTCATATTCCCACTTACAGATTCACACTATTGATGGCACTCCTCTTCATGTCTCTTAGTGTGGTACCATCACCCGCCAGTCAGAGCATTCTAGCTGCTTGCTTCGTATTCCTCGACTTTTTATGAATTTGATTTCCATTAGTCATCTTGCCAATATTAGCTACACTATCTCATTCACTTCTTGCTTTGTGCAAGATCCACATATAGGCAAGAGGATTTGGATTTTAGAATAGGTCTTAGAGTGGACAAGTTGTACCATTTGGAGTCACTACATCCTCCTCCATCGGCCATCACATCATATCACATTCTTGGCTTTGCTCTTTTTATTATCAACTTGTGACATCGTCATCTTGGTCATATTTTAGAAGTTCATCCTCATGTCCACGTTTCAATCTGGTATCTTAAGGAGTGAGTAGTCTATCATTCAATTGTCTAAATGTCAGGGCTGTCTTTCAATTTATGCATTCTGATAATTGAGATCCATCTCCTTTGCCTTCTATGACAAGATTTCTTTACTATGATAGCTTCATTGATAATTGTACTTGTTTCACTTGGACTATCTCATGCATTGGCAATCTGATCTTATAAGCATTTATCGTCAGTTCACTAGAATTGTTTACACCTGGTTCCACTATCACATCAAAGTACCTTGAACCGATGGTGCTCACAAGTACCTCTCCCCTAACTTTTATAATATCTTATCGTCTCATGAGACCCGCACATAATAATTTTATCCTTACACTCCTCAACAAAATAGAGTTGAGGAATGTAAGCATTATCATATCCTTGATATCACTTGGGCTTTTCTCATCTCTACCTCCATTCCACGTACTTTCTGGGTAGAAATCATTCTTGCTTCTGTTTATATTATCAATATCGCTCCATCCTTCATTCTCTCTCGTTGTTCCCCTTATGAGTGTCTTTATGCCTCCCCTCCCAACTATCGAGATCTTCATGATGTGCTTCGTTTTTCTTCTACTTCATGAACACACTAAGCTTTCCCTTCTAACAACTAAAGTGTATTCTCCTCGAGTATAGCATAGAGCACCATGTATCATTATTATGATCTAATAGGTCATCGTCTTTGTATTTCTCATCAAGTAACACTCTTTGAGTACATCCTTTTCTTTAACTCTTCTTAACATCTTTCCTTCTTGCATGGTATTGATTCTTCTCCTCCCATCATTCGAGCTTTCCCCTCATTAAGCTTGCTCCTACTCCTATTCCTTGTCCTCCTAAACCCTACTTACCTCCTCATCCTCCTATTATTCATGTCTACAATCATTGTTCTCATAACCCTAGCAACATTTCTGTGGCCCTAGCAGACGACATAGTTGTCAAGGCGACAAGGCGAGCTTGGGGTCCTCGAGTGCCTAAGCGGCGCTTAGGCGTCAAGTTCATAAAAAATATCATCATTAATATATACGTAATTTTTTATATATAAACTAATCATGATTATTACAAATATGGGAAACAACACTAGTATGAACATAGAAATAAAAATTAATAGAAATGACATTGCAATAAAATATCAAAATTTATTTTGAGATAAAATTATCAATAAAAATTGGACTTTCAGAATGAATAAAATACTAACTTGATGTTTGTCAATTTCTTCCAAACATATGCAAATCATACTCAAAACAACATATATATAATATAAAGCAGATACCAAAAGAAAAAGACATCTCCCATTGTCACATACAATCAATAATAAAGTAAACAAACACATAACTAGAGAAGTACAATAGATGACCACTGTAAAAAAAAATAAGACATACAAAATTCAAATTCAAATTTAAAATATTTAGTTAAATAATGAAGACAGAAAGGGGCCGCCTAGGCGCCGCTTTGGGCGCCTAGGCCGCCAAAGCGGCGCCTTGGCCCGTCTGTGTTTAGCCTAATAAGGCGTCTAGGCGCCTTGACCTAAGAAAACCGCGGGTGCCTTGACAACTATGGCAGACGATGCTAGTGCTTCCAATGGACAAGAATCAACCACTCTTGAGCCTATTCATATCCTCCACGGCATTATCCCCAATGTGAACTTCACCCTTCTCATAGGTTTGGTTTTGTTCTAGCTAACTCCTATTCTTTACAATTCTCTACATTTTTCACAACCCTTCACACCTATCAAAAGCCTCAAATTTATCGCAAGGCAATCAAGTTTCCTAAGTGGCAACATGATAGACGAGAAGCTTCAAGCTCTTCAGCAAACTCAAACAAAGGATCTTGTTCCACTTCCTACCGACATTGCTCTAATCAGCTACAAATGGATCTTTAAGATCAAAACTAAGTCCAATGGTAACATTGAGTGACATAAGGCTCGGCTTGTAGTTCCAAGTTTCACTCAGTAATGCAACATTGACTATGAGGAGACCTTTACTCTAGTGGCCAAATTGTCCACTATTTGTACCCTCATTGTTGTTGCAATTGTTCGACAGTGGTCTCTCTGTCAACTCAACTCGAAGAATGTCTTTCTTCAAGGTGACCTTTCCGAGGAAGTCTACATGCCACCTCCTCCTAGTTTTTCTACATTGCCATATTATGACGCCTTCATAGGGTCTTCTATAGACTAAACAGGCTCCATGTGCCTAGTTTGAGTGTTTTCATCGTGTTGTTCTTGATGTTGGCTTCTATGACAGTGTCGAGGATTATGCTCTTTTTGTCAATGACTCTCCTTATAGTCGCGCCATCCTTATTTATTCAATGACAAACATCATCACTGACAATAATACCGCTATTATTCCCTCTCTCAAGCAGCATCCTCATCAGTAGTTTGAGATGACGGACCTTAGGCCTCTATGTTATTTCCTCGAACTCAAAGTTGCTTACTCCTCTCGGAGCTATTTGTGTCACGCCCCGAATCAATAGCAGCGGGAAGCGGTGCTCGGAACGTGGCAGCGAAACAGTCATGATAATAGAGTAAAAAATAAATAAACACAATAAATAAATATTCGAACACACGGAGGCCATTAATTTGAGAAAAATAGAATTTTATTGATATTGGAAATTTAAATACAATGTGGACTCAATTATTACAATAATAGACTCAATAAAAGAAATAAAGAAGAGGAAAAAAAAGATAGCAGACGACTATACTATCGGACTCAAGAAATAAAAGACTCGGGTCTCAAGGCACCAGGTTCACTCGATCACGTTGACCCGATCCCAATTGCAAGCGTTCCATCTACCGCGTTACCTGAAAAGGGTTGGAAAGTAGGGGTGAGCAAGAAGCTCAGTAGGAATTACATTCTATCATCAGACATAGTTTAAGTAATTAACCATTTCATGAATGCATGAATAACGCGAGGAAACAATTAAGCATGATAACAAGATAACTAGCACGTAAAGATTGCAAGACACGATAGCAAGAGCAAGTAATCAGAACTTTAAGTGAATGGCCATATATCAAGTCAAGTCAAGTCGAGTCATGCAAGCAAGTGCTTCATGCTTTCAAGCACGAATAGCAAGTTCACGAGAATGTGGAATGTCTTAGACCCAACACGCTAGATAGTATCGGTGCCAAATGCCACACCTAGTCATTCACCTCCCCGGGGATCATGTACTTTTCGGGTGCGCCTCCCATGACCAGACTGGGCCCTTTAATGTGTTTGCCTTGGCATTGATTTTGATTGGATCATAGATCTCACGAAATCTAGACATCCACAATGTTTAATGGCCAAGAGTTCCAAGGTTTAAGCTCACGAACTTACTTCTAAGATTGAGAGAAATTCCAACATCGTTGGAATGAACATTAGGTAGAGAGACAAGGATGCAAACAAGAATCACGCACGATTTCACAGTTCAAGGCCAACCTTGATGACTGCTACACGATAATAAAACAAGGGAAACATATGAGATATCTTACCTGTGGCGGTCGATAACTGGGCCGCTACAGGAACGTGACGGTCTGACCTTACTCCGTTACGTTGACGTGACGGTCCAACCTTGGACCGTTACAGTTCACAGATCAGTCCAGTTTGGACTGACCCGAAACACGATTCAAACCACGTTCATGGGTTCAAGTCTTTGGGGTACAACCTGCCCGACGTCCTGGTGGGAATCCCAGGCTCACAGGATCTTACGGAGGTCTCATAATAGTGGTCCTAGTCCGACGGAAGGAATATCCGGCGGAGAGTCCCATCTATTACAAGAATTGAGGCTAATAAACATGGAAACCAAGACGGTGCGGTCGGTCAATCCCACCGGAGTGGCATGACTGTCAAACAATAACATATATTTTGCATAGATTCAGAATTTATACAAGTATTAACTTCATTCTTTATCAACTCTCATGTGATCATTCAATTTAGGATTATCTAAACAACTTTCATGTAGGAAAAATAAAAATTTAAGGTTTATGATCATGATACTAGATTATCATCACGTTCTGTAAAAATATCATACGCAAAACACAGCAAGTTCCTGGTTAAAAACACATAAATCAGAGTTTGAAACACCCTGTCAGGGGAGCGTGACGGTCCATAACAGGGGCATTACAGTAATATAACGGTCTATCGAAGGTGCGTTACATATCAAGAAATAAAGAGGTTTAAATCTTATAATTTAAAACTCAAGGGGGACGTGGCGGTCTGTCGTGGGGCCATCAGACGCAGGTGACGGTTTATCGAGCGACCGTCACGATTGTAACGGTCACTGGTAGGTGCGTCACTTCGATCCCGAGACCTGCCAACGACGAACTCTGCCATGTGATACTAAAACCTCGATTTCTCATGATAGAGTGAACAAAAATTGGGGAAAATACTACCGTTGAAAAGGGCATTAAAAATCGTACAAGATAGCATACTTTGATTTAGATCTAGATCAATAGATTTCAACCTTTAACTAGAAATCATGAAAGTTACCCTTTTATGTACCTCGGAGTAAAACATAAAATTCGAACAGTATGGAGAACGAAAATTGGGCAATTAGGTATCAAAAAAAAGGGCTCAAGAAGACGAACAAAATGGTATCATTAAATTTTCGTTTGGCCTGAGGGACACCTACCGATTTAGGAAGAGGAAGGGAAGACGCGCTCGCCGGAACCCTAATACACGCCGCCACCAAACGCCCAAATTCGCCTAGGTTCGACCACGATCGCTCACGCCACCTGTTGGAAAATCAAAATGAGGTCTAGGGCTGCGAAAGTCCTCAATTTATAGCGCCTATAGGTCGTTCTAGGAATCGAATTGGACTCGAGAGTCCAAGGGTTTAAACTCGGCGAGAAACTCGGTTCTTCTACCTAATCCACGCCGCCGCCGTCAATAGAAGGCTCTAGAGGCTAGGGTTACAGAGGGGAAACGAACTCCTAGGGTTTATCTATCAAATGGGCCTGGTTTGGGCTCGAATGGTTGAGAAATGGGCTCGAATTTGGTCGATTAATGTCGGGCTATCAAGAACAACGATTTTGGCTAAAAACTACTTAATTCAGCCTAATTAAATTTTTATTAGGAGTCGACCCAGTTGACATTATTGTTAAACTCTTCGTCCTCTACAAGATATGATTTTTCCATATTTTTAGAATTTAGTCAAAACTTTAGCCTACGGGTGAAATTCAATTAATTTAATTTATTCTTATTAATTTTAATTCATCGTAGAAAATTTGATTGCGTCTTAGAATATGAAAGTCTTTTATGATAATTGTATAAAATAATTATTGATATAATTTTGACCACTAAAAAAAAATAGATAATATTCTTTAATTAAGAAAATCATTGAAGTCATTAAATAACAAGGAAATATCTTTAATTCCAATACATATTTCAAAATTTTTCTTTTATATTTTATTGTTTAACCGGGGTGTTACATCCTCCCCCACTTTAAAGAATTTGGTCCCCAAATTCGTCGGACGTCATTAACTATTCGAACATTTAAACTAAGATGATCTTATTTATCCAAAATAATATGTTAATCATACCACTAATGGAATGCAAAAGAATTTAACTATAGTTAAGAATGAGAACGATACCTTATATAAAATTCTTCATTTGGAAGAAATCAGTTGTAATTTGCTTGTAGAAGTAGCTTAGGACAATTAGCCATTACATGTTCTTTATTTCCGCAACGAAGACACGCTCCGCTCCTTCGCCAGCACTCCTTGATTAGATGACCAACTTTGTGACAGTGAAAACATTTTATTTGCGAAAGGTTATGCCTTTTCTTCTTATTACTTCGAATCTTTTTATGATGGACTCGCCACCTTCTAGCGAAACCGAATCTTGGCTTACTCGGGAACCCCTTTGCTTCCATTTCAAAAAGGGCTTTGATACCTGCAAAAATAATTATAAAGTTAGAAAGTTATTACCCTTACGCGTCGCACTACGCAATCTTATACATATTTTATTACTTAACCCGAGACACTACCCAATCTCACCAGGTGACAAAAGGGATGACACGGGTCTTATAACTTAGGGTAACCTGTACTTATAGACAAGAACCTAGAACACAAACAACCGAGGCTCTGATACCACTTCTGTCACGCCCCGAACCGATAGCAGCGGGAAGCGGTGCTCGGAACGTGGCAGCGAAACAGTCATGATAATAGAGCAAAAAATAAATAAATACAATAAATAAATATTCGAACACACGGAGGCCATTAATTTGAGAAAAATAGAATTTTATTGATATTTGAAAATTTAAATACAATGTGGACTCAATTATTACAATAATAGACTCAATAAAAGAAATAAAGAAGAGGAAAAAAAAGATAGCAGACGACTATACTATCGGACTCAAGAAATAAAAGACTCGGGTCTCAAGGCACCAGGTTCACTCGATCACGTTGACCCGATCCCAATTGCAAGCGTTCCATCTACCGCGTTACCTGAAAAGGGTTGGAAAGTAGGGGTGAGCAAGAAGCTCAGTAGGAATTACACTCTATCATCAGGTATAGTTTAAGTAATTAACCATTTCATGAATGCATGAATAACGCGAGGAAACAATTAAGCATGATAACAAGATAACTAACACGTAAAGATTGCAAGACACGATAGCAAGAGCAAGTAATCAGAACTTTAAGTGAATGGCCATATATCAAGTCAAGTCAAGTCGAGTCATGCAAGCAAGTGCTTCATGCTTTCAAGCACAAATAGCAAGTTCACGAGAATGTGGAATGTCGTGGACCCAACGCGCTAGATAGTATCGGTGCCAAATGCCACACCTAGTCATTCACCTCCCCGGGGATCAAGTACTTTTCGGGTGCGCCTCCCATGACCAGACTGGGCCCTTTAATGTGTTTGCCTTGGCATTGATTTTGATTGGATCATAGATCCCACGAAATCTAGACATCCACAATGTTTAATGGCCAAGAGTTCCAAGGTTTAAGCTCACGAACTTACTTCTAAGATTGAGAGAAATTCCAACATCGTTGGAATGAACATTAGGTAGAGAGACAAGGATGCAAACAAGAATCACGCACGATTTCACAGTTCAAGGCCAACCTTGATGACTGCTACATGATAATAAAACAAGGGAAACATATGAGATATCTTACCTGTGGCGGTCGATAACTGGGCCGCTACAGGAACGTGACAGTCTGACCTTAGTCCGTTACGCTGACGTGACGGTCCAACCTTGGACCGTTACAGTTCACAGATCAGTCCAGTTTGGACTGACCCAAAACACGATTCAAACCACGTTCATGGGTTCAGGTCTTTGGGGTACAACCTGCCCGGCGTCCTGGTGGGAATCCCAGGCTCACGGGATCTTACGGAGGTCTCATAATAGTGGTCCTAGTCCGACGGAAGGAATATCCGGCGGAGAGTCCCATCTATTACAAGAATTGAGGCTAATAAACACGGAAACCAAGACGGTGCGGTCGGTCAATCCCACCGGAGTGGCATGACTGTCAAACAATAACATATATTTTGCATAGATTCAGAATTTATACAAGTATTAACTTCATTCTTTATCAACTCTCATGTGATCATTCAATTTAGGATTATCTAAACAACTTTCATGTAGGAAAAATAAAAATTTAAGGTTTATGATCATGATACTAGATTATCACGTTCTGTAAAAATATCATACCCAAAACACAGCAAGTTCCTGGTTAAAAACACATAAATCAGAGTTTGAAACACCCTGTCAGCAGAGCGTGACGGTCCATAACAGGGGCGTTACAGTAATATAACGGTCTATCGAAGGTGCGTTACATATCAGAAAATAAAGAGGTTTAAATCTTATAATTTAAAACTCAAGGGGGACGTGGCGGTCTGTCGTGGGGCCGTCAGACGCAGGTGACGGTTTATCGAGCGACCGTCACGATTGTAACGGTCACTGGTAGGTGCGTCACTTCGATCCCGAGACCTGCCAACGACGAACTCCGCCATGTGATACTAAAACCTCGATTTCTCATGATATAGTGAACAAAAATTGGGGAAAATACTACCGTTGAAAAGGGCATTAAAAATCGTACAAGATAGCATACGTTGATTTAGATCTAGATCAATAGATTTCAACCTTTAACTAGAAATCATGAAAGTTACCCTTTTATGTACCTCAGAGTAAAACATAAAATTCGAACAGTATGGAGAACGAAAATTGGGCAATTAGGTATCAAAAGAAAGGGCTCAAGAAGACGAACAAAATGGTATCATTAGATTTTCGTTTGGCCTGAGAGACACCTACCGATTTAGGAAGAGGAAGGGAAGACGCGCTCGCCGGAACCCTAATACACGCCGCCACCAAACGCCCAAATTCGCCTAGGTTCGACCACGATCGCTCACGCCACCTGTTGGAAAATCAAAAGGAGGTCTAGGGCTGCGAAAGCCCTCAATTTATAGCGCCTATAGGTCGTTCTAGGGATCGAATTGGACTCGAGAGTCCAAGGGTTTAAACTCGACGAGAAACTCGGTTCTTCTACCTAATCCACGCCGCCGCCGCCAATAGAAGGCTCTAGAGGCTAGGGTTACAGAGGGGAAACGAACTCCTAGGGTTTATCTATCAAATGGGCCTAGTTTAGGCTCGAATGGTTGAGAAATGGGCTCGAATTTGGTCGATTAATATCGGGCTATCAAACAACGATTTTGGCTAAAAAACTCCTTAATTCAGCCTAATTAAATTTTTATTAGGAGTCGACCCAGTTGACATTATTGTTAAACTCTTCGTCCTCTACAAGATATGATTTTTCCATATTTTTAGAATTTAGTCAAAACTTTAGCCTACGGGTGAAATTCAATTAATTTAATTTATTCTTATTAATTTTAATATATCGTAGAAAATTCAATTGCGTCTTAGAATATGAAAGTCTTTTATGATAATTGTATAAAATAATTATTGATATAATTTTGACCACTAAAAAAAATAGATAATATTCTTTAATTAAGAAAATCATTGAAGTCATTAAATAACAAGGAAATATCTTTAATTCCAATACATATTTCAAAATTTTTCTTTTATATTTTATTATTTAACCGGGGTGTTACATCATCCCCCACTTTAAAGAATTTGGTCCCCAAATTCGTCGGACGTCATTAACTATTCGAACATTTAAACTAAGATGATCTTATTTATCCAAAATAATATGTTAATCATACCACTAATGGAATGCAAAAGAATTTAACTATAGTTAAGAATGAGAACGATACCTTATATAAAATTCTTCATTTGGAAGAAATCAGTTGTAATTTGCTTGTAGAAGTAGCTTAGGGCAATTAGCCATTACATGTTCTTTATTTCCGCAACGAAGACACGCTCCGCTCCTTCGCCAACACTCCTTGATTAGATGACCAACTTTGTGACAATGAAAACATTTTATTTGCGAAAGGTTATGCCTTTTCTTCTTATTACTTCGAATCTTTTTATGATGGACTCGCCACCTTCTAGCGAAATCGAATCTTGGCTTACTCGAGAACCCCTTTGCTTCCATTTCAAAAAGGGCTTTGATACCTGCAAAAATAATTATAAAGTTAGAAAGTTATTACCCTTACACGTCGCACTACGCAATCTTATACATATTTTATTACTTAACCCGAGACACTACCTAATCTCACCAGGTGACAAAAGGGATGACACGTGTCTTATAACTTAGGGTAACCTATACTTATAGACAAGAACCTAGAACACAAACAACCGAGACTCTGATACCACTTCTGTCACGCCCCGAACCGATAGCAGCGGGAAGCGGTGCTCGGAACGTGACAGCGAAACAGTCATGATAATAGAGCAAAAAATAAATAAACACAATAAATAAATATTCGAACACACGGAGGCCATTAATTTGAGAAAAATAGAATTTTATTGATATTTGGAAATTTAAATACAATGTGGACTCAATTATTATAATAATAGACTCAATAAAAGAAATAAAGAAGAGGAAAAAAAAGATAGCAGACGACTATACTATCGGACTCAAGAAATAAAAGACTCGGGTCTCAAGGCACCAGGTTCACTCGATCACGTTGACCCGATCCCAATTGCAAGCGTTCCATCTACCGCGTTACCTGAAAAGGGTTGGAAAGTAGGGGTGAGCAAGAAGCTCAGTAGGAATTACATTCTATCATCAGGCATAGTTTAAGTAATTAACCATTTCATGAATGCATGAATAACGCGAGGAAACAATTAAGCATGATAACAAGATAACTAACACGTAAAGATTGCAAGACACGATAGCAAGAGCAAGTAATCAGAACTTTAAGTGAATGGCCATATATCAAGTCAAGTCAAGTCGAGTCATGCAAGCAAGTGCTTCATGCTTTCAAGCACGAATAGCAAGTTCACGAGAATGTGGAATGTCGTAGACCCAACACGCTAGATAGTATCGGTGCCAAATGCCACACCTAGTCATTCACCTCCCCGGGGATCAAGTACTTTTCGGGTGCGCCTCCCATGACCAGACTGGGCCCTTTAATGTGTTTGCCTTGGCATTGATTTTGATTGGATCATAGATCTCACGAAATCTAGACATCCACAATGTTTAATGGCCAAGAGTTCCAAGGTTTAAGCTCACGAACTTACTTCTAAGATTGAGAGAAATTCCAACATCGTTGGAATGAACATTAGGTAGAGAGACAAGGATGCAAACAAGAATCACGCACGATTTCACAGTTCAAGGCCAACCTTGATGACTGCTACACGATAATAAAACAAGGGAAATATATGAGATATCTTACCTGTGGCGGTCGATAACTGGGCCGCTACAGGAACGTGACGGTCTGACCTTAGTCCGTTACGCTGACGTGACGGTCCAACCTTGGACCGTTACAGTTCACATATCAGTCCAGTTTGGACTGACCCAAAACACGATTCAAACCACGTTCATGGGTTCAGGTCTTTGGGGTACAACCTGTCCGGCGTCCTGGTGGGAATCCCAGGTTCACGGGGTCTTACGGAGGTCTCATAATTGTGGTCCTAGTCCGACGGAAGGAATATCCGGCGGAGAGTCCCATCTATTACAAGAATTGAGGCTAATAAACACAGAAACCAAGACGGTGCGGTCGGTCAATCCCACCGGAGTGGCATGACTGTCAAACAATAACATATATTTTGCATAGATTCAAAATTTATACATGTATTAACTTCATTCTTTATCAACTCTCATGTGATCATTCAATTTAGGATTATCTAAACAACTTTCATGTAGGAAAAATAAAAATTTAAGGTTTATGATCATGATACTAGATTATCATCACGTTCTGTAAAAATATCATACCCAAAACACAGCAAGTTCCTGGTTAAAAACACATAAATCAGAGTTTGAAACACCCTGTCAGGGGAGCGTGACGGTCCATAACAAGGGCGTTACAGCAATATAACGGTCTATCGAAGGTGCGTTACATATCAGAAAATAAAGAGGTTTAAATCTTATAATTTAAAACTCAAGGGGGACGTGGCGGTCTGTCGTGGGGCCGTCAGACGCAGGTGACGGTTTATCGAGCGACCGTCACGATTGTAACGGTCACTGGTAGGTGCGTCACTTCGATCCCGAGACCTGCCAACGACGAACTCCGCCATGTGATACTAAAACCTCGATTTCTCATGATAGAGTGAACAAAAATTGGGGAAAATACTACCGTTGAAAAGGGCATTAAAAATCGTACAAGATAGCATACTTTGATTTAGATCTAGATCAATAGATTTCAACCTTTAACTAGAAATCATGAAAGTTACCCTTTTATGTACCTCGGAGTAAAACATAAAATTCGAACAGTATGGAGAACGAAAATTGGGCAATTAGGTATCAAAAGAAAGGGCTCAAGAAGACAAACAAAATGGTATCATTAGATTTTCGTTTGGCCTGAGAGACACCTACCGATTTAGGAAGAGGAAGGGAAGACGCGCTCGCCGGAACCCTAATACACGCCGCCAAAAAATGCCCAAATTCGCCTAGGTTCGACCACGATCGCTCACGCCACCTGTTGGAAAATCAAAAGGAGGTCTAGGGCTGCGAAAGCCCTCAATTTATAGCGCCTATAGGTCGTTCTAGGGATCGAATTGGACTCGAGAGTCCAAGGGTTTAAACTCAGCGAGAAATTCAGTTCTTCTACCTAATCCACGCCGCCGCCGCCAATAGAAGGCTCTAGAGGCTAGGGTTACAGAGGGGAAACGAACTCCTAGGGTTTATCTATCAAATGGGCCTGGTTTGGGCTCGAATGGTTGAGAAATGGGCTCGAATTTGGTCGATTAATGTCGGGCTATCAAGAACAACGATTTTGGCTAAAAACTCCTTAATTCAGCCTAATTAAATTTTTATTAGGAGTCGACCCAGTTGACATTATTGTTAAACTCTTCGTCCTCTACAAGATATGATTTTTTCATATTTTTAGAATTTAGTCAAAACTTTAGCCTACGGGTGAAATTCAATTAATTTAATTTATTCTTATTAATTTTAATTCATCGTAAAAAATTCGATTGCATCTTAGAATATGAAAGTATTTTTATGATAATTGTATAAAATAATTATTGATATAATTTTGGCCACTAAAAAAAAATAGATAATATTCTTTAATTAAGAAAATCATTGAAGTCATTAAATAACAAGGAAATATCTTTAATTCCAATACATATTTCAAAAAAAAAATTATATTTTATTATTTAACCGGGGTGTTACAATTTGTTATCTCAACAGAAGTATATTAGTGACATTCTTCAATGTGGAGCTCTCCCTAATTCTCGTACAACTAAATCTCCCATGGAGCTTCATCTTAAACTTCAACCTTTTGATGGTGTTCCTTTGAGGATCCCATGTGATATTGCTAGCTTGTTGGAGCTCATATAATCATCAAGGATGGCAGTTTCGGTTTCGGTACCGGTTTCGGCTGGTACCGAAACCGATACGTACCGGTTTCGGTACCGGTTTCAGTTTCGGCCGAAACCGGTTGAAACCATTCAAAAAATTAAAAAAAAATAGTGAACATGTCTGGTTTCGGACCGAAACAAGTCAGTTTCGGCTGAAACCCTTAATGGTTTCGTCCGAAACCATTAAAAAAATATTTTTTTTAGGTTTCGGACCTGCTACAGTGAGCAGGTCCGGTTTCGGATCGGTACCGGCCGAAACTCTGCCAACCATGATAACCATCGCTCATCTTGACGTAGCTCATGTCATGCATCTTTTGGGTCAGTTTGTTAGCTCCCCCCCCCCCTCAATCTACTTCACTACACTATGTCTCTGCTTCAGTATCTATGTGGCACCATTCCTCACTTCTTGTTTATGTCCTCTACTGTCACTTTAGAGCTTTGTGCTTATACTGATAATAACTAGGTTGGTGATCCTACTGGCCATCACTCTACCACTAGTTTTCACATCTTCTTGGGCTCTTCTCTTATCTCCTGGCAGAGTAAGAAGTAGGTTTGTAGTCTCTTATTCCAACATTGAGCCTGAGTTCCACACTACAGCTAACACCTCTACTGAGATTGTCTAGCTACATTGTCTTCTTCAAGAATCAGGATCTTGGCATCGCCTCTACAACATAGTTGTCAGGGCAGTAGCTTAGGTGACCAAGCACCCTTATGAGGCTAAGGTGCCAGCCTACCTTTCTGCCCCCCCATAAAGACAAGCAACGCATCAGCCTAGGCGAGCAAGCCGCCCCAAGGCGCCCTACCTGGGTGCCTTGGGCTGCCTGGTCTGGGCATAGCCTAAAATACCCCCCCCCCAAAAAAAAAAGTTTTTAGGCAGGGGGGCCTCCGCGATGCGAGGCAATGTCGTAGGTAGGTCAGGTTCCACACTTGCCTCCAACACCCCTCTCTCTCTGTGTGCCTCTCTCTCTCTCTCTACCACCTCTCCTCCCTTTTGTCTCTCAATTTTTAATATCAAAATCTATAATATTTTCATGTATCTTACACGTAATTTGTATATTGGGGATATATACATTTTGGGTTTTTAAATAGGTGCCAAGGTGTCGCCTTGGCAATGCCTAAGTGGATGCCGTGAATGTCTTGAGTTGCCTTGTCGCCTTGACAACTATATCTACAACCCCTACACCACTTTATTACAACAACTATAGGGCTCTTTAGATTGCTAGTAATCTAGTCTTCCATGAGCAAACCAAACACATTGAAATTGATTGTCACTTTATCTGCCAATAGTAACTCTCTAGCACCTTGATTCTTACTCATATTACTTTCATCGAGAAGATTGCTGATTTATTCACAAAGCCTCAAACGATTCAACGCTATAGAGAGCTAGTTGGCAAACTCGTGGTCTATGACTCTCGCATGAGTTTGAGGGGGGCATTGAAAGAGGTCGTGTATAACTTGTGTGACATATGCATGCAGTCAGCAGTCTTGCTTTCTATATTTTTTGTCCTTCTACATGTAGAAGGTTGGCCTGCTGGCCTTGCCCTATTTAGGGCCATTGTACTTGTGTATATTGAATAGTATTCTCATTGGAGAGGTGCACCCTCCAGTTTCTCTCAATTCCTCCTGCTGTAACATTAACAATTAGGCTCAGATGCCCTGGGATCTGATCACAATGCTGCATTCAAAAGGCATAGCACAGCAAGTAAAATTAGCTGGAATAGAACAGTGTAACTGAAGACATCTTCTGTGTTAGGAAATGGGAATTGAGATTTTGAAGTTGCCAGACTGCAGCCATCAAACGATGACTTTCAACTCAATTCTAGTGCAAATCCTTTTATTTTTCTCTATAGATATGTGCTTGTGCCAATGGGCAAAAGTGTAGGCAACATAACCAAAAAAACAAATAAATTATCTGTCAGATAGAACTAGAATCATACACTATGGATGGACGAATTTCTGATCAAATGAAAATTCAGAAAGAAATATTCTAAAGAATAGGAAGAGAAAATACCGAATCAGACAATGGAGATTGAGTGAAGTTCTCATAGTTGAAGGACTGAAATATTTGTGGTGTGAAAAATGGATTTTCTCCACAAGAATCACAGTGCAATGACCTCTCTCTAAGCTTGACCTAGAAAAAAGAATAGAGTGAATAAGAAATAATAAAGCAGCAGGGAGTCGCTAAACTGCATGTATTGATAGGGGAATGTGTTATTACTACCCCATAAATACAATGTATAAATAGGATTGAATTGAGAACAGGCATCAATAATCTACATATGAACAACAGGATGGCATGTTGGCTAGAATGTAACTCTGCCCTCAAAAATCATAAACATTACCATATAATAAAAATGCTATTGATTGACAGCAACGCAT